>CAWUFW010001814.1:0-1289491 GCA_963921515.1 Calotriton arnoldi
CAAATCGAAATACTAATATCCACGGGAGCGAAGATAGAATTTTCTCTTCTCCCCTGAGATACGTCTCCCTCTGTTTATATACTCAGAGCGAGAACAGTATCCCCAGGGAGCGAGGAAAACAGGAGGACCGCCACCAGGTTCCAAATCAAGACAGCTGGAGGCAGAGGGACGTCTCAGTAGGAGTGGTAAAGGAACCTGCAGGCACAGAAAATGAAAGACTGACAAGAAAACTCATACTTTCTCACTAATCTTGAATCTGACTTTGTAGTGTTCATTGTGCTCTCACATACTCACGAGGGGATTAAGCTGTCAGGAACTTGTTCTATATTTTTACAACCAATTCCAAATTAATGAGGAAAGCAGGCAAATCAAGCCTCTGGAAGAGACAGGTGGAGGAGTTTGGATGTGCCACTGCTTCTTCCACCAAGACAAGTCGCCGCCACCTCTGTTTTGGCAAAAGTCACTTCAACAATTTAAAAAAGTACTCACGCGGCTCTACCTCCGTAGCACGTGGAGCAGCGCGTCCAGCACTCAGACTAAGGTTTCGTTTTAAGGCAGCTGGAAAGGAGCATGGAGTCCCTTTCACTCCGCCAAGACAGGGGAAACAAAATAATTGAAGTGGCTGACAACGCTTCCCGCGTTTTGTGCTGGCGAACTCAAAAAATAAATGCAGAAAGGAAAGAGAAAAACAGCTTTCCTCAGATGGTGGGAGAGCTGTGAGATGGTTGGAAGCACGGTGGCTCGCGCTGGCTTCTGTAATTAGAACCAGGTGAGGGTAGCAGTCCAGCGCTGGATAGAAGGATCCGCAGAGGCCAGGCACCACGGCTCCCAGCACTGGCGGCTGCAAGGCATCCTATCACATTAGCAGGTTGTCGGAACAGGAAGGTCCGAGTGAAACTAAACAGCAAAGGGAAGTAGGTCCCAACAGGAAGTGAAGCCAAGCATCATGATTGTGCTCCCTGCTTATAAGTCGAGCTCTGATTAATGACTAGTCCCAGCAGCATGGGAAGGCAAAGCAACACACCTTTCAGAGGCATTATGGAGATGTAGTTTAGAATTATGTACCTTGAATAGGCAGGAAACCTGACTACTTAACAGCTCCTCCTCCCTAAAACGGTCTATATACCGGTCCAGTTTAGAGGCAGAGCGTAAAACCTTCACAACATGGTAGAGCATGTGCATATTCCTGCAGACTCCTGCTCTGTCTTCAGGGTATACACCCCACCTAATCATATAATGCACTTCCATTAAATAGTGTCTGGAATCTACAGATGCTTTTCACCTCATATTCTAACTCTCTATTTAATGATAGGAGGGTGAGGCTCAGGAGTGGTGGAGATGACTCTCATAAGGAAGTATGGAAAACGGGATGTATCCTCATTTCAGGAGAGACTAGCTTTACTGTAACTGCTGATCTTACACAGTGGAAAGGCCCTACATATCTGTAATTTACAGGGCCTGGGCAACCATGTTCAGGACAACATTCTGTCCACCTTCTTGTAATCTCTGGGGCAGGATCACCATGCTTGATCTCTAATCTGTCTTCATGGAAGCCATGGCTTCCGTAGCTCCCACTTCTGGCTTATCTATATAGATAAAAAGATGAGTGTAGTGGTTCGCTTGTGACTGCGACATCGGAGAGAGGGAAAGAGAGGGGAAGAAATTTTTGGATGATATCCTTTGTGGTAAAGGAAAAGGGCGTGAAACCCTTGGAAGCAGAATGGGTGGAATTATTATACGCGAATTCAGCTAAAGGAAGAGCTCTGGAGCCAACTACTAGTAGTAGTGCTGAGTAAACATCGAGATATTGTTCCAGAGTCTGGTTCGTTCTTCCGGTTTGACCATCCGTTTGCGGATGGTAAGCCGAGGAGAGACGATGGTCTATATGAAGAATTTTACATAATCCTTGCCAGAATTTAGACACAAACCGTGGTCCTCTATCGGAGAAAATAACTGAGGCAACCCATGTGTAGCCTGACTATGCTTTCAATGAATGTGCCTGGCTTGGTTCTTTGGCGCTAGGTAGTTTCTTAAGAGATGAAATGGGCCATTTTGCCAACATATCCACCACCACCACAGTAGTGGTGAATCCTCTTGGCGGTGGGTAGATCTGTGATAAAATCCAGATGCTGATGGATGACCAGGTATCTGGGGACGGGCAGAGGCTGGGTAAAAGACCTGCAGGAGCACAATGTGATGATTTCTGACGGGCACAAGTTGGACACGCTTTGACAAAATTGAGTATATCTTGAGTCATGCCTTTCCACCACAGAACCATCTCTGACATATTTGAATTGTCTTTTCTCCTCCGTATGACTCAGCCAATGGCAAGGCATGACACCATCAGACATCAAGTCTTGGGTTTTTGTAGATAAACAAACGATCCTGGTTAGATAAAACAAATCGGGCTTCACTACTTTGTTCACGGGATTCGTCAACCACTTCTCACGATCAAGCGCTGTAAAAGGTATGATTTAGTTGTGAAACAAAAGTGTCGGTTTTTTCGCTAATGGATATGATTTTATCCTCAGGTATAATAGGTAAGGAGTTTCCACTGTGTGTTTCTGATCTTTTCCTATGGAGAGGTTTCTGTCATTTTACCGTGTTTTGGAGCCAGGCGAAAAGTGATAAACACAACATATTCAGAAAAAAGGATACTCTATCTCATTTGTCAGAGTAGCGCCTGGCAGACTTAAAAACTGAAATGATTCAGTACCCTTCTACTTTCCACCCCTAGACTGTGGGGCCGATTCCGATTCGGGCCGGAAATCTCTCCGACCGAGCCGGACCCAGAGAGATTTCCGACCGTATCGGACCCGTGCAGCCCGACCGAACGAGTACGATGCGTCCGTATGCTATCGTACTCGAGTCGAGTCGGACTCCCATTGAAGTCAATGGGAGCCGGTCGTACAACGCGTACGCGGGCTCCCATTGCCTCAATGGGTGCGAGGCGAACAAGGGCGCCCCCTACAGCGGGTATGCGGCGAGCGACTCGTGCCGTACACGCACAGGTAGGGGGACCCATGGGTCCCCCTGTGTGCGACTCGCACGGCTACGCGTACAGGGGGTCCGACATGGACCCCGAGTACGGCTCCGACTGCTCTTTCGAGCCGGACGGCGCGTGTCGGTCGGACTGCTCGCGGCGCGCATCGTACTTACCCGGCCGGGGAACGTCTCCATTGCGCGGTGCGAGTCGTGTCCCGAGCGAGTCGGTCGGTGCGGTTCGACCCGGGAACAAGTCGGTCGGAGCGGTTGGGACGCCCGAACGAGTCGGTCGGCGATTTCGCATCGTACTCGCTCGTCCGGACGCACGTACGAATCGGTCGGGAAATAGGGCTCCGAATCGGATCCGGTTAAGCCGAATCCGATTCGGAGCCCTACCGGCCGAGATCGGAATCGGCCCCTAAGTTTGAGAATTGCCAACTTCCTCTTTGCCACATATACATCCCTGCCTATGGCCTCTAGGTAAGTAGTAAAGGACTCCTTCCAGTCCTCCCACTCCATGCAAGTCGGACCTGGTTCCTGCAAAAACGTAGGAGGAGGAGGAATGGACTGTGATGACATTGTAAGATATAATTCAAGGTATACCTATTAAGGAATATATTGACACAACACTGATATGGCCTTAGTTGTCAACGCAGCACCGACAGAACAATGACAGACAAAGGTGTGCCTGTCACCGGAATAACTGATGGAAAAATCACAATTGTAGGCACAAGTTCAAGGTGCAGCCCATCCCCTATATATTACAGCCAGTGTGCCTGTCACCGAAACTCAACTGAAAGTATAAGAATTGTTGGCACAGGTTCAAAATGATGCCAGCTACCAATGTATGACAAGCAGTGTGCCTGTCACTGATATCTCACCACAGACAGCTGCACGCGTCGACCCCTCAAGTGATGTGTCACCCGGTGCTCTCCTCTCCGTTGGCACATTCAGTGCGCTCCGTGCTGCACAGATCCTTCAGTGTACTCCGCAACACCAGATGATCACTACCCGGAATCCACATAGTCCCATAGAGCTTACGCCAATTCAAAATGGCAGCACGCACAGCGTTGTCGCATCACCAAGCAACTACTTCCCTGCATGGACGCAGGGATTACGTGACGCCGGAAGATCCAAAACGTCAGGAGCCCAGAACATATCGTGCCTTCACTGAGTTGAAGAACTCCTCCGGCGTGCTTCCTCTCCGATGCTCGCACACACCCTTCACGCTCCTTGCAGGGTTGCTATGCAGCTGGACGGTGGGCCAGACGTGAATTGTGTCTGTTTGAACTCCAACCGATGGTGTCACGCTCTCATGTCGATCCTTCACGCACTCATTGGAGCCAAGTAGTTGCTCCCAATTCAAATGCAAACACTCTCACCAGTTGGCAATTTCTGGATAGAATCCTTTCACAAACACCAAATTAAAATCACTTCTGAAGTTTCCATGAAGCACCCAGTCTCGGCACTTTGTTGGTCATGGCTGGTGGTCGCAGGTGCCAAACTTTGATTAAGAGCAACCGAAGTTGGCAAAATGTCAAATCTTCTTCTTCTTTAAATTAAATCCTTCTCTAGGTACTGCACTGGTCCTCTTCAAAAGCATCCCACCCTCATCACCAATTTTGGGATGACAGGACAGAGCTTCAGTTTTATGAAGGTTTATTCAAGATAGGTACAACGACCCCTATTAGCCAACCTTTCTGCTCCTCAGCTCAGCTTCTCTCCTGGTATCCTCAGTCTGGATTCCAGTAGTGGATCATGAAGTTTCTAGGAAACATGAGACTGCCAGGGACACTACACGACAACCACATCAGATGAAAACATTACACACTCAAAATGCAACATCAAGATTTTGCCTTCAAAATTGACCTCCTTTGGCGATGGCTAGCTATGGTATTTGGGCCAAGACTCTGCTGACATCCAGGAAACTTAACAAACACACACATTTCTGAAAACTAGACACTCAGGGAAGTTCAGGGTGGGTTTTGTGGATCTGGGTGTTTCCTTGGGTGGTGGCTGAGCCTTGTCACAACCCCCTCATGTGCCCTCTGTGTAGTGGGCCTAGTGTCCAGGGCTCATGTTACGCAACCCCTGTGGTACCTTATGGCATGCTATGATTCTATGCTTGAGTTCCCCAGCCCCCTGATTTCATTACGCCTGAGCTTGCAAGCATTCCCTTAACACGAGAACCAATGGCTTGCCTTGCTCCAGCTGTCACTAGGGTCTTGGAGTGTTTTCCCTTGTGCAAGTTTAGACAAAATGAAACATTAGTTTCCTGTTAATGAATTCCATCTATTAGTTTGCACTCTTCCTGTAAGGTCAAAGCAAGTGTACTAACACGTGTTTCCTTCAGGAGTCTTGGAGAACCTTCCAGACTGCCACGTGTGCCACGTGCCACATGTGATGCCACTTTATTCATTAGACCCTGAACATCTTATATATACCTAACCTGAGCCCCTTGCTTGGCCTATGCTCCCTGAAGAGCAAGCTTCCTTCCTACCCACTCACCTGAAGCACCGACAGGACCTGGGCAGCGCTCTTCTCTGCTGCAGTTCAAAGCTCCTCTGGTGATTCCCTTGGCTCCAGCTCCCTTGATGCATTCTTTGCCTTGCCTCCTGCTCAGCTACTCCAGTTCCCCGGCGGCTTCCTGAGTCAAAACCTCAAGACCTTCTTAGAACAAGTTGAAGAACCAGGCTAAGTACTTGACATCAGGTTAGTGAGCACTATCCTTTTATAGTAGTAAGCAGGCCGGAGCATTGGTGTCTTCAAGATTATAGACTCTCAGTGACTTCCCTCCAGTTCACCTTGATGGTTCTTGCTCCAGACCCTGTCCAGATCCTGTCTGCAACCTTGGCCTATGACCTGGGTTTATACAAGGACTAGAGACTTTGGCCCACATGTATCATCATTACAGGTAGCGATTACCTAATTGCGATTTTCTCCGAATCGCAATTAGGTAATCGCTAATCCTAATGTATGAAACTCTTCAGTTTCATTAGCGATTCTTAATGGGTCGCAAATAGACCTACCTCATGCATATTAATGAGGTAGGTCGCAATTAGCGAATCATTAGGAATCTACGCCATCACAGGGATGGTGGCCTGCTGAGGTCAGCAGCCCACCATGTCTGTGATTGCTTTTAAATAAAGCAGTCATTTTTGTTTTCAAATGCAGCCCATTTTCCTTAAAGGAAAACGGGATGCATTTAAAAAGAAAAAATGAAACTTTGCAGGTTCATTTTTTAAGAGTAGGCAGTGGTCCATGGGACCACTGCCTACTCTTAAAAAATGTTTTCCATTCTCAAAGGGGAAGGGGCACCCTGGGGAATACTTCCCATTTGCGAATGGGTTCAAGGAGTCGGTAAAATATGAAGGTTTTGCGACCGTAATTTGGTCGCAAAACATTCATTCATCCCATTCAGATTCGGTATTTGGAAGGGACGCCCTAAACACACACCTTCCAAATACTGAATCACAAACACAAATTGCGATTCGGTAACGTGTTGCCGAATCGCAATTTGTGTTTCATACATATGTAAAAGCATTTTTTGCAGTCGGAAACAGACCGATCGGCCGTTTCCGACCGCAAAAATACTTAATACATGTGGCCATTTGCTCTGTGTTTCTCTGATGAACAGTAGTGCCAAGAGAATTCTTCTCAGAGCTCATGATTCATGTATGAACCTTGAACTGAGATCTATATTCTGAGTTTATCCTTGGGAGTGTCATTAACTCCAATCTATTTTCCGAATGTTTCCTTTGGCGTGTCAGTAACTCCAATCTGAATTTCAAGTTATTCCTTGGGAGTGTCTAGCTCCAATCTGTAGTTCCAGTTTTTCTGTTTCCTTGCTGTGTTTCTGAAAGAGTCTGTAAGTGTGTTTTACTGAAGTTATTCAAAATCCACTGTTTGAGAGGCCAGTAGTGTACTTATGGTAATTTCCAGTGCATTGCATTCTTTGTCAAGTCAGAGGCCCTGGTCCTGTGCACATCTATCTAGCAGACACAGAGGGTCTCCAGTTAATGCTGTGCTGCACAGTTGTTGACCGAAACCAGTACTGCAAGTCTCTCTTTTCTTATTTTATCCCAACCCCTTTACCCCCAGGGGCCGCACTTTGTTTAGGGAGAAACTGTTCCTTGAACAGACCAGGCCCTGTGGGGATAGGACGTCCAGCATCAGTTCCAGTATCGTCTCCGTAGCTGGAACCAGGTAAGTGCATGTCACGCCTAGACCCAAATACTCCAGCCACACACTACATGAAGTCACAATTGACTACATTTAGATGTGGTATGAACCCTTTCCTCTCCCATGGACACATACATACCTGACAAAATGAATGTATTCCAAAAGTCAGATAGCTAAAATGAGGAATAATCATGTACAACATACATAATTAAATGCAATTAACACTTCAGGAGACGACCCTCACCCAAATACTGTGGCATGCTTTATTATCTAGTCCTCCCATCTGGCACTGGGGACCTGTATGCGTGGTTATAAAGATATGTATTTGTAGTATGACCTATGTCAGTAGGCATGAGTGCAATTACCTGTATATGTCACTCCTACCTTGACCATCTGCCTTCTAACTGCACAAGAATACTATGAAAATAAGTCTAGGCTAAGCTTTGCCTATCATTTCATGTCTCTGTCTCACTCTGTCCTGACTAATATTTTCTGGGAGAACAGGTGGACATTTACTAATGCTTCCCCATAGCAGCATGCTTAGGCTCAGGAAGAGTTGTCTTACTTGTGGCTATGGCATGCTCACTGTGGTTTTCAGGATCCCGCTTCTGTTGGAATTTAACTCCTGTCTGGTACCATGACTGCCAAAAAATGCAATTGACAACTACTAAATTTATCTCCTTCCACTGCGTGGTAATAAATTGGCGGGTGTCCAAGGATATCCTGTGACCAATTCCATACATAGTGTGGGCCCGATTTACAAAGGTAAAGTTAGACCAAAAGTCTAAATTTATACCTAAAGTCTACGTTTAGGCCTAAAGTCAGACTTAGACCAAAAGTCCATGAAAAGGCTGGCGGTCCTGAAACAAAGGGGGCCCTACAGGACCCACTGTTGCCCATTTGCATAGGAATGCACGCAGGGGAGCACAACATGTGCCCCCCTGTGTGCATGCACCCCAATTCCTGCATGGTATGGACTTTACAGTCCATGCAGTGCAGGAACTTATTTGGGCGTTCCCATTGTGGACCACCCAAAAAAGCCCACCAGAGACAAGGCAACTCATAATCTGACAGGCAGTGGGCACACGGGTTTGGCGGTGCAAGAGCGGCCGCCGGTGTGGCACTCCGCTCTCGCACCGCCAAACTCGTAATCAGGCGCTAAGAATCTTACGATGAGTCGAACATGCTACTCCCATCCACCTTTACTTACAGTGCATTGACAGTAAAGCACTTGTAATATGGTAGACGGAACATGCACCACACTGTGACAGAGGATGAGGGTAGCAAGCCATTCACAAGTATGACTTATTAAGTAGTAGTTTGTGCAGCAATCTCTCTTACCTTGACCATCTGCCTCCTACCTACATGAGATCTATATGAAAACAAACCTAGACTATGCTTTGCTAACTATTCATGTCTCTATCTTACTCAAAATCCTGACTAATATTGAGCAGATACCCAATGAAACTTTACTATACTACCCCTGGCACCTGTGGTGCACTTACTGTGCTAAAACCAATTACTTGAGTGTGTGGTAGTAAGTTGTGGGTGTCTGAGGAAGTCTAGCTGACCTATAAATTAAACTGTGTGAGCATAATTACACTTGAAAACTGGGGTACAAACCCTGAGGCAAACTCTCCTAAGAAGGACTTCCAGAAAGACTAAGGACCTTAGGGTTCGGCAGGATCTTCCACCAAAACAGGGCAGATGAACGGGCCATCATTATGTGCAGTGCATTGACTGTAATGCACTTGTTATATGGTGGAAGGAACACCCACCACATTTTGATGGAGGATGGATGGCATAAGTAATAAGTAACTATTTACTAGAGTCGGAAAAGACACAGGGCCTAATTATGAGTGGCTCGTTAAATTCCATCCTGTGCATAAACCCCTGTTTACACGGGAAGGAATTACGAGTTTGGTTTTATCTAACGCATTTGATAACAATCGGATGCATTCAATAACCCAACATTCGTTAAATTTTGGCAGGTCAAACCGGCCGAAATCTAACTGTGAAAACATACATTAATTACCGTATTATGCAGATTTTGGTGTGCTAAACACCAAAATCAGTATGTTATGCCCCATAAACTCATAATAGGTGTTATTTATCACACCTGATAAATAACGTACCCTGTGGTATCGTTATTTATCAGGGGCGATAAATAATGTCTCAACTCCTAATCAGGCCCACAGTGACTTAAATCTAATTTAATTTAGGAAGCAAAACACTCTTGGATTGTGGTACTTCTTTGGTTGAGATCTATTAGAAAGATTTTCCAAATTAGATGGAACAATTAGAATGGCTGATTGGCTAATCATGTAATATGCCACGGAAGCTATGTATTCATGTACAGCCATTTAAAGTCACTTTCTATTATTTGGACAGCTTTAGTTCAGTCAGTTTCCCTGAACTTTACTTTGGCGGGTGAACAGTCAAAATATCGAATTTTAAATATCGATATGGCAAAATATCGAGTTGTAAATATCGAGTGGACATAATATCGACTTTCAAAAATATAGTGGTGCAGAATATCGAAAGGCAGGTAAGAAATATCGTTTTTCATAATATCGAAGTTAGTAATATCGACAGTCATAATATAGGGGCCCATTACGATGGCGGGCGGAAGCACCACCGCCGTGCTGGCGGATGCAAAAACCACCAGTTACCGCCGGCACGCAGCAGTCCACACGCCCGCCCAATTACGATGCGAAAAGTAGGCCAAACACCGCCGGCAAGCCAGCAACACCGTCCGCCATCAAAGTGCGCCCGTACATGTAGCGGCGCAGCCCAACTGACACACACCGTCCGACGAAACACGTCCCGCCCGGCGCATAAATTACGATGCCGCAAACAAACGGCACCCACGGCCAAGAGATACCGTACGACAAACCGAAGCGGTAACACGGATGCCGAGCACGGACAACGAAGAAGCGGCTCCCCGAGCATGAATCCAGCACTGCAGGCACTCCCCATGCTTCTGCTGATGCACCACCAAGGACGCAACGCACCGCGGAGACGCAGGTAGGCACACACACAACAAGTGCACGCAAACAGCGCACACAGTGCAAGGGCAGAAAAAGCGGACAACCCCCCACCAGCACGTGTACACTACACATCCACCATCGCATCCACATATGACACACAGGCCAAATCGTAACATCGCGTAACACATGTGTACACACCACCTGGGACTAGGAACCAACCACCCCGTCACGGCCCCAAAGCGCCGATGACGCCGCCACACATGCGCACAACGCAGAGGCCAACCGCAGCGCCATGCATGCGTCGCACACAGACACAGGGACACAACCAAGCAGCACACACATCAGCCCCACCCCGAACGCACATGACACGTGACAGGCCTGCCACAGACATGTCCCCAACGCCCAATTCACGGACAACACCCAACGCCATACAACCGACGCACACATGTCGGTGAAGACACGCAACAGCAGGACACACCCCAGTGTAACAAACATGGCGTAGCACACAGCGGCGGCAACACCAACTAGGAGAAGCAGGGCCCCTTCGGGAAGAGGAACGCCAGTACCACACTGAAACACCCATACCACCCTGCACATATGAACAAGACATATAAAACGGAACACCAAAGAGCCCGGGGACCGACAACAGGTGGCCCAAGAATAACATTCACACACAAGGCCCAACGCAGAGCGGAAAGGCAGCCTGCCGCCCACACAAGGGAGAGCAGACAGCACTGAATGACCTTCCATTCCAACTCCGAAACCACAGCCCTACGACAGAAGCCGGTGAATACAGCCATTGTCCAAGAATAGACCAACACAGGCATGCCGAGGAGACCGACCACAGGGCAGATAGCGCATATCACAGAAGCACACAACGGACGGGGAAGAAAGAAGAAAACACTCCCCCATGTCGGCCACATGCAAGTTAATTGGAAGGAGTCACACAGCACTGACCTTGAACTGTCTGAGAAGCATGTGGGAAGAGGGCCCGTGTCCTCCAAACAAGCCAACAGAACACAAGTCCTGTCTTCCTACGACTACACAGAGCTCACAGCAACCCCGGAGCGTGCACATTGCAGACTGCACACACAGCCGGAGCACGCCACCTCAACGAACCGCTGCGAAATGGCAACCGCAACACACCTACCCAACTACGCCGAACAGCTCAAGCTGTACAAAACCAACCTGTGCCATACATTGGGATGCGATCTCCTGTCCCTGCTGAACGTAAGTTACCGACTGACTTACCGCATCACATTGTTCAGCTGCGTCATGCCCGTCTTCTACTGTCGGAGGTGTCCCTACCAGCATCCCGTCGAGATATGCCTCTCCAACCCGGCATGTCTGAAGGCGGACCTGCTACCACTACTCCTCCCTCTGGACGCACACGACAGGGCCTGCTCTGCCTATGGGGGCATGGCGTATGTGGCCAACATCGCACCTGCACTGAAATGGGACCACTGTGCCTCCACACGACGGATCATCGAGAACAGCTACATCGAATGTCACCCAGCATGCCCCATCATGGTCCTCCAAGGGACAACTTACGAACAACACCTTGACAGCCACCATCCGCTACATTGGCTGGCAAACATGTACACCACCAATGACATGGAAGCCCTGCTGGACGGCATCGCATACCTGACAACCTGTAAATACGTCGGACCACAACGCAGGTTCCCCGAGTGACCTATGATGTCCAACCCCGCACCCATGCTTAGCTTCCGCACGGACTGGCCAGTCACCACCACAACAGCCATACCAAACGACCGGCAACTGTAACCACACCATCAACGACATCGCCATGACATCGGAGATGACCGGGACATGCACACTGTTCCCCATCACATCCAGGAACACCGCATGCATCGTGGGAGGCAGTGGCATGGGCTCTGTGTATCGCACCCACATGGACGGAACTGCACGAACAACCAGGACACGACATGGATCCAGCGCACATGGACACACACACCGCTCAGTGGACATGAATAGGTCGCCTGGAGTCTGTGGGTGCTGCACCCCTCCCACCCCCGCCCCGGGAATCCCATACCAGGACCTTTGCATGGACGACAAGTGCATACAACAACAACACAACCCCAGTGACTGTGACATGTCCAGTAACCACCACAGTGCAACAACAAGTGGCACGCCGCTGCATGCACGCAAGCACATGCCCTGATGTCAACTCACATGCACGCGTGCATGAGGAACAACCGCAGCAGACCTGTCATATGGAACTGAGATGGACTGTGCCCATGATGCCAAGCGGTCTGGTAGGCTACATGTATACCGTCTGTGTCAAAGTCCGCAGCTCCGCAGCTATACGTAAATGTACATTAGCACAGCCTTGGCCAAGCAGATGTCACTCTGAAGCCCACATCCCACATGCAACAGCCAATCACATGTAACCCCACACCCTATCCCATTTGCAATCATGCTCAGTATATCCTCAACATGTATTCCGCTGCCAGTAGTGTCCACTATACTGCATCGCAGAGGACAGAAGATACAATATAATGTTTGAAACCAAAACTGTCTCCGCTGACTCATTTCACAAGTACGAATGAGAGAGGATGAGAGTATGTGAAGTACACGGCAGTCGTGACATAACCATGTAGTCCACTGGTATTGGATGTCAACGCAAATGAGTAGCACTACTGTGGAAGACACACATGTGTCGTGTGAAGTCGTATGGACGCAGTGCTCAGGTGGGTGGGTGCGACGGGTAGATGCGCACATGCCAAGTTGGAGCACGCCGTGTTGGGAGGGGTCATGAACAGTACACCACCGCTTCCCTGGGCATTGTGAGAGGACACCTGTCGGGGGGAGTGAACACGTGTGTGCACAGCAGCCGGGCACACGTACAAAGCGGTACCAGGCGCACCTCAGCCCACCCTCTGTGGACAAGCTGGATCCTGTTGTGCGCCCGCCATGCCCCTTGACAAGGCACACACAGCCCCAGTCGACCAGGTGTAACCCCAACATAGTCAATCCGCACAGGCGATACAGGGCACGGGATGGCAGTGGAGCATGGTGTGTGAGAGGTCTCCTCGCGCTCCTCCTGGTCATATCACGCAGGCAATAGAACCTCAACGTCTAGCATGGCACAAGTCACATGGAAGTGTAGGGGGACGCACCACAGCACGAGCAGCACTGACGTCACGGGAGGTGGCTCGCACCATCCCATCCATTGCCCATCATACCAACCACGCCACATGCCATTGCGACTAAGTGCAAGCGCGTGCGCCACCACCCCCGAGCCCTCCCCAGAGAGGCCAAAGAGTGAATGTGTGGGCCATCAGCCACAGACGGACGCGGCCTGGCCGCAAGGGCAGCCACAGCCACTGGGTGTCGCAGGTGGCGGATCCGGAAGGCGAAGACTGTGATGCATAGTCCATGCAGGCCGGGTCTCCATTTGGGGCACCACGCAGGTGGACGGCGTCCCGCAACACATCATACCCTGAGACAGCCCACTCGTGCAACTGGACCCACACATACACTCCTTGCCCTCTCTGGTGCGAGCTTGGGGCTGCCTGTGCAAGCGCTAGCCTCGCAGGTGAGCATGCATATTGGGGGAGCGAGGGGAGGACATGAGGGCTGGGGCGAAGATGACTGTATCACTGTCAGTTAGTACAAGGGATGACCCAGATGTGGAAAGGAAAAGACGTGTCCCGTGTGTACTGCAACTAGTCGCCAATCCAACTACCCCCCATGTCCGGAATGTAAGCCCGCACCTAGGCCCGCCCATCCGCCACATCGAACATACCACCAGCACGACAACCTTCCCATTCGAAACACTGACTGGGGTGGCGACCAGTGTACAATCATGTGTAGCCTACCCACGCGTACATGTGGGCCCTCCATGATCCATGTCACCTGCGGCAAAGTCATGACATGCGCAATGAGGAAGTGAGGAGAGCTGCCCGCCCCACGCGCAGAAGGTGCATCAGCTCCACAGACCCAGCAGCGAGTCCAGCAGGGGTCACATGTGCAGGGGCAGCTGTGCCTGGTGTGAAGGCACATGCATATAGACAGCACATCGACCAATGTGTAGTCTGCCCACATCTACAGTCCATCATCATGCGGACATAGGAATTGAACACAGGGCAACACATCTTAGTGGGTGCACCCACCGTGACCAACAATGCGCAATCATCGACGTACCCGCCCTGTGCATGGCCCCCCACCCAACGGAGGCACATCCAGTGCCACCATCCCACACACACAAGCCTTCCACGGAACATGCTGTGTCCAATGGTCAGTACAGAGTCAGCGCCCATCTGGTGGATCCTGAACAGGAGACACATGCACACACATGCCAGCTCCCACTATGTACGACTGCCACCTGGCACGTGCAATGTAACCTCTCACCTGTGACGTGTGACTGCAAGCACACAGCCGTCTTGGCATGGGGCTGTCAATGTGGACACCTGTCAATGTTTCGGGAGGTGTGATCCGTACAGTGCTGTACATAGGGTGCAGTGCTGACACCTACTACTGTCTCATATCCCCTCGTGCCACAGGTCCCACTTGTTTTGGCCGCTCAGCCTGTGCCCACATCGTCGTCGTCGTGTGCCATACTCATCCAGCCGCGGAAGCTGTTCCATGCTCAGCAGACATTCATGTTGCCGTGGCGTTGCCGCTTGACGGATATGCAGTCAGTCCCCATCAGCACGCCCCGCAAGTCATTGGGGCCTAGATCCCCATGTGCATGCACATGGCAGTGGTTTGTATCACTAGCCATTGCCATTGTTGGGAGACCTGTGTAAGTGTATTGTGGCCGTGCCGTCCCAGCTTGACAGCTGGGCTGTGGCTCATGTGCTTGCTCAGTCATGTCAGTGATGTGTATGCGAAATTGCTATGTGTCGTGTTGCATTGACATGTGTCCTCTGCCATTGTCCCTAGGCGGAGACCGAACATTGACCGCCCATACCAATTGCTGGCGGACATGGACGATACAGAGGTTATTAGGAAGTTTCGGCTGGACAGGCCAACCCTGCATCGACTGTGTGCCATGTTAGAACCCCATCTCCGTCCCCGCAGGGTGTATCCGACTGCAGTCACCCCCACGGCTAAGGTGATGGCCGCCATGCATTTCTTCGCCACTGGGTCATTCCAGCACACAGTGGGCAGTGGAGGAGGGATGTCCCAGCCCATGTTCAGCAAGGTGCTGAGGGATGTACTGGCAGCCATGATGCTGTACCGGAACAGGTACATCCGCTTCCCCAGGGCTCGTGAATTGGCGGCAGTGAAGGGTGCATTCTATGCCCTTGGCAGAATCCCACACGTCGTTGGAGCCATTGACTGCACACATGTCGGCCTTGTTCCACCACAGGCCACTGAGCACCTGTACCGCAACAGGAAGCACACGCACTCCCTGAATGTGCAAGTGGTGTGCCTTGCGGACATGGTGATCACCCACGTGTGTGCAAAGTTCCCAGGCTCGGCCCATGACGCACACATAATGCGCAACAGCATCTTGCCACGACTGATGTCCAATATGCAACAGGATCGTGCCTGTATTGTCGGTGAGTATGTGGAGTGGTGTAGCGTGCTGGCTGTGCGATGCTGTCCCCTGTCCAGTTGGATTAGCAACGGTTCTCTGTGTCCCTCACACCCAGGTGACTCTGCGTATCCGAATGGGGCATGGCTGCTCAGTCCATTGAGGAATCCTCGCACCCCAGCAGACGATCGCTGCAATGAGGCACATGGGAGGACCAGACGTGTGGTCGAGCGTACCTTTGGCCTCCTCAAGTCCAGGTTCAGGTGCCTGGACCGCACCGGGGTGCGCTGGCGTACTCCCCACAGAAGGTGTGCCGGATAGTGGTGGCGTGCTGCATGCTGCACAATCTGGCCATTCGGAAGCAGATCCCCCTCATCGTGGATGACGGAGATCAACCAGGGCCCCAGCCCGCAGACCAGGACAGCTCGAGTGAGGAGGACAGCGGAGAGGAGGAAGCTGGTAATGTGCGGCAGCAGCTCATCGCCCGCTACTTCACTTGACGGTGAGTGTCCATGTACGACGGCTGATGTGGCTGTATCTGTGCAGGTGTGTGTGTGCTGTGTCAGGGTGGCCGTTTGTTCACTGCGTGCTGTGTGTCAACGCTCCATGGCCAGGGTAGTATGCCACTGTTGGTGGCTGTGGCATTGTGCCCTATTGCTCTGTGCGATGTGTGTACATTGCTTGTAGTTGTTGACATGTACTGTGTGATGGGTGTGTGACACACTCATTGAATGTGCTCCTGTTCTGTCTCCCACCCCTAGGTCCCTACAGGCCCTCCGGATTCAAATGCCATGCCACGCATCAGGTGCCTTTCCGCCCAAGGTGGCCGTTGTATTCCGTACAAATAAGACACAGGGCACAAACAGCAGTTAGTGAAAAAGGTGCATTTATTACAAACTGTGACATGTGATTGTGTGTAAGGTGATGACAAAAGTGGTGCGTGCAGTGACAATGAGCTGTCGGTCATGGCTGCGTGATGATCAGGGTGTACCCACTGGTTCTATGTCCATAGTCCAACACACACATGCCATCCAGATGGCTGTGTGGAGTGGGATCGTAGTCCAAGTCAATGCAGTGGCTGGTCAAGGAAGGCTGGCGGAAGGCTGGCTGGCTGCCTCACTTGCGACTGGAGCGTGCGAAGTCCTCCCGGGAGATCTGTTTCCTCTTCGGACGGCCCCTTCCACGTTTGCGAGGGGGTGCCTGCTTGCGACATGCTGGTGGTTGAGGTGTGATCACTGGCTGTGGACGCAGGGGAACTGGACACTGCTGCTCCACCCTGCGCCCCGGCAGGTGGTGGCGGAGGGGAGCTGCTGTCCCTGGCTGTGACCTCACCGCCACCACCAGCTGTCCCATGAGGTCCACGATTTGGCCCATACGGGCGTCCATGGACCTCAGCATCCCCAGCACCTCACGCGTGTCTGAAGCAGACCGGACCCATTGTCCTTGGGCCTCTTCATAGGCCCCAAGGACTCTGGCCATGTGAGGCAGGGCATGGCTCCCAGGGGAGGCTGGCGTTTCCCTGACCCTGCTCCTCCTACCAGTCCTGCTGCCACCGGCCTGCCCACTAGCCACATTGCTCACCACGGTCCTCGCTGTGGCTCCCAGGGTGGATCCAGTCGTCCGGGCCACCACCTGCGCTGGGGCTGGTGCCAGCGAAGACGTGGCGGTGGTGGCGGCGGTGGTGGTCGGTGCGGCGATGGTGGCGGTTGCGGCAGTGGTAGTGGCCACAATGACCGTGGGTGTGGCCGCAACGACAGTGGCAGCAGGGGGCTGTGAATGTTCAGCAGCCCTGGATGATGGGTTGGTGGGTAGGAGGGGTCCTGGGGAGCGGCTGGGCCCTGCCACACCAGATGGGCCTGCTTGGTTGTCCGTGTCCGAAGAGGAGGACAGATCCTCCAGATCCGTGTGTCCTCGTTGGGGGCTTGTAGGCTGGCTGTGCTGGCTGCTGGCTCCATCCCCAGCATCCAGCAGTTCGTCACCTGTGGAGAGAATGAGATTTGTTATTGTGTTGCACCTGGCGAAGTATGTATTTGTCGTCTGACATTGACAGTTCGTGCAATCTCGTACATGGGTTTCCCGGAGGCGTGTGTGTGGCTGTAGCATCTGTAGTTGTGTGTGCTTGGCAATGGGACTGTGTGCTGTGCACATGTGGCATGGGACGGATTGGCCATGCCGATGGGTGTGTTGCTGTGCCCCTACTTATTGTGACTCTGGTGTATGCGGGCTCCTGGCCCATCCTGGGTCCGGTTTGTACTTTGCTTTTGGGGTTCAAATGGAACGCTTAGGAACGCATATGGCAACATGGGGGCTATGCCCCAGATTCGCATTTGGGAGGGGATATGCTTTTGGGGTTCAAATGGAACGCTTAGGAACGCATATGGCAACATGGGGGCTATGCCCCAGATTCGCATTTGGGAGGGGATATGCTTTTGGGGTTCAAATGGAACGCTTAGGAACGCATATGGCAACATGGGGGCTATGCCCCAGATTCGCATTTGGGAGGGGATATGCTTTTGGGGTTCAAATGGAACGCTTAGGAACGCATATGGCAACATGGGGGCTATGCCCCAGATTCGCATTTGGGAGGGGATATGCTTTTGGGGTTCAAATGGAACGCTTAGGAACGCATATGGCAACATGGGGGCTATGCCCCAGATTCGCATTTGGGAGGGGATATGCTTTTGGGGTACATGCTGTGAGCCATGGGTGCCGAACGTGACATGTGTTGTGGCAGCATGACAGTGCATGGTTTGAGGTGTGTGCATGCTTGACATGGCCTGCATATTTGCTGTCTGTTGTGCTTACTGGACATGGCATTGGACGCATCGTTATGAGTGAGTGATAGTTGTGTGCCAGCCAACGTATTGCAGTTGTCCCATCTCCTTGGTGTGCGTGCTGCCCTGTGCCATGTGCATCACTGCAGTGCTCGGGGGGTGTGGCCCATGTTGTGTGTTGTTGCTCACAGTGTGTCGTGCGCTTAATTGACTTCTGGCACATGGTTGGTCATGGGCATGTGTCTTAGCGTGACTGCTGTATGTGTGGCAGCTGTGCGGATGACATGCCTTTCATGAGACTGGGGCTGACGGATGGGATGGATGGTATGTTGTATGTGCATGGTGTGTCTGTGAGTTTGATGGGTTCAGTGGTGTTCGTGTGCATTTATGTTGTTCCGCTCTGTTGCGTCTAGTGTTGTTTGTCTTACATAGGCGTAGTTGTGGGGTGTGTTGTTGACAGGCAGTAGGGGCTACATGGACAGGACTTCAATGGTGTTTCGGTTGTGTGTGATGAGTTGCACAGTGGCTGCCGTGTGGGACTATATTCAGTGTGGCTTGTGCATGCAGACGTGGCTCCTTGGGTGTTGCTATGTCTGTGATGGGTCATGTGGGGTGTGAGTCTGTTGTTCATGTCCGTGTGCACATTGTTCACTTGTTCGTGACGGTGGGCGGTGCTGCGTGTTCGTCTGCTACGTGACATGTCCCATGTGTTGGTCGTGTTATGGTCCTCATGCCTCCAGTAATCCAGCCCTGTCCAGTTTCCCACCTGCAAGTTGTTCGTGTGTGCACTGTACTGGATGCCACATGGCTCTAAGCGGGGGTGCTCCATGTTGCAGGTCTGTGGGGGTGGGAGGGTGTTGTGGGTCGTGGGGTGGCTGGACACCCACTGACACCGATTGCTGTGGACCGTGATGTCTGCCTTTCGGCTGTCGTTGTGCACTGCGGTGGCTGACACGTGGCTGTGGGGTGTGGGGGATGCTCCTCCTTGCTGTGCTGTGGGACTGGGGCCTGGTGTGTGTTGTACTTGGGCTCTCCACCGTCCCACCCACTGCACTTTGTGTTCCTGCCACTTACCTGTTACTTGTCGGTTAGTGCAGCTGTGGCGGACACATGGGTGTGGTGGGTGCTCGTTGTGGCGCTTCTGGCATATTTGGGGACCTGTTGGTGGTTACGTGGCTGGCTTAGTGTACACATGTCCCCACGCATCTTACAGTTGTTCGGTTTGGGCTGTGTGTGGTAGTGTCTGTTGCATGTGTGTGTGATGTGTTGTGTATTGTGTGCTGGACATGGGGGTGTTTGTCCCTGGGAGCTGTGGCATGGTGGTAGTGCATGTGAGTACATAGCGGTGTGCTGGTATACATTAGTTTGTACTTACCAGCCTCCACTCCCCTGCTAATCCGGCGAGGATCTCCGGATGGATTACGACTCGCACCTTCTCCTCCCACGCTTTGAAGGTCTTAAAGAGCGCGGGATTCCCTCCGCCAGTGACGGCAGCCAGCTCTCTGTTTTTGCCCTCCTTCTTCTTGACCAGGCTCTTTACGTCATTCCGTTTGTTAATCTCGACTCTGTTCCTGGGCAGGGTCCCGACTGCATTGACCTGGTCTACGATCCGGTTCCACATTCTGTTTCTGGTGGCTAGTGGTGTGTGCTGGACCATGTTCCCATAGATTTGTGGGTACACCTTGATGATCTCGTCGACCATGACCGTCAGCTCCATGGGCGTGAACTTGGGCATTCTTTGTGGTGCCATGATGTTTGTGGTGCTGGTGCGGTGTGTGTTGTGTAATGTGCAGGGGGTTTGTGGTGCCGGTGTTTGGTGGTTGTGGTGCCGGTGTTTGGTGGTGGTGGTGGTGGTGGTGGTGGTGTTTGGTGGTGGTGGTGGTGGTGGTGGTGGTAGTGATGTGTGCGTTTCTGTGGTGTGCTGCTGTCCTTGCTGTGTCACTGTGTCCTCTCCTCTCCTCTCTGGTTTGCAATGTAGCAAGGGGTTGTGGTCTGTGGGAGTGCTGCTTTTGTACTCACCTATGTGGGTGTGTCCTCATGGTCTGTTGTTTTCAGGTGTGTTGTGTCTGGGGTTCTGGCCTTTGTATTTTTTGTTTGTCCGGGGGGTGTTTTCGGGATGTGTACTGTGCTTGTGTATTTGTGCGTGCCTTGCTGTGTGGACTTGTTGGCCATGTTGTGTGCTATTGGTTTTGTGTGCGGATGGTTTCTGTGCAGGTACGTTGGCGCCATGGCTTCTGCCGTGTCGATTCTCATCGGCGTTGTTTGCGCTGGCGGGCGGTATATTTGTGATTTTTCCGCGCTCATGTCGGTGCGATCGTAATTTCACGTGCGGTGTGTCGGCCGTGAGGGCGGGCGGTTTTGTGTTGTCGTGCGTGTTTCCGTCCGTGGCGGGCGGTTTGACTCCGACTCGGACGTTGGCGGGCGGTATTTTGTGTGCTTTTTCGCCGATGGCGGTTTTCGGTTTGTGTAATCGTAATGGCGTGGTCGGTGTTCAGGCGGTGTGTGTGGGCGGATTTTTGCCGCTTCCATGCCTGGCGGATTTATTTACGCCGGGTATCGTAATGTGCCCCATAGTTGTTAAAAATATCGATTTTTTTTTAGTGTTTTAAGTGTTAGTATATGTGTTAAAAGTATGTATTATTTTTGTAATGTATGTTTGAATTTTTTTAAGTAATGAATTTTATGTTAATTAATTTTTGCGTAATTTAATTCCGTAGCGGGTTGTGGGTTTATAGGGGAATAGGGTGGGAAGTAAGTTAATTATAATATATTTTTAAGAATTATTTAGAATTAATTAATTATATGTTAATTAGTTTTTGTGTAATTTAATTCTGTAGCAGGTTGTGGGTTTATAGGGAATAGGGTGGGAAATAATTTAATTGAAATTAATTAATTAATTATTTCATTAATTAATAATTTTGTATTTAATAATTTATATTGTTAATTAAGTTAAATAATTTATTATTAATTAATTATAAATTGATTTATAACAATTAATAATTAATTGGTAATTATGTTAATTGTGTTATTTTTTTATTAATTAGTAATTAATTAGATATTACTTATTAATAATTAATTTGTAAATATGTTAATTGTGTACTTTTTTAGGAGTGGGTTGAGGGTTGATAGGGGAGTAGGGTAGGAAGTAATTTAGTTTTAATGTAATTTTTATTATTTTTTATATTATTTTTATTAAAAGTTATTTTATAGTGTTACATGTGTGAATTAATTTAGATTTGATGGTTATTAATTTTATTGTTAATTGTTATTAGTTAATTAATTAATTGTTAATTAATTATGTTAATTTATTAATATTTTACAATATTGTAGGTGACGTTTATAGGGGAAAATGGTGGGAGGTAAATTAATTTTGAAAAAATAATTACTTGTTAATTAATGTTAATTATATTGCAGGAGTGGGTATACTAAATTATTCCCCTACGCTATCCAACACTTTCCCTACTGTTACACTTGGTGGAGTGGGAATATTAAATTATTCCCACCCGCTATCCAACACTTTCCCTACTGTTGCATTCGCTGGAGTGGGAATAGTAATTTTTACCCTCCCGCTATCCAACACTTTCCCTACTGTTACACTCACTGGAGTGGGAATAGTATTTTTTACCCTCCCGCTATCCAACACTTTCCCTACTGTTACATTTGGTGGAGTGGGAATAGTACATTATTCCCACCCGCTATCCAACACTTTCCCTACTGTTGCACTCACTGGAGTGGGAATAGTAATTTTTACCCACCCGCCATCCAACACATTCCCTACTGTTGCACTCACTGGAGTGGGAATAGTAATTTTTACCCACCCGCTATCCAACACTTTCCCTACTGTTGCACTCACTGGAGTGGGAATAGTAATTTTTACCCTCCGGCTATCCAACACTTTCCCTACTGTTACACTTGGTGGAGTGGGAATAGTACATTATTCCCACCCGCTATCCAACACTTTCCCTACTGTTGCACTCACTGGAGTGGGAATAGTAATTTTTACCCACCCGCTATCCAACACTTTCCCTACTGTTGCACTCACTGGAGTGAGAATAGTAATTTTTACCCTCCCGCTATCCAACACTTTCCCTACTGTTGCACTCACTGGAGTGGGAATAGTAATTTTTACCCACCCGCTATCCAACACTTTCTCTACTGTTCCACTCGCTGGAGTGTGTATAGTAATTTTTATCCACCCGCTATCCAACACTTTCCCTACTGTACCACTCGCTGGAGTGGGAATAGTAATTTTATCTCCTACGCTATGCAACGTTTTCAGTATTATGTTTAATGTAGAGTAAAATATTATTTTTAAAAATATATTTATTTTAATGTTTTAAGTTATTATATATAATTTATTTTTATATTTATATTATAGGTTTATTTATATATATGTAATTATATTTAAAATTATGTTTTTAACATTTTATAATTAAAAATATTAAATATTTTTTAATATTATTAAGTTAATATATATAAAAAAAATAAAAATGCATGTTTATTTTTTTTTTTACATTACATTTATTATTCATTAATTTTAACGTTTTTTAAATATTTTTAAGTATGTTTTAGTTAATTATATTTATTATTTAATTAATTTTATATTACTTTTAAGACATTTAAAAAAGTCAATATTTTAGCAAACTATGGGGCCCATTACGATACCCGGCGTAAATAAATCCGCCAGGCATGGAAGCGGCATAAATCCGCCCGCACACACCGCCTGAACACCGACCACGCCATTATGAGTACACAAACCGAAAACCGCCATCGGCGGAAAAATCACACAAAATACCGCCCGCCATCGTCCGAGTCGGAGTCAAACCGCCCGCCACGGACGGAAACACGCACGACAACACAAAACCGCCCGCCCACACGGCCGACACACCGCACGTGAAATTACGATCGCACCGCCATGAGCGCGGAAAAACAACAAATATACCGCCCGCCAGCGCAAACAACGCCGATGAGAATCGACACGGCAGAAGCCATGGCGCCAACGTACCTGCACAGAAACCATCCGCACACAAAACCAATAGCACACAACATGGCCAACAAGTCCACACAGCAAGGCACACACAAATACACAAGCACAGTACACATCCCGAAAACACCCCCGGACAAACAAAAAATACAAAGGCCAGAACCCCAGACACAACACACCTGAAAACAACAGACCATGAGGACACACCCACATAGGTGAGTACAAAAGCAGCACTCCCACAGACCACAACCCCTTGCTACATTGCAAACCAGAGAGGAGAGGAGAGGACACAGTGACACAGCAAGGACAGCAGCACACCACAGAAACACACACATCACAATCACCACCACCACCACCAAACACCGGCACCACAAACCCCCTGCACATTACACAACACACACCGCACCAGCACCACAAACACCATGGCACCACAAAGGATGCCCAAGTTCACGCCCATGGAGCTGACGGTCATGGTCGACGAGATCATCAAGGTGTACCCACAAATCTATGGGAACATGGTCCAGCACACACCACTAGCCACCAGAAACAGAATGTGGAACCGGACCGTAGACCAGGTCAATGCAGTCGGGACCCTGCCCAGAAACAGAGTCGAGATAAACAAACGTTGGAATGACGTAAAGAGCCTGGTCAAGAAGAAGGAGGGCAAAAACAGAGAGCTGGCAGCCGTCACTGGCGGAGGGAATCCCGCGCTCTTTAAGACCTTCAAAGCGTGGGAGGAGAAGGTGCGAGTCGTAATCCATCCGGAGATCCTCGCCGGATTAGCAGGGGAGTGGAGGCTGGTAAGTACAAACTAATGTATACCAGCACACCGCTATGTACTCACATGCGCAACTACCATGCCACAGCTCCCAGGGACAAACACCCCCATGTCCAGCACACAATACACAACACATCACACACACATGCAACAGACACTACCACACACAGCCCAAACCGAACAACTGTAAGATGCGTGGGGACATGTGTACACTAAGCCAGCCACGTAACCACCAACAGGTCCCCAAATATGCCAGAAGCGCCACAACGAGCACCCACCACACCCATGTGACCGCCACAGCTGCACTAACCGACAAGTAACAGGTAAGTGGCAGGAACACAAAGTGCAGTGGGTGGGACGGTGGACAGCCCAAGTACAACACACACCAGGCCCCAGTCCCACAGCACAGCAAGGAGGAGCATCCCCCACACCCCACAGCCACGTGTCAGCCACCGCAGTGCACAACGACAGCCGAAAGGCAGACATCACGGTCCACAGCAATCGGTGTCAGTGGGTGTCCAGCCACCCCCACGACCCACTACACCCCCCACCCCCACAGACCTGCAACATGGAGCACCCCCCGCTTAGAGCCATGTGGCATCCAGTACAGTGCACGCACGAACAACTTGCAGGTGGGAAACTGGACAGGGCTGGATTACTGGAGGCATGAGGACCATAACACCACCAACACATGGGACATGTCACGTAGCAGACGAACACGCAGCACCGCCCACCGTCACGAACAAGTGAACAATGTGCACACGGACATGAACAACAGACTCACACCCCACATGACCCATCACAGACATAGCAACACCCAAGGAGCCACGTCTGCATGCACAAGCCACACTGAATATAGTCCCACACGGCAGCCACTGTGCAACTCATCACACACAACCGAAACACCATTGAAGTCCTGTCCATGTAGCCCCCACTGCCTGTCAACCCCACAACTACGCCTATGTAAGACAAACAACACTAGACGCAACAGAGCGGAACAACAGAAATGCACACGAACACCACTGAACCCATCAAACTCACAGACACACCATGCACATACAACATACCATCCATCCCATCCGTCAGCCCCAGTCTCATGAAAGGCATGTCATCCGCACAGCTGCCACACATACAGCAGTCACGCTAAGACACATGCCCATGACCAACCATGTGCCAGAAGTCAATTAAGCGCACAACACACTGTGAGCAACAACACACAACATGGGCCACACCCCCCGAGCACTGCAGTGATGCACATGGCACAGGGCAGCACGCACACCAAGGAGATGGGACAACTGCAATACGTTGGCTGGCACACAACTATCACTCACTCATGACGATGCGTCCAATGCCATGTCCAGTAACCACAACAGACAGCAAATATGCAGGGCATGTCAGGCATGCACACACCTCAGACCATGCACTGTCATGCTGCCACAACACATGTCACGTTCGGCACCCATGGCTCACAGCATGTACCCCAAAAGCATATCCCCTCCCAAATGCGAATCTGGGGCATGGCCCCCATGTTGCCATATGCGTTCCTAAGCGTTCCATTTGAACCCCAAAAGCATATCCCCTCCCAAATGCGAATCTGGGGCATGGCCCCCATGTTGCCATATGCGTTCCTAAGCGTTCCATATGAACTCCAAAAGCAAAGTACAAACCAGACCCAGGATGGGCCAGGAGCCCGCATACACCAGAGTCACAATGAGTAGGGGCACAGCAACACACCCATCGGCATGGCCAATCCGTCCCATGCCACATGTGCACAGCACACAGTCCCATTGCCTAGCACACACAACTACAGATGCCACAGCCACACACTCGCCTCCGGGAAACCCATGTACGAGATTGCACGAACTGCCAATGTCAGACGACTAATACATACTTCGCCAGGTGCAACACAATAACAAATCTCATTCTCTCCACAGGTGACGAACTGCCGGATGCTGGGGATGGAGACAGCAGCCAGCACAGACAGCCCACAAGCCCCCAACGAGGACACACGGATCTGGAGGATCTGTCCTCCTCTTCGGACACGGACCACCAAGCTGGCCCATCTGGCGTGGCAGGGCCCAGCCGCTCCCCAGGACCCCTCCTACCCACCAACCCATCATCCAGGGATGCTGAACAGTCCCAGTCCCCTGCTGCCACTGTCGTTGCGGCCACACCCACGGTCATTGCGGCCACTACCACTGCCGCAACCGCCACCATCGCCGCACCGACCACCACCGCCTCCACCACCACCACGTCTTCGCTGGCACCAGCCCCAGCGCAGGTGGTGGCCCGGCCGACTGGATCCACCCTGGGAGCCACAGCGAGGACCGTGGTGTGCAATGTGGCTAGTGGGCAGGCCGGTGGCAGCAGGACTGGTAGGAGGAGCAGGGTCAGGGAAACGCCAGCCTCCCCTGGGAGCCATGCCCTGCCTCAAATGGCCAGAGTCCTTGGGGCCTATGAAGAGGCCCAAGGACAATGGGCCAGGTCTGCTACTGACACGCGGGAGGTGCTGGGGGTGCTGAGGTCCATGGACGCCCATATGGGCCAATTCGTGTCCCGTATGGACCAACTCGTGGACCTCATGGGCCAGCTGGTGGTGGCGGTGGGGTCACAGGCAAGGCCAGCAACACCACCTCCGCCACCACCTGCTAGGGCGCAGGGTCGGGCAGCAGTGTCCACTTCCCCTGCGTCCACAGCCAGTGAGCACACCTCACCCACCACCAGCAGGTCGCCACCACACACCCCCTCCCAAACGTGGAAGGGGCCGTCCGAAGAGGAAACAGATCTCCCGGGAGGACTTCGCACGCTCCAGTCGCAAGTGAGGCAGCCAGCCAGCCTTCCGCCAGCCTTCCTTGACCAGCCACTGCATTGACTTGCTCTACGATCCCACTCCACACAGCCAGCTGGATGGCATGTGTGTGTTGGACTATGGACATAGAACCAGTGGGTACACCCTGATCATCACGCAGCCATGACCGACAGCTCATTGTCACTGCACGCACCACTTTTGTCATCACCTTACACACAATCACATGTCACAGT
Organism: Calotriton arnoldi; assembly: GCA_963921515.1. NCBI lineage: Eukaryota > Metazoa > Chordata > Amphibia > Caudata > Salamandridae > Calotriton > Calotriton arnoldi. Next base: position 27,242 of record CAWUFW010001814.1, read on the forward strand.
TTGGAATAAATGCACCTTTTTCACTAACTGCTGTTTGTGCCCTGTGTTTTATTTGTACGGAATACAACGGCCACCTTGGGCGGAAAGGCACCTGATGCGTGGCATGGCAATGGAATCCGGAGGGCCTGTAGGGACCTAGGGGTGGGAGACAGAACAGGAGCACATTCAATGAGTGTGTCACACACCCATCACACAGTACATGTCAACAACTACAAGCAATGTACACACATCGCACAGAGCAATAGGGCACAATGCCACAGCCACCAACAGTGGCATACTACCCTGGCCATGGAGCGTTGACACACTGCACGCAGTGAACATACGGCCACCCTGACACAGCACACACACACCTGCACAGATACAGACACATCATCCGTCGTACATGGACACTCACCGTCAAGTGAAGTAGCCTGCGATGAGCTGCTGGCGCACATTCCCAGCTTCCTCCTCTCCGCTGTCCACCTCACTCGAGCTGTCCTGGTCTGCGGGCTGGGGCCCTGGTTGATCTCCGTCATCCACAATGAGGGGGATCTGCTTCCGAATGGCCAGATTGTGCAGCATGCAGCACGCCACCACTATCTGGCACACCTTCTGTGGGGAGTACGCCAGTGCACCCCCGGTGCGGTCCAGGCACCTGAACCTGGACTTGAGGAGGCCAAAGGTACGCTCGACCACACGTCTGGTCCTCCCATGTGCCTCATTGTATCGATCGTCTGCTGGGGTGCGAGGATTCCTCAATGGACTGAGCAGCCATGCCCCATTCGGATACGCAGAGTCACCTGGGTGTGAGGGACACAGAGAACCGTTGCAATTCCAACTGGACAGGGGACAGCATCGCACAACCAGCACGCTACACCACTCCACATACTCACCGACAATACAGGCACGATCCTGTTGCAGATTGGCCATCAGTCGTGGCAAGATGCTGTTGCGCATTATGTGTGCGTCATGGGCCGAGCCTGGAAACTTGGCACACACGTGGGTGATCACCATGTCCGCAAGGCACACCACTTGCACATTCAGGGAGTGCGTGTGCTTCCTGTTGCGGTACAGGTGCTCAGTGGCCTGTGGTGGAACAAGGCCAACATGAGTGCAGTCAATGGCTCCCACGACGTGTGGGATTCTGCCAAGGGCATAGAATGCACCCTTCACTGCCGCCAATTCACGAGCCCTGGGGAATCTGATGTACCTGTTTCGGTACAGCATCATGGCTGCCAGTACATCCCTCAGCACCTTGCTGAACATGGGCTGGGACATCCCTCCTCCACTGCCCACTGTGTGCTGGAATGACCCAGTGGCGAAGAAATGCATGGCGGCCATCACCTTAGCCGTGGGGGTGACAGCAGTCGGATACACCCTGCGGGGACGGAGATGGGGCTCTAACATGGCACACAGTCGATGCAGAGTTGGCCTGTCCAGCCGAAACTTCCTGATTACCTCTGTATCGTCCATGTCCGCCAGCAATTGGTATGGGCGGTCAATGTTCGGTCTCCGCCTGGGTTAAATGGCAGAGGACACATGTCAAAGCAACACGGCACATAGCAATTTCGCATACACATCACTGACATGACTGAGCAAGCACATGAGCCACAGCCCAGCTGTCAAGCTGGGACGGCACGGCCACAATACACTTACACAGGTCTCCCAACAATGGCAATGGCAAGTGAGACATACCACTGCCATGTGCATGCACATGGGGATCTAGGCCCCAATGACTTGCGGGGCGTGCTGATGGGGACTGACTGCATATTCGTCAAGCGGCAACGCCAAGGCAACATGAGTGTCTGCTGAGCATGGAACTGCTTCCGAGGCTGGATGAGTATGGCACACGACGACGACGATGTGGGCACGGGCTGAGCGGCCAATACAAGTGGGACCTGTGGCACGAGGGGATATGAGACAGTAGTAGGTGTCAGCACTGCACCCTATGTACAGCACTGTACGGATCACAGCTCCCGAAACATTGACTGGTGTCCACATTGACAGCCCCATGCCAAGACGGCTGTGTTCTTGCAGTCACACGTCACAGGTGAGAGGTTACATTGCACGTGCCAGGTGGCAGACGTACATAGTGGGAGCTGGCATGTGTGTGCATGTGTCTCCTGTTCAGGATCCACCAGATGGGCGCTGACTCTGTACTGACCATTGGACACAGCATGTTCCGTGGAAGGCTTGTGTGTGTGGGATGGTGGCACTGGATGTGCCTCCGTTGGGTGGGGGGCCATGCACAGGGCGGGTACGTCGATGATTGCGCATTGTTGGTCACGGTGGGTGCACCAACTAAGATGTGTTGCCCTGTGTTCAATTCCTATGTCCGCATGATGATGGACTGTGGATGTGGGCAGACTACACATTGGTCGATGTGCTGTCTATATGCATGTGCCTTCACACCAGGCACAGCTGCCCCTGCACATGTGACCCCTGCTGGACTCGCTGCTGGGTCTGTGGAGCTGATGCACCTTCTGCGCGTGGGGCGGACAGCTCTCCTCACTTCCCTCATTGCGCATGTCATGTCTTTGCCGCAGGTGACATGGATCATGGAGGGCCCACATGTACGCGTGGGTAGGCTACACATGATTGTTCACTGGTCGCCACCCCCAGTCAGTGTTTCGAATGGGAAGGTTGTCGTGCTGGTGGTATGTTCGATGTGGCGGATGGGCGGGCCTAGGTGCGGGCTTACATTCCGGACATGGGGGGTAGTTGGATTGGCGACTAGTTGCAGTACACACGGGACACGTCTCTTCCTTTCCACATCTGGGTCATCCCTTGTACTAACTGACAGTGATACAGTCATCTTCGCCCCAGCCCTCATGTCCTCCCCTCGCCCCCCAATATGCATGCTCACCTGCGAGGCTAGCGCTTGCACAGGCAGCCCCAAGCTCGCACCAGAGAGGGCAAGGAGTGTATGTGTGGGTCCAGGGTATGATGTGTGGCGGGACGCCGTCCACCTGCGTGGTGCCCCAAATGGAGACCCGGCCTGCATGGACTATGCATCACAGTCTTCGCCTTCCGGATCCGCCACCTGCGACACCCAGTGGCTGTGGCTGCCCTTGCGGCCAGGCCGCGTCCGTCTGTGGCTGATGGCCCACACATTCACTCTTTGGCCTCTCTGGGGAGGGCTCGGGGGTGGTGGCGCACGCGCTTGCACTTAGTCGCAATGGCATGTGGCGTGGTTGGTATAATGGGCAATGGATGGGATGGTGCGAGCCACCTCCCGTGACGTCAGTGCTGCTCGTGCTGTGGTGCGTCCCCCCTACACTTCCATTTGACTTGTGCCATGCTAGACGTTGAGGTTCTATTGCCTGCGTGATATGACCAGGAGGAGCGCGAGGAGACCTCTCACACACCATGCTCCACTGCCATCCCGTGCCCTGTATCGCCTGTGCGGATTGACTATGTTGGGGTTACACCTGGTCGACTGGGGCTGTGTGTGCCTTGTCAAGGGGCATGGCGGGCGCACAACAGGATCCAGCTTGTCCACAGAGGGTGGGCTGAGGTGCGCCTGGTACCGCTTTGTACGTGTGCCCGGCTGCTGTGCACACACGTGTTCACTCCCCCCCGACAGGTGTCCTCTCACAATGCCCAGGGAAGCGGTGGTGTACTGTTCATGACCCCTCCCAACACGGCGTGCTCCAACTTGGCATGTGCGCATCTACCCGTCGCACCCACCCACCTGAGCACTGCGTCCATACGACTTCACACGACACATGTGTGTCTTCCACAGTAGTGCTACTCATTTGCGTTGACATCCAATACCAGTGGACTACATGGTCATGTCACGACTGCCGTGTACTTCACATACTCTCATCCTCTCTCATTCGTACTTGTGAAATGAGTCAGCGGAGACAGTTTTGGTTTCAAACATTATATTGAGTCTTCTGTCCTCTGTGATGCAGTATAGTGGACACTACTGGCAGCGGAATACATGTTGAGGATATACTGAGCATGATTACAAATGGGATAGGGTGTGGGGTTACATCTGCTTGGCCAAGGCTGTGCTAATGTACATTTACGTATAGCTGCGGAGCTGTGGACTTTGACACAGACGGTATACATGTAGCCTACCAGACCGCTCGGCATCATGGGCACAGTCCATCTCAGTTCCATGTGACAGGTTTGCTGCGGTTGTTCCTCATGCACGCGTGCATGTGAGATGACATCAGGGCATGTGCTTGCGTGCATGCAGCGGCGTGCCACTTGTTGTTGCACTGTGGTGGTTACTGGACATGTCACAGTCACTGGGGTCGTGTTGTTGTTGTATGCACTTGTCGTCCATGCAAAGGTCCTGGTATGGGATTCCCGGGGCGGGGGTGGGAGGGGTGCAGCACCCACAGACTCCAGGCGACCTATTCATGTCCACTGAGCGGTGTGTGTGTCCATGTGCGCTGGATCCATGTCGTGTCCTGGTTGTTCGTGCAGTTCCGTCCATGTGGGTGCGATGCACAGAGCCCATGCCACTGCCTCCCACGATGCATGCGGTGTTCCTGGATGTGATGGGGAACAGTGTGCATGTCCCGGTCATATCCGATGTCATGGCGATGTCGTTGATGGTGTGGTTACAGTTGCCGGTCGTTTGGTATGGCTGTTGTGGTGGTGACTGGCCAGTCCGTGCGGAAGCTGAGCATGGGTGCGGGGTTGGACTTCATAGGTCACTCGGGGAACCTGCGTTGTGGTCCGACGTATTTACAGGTTGTCAGGTATGCGATGCCGTCCAGCAGGGCTTCCATGTCATTGGTGGTGTACATGTTTGCCAGCCAATGAAGCGGATGGTGGCTGTCAAGGTGTTGTTCGTAGGTTGTCCCTTGGAGGACCATGATGGGGCATGCTGGGTGACATTCGATGTAGCTGTTCTCGATGATCCGTCGTGTGGAGGCACAGTGGTTCCATTTCAGTGCGGGTGCGATGTTGGCCACATACGCCATGCCCCCATAGGCAGAGCAGGCCCTGTCGTGTGCGTCCAGAGGGAGGAGTAGTGGTAGCAGGTCCGCCTTCAGACATGCCGGGTTGGAGAGGCATATCTCGACGGGATGCTGGTAGGGACACCTCCGACAGTAGAAGACGGGCATGACGCAGCTGAACAATGTGATGCGGTAAGTCAGTCGGTAACTTACGTTCAGCAGGGACAGGAGATCGCATCCCAATGTATGTATTGTGTTGGTTTGGTACAGCTTGAGCTGTTCGGCGTAGTTGGGTAGGTGTGTTGCGGTTGCCATTTCGCAGCGGTTCGTAGAGGTGGCGTGCTCCGGCTGTGTGTGCAGTCTGCAATGTGCACGCTCCGGGGTTGCTGTGAGCTCTGTGTAGTCGTGGGGAGACAGGACTTGTGTTCTGTTGGCTTGTTTGGAGGACACGGGCCCTCTTCCCACATGCTTCTCAGACAGTTCAAGGTCAGTGCTGTGTGACTCCTTCCAATTAACTTGCATGTGGCCGACATGGGGGAGTGTTTTCTTCTTTCTTCCCCGTCCGTTGTGTGCTTCTGTGATATGCGCTATCTGCCGTGTGGTCGGTCTCCTCGGCATGCCTGTGTTGGTCTATTCTTGGACAATGGCTGTATTCACCGGCTTCTGTCGTAGGGCTGTGGTTTCGGTGTTGGAATGGAAGGTCATTCAGTGCTGTCTGCTCTCCCTTGTGTGGGCGGCAGGCTGCCTTTCCGCTCTGCATTGGGCCTTGTGTGTGGATGTTATTCTTGGGCCACCTGTTGTCGGTCCCCGGGCTCTTTGGTGTTCCGTTTCATGTGTCTTGTTCATATGTGCAGGGTGGTATGGGTTTTTCAGTGTGGTACTGGCGTTCCTCTTCCCGAAGGGGCCCTGCTTCTCCTAGTTGGTGTTGCCGCCGCTGTGTGCTTCGCCATGTTTGTTACACTGGGGTGTGTCCTGCTGTTGCGTGACTTCACTGACATGTGTGCGTCGGTTGTGTGGCGTTGGGTGTTGTCCGTGAATTGGGCGTTGGGGACATGTCTGTGGCCGGCCTGTCACGTGTCATGTGCGTTCGGGGTGGGGCTGATGTGTGTGCTGCTTGGTTGTGTCCCTGTGTCTGTGTGAGACGCATGCATGGCGCTGCGGTTGGCCTCTGCGTTGTGCGCATGTGTGGCGGCGTCATCGGCGCTTTGGGGCCGTGACGGGGTGGTTGGTTCCTAGTCCCAGGTGGTGTGTACACATGTGTTCCGCGATGTTAGGATTTGGCCTGTGTGTCATATGTGGATGCAATGGTGGATGTGTAGTGTGCACGCGCTGGTGGGGGGTTGTCCGCTTTTTCCGCCCTTGCACTGTGTGCGCTGTTTGCGTGCACTTGTTGTGTGTGTGCCTACCTGCGTCTCCGCGGTACGTTGCGTCCTTGGTGGTGCATCAGCAGAAGCATGGGAAGGGCCTGCAGTGCTGGATTCATGCCCGGGGTGCCGCTTCTTCGTTGTCCGTGCTCTGCGTCCGTGTTTCCGCCTCTCTTTCACGTGCGGTGTCTCTTTGCCGTGGGAGCCGTTTGTTTGCGGCATCGTAATTTATGCGCCGGGCGGGACGTGTTTCGTCGGACGGTGTGTGTCAGTTGTGCTGCGCCGCTACGTGTGTGGGCGCACTTTGATGGCGGACGGTGTTGCTGGCTTGCCGGCGGTGTTTGGCCTGCTTTTCGCATCGTAATTGGGCGGGCGTGTGGACTGCTGCGTGCCGGCGGTAACTGGTGGTTTTTGCATCCGCCAGCACGGCGGTTGTGCTTCCGCCCGCCATCGTAATGTGCCCCTATATTATTAACAACGATATTTAGGATTCGATATTTTTGTACTTACCTGTTTGTAGATAGGAAGTCGATATTCTGTCACTCGATATTTTTACCTCGATATTGTGGCAGCTCGATATTCTTCTCCTCGATATTCTGTCAGTGATCCACTTTGGTGTAGTATAAAGAGAAGCAATTTGGAAAACATAGGTCTGGAAGAGATGGTAACTTGAAACAGTGGTAATGACTCTTCTGTCTCTTTTCTTGCCAAATACAAACTCGTCATTGGTGATACAGTAGAATCTTTTCTCTGTTGGAGGAATGCAGTCAGGAAAGTGCAAATCCTATAGCCCTGAAACACCCTCCACAATAGTTGCTTCAACTATTGAAGCTTCTACAGCAGTAAATTTATCAATAACGGACAACTCAAAATCAAGGAAGGACATCAGTCTTCCCATGGTAGCCTGACAACAGACTATTGCATGCATGTTGCCAAGTGGATCAAGTCTTTAGCTAACTTCTTATACCGTGTGCGATTTTTACGAGTTTCATTACAATGTTGATGTAGGTGATCATTTTTGTCCACTTCACCTATGCAAGTGTTGAAATCAAATACACAGTTGGGCTTATGTACTTCTGCAAACTTTCCCTAAACTGAGACTGCAGAAGTACTCTCATTGTGAATTGTAGTATGCCCATATACTTGCCACCTATCTGAGAATTTCACAGCCAGCATGTCGCTGCAACACAATGCACTGCTCTGTTGTTTTTGGACCTTCTTACAAACAAGTTTCTGAGAGAATCATTTGCATTGACTGCAAATTATTCCACAAGCCACACTACCCGTGTTGTACAGCTCACCAGATAGCTGTTCACCTATATAGAAATTGTCCACATATAGATTATAACCTTTATAAGGCATAAAATCTTTTATCTAATTCCTAATTTGGCAGGGAAATCTGTAGGATTTACACTGGGGTTCTTCCCAGTGTACACCCTCAGGGTACATACATAACCAGAGGAGCTCTTGCACAGAATGTACAACTTGCTTCCAGAACGAGCTCTATTTCTTAGCATGTGCTGTCTGAGTAGCAACCGCTCATTGTACAGGATCCATAATTCGTTGACACCTATTCTTTTACTGGAGTATAAACCTCAGGAAAGTTGGCAGAAAAATGTTCTTCTAGGACCGGCCAAAATTTAAACAAGCTTTCATGATCTGAATGGTCCCATGGCAGTGCTATAGAATTATCATTGAAAAAGCAGCATCAGTTGAAGAAACAAAAACGTTTTTTCTGGTCATGCCTGATAGGAAGCTGGGTGTTTACCAAACTGTACAAGTAGACCAGTAACGCTGTACTGTTGGTCTGTGCACTATTCCCATGAGCAGTGTAAGATCCAAAACTGTATTTATTTCCCCAAGTAAATTGGAAGTTCCCAAGAGAGCCCTAGAAGGGGGCGACAGTGTGCCTTCATGCTTCCTTAGAAGCTTTCATCACTCACATTGAAGTTAGCTAATAGGTGAAATGGGCTAACCCATTGCCCAATGCGGTATCACGTAGTGGGCAAAAGAAAAATGTGAATCACATGACAAAACAAGAATGAATGAGGAAGGTTAGCTAAAAAATGTCTGTCAGCATTTTCCATTCCATTGGAGGGGGGGGGTTGCATGCTTCTGGGGGCTTGATCGGCACCCAGGGAAAAGAAAGTGCTCTTAAATATTACATAGCACATGGGGGTGGGGGTGGGGGGGCAATCCTCGCTCAGGGTGGCCCTACCCCTCAAAGAAATCTTCCCAGGTGTCTAGTGAGGATTCCTGCTTAGAGGTCAGGGCCCCAGCCACAATCACTGAGTGGAATCAATGGGCTAAGGACACCATTAGAAAGTGGATGTTCTCCCATTTACAATGGTGCTCCATATGCCAAAGTCCCTGCCCCGAGCAGGAGCGACCACAAAGCAAAATGGCCACTCTATTTTTCATTCCTGCGGGTGGGATTGATTAGGTTCTGCTGGCGGCTTCCAGGGAATGGTAAATGATCTCAAATAATGTATGCGTCATGGGTGGTCACCCCTTGGTCATAGGAGCCGACACCCCCAAACGAATTTCCTTCAAGGCCTAGTGTACATTCCTGCTTGAGGACTGCATTACGGCCATGAGCAGGAATCTTTTCAGGAGAGGCAGGACTAGGAAGGGCTCATTCTTTCTTTTCTAGAAGTGCCTTTTCTATGTCTGAGAAGCCCTGTCATGGGGGGAAAACCCCACCACACGCACAAAGCTCTGCTCACCTGCTGCTGATGTCTGTGTTATCTGGTAGGCGAATGACATCAGCACGTCATATGGTGTACTGAAGTCATTGAAGGGGGCAGGAGGAGGCAGGTGCTCACACAGAAGTGATTGTGCAGCGTTCCCCGGTATCTTTTTAGTTTGGGGAAGCCTCTGATTGTTCTCACATGTACCCTTAGAGGAATTAATGTTCATGTACTCTGCATTACATCTCATCCTTCTCATTTAAGAGCTTAAAATGACCAGCATAACTCCCAAAGCAATATATCTAGGAACACCAAAATGCCTAGCACAGAAACTGTTAATGTTTATTGGTAGCTCACCAAAAATGTGGAACTCAGTTCTCCTGCAATCTGTATGAGTCCTCTTTGTATGAGACATTCAAAAGGGTTCCCAGATTTCTCAAAACTCATTGTTTAGAGGAAACATCATTGGCATCTTTTGAGTTGAATAACCTCATGCTGTAACTATATTTTTATTTGCTTTATTGAATCTTTCACTATGACAATTTGGCCTTGAACGGGCATATGCATTTTTGTCCATAAAATGCTGTGAAATTTCCAAGGGCTGACATATTTTGAATTTAACAACTGCACTATGTAAATATTTGTACACATGTTTTATTGTATCTATTACTATGACTTTATGCAGAGATAGGGTGCAATTCATAATGATTCTGTATCTAATTGTAATAAGACCCAATGTAACCTCTAATTTTGAAATTGTTTTATTTTTTGGGTATTTATATTCAGGGCAGCTATCACCCCTGAGGAGTCTCTTGGTGCTGGCACTTATTGCTACTCTATCTTAAAGTCAGTATGAGTCAATGTATATTGAAAAGACAGGTTTTAATAGCTTTTCAAATTTCAAGAACCCCAGTCTCTTAGTGGATTTTATTCCAAACACTGGCCCGTTGAACCCTAAAGCATCTGCCTCCCCATCTGAACAATCTGAAAGGGGGGACCATGGCAGGTTTGGACCCAGATCTGAATTTCTGTCTGGAATACAATTTTGTAATTTGGAGGTGATGAGGTCAGGGGATTTCACATACAAGATTTTTTGAAGTATAAACTTTAAGAGAATACGTTTCTTTTTTTTTTAAACCTCTTTTTATTGCAAAGATCATGATATACATTACATTAAACCATCATCAACGTTACATCAATATGTATCAGTGTCCTACTATTACAAGGCATATTCTTGATTGTTTCCCGCTTGTACTTTGTCTGTTCAACACCCTCCCTTGAGTACTCCCTCTAATCATCCTCTTCATCGGATACTGAGTGTCTTGCTTGGGCTAATAGAGCTGCACATGGGAATCCTTTGTATTCATTCTACTTGTTCCATACCCTTCCCCACTTCTGGGGGCAGCCTCTGTTTGGGTAGATAGTCTTTTCGGCTACTATACACCAATCCATATCCCTCTCCCAGTTTTTTAGGGATGGTGTCGCTTCAGCTCCCCGATTTCGCACTATGTTTCTTTTTGCGATCATTAAACCCAATGTTACACCAATCCGTTCTCCCCTCCCCAGATCCGTCACATCCCATACATTGAGCAGGCACCACTTGACCGATAGTTGCTGTCTCGTTCCATGTACATTATTCCAATTTTATATTATTTCCTCCCAATAGGATTGGATTTTTGGACAGGCCCTTATTGTGTGAAAAATGGTTCCCTCCTGACCGCAGCCCCTGCGACAGAGTGGGTCCGGTCGCCGCCCCATCTTTACCAGGGTGATGCAGGAGATATACGCCCTGTGTAATATTTTAAGTTGTATTAGGCAGAAGCGGAACCTGATAGCTACTTCTCTAGGGGAGGCCAGGGCCTCGGGCCACTCATCCTCATGTATGTCTGATATACCCCTTTCCCAGTTTTCTCGCTCCCGTATTAACATATCTGGGGAGTTGTTCACAAGTTTCTTATATGTTAGCGAGATCACCTTTTGGGAAATATGTTCCTCAGGTAATCTATTTTCTAGAGGTGATGATTCTGGCAGAGTTTCCTCTTTAGGTATTCTCGTTCACAGGGCATGACAGACTTGTATATATCGAAATGCCTCATTGGGGACTAAACTGTATGCCCTTTGCAGGTCTACAAATGGTATTATTCCCTTTCCAGAATATATATCTCCCACCCTTGAAATGCCTAGCAGGTCCCATTTATCAAACCCTTGTCTCTTGCCCAAGCCAATCTGACTTCCACAAGGGTATCGTTATTTTGTTTTTTCATCCCAGCTTATTGAGTGTAGAGGGCCACATTTGAATCATTAGGGCCATGGGCCCCTCCTAGGGGTAATTTTTCTGTTTGGTGTACAGTGCTCGTAGGTGTCCCCCCTGGTTGTAAGACCAAGCAATCCATACGGAAGACTGGTTCCGTCATAGGTTGATGTCCCCATTGGTTGATCACTGTCAATTGTGCCGCCCGGAAGTATGTTTGGATATCTAGAAGTGTGATCCCGCCCTCGTACCAAATCAGGGTTAATTTACTGAGGGCAATTCTAGGGCCCCCCCATCCCACAATTCTGACCTCACCCTGTATGGCTCTAAAATAGTTATCAGGTACTGGAAAGGGTGTGTTCTGTGAGATGTAGAAAAAAATGCGGCAAACCCATCATTTTAAAGAGGGCAGCCCTGCCCAGTAAGGAGAGGGGAGTGAGCACCAATGCTGCACATCCCCCTTCAGCCGATTTAATGGAGCATTTTTGACGGTGAATAAATCTTGGTGGGGTGTGACGAAGATTCCTAAGTATCGGAATCCCTCCGTCACCACCTGTGCTTCGCAATCTTTAGGTAATCATGGCGTCGGTCCATATAAGATGAAGATCACTGATTTGGAACAACTGATTGTGAATCCCAAGTATCTCCTGAATGTGGCAAAATACTTAAAATTCTGGGGGTGGAGGACCGGGGTGATGCCACATAGAGAAGAATATCATCGGCATATAGTGATATTTTGTCCTTCGAATCTGCCGTCCATCGGAGGCCCCCGGATCAGTGGGTCGCCTCGTATCCAGGCTGCTAGTGGCTCCAGGACTAGTGCAAACAGGAGGGGTGAGAGGGGGCATCCCTGTCTGGTTTCCCAATGGAGCGGAAATATCGGCGACACTCACAACCACTTGTGCCAGCGGAGCTGTGTATAGGAGTCGGTTCCAGGCCAGGAACCGGGGTCCCAAACCCCGGTGTTCAAGAACTGCAATTAGATACGGCCACTCGATGGGGTCAAAGGCCATGCGGGCGTAAAGCGATAGAACTACCGCGTCCTCTTGGATCCTATTTATGCTCCCTAAGACCCCGTGAAGGCGCCGCAGATTGAGGGCTGTGTTGCCTTCTGGCATGAACCCGGATTGATCTGGGTGTACTAGCTGGGAAATGATCGGGACAAGGCAGAGGGCCAATAGCTTGGCCAGTATTTTTGCGTAAAGCAAGGATATGGGTCAATACGATCTACATTGGTCTGGTGGTTTCCCTTTTTCATGTATTACTACAACCGAGGCCATTGGTTGGTCCCTAGGTAGTATACCAATCTCCTCACTCTCCTTATACATCTCGAGCAGATAGGGTACTGTATACTTGGTCGGGGTTTTGTATACATCAATGACTTACCTGATTTAAGTGCTGTAATGGCTTGCGTCACCTCTTTGGGAGTCAAGTCCTCATCTAGGAGCTTTGTATCAGTAGTTGTGAGTATTGGTAGGGGTCTGTCTTTAAGGAGATCTAAGGCGTCTTTTGTAGTGGTTGTCGTTTCGGCTAGTAAATATGCTCGTAATGGGCAGCGAATGTTTATGCTATTGCTTGGGGATCAGTAAATCTTTCACCCTTTGTCGACTGGATAGCTGCAACCCAACGACTTGCGCTTTCTCGTTTCCCCAGCCAGACGAGAAGTTTACCTGCTTTGTCTCCTTGTTCATATATCTGATGCTCCACTAATTATTTGCTGCCTTGGCCACCTCTGTTGTCAGGTCCTTATATTCTTGCTGTTTAAGGTTCAACGAGTGCCTGTTGTCGTCATCTACTCTAATCATTTGTGCTTCTAATTTTAGGATATTGTGTTCCAAATCCTCTGCCTCTCCTCTGCCCCACCATCAAGACGAGGACTTGTCCTCTTGTTACTGTTTTATATGCCTCCCATAGTGTGACTGCTGAGGCGACCGAGTTTGCGTTCTCCCTAAAAAACTGTTTTGTCGCTTTTGTAAGATCTTTCCTAAAGCTCGGTATCTCAAAGTAAGCAGAGTTAATGGCAATAGTATTGCTGGGTCGCTCCCTTCCGATACTGTATCTTGTCCAAATTGGGGCGTAGCCAGATATTCCCCGCGGTAGGTGTCGTACGTCTCTAAAGCCGGGAAGTTGTGATGCTAGTGAGACTAGAAGGTCATTTTGTGAGAGGCTACCATGTACGCTCGAGTGGTTGGATTGAGCGTTCTCCAGATATTGACCAGGCCTAGGGTATTGGGGAACTCGGCCCGATGTGTTTGTGTTGCATGTGTCTTTCTTGCCAGTAGTTGGTCTAATGTATCACTTAGTGTCATGTTGAAATCTCCACCCAGGAGTAAATGTCCCATGGGTAGCTCCAACACGAGTGTACCTAGGTCAGGGAGCGTTGCGTTGTGTAACGTCGGTAGAATGTACAATGAAAGAATATTGATTGTTTCCCCCTCCCATTTCCCGGATATTGCTGCATATCTTCCCGCCCTGTCTGTCCATGTTTTCTCTATGATTAAAGAGAAATGCCTCCTGAGGAGGATGCCCACTCCTCTGGACCCAGAGGTAAACCCAGCGTGCACTACCATTTTATATCCCCAGCAGTCTAATGCTTTACATGCATTGCCGAGGAGGTGGGTTTCCTGCAGGAGAACTACCTCTGCAGAGTGTCTCTTCAGAAATTGGAGCAGAACTCCGCATTTAATTTTGTCTCCCAAGCCATTTATGTTCCATGTCATTAATCGGATTTCCGGGATTTCTTTATTCACCATGTGTAGTAGAAACTATGGGCTCAGTGAGTTGGGACCCTGATTGATCTATCTTGCTCTTTGGCGGGAGTGTTCCTCTTGGTGTCGGTGTCAGATTTGCTTGTCGTTGCGATCTTGCCTTTAGGATTAATTTGGCGTCCTTGTGTATCTTAAGAAGTGCAATGTGTAAACCTAACAATTTAACTAAAACCCCTTCAAGACCTTTTCCCAAAAAACAAACCCCCGCCCCGCATACCGGGTTGACGAAGCCATTATTGCCCGCCTCCCCCAACTTTGCAGAGCGCCTGTCATCCCACCCATCTTTAAAAACCTTTAGGGGTAAGTGGACCACCCCGTTCCCAGCCTTCCACCCCATGAAGCAAATCCTCTCCTCCCCTAACCCCAGTGCCCTTAAGACGGGACAACAATCATGCCACCTGCCATCTCTCTCACCCAACCTTCCGCTGTGTCCATTATCAGGCTTCATCTCAGGGACCCACAAAATACCTTCTGCTCACTTCTGAACAGTTGTTCCTTCATATAGAGCCGTGCCATATGTGGGCCAGATTTCAAAGGTTCAGGTCAGTTCTAGAGCTTAATCCCCTTGGCGAGTTGTGGAGAGCTCCTCCTCTTGGATTTGATCTGCCGCGCTGTTTACAGATGAGGTTGATGGTTCTCCTCGCCGTCTTTCTCGCTGCAGCCCAGATGAGGGGCCCCCGACAGTGCGCCATCCGTCAAGCCATGCCCACGCTGCCTCCGGTGTTTCAAAGTATCATGTTTTGCCCTCATCCTCAATACGTAACTTCGCCGGAAAGAGCATAGAATATTTCACACATTTATCTCTTAATATTTGTTTTACGGATTGGAAGCTGCGTCTCTGTCTTTGTACCTTCAGGGTAAAGTCCGGGAAGAAGGATATTTTAGTGTTTTCATAACGTACTGGGCCAGGATAGGTGTAGGTGGTGCGCCCGAGTGGGTACTACCTCCTGGGACTCTATGGGCTCGCTCGATTGAAAAGAATTTTGATAAGCCGCGTGGTTGTAGGCACTTAAGGATGAGTTCCTCCTCGAATAGATCTGTGGCGGGCCCTTCTGCCCGTTCCGGGACACCCAAAATGCACATGTTGTTTCGTCGTGATCTGCCCTCATAATCTTCAAGTCTTGCTTCCAAGTTCGCGGTGGTCGCTTGCAGTTCGCTAACCTGGTCTTTGAGAGCCTTGGTGTCTTGAAGAATGGCTACTGTTGTGTCATTGACTTCTCGGACTCTGGCTCCCATATTTCGGATGTCAGCTCGTATCAGGGATATTTCTGTAGTGACGGTGTCCATATGTCCCTCCAGAGTTGCTTGGACCCCCTGAATCGCCACCATTATGTCACTGAGGAAGAGGATGTTTCCTGCGGACGACCGTTCACCGGGGGCTTCTGCTCCATCTGACCCTTTAGGGAGGGCAAATTTATCCAACTTCATTTGGTGGGTCCCTTTCATGTTTTTGACCCCGGTCATATCTCGAGTGTTATTGGGCGGGGGGGGGAGTCCCACCTGGGTACTTCCTGCCACCTGCCACCAGGAAATGGATGCACCTGTGCGGCCTGTCAGCTTTCCCCCTGTGGTTCTAGCCCCCTCGACCTTTTGGACACAGTTGGTGTCGGCCCCTGGATTCTTTGAGTCGTTCTCTACCCTGTTTCAATGCAACTCCGTGACCGTAATGCCAATCGCAGGGCGACGGCCAAGGGCTGCTCAATTCGTCGCTTTTCCGTGTTGCCACTGAATGTTCAACTTACTCCACCGTGACTTCTCTCCCCCCAGATGACACCCCCAACGGGGGGAGGACTATCCGCTCACTCACCCCCAGCCAGTTTAACAATGGCAGCGACCGCCGGCTCCTGCTGTGGTCCGAGGTCCTCACCCAGACGGCAGATGAGGAGCATCCTTTGATTTTGTCTCCCCGCTCGGGTTTGCCCTCAGCAGTTCTTCACCCTCTCGCCTGCGCCGGAGCTCCGTCGTTCCGGTGCGGCTGCCCGTCCACCTCACGCTCCACGATGTCAGGATGGTCCGTGCATCACGGCCCTGCGGTCAAACACTAGGCGGGGTTGCGTCACCGATTACAGGCCTCGACGCAATTTTGTCCGGCAGCCTACACCACTGTTGCCGGCACACAGCTCAATGGATGCCTGCCTCGCTCACTTGTATTGGCGCAAACAGGTCGGGGTCACAGGCTGGATGATTGTATGGATATTAGCGGGGAAAAGAACTGGGTTGCAGAGCCGCTTTAGAAAGCGGCCATCTCTCTGGCAGTTGGCCACGCCCCAAGAGAATACGTTTCTTGATGATTAAGCCAATGGAACATGCAAAGTTGTTGGGAGACAGAATCAAACATATTTAGATTGAATATAATTCTCACCAGAGAGATTTGGATTTTTGGAGCCTGTTTATCATATTTATTGGTAGATCCAGTAGGCAGAGTTGCCGTAATCAACTCGGGCACATAAGTGTTGGCGATAATAATCTTGTGCAAGAAAGTGAGAAATGGCATAAAGTGCCTCAACATTCTGATCTAAATATTGCATGTTTTTGTGATCGTAATGTTTGTGGCCCTAGACTGAGTAAGGAGTCTAAGATTACCCTAGGCCATGAACTTCAGGCACAGGGTCAGAACAGTTGCCCAGCTCTACAGATCAAAAGTTGTTTTCACTGCGTTTGATTTTGGGAGTTCAACTTGAGGTAGTTTTTATCCATCCACTTAGTGATAGAGTGCATAATAGCACTGGCCCTAACTGTTGATTCCTGGGAGTTTTCTTGAAGGTTGATAATCAGTTGAGTCACGTCCACATACAAATAGGTGGTGGAACCCAGCTCTTTAAAATTTGAAGCCAGTGGGAGGCTGAAAATATTAGCAGGGAGAGGGGACAATGCGTGGGAACACCCATTGGATTTGGTTTGGTGGAGACAGAAATGTGCCCAATTTAAAGTTTTGACATCTTTCTGATAAGATGGAGATCAGCCAGTTAAGTGCCTTGTTTTGGATTCCAATGTGCTCTAATAGGGACAGGAGGATGTGATGAATTAATAGGTCTCCGGCCGCAGAGAGTCAGAGGAGAAGAATCCCCCCAAAACCATTGTGGTCTGTGTTTTTTCTCAGATCATCAATGGTAGTGGTAATGACCAGCTCTGGAGAGTAACCTAGTCGAAAACCAGCTTGAAATGGAACTAGAATTTTGAAAGTTTGAATACATTTTTGCACTTCTTTTGTTTCTGTTTTTTCCACTAATTTTGAGAGGGAGGAGAGAGACTGGTCTGTAATTAGCCAGATCCAATTGGTCCAGGTTGGGTTCAGCCCTCCTGTATGGATGAATTAATAATATGCATAATAGTGAGTGCAACCATCCAGCTGTAACTTTTAAGACTAGAAGTGAGAGCGATGTTTTCACCGATGTTTTCAGAGGAACATGAAGGTTTGCTGGTACTGATGATGGAAAACCCCTCTTCCATAAATAGAGAGCAGATAAGGACAAAGATTGCAGGAAATTGTAAGAGTTGACACAGTTGCTTCCTCCACCCTACAAGGAAAATTGGCCCATATTGTTTTAATTTTATCCACAAAAAAATAGAAAAGAAACTAAGTATTGCAAGGGAACTGGGTCTGTTTTACAGGCAAAGGGATTTGCTAACATATGCACTGTTTTGAATGGAGAGTGAGCTTCATTTGATGCATGTAGTATTTTCTGTGACTAGAAACGTCTTTTAGTTTTGCACATGAGTTGGTTAGAATATCTCATGTGCCTAAGATATGTTGGGGCATATTAGCAAGACCCACGTTAAAATTATCGCCGTTTTAGCGGCAGGAAACTGCCGCTAAAACGGCGATAATGGGCTTGCTAATATGCGTTATAGAATTCCAATAGAAGCCCAGGTTAGATGTCCTGCACATCTAACCTGGGCTTCTAGTGGAATGCTATAACGCATATTAGCAAGCCCATTATCGCCGTTTTAGCGGCAGTTTCCTGCCGCTAAAACGCCGATAATTTCAACGTGGGTCTTGCTAATATGCCCGTTATTTATCTTGAGAATTGTAGTTCTTTCTCCAGGTTCTTTCCACATTTTTGAATATCTTCTTCTCCTGACAAATTTAGGCTTAAAATCCTTCATGCACATGGGCGCCATGGAGTCCAGAGTTATTAAGCTGTTCAATGGCTACCAAAGATTTAGGGCCCCATTATTACGAGTGTAATCCATGGCTGGTGGTGTGGCTGCGGCGGTGTCACAGCGGCGGTATGTTTGGACCATAGGAGAGACTTAAACACATACTGTCACCGTGCAGCGCCTTCGTCATGTCACTGCACCATGTGCCATGCACCATGTCATGCATGGCACACAGTGCATGGTAGAGGAGCACTACATGAGCCCCCAGGCACATTTTTCTCCGGGCTTCGATGCCCGGGGGCCCTGTTTGGGGCCCCTTACTACCCTGTTTGGGTCCCTGCCATGAAAAGGTTGTCGGAAAAGGCCATCGTAATTCCGATGGCAGTGTCTGCTTCGGCACCGCCGCCATTGGCTGCCGCTGTTCCGACCGCTGCACCATTGCGACCCATGATCCTGGTGGTGGGGTGGCCTCCGGCTGCTATTGGTCCGACCGCCACTATCCTAATTTGGTGGTCGGACCGACGGGGCTGTCGACGGTCGAACCGCCACTGAATGGCAGGCCGTGATCCAACCACCTGCATCGTAATCGGGCCTTTAGTTGCAGAATTTGAAATCTGCAACTAACTAACTTATTAAAAGCTGATCTAAACTAGGTCTATTTGATAGCTTTAAGGTTACATCTTTTTATAATTATGGTATCAGCTTTTGCCTTATATTTAGTTGATTTTTAGAGAGAATGAAATTAGAAAGCAGTCAGAGTGTTGCAGGGATTCTGCTGGTAAGCAGAACTGTGCCTTGGGGTGACAGGATGTCAGAATGTAGGGACTGTGTCTCTCTACCACATCAGTACCTGACAGCCCGACTCCAGGCTAGCTGACAGTGCCTCACCTGAAACTAGAATATGAACCTCTGGACCCCAAGAGAAATGTGGAAACAGCTCATCACCTTTTGTCTCTCACTCATGTATACCCTTAGGTAAACAAAGGAAATACACATGAAAGTTTACAATATATTTATTGAAATTATCGTAGTCTATTATGAAGCAGATGTGCTGTGATTAGTAGACAAATACAACTAAGCAAAGAAATCAACATAACTAGCAGACTGTATACAATGGCCAACCCAACCATGGCAAACTATCTATCTGTCTAGGCCTATTCTTACTGTGTAAGCAAAGGGCTATATCAGTGATCTCTGGGATTAGCAATGGACCCATACCTGGTGTACGTTCTTTCCAGGACTTTTGGAAGTGGGTGTCCTCCTCTACACAAATCCATCAGCTTGAGTCCACATAGTAAGGATAGTCTCTGACTGCTTCGTGAGGGGGACTAGACAGGGTTGCCTGTTGCCTCTGCTGATTTTCACCCTAGCAAGGAAGCCCCTGGTGTTCTCACTTCTGGCGTGGGCCTGGAACTAGGCCTCAAAATCGCAAATCACTGACATATAATATTGTTATATGCAGATGACACGCTTGTGTATCTCCGTAATGACCCCGACATTCTTCCCCTTCTGATGGCCTCCCTGAATGATTTCCGTAGGATATCAGGCATCTGAATGAATTGAGGGAAGTCTTGCTTGTTGCTGTTCATACCATTATCCAAGACACAATCGGAATCACTACCTGAGGCCAGAATGCAGTGGCAACTGGATACCTTCAAATAGTTGGGAGTCAACATTTAACAAAGGATAACAACCTCCTAGAAGGTAATCTGAGTAAAGCTGTAATGGTAATTAAATGCTCATTACCCTTCTGGTCTTCACTGCCCCTGTGCCCGATGGGCACAATAGCCATCTCTAAGATGTTAGCCCACCACTGCCTGTTATACTTTTTTGCTGCACTACTGGTAATTATCCGTAAGTCTTTCTTCAGAGATCTGTGCTCCTGACTAACAATGCTGATATGGAGAGCAGGCAGAAGTAGGGTGTCCCTGGTGAAACTCTAAGCACCACCACTGGAAGGGGGCCTAGGGGCCCCTAATTACGAACTGTACTATGCTGCAGCCCAACTTCAATGGCTGATAAGATGGCTAGCCGACGACAGAAACCCTGAACAAATTATAGTCACAGGTCACCTAGGCGACCCGACATCATGAGATGGCTTATGACACAAGGGAGGGTTGCCAACCCCAGCATCATACTTGTGACTGTGGCAAAATGGGCTTGGGACACATACATTACACCACATGGCAAACTGACACCATATGCACCACAACTGCCTCTTTGGACACTATAGGATTGCTTCAGACTCACCCAGCACCATGAAATCCGCACATGACGAGAAGCAGGAATAAACACCTGGGGCGCCCTATTTAATGAAGGTCTATGGACCCCCCCCTGGGATCTACTATCCCGCTAGGACATTGTACCAGGCACCTTCTTACTGCAATATGCAATGTAATCCTGATTATAGCATAACTGGGGCGATGGGCACAAAGAGCCAGCGGTCTCGGTGGGACTATAAGTATTGATTACACATAGAAAGCACCGTAAGACTATCACAGCACTATACACAGCACTGGCAGTGGAGAGAGCAACCAACCTGCCCCACCTGCGATGGTGGCAGGCAGATCACTTACAATTAGAGATCACAGATAGCACACCTGGACGAAATGTCTGGGCAGCGTTAAAACTGTCTCCAAAAATGCAAGAATAAAATTAACACATCTTAATTACTCACACCATGCCTATCTGACCCAAAAAGCGTATCAGGCAAATGTATGAAGGTGCAATCCACAGATGCCCAAGATGCACAACACCAAAGGCAGATTTTCTACACCATCGTCAGTCACTGCATGGAACTCTCTAGCTTTTGGGATGGGGTGTTAAAGACCTTGATAGACATCACTGGAGCACTAATCCTTAGGGACCCAATTGCCTGCCGGCTCGGCCCAGCGAATCGCACCAAAAAGACCAAACACCTATGGGGTTTTGCTGACTTACCTAAATGCCATATACTAATGTCCTCGAAAGCGCCAGTAGCATTCGGTACCATAGTTTGGCTACATGAGGTCCAAAAATGGAGAGCAGCGCTACAGGCGCTCCAACCCACAGCACAAGGGAGGCAACGAAATGAACTATAGAGGCACGGAATGGAAGCCTAGAAAAGATAAAGGCCAAAACCAACATACGTCCCCAAGGAGCAGCCAAGACATTTACAGAGGCAAACTCCAGCGTAGTCATATGTGCCAACAACACAGATGAGTACCTATAATACATCCTGTAGATCTCACTGAAGAGGGGGTACGGGGGATACAACCGGTCAGACTAATATCCCACCACAAAAGGGATCATAATTCTAATATACGCAGATAATGTATATGTTAATAGTAGCGTTGTTAGACTAGAGCTGTTTATCCTGATCCACTATACTTGATTATCCTTGCGAATACACAGGGGCTAATCCCCCATGATTGCTGCATTAAAATACTGTTAACTGGAATGAGGCCATTGGCCAGTGTTGTATATGACCAGCTCAAATTATCTTTCTTGAACATAAATAAAATTTGAATGATAAAAAGGAAGTGTCATTTTGCACTGAATTGTATCACATATTTGGGACATCAAATTTCAGATTATGGTATTTTACCTAAGAAAGAATTGGTGGAAGCCATCAAGGAAGCTCCCACTACTACATCTAAAGATGATATCAGATCTTTTCTCGGGTTAGCAGAATTTTACGCTAAATTTGTTAAAGATTTCGCAACCAAAACTTTCAAGAAAAGACGATTGCTTAAGAATTCTAGCATGTTGAGCAGAATATTATTCATCAAAATTGCTTTGATTGTATTAAAAATGACATTTGTACTGTCATTCCTTTACAGGGATTTGATCCAGGTGCCACAACCATTAGAACCACTTACACTAGAAGACGGGAGTTTGGTGTAGTTCTTTCACAAATTGGGGGAAATTCCCAAGAATACACAACCTCGTGTGCTTCACGGTAACTTTCTCCTACTTAGAAAAAATTCTTTACTATAGAGAGAGAAATGTTAGTGTGTGTGGGGTATTGACAAATTCTAGCTATATATTTGGGGCTCTGAATTGTTAATCTGTATAGACCACAAAGCACTTACTAAAATACTCACCACAGCTGGAATGGAGAAAACTACACTTAGGGTAGCCAGGTCCTTCTTACAGTTGTTTGATTACACTTACAGGGTACAATATTTACCAGGCTCTAGGAATAAAGTTTCAGATTATATGAGTTGAGCCCCCTTAAATGTTGAATGTTTAGAAAATGAACAATGGCAAGATGTGTGTGTGTGTGGCAGTGGGGGAAGAGGGAATCACTGATGTCATTACCAAGGAACAATGGTTAAATGGTTATGAGACAGATGAGAATTTATGTCAAGTAAGGGAATACATGTTGAATGTTTGGACTGACAAGAAATATGTGAGAGCGGACATAAGAACTTTCTGGGAAACAAAGGATGAATTGTCATGGGAAGATGATGGATTTCAGAGTAATTCCACCCCAAGCGCTAAGAAGTAAAGCGTTTTTACACATGAAGGACATCATTAAAAGTAAGAGGAAAAAGAAATTACATTATTGTTGGCCAGGCGTGGACTTAGATAGAGAAAGATGTGTGTGTGAGTGCATCGAATGCTTATATGCTGATAAAAGCTTTGTGAACTTTAACCCATCTTGTCCCCACTTGAATGCCCTGATAGCCCTTGGGATGCCTTTGCCATTGACATTATAGGGCCATTACACTATCAAAAAGGGATTGCCCAATATATTCTTGTGTTATTTGATTTGTTTTCAAAATGGCATGAGGTGAGTGTTGTGAAAGTGGACTCAAAGACAGTAGTGAAATTCCTGGATGAGATATTTCAACATGAAGATATACCTAAATCATTACTGAGTGACAATGGTCTTCCAGGGAGTTACAGAATTATTTGACTAGAACTAATCCCACATGTAAACACACTTCGTTATACCATCCCACCAGTAATGGTGCTAAAGAACGTTTTAATAGAGTGCTGATGGAAGTATACAATTGACTATTAAGAGTTGCGTAAGTTGGAAACTAGAAATAATGAAATTTATTTGGGCTTATCGCACTATACCTACTGTAACAGTGTATTCCCCTTTCAGTATTCTGAAAGAACATGAGACAAGAACAATTCTCATGGCAAATGTTAGTAAATCACAGGAACAATACAAAAAGAACTATGATGATAAACATGGTGGTAAAGAAGTAAAGCATTCCATTGGTGACTTAGTTTAAACGAAAAAACCGATAGGAGATGGAGAAGGGTAGTAGAAAGTTTGCAGGACCCTTTAAAGTGGTATCCCTTTATAATAAATCTGCCAAACTCCGTGATGGAAAAGTTTGTCATTTTAGTAAATTATCTAAGTGCCATTTGAGGGCAAAAAATGATGGCTTAAATGTAAAAGTTAAGGATAACCCAAAAGGAAGGCACATGCATTGGTTGATGGATGATGATTCAGAGGGAGAAGCTGGGTATCGGTGCATTGATTCATCTGTTGTTGAGGCAAATTCGGGCTTGAGGTCAGAAAATCTGGAATGCACCACAAAGCCTGGACGCTTCTTACACCCACCCAAAAGATGGAATGATTATATGTGGGGTAACCTACGTTCACTTCTTGTAAGTGGTGGGTTCCATTTCACAAGGCAATCTATGTTCTCTATTGGTATGCGATACACTCTATGTACTTTATTGAAATGCTTGTTTATTAATCCATTGCTCTGGTATTTATAGCGTTAATATATTTTATGTTTAATTGAATATTTTGCCTTCAGTGTAGAATTTTGAGTGCAATTTGTTCCGTGTTCTTTGATTTTTTTATTTAAATTTTTGTCTTTTATTTTGTTAAGGAGGGCGACAGGTTGTGTTCATCAAGTCATCACATTCTCATGGAACAAAGAATGCGACAAGGAGAGAGAAACAGACTGGAGAACGGGTGGAAGGACTTGTTCCCGGCGTTGTGCAGCTGAGCTTTATCATCTGGAAATAAAGTCCTTTCACGCTTCCACTTGTATCTGGAGCGTTATTCCACACCGTGCTGCCTGGAATGAGGAAATCTAGGAATCAGTCCAGGGAAGTAGTGCCCTTCATCTCCGCAGTTTCAGTGCTAGTTTTGGGTGTAAATACTGATAATTATGTTAACAGATTCTTTATTACAAGGACAAGGTGGAAAGCCTGTTTGGCATCCATTGGATGGGCACAGTTGCAATGAGGTGAGCCCAATAAGTGACTTATTAACCTATTGAAAGATTAAAGCTAATCATAAATTATTCTCCACAAAGTTGAGAAAGAAACCTGAGTGGGAAGCAGTTTTCTGGGTGCTTAAGCATTATAGAGATTTTGCTGAAGTGGCAACTTTTGGTAGGAAAATTAACAATGGACAAAGGGGATGGAGTTGACACCACAAAGAGTGAGGTCAAGTCTTTAAATCTGGGACATTGGTTCCCTGGTGTTGATCATTGAGTCAAAGAGGTTGAGGCCACTAGATCATCTAATGTGGTCTATTTTTAGCGGGTTGAAGGAGGTGTGATTTGTGCTGCATTTGTCTGCAGTGTTAACAAACTGGTTGTGAGAGAGAGAAGGATTAAAGAACCAATCTTCAGCACCATCTCCCATATAGAACCTGAAACTTTACTGAAAATGTTATCAATTGCTGAGGAACCATATGAGCTGGTGACAAGAATTGTGACTTGTGTCTAAAGTTGCTATAATTGTTAGTGGTGGTGTATGGACCATCTTTAAAATAGTGATATAGCCGTAGTTTTGTAAAGAACTGTTGAAGTTCGATCCTATATTCGGATGGGTGGTGTTCATTTGTCAGTACAAAACCAAGACCCTTGCTTGAATCCATCAACAGACAAATGTAACAGACAAGAGAGACTAGCTGTATATGAAAAGAAACTTCACACAGGTAATCTGGAATAATTTCCTTGATTACCATTACATAAGGGCCTCCCAAGGTTTGAGCAAAGTTTTAGTTAGTATGTACCACAATGGGTCAGAATATTGTGTTATGTAATTTCAAATATGTTCAGGATAAATGGCCTTTCACACAACTCAGAAGCAAAGTCTGTAGTGGTGCCACATAGGACTATCTCTAGCAACCTTGATGTTATAGAGTATGTTAGGAACTTTTTTCCATTCTTCATGGAACATTCTCAGGTGCGCGGTTGAGGGACTCCGTACGGAGGACTATGCAACACGTGTCTTTAGTAGATTCAATTCCTGCTAAATGAACAGACATGAAGGAAGTTCCTTACTACTTCCAGCCTTGGAAAGCCACTCAATCCACAACAATGCCGTGGGTAGCGGAGGTGACGCCATACATACTTTGGCATCCAGTGACAACAGCATGGTTGGCTCCTTGTCCCACGCTTACCTCCTCAACAGACTCCTACTGCTGATGCAGACCTAGAGGAATGGCAAAGAGCATAATCTCCATAATGTAATCAGTTCTTGGAGAGCGACATGTACTTCTTGTATCTGTGCAGCCTCCGCGAACCCTCAGACGAGGGGTAGCAAAGGCACTACTAGGTTTACCAAAGGCCAAGCAAAGGGAAGCAGCTGCTTCCCCAGGCCCCCCCCCCTAATTCCTATTCCTGGCTCCCCTTTCATTATAAAGACTCATGTCTACATGGGGGAGTCCCATGTGATGTCAGATACTCAAAGGGCATTTTCTGCAGCCTCCTTGGTTGCCATCTATGCGTCACTGTTCACAGAATTTATTATCAAGGAAGTGTATCCATGGAGACCTGTTATTCCATAAACAGTTTTGTGGGAACGGTAACTGAATTTGTCAGCGGTAATGGCCACATTACCTGCACAAATTTGTATCAGCAGTATTTTCTTTTGTCTGTAGTAAAAGCTGTTACCAGCAGTAAATTGCATAGTGCTTGCTCTTGACAGCAAATTGCGGCATATAATGTAGTTTCCATCGTTGCTGGTGGAACTTAAATAAACAACATATTGAACAACAATTTAAAATACTGCTGACACATTGCCCAACAGTGCAAACTTGCCTGGACCCACTACAAGAGTCCCCAGCATGATGGCAATGTGATGTGGCCAGGATGTGTGAAAGGGGTAAAAGATGCCCACACTTGTGTTGACGGTGGTGTCTGCAGCTTTAAGGTCGGGATGCGGTCTATCCTCTTCTTGTGTCAGTCGCAGAGCTATGAGATTTCCCTTTAAGAGGTGTCTCCGAAGCAGCTTTCTTTCTCTCTTTCGTGGTCTCACATCACACCCTGTCTCAACTACTGTCGGTGTCACCAAAAGAGCCGTGACATCCAACCTTCTGTTTGCAAGTGGTCTATTTCTAGTGCAGCAGCAGAAACAGCAGCCCTAAAAATAGGGGACGCCGTCATGTTTACCTACGTTTCTTTGGATGCGCTTAGGCCGGCGCCGTTTCTTTGGATGCGCTTGGGCCGGCGCCGTTACTCGCTGCCAGCAAACGTCTAGGCCTCAGGGATGCGAGGCAGGACAGCCGGCCTCAGAACGGCGCATGCGTGCTCGAGGGCAGTTTTCAGACGGTCACATTCTCTGCAAATCCCTGGCGTCCCTGGGAAAAGATAAAGATAGGGACAGGCTAAAACCCCGACTTCCTGACAATCCCACGCACCTGTTCACAGGGTTGATGTGTGCAAGGCATGCAATATATACGAGCAGAAACAGTCATGCAACAGTCAGTTCACTTTATTTTGAATTTTGAACCCTGGGAGTGCCTCTTCGCTTCAATTTGTACTGGCCACTCTTCCTCATGCCGGGCGGTGTAAAACCACAAGTCTGAAACACATATAGCGCCTTATCACAGTTCTGTGTAAGCAGTAAGTTAACTTTTCAGCAGTAATGGTAGTATCACATAAACAGATCTATGTCAGCAGTATATGAAATTTGCACCACATTTGGCAGTACAACGCAGCGCCAAAAGTTGATTCACTGCGTTGCGTTGAGTGTGAAGGATAGAGCCATATCTACAGACATATGGCACTAACCACAACTCCATAGCGCCAGTGCAGAATTATGTTGCCGAGCACCATGCACACGTTTGTGCCATAGAGCAAAAGTGTCTGCTTGAGTCTAGCATTGATTTTGCACTTCCAGTACTAAGGGGCAGATTTACAAGCCCCTTGCGCCACTTTTGCGTCACTTTTAACATGGGAAAAGTGACGCAAAAGTGCGCAAGAAGCTTGTAAATCTGCCCCTAAATATTTTGCTTAGACTGTCTTTACAACTTTTCATACTTTGTATATGTGCTGCACAGTACACATATGCCAAGTCGGAAAAGAAAGGAGAAATAAAGTCATTTCTCCTTCTAATGCCTGCTTTCAAGTGGCATTAATTTTTGCTGCAAAATCCTGAGTATTATTATTAGTAGATAGGGTAAAACATGGATGGCAGCACAAGGCCACCGACATACCACTTATGGAACACCCTCTTGATGCAGAGTAATGCAAAACTGTTCAGCGCACTAGTTTGAGTTACATGTTCTTACAAACCGACGCAAATACCAATTTGCATTGGTTTGAAATACCCAAAAAGATTTTGCATCGGGTCTGCGTTAAAAAAGTGACCCAAACTCGGCTCAAAACCTTTGTAAATCTGTGCCTACATTTGTACTAAATGACCAGTGGTCACAGGTGTCCACCGGCACTCATTAAGGTGGACCACTTATATTTCTTCATTAGACTTTGATCCTCAGAAACCATTAAAAACACTAAGGGGCATATTACCAAGCCCCTATCGCCACCACAACATCACTTTTTGTGACGTTGTGGTGGCGATAGGGTCAGCACCCTATTACCAAGGCAGCGTTAAACCACATAACATGGCTAAAAGCCACGTTAAGTGGCTTAATGCTGTCTTGGTAATAGTGCTCCTTTCACGCTAAACTTAGCGTGAAAGGGGCGTGCAATGGGTGTTGCAGTGGGCGTTCGACCGCAACACCCATTCACTTCGACGCTGCCACTTATTATCAAGAGAGGCGATAATAGGTGGCAGCGCCGAACTTAAGACCAGGAAAATCCTGGTCTTAAGGTGGCGAAACGAGGAGAAATGCTTCATTTCTCCTCGTTTTTGCTTTTTCCATGTGTGTTGCCTTGTGTTGCACACATGGAAAAAGCAAAATGCCAAGGTTTATTTATGTACAGGAAGGTGTCCCTTCCTGTACATAAACAAACCTTTTTTAAAATGCCATTTTGTAACTTACATGTGTGCTGCATGAAGCAGCACACATGTAAGTTACAAAATGGCATTTTAGATTTGTTTATGTACAGGAAGGGACACCTTCCTGTACATAAACAAACCTCCCTGCTCGCAGACACCCTTGCACTCTGGTGCAAGGGTGCCTGCGTTGGCGTTAAGTCGTGAGACTTAGCGCCATCGCAGGGAAATGCCAGGCTGCACCATATCCTTGGTAATATGGTGCAGCCTGGCGTTTCCCGAAGTGGCGATGAGAGGCGTTAAGCCAAGGAGGCTAACGCCTCTCACCGCCACTTCTAGATAATATGCCCCTATATGGGGGAAGAAGAAGGAAGATAAAGACAGAAAAACTGTGACAAAGGGAGAAAGCAGAAACCTACAGGAGTGAGATAAAGAGGCTGGAGTGTCTGGTGATGATAAAAAGAGACATGAGGTGGAAACAGGACTACGTAAACTCAGTATTTTCCAGACAGACACTTGGAAATGGACTACTCCTAATGCATTTCTTTTGTGGAAATGGCTGCTTTAATGGAAGCAAGCAGAGCTCATAACTGATACAAACTTCGGTTTAAGCACACTCTTGAATTCGACCTCACGACTTTCCTAGCATTGAACTCTAACCCCATTCTCTCACCTCTAAACAAAGGGATAATTTTAATCTCTTCCTGCATCCACCCCAGGAGGTGACATGTGTGCCGCGTGGCCGCTGACGTCATCCATGCCTTGCGTTTTCCAATGTCCCCTCCCAAACTCCCAAAGCAGAGAGGGCGCCTCCCCCCAGCCCCCACCCCCTCCAGGTGGGGTCTCATTTAGTAGTGCCAGCCACAGGCTTCTGAGCAAAACTTTGAGCCCAGCACTTATTCCTTCACAAATTAAGTACTGCAACTGACTGCTACAAAATTATGCTTTGGGCCGCTTTGTTGGTTCAAGTGTTCGTTATCCCTTGCTTATCCAGGAAAATCTCATTTCAAAATTGCTCAGCATGCATTCAAAATTTTTCTGAACAAATAGCGTAGCAGCGGTACACAATACCTAATGTGACCTAAACCTGATGTGACTTTTATCTAAAAAAATAAAAAAAGGGCATGCAAGCGGCTGAATGAATACATGCAGTAAAATTCACTGATTATCTGCTCCTTCAAACTTAACATACATCCTGACAACAATTGAGCATCACCAGTTGCACAGCTAATTAAAATCAACCTACTCACACCTGCTTAAAATCAGGATTTCAGTTCTGTAAACTGTTATCGTTTTAGAAAATGTGCTTTTCGAGCCTGTTTCAATTCATGTTATCTTACGTAACCCAGTTTCTGCTGCTGTGTATCTCATCCATACCTGACATACTTGAAACAACTAAGGAAAGTATATCTTTTAACAGTACACAATCAGCAAACACAGATATGAAAACTGTTTTGTTGGCTGAATGATTCCTTTTGTATGGTCACCCCCATTTTTCTGGACTGATGCTGCTGGTTTTTTGACGCTGCACGCTGGGACACTGCTGACCAGGCCCCAGTGCATGTAGTCTGACCCATAAAGCATGTTGAAATTGGCTACACTCCTGATGGGCACATTTAGCTTACCTATAAATCCCTAGTATATGGTATAAAAGTGTGCCCAGGGCCTGCAAGTTAAATGTCACTGGTGGGCTGTTGCACATATTGTGCCACCACTAAAGTGACAATGCAAGGTATTTCTCCAGGCCTGTCCCTGCAACCTGGGAATACAAGTTTAAAACTGCCAATTTAACCTTGCAAAATGAATCTCTTGCCAGTCGCAAACCTTCATTTTTTTTCCCAACATATTTTATTTTGTTTTGATAACACATCTTGCCCGAAACGGCCCACATATGAATGTATGACAATAAGTGACGAAAGTCTCTGAACAACAGTGACATAAAAACTGGCACAGTCATTCCCAAATCGCCCTCCAGAGCCCCACATGTCCCCGACAGCAAACCTTCATTTTTAATACTTATAAGTCACCCATAAGGAAGGCCCTAAATGACCACAGGGTGCTTGGTATTTAAAAAGTAGGACATGTATATTCTACGTTTCACATGTCCTGTCAGTGAACCCCCCCAAAGCCGTTTTCACTGTGGCAAGGCTGGCTCTTCCATAGAGAACGACTGGGTTACATTTTAACACCTTATAATGCCTAACTTCATTTTGGAGTAGCTAGACAATGATTCAATGTTATATAGCAATATTTTATTGCTATTTTGAAAATTAAACCTTTAGAAAGTTGTCATTTTCCTGTTCACTGTCACTCAGAAGCTGAATGGCTCCTTAATTAGGTGTGAAGTGGCTCTCAGAGCTGAGACAAAGGGAAAGGGGTTGACCTTCCCATTACAGGATGGCCATCTGGCCCGTGCCCAAGAACTTCATTAACTTCAAAGTGTGCCTATTCTGTCACTGGCAGATGTGGCTCACACATAGGTCTGCCTCCTTTTTGTCTTCAAAGCCAACTTGTCATCCAAACCCAGTGGGAGGGAGAGCTACCCCAAAACTGGTTTAGAATGACAAAAAAGGATGGGTTTGCCCATTATCATAGCCAATCAATCAAGTGGATTTATATAGCGTGGCTAATCACCCGAGAGGGAATCCACCTGCTTGAGGGTCATGATGGCTCAGGTGACTCAGTCAATCAATCAATCAATCAATCAATCAGGGGGTTTGTAAATCTCGTTACTCACCCGTGAGGGTCTCAAGGCGCTGGGGGGGGGTGGGGGTGCGGGGTGAGCAGCTCCTCTCAGTGGAAGAGCCAGGTTTTGAGTGTCTTCCTGAGGATGTTCAGAGAGGGGGCGCGTCTGATGTCGATCGGGAGCTCATTCCAGGTCTTGGCCGCGATGTAGGAGAAGGCTCTTCCACCTGTTCTTGCTCTGCGGATGCATGGGGTGTCGGTGAGGGCGAGGCCGGCGGATCGGAGGTTTCTCTTGGGTACGTGGAAGGAGATTCTCTCATTGAGGTATTGGGTTCCGGTGTTGTGGAGGTATTTGTAGGCGTGGGTGAGTATCTTGAATGTTATTCTCTTCTCAACGGGGAGCCAGTGGAGGTTCTCCAGGTGTTGGGTGATGTGTTCGTGTTGAGTGATGCCGAGGACGCGTCTTGCTGCGGTGTTCTGTATGGTCTGGAGTTTGCAGAGCAGAGACTTGTTGATCTAGGCGTAGAGGGTGTTTCCGTAGTCCAGTCTGCTGGTTATGAGTGCATGGATGACGGTCTTCCTCACTTCGTGGGGGATCCATTTGAAGGTCTTTCGGAGGATGCGGAGGGTTTTGAAGCAGCTGGAGGCGATGGCGTTGACCTGTCGGGTCATGGAGAGGGAGGAGTCGAGTACGATGCCGAAGTTGCGGGCATGGGGGTGGGGGGGCTGACGAGGGTGGTGGGACACCAGGTGTTGTCTCATGCTGAGGGGGAGGGTCCGAGGACGAGGATCTCTGCCTTCTCTGAGTTGAGTTTCAGGCAGCTGCTGCTCATCCAGGATGCAACGTCCTTCATTCCTTCCTGGAAGTTGAGTCTGGTGGTGATGGGGTCCTTGGTGAGGAAGAGGATGAGCTGGGTGTCGTTTGCGTAGGATACTATGCTGAGTCCATGCTGGCTGACGATTGCGGCGAGGGGGGCCATGTAGATGTTGAAAAGCATGGGGCAGAGCGACGATCCTTGGGGTACTACGCAGTTGATTTCCGTGGGTTCGGAGAGGAAGGGTGGTAGTCTGACTCTTTGGGTTCTGCCGGTGAGGAAGGTGCGGAGCCAGTCGTTGGCGGTTCCTCGTATGCCAGTGTCGTGGAGTCTGGCGGTGAGTGTGCGGTGGGAGACGGTGTTGATTGCTGCAGAGAGGTCGAGTAGGATCAGGGCCGCGGTGTGTCCTTGGTCGAGGATGGTGCGGATGTCGTCTGTGGCAGCGAGTAGGGTGGTCTCGGAGCTGTGGTTGCTGCAGAATCCAGATTGGGAGGGGTCGAGGATGTAGTTGTCTTCAATGAATTTTGTTAGTTGGGCATTGGCGGTCTTCTCGGTGACTTTGGCCGTTAAGTCGAGCAGCCAGGTCTTAAATGCCCTCCGGAATTCCAGTAGAGAGGTGGAGGTCCGTAGGTGGAGAGGGAGGTCGTTCCAGGTTTTCACCCTGAGGTAGGAGAAGGAGCATCCTCTTCTGTTGCTTCGGTAGATGTGGGTCTTGTTGGTGAGTGAGAGGGAGGCGGAACGTAGTTGTCTGGTAGGGTGGTGGAAATTCAGGCGATGGTTGATGTAGGCTGGTCCTTGGATGTCCAGGGCTTTGTAGGCGTGAATCATAATCTTGAATTGGCTTCTCCTCTGTATGGGGAGTCAGTGGAGTTTTTTGAGGTGGAGGGTGTTGTAGGTCTGTCTGGGGAGGTCGAGGATGAGTCTGGCAGCTGAGTTTTTGCATGGTCTGGAGTCTCTGCAAAAGGTGTGTGGTGATCCCAGCATAGAGTCTGTTGCCATAGTCTAATTGGCTGGTGACTAGGGTCTCAGTGACGTGCACCTGGTGTTTAGGGGCAGCCATTTGCAGACTTTACATAACATGCGAAGTGTGCGAAAGCAGGCAGAGGTGACTGCGTTGATCTGGGACTCCATGGTCAGTTTGCTGTCCAGGATTATGCTGAGGTTTCTGGCATGGTCGGTTAGTTTGGGTGATGGTCCTAGTTCTGAGGGCAACCAAGAGTCATTCCAAAGGGTGGTGTGGTTGCTGAAGATCAGCACTTCCGTTTTGTCCGTGTTGAGCTTCAGGCAGTTGTCCTTCATCTATTTGGCGACGCTCACCATGCACCTGTGGAAGCTGGTTATTGTGTTGGCTGGATCTTCTGAGAGTGAGAGGATGAGCTGGTTGTCATCTGCATAGGATATGATGTTTAATCCATGGGATTTGACGATGATGGCCAAGGGGGTCATGTAGGTGTTGAAGAGGGTGGGGCTGAAGAAGGCTCCCTGAGGGACACCGCAGATGATGTCCTTGGGTTCGGAGGTGAATGGAGCTAAGGGGACCTACTGCATTCTTCTGGTGAGGAAGGCGGCAACCCACTTGAGGGCGTTTCCTTGGATACAGATGTGATGCAGTTTTCTGATCAGGGTGTGATGAGATGTGGTGTCAAAGGCTGCTGAAATGGAGAGGTCTCGGTAGACACAGGGAGCTCTGCACAGTGAAAGAAAGGTTCTGCCACATTGGTTGTAGGCAAAGTGAGGCACAGTAGGATAGTTTACAGTACAACACACTGAAGGTGCTACAAACGTGGGTAGGGTCAACCTGGGAATATTTTACCCCATTGATTAGGGAGTGCCCAGGAGTTTCCCTTAGCCACAGACTGGCACTGAGCATACATATGGCATCCTAGTACCCTCTAAAGAACACCTCTGGACCTATGGAAGACAGAAATAGGACTTCACCTGCTGTTGTGACCTGTGAGGAGAACCCCAAGGGCTAGAATTGCTCCCATGTGTACCCATGAACTGATAAGTGGACTCCAACAGTCGGCTGTTAAGCTACAGGAACAGAAAAGCTGCAAAAATCCCACTTTCCTTAAGAGCCCAGTGGACCAGTTCCAACTGGGCCTGCACAGGACCTTGCTGGTGAATTCTGCTGGAGTGAGTCCTTATCCCTCCAAGTGCAGTTCTTGAGGTCGTGGAGCCCTTGGCTGGTGTTAGGGTCTAATCCTCCGGCCTAAATTGCAAAATTGGGATTTAGAAACTTTTTGCCAACTTATTCTCTGAAGAACCAGTGGAAGACTGGGCTGCCATCGAGCTGAGGACTATTGATGTCAATTCACAGGTTGGATCCAATTTGCTGGTCTGCCCTGCTGAAGGTGTTCTGACTTCCAGAAAAGTTTCTAAGTCCTAACATAGAGGGCTTCACATAGAGAGATGCCGATCCGAAGCCTATCGACGTCCAGCCCTTTCTTGACGTTGGCGCCAGACTTCATCCACTCAGAGCTTTCCCGCCTTAGTCAACGACCGCACAGGAACTCCACTCTTCCCAAAACCACTGACATCGAGCTTTGCTTTAGATCCAGACTGCAGCTTACCCCGCAGTTGACTTGTTGATGACCACCTTCTCTTCTTGAAAATGATCCAAGTCCGAAGGCAAGTCTTTGACTGGGACATATCTGACCTTCATAT
This sequence comes from Calotriton arnoldi, assembly GCA_963921515.1. Lineage (NCBI taxonomy): Eukaryota > Metazoa > Chordata > Amphibia > Caudata > Salamandridae > Calotriton > Calotriton arnoldi. Next base: position 61,633 of record CAWUFW010001814.1, read on the forward strand.
CAGACCTGCGCTCAATCGTGGTCAGCCTTAAACCTTACCTTTGTTACAGTCTAGCAAGATCAGTTGCCGCAGTTGGTGTTTTTTTGCTCTTTCACCCTAAAATTTAATTTGAAATTTAAAAAATTCATATCTCTGGTTCCCCTTTTTGAATTTTTTGTCATTTTGGTGTCATTTTGTTTATTAAATATTTTCTATTTTTATCAATTAGATTTTGTTTTTTATTATTTTGCATTTTCGACTTATTAATTGTAATGGTACTTCTAAATGCTGTACACATTTTCTTAAATTAAGCCTGTCTGCTCTGTGCCATTGCTACGAGAAGATGAGTTTGGGTTTAAATCACTGAGTCCTTTACTGGACCTAACAAGGATAGTGCCAATATCAAATGTGTGGACTATCATCCACCTCAATTTATAATCCACTTTCTCACAGTTCTGTTAGGTTGTGTTGTAATGCTAATGTATATTATTTTAAGCTCTTTTATTTTATCATCTTATCTGGTCTTATATTATCTTATATCTTATTTGTAGGTGCATACTAATGTCACAGTTTCATTGTGTTAACTATGACATAACACAGTGTCCAGACCAAAGCACAAACGTTAGAGAAAACTGCCACATTTTATTATTTTTTAAATAGTAGCATTCATTGCTTTGTGCACAGTTTGGAAGGTAGTGTAGTCCGAATCCTAGATTCCACTGTCAAGAAAGCTCTGCCTCCTCTTGTTACATATCTGGAAGAGAGGGCCCATGTTTACTAATATTTGATGCAACGCAAGTACAGCTACCAAAGTTGCTGCTCTGCCTTGTGTTGAAAGAAGAGAGGAAACATATGCCACATCTGCTATGATATTGCACATTTTTTACTCTCTCTGTGTTGGTGCACTTTTGGCTGACATGCACCAACGCACACACTCTTGGGCCATAGTGCAAGGGTGTGCAGATTCACTAAAACATAGATTTTGTACTGGAAGTAGATGGTTTCAGTGCAGAAAGGATCCTTTAAGACTTTTCCCACTTTGGATGTGTGCTGTTCAATACAGCACATGTGCATAGGTGAATAACTAAGGAGAAATCAAAAACATATCTCCTGGTTACACCTGTCCCTATGTGGCATAAGGTATTAGCACAAATCCCTGTCTACCAATGTTAGTAGATAGAGATTTGCTTCAAACATGGATGCTTGCACAGGAAAACCCATGTACAACCCGTAGAATGCCCCCTTGGTGCAAAGTAGCGCAAAGTAGCACATAACACATTTTATGTAACTCTGGGGAACTTTCCTGCACAAAACCTGGGTTGGATAGTAAATCCCACTCTTGCACTTTGCTCCAAGTTTTCGTCAATTTTGTGATGCAAACCCAGCACAAAGTATTAGTGAATCTGGGCCTAACAGTCTCTGGTATAAGTATCAAAGCAACAGAAGAGGGGTGTAGTTCTTGAATTTAGGTGCTAGAAAGAGCAACAAATTGATACAGATGTCTTTCTGTGACTGTAAGGTAAATATTATTGCCATAATCCACATAAGATTAAATGAATGAATTTACAGCTTTTACATGTAGATAAGGGTGTAATCATGGTATCATTTTGTGTAAAGCTTTCAGGGGTTGCATTATTTAAAGGATGCACTATCCCTGCCTGCACCTTGGTGCATGTTTATCAAGGCGTGCCGGGCACAAACACGGAAAGTACACCATGCTACATAATACACTGCCTCCAGGGAACTGCCAAACGTGCTGCTTCACTGGGAATAGCAAATCAGTGAAGGATGGAGTGGCTGTTTCAAGCAATTGCTCCTTCTGTAATTCCACAGTGCTCCAGGGACACAGAAAGCAGACACACACATCCGATGCACCCCAGGCCCTTTTTCAAAATGTGCACCCATGTGGTAAAACTGGTGGTGATGACTTTTACAAACTGTTTAGCCAAGTAGGGATCTTTCAACAATGGTCAGTTGTAGACTTAACATTTCCTTCCTTGGAAGGAGGAGCACGGCCCCTGCAAAGCTGGCCCAATGTAAGAATTCCACAGAGCACATATCCATCATCTGTGAAATATATTGAAATCCTAAATCTGTAGCTTTAAACAGGTAAGAATTTTCAAAACCAAGGGGCATATTTACAAGCATCTTACGCTACCGGAGGGTCACGTTTTTGGAAGCTCCGGTGGAGCACAGTGCAGGCCCATATCTGCAAGGCCACCGCAAAGCCACCCTGTATAGCTTTTCATGTCTTTGTAGATAAGATGTAAGGCCACACTGCTCAAGTCGCTGCGTTGCCTTACATTGCGGCAGGGAGGCGTGTTGTGGGTGTTGCTGTGCGTGTTCCCACGCAACACTCATGGATTTTGACACTGCCCCAGATTTTTCAGCATAGCGTGAATCTGGAGCAGTGCCAAAAAAGTACGCCTCCCCAGAGTAGGTGTAACGAGGAGAAATGTTTACATTACTCCTTGTTTTTCCGCTTTCCATGTGTGCTGTATTCTGCAGCACACATTAAATTCGGAAATCGCCTCTCGTGATTGTTTTTGTGCAGGAAAGTGCCCTTTCCTGCACAAAAACAATCATGCCAACAACACAGGTGAAAGGCTGCCTGAAACACAGCTGCAATGTTTGTGCCGGTGCTGCTGGCTGACAGGACAGGAATGTATCGTATCTTGTAAATACAGTGCATTTCTGGCCTCTTGAATTGGCGGAATTGGGAACATGCCAATGTATTGCAAATATGCCCCCAAATTTGTAGCTTACATGTGAAGTAATGTGGGCTGAAAGGATCAGTGATAAGGGCAAATTCGTAATAGCTATTATCCAATTTTAGAATTTGAGATTTATTCCATCCGAGCTCAGCTGCATTCCCAAAAAATATGCACATTTTCTGAACTCACACAACATCCACTCCTTTTCATGTCCTTTGCTCGCCAGCAAATACTAAATTCGAAAGCAATGACCATGTAATAGACAGAACAGGAGAAGGGAAATCGTTCGGTTCTACCAGTTGCAGTGTCTGCGATTGAAAAGGCCTTTGTTTAGTACATTTTCTATTGATAGAAAGTATCATTCAAACTAGAAACCAGAACTGTAGAACTCTGGGCCAAAAGGTGACCCAGAAGAGAAGATTTTATTTTAGGTTCAGTGGGCTCGAATGGGAGGGGGCAGAGCTCCATATAAGCTTCCTGGGGAACTTTCATCTTGAGTTTTGAGACCATTCAACTCTGGGATGTTTTTGTTGTCATACAACATACCTCTAAAAAATTAGTAGATCACTTTCCTGAAAACTAGGTATGGGAAACCTAAGAATTTCATTTGATCAAGTCGAAATGAACAGCATCACATTTTTCAGCATAAGCCCTATTAACGAGAGAGGATATTTATTTATGGAGGAGTGCAGTGAGACATTCATCACAACACTTCAGTCCAGTCTGGCAGTAGTCAAAAACAAGCATTGACAAAGCCAGTAGGCCTAGGCTTTTTGAACTATTGGCTTTTCCAATGCTTTTGGCAGTGGTGTGCAGCAAAAAGAAATTGAAAAGGAGTGATGACGTGCACGTGTGTACGCATCATGATGCTGTGATGGATCAGCATGACCCTGTATGCCCGCTCAGGTATCACCATGCATACACAAGCACATGGCATGACACAGCTGTAATTTAAAAAAAAAAAAATCCATTTCAAGATGGCAGGTGCTGCTTGTAGGGGTAAATAAAAATGTATTTGCTCATGCGCAAAGGCGCTTTTTAGGGCGAGCGTGAGCTCGCATGCGCTGTCTGCAAGACCTGTTGCAATCAATAAACCAACTTATTCCCGCCTCTACTCACCCTATTGGTTGATTCATGCATTGCTCTTCTTTCCTGCTTCCTAATTTGCTCAGGCAGCCGATACTTCACTTCCCCTAAAGGCTCAGGAGCACCGGCCAAGTACAGTTTAACTATGCATGCATTCTTCATTTGTCATTTTGGAGAACTCTTTTGTGTAAATGTTCCTTTGCGCACCGTTGCTGCTCGTGTCTTCGGTAAAGAGGCTGCTCTATCTTTCTTTGTCTATGGTGCCGAGCCCGGTGTCTTTCATTCTACTTAGTGTGATGCTAGCGACGGCCTTTTAAAAAAAAAAAAACATAGCTATAACAGAGGTGTTGAGTAATAACATCCTAAATGAGTGCTTTGTTACAATTCAGCAGCGCTAGTCCGTTACCAATCTTGCTGAAGTGCGCTTTACTTTTTTATGGTACTGCCAGCCTAAACCCTGTAATTCCAGCCGGGGTTTCTTTACATCCTGTGGAATGTGTCTTATGTAGTACTACATAAGACACAGCAGTGAAAATCATCAATGGCCTTGCGTACAGGCAGGACGCTCCATGCATGTCAGCGCTATTGATTTTTTTGTTTTATAACCTCCGCTTCTTCGCTGTGAACGCTATCTCTAGTACAGTTAATGTTCAAAATTTGCCTGCACTGAGATCGCGCCACCTCTGCCTTAAGGCTCTCTTTCCCGATCCAAGATGGCGAACGAAAGTTACTGGCAAAAGTTGATTGCACCAGGGCGTCGCCACACGTACCAGGAGACCAGAAGGTGTGCAAGGGTCATCCTTTTTTGGAATGCACTTTCACTGCTAATATATACACATGCGACACGCACAAAACCATCAGACGGCACCACCAGGAGAGATCCTATCTGCGTTCTACAGCACAGCACCGCAGCAGCTTCTCTGGGGCGTTGCAGGAGCTGGAGGCCCTACTCCTTTGGTACATGTGGTATGAATTTCAAAATTAAAGGCAGTCCCATGAGTTAGGAGACTAAAACTGCAGTGTGCACCCATCCAGTTGCACACATAGTTTCACTTTAGCTCCTCCGTTCTCTCTTGGGCTGCAGTGTGCACAGCTGCTGCACTCATAGCCCCACTGAAGCTCCTCTGCTGCTACCCGTGCTGCAGTGTGTACAGCCCCATGTCATTCCTCTGCTGCACACATGGTTCCTCCGAAGATTCTTTGGATACTCCGAGGCTGCAGTATCTCAGGGCGCCGGAGGTAAGTCCAACTTTGGGAAAACTGCTGGTTGTTTTGAGAGGATTGCACCTTTGTGTGATCCGCAAAGAAAGTAAATATTTTTACTTTTTTGTCCACTCAAGCCACTGGCATTACATGCACTTCCCTTTCTGCTTTGGGGCTGTAAATTCGTCATTTCCACCCCTTGGCTGAGCTGCCCTTGCCACTTATTCCCAGGCCTCTGCCCCCCATACTGTTTAGGTTTCTGCTCTGCACCCCTCTCCTGTCATTCTTTCTGTCTCCTCCTGATCCCCCTCTGGATTGCGCTACCTTCCGCCCCAACTTTTTAATTTTTTGTTTTACCCTTCATGGTCCAAGACTAGCCCAGTTATAAATACTAATTGACACCCTGTCCCCCACGTCATTTATTTGCCATCACTTTAGTCACATTGAAGATAGCATCAGAATGACCCAATGCAGCCAACTCTGCCCCGTACCGAGATTTATACAGTTTCTATTCTGCTTTGCTGGTGAACACGAATCCATATCACCAGAGACTCTGGCTTCTAAAAATTGTGTCCTCAAAACATCCCAGTAAAATAACCAAAATCAAACTAATTGGGTAAAGCTGCCTGTCGCCAGTTGCCCACTTTGGAATTCCCCAAAATGTATGTTTGAAACCATACCTTTTTTGCTTCAAATAGGTTACTTATAATTCATATGTCCAACCTTTGCTGGAATTACCAGGCAAGGGCCCTGGGAACTCACTATTGGTTAGAAGGTGGCATGGGGAGAGCTACCTGCAGGGCTCATACTCACTGTGATAGGCAAATAATTGACTGTCTAAGTGAAATGTGCTTCCTGAATCCATTATGCCACTTCTATATTCGTACTGGAACAACTACTCAACTGCCTCCTACACGGTCAGTGGAGTAGCACCACCACTTTTTAGCAGGACCGCTGTAATCCTAATGTCCAGTGCAGCCCCTTCCAGAAGTGATGCTCTACTGGTAGAGGGCAGCAGTAGCCCTTCCCAGTATGGCTCCTACCTTCATAATAATAACGTGGTTCATGACTGCGCAATATATCACAATCTTTGCTGTCATAAAATGCTGTAAACGTTCGCTGCTACAATTCAATGTAATGATACTGCATTTAATGATGTGGGAAGGATGAAATGCTGAGTTGGCATTGCTAACAATAAAACTCAGTCAGACTGCACGGATTTCAGCAGCTAGTGGCTAACTTGCGGAACTTTTTTTATGGCGATGTATCAGTACTTACCAACGGGGCTGCCATAATTTCAGTGGGATGGTACTTGCATGTCTGCTGTACTGACATATTTATAATGAATTGTTATAACACTTGTCGACAGTACTGTTGTATTTTAAATGCGATAGTATCAGTACTTTTATGCAGAAAGCACATGTTTAGTGCCTATGTAATTACAAATGCTCCCTATTTTTACACGTAAAATGGTCAGACGTTAATATGACAAACCTTAAAAAGTAGCTTATCACAAATCATTTAATGTAAGCAGAAGACATGAATTATAGAAAATACCTTTCAATCTATTAGTACTTTATACTGTGCCGATAAAATGTCAAAATACAGGAATTTACTGTCCAGCCCTACATTTCCTTCCCCCTCACTCAGTGCCCTTTAATAAAATATTGTGTCTCGTTTTATGTAACACTGTCCGTTTTTAGGGTGTCTTCACCACCCAGCTGCAGCACAACACCAAACATCCCACCTTCTCACTCCTCGCACACAAAGGTATCAAGAACACTTATTAAGGACCTAGTGACACACATAAATTCACCCGGGAGTCTTGGGATGCTGCTTTTCCAACACCCTGCACACTGTGAACATAAGGTGTAAGGATACCTGTGTGGTTGTTGGTATTTGTGGCTGCATAGAATTAGTGAAAATATGGACATAACACGCAAAATGTGGCTACCGAGCATAAAGTATAGTAATGTGTAGTCTGTAACCTTTCTGTCTATGGTGATCGTTTTTCGTGTGATTTCTTCCTTTAGTGCTCCCTTAAAATACATTTACTTTACTACCAATTCTTAATTTGTTCACCTTTTATTTATCTTCTCTTCCATCTTGCCTTTTTTCAATATGTTACTTTCTTTTTCTGCAAGTCCGGTGTTGTTTACTTTAGTGCACTCCCCTATACCAATGTCAACGCACTAGCCAATAACCACGAAAAACTGAAAAAGTAAATCGCTCTCACATTGCAGAGACCTATTGGGATATATGGGACAAAGTACCCCCATATCACCTGCATTTGGTTTTCAGGGGCACTTTATCATCCTTCAGTGTCCCTTTGTTTCAGTTAGTTACTGCATTTCATCTGTAACTTTGGTTGGCATTGCCACATGTCTGTTAACCTCGGAGGCATAGTTAATGCACTGGCTCTTACATTAGTACTAATTTTATTTTGCAGATACATACTTCCACACCACATAATACCATTCCACATAATTACACTCTGACTCACAATCCCACTCTACATAATTCTACTACACTCAATACCACATACTTACTATCAACATATTTCAACAGCATTCCACATAATTTCAGTACACAAATCCACTTCACACCACACAATTCTACCACACAATTCCAAACTTACAATTAGAATCCAACCCACATAATTCCACTCCACACCACATAGATCATTTCCCTCCAATCCAAAATACATGGGTTAAACACATTGTCATTTGCGAGACCAATACCTCTAACTCTCACAAATGTGAGACCTATTGTATTGCAAATGCTTGTTCTAAATGTAGCCGTTCAGCATCAAATGGTAGCTGCTGAGCTCTATACAAAATTTAAACCAAAAACCTTTTTTTTGTGCCACTATGAATGGGGTGGGGGAGCATTGGAGAAGCGAGTCGGGGATAAGTCAAAGCGAGGGTGAGGGAGACAGAGGGAAGAGGTCAAGGGAACATTGAATGAGCTCGAGGTACAGGTGCAAAATAAGGGAAAAAAAGAAGCTGGGATGTGGAAATAAAGGACGAGCCGTATGGTGGTGGTTGTTTGAGAAGCGAAGCAGCACACAAGGTAGAGAGCAAGAAGTCTGTGCAGTGGTTCTTTGAAAGAGGAAACAACCATTAAGGGAGAGCAAGAAAACCCATGCACTCTCATGAAGTCCTTAAGAAAAAATAAAAAAGTAGTTCTCTGAATGTGATCAGTGGAAGAATATAAGGCATCCAATGAAAAGGATGGCAAAGACGTTATGCTCTATGGATGGGCCAAACACAAGAAGTGGAAAGAAAGCCATTGAATAAGAAGCCAGCACATCAGAGTGACATGAAAACAAAGCAATTGTAGGCAATGGGCTGGCATAAAGCCCATCGTGAATCTTGGTAGGATCCCTAATAATTCTTTCGACAAAAGCTGTCTGTAGGCGAGACCTAAATGGCCTGAGCAGCATGTCTTAGCCGACAATGTTTATGCTTTGAAAGCCTTTTAATGGTTACAATGATATACTTGGAGTATAATTACAGGGAGTCCCTTTTTTCCTGTTACACACAAATATTATTTGAATTTCCATGGCAATGTTTAATTTGAAGCGACATCCAGCAGTGGGAATCTAAACAAAATGATGCAAACACCTAATAAAAGTGGACAGTTTGTCCCTCCACATCTGGCACCGAATAATGCCACGCTCCCCCGTCAGCAGTCCCACAATTCATCGTGGTGCTGCGAAAAGCCGTGCACAGTGCATACAACAGCCACTGCAAGAACAACCACATTGATGTATATTTAAAAGTCTGAGATGTCATTATTATCCCCGGCTCATTACCTGCAGTTACTTGGATTCGAAGCAAATTATCAGTACCATTATCCGGCATAACAGTAATGTTGTAGGCCAGTGCATATCTGTCTTCTTTCATTCGTTAGGGGCACTAATTATTCCAATCAAAGGGCTCTGTTTAGTGTCGGGCTCTGTAAAACATTCCCTTAATGAAAGGAGAGATTTGATTCAATGTCACAAGCAGTGCTTAATTTGAGCCGGCGGTTTCTGGTGCTCGGTACTGACACTTAATTGTCAACACCGGCGCTTCTGACAGTCTACCACAAGTTGGCGCAGTCTGGCTAATTTATAGATGACCACAACAACAATTAATTATTATTCAATGTACATTAAAAATAGCTATTACCTGCCACCCAAGCCATTCTAATAGCTTTGAGGGCCTGAAATAGTCCAAATTGTCACACTTGTAGGAGTGTGATGGTGAGTAGTTGTGTTGTTACTATTATTGGCAGTGCTGGCAGGGGCAATGCATTGTGCAAGCTGCAGTAGACTCCTGACAGGAGCCCTGGCACTTATTTTTTACAAGTTAAGCACTGGTCACAAGTTTCCCAGGCCTGGATGATATGTTTAAAAACATATCTCCTTTCATAATCAGTAATCCATTCCAACACCTATCCACTTGAGAGAGAAGGGCAACTATACTGCAGAGGGGACCGGTACCACATGACACCATTTGACATCACAAACACATGTGATGACATCACAGTCATGTTTAATTATCTCACACACGTGTTCGATGACATCCAGGATCTGCTAAAAGATATCACAAACATGCTTGATGACATCACAGCCGTAACTGATGCTATCACAACCTTTCTATATGACATCACAGTCATGTTTAATGATCTCACACACTTGTTCAATGACAGCCAACGTCTGCTTGATGACATCACAGCCGTTACTGATGCCATCACAATTTTCCTAAATGATATCACAATCATGTTTAGATGCACTCACATCTTTATTACCTTATTCATGCATCTATTCTCTCTTTCTCAGTTCATGGACAATAAATCCATATTCCACACAATCAGAACTTACAAAAAAAAAAGCTAACTTCACTAGTTTGCTGCCACTCTAGTTTTTGTGATCTTTTTTACACACTATTTAAAAACACATAGCTAAGTTTGTGACATTGGCAAAGTTTTAAAAGCGTTTAAACAAAAGCTGTCAAAATCCAAGTTTGAAGATTTCTCACTCCATTACTGAAAATTTCACAATTAATAGAAAACATAAAGTTTATGTCACTGCTTTTCTCTTGTTTAACCTTAGCTAAATGATTCGGCTAAGTTATCAGTATTGACATCTGTGTGTAGCCTTGTAGTTCACAAATTAAAATCTAATGGGTGCCAACTCACCCTTTCATCTTTCCGAGATCGATAAAGAAGACTACCTTTACGTTGAGTAATCATAACACCAGTGAATGTACGGTGCAACATATCATGAAATCTTCAGAAATAAGCATTAAACCTTCCTTTTTAGTATTATAAGTGACACCTAAGGTAGGCCTTAAAATATACAGGGCAGTTTACATGGCATTTATAATGCTGGATATGTATGTTTAATATTTTACATGCCCAGGCAGTGGAAAACCTCCAAAGTCCTTTTTCACTGTAGCAAGGCTGGCTTTGCCGTAGGTTAAAACTAGTTCACACTATTACATTTAATAAGTGCTAAATCCAGTTTAAGAGTAGCTAGAAAAATGGTTTAAGGGCTTATTTTAATAGTAATTTAAAATCCATCTTAATAGTCAAGTTGGATTTTATATTACTATTTTGGAAATCACACTTTTAGAAAGTTGTCATTTCCTGCCTAAAACCTAAAGGCTTTCCTGCTAGTGTCTAGCTGTCATCTGACCCCTGATGGCTCTCCTGTGGTGAGATGTAAATTGCTCTCAGACAGTAGACAAAGTTCTCTGGGTGTTTGCATGGGAACAGCCCCTTCCTGAGCTTCAAAGGATGCCTACCTTGTCACTGGCACATGAATCTTACACCTAGGCCTGCCACCCTTTTGTCTCTTCAGACAGGCTGGCTCCAAACCCAGATGGAAAGGAGGGACTGACTAGAAATGGTCTGTCTGGCACTAAGCATAAAAGTGTATCCCACTGACCTCTCTTTATAACTAGTCCGGGGTGGAGCTCGCAGAGTTTCACTCTGCGAAATTCCGCTGAGTTGCCAAAAAACTCTGCCAAATTCCGAGCGAGTGGGCAGAGTATTGCTTGGCCACCCCTAATGAAGTACCCTTGGCTGCTGAGGGTCGTTGGGGGTGAAGAACCCCTATTGTTACGGCAAGTAAGTCCCCCACAGTGGGCTTGCTGAGATCTCGTCATAGGCCCCACCCCCTTTCTCAACCACTGTGCACAGGGGTCTCATGGTGCACTACTGGTTGGGGACGAAGTCCCCTTGGGTGCTGAGGATCGTTGGGGGCCAAGAACCCCTATTGTTGCAACAAGTAAGTCCCCTACAGCAGGATTGCTGAGACATCATTGGAGGCCACGCCCCCATTCTCAACCACTCTGCACAGGGGCCTCCTGGTGCACTACTGGTTGGGGATGAAGTCCCATTGGCTGCTGAGGGTCGTTGGGGGCTAAAAACCCCTATTGTTGCGACAAGTAAGTCTCCCACAGCAGGATTGCTGAGATGTCATTGGAGGCCCATCCGCTTTCCCAACCACTCTGCTCAGGGGCCTCCTGGCTCACTACTGAGGTCCCCTGCATTGTCAGCATTGTTAGCATTCCGTCCATCATTTGTTTGCTGTAACACTTTTCGCCCTAAGTGGGATGGGTATGCCCAGACGTGGGTCCCTTGCTCACTGTGCCACTGGATTCAAGCTAGCCTGGCTGAAGAAGGGTGACATACCCTGAAACAGGTCCCAGGATGCTTGTTTCCGGTCCAGGGAGGACCTGGCCTGGGAGTTCGGTCTGGACTGTTCCCATGGGGCACAGGGTCAAGACTGATTTGCATATGGCTGGGTCTAAACTGGGGTGGCGTAGTGGGCAAAAGAACGATGAATTTAACCCAGATCTTTTGACTGGGGGAGAATGTTTGCATTGTCAGCATTCCGTCCATCATTTGTTTGCTGTAACACTTTTCGCCCTAAGTGGGATGGGTATGCCCAGACGTGGGTCCCTTGCTCAAGGTGCCACTGTATTTAAGCTAGCCTGGCTGAAGAAGGGTGACATATCCTGAAACCGGTCCCAGTATGCTTGTTTCCGGTCCAGGGAGGACCTGGCCTGGCAGTTCGGTCTGCACTGTTCCCATGGGGCACAGGGTCAAGACTGATTTGGATATGGCTGGGTCCAAACTGGGGTGGCGTAGTCAGCAAAAGAACGATGGATTTAACCCAGATCTTTTGACTGGGGGAGAATGTTTGCATTGTCAGCATTCCGTCCATCATTTGTTTGCTGTAACACTTTTCGCCCTAAGTGGGATGGGTATGCCCAGACGTGGGTCCCTTGCTCACTGTGCCACTGGATTCAAGCTAGCCTGGCTGAAGAAGGGTGACATACCCTGAAACCGGTCCCAGGATGCTTGTTTCCGGTCCAGGGAGGACCTGGCCTGGCAGTTCGGTCTGGACTGTTCCCATGGGGCACAGGGTCAAGACTGATTTGCATATGGCTGGGTCCAAACTGGGGTGGCGTAGTGGGCAAAAGAAATATGGATTTAACCCAGATCTTTTGACTGGGGGAGAATGTTTGCATTGTCAGCATTCCGTCCATCATTTGTTTGCTGTAACACTTTTCGCCCTAAGTGGGATGGGTATGCCCAGACGTGGGTCCCTTGCTCACTGTGCCACTAGATTCAAGCTAGCCTGGCTGAAGAAGGGTGACATACCCTGAAACCGGTCCCAGGATGCTTGTTTCCGGTCCAGGGAGGACCTGGCCTGGCAGTTCGGTCTGGACTGTTCCCATGGGGCACAGGGTCAAGACTGATTTGCATATGGCTGGGTCCAAACTGGGGTGGCGTAGTGGGCAAAAGAAATTTGGATTTAACCCAGATCTTTTGACTGGGGGAGAATGTTTGCATTGTCAGCATTCCGTCCATCATTTGTTTGCTGTAACACTTTTTGCCCTAAGTGGGATGGGTATGCCCAGACGTGGGTCCCTTGCTCACTGTGCCACTGGATTCAAGCTAGCCTGGCTGATGAAGGGTGACATACCCTGAAACCGGTCTCAGGATGCTTGTTTCCGGTCCAGGGAGGACCTGGCCTGGCAGTTCGGTCTGGACTGTTCCCATGGGGCACAGGGTCAAGACTGATTTGCATATGGCTGGGTCCAAACTGGGGTGGCGTTGTGGGCAAAAGAACGATGGATTTAACCCAGATCTTTTGACTGGGGGAGAATGTTTGCATTGTCAGCATTCCGTCCATAATTTGTTTGCTGTAACACTTTTCGCCCTAAGTGGGATGGGTATGCCCAGACGTGGGTCCCTTGCTCACTGTGCCACTGGATTCAAGCTAGCCTGGCTGAAGAAGGGTGACATACCCTGAAACCGGTCCCAGGATGCTTATTTCTGGTCCAGGGAGGACCTGGCCTGGCAGTTCGGTCTGGACTGTTCCCATGGGGCACAGGGTCAAGACTGATTTGCATATGGCTGGGTTCAAACTGGGGTGGCGTAGTGGGCAAAAGAACGATGGATTTAACCCAGATCTTTTGACTGGGGGAGAATGTTTGCATTGTCAGCATTCCGTCAATCATTTGTTTGCTGTAACACTTTTCGCCCTAAGTGGGATGGGTATGCCCGACGTGGGTCCCTTGCTCACTGTGCCACCGGATTCAAGCTAGTCTGGCTGAAGAAGGGTGACATACCCTGAAACCGGTCCCAGGATGCTTGTTTCCAGTCCAGGGAGGACCTGGCCTGGCAGTTCGGTCTGGACTGTTCCCATGGGGCACAGGGTCAAGACTGATTTGCATATGGCTGGGTCCAAACTGGGGTGGCGTAGTGGGCAAAAGAACGATGGATTTAACCCAGATCTTTTGACTGGGGGAGAATGTTTGCATTGTCAGCATTCCGTCCATCATTTGTTTGCTGTAACACGAGGGTCGTTGGGGGTCAAGAACCCCAATTGTTGCGACTAGTATGTCCCCCACAGCGGGATTGCTGAGATGTCATCGGAGGTCCGCCACCTTTCTCCACCACTCTGCAAAGAGGCCTCATGGCACACTACTGGTTGGGGGACGAAGTCCCCTTGGCTGCTGAGGGTCGTGGGGGCCAAGAACCATGATTGTTGCCACACAGCAGTGTTGAGCCCACAGCCAGATTGCTGAGATGTTGTCGCCTGCTCGGAGCTTTCCTTCCTTCGCCTATGACTACATCAGGATTGTGCTGTTCTGCAACCTGCCGTTGTCGAGCCCCGCTTATAATAATAATAATAATAAAATGACTTGTAGAGAGCCATTCGGAGTGTCCCCACGCTAAGGATTCTACTCTGGCTATAGAGGCCTGGCCATGCCAACTACTTGAACATTAAATCTGTCTAAAGAGCCAGGTTTTGTGTTTTTTCCAAAAGAGAGGTTCTGAAACATTGTTCTGCAGATCCAGCTTGCAGCTTTCCCTGCCAATCACTTGTCGAAGATCACTTTTCGTCCATAAAAGTTTCTAAGTCAGAAGGTAAACTTTTCACAGGGATGAACCTAGGCACCCGTGTCCCCCTGCTCCATCGATGTAAGCTTTTTATTTTTTTGTAGTTTTATTTAGTGCAAACTCGACCCAAAGGTATTGGAGCACTTTACATGAGCACCAGTCCAGTCACATTACACAAGAACACATTCATTTTTTTGGTAGGCACCGGGAGATTAAGTGATTTGCCCAGAATCACAGAATGTTCAAGATGACGCTGAGAGTTGAACCTGGTTCCCCAGTTCCAAAGTCGGCAGCTCTAGCCATTACGCCACATCCTCGCTCAACTTACCTTTTGATGTTGACCTGGTCTAGTGTGACTAAATACCTGCAGTTGGCGCTTTGCATTTTTGGTGCTATTTTTAATTCAAATTTTAAAAATTCGTATTTCTAGTTCTACTTATTGGATTTTTGTCGTTTGGGTGTCATTTTATTTATTAGAATATTTTTTGTTTTCTATATTGGATTAGGATTTTTCTTGAGTTGTGTTTTCACTTTATTGCTATTTGAATACTGCAAAAATACTTTACACATTGCCTTTATGTTAAGCCTGACTGCTTTGTGCCAAGCTACTAAATGTAGCACAGGTTTATTTAGTGTCTTTGGTGGTTCAACTTTACAAGGATTGTGATTATTATTTGAGGTCGGTTCTCAACCCGTCAACTAATACTCCAATTTGTTTTTCATGCTCCCAAAGCCCTCATCCTGCCACCAATTGTGTGCAAATAACTTACTTCTGCCATGTACCCTACAACATCAGGATTTGTTCCATGATAAAACTAAAGTAATAGAGAAAACAGCCATGAGAGATGAACATGCGTAGCAGTCAGAGTGACAACAGAGGACACTGAACACAAGTTTCAGTGTTATTGGTTTACAAAACGGGGCTTGAGGGCTTGAAAGTGCCTCTCCCTGGCTTAAGTCTTGCTTCCTATTTTCAAAATAAATCTTCAACAGAGGCCTTTGATCAAACCTCTATGAAATGTCTTAAAATTTATGCAATTCAAAGAAAAGTCTTAAATCAACCCTCACAATTAAATCACCAGGTGATTTACTTGAGGAACACTGAAATAAAGAAGGAAATAAAGAAACTAGTCTAAAATGTTCCTCGTTTCATTCTCCAGTTTCTAAAAGGTTAGGAAAAGGTGACTTTGCAACACTCCTGCTTTCAAAATCCAAAGTATTCTAAAAAATAAGGATATTCTTCAATGTCTTTGATCTACTGAGCAAGATTTTTTAAAATTGCGTATTGCAACTCTTCTATGTTAACTAAGATGGAAGATAGCTCAGCAAGTTGAACATTAGCTATTGATAAAGAATCACTGACAAAATATCGAAGGTCAAAAAATCGACCTACAAAAATATCGCAACAAAAATATCGATGTCAATAATATCGACATCCTATCTACAACATGGTAAGTACAAAAATATCGGAAAAAAAATATCGATGTCAAAAATATCGTTATCAAAAATATCGTTTTTTTTTTTTGTTAAAAATAATATGTAAAATAAACTAAATAATACTTATAATTAAAATAAACATAGTTAAAAATATTTGATAATATTTAAAATTAATAAGTAACATATATAATTAAATAAAACATGAATTAAACATATACATATAATATATAATATATATACTTACTTAATAATAAGTTTGAATAATTTTTTTAATAAATTATAAATTATTAAAAAATATTATAAATTACAAATACATCTATACACATAAAACAATAACATAAATAACAATTAAATAATTATGTATAACAAATTAAAAAAATTAAATTTACTTTTAATATTTTTAAAATTAATTATATACTATATTAACTAAAATAATACAAAAAATATTAAATAGCGTAGGGAATAAAACTACTATTACAACTCCCCAAAAAACAACACTAAGAAAAATGTTGGATAGCGTAGGGGTAAAAATTACTATTCCCACTCCAGAGAGTGCAACAGTAGGGAAAGTGTTGGATAGCGTAGGGGTCAAAATTACTATTCCCACTCCAGAGAGTGCAACAGTAGGGAAAGTGTTGGATAGCGTAGGGGTAAAAATTACTATTCCAACTCCAGTGAGTGCAACAGTAGGGAAAGTGTTGGATAGCGTAAGGGTAAAAATTACTATTCCCACTCCAGAGAGTGCAACAGTAGGGAAAGTGTTGGATAGCGTAGGGGTAAAAATTACTATTCCAACTCCAGAGAGTGCAACAGTAGGGAAAGTGTTGGATAGCGTAGGGGTAGAAATTACTATTCCCACTCCAGGGAGTGCAACAGTAGGGAAAGTGTTGGATAGCGTAGGGGTAAAAATTACTATTCCCACTCCAGAGAGTGCAACAGTAGGGAAAGTGTTGGATAGCGTAGGGGTAGAAATTACTATTCCCACTCCAGGGAGTGCAACAGTAGGGAAAGTGTTGGATAGCGTAGGGGTAAAAATTACTATTCCCACTCCAGGGAGTGCAACAGTAGGGAAAGTGTTGGATAGCGTAGAAGTGACAAATAACATACTTATAAATAAATAAATTTTTAGAACTAAAAATTTGTAATTTAAAAATTACCGATTAATAATTAATATCCAATAAATTAATTATCAATACCCAAAAATAAATTTAATAATTACTTAATTAGATTTCAATTACTTCCAAAAGTATTCCCCTATAAACGCACAACACACTCCAATGATAAAATACACTTAACATAATGATCAATTAATCAATTAATAAAAATAAAATAAAAATTAATTACCAATTAATAATTGATTACCAATTATCAATTAATTAACAATAATATAATTATCAATACCAATTAATTAAAATAAATTATAAATTAATTGCATTTAAATTACATGATGATTAATTAATCAATTAATAAAAATTAATCACCAATCAATTAAAATTAATTACCAATTATTGATTAATTAACAATTATATAATTATCAATAACAATTAATTAAAATAAATTATAACTTAATTACATTTAAATTACATGATAATCAAGTAATCAATTAATAAAAATTAATAACCAATTAATAAAAATTAATTACCAATTATTAATTAATTAACAATAATATAATTATCAATACCAATTAATTAAAATAAATTATAACTTAATTACAATTAAATTACTTCCCACCCTATTCCCCTATAAACCCACAACCCGCTACAGAACTTAAACGCAAAAAATAATTAAAATTAATTTATAATTCCTAAAAATTAATAATTAATTTAGTATAATTAAATTACTTCCCACCCTATTCCCCTATAAACCCACAACCCGCTACAGTACAAAAAAAAAAAATGACTTAAAAAAATTAATTTATTAACATATAAAAATTGTATACATATATTTTTAAACAATTAAAACACTTAACAAAAACACATATAACACATACATATTAAAAACATAACAAAATACATAACAATAATACAAATATCGATATTAGTAACATCGATATATTTGATTTCGATATTACTAACTTCGATATTATTGACATCGATATTAAGTAATTCGATATTACTTACCTTAGAATTCGATATTCTGTCCATCGATATTCTGTCCCATCGATATTCTGTCCCTTCGATATTTAAACTTCGATATTATGGTATCTCGATATTTTATTTTCGATATTTTGACTGCCCACCATTGAGAAATGAATGATCTGAACGTCATGAGGTTGATTCTGGCCAAGGCAGACTCTGCCTTTCATCCTTCTCCAGTCAGTAAATTGAGTACCACAAGCTAGGTAATAGTAACATTTGCTATTCAGAGTGCTTAAACATGAAGGATGGTGTGCAGCGCTATATAAAAAAGCAGGATATTAACAATTAATATCAAATCTTTATAATCACCGCCCATAGGCATCATTTCGGGGTTCTAGTTATGATCTTTGTGGTATGTGGTATGTGCTCTGCTCATAACTCTTTCAGATGGGCTGTCTCCAGAGTCTCTTGTATTCAGGGAGCAGAAGTACAAGTAGCTTAGCAATGTGCCAACATACTCCTGCAAGACCCAGCAAGGAAGTGCAGAGAAGGTGTTTGTTGACAAAGTAACTGGTGAAAGGGTGCATTTAGGGATTTCCAAGCGTAGGAGTTGTAGCTGTTATGTTACCTCTTACAATTCCTCTGCTTCTTTTTTGGTAGGCTTTTGTAAGGTTTTGAGGTTATTTATTCTTTATTTTTTCATTCTGTTTATATCATTTCAAGGGCATGTGATTTCATCAGTGTCACATCTTTTGCTTTCTCACTTCCTTTGACAGCATCAGGAGTAAATATCATGTGTGTGTCACTTTATGTGACACTAAAGGATGAAAAGGCGTCTGAGGTCACCTCTTCTACCGCAAGGATGTTGGTAAAAGAGTCCCCTTGTTACTTCTCACTTCTGTGTGTCTTTTACAGACTCTTTCCCCATTAGACATGGGTGAGCCACTGAAGGCTTAATCCAGGCTTGAGCCAGGTGACTGGTAAACGAGCCAAGCTTTCATGTGCCTTCAGTCTGCCAACAAAGCTGTAAATTCATGCACCAAGAATTAAAGACAAATCCACCTTTGATGTAATACAGGAGAGAGAGAAAGAGATGCCCATCTAGTGGCTGAATTTAAAAATGTGAAACCAAAACACTTGTGATCAATCCCAGTTACCGCTCTTGATCAGATGATGTAATCTTGGACATATTTCACTTCACCATGCTTCAATTTTCATCATTATTGTGTACAAGAGCACTTTGAAACCCATGAGTACAGGATGTGCGCTGTAGCGCAATCTCCCTAGTGTTTGACTATAATATTGGTCCATTTATATCAGGATTCAAGACCACATATACCTTGTGCATGACAACAAACATGCCTCTTGGGGGCATATGCCCCTATCGCCATCACAACATTACTTTCAGTGACGTTGTGGTGGCGATAGGGGCCTCGCCTTATTTACAAGGCAGTGTTAATCCACTTAACGTGGCTTAACACTGCCTTGTAAATAAGGCCCCCTTTCTCGCTAAGCTTGGTGTGAAAGGGGTGTGCAGTGGGTGTTGTGGTGGGCATTCCACTGCAACACCCATTGATTTTGACGCTGCCCCCTATTTACAAGGGCAGCATAAATAGGAGGCAGCGTCAAAATTAGCGAAACGAGGAGAAATGCTTTATTTCTCCTCGTTTTTGCTTTTCTATGTGTGCAGCACACATGTAAAAAGCAAAAAGCCTTGGATTGTTTATGTACAGGAAGGTCCCCCTTCCTGCACATAAACAATTTTTAAAAAAATGACATTTTGTGACTTCCATGTGTGCTGCATAGAAGTGACAAAAGGGCATTTAAAGATTGTTTATGTACAGGAAGGTGTACCTTCCTGTACATAAACAATCTTTCCCCTGCACGCAGACACTCTTGTACTATGGTGCAAGGCTGCGTGCGTTGGCGCTACACTGCTAAGTGTAGCGCCAGTGCAGGGGGAAACGCAAGGCTGCACCATATCCTTGTAAATTTGGTGCAGCCTTGCGTTTCTGAAGTGGCGGAGTGAGGCATTAAGCCATGACGGCTAACGCCCCACTCCGCCACTTCCTTGTACATATCCCTCTTAGTCCTCTAATGGCATAGCCGTTAGGACAGGATGAGGCATGAAAAGTTCTAAGTTCATGTTTTAAACTATCGCTTTTAATAAATGCCTCTCCAACGCAGCGATATAATCTGATGTACTAAAATGAAAGGGCTTCACGTGTTAAAGAAATACTCTTTTTTGAATTTTGAAAAAACTTTATCATATTTTATCTAATGTTTGCTGCACATGTTACATTCGACATATTTTCATGGCTCGGCTCTTACTGATGCACCCATGGCTCGGCTCTCGCTCGGCAGTCCCTGGTAATTTGTTGGCTCACTCACCTCCATATCCCAGTGT
Source organism: Calotriton arnoldi (assembly GCA_963921515.1). Taxonomy (NCBI): domain Eukaryota; kingdom Metazoa; phylum Chordata; class Amphibia; order Caudata; family Salamandridae; genus Calotriton; species Calotriton arnoldi. The sequence goes on from CAWUFW010001814.1 coordinate 81,948, forward strand.
GTCATTCCCTGCATGCCTTGATATATGGAATTATGTGCTTATGTTCCTTAAGTATTGATTGCAAGAAAGTTGTTTCTCGCTCAAATGGATCAAAGGTGAAGTAAAACTGCAGTGCCATGCACCCACACTTTGAAAAAATTAGTTGGTCATCTTTGAACAGTTGATTTCTGCATGCAAGCATTTAAAACTGCTTCTAGTCTCCCATATGATGGTAACATTCCCAATTGATGCAATGGTTTTTTTCTGCAGGAGGAACCAAAATCTTACGTATTTAATATGACTCAAACATGGTGGAAATAAGTATTTTCTAAGTCATAATGATGTATAACTTCAGAGTTTACGCCAATTCAAGTTTTCAAAACGGAAATTACCTCAAGAGGGCACTGGAGTTTAGAAGAATTCCAAACATGTTCTACCTCTATCTAAGAGTCATTGGGGCATATTATCAAGAGGGGGCGATAAAATTATCGCCGCTTTAGCGTCCGTTTTCGGCCGAAAAGCGGCGATAATTTTATCGCATTATTATCAAGGACACGCTAGCACGTGTTTCCATGTTTTAGCACCCGTTTTACTCACGCATCGCATCGTTAATGAGATGCAAAGTAGGTGTGCCTCACGAAACTGCACGGGAAAATATCACTAACGCAGCTTCGCGATATTTACAACGAGGCCCCGACCGTCGTAGCGATAAAAATAATCGCGCTAACTCGCCATTAACGCAGGAATCTAACGTCTGCTAAATTCCTGACTAAGGCATACTTAACATGGGAGGTGGATTATAGGGTTAAAGCCACATGGTCGTATCAGCAAGCTTTTCTCCGTTTTGCATTGATTTTCGCTGGTTTTTCAGCGATGTTGGCCCATTTCCCCGCTATCGCTGGATTTTATATCGCCAATGCGCTAAGCGTTGTTAATACAGCGCTATCATGGCGATATAATCCAGCGATAGCCGGCGATAGAAAAAAACGCGCTAAGCGCGTTCAGCGATAATTATCGCTGCGTCTTGATAATATGCCCCAATGTCTTTAATTCTAAAGTGCCTCCTTGGAGGACACTTTTATTACAAATAGTAAACAACAATGTCCTACACTGTTCTGCGTTATTTTTTCTTAATGGAAAGATGTGCTTCCAGCGGCCCAATAGTTGGAACTGATAGTAAACACGAAACTGAAGGCTAGTTTTAAAACATAACTGGAATTTGTAGAATGAAAGAGGGTCAGTATAGACAAATCAGCTTTTTTGAAATACCATATTGTATAGTATGTCCGTAAGCTATTTTATTCTGTGGTGGAAAAGAAAAGTTGTGTTTGTACTTTCATGCAAGACAGTCATGATGGTGGGTGGATAACCTTTTCAAAAGGGTCTACTGAATTTGCATAGTTTTACTGAAGAAACCTAGGTATTTTCTCTGGCATTAATTTAGTAATAATGCATGGTATTATAGATATACTGCATACTTTGCTTGTACTTGAAAAATATGCTGCATAATTTGCATTGTCTTTGCTGCATAATGCTTTATATTTACACTTGGATAAAGGTTGGTTATACTTCGATTGAGAAGGTAACACAACTTTAACTGCTCCCTCTCAAGCTCAGCAGTAGCAGATTGTTAATGTGGAGTGAAGGTGTAAGATACGCAGGAGCAGCCGGTGCAGGTGGCGAGTCGGCGATGCGGCAAGCACAAGGTAAGTGGTTTTCTTTTTCTTTTCCCTTGCCATCATCTGTCGACTTCCCCCCACCCGCCCCCCTGCCCCAGCTGCTCCTGAAGAAACGGTACGAGAATATCACCTAGCATAAATATCCTTTACAGATAAATCAACCCATTGGAGTCAATAATAGCCATTCTGCACCCAGTGTAACAATATTCTGGACACAGTATTTTTGTCAGATGATAGTTGTTTGTTTAATATTTTGATGTACAACCACATGTAAGTTGGTCTCATGGCTTGTACCTTTGACAGTCGCCCTGTCTTTCCTATAGCGCAACAATTAGACTGTTTCTGCAGTGACCTCCTAACATTGGATTGTGTAACATTGATTTCGCCATGCAAGGCATGAAAAAGTATTCTCACGATTGAACTGAATGTGGCCCTCACAGCCATTTGTGAAACCGATCCTCCCACACAACTAGTACTGGCCCTCTGCCGTAGTCCACAATCCCTAAAGAAACATTACATTTTTCATAAGTATAATTTATTGTGCTTGAATTCTGGCCAACCCCCTATAACATACATTCTGTGGTCTGGATCATCGTGCTTTCATTCACCAGGGAGGAAAAGCAAAAAACAAATATTCAAAGCGTAGCATAAAAGCTGACAATGAAATTTCTTCAGCCTAAACAGTTTGGCTTGGAGATATGTCAAAAGTATAGTATAGCATATTACATTTAATTTGTTCTGTCCAAAGGTTCACAAGGCCTGCACTGCAGTTCATAGTCGAGCGTGGTTTGTGTGTTATCTACACACGACTTGCCACTGTGCAGATCTAAAGTGCTCAGACAATATGAAAAGTAATCAATCAAGAAGCCACAGGAACTCAGTTGCAAGGGGACTACTTGGACCGGTGGATGTGGATTAAGGGTTTGGAATCAGAAGTTAAAAATAAATATTTTGCATGACTCACTGCTGTGATTTTGTTGCATTCCTTCACATCCCCCTGCCTCACTTAGGCCCAGATTTACAAGCAGTATGCATTGAGTTTGCATTACTTTTTTAACACAGACCAGACGCAATGTCCTAGGTTGTTATCTACAATCCAATGCAAATCACGATTTGATTGTAACCCAAAGTAATGTAACACAATGCAGTGCACTTCATTGTATTACTTTGCATTAAGGAAGAGTTCTATGGGTGATGCATGGCTGTTTCGTGTATCCAACCATGGATTTTGACAAAAATCCTAATTTACAGTGACTTGTGGACATGGATTTATGCCAAAATGATGTGCCTTTCTGAGGCTAGCATAATAAGGGAAATAATTAAATTTCTCCTAGTATTTTCCTGTTTGTATGCATGCTGCATTCCACAGCACACATAAAAATAGTTATCCAGTGGCAAAGTCAGATGTTTAATAAATATTAAGGAAAAGTAGCTTTTAGAAAGATACATTTGCAGAACCGAATGTTCCCCTCAGGCTAAATTTGCATTTGTTAAGCAACTTCTGCCAGACAGTTATTTACATTTGAATAGGAGTGAAAAAGGTGTGAAATGTTTCCCAGGAGCAAACATTAGGCTGAGCTGAATGAGCAGAGATAACTCCATTGAACCTCCCTGAATAGGCAGGGTGGGGGCAATAAGCATCCATTTTGCCATTATAGTGCAAATCCTGCTTGAATGTCAAGTTATGCTTGGGAGGTCTGCTGGGTTTGCATACAACACTTTGGGGCACACGTGAGACGCAGAGAACATGTTGGCAAAACAATTCTTGCATATCCACTGTCTGGTGCCGATAAAATGCTTTGTCCTACCAAACTGCCGTCTCTGGGTCGTAACATATTACACTTGAAAGGAAGAAAAACAAGATGCCAAACCAAATCTTGTGTATCCCTTGTAAGCTTGCTGAAAACCCCTGCTTTGTACTACCAGACTTCTGTTTCTGGGTTTATTGTGGGTACGGTGACTGTCCCAAACTGGAATTTAGTGATAAATGTGGGAGGACACTAGGAATATCATATTACACTCCCCACACACACCTGTCAGGAGTTCCCCGTCCTGTCTGGTATGTCGGCACCCTCCAGGGTCCCTGCTTGCTCACATTTCTGTGCACTAAGTTGTTTTGTTGTTTCCTTTTCTTGCCACTGGCAATGTTTTTTAATTTTTAAAATGTTTTATTTGTTGGTGCCAGTGCTTGTTTTGCCAGTGCTTGTTGTTTTTGGGTGCTTGCAACAGTGTCACATTTTTGGACAGGTGCTGTTGCTAAGCACCTGGCATGCTTATGTTCGTGGCTAGCCTCGTGTACTGAGCACCTGGCATGCTTATGGGGGTGGCTAGCCTCATGTGGATAACTGCCACTGAATTGGCTATAAAAGCCAAAGCCTCGCACCTGTCGGTGCTTGGCTTAAGCTCTTGGTTCCTGTTTCGGCTGGAGACTGCTTCTGTCACTGCTTCAGGATTTCCTCCTTCACTGTCGGACAGAAGCATGCGCCGGTCCAGGACTGCAGCAAGCATCGGACACCTAAGTGCAGCGCGCTTTAAGGCTGCAGGTGAAAGTGAAAGGCTGTGTGACTTTTACATTTTCTGTTGGTATTGGAAGGCTCGTCCTTGCATATTTGCCATGTGAATTGGACATCTGGTATTTGGCGCAAGTGACTTTTGATTGGAGACTATGGCATTTATATATTTGTTTCGCACTTGGGCTCATTTTATGTTTGAACTCATTTCATATTTGTTTCGCACTTAGCGCTTGGTGTCATTTTATGTTTTAACACATTACCGATTTCTGAGAGTTTTACTTCTACAGTATTTATATAGAACTGTGCTATTAAGACGAATATTGTGAACTTGATACCGCACTTTGCGCATGGAAGCATCCTGTTATCCCACTGATTCCTATATTGTATGGACACTGGCCTATGTAGCCCTTTGGGCTTGTTCCTAAGTGGGAATATCTGTTTAAGGGTGCTTTGTGCAAATGAAATGACGTGCTTAGGTGCCATTCGTTTATCTGGCTGTAGATGACGCATAATCATAGCCAGTGACTCCTTTTGGCAGCATTGTTCTTAGAGAACTATTATTTGGATTTTATTGTCCTGCAACCTACAGACAAAGGCTAAGAGAGTATCTCAGTTCCTCTTGAGAACCAGGTGATTAACATGAATGTTCTATGTTGAGTGAGCCTGGGGGGGCCAGAAGTGTCTCTGTACTCATCTGTTGCTTTCTTTATTTTAGAGAGAAACGCAAGTCCTCAAGAAAGCGACCCTACTCTGCAAACAGATCCCCTCGAGGGTGACAGGCTGGACCAGGCTGTGTGAAGTAGCAGTGTTCTCTCTCTTTTTCTCATCCCATTCCCCTTCCCTTTTGGGACACCTGCCGGGACTCCTGTAGTGGATTCAGTAGTGCCGATAGGTGTTCTAGGAGGAGAGAGGAAAGTTCATTGCTCCTGCAGACAACCTGAACTTCATGTGAGTGGCTGCGCCACAGTCATAGAACACCCCTGGGCTCTCAGAGCCGAAGTTTAATGTGGCGAAGACTTTTGTCGTCTTGAAAATGCCCAAATTGGGTAGGGTTGGCCTAGGGACCATTTACTCTGTTGGTTAGGGTGTGCCCAGGAGATATTCCCACCCCCAGACATGTGTCAAACATACGTGTAGCATCTTGAAAGCAAACAGACCTGGCCCTTAGGAAGAACAGAAGAGAACTGGACCTGCTGTCTGTAACCTGAGAGGAGTCCTGAAGGACAGGACCTGCCCCCTTTTGTCTCCTGTCAAAATATGGACTCCAAGGTTCAGTTGTCTGACCTCCTATGTGGCTACAGAGAGACAACAAGCTACGAGAGGCCTTTCTTGCAACTGCCTAGCTAACAGGTGCTAACAGGACATGGATTGGACTCTGTTCTTGGCGTCTGTCTGTCTGTCTGTCTTTCTGTCTGTCAGTCTCTAAGTGCCTTCCCTGTGGTCCTGTGGTGCTTTAAAAGTGTACTGCTTTGATGGATTTGAAAATAAAGGACTCTGTCAAAATGTAAAATCTTTGATTAGGATCAACCTAGTTGGTGTATGTGACCTGCGCTGCATCACGGTCTAGGTCCTGATCTTCCCTTAGCATTGACTATCAAATGCACTTTGTGTTGCTTGACACTACTACTACTTTAGTAAGAAATCATATTTCTATGTTCCCTGATTGTATTTTTGTCATGTTGATGTTATTGCGGTTATTAAATTTTACTCTATTTTTCTAATTCAGGTTAGGATTTTTGTTGTTTTTAATTCTGGGTTTATTACTGTTTTGTTGCTGAATATATACTTTACACGTTGCCCTAAGTTAAGTCTGTCTGATAGCTACTGGGGGGGATGGGGGAATGAGGGGATGGTGAGCTCAGGTTAATTTAGTGGCTTTGAGGGTTCACCGTGATAAGGAAGGGTTGTGATTATTCCTTGAGGTGGGAAGCCACCCTCTCAAATAATAATACGATTTCTTATACCTCCATTATCCTCCTTATTTCACGTTGTCCCCTCTATACTCCTTTCCCATTTTACCTGCTATTTTCATGGAAATGATGGACTCCGACTTAAGACCTCCACTGACCTGGTGGGCTGATGAAGCCCATCAGGATGTAGATGACTCCTTCTTCATTCCCTTTTATGGTTTTAATTACACATGCTTTAGCCTCCAAGTGCTACTAAACAATTGTAATTGAAATAAAATCACTCACATATGATCAGTCATCAAAATGGACTGTCAAGATGTCTGTGCTCAAACTGAAAGATTGTGTTGGGATTCTGTTAGACCCCCAAGGTTGAGCCTGGAGTCTGGATATGGAAAAGCAGCATCAAACCTGCACTTCGATAGGTCACTGAGTAAAGTTTGCAAAAAAGTAACAGTTCCAAACAGGAAGAGTCTGTGCAGCTACCTGACAAGTTTGCATGTCTGTTGGAAAGATGCTCATAGATCCTGCCAGGACCAGGAAGCACACATTTGCTTCCTGGTCCCACATGAATGCAAATGAAAAATTAAACTGTTAGGGCAAAACCAGTATTCCAGTGTGGATTTTTTTCAGATGATCTCAAGCCTAGATTAAAACATGAAGTTCCAGAGATGGGTAGTTGGCAGTATGATTATCAAGTGAGATATTTTGGCAGGTTACACGATATTCAATCAGTCTTATGATTTGATCCCCACATGTGCTACTGAACTTTATATTTATTTGAGTCAGTGAGTTAGCTTTATACTACTAAACTCAGAAAATGTACTCATAACAATAGTAAACCAATACAGGAGTTACAGGGCTGGAGGGCAATTTAATTCCATCATAGTAGTGCTCTGTGTAGGCTTTGCTTATTAAGGAATGGCACTACACCAGTGGCTCTAATGGGTGCAATGGAGATGATTTCTCGATTTCCATTTAAATATTCGATCCATTCATTCTCTTTGAGGATTCAAACAGTTTGGTGTCTTATGTCACCTTGATTAATTGTACATTTGAGGCTGGCATGGACTTTGAAAGCTTTAGTGAGCCTGTATGAGCTAAGTACTAAATTGCAGCTGCAACGTGATACACCTAGAAGCACCATGGGTACATGGACCAGCTAGGTGATGAGCAGTGGCAAGGGGAGGCAGCATGTTGTTTCATAGGGCAACAGCTTGAAGACTAGGAATTTTGACAACAGGAATATGAATGGTGTAGGCCATACTGGATTCACTGGAGAGGCACGAGAACAATAAATAGAAGTGGGGAAATAGTGTTGAATAAGGATGAATGCAAGTGGGTGATGTGTGGCTGTAGGGCAGATAGGTGATGAACAGGGGAGGGGCAACAAAGTGATGAATTGCTTGGTGGAAAAAGGATGATAAACAAGGGTGGGGATAGTAAGGTGTTTCATTGGCTCTGAGAAGCATGGTGCTCAGTGGAGGTGGGCCCTGCAGGGCAATGAATCTGGTGGGAACAACAGCCTGCAAGAGTAGGCATTGAGCATCAATGCTTCAATTCCAATATAATGAATATATATGATTTGGCACATAGTGTCATCATGAACAAGTAAAATAAGGAGCACACGATTAAGTAGCAAGACTGCCTTCGGTAAGAATACAGATAAAGGTCAACTGAGATATGGACTGGATACCAGACACTGGTATAATTTGAGATGGGTGAAAACCTTCCCTGGGCAACAGCATTTTAGGGTTCAAACTCTGAGTATCAGACATGTGAAAACTTGTGCCAAAATATTGTTGCACCTTTCTACATCTGGCGACTCTCACATTCTGTTGAAGTACGCAAGAGAGATTAGATTTAGCATGAAAAATAGAAGATCATTTAAATGCAATCCAAACACAGACAACCCCAAGTAATCCCAAACCCTCCAAAGTGTCTCTGTGTGATATATTTAGCTTGAAGGTGGTGCTTTAGGTGGTGCTTGTAGGTGGTGCATGCCGTGTGGACAAGAGTGTGCTGGGGTGAGCCAGCATGATCTTGTGAGCATGTACAGTGTTTACCCGTAGATGCACAAGTCATAATAAAGTGCCCTCAGCATATGTCTAAATTTTCCTGTAAAATGCAGGTTCAGCAAGGTCACATTTGTCTTGAATATGTATGTGATGCCCCTATGTAGTGTACTCCCCATTCTGATAGCATGTAAATGAATTACACCACACACAGAGCTCGGTATTACACATCTTTATTCTCGTGAGTGTAACCAGTAACTGGCACGCACTGCGTCATGAATTTTATTAACCACAACCACACCCAATCACTTACATCACTAGACTATTGAGTCTGTGAGGGACCATAGGGGTCCCGCACTCTATAATACGCAAGACACTACATCTCCCTCCTTGTTAAATAAAAAGTACAAACAAAACAAATATATAGATACATCATAATTCCTCAATGAGTTGTCGTGGAGCACAAACCACTCTTCCAGATCTCTTGATGTGAGGCTGAGGAAACCCTGGAGAAACAACTTCAAAAGGCACTGGTGAACTAGACACTGATGCAGTCCTGGGGCTCTCCTGGCCCTCTGATGATAGAGTCTCACTCTGGATGTCTGGAACAGACATAGTCCGAGGCAGGGGCTTGAAATGTGAGGAATCCCTCATAATGGACTTTCCAGGATGGTGAGTAGTCACAATGTATCCATTACTAGTCACAACTTGCAATGGATCGGCATCGAATGGAGCATCAGACTTGCATTTTCACCTCTGCTTGCCAAGGACAAGATCCCCCTTCTGAAACATAATGTCCCGAGCACATTGACGCTTGTCTTCATAATTCTTCATTCTGGGCTTATGAGAAGAATCAGTGAGTCGAACTTTCTTGCCATCAATTGTTCTTTCAGTAGTCCACTGGGTGCCCATGGCTCTCCCGTACATCATGGTGGTTGGGCTTTCGTCAGTTGTAGAATGAGGGGTAGATCTGTAGACATGAAGAGTAGAATGAAGAACTGACTTGAGCTCAAGTCCTTCTAGCGCAGCATGCTGGACAGCCTTTTCAAGAGTGCTCATAAAAGATTCAACAACGCCATTAACCTTTGGCCATAGAGGTGTGCTTTTCTGATACCTGATATTCAATTGAGTAACAACGTTTTTGAATTCCCAACCATTGGATGGAGGTCCATTGCCAGATTTTAGAATGGATGGAAAACCCCAGGTTGCAAATATGCCTTCAAGTTTTTCAACTACTCCATCATGAGTGACTGACGAAAGATCTTCCACTAGAGGAAACCAGGAGTATATGATTACCACGAGGGAATGGCTATTTTCAAGAGGCCCAAAGAAGTCAACTTCAATTTACTCCCAGACATGTTTTTGAAGATCTGACATGTTCAAAAGATGCTGTGTTGTTATGGTAGATAAACAGTTACACAAATGACAAGCCTGGAGCTCTCTCTCAACTCACTCATCAAGATGAGGGAACCACCCTTAGTTGCAGAAGACTCGCTATGTGGCGACAATTCCATGATGTCCCTCATGTGCCACTTTAATGACCTGATTTTGTAGATTTTCAGGAATGACAATTCTCAACCGTTGCAAGATAATCCCTTCTTGTGTAACTGACAGTTCATTACACATTGTTGCATTTCGAATATTCACAGTCATTATCAAGAGGTTGAGCATGTGTTCTCCAGGTTTGATTCATAATAATGTCTTTGAGGATGAGCATATTCCTATCTGCATTGGTAGCAGCACTTATTTGCTTCACAGACACAGCTGCAGGAGTGCTGGATCTCACAATTAAATTAATGTAGGCCTCAACCATTTTAGAAGCGGTACCCTGACACTGTATGGGCACTCAAGAAAAGTGGTCGGCAGGGTTTTGATCTTTTCTCGGCCAGTACACAATGGTGTAGTCATACTCTTGCAGTTGCAGCCACCACCTCTTAATATGAGGGGGCATTTTGGCCTTTGGATTGCCAAAAATAGTGAGCAGTGCTTGGTGATCAGTAACAAGCATAAAATGCTTCCCATATAGAAACACGTGAAAATGTTCTCAAGCCCACACAAAAGCTCGACTTTCCTTCTCAGATTGTGAGTAAGCTTGTTCAGTCTGTGACAAACTTTGGCTACCACAAGCTACAATACGCCTTTGTGCATTTGCATGTCCACAATGTTGGGCAAGAATCGTGCCCAAACCCACTGGGGCTGGCATCCACAACATTCTCTGTAAGCAATTTCAGATCAAAGTAAGCCATTCAGTCACATTTTCAATTGCATGCTTAATTTGTCTTGAAACTCTTATTACACTCCTGTGACCACTGAAATTACACATTCTTTTTCGTTAACTCTCTCAATGGGGCACTCATAGTGGCAAAATCATGTACATACCTGGAACAGTAGCTTGCCATGCCAAGAAAAGAATGCAGCATGGTTACATCTTGTGGAGGGGAAGTAGATGACAAAGCCTGTACCATGGCGGGATCTAGAGTCATTCCCCCTTCCGAGAAAATGTTCCCAAAGAACATTAGCTTTGTTTTGTGAAACTTACACTTTTCAGCATTCAACATTAGACCAGCCTCAGCAAGTAGACAACCCACTTGTGTAAGGGCTCTATCATGTTTATTTTGTATGGCCCCAAATACCAGTATATCATCACTGTAATTGAAAGCATGCATGACAGGCTGTATAATGCGATGAAGACACCTTGGAAGAGCTCAGAAGCTGAAGACACTCCAACACTCAATCTTTTGTATCTGAACAAACCAACATGAGTTGAAAAGGTAGTTATGTACCTGCAGTTTTCTTCCAATTCGAGTTGATAATATCCTTTGTTCAGATCAAGGCACGTAAAGACTCTGGCATCATTCAACTTGGTAATGATATCGGCAATGTGTGGACCTGGATGTCCTTCTCTGTCGATTGCCTTGTTTGCTTGATGCATGTCAACACAAATTTGCACAGACCCTCCACTGTACTTTTTAGGTACCACCACTATCAGCGACAACCAGGGCGTTGGACCAGTAGAGCACTCCAACATGTTTTAGCAAAGTCACAATTTCTTTTTCAACAGCCTCATGTAGATGAAAGGCAATTCGACGATGTTATTGAGCAGCACTTCCATTGTCTTAAGTTTTCCCAATCCATGAAACAAAGACAGAAACTGATTCACTATGTTGTGATGAGCATTGATGTTGTAATTCACAGAAATGAGTCCCATGTTAGCAGCTGTGCTGAAACTGAGCAGACAGGCACATGACTAAGTGCCCTGAAGGACATGCATTGGGGCTTGTACCTTTCTCTTTTTATGTTTCATGGTTGCCATGAATGAAACTTGACTTTGTAATTGTGTTGAGGCTGCCCATGTGTATACTTTGGTTTTTGATGGTGTGAAACGGGGCACTGGAGACAGTTCATGGTACTTTTCGACTGGCATGTTGTTTATTGACGCCCCACTATTTATGACAAACGGTATATAGCAAGCATTAATATTCCATTTGATTTTGGGACAATGTCCTAATTAATTTCGTGATTTCACTTGTAGATCCTTTTTCAACATGTATTCTTCCATGCAGGAAGTCAAACCTACATGCACACATCTTTCATTAGTCAGCATTGACGTCACACACCCATTTTCCTCACTGTCGCTCAACAGTGATGTCGAACACCCTTTCAACAAGGAATTAGATGAGAATCGGCCTCTTTCAGCTTCTACTTGCCTCAACTGATGTTGCTGTTTAATTTCGGTGGGTGTGACTGAAATGCTTCTGGAACTTTCTGGCAGCCATCTTGTCTTCATGATGTGATGCACTGGGAACCATTTTGTCTTCACTGCATGAAGCACTCAGTTTTTCTCTCACTTTGCAAACTGTTACAAAATGGTTCTCTTTATCACAGCCTTTACATATCTGCCCAATGGCGGGACATTTACCTTCATTTGGAAAGGAAACTCCACATCGAAAACACTGCTTCTTCTTATTTAGAGACATCACTCTGTGGACTTCTACCTGGTGTCTTTTCTTGCTTTTCATACCTAACGCCGATTCACTCTCAGCTCCTCCGGCCTTCATGTCAGCGACTTGTTTGTCAGCACGTTCTTCAGCTCTGGCCGCCATGAGCACATGCTCCAGACTGAGGGCCTCATTTACAAAAAAATGATGCAGGGCGGTGCAAGACATCCTGCTGCATTGAGCTGTGTCATTTTAAAAGCACAGTGATGCATCATATTAACAACAATACGGCACATCCATGTGCTTTCCCCTGAGCTGGCACACAATTGGCTGCCATGTGCAGGCACTGGCACCCTTGCGTCATGTTGCAAGAGTGCCTGCATTGCGAGAATGATTGTTTTTGTGCAGGAAGGGATAGCTTCCTGCACAAAAGCAATCATTGATGGCATTTTCCTCTTTCTATGTGTGCTGCAGAATGCGGCACACAAACGAATGCAGAACACATTGAAAGAGGAAAAAACGAGGAGAAATAAAAGTATTGCTCCTCGTTGCGCCACTCCTACACCTCTCCTGAGAAGGTGTAGGATTCTGATGCCTTCCCAGCTTTACAAACTTTGTAAATCTGGGAATGTGTCAGGTTCCATTGATGTTGCGTGGGAACACCCACAGCAACACCCATGGAATGCCCCTTTCATGCAGGGTAGTGCGTGAAAGGTGCCCATACTTACAAGGCCATGAAAAGTCAAGCAGGGTGACTTTATGTGGCCTTGCAAATATGGGCAGGCACACTGCGTTGCCGGAGCATCAAAAAATGTGACCCACCAGCTGCGCAAAGGCCTTGTAAATGAGGCCCTGAGTGTTTCTCTCAGCATTCAGTGTCTGAAGGAATCGGACAGGCAACAATCTATGACTCTGAGATGAATGGCTTCTTCGTCATTAAATTTGTTGAACCTACAGTGTTTGATGATCATTTCAAGTCTTTCAACAAATTCATCCATCGTTTCACTATCTCTCTGTCTCTCCTGACTGAAGATGTACATTTCATAGTCAAAGTTTGGCATCAGATTGAACTTGACATTCAATGCCACCTTGACATCCTGGTAAGATAGTCTGTTTACCTGTGGAATCTTCTTTATCTCTTTGCCTACTCCTTCTGTTGTATTCCTCTTAGGGTGTCCGTACATGGGTTTTCCTGTATCATGTCCTTATATAGGCACAATTCGCCCTGCCCTTATATAGGCATAAAATCCCAGTCCTTATTTAGGCATTAAACCGTGCACTCCAAATACAGGCATGGTCTCCGACATCCGTCCACCCTAACGTCACAACGAGTTCTTGAAGAACAGACCCTTAGGCTTCGGGAGTTTCCCTAGCACAGGACTATTGATTTCTTCAAGGACTCATCTATTATGCATGAACCGTTATACCTTAGGGGTTCATTCATGACGTCTTCCGCTGTCCGATTCACGTCAATGCTAACATTCTGAGGTACCTCTCAGGTATAAATATACCTTCCCTAGCCCCTGTAAATCAGAGGAGACCTCGACTTCAGAGGAGCCCGTTTCCCAGCCTGATGCACTCAGAAGACGCTGTCATCCCTGCACGCAGAGAGTCCAGCTTCCAGTGATCTGACTTCCCTCGCGGGGTGTTGGAGTTCGAGTCTGGCAAGAGATTCCCACCTCTCTCATTCTCAAGGTATGGAGCTTGACTAGATACCTAGAGGGACTCTTGGCATACTAGGCATACTGAGCGTAACATACTCTTAGTATACCATAGTAAAGAATACTTCACCTACTTCATACCTCTCCCTACACCTAGGTTAGGTTAGGTACATTGGGGTAGAACTAGCTTAGAAACGCATCGTATGAGTACTCGCATTTTTTAGTCTATGTTATTTATGTAAATGAATATCTACTAAAGATCATGCTAGCACAGTATTATTTATTTCTACTGCTTACGCTGTACATTATTTATCTTGCATACTGTCTTGTGATCGTAACAGCACATATTACTTACACGAGAAACAAGACTGTTCAATAAATCTTTTATTGAAACGCCCGTCTATTCTTTCTGTGTAACTTTGAGGAAAACTAAGTATGCACGTGTGAGCTGAGTGAAATAGTTATCTATTGTTTCCACGACTCTGGGACACATTCTGATTCTAAAGGGAAACAAAGTGTCATGTTTTGGGGCTGCCAGAAACTACTCCCTTCTTGTTTGTCAAGGAGTTTCTAGTGGCCTCTGAGCTAGCTGGCACAAGTAATTAAGTTTAATATACTCGATAGGGACATACCGACCTCAGTCCTATGTCAAACCTATAGGGTATATTATTCCAATGCGCAGAGCCTATTAGGGAAATAGGAGCTACACTACATGGCGCCCAACGTTTGGTAAGGCGGTAATTCAACGCTTAATACTGAGTAACTCAGCCGTGCTTTTTCTCTCAGAGACCCCTACCCATATACTCCAAAAGACGTCTGGAGTGGGCAGGGTTAAGTATCCGCCACGGCTACAGAGGGAAGCACCCTATATATTAGCTGATTGGTTTGCTCAACGTTGAAGGATACAGTGTTCCAAAATATTGTGCACCTTATCTTTGTTTCCTTGAAACTTGTTCTACATTTTTCAAAAACAACAAAATGTCCATAACAGGGGACGAAGCCACCGGAAACGGTGGAGCTGCGGCTGACCCAGCCATAGCAGTTTTTAACTTTACAGGTTTAAATGAAACCGAGGAGGGTGTTATAGACATCCATCCAAACTTAAGAAGAGCCATCACTCTAAAACTCATAAAACATGGCCTACCACCGAGAGGAGGTAGAGCAGTTTTCGTGATAGAGGCACACGAATCCTTTCAGACAGAGGTATTCTATTCATGGTTAATATTTCCTCAATCCAATTCAGTAACAAAAATGTTTCACTTCTACAAAGAAGATGATCCACCAGAGGAATACATTCCTTTCGAGGATATAGAAATTCCATTAACATACCAAGAGCATCAACTCTGGTTTAAAGGCGCCCTAAAACATCACAGAAACATTACCAGGCTCGGTCCACGAGGTAGACCAGGAGCAACATGGCCGATTCTAGCCGGCTACACTCCTCATCCTGAACTGGATATAATGTCAGATGAGGAACTACTTGTTCAACTACAAGAATTAATAAAAATCTACAGACAATTGGTCCAATATGTCATGCGGACTTTCACAGTCCAACCACCATTGACACTTCCAATTCAAATTCCTCAACCAGGAATACACTAAAAATTACACCACAGACTATATACGCAGTCATGGGAAAAATGCCCACAAAACGTGAGCAGGTTCCATTTTGGATAGCTCAAAAAATCACTCAAATCGAAGCAGTATTTCCAAATACTAGCCCGTATGAGAAACACAGAATCCTAACAATCAGTTTACCGATGGGGATCACACCACAACTGGAAGACTGCACCACTTGGGGCTCAGTCTTTGCTGCCATCTATACTAAAACACATGGCATTCCGTCAATTGCGGTAATACCTGATGTCCTGAAACAAATTCAAAACGAATACGGGGCAGAGCCTGCTCTAAATTTAGGTATGAAATTACTGAAAAAGTTCGACCAGGTCTCAACAATAATATTATCTAATTGTTAGAAATGGGGGTCTCTAGTTGGCAATGGCTGGCCACTGTCCAAGTAGGGACCCTTCTTCCTAAGTCAGAGTGAGAGGGCTACCCTCTTTAATACCCCTGCTCAACCCTGTGGTAACGTAGCACGAGCAGGTAGGCTTATCTCAGAGGCAGGGTGTGAAGCATTTATGATCATACACAGTAACACAGTGAGGAACACTACAAAGGGACACCACACAAGTAATTATTATAAAAAATAAGTATCTTTATATAAAGGCAGATTTATCACAAGACCAATAACTGTAAAAGCCACAATACTGTCAAAAATAGGATAGCTGTTGAAGGGCGGTCAAAAATAGTTCAAAGGTTGCAAAAATAAGGTTCAAGTTCAAAGCAGTGGTCTCTGCGACCCTTTCTTTCACAAAGTACCTGGGTTTAGTAGCAAAACCAACAAAGTGTCGCAAATAAGCTGTAGCGATGATTCTCGGCACGCGAGGCCGGCGATGCGTTGAAATCCTTTCCGCAAGGGAGGATGATGCGCCGATCTGCGGGGTGCGTGCGGAGACGATGCGACAAACTTCTGCACGCTGGACCGCCGATGCGATGACTTTCTTGCCGCGTGGGAGAAGTCGATGCGGTGATCCTGTTGCGCTGTGCGATCGTGTTGCGATGCGAAGACAAGACGCTCCGCGAGGAGCGACGAAGTTCGGTGCGATGCGATCAAAGTGGCGGACGCACGGCGTCCGCACTGCGATGTCTCGAAGCGATGATTTCTTTAAGGGTTGCGAGTGCGCGGCGACAGCAGCGCGATGATCTTTCCAGCGCGTCTCGGCTGCAGCGGCTCGCAAAGGGGCGTCAGCGATGGTTTCGTGTTGCGGGCCCTCGGCGGCAGTAGCGCGATGATTTTCCCAGCGCTCTCGACTGCAGCGGCCCGCAAAGATGCGTTAGCGTCGATTTCTCACCCTCTTTTCTCTGATGCAAACTAGAGGCCCTGGAACTCACAGGAGCCTCCTCAGCAGATAGCAGTCCTCACAGGGAGGAAGCAGGAGGTTGTTGGTGGAGTCTGATGTGCCTGAGACTCCAACAGGAGGCTAGCTCTTTCCTAGCCCTTGGGTAATTGCTGCAACAAAAATAAAAGTCCTCTCAAGAGTTCCTTTTCCTCTTCTTCAAGGTCCAGTGGTCACTGCTGCAGGCCAGTGCAAGAAACAACACACAAGCACAAGGACAGTCACTTCCTGCAGATTCCTCCAGTGGCACGGACAGAGTTTCCTCTCCAGATCCAAAAGCAATACAAATTGTAGGGGCTTGGGCACAGATATTTATACCCCAAAAGCCTTTGATCCTTGAAGCTACCAGTCACTGAACCTAGCCAGAACCAGTTCTGCTCAGGCCTGGAGCACTTTGTTTACCAGGCTGCATCCTTCCTTTCAGAAAGAGGGGGTCTGCTAGCAGACACACAGTGGGAGGTGGAGCCAGCATTCACCTTGCCAGGCACAGCCCTATTCAGGTCAAGGAGCCACCCCTCCCCACACTCTAAATGCAGATCTCTCTATTCAACCCAGGTCTGACTCAGCCTGTCCTGTCCCTCTAAACCCAGACAGCCAATACACATAACGGCAGAGCACACTGGAAGGCTTAGGCAAGAAAATACCTACTTTCTAAAAGTGGTATTTTCAAACACAGAATATAAAAATAAACTTCACTAAAAGATGTATTTTAATATTCTGAGCTCAGGCATACTAAATTCGTTTTTCTACCATGTTCCTGGGGTCAGTTAGGACTATAGAATGTAATAGTCAAACTGCCCATTCTAGCCTATGAGGAACAGGTAGCCTTACAGTAGTGAAAAACGAAATGGGGCATAATTCACTACCAGGACATGCTACACACACCAAGGCATGTCCTGCCTTACACATACAAGGCACCCTACCATAGAGGTGACTTACAGGATGCCAAGGGAAGGTTCAGGGGCTGGGAAGTGAGTGCACTTCACAGCCAAGATGGCAGTTCTGGACTGCACGCAGACACTGCAGCGGCAGGTCTGAGACACACTTTACAAGCTGCTTCTGTGGGTGGCACACATCAGTGCTGCAGGCCCACCAGCAGCATTTGGTTTACCAGCCCTGGGCACACATAGGCCACACTGCTAGGGACTAACAGGTAAACCAAATAAGCCAATCAGGGATATACCAATTCACATAGACATATTTACACAGGGAGCATTCACGCTGTGACACTGAATGGCAGTGGCACAGCGCCCAGAGCATCTAACACCAGTAAAACAGAGGAGACAACAGCGAAAAATGGAAGGGAGACCCCCGCCAATGGTGCAAGGTCTAACACACGTCCCCTCCAGCTGAAATGTGGGGAGAACTACCCATCCCCTTGGAAGTTCTCATCGCTAAGGCGGAAAAATCTGGACAGACCATCAGCATTGGCGTGTTCTGTACCAGGGCGGTGTTCCACCGTGAAGTCCATACCCTGTAGGGAAATGGACCACCTCAACAACTTGTGATTCTCACCCCTCATCTGCATCAGCCATCTGAGGGGCCTGTGGTCTGTCTGAACCCGGAAGTGAGTCCCAAACAGGTATGGTCTCAGCTTCTTCAGTGCCCAGACCACAGCAAATGCCTCACGCTCAATTGCACTCCACCTCTGTTCCCGTGGAAGTAACCTCCTACTGATGAAGGCTACAGGTTGGTCTAGTCCCTCCTCATTTATCTGTGACAGAACGGCCCCCACCCCATGCTCTGAAGCGTCTGTCTGGACAACAAATTCCTTAGCAAAATTGGGCGCCTGGAGTACGGGTGCTGTACACATAGCAGTTTTGAGGGCATCAAAGGCTTTCTGACAGGTGTCAGTCCAGTTCACAATCTTTGGCCGCTTCTTGGAAGTCAGCTCAGTCAAGGGTGCAACAATGTTGCCATATCCCTTGACAAACCTCCTGTAATAACCCGTGAGTCCTAAGAAGGCCCTCACCTGGGTCTGGGTCCTTGGGGGCTCCCAAGCCAGGATGGTTTCAATCTTGGGCTGCAGGGGCGCCACCTGGCCGCTCCCACCTGGTGTCCCAAGTACACCACAGAACCCTGCCCAATCTGGCACTTACTGGCCTTGATTGTGAGGCCTGCTCTGCGCAGCGCCATCAACACTTCCCAGAGGTGGCGCAAGTGGTCCTCCCAGGAGGAACTAAACACTGCAATGTCATCCAGGTAGGCGGCACTGAAAGCCTCCAGCCCAACCAACACCTGGTTGACCAATCTCTGGAAGGTGGCAGGGGCATTCTTCATCCCAAAGGGCATCACACGGAACTGGTAGTGCCCATCTGGTGTGGAGAATGCTGACCTCTTCTTTGCCCCATCAGTTAAGGCGATCTGCCAGTACCCAGACGTCAGATCAAACGTGCTGAGGTACCGGGCAGCCCCTAACCGGTCTATGAGATCATCAGCTCTGGGGATGGGGTGCGCGTCGGTCTTGGTGACCGAATTGAGACCTCGGTAGTCCACACAGAACCTAAGTTCAGGAGTGGCACCAGGCGTCGCAGCTTTTGGTACCAAGACCACGGGGCTGGACCAGGGGCTGCTAGAGGACTCAACCACCCCTAGGGCGAACATTTTGGAGACCTCCTCCTTAATGCAAGCCCTGACCCTGTCAGTTACCCTGTAAGCCTTGTGCTTGACAGGAGAACTGTCCCCGGTATCCACCTCATGGACGCACCAATCAGTGACACCAGGTACCAGGGAGAATAAATCAGAAAATTGCCCCAACAGGTGGTGACAATCTCTCTGCTGCTCAGGGGTCAGTGTGGTGGAGAGGATCACATCCTCCACTGACCCATCCTTCTCTTCTGCACACAGGAGGTCAGGGAGAGGCTCACTCTCCTCCTCAACCCCATCATCTGTGGCAAGAAGCATGCCCACTTCAGACCTCTCAAAGTGGGGCTTTAGGCGGTTCACATGCAGGACCTGCAAGGGGTTCCTGGGAGACTGAAAGTCCACCAAGTAGGTAACTGGACTCTTGCGCTCCACCACCTCAAATGGACCGGTCCACTTATCTTGGAGCGCACAAGGCTCCACTGGGGCCAGTACCCAAACCTTCTGACCAGGTTGAAATTCGACCAGAGTGGCATTCTGGTCGTGCTAACGTTTCATTTCTTCCTGGCTGGCTTCCAGATTTGCCTCAGCAATCTTTCTGAAACGCCGAGTCTGGTTTCTGAAGGCCAACATGTAGCTAAATACATCTTGGGGAGGTTTCCTGGGAGATTGCTCCCAGCCTTCCTTGACCAGACTCAGAGGTCCTCTAACCGGGTGGCCATAGAGGAGTTCAAAGGGACTGAACCCTAAGGACTTCTGTGGCACCTCACAGTAGGCAAACAACAGGCATGGCAAGAGGACGTCCCACTTACGCCTCAGGGGCTCTTCTAGGCCCATGATCATGCCCTTCAAGGTCCGGTTGAACCTTTCAACCAGACCATTACCTTGGGGGTGGTAAGGAGTGGTAAACTTATACGTTACCCCACACTCCTTCCACAGAGACTTCATGTACTAGGAGATGAAGTTGGTCCCCCTGTCAGACACCACCTCTCTGGGGAATCCCACACGGGAGAAAATCCCCATCAGTGCACGTCCCACCACGGGGGCCGTCACTGTCCTGAGCGGGATGGCTTTGATCCTTGAAGCTACCAGTCACTGAACCTAGCCAGAACCAGTTCTGCTCAGGCCTGGAGCACTTTGTTTACCAGGCTGCATCCTTCCTTTCAGAAAGAGGGGGTCTGCTAGCAGACACACAGTGGGAGGTGGAGCCAGCATTCACCTTGCCAGGCACAGCCCTATTCAGGTCAAGGAGCCACCCCTCCCCACACTCTAAATGCAGATCTCTCTATTCAACCCAGGTCTGACTCAGCCTGTCCTGTCCCTCTAAACCCAGACAGCCAATACACATAACGGCAGAGCACACTGGAAGGCTTAGGCAAGAAAATACCTACTTTCTAAAAGTGGTATTTTCAAACACAGAATATAAAAATAAACTTCACTAAAAGATGTATTTTAATATTCTGAGCTCAGGCATACTAAATTCGTTTTTCTACCATGTTCCTGGGGTCAGTTAGGACTATAGAATGTAATAGTCAAACTGCCCATTCTAGCCTATGAGGAACAGGTAGCCTTACAGTAGTGAAAAACGAAATGGGGCATAATTCACTACCAGGACATGCTACACACACCAAGGCATGTCCTGCCTTACACATACAAGGCACCCTACCATAGAGGTGACTTACAGGATGCCAAGGGAAGGTTCAGGGGCTGGGAAGTGAGTGCACTTCACAGCCAAGATGGCAGTTCTGGACTGCACGCAGACACTGCAGCGGCAGGTCTGAGACACACTTTACAAGCTGCTTCTGTGGGTGGCACACATCAGTGCTGCAGGCCCACCAGCAGCATTTGGTTTACCAGCCCTGGGCACACATAGGCCACACTGCTAGGGACTAACAGGTAAACCAAATAAGCCAATCAGGGATATACCAATTCACATAGACATATTTACACAGGGAGCATTCACGCTGTGACACTGAATGGCAGTGGCACAGCGCCCAGAGCATCTAACACCAGTAAAACAGAGGAGACAACAGCGAAAAATGGAAGGGAGACCCCCGCCAATGGTGCAAGGTCTAACACACGTCCCCTCCAGCTGAAATGTGGGGAGAACTACCCATCCCCTTGGAAGTTCTCATCGCTAAGGCGGAAAAATCTGGACAGACCATCAGCATTGGCGTGTTCTGTACCAGGGCGGTGTTCCACCGTGAAGTCCATACCCTGTAGGGAAATGGACCACCTCAACAACTTGTGATTCTCACCCCTCATCTGCATCAGCCATCTGAGGGGCCTGTGGTCTGTCTGAACCCGGAAGTGAGTCCCAAACAGGTATGGTCTCAGCTTCTTCAGTGCCCAGACCACAGCAAATGCCTCACGCTCAATTGCACTCCACCTCTGTTCCCGTGGAAGTAACCTCCTACTGATGAAGGCTACAGGTTGGTCTAGTCCCTCCTCATTTATCTGTGACAGAACGGCCCCCACCCCATGCTCTGAAGCGTCTGTCTGGACAACAAATTCCTTAGCAAAATTGGGCGCCTGGAGTACGGGTGCTGTACACATAGCAGTTTTGAGGGCATCAAAGGCTTTCTGACAGGTGTCAGTCCAGTTCACAATCTTTGGCCGCTTCTTGGAAGTCAGCTCAGTCAAGGGTGCAACAATGTTGCCATATCCCTTGACAAACCTCCTGTAATAACCCGTGAGTCCTAAGAAGGCCCTCACCTGGGTCTGGGTCCTTGGGGGCTCCCAAGCCAGGATGGTTTCAATCTTGGGCTGCAGGGGCGCCACCTGGCCGCTCCCCACCTGGTGTCCCAAGTACACCACAGAACCCTGCCCAATCTGGCACTTACTGGCCTTGATTGTGAGGCCTGCTCTGCGCAGCGCCATCAACACTTCCCAGAGGTGGCGCAAGTGGTCCTCCCAGGAGGAACTAAACACTGCAATGTCATCCAGGTAGGCGGCACTGAAAGCCTCCAGCCCAACCAACACCTGGTTGACCAATCTCTGGAAGGTGGCAGGGGCATTCTTCATCCCAAAGGGCATCACACGGAACTGGTAGTGCCCATCTGGTGTGGAGAATGCTGACCTCTTCTTTGCCCCATCAGTTAAGGCGATCTGCCAGTACCCAGACGTCAGATCAAACGTGCTGAGGTACCGGGCAGCCCCTAACCGGTCTATGAGATCATCAGCTCTGGGGATGGGGTGCGCGTCGGTCTTGGTGACCGAATTGAGACCTCGGTAGTCCACACAGAACCTAAGTTCAGGAGTGGCACCAGGCGTCGCAGCTTTTGGTACCAAGACCACGGGGCTGGACCAGGGGCTGCTAGAGGACTCAACCACCCCTAGGGCGAACATTTTGGAGACCTCCTCCTTAATGCAAGCCCTGACCCTGTCAGTTACCCTGTAAGCCTTGTGCTTGACAGGAGAACTGTCCCCGGTATCCACCTCATGGACGCACCAATCAGTGACACCAGGTACCAGGGAGAATAAATCAGAAAATTGCCCCAACAGGTGGTGACAATCTCTCTGCTGCTCAGGGGTCAGTGTGGTGGAGAGGATCACATCCTCCACTGACCCATCCTTCTCTTCTGCACACAGGAGGTCAGGGAGAGGCTCACTCTCCTCCTCAACCCCATCATCTGTGGCAAGAAGCATGCCCACTTCAGACCTCTCAAAGTGGGGCTTTAGGCGGTTCACATGCAGGACCTGCAAGGGGTTCCTGGGAGACTGAAAGTCCACCAAGTAGGTAACTGGACTCTTGCGCTCCACCACCTCAAATGGACCGGTCCACTTATCTTGGAGCGCACAAGGCTCCACTGGGGCCAGTACCCAAACCTTCTGACCAGGTTGAAATTCGACCAGAGTGGCATTCTGGTCGTGCTAACGTTTCATTTCTTCCTGGCTGGCTTCCAGATTTGCCTCAGCAATCTTTCTGAAACGCCGAGTCTGGTTTCTGAAGGCCAACATGTAGCTAAATACATCTTGGGGAGGTTTCCTGGGAGATTGCTCCCAGCCTTCCTTGACCAGACTCAGAGGTCCTCTAACCGGGTGGCCATAGAGGAGTTCAAAGGGACTGAACCCTAAGGACTTCTGTGGCACCTCACAGTAGGCAAACAACAGGCATGGCAAGAGGACGTCCCACTTACGCCTCAGGGGCTCTTCTAGGCCCATGATCATGCCCTTCAAGGTCCGGTTGAACCTTTCAACCAGACCATTACCTTGGGGGTGGTAAGGAGTGGTAAACTTATACGTTACCCCACACTCCTTCCACAGAGACTTCATGTACTAGGAGATGAAGTTGGTCCCCCTGTCAGACACCACCTCTCTGGGGAATCCCACACGGGAGAAAATCCCCATCAGTGCACGTCCCACCACGGGGGCCGTCACTGTCCTGAGCGGGATGGCTTTGATCCTTGAAGCTACCAGTCACTGAACCTAGCCAGAACCAGTTCTGCTCAGGCCTGGAGCACTTTGTTTACCAGGCTGCATCCTTCCTTTCAGAAAGAGGGGGTCTGCTAGCAGACACACAGTGGGAGGTGGAGCCAGCATTCACCTTGCCAGGCACAGCCCTATTCAGGTCAAGGAGCCACCCCTCCCCACACTCTAAATGCAGATCTCTCTATTCAACCCAGGTCTGACTCAGCCTGTCCTGTCCCTCTAAACCCAGACAGCCAATACACATAACGGCAGAGCACACTGGAAGGCTTAGGCAAGAAAATACCTACTTTCTAAAAGTGGTATTTTCAAACACAGAATATAAAAATAAACTTCACTAAAAGATGTATTTTAATATTCTGAGCTCAGGCATACTAAATTCGTTTTTCTACCATGTTCCTGGGGTCAGTTAGGACTATAGAATGTAATAGTCAAACTGCCCATTCTAGCCTATGAGGAACAGGTAGCCTTACAGTAGTGAAAAACGAAATGGGGCATAATTCACTACCAGGACATGCTACACACACCAAGGCATGTCCTGCCTTACACATACAAGGCACCCTACCATAGAGGTGACTTACAGGATGCCAAGGGAAGGTTCAGGGGCTGGGAAGTGAGTGCACTTCACAGCCAAGATGGCAGTTCTGGACTGCACGCAGACACTGCAGCGGCAGGTCTGAGACACACTTTACAATCTGCTTCTGTGGGTGGCACACATCAGTGCTGCAGGCCCACCAGCAGCATTTGGTTTACCAGCCCCGGGCACACATAGGCCACACTACTAGGGACTAACAGGTAAACCAAATAAGCCAATCAGGGATATACCAATTCACATAGACATATTTACACAGGGAGCATTCGCACTGTGACACTGAATGGCAGTGGCACAGCGCCCAGAGCATCTAACACCAGTAAAACAGAGGAGACAACAGCGAAAAATGGAAGGGAGACCCACGCCAATGGTGCCAGGTCTAACACAAATATTAAAGGGGAGGCAGCAGCAGAGGCGATCCGCCAAAAATTAAGGGAATTTGATGTTACAGAACATCAAACTGAGCTACCCAGAATTATAGAACAATCTTATGCAGAATTAGGCAGAGATAGTTTGGGTGGAAGACCAGTGAAGTCGAAACTATCTGAAAGTCCTGAGAAGGACACAATTAAACAAACTCTGACATCTTCTAAAAAGAGGTGGGAGACTAATAAACAAAATTCAAACGAGAAACGTTCTCAATCCCGAGGTAGGTCTCCTCAAATGGAGCCCTCTGAAAGGAGGTATAACCTCAGGAACAGGGATAATTTGAGAAAGCCTGATAGATATCAAGATACTGATACACGTTCCTCTCGTACCTTTCAGATCTCATCACAGACTTCGGAAAGAAGAGGACGGTCAGAACATAGAGAAGAACGCGTGAAATCCAAGGAAGAAAAACACGCTCCAAAAAATAAAACAAAACCTCAATTCTCCAAAAAGAAAGTAGCAGGTCTAAAGATCAGACATGCAGAGAATACTGAGAACACAACTCAAGAACGGAGAATGGGCTCAGACAATGCTGGACAGTGCAGCAGAAGTCACAATAGCTCACCAGAACCTGAAGGAACTTCTGGAGATAGTGGACTTGAATGAGTACATTACAGTTGAGACTGTAGACACCAGGGTTAGTACTCCACAAAAGTTATATGAAATAACACTCCGGATGGAGGGAGACATACCTAGACAGGGGAAAGCACTTTTTTGGGAAAAACTTTCAAGGGGCTATGACATACTTCTAGCAGAAAAATACTGGCCACCACAATTTGTCAGGGAGTGCCCACACGGCGAGGACATTATTATGCCTGCCTTCTCCAACCATATTCCAATTCACCTAAAATATACATATGCCAGGAAATGGGCAGTAGCCCAGGCCCCAGCATTATATAAAAATCATGTAGGATGGGATGAGGACTCCCTCACCATAAAATACATCTGAAACATGAACCAACTGCACAGAGGCAGTATCCAGTAAAGCAAGAAGCTAAAAAACAGGTCAGGGAGATCTTAGATCAACTTGAATACCAAGGGGTGATTGAAACATGCACCTCTTCAATGAACAATCCTTTGTTTCCTGTCTCCAAACCAGACAATAAATATCGTCTAGTTTTGGATTACAGACACTTAAACACTTGTTCAAAAATGCACATAGCACAGCATTAATGAATAACATTGTGCGTAAAAAATATAAAACCACACTAGACATCTCAAATGGTTTCTTTTGTCAAAACATAGCACTTGAAAGCAGGTACTTAATAGCATTCTCCATAATGGGGACCCAGCGTCAATTTTGTCGACTCCCACAAGGGTTCAAGAACAGCCCAGGTTTATTCTCAGCGAGGGTAACGGAGTTACTACAAATTTATGACAATGAGGCATTGTCCTATGTCGATGATATCTATCTGACAGACGATGACCTGGAAAAACACTTGGACAGGGTGAGTACCATTATACTGGGATTCACCTCTGAGGGCCACAAATTCAACTTCAAAAAGTCCAGAATTGCCCATCTCAACGTCCTATTTCTAGGATATGAGCTTTCAAGTGAAGGCAAGAGCTTGGCAGCTAACTTTCTAGAGAAATATGCGCTGCTCCAACCTCCAAAAACGCAAAAAAACTTACAATCCATCCTGGGTTTCCTAAAGTTTGGAAGAACATACATTCTAAATTACGCAGAAAGGGTTAAACCTCTCTACGCATTAATCAAACCTGATTTTTCAATCAAAAATTGGACACAGGAACACACAGAAATCTTGCGTTCGCTCCAGGCTAACATGTTAGCAACAAATCACTTACAAACACGCGCAACCTGGTAATTCGAATAATTTCGGGTCAATGCGGATTCACCTACTTAACATTTAATGAGGGTGAAAAAATACCAATTGCATACAAATCTCATTTGTATACACAAGCAGAAATGCGCTTCACGTCAACAGAAAACATTCTGACAGCAGTTCAAACCGCTGTAGCAAAAGAAAGAGCCCTAGCCCAAGGGAAACGCATTATTGTCGTAACCCCAGTACCAGCTTTCGAAGCGGTCACAAAAGCAAACATTCCAAATGCTAAGGCATTACATCCAAGATGGATACAATGGGTTAATTCTCTTGATGCAACAGATGTTGAATATGTTTTTGATCCCGATCTAAAAACACAAGCGTTCCTGCAATATGAACAAGAATGTCCTCTTCCCACTGAAATTCTGCCTCTCTATCAGTACGAATTCATAATTTACACTGACGGATCCGCACAACCCGCAACAGGGGGTAAGCAAGCTTACAGTGCAGCATGTGCAATCGTTAAAGGTTGCATGCGAGATGGCATCTTCAGACCTATGGTCACAAAAACCCAGTCTCTAGGAGATTGTACAGCTCAGCGAGCTGAACTACAAGCATTCAAACTGGCACTTGAAAGTACAGATCGAGAATTCCCCACACTGATAGTGTGCGATTCCTTTTACTGTGTTCAGTGTTATAATGAATATATACAAAACTGGCTTGAAAATGGTTTCAAAGATGCGAAAGGTGGCACAATAAAGCACAAAACGCTTTGGGAACAAGTAGTTCAGTTAAAAAACGAACTACCAAAGGCTCACGTGATCCACACACTGAGTCATCAACGTGATGGCGTTCACGTTGCAGGGAATTCATTGGCTGACGAAGCTGCAAAGGGGGCTGTTCAGACGGCTTCCGTAGCTGCGATCACTCGTTCAAAAACAAAAATAGACAGTGAGATAATGTTGGCTGTCAATGCTACAAGCAAAGGCAGTGGTGCAGCGTTACCAAAAAGGTTTCCACTCAAGTACTCTTATGTATTTGATGCGAACAGCGTTCCTTTTGCTCGAATCCCTGGAGTGGGGGATAGGGTAATTCCAAACATGGAACGTAGAGCAGCTTTGATTTATGAAGCACATTTGGGGGAGGGTCTGTCACATCAAGGGATCTCTAAAACAATTTTGACATTAAAAGAGATGTACTGGTGGCCTGGGATGAATACAGAAATCCACATCTTCATCAATAATTGCATAGACTGTAAGGTACAGCGTGATGCTGACCGCCACCAGACACCATGCTACGAATGTAGCTGCCCAGTACAGACACTACTGTTAGACAGCATTAGACTATCTACGCGCATGCGTCCTTCTGGACAAATGCAATCCCACAAATACTGAATCAAGGTTCCTATGGATATGGCCTCAGTGCTCGGCTGACGCTCAAACTGTTATAAAAGATTTGCGAGTCTTTATCGGCACATACGCAATAGGCACGCTACATTCTGACCAGGGCCCTGCGTTTAGCTCTCGGGCTTACAAAGAAGCCATGGCCAGTCTGGGCGTTGCATTGCGGTACTCCTCTCCATTCCATCCTGAGGGAAATTCGGTTGTGGAAAGGAAAAACCGGGACATAAAGCAGTCTATAACAGCTAGGGTATTAGGTTCGGGTGATGGGTGGGTCAAACATCTTTATGGGGTCCAACGCTCATTAAATAACCTGCCAAGAAGTTCACTAGGGGGAGTCACTCCATATGAGGTCCTATTTGGGACAAGAATGTGGGTACCAGATCTCGATCACATAGGCACAGTGGTGGAAAATAAACCGTTTGATATCAAAGAACGTTTGGCTGTTTTACAGGAACTCAATGAACTGAGATCAAAACAAAGCAACGTATTCCTGCAGCCAACCACCAATGGGGAAAAACCGGCGGTCCCAGCAAGGCCTGTCTGGATTCCAAAAGTTGGGGATCTAGTCAGAGAAAAGATTGCGGACAAGAAGGAATTTGGACCTTCTTACAGACAACCAGTACCTGTCCTAGCAGTTCATGGAACAAGAACAGTACTTCTGCCGCCCCTTGCTGGAAGAAAGGAGAAAAGATTTGTGTCCATCGACCTCATCAAACCACAGTATGTGGCCAATACTAAATAGTAGGCCTCGTGGACTCCGACCTAGTAGCAGACACACATCTCTCGCTACTATCCAAGAGGTTCAGACTGAAAGACTGATAACCATCGAGAATTCAGCTGTAACAGATGAAGGATTAGGCAACAATGCAATGGAACTCATCCCTCTTGAAAACCAAGTAACAGTTCGTCCAAATACACCTGTCTACACCAATGTAGCAAGTGTTCAACTGGTTCCAGCGATTTCTACAAATCCTGATGCAATTCCAACAATTGACAGAACTGCTTCTGGCTATTTCATTAACTTTGATACGTTCTCAGAAGATCTGAGTGAACCTGAAACGACGCCAGCATCATTCAAACTCAAGCAGCAAGTACAAGGCTTTCTTCACTTTCTGAAAAAGACTTATCTGGTTTCCCCATGGATTGAACTCTGGATTATATCTGGACTATTTGTTTTCCTGCTCTGGCTAGCTTTGGTTACAACTATGAGCGTGCTTATAAGTGGCAGATACATCCATGTGAACACTGAAGGAAAAGATGTGAATGTACTTTTGAAACCACATAAATCTTCCCATCGTGAAGCAAGAGACTTGTCATCAGTGAACATCACAGCCGTTCCTATACAGGATGGTATAGTGTGGGACAAAACAGATATTGATATTTTTGGCCCGACGGAAAAATTGAACATTCCACATTTGTTTAAAATTTCACTAAGTGATCTCATTTCGTCCAGTACCTATTCTGATGATTGGGACTTTGAGACTGTTAACGACATAATGTTTGACCTAGGAAAATCTGCTGCATTTTCTAAAAATGAATATTTAGAGGGTTCATCAGACTATGAACAACTGTATTGCTATAACCACTATGGTCATCATTATTTGCATAAATCTGCATACCCTAGAAATGTGTTTATTTTTAACCAATGGGAGCATTGTCCTACACCACCACAAGGTAGTTCAAAAACATTTGCTAGCAAGTTTCCATATTTTTCAGGTTACAATACATCTGATCCAGAAACGTTTTTCTATAAAAATGTAAACAAAACAGGAATGAAAATTATGTTAACTAACACAAAACAGATTTACTCTGTAGCATTTATTGCCCAACTGACTAGACAGGGTTTCGACTTATGGAAAGACGCAATAGATACGAAAACTGTCTGGGGTACTAAAGATTGGCAAGTGCAGGGGATAGAAGCTTTATTTAGAGCCTGTATCATCCCTGAACAAATAATGTTTTTGAATGAAACTATCCAACAAACACCTTGTCTTGGACTAGCCAAGATAAAAGAGATGAAAACACCTTCTGTACCAACACCTGCAAGTGATAACAATACACAGGCAGTGGTGACAGTTGACAAAATACTACAACTCAACAGATCTAATCCTGATTGGAAAAAATGGTTGATCTGGCCCACAGACACAAACAACTGTCAGGAAAGATTCCTGAATAAAACTCAGGGCTTTACTATTCATAGGCCAGACCCAAGATACGTCCAAAGACAGCATCCGGGGGTAGTAACAACATACAGTGTAGGAAAATTATGCCTCGATTGGCTGCAGAAATCTACACTACAGGATGTGAAACAACACTTATCCTTACTTAAAGAAGACGCAGACCTTAGGGAATTCTTGCTTGGACCAAGAAAACCGCGTCAAAAATGTTTCATATATGCCGGCATCTATGCTGCTTATAATGAAGCATAGAAAGTGTCACAGATGGAGGTCGCAGAACGAATACGTGAACTTGATCGTATTAATTTAGAGAAAACACTCACTGTGGTCGACAATGGGTTAACAACTTTGTCCTCCAGAATATATTCATTGGACAACATTGTATCCTCTGCTATAGACATACTAGAACAAGATTTGGCGATGTTACAGCAAGGCCAATCTCAATTACGTTCTATTGTGTTATTGAGCTGGACGCTGCAATCTTTGCGTGCGGGCTATGTGCCTTGGCGTTTTATCAACACGTCAGCTCTGTTTGCAGAATACAATCGAACTGATAAACAGATCGAACTGGCACAAAGAGGAGCAGAGTATACAGTGCTGAGCATTGAAAAACTGGAAAAGTTACCATTCACAGTGGCAGAAAAAACAGCTACAGAATGGCTCATTCATGGCAAAATCACACTACCTGTGACTATTTTTCAGTTTCAGTTTTGCCTCAAACAGATGCAAGCAGGCAAATATGAAAGGTTGGGTAAGGAATACATTAAGACATCTTGGAATTTACCGTATACATATAGATGTTGGAGTGGGGATCGTGAAGTGTTTTTGAGCGGTACACACTGTAAAAGTGTACTGAGCGGTTCACTTATATGTCAGGACATTTCTTTACACGGGGCTTGCAATGGTTCTGTGGCAAATTTGTCTTGCCATCAGCAGGGTAGACCAGCTGCTGTGATTAATCCAACGTTTGGACAACTTTCTAATGGGAGTTACCTCATGTTGAATGATCAGAGTTGCTGCGGCATGTTGCCAGGCATCCCATATCTAGTAACGGTCAACTCCAGGGTCACTTGCTGTATGCAAGTATTGTTTGCCCCAATAGACACAGTCAGGGAGTCGCCTTTGTGGCCTTCACTGAACGTCTCTTTTATAAGATTTGATACTTTAAGCAGAATGAAAGCCATGCTTTTACAGCAAACAGTGCCTTTGACCTCGGCCAAAGAAACCTATGATCTACAAGTAGCAAGGACTTCGGCTGAGATACAGACTTTAATATGTACAAACTGCTCTATACATTTCGTGGAAATGATAGGATGTATCTTTAACATGTCTGATACAAGCGGACTTGTACATGTATTTAAGAGCATCTGTTCCGGTCTGTTAGCACCTTTCCAGGCACTACTCGGAATCATCCCGAACTTTGCACATTCGGTGTTTGGTGGCATACCATTAATTCTAGCACTTGTTGCCGGAATTCTATTTCTCTTCCTGCTATTACGCTATGGCCAGCCTATTCACAGACATCACTCTGAGCGAAATGGAGAAAGCTCTCCTTGAACGAAAGTGCCGTGAGCGAATAGTACAGCTTTTGGGCATGACTCGTCTATGGGACCTGAATACCACGTTGTTCCTGTCATTCAGACCAATCTGGCAAGATTGCATCTTACCTGTCCTACGATGCCTGTTAGACACCTGTCAAACATTTCCATCAGCAACGCCAACGGATGTCGATACTCTGCTGGACCCGATTACGGCCCATGCTATGTGTTGTCCCCAGAGGCTACCAATACTGATGACGGCATTCATTGAGATCTCACAGTCGCTTCCGGCTGCTGCTGAGGTACGAGATGGATCTACAGGCACACAGGTAACAACGGACGCGAACATTGCTGCGGCATCCTATGCTGAGAGCGATGCTTCACATCTCTGTGCAATTAATCTACTACACGAGGTGTTCCAACTGACACCAACTTCAGTGGACGACATTTTGTCTACAGAAATAGATGATCTCATGTTTACACCAGACCCGTACACTGACTCTGATTCAACCCACGGTGTACAAGAGACGCAGTAAAATTTGGCCTTCTTATTTCAAAACTTGGAACTCTTCCCAAATTGAACTTTTTTCCATTTTTTCGAACTAAATGGCAATTCAATCTGCTTGAAGTAGAACTAGCCTTATAGTACAGACTTCGCGGTACTTCCTCAGACACTTTGTCATCTTATGTGTCTACAACATTCATTGATTTTCATGACATGGAATGACTTTGATTTTGAACAAACTTATCGATCATTTTCTGTCAAATGTAAATATTACTGCTAATTTCATTCAAATTGCATTTAATTTCAAAATATATGCCTGAAATGAAAAGCAATGCTTAATATGTACAGTACCTTTTGCATTTTAAAATGTTTTTTAATGCTTTTAAGAAATATTTTTTAATATGCGGTACTCCATTTAATGTTTAGCATTTTAAATGTTTAGTATTTTATTATTATCGTACACACGAAAGTGGGGTGGGTGTTGTATTCCTCTTAGGGTGTCCGTACATGGGTTTTCCTGTATCATGTCCTTATATAGGCACAATTCGCCCTGCCCTTATATAGGCATAAAATCCCAGTCCTTATTTAGGCATTAAACCATGCACTCCAAATACAGGCATGGTCTCCGACATCCGTCCACCCTAACGTCACAACGAGTTCTTGAAGAACAGACCCTTAGGCTTCGGGAGTTTCCTAGCACAGGACTATTGATTTCTTCAAGGACTCATCTATTATGCATGAACCGTTATACCTTAGGGGTTCATTCATGACGTCTTCCGCTGTCCGATTCACATCAATGCTAACATTCTGAGGTACCTCTCAGGTATAAATATACCTTCCCTAGCCACTCTAAATCAGAGGAGAACTCGGCTTCAGAGGAGCCCGTTTCCCGGCCTGACGCACTGAGAAGACGCTGTCATCCCTGCACGCAGAGAGTCCAGCTTCCAGTGATCTGACTTCCCTCGCGGGGTGTTGGAGTTCGAGTCTGGCAAGAGATTCCCACCTCTCTCATTCTCAAGGTATGGAGCTTGACTAGATACCTAGAGGGACTCTTGGCATACTAGGCATACTGAGCGTAACATACTCTTAGTATACCATAGTAAGGAATACTTCACCTACTTCATACCTCTCCCTACACCTAGGTTAGGTTAGGTACATTGGGGTAGAACTAGCTTAGAAACGCATCGTATGAGTACTCACATTTTTTAGTCTATGTTATTTATGTAAATGAATATCTACTAAAGATCATGCTAGCGCAGTATTATTTATTTCTACTGCTTACGCTGTACATTATTTATCTTGCATACTGTCTTGTGATCGTAACAGCACATATTACTTACACGAGAAACAAGACTGTTCAATAAATCTTTTATTGAAACGCCCGTCTATTCTTTCTGTGTAACTTTGAGGAAAACTAAGTATGCACGAGTGAGCTGAGTGAAATAGTTATCTATTGTTTCCACGACTCTGGGACACGTTCTGATTCTAAAGGGAAACAAAGTGGTCATGTTTTGCGGCTGCCAGAAACTACTCCCTTCTTGTTTGTCAAGGAGTTTCTAGTGGCCTCTGAGCTAGCTGGCACAAGTAATTAAGTTTAATATACTCGATAGGGACATACCGACCTCAGTCCTATGTCAAACCTATAGGGTATATTTTTCCAATGCGCAGAGCCTATTAGGGAAATAGGAGCTACACTACACTTCTACTGATAAGTTCTTAAGATATTTGATGATATTTTTTGTCATTGGTTATTTCGAACACATCAATGAAATCATCAAAGGTTTCGATTTAAAAAGTCTATCGGGCACCAAGACTCTGCTTTTTGGCGGTATCAAATGAAGACATTGATGCCTACCACTAACACCACTCCTACTCATAGGACGGGTAATGCATGACACAACTATCATACTCCCACATAAGGAATGACAGAAGATTACATCCCCCCCAACACCATGACAAGTGTGTGTAGCCTGTGTCAAATGCCTACAACACTGAACATGACATTGAACATACAATGTGGCCCCTTAGCACATGTGTCACACAGAAATGTGTGTGGCCTCCACAATGCAAGCCGACCATGGCCACTGTGGCAATGGGCTCGAACACCCCATCACCACAGTGACCAAAAGGTAAGTGTGCTATCCATAGCTGATGCACATTTTGAACAGTGTGGCAATGTGGCCTAAAGCCCCATCACCACAGTGACCAAAAGGGAAGTGTGGGGTCCATAGCTGATGCACATTTTGAACAGTGTGGCAATGGGGCCTAAAGCCCCATCACCACAGTGACCAAAAGGGAAGTGTGGTGTCCATAGCTGATGCACATTTTGAACAGTGTGGCAATGGGGCCTAAAGCCCCATCACCACAGTGACCAAAAGGGAAGTGTGGTGTCCATAGCTGATGCACATTTTGAACAGTGTGGCAATGGGGCCTAAAGCCCCATCACCACAGTGACCAAAAGGGAAGTGTGGAGTCCATAGCTGATGCACATTTTGAACAGTGTGGCAATGGGGCCTAAAGCCCCATCACCACAGTGACCAAAAGGGAAGTGTGGTGTCCATAGCTGATGCACATTTTGAACAGTGTGGCAATGGGGCCTAAAGCCCCATCACCACAGTGACCAAAAGGGAAGTGTAGTCATGGTAAAAGCTGCCAAAGCCAAACTGCATGGATGAATCCTGGTCACACAACAACAAACACATCAGTGGCATAGTAGTGCTTGTGTCCCATAGCAACATAGATTGGTCGAGGCAAACAGTGCAGTGTCACTGAAACATCGTTTTGGCCATGTGCATACAAACATCACCCATGCGGGCCCACATTGTCAACATTCACAAATAACACAATGACAGAAGTGACCATCATAATGCTGACCCACATATCTGCACCAATGGACACACAAATGTAAATATCCTGTGGAGACTGTAGATGTCAGGTGAACAAATACCATACCATGGCAGCAATGGGACATACAAACCATGATTATTGTGCTGACTGATGACCTAGGAGTCCCAGGGACAGCAGGGGAAAGCCACCAAACAACATACAGCCAATGGCACACTCAAGATATGCCAATGCAGTGGTGCAAAGGCACAAACACAAACAGGCAGACTCACACTGCATATCAAACACAACAGGTGATGGGGGGTGTGCCAGTGTCCCCAGGCAACCACACAACACATGAGGAGGCCTGAATTCCAACCACACAGATGTGTATACAGTGCCATACAAAAGTTACTCATGGATCGGATACCCCTATATGGGCAATCAGGCATTGTTAGATGAGAGGGAGCCCAAATTACACATGTCACACAAGCTTGTAGGAACAGCAACTAACACAGCAAGAGACAGACCCACCACAGCACTACCCCCAGGGACCCCACATTGTGCTGACACTAGCCTGCATGATAATCCCACTGTGATGACAAAGTTAGATGTCGTTCACACTGTGAACCACAGCCATGTGTCCTGAGCAACTAACTACCATCGCACCTACACAAGCTCCAATCAATCAGCACGGCCTGCCAGCCAAGGCCAATATGGAGGTAGGGGTCTAGCCGTGCAACAACTCACTTTTGCACACACTCAACACCACACACCCTGATCTCCACCAATGTGCAGCAGTGAAGCTCACATGGACTGGTGACATTGGACATGCACCCATGACAATACCAGGGGTGGTGGTGGGAACTAAGGTGCAGAAACCCATCACACATGGCCAGGCAACAAGACTCGTCAATGTCTGACACACAGCACAGTATGTCGTACATGGGCATGATGTGAAATCCACCACAATCAATGGGATCATGGCCATAGTCACACACCAATGAAGAAGCCAAGGTGACACACGAAGAACACACGTACACAACTTCCAACATTGCAGCTCTGACCCTGAGGAGTGGCAGCAGTCACACACACAACGTGTCACAATCACTGAAAACTACCACAAACTGTAAATCACATGACTTGTGTAAACAACAAGTGCCAAGGGGAATCCTGAATGTGTCCCATCTGCGTTTGCCCACATCCCCAGCCCTGACAACAAAGACAACCTGGTATGACAACCTCATGAACATTAGTTTGCCATGCACCCACATCACAGAGAAACCAGGTCCAAGATGCTGGATGAACACAGAACAACTCAGCAAGCATCACAAACAGGAACATCCCTAGGGACACAGCCTGTGTAGGAAAAGGGAAGGGAACATGCACAGACATGCTTACACAACACACAACACAGGCCCACGCAATGTTACCGGATTACACACTGCCATGAGGGCACTCCACTCCTGTGGAAGGTCCGCTGTGCCAAACCTTGTCTGTGCACGACCCAAACATGTCAGCAGAACACTCCATCAGTGAGTCAACAACCACAACACACAGAAGGCTCTGCTCACATCAGCCTGGGTACGGGAGTGTCACGTCAGTCATCTGCATACACACAAAACACGTGTCAAGCAAGTTGCACTGTATACACAGATGAGTCCTTCGACATTGATGTGCAAAACGGCATGTCCAGTGGAGCTGGGCACACAGTCAGGGAAATCGGAACATTGAACAGTGGCAAGCCCACCAGATGTGCATCAGTGTAAGACAAAGATGTTCATTTACAAATGCAAAATGGACATCCCTGTGTCAAATGCTGAACATTACACCCTCAGACTGTAGCAAAGGATGCCATAGATCCAGACTACAACAGGACACATATCCCATGGACCACATGGAGTCCATCACTGCAACACTTCATTTTCCTGATATGAACACTATTACAACTGCAAATGCAGGATGCTACTCATCCACATCATGTACATCAAAAGAAAACCCACAAGTAAACAAAAAGAGGCTTTATTCAGCAAATGTCAGGGTAAACACGGAAGTCCAAAAGAAACTAAGGCCAATGGCCAGTCCAAAATCACAGTCCCAACAGGGTGAGAAGTGACAACTGGTCACACATTGCTTGCCTGCACTGGTACGGTTAGGGGACATCCCCCTTGGAGGGGCATACAAGGGGCAGGCCAGGCACCGTAGGGACAGGATCAGGGGATGGCAGAGTGAGGCAGTGAAGGGGTGGTGGGTGCAGGAGTGTCACCGGCAACTGCAGTGGAGGTGTCTGACTCAGTGGGGGCCGGCACCACTGTGGTACACAAGTCAGTTGGTGTGGGTGCTGCAACCACTGCAGTGGGCTGGACTGATGTAGTGGACTGGGTACCCACTGCAGTGCCCGAATCAGACGTGATGGTTGTGGACTCCACTGCAGTGCATGACTCCAAGGGAGTGGAAGGGTGGGCAGATGAGGTGGGCAGGACAGAGGGGGGGGACCCAGTCTCCACAACAGTGCCACTAACAGACAGAGCATCTGGGTTGGGGGTGGAAGAGCAATTGGCAGGGGGGGAGGGCCTAAGCAGTCTGGGGATGCGGTATCAGTGTGTGGGGGAACCTGGGGCAGGGTGTGGCGGGGGAACCTGTGCAGTGGTGGCCTGGGGGATGGAGGAGAGAGACTGGGCGGTGGAGCTCCATGGTGGTGGGGTCTTGCTCTTCCTGGTCCGGGGGGACTTCCTAATGGGGTCCTGTGTCTGCCTGCGCCTGGAGGAGGGTGTCCGGGGGCGAGGGGCACTCCCCTCTGTGTGGGTGGACTTCCTCTTCCCCCGGTATGCTGGATCAGCAGGATTGGAGGGGAAGAGGCCGAGGTCACACAGGAAGATCTGCTGTGTAAGTGGGGTAGCAGGCGAGGCAAGGGAAGGGGTCTTGGAGGGAGAGGATTTGGAGGACTGCGGAGTGAATGTGGATGCCTGTGTGTGTGTGTGTGTTCCCCGTCCCCTGTGTCTGTGGTATCAGTCCCCTGAGGATGCTTGTGTGCACGTCTTGCCTTTCTCTTGGGTGTGTCTGTGCTGCTCGTGTCTGTGTGTTTGGGTGACTGTGCAGGTGTGCATGTGCTTTGGACAGGTAGGGGGCAGGAAGTGTGGATGGGGCAAAGGTGGGAGGGGTGAGGGACTGTTCGAGGAGGGACACTGCTGCCGTCAGGGAGGAGTCCATGGACTTATTGCTCCTCTGTAGGGCAGACATACCCGTCGAGATGCCCTCCATGAACGACACCAGCTGTGTCAACAGAGTGGTGTGTGCATGGAGGACACTCAGCATTGCTGTCTGCCCTACATGGAGCTGCCGAAGGAGGTACACAGACTCCTCACTCAGGGGAGCAGGGGACACAGGGGCAGGGGGTGCGGTGCCTGGCACGAAGGAGACACGCTCCCGAGCACAGGAGCCTCCACGGACCTCAGGAATGGGAGCCAATGGGAGGGCGGTGGTGGTGGTGGTGGTGGTGGCGGGGCCAGACAGACTAGTTGGCCTTTGGTGGCTGCTGAGACCCGCCTCCACAAGGGAGTCATCCTCCGAGCTGCTGTGGTCCTCAGCTGAGGTTGATGGTGCTGAGGACTCCTCGGTGTGGCTCCCCTCGCCCTCCGTGCCACTGGGTCCCTCTGACCACTCGTCCGATGCTGACCCAGTCTGGCTCCGCTGCTCCTCCTGGTCCGTGGAGCTGTCCCCTCCTGTGGCCGTGGATGTATCTGCAAACAATTAGGGAAACAGACAAACATCAGTCACCTGCACTGACCGCACACACCACAGTAAGTACAGCACATTACAGAGCAAGCCCTGGCATCCTTAGTTGAACATTGCCTAAAGTCCTCACACAGATTCGGGGAAGCCAATTGTCAGTCTGATGGTCAACCATGGGACTCACACCCCTCCTGCCCTTGCACCCATCTGTCTGGTGCCTGTCTGATGGTAAGACCCCAGTGTGGACACATGCACCACCTACACAGTTGTTGGACATTGCAGGGAACACGGTGAAGTATGTGAACATGCACACATCACATCTCTTGCCACTGAGTCAGTGCAGGTGTCCGGAGAAAGGGATGGCCAGAGTCTAAATAGAAATGCATGTGATGCATACCAGCACCAGACACCATGATGCACCCATGTCTGGATAGTCAATGCCACAATGGGGTGCATGTTGCACATGTCACTCCCCTGCAGGATCAGTCTCAGGAAGTTTAATGCCATGACACAGGAATGCGTGCAAAGTCATACATTACTGTCTCAAGTCACATGGCCATGGCAGCCAGCCAACAACAGTCTGCACTGTGTCACAATCCAAGGGCATGGGGAATGCAAGTTATGTGACTGACAAGTGCACATGTCCATCCCCCAAAAACCACATCATCTGTACTACTATTTGTCCACGTCATACCAACTGGACATATGGGGGACATGAAACACAACTCTCTGAACATGAGCACCTCACAGTGTGCTGTGAATGAAAATACAGCTGCCTGAAAGTCACAGTCGCAAACACCTGTGTGCACAGTCAAGTGATCAGACACCTATAAGTCACAGAAGCATCGTCTATCATGGTCACATCTCCGATGGCATGCTGAGCCCTAACCGATAAACATACCAGTAGTGCTGACAACGAAGACACAGCACAATGAGACAGAGGCAGACACCTGAGGGTACATTTCACTGATCACAACATGCCAGATGATACACGGGAGTGGGAGTACAGAGTGTATTGTATGCCCTGGAGTAGGCATGACTGTCCAGCTCCACCTGTAAGAGGGATGAGTCCTGGACAGTAGGCAGGTGGCTAAGCATGTGTGACACACTGGATACACATACTCCTGAGGCCCAAACATTGTTCCCACCAGCAGCATGGGTATGTGCCAAATTCCCCAGGGACATGTGGTGAGTCAGAGCAGCAAGTGGACCACATATCAAAGTTACACCCAGATTACATGTCAGAACTTAGGCATTGTGTAAGCAATTGACCCACCCATGAATCGCACAACATAGTCACGGGAACAAATGCTGTAGCAAAGCTAAATGCAATGACACAGTCCCCAAATGACACAATTTCCTGACTATAAGGGCCACACATATGCGTATCAGAGGAGAAGTGGGCATGTCACAAATGAGGGACATGGGTCCTGGACCACATGACTGATGTACTGTGGAAGTTTAACCAGGCCAGAGGAGGGCACATAGCATGTCAGACAAAGTGCACAGTGCAGTCATGGACTCACCCCCTCCTTGCTGCTGTCTGGCCTTCAGCTGCCCATCCAGGTCAGGGAAGACCACCGCCAGGATCCTGAGCATGTGGGGGGTCAGGGTCCGGTGTCCGCCCCTCCTGCAAGGAGGCGACAGCTTCAGCTGGACCCTTGCAATCCTCCGGGTCCAGCCCCGAAGGTCCTGCCACCTCTTCTGGCAGTTGCGGATCCTGCGCCTGTAGACCCCCACGGATCTTACTTCCCGGGCGATGGTCAGCCAGATTTCCTGCTTCTGGTGGGCATCAACCTGTGAGGATGACAAAGTGAAAAGGCCATTACTACACATGCAACATATACGTGCATCACACAGTTGGATATACATGTCTCAATCACAGGGGCATATGATGTACACAGGCAGTGCAACAATGGCTATGAACAGTTTGCCAGCAGTCACTACATGGTATCATTGCATGGGAAGTAAACCTAGTTGGAATGCACTGTTACTGCACTGTACCAGTTCAGTGCATGTAACTACACACTTTGGGGTGTGACAACTACTCAGTGAGCATGCTAGCCAGTGGTGTGCACACTGTAAGTCCTGCTAGTCAGACAACATGCACAATTAGTAAGGCAGTGGACAGCACACTCACCTGCTTCCCTGGTTTCCCATACAGCTTGCTGTACTGTGGAAGGAGGCTGTCCAGCAGGGCCTGGTTCTCCTCAAGGCTGAAGGCTGGGGCTCTCTCCACAGTACG
This sequence comes from Calotriton arnoldi, assembly GCA_963921515.1. Taxonomy (NCBI): domain Eukaryota; kingdom Metazoa; phylum Chordata; class Amphibia; order Caudata; family Salamandridae; genus Calotriton; species Calotriton arnoldi. Next base: position 122,836 of record CAWUFW010001814.1, read on the forward strand.
TGCCATTGCAGTAGCCAGAGGATGCATAAACAGCAGCAGTGTTGGTGGCAGATGTCGTCCTGGAGCATGTAGTGCAAGTGCAAGTGAGCTCTCAGGGGAACAGCCAGCATTATATGTGTGCTGCAGAGGCAGATACTGTCCCATGTGTCCAAAGTGATAGGTCCAAGTCGTTTGCATCTTCTGAATCTGACCAATCCATGGAATAGCAGCACTAATACACGCCCACAGCATCCTTCAAATCTTCAACTTCATGACACCCATGATTTTGCAACATTGTTGTGGCTGGCCAACTGAATTCACTGCATCAGACTCGTTAGAGCTTCGAAAACGCGTCCGTTGCCATGCCAGGCCCCAGCCAATGTGTGCGCACCGTTCGGTCCATTGCTGTACAACGCGTATTTCGGGATACAACGCGTACCCGCACACATCATATGCAATGGGCCGGCCGGGCACACCGATCGGTCCATTGCTGTACAATGCGTACCCGCTCACAACAGATGCAATGGGCCGGCCAGGCGCACCGGTCGGTCCATTGCTGTACAACGCGTATTTCGGGATACAATGCGTACCCGCTCACAACAGATGCAATGGGCCGGCCGGGCACACCGATCGGTCCATTGCTGTACAACGCGTATTTCGGGATACAACGCGTACCCGCACACATCATATGCAATGGGCCGGCCGGGCACACCGATCGGTCCATTGCTGTACAACGCGTATTGCGGGATACAACGCGTACCCGCACACATCATATGCAATGGGCCGGCCGGGCACACCGATCGGTCCATTGCTGTACAACGCGTACCTGTACAGGTCAGTTGCATATGTCACCATGCTTGTCACTGGTGAACGTATGCCAGCCACATATACCTGCCAGGGACCCAGGGGCACACCTACAACACCACACCCAGTCCACACTGTTTCCTGAGGCATGTAAGGCTGCATTTCCTTCTCTGTGTATGGGGGTTAACATGTGGTTTCTGTGGTGGCACTTGTGGGCAGCCACACCCAGGCTGTGCATGTGTTCATGGGGACAGGGTCCTTGGTGTGTTGTGCACATGACCACTGTGATGTGCAACAGTTCATTTTGGAGCATGTGGCATGGTCACATTTCCAGGTTGTGTATGTGTATGACATGTCACATACCCCCAGAGTCCCATGTGGGAAGGCATGTACGTCACAGGATGACCCATTGCCACAATAGTGATGTCCCTCCACAGTCTGTGTGCATGTTGTGTTTCCGATGTCACTGATTCCATGTGCACGATGGGAGACAGTCTCCACATCAATGTTGTTTGTGCATGGACTTTGATGTTGTGCGTCACTGGCGTCCATGTCTGTCCTGCGGATGCGACAGGGGCCACTACCTGTGGGAGTCATGTTTGTTTTTCTGACGTGTACATGATACGCCATGTCATGCCAGTGTCCATGTGGCAAGACAGGGTCACTGGGAATCTACCTGTCAATGATCTGTGATGCCTGTGGCGCATCTGTCCAGACATGTCACTGTGGTGTGTGTGTGGAACGTGACAGTAGTAAATGGGTACTGTGACACAGCCTAATGGTTTCCCATAGCACAACCTGGTACCTGTTGTGCACACATGTTGTACTGAGAAGTTAGATGATGGCCATGTAGGTGCGAGTTATGTCCGACAGAACGGCACACACATCAAGTACTTGTGTCACGTAATGATGTATCATGTGAAATTGAGTATGGTGAATGGCACATATGTGGGGTGACTGACAATCTTTCTTCCTTCAACCTATGCACTGCAGGGCTCCAGCTGTCTATAGACCATTCCCTGACCTGGCAACGATGGTGGAACGTGACAGCATCCGACGGTACCGCTTCACCAGGCAGCTGATTGAGGATTTGGCAGTGCGCTTGGCACCACATTTGCAACCTGGCCGGACGTACCCTACGGCGCTGACCCCCAAGGTGAAGGTAATGGCAGCCCTACACTTCTTTGCCACCGGTACCTTTCAACACACTGTTGCGACTGCCGGTGGGATGTCACAGACTATGTTCAGCCGTGTGCTACGCGATGTTTTGGAGGCAATGTTGAGATGCCTGAACCAGTACATCTATTTCCCAACACGTCAACAACTCACTGATGTCAAGAGTGACTTCTATGCCCTGGGGAGGATGCCACATGTCATTGGCTCCATTGATGGGACACATGTGGCTTTGATACCACCACAGGCACATGAGCAGGCATACCGGAACCGTAAACATTACCATTCGATCAATGCTCTGGTGGTATGTTTAGCAGATATGAGCATCACACATGTGTGTGCCCGTTTCCCTGGTTCAGCACACGATGCCTACGTGATGAGGAGTAGTCGCATCCCGAGGATGATGGCACAGATGCAGAACCAGCGTGCCTGGCTTGTCGGTGTGTACTGACTTTGTACCATTGTGTGTGTTCTGATCTGTAGTATTCCACCCACTTTTCCAAATCAGCTAATGTGCACTTGTCTGTCCGTAGGTGACTCCGGATAGCCCAACATGCCGTGGTTGCTGACACCCCTCAGGAACCCTGTGACACCAGCCCAGATGCGCTACAATGAGGCACATGGTCGGACCAGGAGAGTGATAGAGCGGACCTTTGGTCTCCTGAAGAGCCGCTTCCGCAGCCTGGACAAGACAGGAGGGGCCCTCCCATATGCCCCAGCAAAGGTGTGCAAGATTGTCATCGTCTGCTGCATGCTACATAACCTGGCAGTGCGGAAGGAGTTGCCTCTCATCCTGGATGACGATGACCAACGTCCGCCACCTGTGGAGGATCCTGGCCTGGACCCCGATGCCAGTGATGATGATGGTGATGTCCGCACACAGCTCATCACCAACTTCTTCAGCTGAATGTGAGTATCCAGGGAGATGTAATGTGAATGACGTGAGTTTGCATGATATGTGTGGGTGGTGCTCTGGTGCTGTTTGAGTGTGGCCATGTGCTACTTGACTGGATGCGTGCAGCAATGTGTCCTTCCAGGTAGTCTGAACTCCCCAACAGTTTTGATATGCTAACTTGGTTTTGTGTAGTTGTCTTGTGACATGTATTGGGCATGAGTATTGCAGTACTGTCCTGTTCTACAGTGATTTTAACTGTGTGTCATGTCTGTCCTTCACAGGGTGCTTACTGAGTACTTTGGTCAACTTGGATCCCCCGACACCATGATTCAGCTTTCAGGGTGGCAGCAGTAGTTGGCCTACAAGTGATGTGCCACACACCCCTGGACTTCATATCTTCTGCACTTGTTGACTGTGTGGCCACTGCCACGTGGGTAAACCTTGCATTTGTAGTGGAAACAACATGTTGCAAATGTGTAATAAACCTGTGCTTCACTTTGGGATGTGCGTTGTCTGTGGTCACACATCTGACTGACATTTGCTTACTGCACCTGTGGCTAGTTGACACAGACTCTGAATAGGTGTGGTGTCTGTGCATTCCACTGTATTTCCAGGCAACATCACTGTGGGCGATGAGTCCGATGGCCCTGGTGTCTGTGTTGTGTAGCCCTAGTGGTGTGTCTCCCTCATATGTGTCACGTCACCATGACTCACACGACGGTGTTGTACTTGCTTTAGCAGTTAGCATACACAGTGTAATTTAGCAGAACATCATCACCATAACAGTATCCACATTTGAATAACAACAGTGGCAAGTATGGTGTACTAGTGATTTTATTTACAGAAATGTGTGTGTGTATGGTGCACAGGATGGTGGGTGCTGTACATTGGGATTGTGATCCAAAGTTCCCAGATGAGTTGGAAGTCTTGGTAGCAGAAATGTCCTGAGTGAAGTCCACAGTCATATGATACATTAGTCCAACTTGAACTCCCCATGTCATGTGGGAAAGTAGTGTTGCATTCGACAGGGTGAAACGTTTGCACACAAAGGAGAATTTCCGGAACAGGTGTTGGCTTCCTGGGGGATGTACGTGGCCATCAACCTCTCAGTTTTCCTTCCTCGGACGACCTCTCTTCTTTGGGGGGGGACCCTCACGTGCAGGCTGCTGCGATGCAGGGGACTCTCCGCGAGAGTCCTCCTCCCTCCCTGTGGCGGTGTCAGTTGTTGCAGCACCAGATGTTGTGGGCACACAGGGAGGTGTGGCCATGTTGGTGCTAATCTGGCGGAGGCATGTCAATATGTCCCTATGCACCGCTGTGAGTTCTTGCAATGTGTCCCACTTGGACTCCATGCCCGACATGTGTGTCTCCACACGGGCCATGTGTGTCTCCACACGGGCCATGTGGGAGTCCAAGCGGGCATGATGGGCAGCCTGCTGCTGTTGTATGTCCTTGAGGATCCCCACTACCTGTCTGACCTCTCCGGTGCTATCCTGGTACGCATCAGCGATGCGTGCCAGTTGTGGGACATCATGCAGTCCAGACCCCTCTGCAAGCAGCGACCTATGTCTACCACCCCTCCCACCATCCCTGGGGACACGTGCAGGACCTGCGGTGGCACGCACAGGTGACCCGAGGCCCACTTGGGGGTTATTAGTGGTGTTGTCATCCATTGCTCCACGGTTGGCCTGGGGCCCTGTGCTGTTGTCAGCAGTGGTCCTTGGTCTGTCCGTGTCGGCGGGGGTGGTCTTTATGTTGGCAGTTGTTGGAGGGGTGGGTGCAGGGGGTGCAGATGTTGGTCCAGCTGGTGCTGCATGATGACTCACACCGGAGGGGCCAGGTAGGTCTTCGCCATCCAAGGAGGGCAGAGGCTGTTCCACACCAGTGAGCTCTGTGTCCCCCGGAGCCTGGGACAGGGACTCCTCCTCGCCTGCTGCTGTGTCCCCATCATCGTCACCTGTATTTGGAAGAGACACACATTGTATGTAATGTTTCTACAGGCATCAATGGTTCACACACCTGACAGTTGTGACTGTACCTCTGGATGCGGGCATGTACATTGCATTGTCCTAAGTTGTCCTAGTAAGAGGTTGATATTGGTGTAGCACATTGTCATGCATACCTGGGGCATTTCAATATGAATGTTGAGGTGTGTGCATGGCCAGCATTGGTTGTATTTGGTGGACATCCGGCCATCCTTCTCCACCTGGCCCAGTTATCCCACCATGAAGCATGCCACCCTTGCAGTGGGTTCAGGTTGACTCTCAGGATGTCATTCAGTGGTGTTGTGCTGTTTGTTGGTGCACAGTTCCCAGCAGGGCCTTGTGCTCCCCACAGCAGTAGCCAGTGTCAGCCATCTTGTCAGTCCTTATCCACTCCCTGTGATGTGAGCATGGTTCAGAGTGGTGTTGATGGGCCAATTGTGAGGGTGAGCAGTATTTGTGACTCCAACTCCCATCATGCTATTGCCTACACCCCCTTCCCAGCATGCCCGTACTTCCTTCCTTTGGACTCTGCTTCCCTGTGGGGTAGTGTGCCTGTGCTGACAGGAAGGCTGACAGTGTTGTCCTTGCGTTTGTTTGGCTACAAGTCCCAGGTGTGTCCCTGTGCTTCACACAGCATTACCCAGGGTGGTGGTTCTTTGTGGGATCTTCATTTGGTATGTGAGGCATTGCATTCTCCCAGGTGGGTTATGTGGAGTTTGTGTTGAGGGGGTGTGTGAGGTGAGCTGCTTGTAACTATGGTCAGTGCTGTGAGTCCTCCTTCCCAGCCAGCCATATATCCCACCATGCAAAGTGCTTGCATTGCAGAGAGTGCAAGTTGGCTTTCAGGATGTCAGGCAGTGGTGTTGTGCTGTTTGTTGGTGCACAGTTCCCAGCAGGGCCTTGTGCTCCCCACAGCAGTAGCCAGTGTCAGCCATCTTGTCAGTCCTTATCCACTCCCTGTGATGTGAGCATGGTTCAGAGTGGTGTTGATGGGCCAATTGTGAGGGTGAGCAGTATCTGTGACTCCAACTCCCATCATGCTATTGCCTACACCCCCTTCCCAGCATGCCCGTACTTCCTTCCTTTGGACTCTGCTTCCCTGTGGGGTAGTGTGCCTGTGCTGACAGGAAGGCTGACAGTGTTGTCCTTGCGTTTGTTTGGCTACAAATCCCAGGTGTGTCCCTGTGCTTCACACAGCATTACCCAGAGTGGTGGTTCTTTGTGGGATCTTCATTTGGTATGTGAGGCATTGCATTCTCCCAGGTGGGTTATGTGGAGTTTGTGTTGAGGGGTGTGTGAGGTGAGCTGCTTGTAACTATGGTCAGTGCTGGTCCTCCTTCCCAGCCAGCCAGATATCCCACCATGCAACGTGCTTGCATTGCAGAGAGTGCAAGTTGGCTTTCAGGATGTCAGGCAGTGGTGTTGTGCTGTTTGTTGGTGCACAGTTCCCAGCAGGGCCTTGTGCTCCCCACAGCAGTAGCCAGTGTCAGCCATCTTGTCAGTCCTTATCCACTCCCTGTGATGTGAGCATGGTTCAGAGTGGTGTTGATGGGCCAATTGTGAGGGTGAGCAGTATCGGTTACTCCAACTCCCATCATGCTACTGCCTACACACCCCTTCCCAGCATGCCCGTACTTCCTTCCTTTTGACTCTGCTTCCCTGTGGGGTAGTGTGCCTGTGCTGACAGGAAGGCTGACAGTGTTGTCCTTGCGTTTGTTTGGCCACAAGTCCCAGGTGTGTCCCTGTGCTTCACACAGCATTACCCAGGGTGGTGGTTCTTTGTGGGATCTTCATTTGGTATGTGAGGCATTGCATTCTCCCAGGTGGGTTATGTGGAGTTTGTGTTGAGGGGGTGTGTGAGGTGAGCTGCTTGTAACTATGGTCAGTGCTGTGAGTCCTCCTTCCCAGCCAGCCAGATATCCCACCATGCAACGTGCTTGCATTGCAGAGAGTGCAAGTTGGCTTTCAGGATGTCAGGCAGTGGTGTTGTGCTGTTTGTTGGTGCACAGTTCCCAGCAGGGCCTTGTGCTCCCCACAGCAGTAGCCAGTGTCAGCCATCTTGTCAGTCCTTATCCACTCCCTGTGATGTGAGCATGGTTCAGAGTGGTGTTGATGGGCCAATTGTGAGGGTGAGCAGTATCTGTGACTCCAACTCCCATCATGCTATTGCCTACACCCCCTTCCCAGCATGCCCGTACTTCCTTCCTTTGGACTCTGCTTCCCTGTGGGGTAGTGTGCCTGTGCTGACAGGAAGGCTGACAGTGTTGTCCTTGCGTTTGTTTGGCTACAAGTCCCAGGTGTGTCCCTGTGCTTCACACAGCATTACCCAGGGTGGTGGTTCTTTGTGGGATCTTCATTTGGTATGTGAGGCATTGCATTCTCCCAGGTGGGTTATGTGGAGTTTGTGTTGAGGGGTGTGTGAGGTGAGCTGCTTGTAACTATGGTCAGTGCTGTGAGTCCTCCTTCCCAGCCAGCCAGATATCCCACCATGCAACGTGCTTGCATTGCAGAGAGTGCAAGTTGGCTTTCAGGATGTCAGGCAGTGGTGTTGTGCTGTTTGTTGGTGCACAGTTCCCAGCAGGGCCTTGTGCTCCCCACAGCAGTAGCCAGTGTCAGCCATCTTGTCAGTCCTTATCCACTCCCTGTGATGTGAGCATGGTTCAGAGTGGTGTTGATGGGCCAATTGTGAGGGTGAGCAGTATCTGTGACTACAACTCCCATCATGCTATTGGCTACACTAACTTCACCAGCATACACAGAATTCCTTCCTTTAAGTGAGCTTCCCTGTGAGGTGGTGTTCTAGTGGTGGCAAAATATCAGGCAGTGTTTGTTGGTTATATTTGTGCCACTGCCTTGCTCTATTTGTTGTTAGGTTTGTACATGTCATGACACAGTTACATATCACTATGAGATGGCATGTATTGTGTTTATCTAACTGACATACACATCTTGTTATGATTATCTTTTGGTTGCTGTTGATTTGCTAGGGGTGGATGGTTTGACTGTCCCCTTGACAGTGATGTGTGTGTATTGGCACACAATATTGTGTATATTAGTTGTGTACTCACCAGGCTCTGGGATGTCTGTTAGTCCATATACGCTCACTGGTGGTAGGATGGCCCGCACCTTCTCCTCCCAGGGCCTGAGGTATACTGGTTTTGCAGGAGGGCCGGTGTACTGGCTAAGGAGGTAATCCTTCTTCAGTAGGTCTCTGACCCTCCTGCGCACATCATACCACCTGTTCTGGATGTCTTCCTTTGTGCGCAAACATGGTGATTGTGCGTTCACCCTGTCGACGATCCTCGCCCACATCTTGGTTTTCTGCGACATGGGGGTCTGTTGGACCAATGTGCTAAACAACTGTGGCTCTACCCTCAGGATCTTGTCTACCATGACTTCCAATTCACTATCTAGGGACTTTGGATTCTTCTTTAGGGGCATGGTGATGGGTGGTGGTGGTGGTGATTGATTTGTGTGTGTGCAAGTGAGGGTGTGTGTGTGTAGGTTTTGCTGTGTGTGTGTGAGGGTGCTATTTGTTGAGGTGCTGATGGTGTGTGGATTTTGTGTTGGATGAGCTGTGTGTGTGTCTGTGTTTGCTGTGTGATGGTGTTCTGTGCTGGCAGGTCAGTGGAATTTGCAAAGGATCATGGTAGGGATTTGTGGCCTTTATGTAGGTGGAGTTGGGGGTGTGTCCTTGTTCCATTTTTTTCACCCCCTGTATTTATTGGCTTTGTCATTGCTTGTTTGGCCCTTTTTTTTGGTATTTTTTCATTTGTGATTATTGTGCATGTAGGAGTCGTTCTTCTGACCGAGTAGGACTTTGCAGTTGTCTCGTGCGCGCCTCTCCGAGTCGTTCCCGCTGTGTTTCAGCTCAGTTTCATATGCGGCGTACGCGTCGGTCGCGGAGTATTGTGTTTGTTCGGCTGGGTTTTGTATGCGTGTCGGTCGTACGGCTTGGGCTCCGTACGAATCGGTCTGAATTTGCACCCATTGCATCGTACTGCGCGGGTCGGAGTTCGCGGGTACGTTTCGTTCGGGTTATTTCCTGATGCGTGTCGGTCGGTTCGATTCGCGTGGTTTCCCAGCCGGATAGCTTGTTTCCGTCCCGGTCGGTCGTTCGCCTTGTGTTCCGTGCGAGTCGGTCGTGATTCCCATGCATTTCATCGTACTACCCGGGTCGGACGGCGCCGGTACGTGTCGGTCGGACTAAATTCCAGTACCGAGTCGGTCGGTATTTTTTCTGGCCAGAATCGGAATCGGCCCCTTTGTCTCTAAGGTTAGCCCGACTGCTCTGTGCCACGCAACCAGAGAGTGAGCGCCGGTTAATTTAGGGTTTGCCTGCCTCTCACCCTGACTAGGACTGTGGTTTCTGCTGGACCAGGTCTCCTACCCCAATCAACCAACAGCCCAATGTCTAACAAAATACCTGTAAATAAAGTGACTTTTGCACATCTGTACTATTCATCTATGTCTTCTGTCCATTTGTCATGAGGACACTAGCACCCAGCAGCAAAGAATTTGTGCAGGAACACTGCACACCACTTCCTACCCAAAGGACTCGACAGGAAATGAGGGACAGAAGCATGCTAGAGTATGGCTCCATATGGACAGCACTGTGAGACACAAGCTACTCCAAAAATAAAGGAATGTAGCATCAGTGAGGGCCATGATAATAAAGAATGACCGAGTACCACACCTGTTTTTGCCACTTGTTTCCCAAGCGCTTGCAAGCAAACACAGGGCGAACTGCGAGCTGATTTTATGTGTGTGGTGTGCTTTACTGAAGTTGGTGCTGTCACCATAAAACCAGTAAGGAGACATGCTGTGCCTGGTACTGTCTAAAGTGGAGCAGGTGGTGGAAATGATGCTGTGCCCCCACAGGCTGGCTGTCCCGACATTGTCAAGCCTCAGGAAATAAAATCACATTCAGTCGCAAGTGTACAGAAGTGGGTGTGATCGAAGGACAATAAAGAGGAATTGCAATGATCCATTGGTAAGTCAGTGGCCTGGCCACCAGAGCAATATCATGTTGTGTGCTGGGGAATCCAAGCTAGTCACCATGCTCTGTAGAGTGTGGTGGCCTTTCTAAACTGCAGCCATTGATGGGTGAGACAAATAGCCTTCATTGGCTCAGCCAGGGCATCCATGCTTCAGTGAGGAGCTACCAGGCTGTAAGGATGGTGGGAGTTGGTTGGACCATTGCAATGGCTCCCACAGGGACCTCAGGGTGACAGTGTAACAGTTGGGCACCATCTTGGCTTGGCCACAAGCAATTGGCACACCTAGCATTGTAGACCGCAAACATGAGGCCTTCCAGGTATTTGCCAAAGCTTACCTGTCGCCAATATTCATTGAAATGAAACATAATTTATCCATTACACACAAAGGCAGAAAACACTGGGTCAATAATGATAGCAGACAGTGCCGGTTTTAGGGTGGTGCGACCAGTGCCAACGCACCAAGTACCAAGCTTGGTGGGGCACTGTATTTTAAAATATTTTATATGCTTAAAGGCACCTGCTGCTGAGATCTTTGTGCAATGAACAATCTTCAGGCGGTAATAAAAATGTTAAGATAATGCTGGTGATTCATATACTTGCTGGTGCGACCTACATTGTCCAGTTCCAGTTTGGACTCATAACGTAGTATGCAGGTTTAACACGCCTGTTGCAAAGCACATGTAATCAGTGGCGTAGCTAGACCTTTTTCCGCCCATGGTGGTCCCAGACTTTGCCGCCCGCGGCAGCCGTAAGAGTGGGGGGGGGCCCTTGCTGCGCCACTGCGTGTAGTATATTCTTTTTAGTGCAGACAACCCAAATCGCAATCATATTTTAAATCTTGACTTTGTATTTATCCAGAGCAAGCAGTCTTAACATACAATGCTGACTGGTAAGAATGGTATATGACTCCCATCCCCTAAATTCCTCCTTATGGTGAAGGAATCCATTGAAAAGGCCAGTGGGGGGGGCAAGAACAAAAATTGTCGCACTGGGCACCACTAGCCCTAAAGCCGGCCTTGATTGCAGAAATGAGGGCTTACAGAAAGCAAATGGTGGTTGCTTAGATAAATATATTGAAAAATGTATCTGATAGCAAAGAAAAATTCTGGTCACACAATAAGCAAACAGTCTAATAGAACTGCAAAGTATACGTGCTTGCGAAATTGCTCTAGGGGATGCATTTATGGGTGTTATACAGAAGACAATCGAGAATGCAAAGGCACTAAAAAGTGTAAGGATCATGCTGTAACAGGAAAAAGAACAACTTTAATTAGTAGACGCAGAGCAAAGACAGAGCACAGTGTATTGAAGGCAAAAGAACACAGTGGCCACTTCTGAGTGGTGCCAAATCGGAAAGTCGCCTGTGTAAGGGATCTAGTACAAAAGGTGCCACAACACCTTATGCTAATACAAACATTGATATCACCACTCCTGTCGGCGACTTGGACCAGATTTATCAAGGCTTTGTACTTGTGCAGTGTCACAAAAAGTGATGCAAACTGGCCTAATTTTGAGATTGGAGTTTACTTTCCAGTGCAAATCTTGATTTGTGTTGGAATTGTGGCCCTAAAGTAACACAAGCAGCTCATGTTTTCTTTTTTTTTCTTCTAGGAGCATTAGTAGCCATGTCATAAATCATTACATTAGTTATTTATTTCCATGAGCACTTTGGTCATTGTAAACATAATTGTCAGTTTTTCTAAAACATAATTTCTTAATTCTCATGAATGTACCTTCTAACAAGTCAATCAATATATCTAGAGTCTTGTAAGCGCTGGGTGAAAATGTATATCTATTTCATGAATGCATGAGTGTCAAAACACATGATTGCTTCACACCATGTTCTGAAGGCTAGCAGCTGTTGAGTTCACCTTTGCCTAAATGTAGTCTGTGAGCTTCTTGGGGTCTGACAGAAATGGACTAGGGGAAGATATTACTTTTTAGAACTGGCTATTAAACAAGCACATAGTTCAGTATCAAAACCTTGAATGGAGAACTGCATACACATGAACAACTAGCAACTGCTGAGGAATGCGCACTAATAAAAGCGAAACACATGTCAGTGATTGTGTTTATAACAATGTGAATTCAGATATTGATTAAAATAATAATAAATGCAAAAATGAAATTCATGATGACTACAATGTACGTAATGATACTGAAAATACAGTCAAAAATTAATAGATAGAAACACTGATTCAATGGAAGTGCTTTAATTGTTATTAATATAGGTTTAAGTGACATCCCACCATCTCTGTCTACATTTAGTCCGTGGCTATCCTGGTGCCTGATGCCAAAGTACTGGAAAAAGAGTTCCGCTGCAGATCTAGGCATTGAACAAACAGTAATGTTGTTATTCAACCTTTGAATGGAGAACTGAAGACACATTGACATCTAGCACTTACACCCTTCCGAAGAGCACTTATGAAAGCAATGCACTTTAAGGGGTCTGTTTATAAGAATGGGAATACACAATTTCATGAAAGTAATGATACCTTTTAGATTTAAGTTTCTGATGATTGCATTTACCATAATACAACTGGAGATATAATGAAAAAAGTCTACTGAACCATTGGCTTACTGGAGACTAACACATGAACGAATTGCTTGGACCTGACCTCCCTGTCTCAATCTCTAGGTTTATGGGGGCCTGAAGGCGACATATCAAGGAGAGATCTCTTTCACAAAAGCACTGTTAAACAACGAGATGCTTTGGCATTACAGCTTTCAATATCGAATGTTGCAAGTTAGGACCTACACCTTTGAAGAGGAAGAATGAAAGCAAAACATGTTTCAACAGGTGGGTGTATAAGAAAGTAAACCCAGAAATCAATGTAAAATAAAGATACATTAATATATTTGAATTTACAACAACTACAGTGTTTCAAGCAAATTTATCAAAATATATGGATATTCTCTGCTACTAGCAAGGGTTCTATCAAGCTATTTTTCACAGACTACCCTATGCAATGTGTGGGGGTGTTTGGAGATCAAAGCATGCGAGAGACAGAGAGACAGACAGACAGACAAACAGACTTGCAGGCATATCATGCATGCTTTTGATCCCCAACTGGGTATGCAGAGTCAATAAGATACTTCTCCGCACTTTCTTGAAATGAAAACCCTGCACAGCCATACTTTTTTCAAGGAATAACATCATGGAAAGTCTAGGATGGGCTCGCGCACATTACCCAAGAAATGGTTTCTGACCTAAAAAATGTCCTTGCAACTTTTAATCGTGCGATTACTTAATAATATGTCACAAGATGACACATAGATGTTTTAAATAATAAATAAATAAATAACGACACATTACAGTGAAACATCAAATGTTTCCTTTATTGCACTTCTAAAAAGTGCTGAAAGGACTGTGGAATCTAAGGCTAACAGTACACGTCATAAACCGCATATACCCTTTCCTTCAGGTAACAAGAGTATTCATCACGGGTGAATTCACAGAGGAACTGGAATAATGAAGGCTAGAATGGAAGCCAATTTGAACAGTGTGCGACTTTCTTGGGCAACCGCTCTGAAACATGAATGCCAAATGGAACAGAATATTATACACTTGGGTGCTTATTTATGAGAGCTCTGTGACAATTTTGCACCACATAAAAGTGGTATAGGCTTTCATTTCGATTTATGAAGCCACGCAAAGTCACCCTGACTGGCTTTGAGTTGCCTCGTACATCATGAGTAACGCGACGCATCGTAAATCGCTGCGTCGCCTTACTCTGAGCCTGGGAGGCATTTCATGGGCGTTGCGATGAGCTTTCCCATGCAACACCCATGGAATTTGATGCTGCCCCAGATTTATAAAATGATGTAAACATGGGGAAGCGCAAAATCCATATGCCTGCCAAGGGAGGTGAGACGTAACAAGGAGAAATATGTTTTTGTCCTAGTTTCTTTCCTCTTTACATGTGTGCTGCACTCTTTTAGGATTTTTTCTGTGCAGGAAGGTGCCCCTTCAATCCTGCATGCAACAGAGGCACTGTTGCACCATGGTGCAAGGGGGCCTACGTTGGCGCTAGGCTGCCGAAACGGCACCAGTGCAGGGAGAGAGGACAGGAATGCACTGTATTGCTTAAATACAATTCATTCCTGCCCTTTCACTTTGGTGTAGGGCTGCACAGCAAGGTGCCTTGCTGTGCTATGCCAAAATCCTATCAATAAGCCCTAACTTTTTTACCTGCAAAAAGAAATTAGAGAAGAAGAGTTTTGCAATATATTGTTTGAGAAGATACCGTTTAACTGGTTTTATTAGGAAAATGACTTTCCGAGTAGTGACAATTTTGTTTTCGTGAATAAGCATGTGCTACTTCTCAAAGTTCATGGCTTAGTCACACTTAAGACTAGAGGAAGACAATACAATTCACAGCTAATATTTCATGAATCAGATCTGAATATTTAGGTGTGATTCATGTTACAGAAAAACTTTGCTAATCGAGAAATAAACCCCTTAGAACAAAGAATGTTAGCTTCAAGCAATCACTGAACTGGACATTCATCACTTCCACTTTCTTTTTATTGCTTAGATTTCATCAACCCATAAATACCATAATGGACATTCTGTAATTGGTATTGTTTTTCTGCTCAGCGATAGAGAGTGCTATCCAAATACCATGTGCACATAACTTAAAATGATAGGACACATCACTAGACAACTGGATTAGAAAAATTGAGAATTATAAAATCACTTGAGTCTTCTATAAGCTTAAGGGCCTCATTACGAGTATGGTGGTCCTCAGGACCACCGTGCTCACAGTGGTGGTCTAACCACTGCCACCACTGAGGGTCTGCCCGCAGTGTTTTGAGTTTGGTGGTCGGACCGCCACAGGGCCTTCGCCGGGAACCAGGATCCTGCGGTGGTGGCGCAGTGGAAAGGGTCAGAAATATGCTGGTGGTGCCGCTGCGGCACCGCATACCGTATTATGAGTTGCCTGTCCACCACCCATTTCATGGCAGTGAGCGAACTAAGGGGGCCTTAACATGGCCCCCTGCCACTCCTGGGTCTGAGGGTGCATGCGGAGGGGCACATGTTGTGCCCCCCTGGAAGTCCACCCTTGTTCCTGCACTGTGTGGCATGCATGACAGGGTGCATGCCACACCGTGCAGGAACAGGCTGCAGGCGATATCACGGCGGCGGTGTGCTGTTAAGGCTCTTCTATGAGTCTAACACAGCCGCCCCCGTGAGATCCCTGCAGCAGCGCCCACCCAACCTGGATTCAACTCTGAATCTGGCAAGCTGGCGCACCAGGGGCTTGGCGGTCCTCCTGCAGACTCAGCAGAGGGGGTGCCGCAGGAGGACTGCCAAACTCGCAATGTGACCCTAACTCAGTATCTCTCCTGCATGTTTGTCTGTGTAACCACATGTTAGTCTCTGAACTTTCTGCTGCCATTTTCTTTATTGTTACTGATTAAGGCAGCATACTTTTAAAACAGGGGTACATGCATCAAACTCAGAAATAGCGAATCCTAAATAGCGCATATTAAAGATTCGCTATTTAGAAATCGCTGATTCCTATGCATGACCGTTTTAACGATTATTTACCTAATCCCCACTTGTAGGAGGCGCACCACTCGGAGCACAACACCCTCCGGAGCCTCTATGAGGGATGTAGATGATGCCGGCGAAAGGCGTGTGCGTGGTAGGAAGAGATAGACTGACTTGGGCAGCACATTTCAACCATGGTGAGGTAACCATTGACAATACCATACTAGTGACTGAGATCCAAGTCCAAAATTTAGGTATTGTTTTTTTTGGGCGTTCAATCACTGTGCTACTTTGCACCTGCTATGTGTGCATCAACACAATTACATGGTTTAATGCAAGTAAATACAGTACAGTTCAAACATGCTGTGTCGTGTCTCATCATTACTCACCTCAGAAATAATGTTGTGTGATTTCTGCACGTCTCCTTCGCCCTTCTGCTGAGCTTTCCCCATGTGCTGGTCGTAGTTGTGGCGCTTGCTGGTTGTCCTCCTCAAGCTCACTGTCGTTCACTTCAATGGGTATGCCTCTCCTGGTAGCAATAATGTGCAACATGGCACATGCAGCCACAATCCGGCAGCAGGTCTCGGGCCGGTACTGCAATGCTCCGCCAGTCTTGTGGAGGCAGCGAAAGCAACTTTTCATCAGCCCAAAGGTGCGTTCGATGACATTTCGTGTGGCGATGTGCGCTGCATTATACCTCTGCTCATTTGGGGTGGCTGGGTTGAGGTATGGTGTCAATATATAGTTTTGCACGGCGTATGCGCTGTCACCTACAGGGTAGGGAGCAAAGGGTTAGTAACAGTTATGCGTTGCCATTTGGCCATTGTGTGAGAGGAATCATTATGTATGTTTACCAAGCAGATGTCCTGCTCCAAAATCACCCCTGAGCAGACGGGTGTGTATGCCACTGTGTCGAAATATATAGGAGTCATGCTTTCAGGGTATTGAGCCACAATGTCCGTAATGATATAGTTAGCATTGCAGACTACTTGTATATTGAGTGAATGATAGGATTTACGGTTCCTAAAAATTTATTCATTCACTGCTGGTGGACAAATGGCAACATGCGTACAATCTATGCAACCGATTACATTTGGAAACCGGGCTGCCTGGGAGAAGTCCTGTTTGGTCTTATTCAATTCCTGTGGGGTTGTGGGGAAGGTAATGTGGTTGTGGATCCTTGTAATCATGGCGTTCAGGAAAGATTTAAAGAAACGTGAAAGGGAGCTTTGTGACACCCCTCCAGCTACAGCTACTACCCCCCGGAAACTGCCTGAGGCAAGTAGGTGCAGGCAACATAGGACCTGGACATGGGTGGGGATGGCATGGGTCCTACGAGTCTGGCGCTGCATTAGGGGTTCCAATTCTGCAATTGGATCAAGGATCATGGCACCATTCAGCCTGTACTTGTCGTATATTTCATCATCTGTTTGTCCCAACAATGTGATGCGGACTCTGAAAATGCGTTCCTGTATTCTCCTTCTTCGCTGGGCTGCTGCATGGAGCCTCATCCTCCTCGCCATCACGTAGAGCGCTGCCATTGTAAAGGATTGTGAGGCATCCTGGCTCAGTTTAAATAGGTTTGTGAGGATTCGCACCTGTTGGGCTTCTTTACTCATGGTTACCACCTGATTGTGATCCTCTTTAAATTGCGCTTGCAAAATTGCGAATTTCATAGAAATCGCAATTTGCGATTTTTCATGCATGTGTTTGCGAGTCCTTAATTGTGTATCGCTATTTGATAGTCGCAAATAGGGAACTCGCAAATAAGGATTCGCTGAATTGCGGTTCGCTAATTTAGCGATTCCTTATTTTTGCGAATTCCGAGGTTTTTCGCAAAATTTGGTTCATGCATTGGGAGCAGCTAAATTGCGCTTGCAAACATGCTTTTTTTGCGATTCGCAATTTTTGCAAGCGCAATCTAGCTTGATGCATGTGCCTGATAAACTATTGTGAGCACGACTTATTTAGCCTGCTACTTTTTATGCTGTTTGAGGTCCTTTCGATATGTTGATAACACACCTACCACTATGTAACTTGAACTGAAACATTTCTACAAACATACGGTACCACAACAACAATCATGAGACTATATAGTAAATTGTAGAATTTTAGAATCTGTCTAATCAAAATAAAGTTCAAAGATGTTATGCTTTTGTCTACCTGTTCTGCATTCTATCACCCTCATGCCTGCTTCATGCTATGCAAAACCACAAATGTTTGAAAATAAAAATAAAAATCTTAAACTAATTACTAACACTCAGTTTTACAAGAACTGATTGTACACTAAAACACATTACCATTATAAGCAACATGTATGGTTAGAGTAAAAATTTTGAAATACTTCTAAAATGGCTCTCACTTTACATCCTTTTCTCTACATTGCCAACTGTTTCCTCAGTTCTTTATCCATTCATCCATACGTAATTTTCTAATACATTTCTAGGGGTATATTTACAATGAAGTGGCGGAGTGAGGCGTTAACCGTCATGGCTTAACGCCTCACTCTGCCACTTCAGAAACGCAGGGCTGCACCATACATACAAGGATACGGTGTAGCCTTGCGTTTTCCCCTGCGCTGCCGCTACACTTAGCAGTGTAGCGCCAACGCTGGCACCCTTGCACCATAGTGCAAGGGTGTCTGTGTGCAGGGGAGGGTTGTTTATGTGTAGGAAGATGTCCCTTCCTGCACATAAACAGTCCTGAAATGCCATTTTGTCACTTCTATGTGTGCTGCTTAATGCAGCACACATGAAAGTTACAAACTGGCATTTTTTTTAAAGATTGTTTATGTGCAGGAAGGGACACCTTCCTACACATAAACAATCCAGGGCGTTTTGCTTTTTCCATGTGTGCTGCACAAGGAAGCACACATGGAAAAGGCAAAAACGAGGAGAAATAAAGCATTTCTCCTCGTTTTTCCAAGTTAAGACCAGGTTTTTCCTGGTCTTAATTTTGGCGCTGCCACCTTTACGCCACCCTTGTAAATAGGGGGCAGCGTCAACAACAATGGGTATTGTGGTGGAACGCCCACCGCACCACCCACTGCCCACCCCTTTCACGCTAAGCATCACGTGAAAGGCGGCTTTATTTACAAGGCAGCGTTAAGCCATGTTAAGTGGCTTAATGCCTTGTAAATAAGGAGAGGCCCCTATCGCCCCCACAACATCACTGAAAGTAAAGCTGTGGTGGCAATAGGGGCTTGTAAATATGCCCCCTAGTTTTAAGGATTTCATTTTGTAGTAATATCCCACAATTAAATCGCAACAGATTTGCAACATTTATTCTAAACTTAATATATTGCACACACAAATGACAAAATCTGCTGTGTAATGTGAAATTCTATTCTACCTCATTACAAAAATTGTTTATGAGGGGTATTTGGATGTAAAATCATTTAAATCTGCAAATGCTATCATACATAGGTTCAGCTGTACAAAGTCATTTTGTGATCGCAATCCCAGCATCTCACAATATCACACGATTTGCAACCATAAAATGGCTTTTTCTTCTACTTACTAAACCGATTTTGTGTGTTGAAAATTCATCCCCTCTGAATCTGAATTCGGAGGGGGCTAAAAGGTATATCTCCTGTTAATTGCAAATAAGAAGGGTATGTCTCAATGGTTTTCAAGCAACAATGTGGTTGCAACGCATTGATTAGTTGCCAAAAGCTCAAAGGAGGGGGTAACTAATTCATAAAGGGGAAATCTTTGTAAATCCTGTTGGACGACCTCAGGGGGAGTTGGTGTGACAGGCTGTGCTACAAGGGACCATTTCTTCTTACTCCCAATGTATTTCTAAATGGGAACCTTTTTTGTTTAAAGCAGCACTGATTCTTTTAAGGAATACTGTCAGCTTTAATAAGAAAAGTTTCCTGATTGGTGAAAATTCCCGGGCTGGTGGATGATGGTGTTCTCGTCCTTGTAGGCCACCATCCCTGAGTTTGAAGCCAATTATAGGGGGTTGCAAATAGAGGGTACATCAAGGGCGTAACACAGGCCCCTGCAGCAGCCGCGGTGCGGGGGGCCCCCATGCTCCAGGAGGCCCCCCAAGCACAGTACTCTGGCCAGAGAGCTCCTGATTGAGCCCGGAGGGGGCCCCTCCACGTACCTTGCAGGGGGCCCTCTCAAGTTTCGTTACACCACTGGCGTACTTACTTTATTAATTTATTAGGCAGGTCATTCTGTGACCTTCTACTGCTGCAGAGTTTGTGATATGACCTATTAATATGTATGTCACATCGAAAAATGAGGTACAGGTCGAAAAAAATAGACGTGCTATTTTATTTTGGTGCCAAGACCTATTTCCTGTCCCAATCCAACCCTGCTGTGTACCAACGTATACTCTACAACAGTTTTTATTTTACATTTACAAAGTGGAAGGAGTTCCTATGGGACCACTTCGCTTTTAGAAATGGCTAAGCACCCTAGCTCGAGAGTCTGCCATTTTTCAATCTTGATACATCATATACAAATTGAGCATTTGGAAGCCAGCCCTACAAACCCCCCACCCCTTCAGATACTGATTCTTCGGTATCCATTCACAGTTCCATTTTAGGACTCCATAAATGGGATTTGCACAGTGGAAATTCCATTTTTGCAGTCACAAACTCCGATTTGGAGAGTTTGCAACCTCAAAAATGGATAGCACATCTGGCCTTTAGATTCATATTTAGCTTCACTGTACATTGGCATGAGATTTTCCGATTATGCTGGTCAATGCCTTCACTTCAGTAGTGGAGAACCTTTCTCTATTGTGCATCACATTGCCTTCAGTGCATTCGCTGGTGCAATGGTTGCATTGCTAGGTAAACTAAACTAAACTAAACGTTTAGTTTTTCAGAAACAAACCTTCAGAAAAGGGGTCTGTTCTGAAAAACAAACAATGAAGGTCTTTGTCACACTGGGAATGTTCTCCTAGCAAATAGGCGTCATCAGTATTGTTTCCAGATGCTGATGGCAGTGGCCGTTGTCTTGGAATATTTTCTTCTATAATTCGAAGATTTCCGTCAAACTGCATGTGTATCTAATGTGGACATCACATTGAAACTACAGAAATTAACATTCAGCTATCTTGAATCTGATTTTTTCAAAATATTTTCTATAATTCCAATCTAACAAAATATAACAGACATCTTGGAACTATAAAAAATGCCATTCCAAGATGAGGGGCTGCCACCAGTGGCTTTGCTAATGTATGAAAAAACTTACAAGCATTGGCTGAACCAACACCAGCAAACAACACGCATTGGCAAAGCAAAGCTGACTGGACTTGCCAATGTTTGTTGAAAAAAATGCAATTCATAATACTCTATTGTGAGACTCACATATGGCCTTTGCTGTATAGGCAGCAGCAATCTGTGAGCTGAGACCTGTGACCTGTGTTCATAAACATATGTACCTCTTTTATGTAGTTAATCAGGTATATATATATATATATATATATTTATATATAGCTGAGTATATGTATGTAGATATATATTATAAGTTCACATTAACTACATAAAAAAGGGGTACATATGTGTATGAACACAGGCCACAGGTCTCAGCACACAGATTGCTGCTGCCTATACAGCAAAGGCCATATGTGAGTCTCACAATAGAGTATATATATATTTATTTATATTTATTTATATATAAATTTATTTATATTTATTTATATTTATGGACCAAGACCGATGAACATCTTAATTTTCGTTAAATAATCCATTGCAATTCACTGAAGAAAACAAAAGTTAAAGTATTAAACTAACAGAAACACAGAAATGTACCAGTCATATTTATCTCCACACGCACCCCTGCCATGCACTGCTAGTACCCTTACATATAACATCACTCGTGACATGTTCAATGAATGCATTGATAAGATCCCTAATGACATCTGAAACAACATCATAATAATAACACTGTGCATGGCGGGGTGTGAATATATATTCATAACATTTTCAAAACTAGTTTGCCACTCACTTTAGCTGCTGTCTGGATAATTTCGGAGTGATTCGTCAAGTGGGGGCCAAAAAAAAGGGTAGTCCCAAAACTTGTTTCCCCCATGCAATTTCCCTATGGGATTTTGAATGCAAATACAGGCCAAACCATTGAAGGGAATAACACCTGATTTGACAGAAAGAATGATCTTAGGCCAGAAAGTTCTTTTTTTGTAATTTGGATTAAATCCATTCAGTAGTTTTGGAGTTATTAAAGAAATATATTTATGTATATGTAGGGACAAGGAGCCTCCATGGATCCCACAGATCTCATAATGAGATCTGATTGGCTGCAACCACTTCAACCAGGAAGTGGTGGCAGCCATCTTGGGACTCCAGACTCAGCCTGACTCCCAGAAGAAATGCAAAGAAAACAGATGGGGGCAGGGTAGGAATACCCTGCCCCCCACTCACCCCAAGGCCTGGTGGCAGGGTCCCACAGGGAAAATATTGCTCCCGCCTGCTGGTAACAGCATTTTTTGCTACTCACTGTGGGCGGGAGCAATGCTCGCTTCTGCAGGAGGCGGGGAACTGGCTGGGGCTGCAGGGGACTTGGGACTCCCCCGCGGCCCCCAACAAAGATGCAGTCGTGCCCTGGGTGGGCTCCTGGGCACCCACCTTTTATTGGCCAAAATCCATGCGTGGCAGCGGTTGGAATTAACATACGGTAATTAAATATTACTTTACATTAAAAAAACAAGAAATACACTGGAAAAAAAAAACATTACAGGGACGGTATACTTAGGAAAAAGCATTAAAAAACTGTAGAAATTAACTACAAAAACCAAAGGTATCCAGTCTGCGTTTCCTGGCTAAATTGATAGAAAAATGCGCCCACAATCAGCTATGTGAACACATCAAAAATGTTGACCTTACAGACAAACACCAATTAGGTTTCAGGCCTGGACACAATACTAAGGTCAACATGATAAACATCCTAGATAATATACAAACATCACTAGACCAAAACGACTCCTGTCTCCTAATACTTCTGGATTTATTACCCGGCGTTCAACATGGTCAGCCACAGACGCCTCATAGAAACTCTTGAAATTAAAATGGGCCTACCAGGAGCCATCCTTAACTGGCTCATCTTCTTCTTCCAGAACTGTCACCAAAGAGTTGAAATTGGCAAGACCCTATCGGATGTAGCAGACATCAACAAGGGCGTTCCACAGGGATTTACAATTTCACCAATGCTATTCAATCCGTACATGGATCCATTCACTGAAATCCTGAAACAATCAAAAATCTTGTACCACATATATACGGATGATACTCTACTCCACATCAAACTATCCTCTCAAGGGAATATCCGTAGATTAGAAGATACCCTCAGGAAAACACAAGACTGATTGACATACAGTCATCTAAAACTAAACCAACAAAAAACTGAATTCATTCTTTTCTCCCCACTCCTTAGACCACAAAAATCTCAACTGTGGTCCCAGAACCTCAATTTTCTAAACTGCAAGCCAACCATCTGTGAATCAGTAAAATCACTAGGCATCACACTAGCTCAAACCAAACATGCAAGCCTACATACCAGCTGCATCCAGAAGTGCCAACTCACATCAGCACATTCTAAGAAAACTAATACCCTTCATACTGCTTGGAAACCTCAAAATGGCGGTTCAGTCTCTAGTGATCTCAAGACTAGACTGTGGGAATGCCACACTCACAGGTCTACTGAAAGCAAGCCTAGCCCCCATGAAAGTGACAATTCAAATTCAAATTTAGGGCCTCATTTACGGGGCCCCTTGCGGCACCGCAGCATCACGCTTTTTGATGCTCCAGTGGCGCAGTGTGCTGGCCCATATTTATAAGGCCACGTAAAGTCACTCTGCGTGACTTTTCATGGCCTTGTAAATATAGCCCCCTTTCACGCGTTACTCTGCATAAAAGGGGCATTCCATGGGTGTTGCTGTAGGTGTTCCCACACAACATCCACGGAACCTGACACATTCCCAGATTTACAAATGTCGTAAACCTGGGAATGCGTCAGAATCCTACGCCTCCCCAGGGGAGACGAGGGAGTGGCGCAACGAGGAGAAATACTTTGATTTCTCCTTGTTTTTTGGACTTAGTATGAGTGCTGCTTTCTGCAGCACACATAGAATTAGCAAAACACCATTAATGATTCTTTTTGTGCAGGAAGGTGTCCCTTCCTGCACAACAACAATCATCCCTGCAATGAAGGCACCCTTGCACCAAGGCACAAGGTTTTCTGCATTGGCCCACGGCTGCTGTTTGTGCACCGGCGCTGGGGAGAAGGACAGGAATGCTCCACATCTTGGAGATTAGGCACATTCCTGCCCTTTTATTTTGATGCACGGCAGCACAGCAGGAAGGCTTGCTGTGCTGCAGTGTGTCAAAATATAGTAAATAAGGCTGTTAGTTTAATTGCGTAGTTAATTAAAACCATTGCAATCCAAATGACCCATAATACAGTAAAATACATCAAATACAACGTTAAAACTTCTGAATCTGTCATTTACCCATTATTAAGTTATAAAACATTCATTAATAAAACTGTGACCAAATCTTCAGATAAAGAATTCAATTATTGTCAAACAAAATACTGAGCCCAAATCTCTACACAGAGCAAAAGCCAAATAAAACTATCAATTATTATCTTCCTGACCGTTGACCTAAAGCCTAAGTGCAGAGACAGAAGGGGGTAAGTGGTGAGTGGCTACTAGGACTATGCAAATTAAATCTTTAATGTGATGGGAAAAATTTGCTAGCACTCTCTACCTGTGGCTGAGTCATGGTGTGCAGAGGAGGTTAATTTAAAGTGCATTAGCGCCAATCCACAAGGGGAGTTTTTGTTTCTCTGCAATTTGCTCTATAAATCTCCTAACTAATGTTGTGCCATTTAGAGATCTCAAAATGAAAGTGCAAATGTGCCTAAGCCTAAAATTATGCCAGTAAGGCCCCATAGCTGAACCGCACCCTACTTGCTAGGCCTCATCTGCTCCTTTGTGTTCTACGGGCAATACCCTTTTCTCCACTATCCTAAGAAATTTTACCAGCGCACAGTTCAATCTTAAGTCCGTAGGGTTGAAACACGCAATAACTGCCTCTCTATATGATCTTATTCCTCTATTGATGAAGTCTTTGCGTAGCAGGTTCCGACGATCATCCAAGGTGTCTTTGCAAAGACACATCACATGAATGATGTCCTCTGGTGATTTTCCGCAACGCCTGCAAAGTTCCCCGCATTCCTTCCTTCTCCAAGGGGGATAATGTTTTGATACAGGCAGTATCCCTAGTCTGTATTTTAAAAACCTTTGTATAGTTACTGAGTGTTAGCCACCCACAGCTCCTCCTTGCCAGTGACTGCTTGCCTTCCAGAAGAGACAGTGCTTTGGTGTTTAGTTTTGTTATTCTTTTCAGCTCGCTATGGCTCAGGTTTAGGGCCCAAGTGGATGAGAGGCCAAGGGTGGTGAGTGACCTTTGTAGGTGAACGATCCCCCTCTGTATTTCCAGCCAGAGATAGTGGCCCAGAGATCCCTCCTTTGTTAGTTTAAGGCTTTGGCAGCAGTTCACAAAAGCCACCTCCCTGCACAAAGTTTATTTTACTAGTCCGAACTCCAGCTTAATTTTTGCAGGGGACATATGCGCCGGAAGATGGAAAATGGACTTTTAAATTTCTGAAACTGTGCTTTCCAGCACAGTGCTGTCCCGGCCCCTCAGAGCCAATGTGGGGAGGACTTTGGTTTGTGCCAACTGCAAGACTGGCCAAAGCAAAGAACCCTTCATCTTCCTGTGCAGCGAACCTAGACCGAGTGCAAGTGCTTTGCCTTTCCTTTTGATTTCTTCAATTTGGGGTGCAAATCTTCCATTGGGATTAAATAGTACTCCAAGTTATTTCTATTCATTGGCTGATTCCACCTTTTCACTTTCCAGGTGCCAATTGTGGTTGTTCCGTTTTTTCCTTGGAATGTTAGGGTTTGAGTCATTTTTAGGTCGAGCCTAGAGCAGCGCATGCGCTGCTTGTGAGACTTTTAGTAAGGGGGTTTGGAAAGCTGACCATACGCTCGTGCGTCATGGCCTTTTTCCTGCGGTTACGCTGCGCAGAGGCCGATATCTGTTTTGCATTATCGTGCCCGATAATGCAAAACAGATGTCTCGCTGTGGCGCACGCAGATCGCTCGCTGTGGCACGCGCACCACTCGCGTCGCCCCCACCTCCTCCCCACTCGTGCCTTCAAATGCTTGTTTCTTTTCGTTTTGTGACGCTAACGTTAAGTTAAGCGCATGCGTACATTTGTGACGCTGTTCGGGAGTTCACGTGGCGCATGTGTCAGTGATGGAGGGCCGCACAAACGTGTTGTCAACTCTTGCTGTCTATGACGAAGACTCGGAAGCAGAGTCTGGTGGCGGCGATGATGAACCGGTCGAGGCTAGGGTGGATGAGGAGGAGCCGGTGGTTGAAGAGGAGCCCCCGCCTGAGCGAACACCAGGTTAGGACTCTTTGAGATGGTGAGGTACTGGGTAAGAGGTGTCAGGCGAGGCTCAGAGTACCGCGAGCAGAGGGTTTATGATGTAGGAGTCCGACCCGTGGGGAACGCTAAGCAGTGGAGTAAGTGATGGTGAGGAGTATATGAGGAAGTGGAGAAAGTGGGATGTTAAAATGAGTAGATAATTTTCACTCAATTTCTGTGGCGCAATACTGTGAATTGAATCCTCTCTAGTCACATTTAATTTTTAAAGATGGATCTTCTTTTTCCGTAAACGAGCGACGAGAATAACTGGTCTTGAGCATCCTGTGGAAGTGAAGTCGACGAAGGGCCCTTTGACGGAGCACGTCGTACAGACTTTACTGCTATTCACTTGTTCCATTTAGTGTTGTGCAGTGAAGTAATGTTATGACATTGCTCGCTTGATAATAGAGTTCTAATAATACCAGGCTTTGATTGCGCCAAGTTCTGCATTATGCCAGGTTTTGAGTTGTATCAAGCGTCCATGTATGCTTATTTTTTAATTCCATCAAAGCCTGGATATGGAGAGGCTCCATTTATGTAAATTCTGTAGGTGTTCTGTTTATTTATGGGCTCTGTTAAGACCAGCGTTTACATCTCGTCAAGGCTCCTAATGTGGCTGTATTGTCATAATGCCAAAATTCTAGTTATTGAAGAGTTTTGCATAGTGTAACTGTAAATTGTATTTATACAGCGCTTATTAAAGTCTCTCATTGAAAACCCGCCCAGGGCCCCCAGTTGACCCATTTCCACGTGTGAGTAGCTCTTCCAGTCCAGGCTTTTTTCTTTGCAGCTGGGATCTGTAGCCCTGTTTAACACATTATAAAACCAGGGCTACAAGCACGTTCTTGGACTGGATGAACTGCTTACGCATGGCACTGGAAAACCTGAGAGTTCTGCAAGCCGAGGAGGTAGGTGCTCTCAACCGTTTTGGAGGGATAGGGCTATTTTAGATTGTATTAGGTGAGTTGGGCCTACGTGTTAAGTTGGGGGTTACAGTTGAAAGGTTCTTAAGAAGGAAAATTATACATAGTAAACAGAGCATATTTAAAATATTGATCAAAGAGTAGTGCTTTTCTTTGCTTGGAAGCACAGCAACTAGCTGTCGATCGAAGTGTTAAAAAATGATGGGAACTATGATCTTGATTACATTGGAAGTGGGGAACACTCCGTGTGGGTAAGTGGGTTATACACATGGCTAAAAGTAACTAAATATTCGGTAACTATTTTGTTGGCCTTTCACCTACAGGTAGCTGCACATATAATATAATAGACACACCTTAGATGAATATAAGTGTAAGTTAAACTTGTGTGGGCAATTCACTGTTTTGGTAGAACGCTCACTTGGTTAATGTGATAACTTCACTTGTCTGTGTGAGTGTGTAACCGGAGGCTTTGCTAATCAGAATCCTGGTTGGCACACTAGAGATTAGTGGGAAGTGTTTTTATAGTATTGATAAGTCCCAGTCTGTGACAGGAAACACTGTGACTATCCAAGGCATTAGCTAAAAAAGTTTATTACACACATTATATAAGATAGGCTGCCACATTTTAGAAAAAATGTATTGAGCACAGTATAAAATTGTCTGCCAGAAAATCTGCAAAAAGATTCAAAAGTTCTTTTAGGTCTCAGCTAGACAGCACATGCGCTGTCTCGAAGAGAGGTGTTGTGTTTAATCTGTTAGGCTTTAGCCCACCCATAGGCTTACTATTTGCTCGCCTCATCGTCTGTTTCATATTGTTTGTCCCCATTTGTCCATGTCATGCATGCGTCATGCCTTTTCTTGTGTTTAGTCCTCCCCAAGAGCATGGACCAAGTATTTGTGACCATCTACTGCTTCCGTTTTAGGAGCTATTTTCTTTATGCATGAGCACTCCACGCAAGTGCAGTCCATGGTGCCACCCTCTACTAAATAAATATGTATTTGAGAAAAATTGTATATCACCTCAATATATATGTCTCATCATTTCACATGCAAGAAAAGGTTTCTGATAACAGGACACAATGATTTTGTTTCTTCCAGCCGCAGAACAAAAATAAAAATTCACGCTCCCTACAGAGATGGTTCACTAGAAGGGAGCTAAATGACCAGCAGAAAACCACAACTACTCTCATTTTCAATAGTTGGCATACACTGAAAATGCATGCTTTGTGTTTCTTATAGAGCCCTCCCTAATATTAAAGAACTTCACTGACAAAAAGCTGGTGAGAAGTTCTCAATTGTGAAGCAAAGTATTAAAAAAAAAAAAGATAAAAAAAAATAAAATAAATAAAAATAAAAGTTTTACTAATATAACGAGTTGTGCAAGAGAAGAGGACAGGCCAGGAAACCCATTCAAGACAAGCTTCTTTTTGCTTTTCAAAATTTATACAGCGCAACCCTAACTCAAATGTCTTGGAGCTCTTTACATGAGCACCAGTTACATTACACAAGGATGCATTTATTTTTGTGTTTTAGGCACTGGGAGGTAAAGTGATTTTACAGGAATCACAGGATGCTGAGCTGACACTCAAACCTGGTTCCCCAGTCGGCCGCTTTTAAATTGGCTGATTAACACGTTGCGCACATTTACATTTTTTCCAAGTAGGAGGCACTGTTTCTTTTTCAGCTGTCTGTTCCTCCTCTTACTTCAGAGTACAGGAGACAACAGTCTTCCATTTCAGCCTAAGGCAACTCAAGGTCTCACAAACTGGTCAAGAATGGCTGTTAGTTAACAAAACTCATAGGAACTGCTTTGGGGAAATTTAAAAACACTATTTTAGTAAGATTGGTTCTCATGTATAAATATGTTTTGTAAGTGCAAAATAGTATTTTGTTATCTGCTAAATCACTTTTACTAGTCAGAAAGCTTTTCCGACTTGTCAAAGGGGTAATGCTTCTTATTTCGAAGTGCAAATAGAAAGGGGTGTTTAAAAGTGTCACCCTCCTACTTCACAAAAGTGCTGTAGTGCAGACGCTCGGAGAAAAGACTGCACTCCAATCCAGGAGCACGCACATTTCTCTCTAGGTAGATGGACCCTCAGCTCCGTGGTCAGCTGCTTCTGGCTCGTCTTAGACGTTCACTCATCCTGCAGGGTTTGTGCACTCCTACCCTCTCAGCTGGCAAGTTAGCTTCTAGGTTAAAGAACAGTAGATGTTTCAGCACCCAGGCTAATATGCTGCATTGCTAAATACATATTAGGTCCCAAAGGCGAGACCGATGCATTGCAAATGCTTGTTATGTTTATGATCAACTCATTGATACTGGAGTATTCCAAGGTTGCATCCAGGAGACGTTGCAGCACCACTTTTGTCCTGCTAGCCAGAACTAAGTCATCTGCATACAGCAGGTTTGATAACAAAATTCCTCCCAATTTTGGAGCATGCCTGTTGATTTTGTTTAATAAGTGAGGAAGATTGGAGAGGAACAAGTTAAAAAGAGTCGGGGCCAGCACACAGCCCTGTTTTAATCCTTCAGTTGTTGGTATAATCCTGGACAGTCGGGAGGAATCACCCAGTTTAATCCTAATCCACGTCTTTGTATGCAGCATTTGTAGTGCCTTTAGAAGACCACCAGGCACATTCCAAGCCGCAAGTTTTGACCATAGTTTGCTGTGGTTTACTCTGTCAAATGCAGATTTATAATCTATAAAACATAGATAGACAGGCTGCTTATAGGACATTGCGATGAAAGTGACTTAAATGCAGCAGCAAGACAGTAAGGCACACACCATTATGATCGCATTTCCCCATCACTCAGAGCCCTCACCTGGCTCTCAGCGGAAGCTAGGATTTAACTGAAGGTTGCATACATAACAGACAAAGCCGTACACAATTCTGGCCTGAAATACCTGGCAAATAGGATTAAGCTATCAGGAGGTAGAAGGGATTCTAGAAGAGCTGAATCTGTCATACTAGAACCAGCCAGAGTCAAAAAAAGGAAAACACATGGCTGCACTTGCGCTGGATCTGCTCCAAAAATATGAAACTCGCTACCACTCTCAACAAGAGTAATTACCTCATTTTGGCAGTACAAGAAGGAAGTTAAAGCCTTAGTGCTAGAAAAACATGTTTCATAAGAGAACTCTTTTGAAACTGTCATTCACCCTATTCCATATTGTATACTATTGTTCTTTATGCCTTGCTGTTCGTATACTATTTAAAAGAACTCTTTTGAAACTGTCATGCTTCCTATTCGATATTGTACATGATGTTTTATACCTTGCTCTACGAACTCTATGTACAGTGTATCTTAAGTGACAGATGTCTTTACTGTACTGCAACCATCGTTTGCTCTCTTTGTACAGCGCTCTGATACTGTGATGGTCATGTTTGCGCTTTATGAAACACTATAAATAAACAAAGGTTACAGGGACGTTATAGTTAGGTTCAGGTTTTACACACACAAAACCATAGAAATTCAGCAGTTCTAGTTAGAGTTTTCTCAGGCAACTATAACTTGCACTCTTGCCATGCACTGCTAATTACCCCAGATATTACATCACTCATGACATCCTCTATGACATCATTGATAATATCAGTGCAACATTTTCTGTCCTCCGCAAATTTGCGGCAAAATAAAAAAAAACGTTCTGTCCCCAGGCGGGGTCTCTTTGGTACTCTACCAACAGGTGTTAAGGTATTCCTACCCTGCCTCCTTGTGTTTTTTTCTGTTTTTCTTGGTACTCATGCTGAGTCCCGAGTACCAATATGGCTGCCATCACTTCGTGGTTGAAGTGGTGGCAGCCGATTAAATCTCATCATGAAATCTATCGGATCCGCGGACCCTACTCGTCCCTAAAAATACATAAATCTATTTTTTTTTAATAACTCCAATACTACTGAATAGATTTACACCACATTACAAAAAGCACTCTTTCTGGACGAAGATCTATCTTGCTGCCAAATTTGGTGTAATTCCTTCAGCGTTTCAGGCTGTAGTCATGTCAAAAAACCCTATGGGAAATTGCATAGGAAAAACGCATTTTGGGAGCCCCCCTTATCTCAGACCCCGCTTGACGGATCACTCGAAAACTTTCAAGACAGCAGCTGAAGTGAGTGGCAAATTAGTTTTGAAAATTTTGTGAAGATTCATAAAAAGGAGCTAAAGTTATTGGCAAAACAAAAAGCGCTTTTCCTATGGAAACTAGGTCCTATCCATAACTACCATAATGTAAATCCTCAGGTAACCATTCTATGAACCTACTGACACATTATTCCATAATAATCAGAGCTCATCAACACATAAATATAAAAAAATTATCAAAACTATTTTATTGTTCGCATTTGGATTAGACAAACACATAACATGTACATAAAATAGCGTACATTATAACTCTAAAACAAGACAATCCAATCATCCACATCTATCATGACACATACGCATGCATAAAACCCACTCACAAATCCAACAATTGGATTCCAGTATATGTATAAATCAGTATAGTCTTTTTGCACAGATCCTAATAGGTATAGAAGATAGCCTCTAGAACATATATACTTTCATATCAATACAAAAGATAAGATATAACACATAGCACCAAAATCCAGAAGCTAATTATCAAATGGAGTTGATTTTTATAATACAGTTTGAGTGCTCAATGCATTCAGAGGAACTTTCTCTACGCGTGTTTCGGCACAGAAGCCTTCATCAGGAGAGCCACGTTTTATTATTCTGAAAAATAACTGCTTCCTATTTTTAGCGGTGCATGCCTATGGAGGACTATATGACAAAGCTGGCAACTATTTATCCTCAAAAAATTGGATGAAGATGGTTCAAGTTTGAGAGTGCCTGGTCTTGAGATACTTGTTGAGCGGAACTTGAAATAAGGTCAGGGCGATAGTAAAGATTTCCTAATCGCCTATGATGTAGAAGGTCTGCGTCCCTGTCGCTTGATAATGCTTAAAGGATCTGAGGATCTGAGCGGCACACCTGGATGCAGCTATATGACACAAACGTGTGATGCTTCCACACGTAATTCTGGTTTAGTCTCTTTTCTTTCCGATTGAGAGACGCCCGTACAATATAGCGAGTCCTCCACAAGCACAGAAATGTTTTTCAATGTTACATTCCCTCTAGACAGCTTCAATCCTCAGGCAAACATCTCTTAATTACTCCTAGGTACAGGAGATCAAGATGGGGAGGCAGAGCTTTTTCAGTGGTGGCATCTAAGTTGCGGAACTCGCTTCCCCCATCAATTTCCAGTCTTCAATCTCATGCCTTATTTCGTAAGGCCTTAAAGACCTGGCTGTTCACTTTTTAAGGGCCATCAGTCTGCACCTTCTTATCTCTCTCCCTTCCGAAGACTAATGTAGTGTAGCTCCTATTTCCCTAATAGGCTCTGCGCATTGGAATAATATACCCTATAGGCTTGACATAGGACTGAGGTCGGTATGTCCCTATCGAGTATATTAAACTTAATTACTTGTGCCAGCTAGCTCAGAGGCCACTAGAAACTCCTTGAATAACAAGAAGGGAGTAGTTTCTGGCAACCGCAAAACATGACAACTTTGTTTCCCTTTAGAATCGGAACATGTCCCAGAGTCGTGGAAACAATAGATAACCGTTTCACTCAGCTCAATCGTGCATGCTTAGTTTTTCTCAGAGTTACACAGAAAGAATAGACGGGCGTTTCAATAAAAGATTTATTGAATAGTCTTGTTTCTCGTGTAAGTAATATGTGCTGTTACGATTACAAGACAGTATGCAAGATAAATAATGTACAGCGTAAGCAGTAGAAATAAATAATACTGCGCTAGCATTATCTTTTAGTATATATTCACACACATAAATAACATGAACTAAAAATGCGAGTACTCATACGATGCGTTCCTAAGCTAGTTCTACCCCAATGTGCCTAACCTAACCTAGGTGTCGGACAAGGTAAGAAGTAGGTGAAGTATTCCTTACTAAGGTATACTAAGAGTATGTTACGTCTAGTATGCCAAGGATGCCAAGAGTCCCTCTAGGTTCTTGTCAGCTCCATACCTTGAGAATGAGAGAGGTGGGAATCTCTTTCCGGACTCGAACTCTAACACCCCGCGAAGGGAGTCAGAACACTGGAAGCTGGATTCTCTGCATGCAGGAAAGGACAGCGTCTTCTCAGTGCGTCAGGCCGGGATACGGGCTCCTCTGAAGTCGAGGTCTCCTCTAACTTGTTAGGGCAAGGGAAGGTATATTTATACCTGATAGGTGCCTCGGAATGTTTGCATTGACATGAAGTCGGACAGAGGAAGACGTCAGGAATGAACCCTTAAGGTATAGCGGTTCATACATAATAGATGAGTTCTTGGAGAAATCAATAGTCCTGTGCTAGGGGAACTCCCGAAGCTTAAGGGTCTGGTTTCTAAGAACTCGTTGTGACGTTAGGGTGGCCGGATGTCGGTGACCATGCCTGTATTTGGAGTGCACGGCTAATGCCTAAATAAGGACTGGGATTCTATGCCTATATAAGGGCAATGCGAATTGTGCCTATATAAGGACATGATTCAGGAAAACCTATATACGGATACCTAAAGCGGAATACAACACCCACTCCACTTTCGTATGTACGATAATATTAAAATGTTAAACATTTAAATGCTAAAACATAAAATTTAGTACCACATGTTGCTAAAAACATTTCTAAAAGCATTGAAAAGGTGTAAAAATAAAAACCGTTGAAATGCAGTAGATACTGTACATTTAAAGCAATATTTTTACTCTAAGCATATATTAGCAATAAAATGCTACCTGAATGAATAAACAGTAATATTTACATATGATGAAATTAATGACAAGTTGATCAAAATCAAAGCCATTTCATTTCATGGTAATTAACTGAATTTGTAGACAGATAAGGTGACAATGTGTCCCTGGAAGTACTTTGAAGTCCGTTTTATAAAAATAGTTCTACTGTAAGCAGATTGATTTGCCATTTAGTTGCAAAAAAAAAGGTATAAAAAGGAAAAAAAAGTTCAATTTTGGGAAGAGTTCCAAGTTTTTTGAAAACATGAAGGCCAAATTCATTGCGTCTCTGGTACACTGTGAGCCGAATCAAAGTCAGTGTACGGGTCTGGTGTAAACATGAGATCATCTATCTCCGTAGACAAAATATCGTCCACCGAAGTTGGTGACATTTGGAACACCTCGTGTAGGAGATTAACTGCACAGAGATGTGAAGCATCGCCCTCAGCATAAAATGCTGCTGCAATGTTCGCGTCCGTTGTTACCTGTGTGCCTGTTGATCCGTCTCGAACCTCAGCAGCAGCCGGAAGCGTCTGTGAGATCTCAATGAATGCCGTCATCAGGATTGGTAGCCTCTGGGGACAACACAGAGCATGGGCCGTTATCGGGTCCAGCAGAGTATCGATATCCGTTGGCATGACTGATGGGAGTGTTAGACAGGTGTCTAGCATGCATGCTTCACTGCAAAACAGGCAGCGTAGAACAGGTAAGATGCAATCTTGCCAGATTGGTCTGAATGACAGAAAGTACGTTGTATTAAGTTCCCGTAGACGAGGTATGCCCAAAAGTTGTACTATTCGGTCACGGCACTTTCGTTCAAGTAGAGCTTTCTCCACTTCGCTCGGAGTGATGTCGGCGAACAGGCTGGCCATAGCGCAACAGTAGGAATAGAAATAGAATTCCTGCAACAAGTGCTAGAATTAATGGCACACCACCAAACACTGAATGTGCAAAGTTTGGGATGATTCCGAGGACTGCCTGGAAAGGTGCTAATAGTCCGGAACAGATGGTCTTAAATACATGTACAATTCCGCTTGTATCTGACATGTTAAAGATACGTCCTATCATTTCTATGAAATGTATAGGGCAGTTTGTACGTAGTAAAGCCTGTATCTCAGCCTGAGAATGAGAGAGGTGGGAATCTCTTTCCGGCCTCGAACTCTAACACCCCGCAAAGGGAGTCAGAACACTGGAAGCTGGACTCTCTGCGTGCAGAAAAGGACAGCGTCTTCTCAGTGCGTCAAGCCGGGATACGGGCTCCTCTGAAGTCGAGGTCTCCTCTAACTTGTTAGGGCAAGGGAAGGTATATTTATACCTGATAGGTGCCTCGGAATGTTAGCATTGACGTGAAGTCGGACAGAGGAAGACGTCAGGAATGAACCCTTAAGTGGTTCATACATAATAGATGAGTTCTTGGAGAAATCAATAGTCCTGTGTTAGGGGAACTCCCGAAGCTTAAGGGTCTGGTTTCTAAGAACTAGTTGTGACGTTAGGGTGGATGGATGTCGGTGACCATGCCTGTATTTGGAGTGCACGGCTAATGCCTAAATAAGGACTGGGATTCTATGCCTATATAAGGGCAATGCAAATTGTGCCTATGATTCAGGAAAACCTATATACGGATACCTAAAGCAGAATACAACACTAACTGCTATCAGCGCCTTGACGCCTTTTGGCATTTGTTGCACTTTACACATCTTTTTCATTCATTCATTCATAGTTGTCTCCTTCCCTGCCTCAGGAACTCTTCACCATTGCAGGGGGCCCCCTTTATGTACATGGACTAACCATAACTACCTACAGGCGACCGCCAGCAGGTAAAATATATATATATATATATAAAACATTAAAAATATAGAAAAGAGGGTATGGTAGGTCTCCCGCTCTTGTTTTTAATTAAGCCCCCGGGTGTGCCAGGTCCTGGGGTCAACCCTGCTTTATTCAATTTAAGGAGGGGGCGCATGTGGCCCCCCTGCATGGGCATTTTTATGCCCCGGGGACCACTACCTCCCAGTGGCTTATGTGTACATTACGGGGGGTCGCGCAGATCCCCCCAGGCCCCGGGGACCACCACTTCCCTGGGGCTTTAATTTTAAAAATAGTGCAGGGGGGCCACGTGAACCCCCCTGGGCCCCAGGGACCACCACCTCCCCGGGGCATCAAAATATAAAATTATGCGGAGGGCCATGCGGACCCCCCCATGCCTCGGGGACCACCACCTTACCATGGCAAATTCAATAATATTACAGGGGGCCGCAAGGACCCCCGCACCCTTGAGACCACCACCTCCCTGGGGCCTGCCCGTGAACAACAAAGGAGGGAGGGCCACGCGACCTCCCTCCAAGAGCCATATAAGCCCATGGGGGCGGCCACCCCCAGGGCTAGCTCCTGCTATGTCCTGGCATGTCCACTCCCAGTATATAGCTGTTTGCTCTGCCTTGGCGGGAGCTCTGACAGCTTCTGCCAAGTCAGAGCAAACACGAACTCTGCTCTCAGCAAGCAGGAGCTGTGAAACGGCTCCCACTTGCTGAGAGCAGAGTTTTCATCTGTTTCCTTGCCCGCTGTTAAGCGGGCATGGAAACATACGAAACAATTGCTCTCACAGACAGGGAGCTGCGTGTTTAGCAGCTCCCTGTCTGTGTGAGCAATGCAGGGAGCTGGCAGGGACTGGGGGGCCTTGAGGCTCCTCCGCGGTTCCTTACGGTGGTGACTGGGTGGTCTCCAGGGCACCCACAATCAAGAGCCGGGGCTGAAATTGGCCTGGGGAGGGGGGCCCCTCCCCTATTTGCTTGTGGCCGGGACCCAGGGAATGGGGATCCTGGGGCTGAAATCGGCCCGGGGAGGGGGGCCGTGTGGCCTCCCTCCCCCATTGAATTAAGTCCGGGCCCAAGGGGGTGGGGTCCCCGGGGCCAAAATCAGCCCCCTCCCACTTTAAATAAAGTATTTTGTTCTGGGGAGGTGGTGGTCCCCGGGACATAACAAAAAGCTCCAGGGAGAGTCTGTTCAGTCCCCCTCCTTTGGTATAAATAAATTCTCTGGGGCTCTTGGAGCTCAATGGAAGGGGTCCCCATCACTCCCCTCCTTAATATCAGTAAAGCCCTGGGGAGGTGGTGGTCCCCGGGTTCATAAGAGGCAAAACAGAGGGCAGAAAAAAACAGAAAAGGCAAAACAGAGGGCAGAAAAATGAGCAGGAAAGACAAAACAGAGCAGAAGAGGGCAAAACAGATGGCAGAAAAATTAGCAAAAAAGGCAAAACAGAGCAGAAGAGGGCAAAACAGAGTGCACTCAGACACTCACACAGCCACTCACAGACCCACTTATACGCTCATGCACCCACTCACAGACCCACTCAGAGAATCACACACCCACTCACAGACCTACTCAGACTCACGCACCCACTCACAGACCCACTCAGAGACTCATGCACTCACTCACACACCCACTGAGAAACTCATGCACTCACTCACAGACCCACTTGGAGACTCATGCACCTGCTCACAGACCCACTGAGACACTCACACCCACTCACAGATCCACTAAGACACTCATGCACTCACTCACAGACCCACTCAGAGACTCATGCACTCACAGACCCACTCAGGGACGCATATACTCACTCACAGACCCATTCATAGAGTCACACACCCACTCACAGGCTCACTTAGAGACTCATGTACCCACTTACAAACCCACTCAGGCACTCATGCACTCACTCACAGACTGGCTGACACATTTTTGGAGGCAGCCTCAAACCCACTCAGACACTCTGGCACCCACTCACAGACCCACTCAGACATTCACACAGCCACTCGGACACTCACGCACCCACTCAGAATGCCACTCAGACACTCACACCCACTCACAGGCCCATTCAGATTCTCACAGACCCACTCAGACACTCACACACTCACTCACAGACTGACTCACACTCATGGAGTCATTCGCAAACCCACTCAGACACCCTCACACCTACTCACAGACACACTCAGGCACTCATGTACCCACTCAGACACTCACATACCTATATATATATTTATATATACTCACACACACACTCAGTATCACCAACAGTGACATTTTCATTGAAAGACAATAGGGCAGGATGTTTAGGATGGTGGAAGAAAAAGGTCAGAGGGGGAGTCAAGACTAGGCAGCCCAGGTATTCTGCAACTAAGGCATTCAGCAGCACCGGTGCTGGGTTACTGAGAAAAACTTTGGTGCCTTGCACTTACCTGTCTCACAAATTAGGCATAGATACAGGTAACTGGAGCTCATGCGTGTGCTTGTGCACAGTACATGTTTTAGCAGTTTCCTACCAGCATTTCTATCTACTACAACAAAGACGCGGCACACCTCCTCAGGTCGCGCCTGCTCTCTGTGTCAATGTGATTTCGCCCACACTAAAAGGCAAGTGTTTACTATCCCAAGGAGCGGGACCAAAACAAACACACTCCTTGCCACGCGGGGTCAGGCTGTGAACACAATGCATTTTTCTCTCGGAATCCATGAATAAAGGCTGCGGGGCAATCATAACAAAACCACTTCCATAGTCAGTCTGATCTAATTCCACATCTGGCACCAGTCTGTGTGTGTAACTCAACCTGGCCATGTCTCAAGGCATAACGGATGTGGGCACTCAGCCCTGTTCTGACAAATACGATGTGTACTACAGCCTAGGGCGGTCTTTCTTATGAACAGGGAAACTAAGGATTCCTAATGTCCAGATTTTCTATAGCACTTAGGAAGTCATTTAGGGAATGTCAGATATTTTTGCTGTAATACCACAATAGGGCACTGCAACCTGTAATCATGTTACTAATGAGACTGTAGCGATAAATGGAGAACAGCATGCTGAAAGGTTGTTTCTGCTTGTTTATCTGAACATAGTGGCACAAAAATAGAACCAGCGTTTTGGCTGGTACTTCCTGTGAAAAGAAGAGATATCACTGTGTATTTTTAATGCTGTAATACTACTTTTTTATAAAACTAAAACATCTTGTTAAATGCATTGAAAACCATTTTTAGCACCTGCAGCAAATTTATTTGCAACTTTGGACATAATCTAAATGACCACCTAAGTCCCTCATTCCATAAGATGTGATTTCCCACCATCTGTATTCTGCAATTGGAATTGCCTATGTCTTAGGTATATGTAGAATGTAGAATTAGAGGCCCAATGTGAGTTGTCCCCCAAGAAATGGGGAATATCTGGCGGAAATCAGTGTTTCAACACTGATTCCTGATGTTTACTTCCTGCTTTTGACTAATTTTCCCTGACTGCATTTTTCAAGGTTATTTTCTGATGAGTTGTGCAGGAGCAAGATATTGGCACTGTTTAAACACACATTTCGGCATTGCCATTCAGCAGTAAATTAATGCTTACACAAGCTGCCATACTCCTCGGAAGCCAGCAAACTCAATGTTCATAGCGCAGCTCTACTCTCTTCAAAGTATACATAGGTATACATGATTCCTATGGACAACATCCTCTGCGTGCATGGCGTCAACATCCTTGTCTATAGTGATGACACGCAACTCATATTCTCCCTCTTGGATAAGGTCTCCAACACAAGAAATAAGTTCATTACCAGAATAAACGAAGTCGTTATTTTAGTGAAAGCCTACTGTCTCAATCTCAACACCGACAAGACAGAAGTAGTGATCTTCGGCAAGAACACTTCACAATGGGATAATCACTGTCAGCAAACTATACATGACCGCACAAGTCAACTCTGTCATCGCTTCCTGAACATGCTGTGGAAGATCTTCAGGTGCAGACTTTGATAAGCCCCTCAATTGGGAGTGGAGCCACCTACAATAGGATTTATGAGTGTAAAGTTACTACCTGTAACTTTGTATAC
The DNA here is from genome assembly GCA_963921515.1 of Calotriton arnoldi. Lineage (NCBI taxonomy): Eukaryota > Metazoa > Chordata > Amphibia > Caudata > Salamandridae > Calotriton > Calotriton arnoldi. The sequence goes on from CAWUFW010001814.1 coordinate 162,209, forward strand.
GTAGGTAGAGCTCTCCGCCACCATGGCGGAGAACTCCCTATGGAAAAATATAGGGAACATTATTAAAGCTTATTATTCTTTAAAAATATATAACAATTATTTTAGTGTATAATATAAAAGTAAATACATTAAAAATATTAATTATTAACTAGAACTAATAAAATGTTACAGCACATTAACCAATCAAATTAAATCTGTATTAAATATGTAATTAATTTAACTATATGAATTTAATTTATACATAATTTTGTAACAATATTCTAAAATATCCACTCTTACTTACATTTTTATTTGCATTTAATATGTAGAACTTTTGTTAAAAATGTTATGTTGAATTATTTTAAATAATTTTTATTTTTTAAATACATTAATTAATTTAACATTAGTTCCTATTGAATGGTATTTCATTTCCATGCCTCCATTGTTTTCTATTGGAGTGTGTTGTAGTCCCTATGAGTGGCTATGTGTGATGCCCCACTTACCCCAAGGCTGGAATTGAGCCCATTTGAGCATTTATGTCGGTTTTAAGGCTGTAATAACTTTAGAAGTGTAGTTTGTGACTAGCAATGGGCTTACTCTTTCGTGGTGTATCTTTGTATTAGCATGTCCCTCCCTAAACCCCTCCTTAAATTGCACTAAATACCACCCATTTCATAATATTCTCCATTTTCGATACACTCACTCACCCTTGTCCCTCCCACATTTACTCCAAAACATATACCTATGTGGCGGAGGTACTCTGGCTATTTTGGCACAGAAAAGATAAGAGAGACGCAGGCCAAGGTCTCCGACTGTAAGTTTGTAAATTGACTGAATTTTGAGGCAGGCTGGAGGCTTTCATTCAGGTAAGGTCAGCAGCAGCAGGACATTTCAGAAGAAGCTCTTCGGGACCTTCAGCCTTTTCCCAGCTAAGAGAAAACAAATGAAGAGCTACCAGTGCCTTGTTCTGGAAGTTCTACAACAGGGGTGATTGTTGGTCTGTATCTTAGAGGGTATTCAGCAACTCTAAGTCCTAGCAGTTGTGAAGCAACCCACTACCAATCAATTTCAAATAAAACTCTGCAGTTCAAGCATTCAATCAATCATGTTGGCACAAGGTTTCTACCCTTCTGGAAATTGCACTCCTTCACCTTTTGTCAGAAAGCACAGTGGTGGACTCAGACGTCATGCCATTGGTGATGTCCAACCTCCACGGGGCCTGCTCTGCAGGGCAAACCTATGTATTTTTCTGCAGGAAATTGTCTAGAAACAAAGAAGCAGGAGAGGAATTAGAGGTGGAGGATAGAATGGTCCTTGATGTCCTCTCTGGGAACCATCCCTCCGCCATCTTCCTAATGCTGTTCTTAAACATAAAAAGATGTTTGCCATCATTGAAGACCAACTCTTATGACAGTAGCACTGCTAGCGATCATGAATTATCTTCTGCGTGCACATGTTTTTAATATTTGCAATCCTAATTGAACAATCTAGGTCATAATGTTTGCAAACATTTCAACACATTAAAGAATAAACACACAAGGTGGGACATCTGGCCCAGGCTACTGTACTTAATTTAAAAGGAGAGGCCTTTAGGCAGCAACTCTGATGCAGCTACTGTACTGTAACCACTTGCCTACTCACACCAACTTCAAAACCAACTGCTTCATCTGCAAAACAATGACAACTGCCACAATTGCAGCCTGGGTACCATCAAACTAGAGTTAAAGAAGGGTAAAACAAAAAACAAAGGAACAGACTTCAACATCTACTTACCTGGGATCTAGAATACATCCCATATCCATCAGGACTGCCCCAAACATACTCCAATTTGGAAAGAAAGAAAGACACAACTATTTGAACAACACTATATCTTGAAAGAATAGTCTATTTCAGCTCTCCCAACCCAGCTACTCCTCCCTTTCGAATCGTACTGAATGTAGTGTACTGTAGGGTGAGGCACTGCTCAAACTGATCATGATTGGCATGGTATTCCTGCAAATGGTTTTCCTGGTGCGGGAAAACCTGACTCATTTTTACCAACTGATAATTCTAACTTGTAAGATCGCATGAGGCTTTGCCTGCAACTGCACACAAGCCTCTGCCTCATTCCCTGCCTGAGTCGTTTTTCGGGAAGGGGGGCCTTCTTCCTCTCCCCTCACTCACCGTCCCAACCCTTCTCTATCCACCTCCACCCAGCACCTGCCCCCCACCCAGGTCACATTCAAATGTTAGCATTAGTTCTCCCCAATACAGGGAAACCATGAAGAATTTTGTGCAGTAAAACAAGGTCCACACAGCTAATGCCCATTCCAAAGGGTTTAACTTATAGTTGCACAGTGCTGGTAGTGTGTTACATTAATTTCAAGTGTGGGGTTTGTGCCCCACCAGTACCGTGCAACTCTTAATGAGGGCCTTAGTTTGCTCTGCTGTCTTTCAGCTGGGTTCATGCTATACAAATGCTGCATACACGCATACCAGAATCTATAATACTGTTACCAGCTAGGTCTACCCTCTTGAGAATGTATGATGGAGAGACCAATGGAGGGGCACCCCATCTCAACACTGAGGCCCTGTTACGACTTTTGGCAGAGCGGTGGTGCAGCGGTGCAAACCGCCACGCCACTGCTCCACCAAAGGTCGCCATCGGCCACCCACCAAATTATGACTTTTGAATAGTCTGGCAGGTGGGCGGCGAGGCGGTGCCTCTTTTAAAGGCCATGGTGCCTTTGAAAAAGGCACCACAATGGGACCGCACTACAAGGTTCCTCCACAGCATGGACTCGAAAGTCCATGCCGTGCAGGAACCTATGTGCATGTACACAGGGGGGGAAATGTTATACCTCCCTGTGTGCATCCACATGTGGTTGAGGCACAGGGGGGCCCTTTAGGGCCTCCTTTGTTTCCTCTCTTCCAAGGTTTACATGGAGGACAAACCTCCATGTAAACCCTGGAGGAGAGGTAACTCGTAATATGCTTGGCTGGACCGCGGCGCTGCTGCCAAGCATATTGCGGCCTCTGACCACCGCTCCAATGCTCCAATTCTTTGCTGAACCAGATGACCGCATGGAGACGGGTGTGATATTCACCGATACACCGCTATCGATGAGCCCCTGAGTTGACATAATATGTCTGTGGTGACAAACGCATTTTCAAACCGATTGGTCTAACATACTGACAAAAGCTATATGAATGAGCACATTTTATATTCTAAGCCCTGAAGAAGTCCGATTGAGGACGAAACGCGTTGGCGGTTGCAAATTTTATAAAAAGAATATGAATAAAGAATGAATTTCATCATTACATGATTATATCGCTTCTTCTTTCTTTTTTTTTCTTCTTGTTTTGGGAAAACAACAGTTTGTTGTAAATCTATACTACTGTATGTATAATACATTCAATATTTGAAAGTGTGCTGGGCTGTTTTGACTGTATTTTATTAGAGTGACGGGTAGGTTCCTTCTGGTCACTCTATTTGGGACCTAGGGGATTGTGTCCCAAGCCCTTTGCACCTTGTTTTTATCCTATATAATTTATAGGGACGTTAAGACTAGTGCGGGTGTCTATGCTTTGATCCCCAATCCTGTGTGACAGGGAACCGCGGTATGTTGACGGAGCCGGCGGTCCAGGGCGGTCCGACCAGCCAACTCCTGATGGGGCAGTCGGACCGCCGGTGTGGCGGTGACTGGTGTCCCTGAGGATCACTATATTTTAATGAGAATTAGGGTGGCCACAAACTGATGCCAGAAAGCTAAAATACAAGTTAACATGTTGGAGGCCTTTGTTCTTACAGTGAGGACAAATGCTGCATGGAAATTACCAGCTTCTGATGCGCCCTAAAGATCTTTGCTACATAAAAAACAACAAAACGAGATCATAGCAGCACAAATCTCTTGGCTGCTGTATGCTTTACTGCTTGGTGGGGCCAAACTGTTTCTGGGATTCCTCGCAGGAGTGTGTTATTGCCACACTGGGTCCAGATTTGAAGGCATATCCTAGGAAGGACTAATTGAGAGTCTAATGCATCTTTCATTCAGTGGGATCCTTGGGAGCAGAAGCCTTTCTGCTAAGAAGGAGGTGGGTCCCACCTGACATGATTAGATTTTCTGCCAAAATACTTGAGGTTATGTGGCACGTAGGGCACACAGGCCTCTCCTAAACGGAAGCCAATTAAGGGTGGGTGTTAAGTGATCACCTGGGCCTGGCCTGAGATGTACTTGTGCCATTAAGGAATTTCAAACATGTAATTCGAGAGCGGCACCCAGTGACTCTAGCAGGTGACTTCAAAGGGCCTTCTTAATTGTGTATTCAGTGTTTACCCTGTTCTCTTATCTCAACACTGAAGTTGGAGACTTACAGTGTCCAAGGCTGTCTTAACACCCCCTCCACCCCCACCTAGCTGCAGGCCCTGAATGAAGAATTAAACGCAGAGGCAAGGCATCAGCAGAAATTCTGGGCATGCACAATTTAAAGGGCAAAAACACACTTTTAGTTATTCCAAGCAAAAGCTACATAAACTGTTGAAATGTGGAGGCAATTTTAGAATAAACACAACTGTTTTTCTAGCTATGGAGAGAAACCTGCCAAAAATGTTCAGTAATTATAGACAGCTTTTGCCCTGTTTGAATCATTCAGTGGGAGGTAGATAGTTACAAAGATTTCTGAGAAATTACACAAATGGTGACTAATGGTAAACATCATCCATTACTTGGAGAGTAAATAATGAAACACCCCCTCGTAGATGCCAAGCGGCCCTTTATCACATCTGACATATTCACCCAGTCCTGGCTTTTTAGCCACCAGGATTTTTTGGGTAGAGGTTTGAAAGTCTATACATATTATGTGACCCACAGAACTACAACTCCCAGAGTGCACAGTGTAGTTGGCTAAAACAAACAGGGCTACTAGAATGGATCACACGAGACGTATCACAAAATGTGAATTGTCTTTCCATGACTTTGTAGGTCTAAGCACTGGGGACTACTGTTTAAATAAATCCACGGACCTAGGCTTTAGATGTACAAACCAAACCTCAAAAGTGTCATTATCTAAAGGTATGGTGGTATCAGAGACCATTAGACTAGGAAAAGCTTAGGGCCAGTGCTCTTCAGACTAGAACGGTGGCAGGGCCCAGACAGTTGGGGGCTTACTTTTGCACCACGTAAAGTGGTACATGCATGATGCAGGGCTCTCAATGATATATGAAGCCACGTGAAGCCATACTCCAGGCTTTTAGCGGTCTCATAAATCATGAGTAAGGCAACACAGTGCAAATCGCTGGGCCGCCTTGCTCTGTGCCTTGGAGGCCTTCCATGGGCATTGTGGTGGGTTTTCCCACGCAACATCCATGATTTACAAAGTGATGTAAACCTGGGGAAGTGTCAAATCCGTACGCCTACCGAGGTGAGGCATAACAAGAAGAAATATGTTTATTTCTCCTTGTTTTTTGCTCCTGCAGCACACATGGAAAGAGGAAAACGCCTCGTAAGGTGACCCTTCCTGCACAAAATCAATCCTGCCTGCAACAGAGGCACCCATGCACCATGATGCAAGGGTGCCTACGTATGCGCAAGGCTGCCAAAACGGCACCAGCACAGACAGAAAGGACAGGAATGCACCCTATTGTCTAAATATGGTGCATTCCTGCCCTTTCACTTTGGCATAGGGCAACCCAGCAAGATGCCTTGCTCCGCTGCCTTAGGCCAAAATGCCATAAATGAGGCCCTTGGGGGCTTATTTATAAGAGGCTTGAGCTGCTGGAATGTCATTTTTCTGATGCTCCAGCAGCGCAAACCTCTCAACCATATCTATGAGGCCATGAAAGCCACTTTGTGTGGCTTTGCATGGCCTCATAGATATGGAGTAAGACAAAGCAGCGCAAGTTGCTGCGTTGCCTTACTCTGCACCAGGGAGGCGTTCCATGGGCATTGTGGTGGGTGTTCCTATGTAACACCCAACGATTTTGACACTGCCCCAGATTTAATTAATCACGTAAATCTGGAGCAGCACCAAAATCTTACGCCTCCCCAGAGCAGGCGTAACGAGGAGAAATATTTTTCTTTCTCCTCGTTTTTCCTCTTTCCAGGATGCATAGAAAGAGGAGAAAGCCTCTCAGAATTGTTTTTATTTTTATTTATAAAGTTTTGTATAGCGCGAACGTGACCCTATTGGGTATCAGAGCGCTTTACTTGAGTACAATTGAGCATCTAACATGATCACCTATATAAATGGAAGTATAAAGCCTTGTGCATACATAACTTACTACACTTGTTCTCAAAGATAGTCATCAAGAAAAGGCCAGGAATCATAAAAGAGTCACATGTATGGATACAATCAGTATACGTAAAGGAGATAGTTTAGGGTAAAAACTTGTTCATCAGGACTGATTTTACTTCTTTTTTTAATTGTGCAGTGAATGAAATTAGGTGAACATCCATTGGCCGAGAGTTCCATATCTTTGGTACTACACCCGAGAAAGCTCTGTATCCAGTCTTCTTTTTATGGAACCACTGTGGTTTCAGTAGCAGGGATCTCGCACTTCGCCATTGTCTGCAACCCCCCGATTTTTCTAGTTTTTGGGCCAAATATCTGGGGGTGTTGAAATGTAGGGCTTTGTGTGTCATGCATGCTATCTTTAGTTGAATTCTTGCCTCATAAGGGAGCCAGTTCAGGGATTTTAGGGCAGGGTAGATGTGTTTGTTTTGTTTTGTCCCGGAGACAAGTCTGGCGGCCGCATTGAGGGAGGCTCTTAGAGGGGCCAGTTTGTATCTAAGTAGGCCACATAGAGTGGCACTACCGTAGTCCAATCTCGGTAACACAAGAGCTTGAAATGCATGCTTGAAGTCCTCCTGTGGGAGGAAAGATTTGAGTTTCCGTAGCATGCTCATCTGATAATTCGCTCCTTTGGTGACCGTACTGATGTGATCCTGCATATTCAAGTGTTTGTCTAATGTAATTCCCAAGGATCTAGCAGAATCTATGATGTGAGGAGAGCAGTTGAGTGCAGTAAGATGTTTCATCCAGAGATCAATTTTGGGAATGTTATTCAGAGGAGATATAAGTAGGAATTCGGTTTTGGCAGCATTGAGCATTAGATGATTGTAAGTGAGCCAAAGATGAGTATTTTGTAGAATAGAGTTGAGGGATATGATGTCATCTGGTGAAGAGATTTTGAGATACAATTGCGTGTCGTCAGCATACATGTGATAATGAATGTTAGCAGATTTTAAGGAATCTGCTAGTGGTTCCAAGAATAAATTGAAGAGAATAGGTGAGAGGGCAGATCCCTGTGAAACACCCAGTGTGACTGCGGAAGGTTTCGATAGTGATTGGTTCATCTTGACTCTTTGGGTTCTGTTGTGGAGGAATGAGGCAAACCATTGCAATACGACCCCTGATATGTCCATCCTTCGTTCAAATAGGGACAATAAACTGTCATGTTTAACAGTGTCAAAGGCCGATGGTAGGTCAAGTAGTATCAGAAGGCATGATTCATTTGAATCCAACATTTTTAGTATGTCATCCACCACATGAGTGAGTGCTGATTCAGTGCTGTGGCCATGACAGAAGCCTGACTGGTGTTGGTCGAGAAGTTGGAAATTGTCTATGTGGTTACAGAGTTGGATCTGTACACCTTTTTCCAGGAGTTTCGCCAGAGTGGGGATGGTGGAGATAGGATGGTAGTTGTCAGGATCTGAGCAATCAGCGTTAGTTTTTTTTAAGGTGGGATTACCTGACCTACTTTTAAACAGTCAGGTATGGTGCCTTGACGTAGGGAGGTGTTTACAATCTTGTACCATAGTGGGAGGATCATGGCTTTAATCTTTTTGAAGATAGTCGGTGGTAGAGGGTCAATGAAGTGATTAGATGGATTTAAGGATGAAAGGATGTTGAAGATATCATTATCATTGATTGATGTGAAAGTGTGCCAGGAGGCGTTGTTTTTGGGGACCTGCCTCGGAGGATCACTCCGTTCACCAGGTTGGATGGAGTGTGGAAAGATGAATGGTGTAGCCGGGAGTAGTACCTTTGCTGATTGAAGTTCATTCTCGATATTTGTAGTTTTCTCCAGGAAGAAGGCAGCCATTTCTTCACAATTTGGGAGAGGGATGGCTCCCGTGTTAAGCGGATTTGATATATTGTGTGATCGTTGTTTGATGATTTCAAATAGTTTTTTGGGTCGGTTTTTTGCTTGGTCAAGTTGAGTTTTTAAAACGTTAGCTTTTGCTTTTCTTATCCTTCTGTTGTATGTGTTCCTTGCTGATTTTAAACTTTTTAGTAGATCCAAGGAGGGAGAGGATCTCCAAGCTCGTTCAGTTGATCTTAGAATGCGTTTTTCTGACTTCAAGTTGTCATTGAACCAGGACTTGGAGACTTTAGTGGATATATTCTTTTTTGAAGGGGGAGAACGAGTCAAGAGCTTCCACTATGGTAGTGTGGTAGAAGTCTGTGAGGTCACGGATATCATCCATGTCAGCCTGAGGGATCAAGGTGATGTTACAGTGGTTGGATAAGTCGTTAAGGTTTATGTCTCGTAGGTTTCTTTTCCATTGTTGTATTTTCTTGGGTTGTGCTCTCTTTGGGGTCACCCTTAAATTGATGAGGAAAGTGATTCGGTAATTTTTGGTCCAATCACAGGGGCTAATGGATTCCAATGTGATGTTATCTGTCTTTGAGATTATAAGATCCAGAGTCTCGCCCTTGATGTGAGTCGGGCTGTCACAGATTTGGGTCAACTCAAGGTCTGATATAAAGGACTTCAAGCTGTTCACTGCCTGGTCCTTCGGGTCGTTCCAGTGCAGATTAAAGTCTTCGAGGAAATGCAGGAAGGTGCCCCGTCCTGCACCAAAACAATCCTGCATGCAACGCAGGCACCCTTGCCCAATGGTGAAATGTTGCCTGTGTCGGAGATAGGCAACAAAAAAAATCCGTATTTGTAAAGCGCGAACTACTCACCCTTACGGGTCTCAAGGCGCTGGGGGCCGTTGTGGAAATTAAGTGAGCTATTGCCCAGAGTCACATGGTGCTGAGCTGAGCTCCCGCCGGAGATCGAACCGTGAACCCTGTGCTCTGAAGTCAGCTGCCCAGGCCGCTGCACCACACCTCTCCACAAATTGTGTGCCAGCACAGAGGAAAGGACAGGAATGCAAAATATTTCATAAACACGGCGCATTCCTTCCCTTTCACATTGGTGTAGGGCAGTGCAGCAAGAAAACTTGTGCCGCTTCCCTACACCATTTCCCTTTAAAGAGGCCCATGGAGAGCTTGAATAAAAGTAAAATAATGTGCCTGAGTGAGAAAACTCACACTACTGACACTACTGACCTACAGAACACACATCTGAATGCCTGAAAGGCCAATTCAGCCTTTCACCTTTCAGAGATCAATGAAATTAGTAATTTAATTTGGATAATAGTAACAATTGTTACAGTACTTAAGGACAACACCAGCTGTGCTATGAAGCGTTTTATAAAAATTAAGACATTAGTTAGTGTCTTTGGAGGTTGTCACAGTCAGTGCATTTTGGAAAAGGTGATCCTCTGTGTCAGAGTCCCTCAGGAAAGGGGTTCTTGAGCACAGAGCCACTTAGTCTAGGAGGGTGTCAGAATGCAGGCCAGACATGGAAATCCTTAGCAGCAGTCCCATTAGGATTACGTGAATCTTACAGTCTCTCAGACGAGAAGGATCTATGCAAGAGCACCTCGGAGTCTGTCTAAAGTTGAGCAACCCAGATTCAAAGCTCTTTGAAATAGGAATGCCTCAGGGCCAGAGGTCCTCAGATTATGAGGATTCCAGATTCAGAGTCTTCAAACCTAGAAATGCCACAGAGTCAGTGATGCCTCGACTTTGAAGGACTATCAGTCAAAGATCCTCAAACAAGGAGGGGGTCACAGTGTGTAGAGAGCTCATCCGCCGTGTGGGTGTCAAAGCCCTTGACATGAGCAGGGTCGGAGAGTCAGAGCCCCTCTACCTAGAAGGAGGTCAGAGCTCCTCAGTCTAGGATGTCGAAGTCAAAGTCCCTCAAAGTGGTAATGTAGTGATGGAGAGGGTAGCGGACTAATGACCCCTTAGAAGAAGTATCTTAAGGAAGGACAGCAGTCCCAAAAACACATAACAATGACATTCTTATTGTCAGTGTCTTTCAGACTACAAACTTCTCAGTGGTAATAACCCTCTCTCATACTGGGCTTGATTCACAATAATACTACAGCAGAACTACTTATGACAAAATGCGATACTCTAACCTGTGTGCGGAGAGCTGAGCCTATCCTATCTTTTCTATGCAGAGATCTGCCCACACGTGTAGAAATATCTGCACATACAGGTCTATAGTTTAGTTGTAAATGTGGGAGGGACATGGAGGAGTGCTTGGAAAATGAGAAATGCGCACACCTAAATGGAAGGGCTTTATGGAGGGGTGAGGAGGGATTTAGAGAGGGACGTGCAAATACAAAACACTCACCTAGACATGGGTATGATCATTGCTATTCACAAATTGCACTTTTAAAGTTAGTACAGCCAAAAAGGACTCAAAACACTTGTAACTGTACTTCACCACAGCCTTGGAGTAAGTCCGGTACCACACATGGCCACTCGTAGCTGCTGCAACATATTTCCATAGAAAATAATGATGGCAGGGACTTAAAATAACACCCCTTAGAAAATAATGTTAAAATACATAAAATCATTTCGACTTTCAAAATAAATATATACATTTTGTTTATTTTGAAATATATGTAATATATATAATGCTAATAATTATTATGGTGTTATGTATTTCACTCAAATCTAAACTATAATCAACTTTAAAACTTTTGTATTTATTCACTAAGCATTTAAGGTAATGTGCAGCAACATTTTATTTTATTAATTTTATATTTCAAATAAATATATACTATTATTTTTAATTAATCTTTCTAATAATTGCACATCTTTAATATTTTGGTAATATTTAATAACCACATGGAGATATTTGTCCAAATGCCAGAGACCTCTGCCTATGTGTGAACAGTGATGAATAGTAACTTTACACTTGTAAGTCCTGTTCTAGGAGGCTCCATCAGAGGCTGGGCAAATATAAGTCTACACAAGGGAGGAACTTTGCACTCTGAAATTGTGACAAGCAAAAATGTGTAAAGGTAATCCTAAGTGCAGGAATAGATTTGTATGTGAGTAACTCTATAAGAGTAAATTTACTTTCATGAATCAGGTCCTATATGAGCAAATTTAAGGCATTTGAGACTAGTTAAGGCATCAGTGGCAGTTCTCTTTTAGACTACATCATGAAAGATAAAAATTGATTTGGGTCTACAAGGCGAGCTAGTGCAATCCAAGGGAGATTCACTTTATGGAAGCGACACATCTCAAGCACCGTGTTGATGAAGAGGCATCCTCTACGCAAGATCATTGGTAAAACATGCAGCAAAGAATGAGGTACACAAAATCATTTTGAAAGCTCTTCACATGAGCTAAAATATGTTAGTTGTTTACATGGTGACACAATTTTGAAAGGGGTGCTCTGTCATCTTCTGCTGGCCCTTGACTGCTACAGCATGTTGAGTAGCTCAGAATGGTGTGTAGATCCTTTTACAGCATGTTTCCTAGACCAGATCAGGAAGCAGTAGAATCTAATTGAGAAAAACAGGCTTGGGCAAAGCGAATAGGTTTGACTTGCATTTTGCCCAAAGGCCTGGCTTGCATTTTGAGACCTGTCTAAAACATATAAAATGCCTGCTGCTGTGAAAAAGCAACAACAAAGAAAACTTATGCATCTAAGAGGTGAATAATTTAATATGTGATGATTTAGTGTGCTTGTGGGATGTAATATAGTCACTCATGTATTGTAATGCAAGCACTCCATAGGATGCGGGAAGGATACAGCAAACAACCCATAGCATGAGGTGACAGAAAAATAGTGCTTTGTGTGGATCCAAAGCCAACTATATCTATATATTAAAGAATTGGTAACAGCAAGTCTTCAAACAGCTGTGTTGGCAAGTCAGACCAAATATTTCTTAGATTACCAAATCTGAGAAACTATCTCAGCTAAACTATTCAATGGAAATTTTCAGGTTGAGCGTTTTGCGTGTTTTTTAGAAACCATTCTGTTTATTAAGTCTGTCAAGGGTAATACACAGCTGTTCACCTACAACCAACGGCCGGCAGCGGAATAAAGAGTAGCATAGTGAACACAGCTATTTGCCTACAACCCTGGGGCCGGCAGCGCAAGTCAGGCAGAGTTTTAGAACAGTAAATTATAACGAAACAAAACAACCCCACCCACTCCCACCCACCCCTGCTCCTCCATACAAGAATGTCCGTGTTAGTACATAGATGCTAAGGCAACATCAGAGAGAAGGAACTATACGTGGTCGGGGCAGGCTTTAGTCAGAAGCGGGAGACTCAGTAGGAACCAAGCGAAGTAGTCTCAAGTAAGAGGGGCAAGTCAGCTCTCTAAACTTAGAGGATAATATGTGTATAAATGGGGCCCACCAGTCAGCATAAGAGGTGGATTTAGGTTCCAGAGCTAAAGACAATTTCTCCATCCCCAGTATAAACCATAATTTGTGTAACCAGAAAGTATGATCTGGAATTCTACTGGCTCCCCAAAGAGATAGGATCACCTGGTGAGCAGTGCCCAGGGCCAGTGCCGTCTGCCTACCCCAAATGGAACGTAAGCGAAAAGTCAGAGGATTTGGGAGTCCTGAGATAGTGTATGCAGGGAACTTAGGGATGGAGGTGTGAAAAGCGGTTTCACTATCAGAGAGAATTTGGTCCCAAAATCTAGTACGTTTCGGGTAATGCCGTAAAAGATGCGGGAGAGTCCCTGGATTTCCACACCCCCGCCAGCTATTCCCAGAACACCATGAGTCCCATCTGTGAATTCGATTTGGTGTTAGGTACCAGTAAAAGACCATCTTGTAAGTAAATTCAATACTGCCCTTATTGTGAGCTGTATGGTGAATTCTGTAAAAATATTCTTCCCATCCCTTAGAGGTAAGGGCTCGCCACAGCTCAGTCTCCCAGCGAGTTTGACCCTTGGCTTTTGCAGGGGTGACCTCTCCAGCAGGCAGGGAGTATAATTCATATATGAGATGTTTATCAACTTTTTTAAGCAGCAGCCACTTCTCGAATGGGGTCAGAGGATGCCCTGCTCCCGTCCGATATCGAAGGGAGGTCATCCAGTGCCGAAGCTGTAAATATTCAATATGTTCCATCATCGTGATAGAGTAATCTTCTCATAATTGATTCAAGGGGATGAGCCCGTTCTTGTCAAAAAGAGATCCAATTCTTTTGCAACCCCCTTCCTGCCACTGTCAAAACATTCCCAGTGCCAGCCCCAGAGGGAAATCCAGGTTATGTAAAATCAGCATCATCAGAGTTGGAAATGAAGTGAGACCAAATCGAACCGCCACCGCATCCCATACTTTAAGCATGGAGCTCGTGATTGGGGAAGAGTATAAGCCCCAGGTTGTGTGCTTGCGTGGTAACCAGACCACTTTCCAGATACTAGAGCCTGCAGAAGCTTGCTCCATAAAGGACCAGTGCTTTTTGGATATTGGGCGGTTCCATTCCACCAGGAAGCGGAGTTGTACTGCTTGGAAATATCGAAGCACCATCGGTACCGCTAGGCCCCCATCCTTTTTCTGATGATAAAGTAACCTTTAATGGAGGCAAGTGCTTTTGCCATCCCACAATAATTTTTTCATCTCTAATTGAAAGGATTGCAGAGCCTTAGGAGCAGAAGTCATGTAAAGAGTCTGAAAAACATACAATATTAGCTGGAGTATAGTCATTTTTATAGCTGCTATTCGGCCAGTCCAAGAAAGCAGAAGTTGCCCACATGCAGCTAGCGCTCCCCGTGTCTGGGAAATGAGAGCCAAATAATTATAAGACAAAGTCATAGAAAAGGAACCCATCAATTTAATACCAAGATACCAATACCAAGTAAGCGTGCACTACAAACTGCAGTTACCATAATGCTAAGGGGCGAACTGTGCTGGGAGGTTAAGCAGTGTGCTCCCACCTCTTCCTGTTTGAAAAGGCTCCCTTGAGCCATTGAGCTGACGAGCTTGTGGAGATGCACCTGTGCGCCTGTGAGAGGTACTGAGACCTGTAAGAATTGTGGCAGCCTGCTCAGCAACCCCAGATGAAAATCGTTTTTTGATCTCTACTGATGACGGATAAAATCCAGAAACACATGTGTCTAGAGATGTACAGCACTAACCTGCACCAACTTTGGTGGAACACTGCAGCAAAATACCAAGTAAGCGTGCACTACAAACTGCATTTACCATAATGCTAAGGGGCGAACTGTGCTGGGAGGTTAAGAAGTGTGCTCCCACCCTTTCCTGTTTGAAAAGGCTCCCTTGAGCCATTGAACTGACGAGCTTGTGGAGATGCACCTGTGCGCCTGTGAGAGGTACTGAGACCTGTAAGAATTGTGGCAGCCTGCTCAGCAACCCCAGAAGTAAATCGTTTTTTGATCTCTACTGATGACGGATAAAATCCAGAAACACATGTGTCTAGAGATGTACAGCACTAGCCTGCACCAACTTTGGTGGAACACTCCAGCAAAATTCCAAGTAAGCGTGCACTACAAACTGCATTTACCATAATGCTAAGGAGCGAACTGTGCTGGGAGGTTAAGCAGTGTGCTCCCACCCCTTCCTGTTTGAAAAGGCTCCCTTGAGCCATTGAGCTGACGAGCTTGTGGAGATGCACCTGTGCGCCTGTGAGAGGTACTGAGACCTGTAAGAATTGTGGCAGCCTGCTCAGCAACCCCAGATGAAAATCGTTTTTTGATCTCTACTGATGACGGATAAAATCCAGAAACACATGTGTCTAGAGATGTACAGCACTAACCTGCACCAACTTTGGTGGAACACTCCAGCAAAATACCAAGTAAGCGTGCACTACAAACTGCATTTACCATAATGCTAAGGGGCGAACTGTGCTGGGAGGTTAAGCAGTTTGCTCCCACCCCTTCCTGTTTGAAAAGGCTCCCTTGAGCCATTGAGCTGACGAGCTTGTGGAGATGCACCTGTGCGCCTGTGAGAGGTACTGAGACCTGTAAGAATTGTGGCAGCCTGCTCAGCAACCCCAGAAGTAAATCGTTTTTTGATCTCTACTGATGACGGATAAAATCCAGAAACACATGTGTCTAGAGATGTACAGCACTAGCCTGCACCAACTTTGGTGGAACACTCCAGCAAAATTCCAAGTAAGCGTGCACTACAAACTGCATTTACCATAATGCTAAGGAGCGAACTGTGCTGGGAGGTTAAGCAGTGTGCTCCCACCCCTTCCTGTTTGAAAAGGCTCCCTTGAGCCATTGAGCTGACGAGCTTGTGGAGATGCACCTGTGCGCCTGTGAGAGGTACTGAGACCTGTAAGAATTGTGGCAGCCTGCTCAGCAACCCCAGATGAAAATCGTTTTTGATCTCTACTGATGACGGATAAAATCCAGAAACACATGTGTCTAGAGATGTACAGCACTAACCTGCACCAACTTTGGTGGAACACTCCAGCAAAATACCAAGTAAGCGTGCACTACAAACTGCATTTACCATAATGCTAAGGGGCGAACTGTGCTGGGAGGTTAAGCAGTGTGCTCCCACCCCTTCCTGTTTAATACCAAGATAATCGATGGAGTCACTTGCCCATTCAAACAGAAATTGCGCACGCAGGGCAGATTCGTGAGCAGGGTCAATGGAGAGTTTTAGAATCTGCAATTTCTGTGAGTTTACTTTAAAACCAGATGCCTTGCCGAATAGAAGAAGCTCAGAAACCAGTGCCAGAAGTGAGGATATAGGATTGGTTATGGACAGGATGACCTCATCAGCATGAAGGCTGATGAAATTATGATCACCTCCAAATGCGACACCGGCGATGTCAGGATTATCTCGAAGCCGCTGTGCCAAGGGCTCCATATATAAGGTGAAAAAAAGAAGGGATAACGGGCACCCTTACGTGTGCCCTGAAATATTGGAAAGGTGGAGGAAGAGAGGCCATTAACCCTCACCGACGCCCGAGGTTTACTGTAGATGCAGTGTGTCCATCGGCAGAATCATCCCCAAAGCCAAACTGGCGAAGAGTTGCAAAGAGATAGAGCCAGTGAATGCGATCGAATGCTCTTTCAGCGTCTAAGGAGAGGAGCAAAGCCTCCCTCCGAGATCTTTGAATCTTATCCAAAATATGAAGAAGGTGCTTGGTGTTATCATCGCACTGACGCACCAGAATAAATCCAGCTTGATCCAGCTCGATTAAACCGGGCATGAGTAAATTTAAGCGATATGCCAAGATACCAGTAAATAGTTTAACATCTATATTTAATAAATAAATGGGTCTATAAGACCCACATCGAGTCAGGCCTTTGCCGGGTTTTGGTATAACCGAGATTGCGGCTTCCAGCATAAAGGGTGAGAGAGAGCCAGAGTCTGCAAATTAATTATACAACCGGGTAAGTATGGGTGCAAGCTCTTGGCAGAAAACCTTGTAAAAGAGGGCACCAAAACCGTTGTGTCCTGGGGATTTCAAAGGCTTCAGGTGGGAGATCACCGAGATTACTTTGATAATTCGTAGTGGTTGAACTAAAACCTCTAGCTCCGCAGGAGGAAGGGTAGTGAGCTTGGTCTCATTAATGTAAGGGAGAGGGCCTCGCTGAGGGCTATCCACGGTAGAATATAGAGAGCCATAAAAGGCCCAGAATGAATCTCTTCATCGGAGTGAGCCATCGAATGAGGGCCCATGTGAATCTCCCTGATCACTCCCGCGTGGGTTTTGCTGCGAAGGCGATCAGCTTGCATCCTCCCACGCTGATTGCTGCCAAGATAAAATTTATGTTTGAGGCGCACTAAGGCATATTCAGGCCGATCAAGATCAAGACATTTAAGGAGGAGCCTCTGTTTCTCCAGTTTTCTCCTAACACTGGGGGCACCCGTCCACTTATGAATGGCCTCTAATTCGGAGACCAATTTTTCTTAGAGCAGCCGCTTATCTCACCGTTTCTGGTTCTCAGCTGCTGAGAACGCGATAAGCTCTCTTCGAACTACAAGTTTCAGGGCCTCCCAGCTGGAGGATAAAGGGACTTCGCCAGTATCGTTAGCCCGGAGGTAGTCGGTCATACGACGGAGAAGGGAGTCTACTGTCGCTGGGGACTGCAGCAAAGAATCCCTGAGGCGCCAATGAGAAGGCCCTGATTGAGTCGCATTGATTTGAAAAGATAGGGAAAGGGGAGAATGATCTGACAGCGAGCGAGGGGCAATGACAGCCTCCAAAACAAGGGACAAGAGAGTCAGGGTTGCAAGGAAGCAATCTATGCACGCATAGGTTTTATGGGCAGTTGAGTAAAATGTATAGTCTCTAGACAGTAGTGGCGATAGCGCCAGACATCTTGCAATATGCAGTCTGCCATCTGCTGCAATACTGAAGCAGAAAAAGCTCTGGTTTGGTCAGAGCAATGCCCAGAGCAATCTAGGTCAGTGTCCATTACTAAGTTCAGGTCACCCCCTATCTAGATGGTGGAATCTGGGACCTGAGGACAGGAGTCAAGGATTTTAGGATGAAGAATTCCTGAGATGTATTAGATGCATATATGTTTACTAGAGTAAAAGGAAAGGTACCCAATTTAAGTCTAACAGCAAGAAGAGGCCCCTTGACTTTGTCACCTGTATCTAGAACATCCCCTTTAAAATCCACGGGAGAATAGGATGGCCACTTCTTCCATTTGGAGAGTCCCGAGGACCAGATCTTGCGTGGGAACCACCGGGAGTGCATTCTAGGTGTATCTTCTAAGAGTAGGTGTGTCTCCTGGAAAAGACCAATATCACTGCCAGACTGTTCCAGAAGTGAAAGCACAGCAGACCGTTTGATGGGATTATTAAGGCCTTGCACATTGAGGCTGGTTATCTTAAGGTCCTGGAATGTGAGATGGGGGGACAAAGGCTGTGAAAGCTGACTCCTCTCTAGAAGAGAGCTCACAGCAATGAGCCCTTCAAAGCAAAGGAGAGTTCCATGATCGCCTAGGCTAGGGACCCAAGACTGGCCCATACGAAGGAGCAACAAAAAAAAGAAAATACCAACAAAAAAACCTATTAAACAAGAACATTGAACAATTGAAAAAGTCTATCATGACAGTGTGAATAGTCGGGAACGTGAGCCAGATATGGACAGGGAGCAGCAACCATGGGCACAGGAGCAGATGATCTCCAAGGAAAGAAACAGCAGGCTCTCACTCAGATCGAGGCAATCAACGCCCCGTCCCCTCCAACAAGCTGCCATCCTGCCGAACTTAGTAGTATTATGGGAGAGAAGGTACAAGTAGTTCAGGAGGTGTTGGATTATCAGTGCCCTCCATCAATCTCTTCAGGACTGATTGTCTTTCTTGAGCCATAGTAGCAGGGTCTGGTTTTGTAGCTGCACTGTAGTTACTAACCCGCTGCCAGCGGGAGTGTTTACAATTCGGGCGATCTGGTGACACAGTGTGATGACGATCCTCCAGAGAATTGGTTATACCAAGGACATTGCATGCCTCAGTTAGAGATCTGAGTTGATACGATTTGCCCTCACTGCAAAAAATGATCCTGAAAGGGTGCCCCCAAGAGTATGACATGCCCGCCTCTCTAAGGTGGGCAGTGACAGGGTAGAATTCTCTGCGTTTCTGGAGAGTTATAGCTACCACATCTTGGCATAGCACCGGAGCCTGTCTGCGAAACTGAAAGGGATTGGCCTCCCATGCGCTACGAAGGATAGTCTCGTTCAATTGAAAATCGTGCAGGCAGACTAAGACATCCGCAGGCTGTGCTTTATAACGTCGGGCAGGCCCACACGATGAACTCGGTCCATTTTGATTTCAATATCGCCCGGGGTGCCCAGGATGTGCCAGAACAGGGCCACAACATATATCTCAGATTAGTTCCTTCAGCCAGAGTGGAAACCGCTTTAATGCGGATATTGTTTCGCGTAGAGCAATTTTCTAAATCTTTGGCATGGGCCTGGAGATCGAGATGTTGGTCCGTCAACCTGAGTACTTCTTGCTGGAGCCATTCTACTTCCTCATCACGGGACGAGTCACATTCTTCTAGGGCTGACACCCTGTGGCCGACCTCCTCCAGGTCCCTACTAACGTCACGAAGATCAGCCGAGAGATCTCTTTTAACTGCTTGTAAGTCCTCACAAAGCAAGGCAAAAAATCTTCTAGAAATGATTTTGTCACTGGGCCATCTGGGTCATCCATAAGGGAGCATGTCCATAAGGGAGCGATCCTTCTTCGTCCTGGCAGAGGACATGGCAAAGAACTGACCTCTCATGAGTGCAGTAGTCAAGAGATGTCTCCCTTACACATCAGCAGGGGCCCCAAGGCCAGAAGTAGAGCGGCAAGCCGCAGGGACCCCCCAGCAACAAGGCAGCACCCAGAAGGTAAGCAGTTGTAAAGCTGTCAAGGTGGGGGACCACCTGGTGCAGAGTCTTAATGGGGGAGCTCCTTCACAACCCACCAGCCATAGATGCAAAATCAGAGGGATGCTCAGAGTGTCAACGTACTACCAGGTGGGCGACAGACTAAAAGTCCCAGCAAGGACCACAGCTTCCTGTAGGAAATGTTGCAAAGGGGGAATCAGAGGCGTCACAGGCAATTAAACCTTCCAAGGAGAGGATCTGGTACTCTGAGGGATGAGGAGGAGCCAGGTGTGGGCCAGGCCAAGGAACGCAGGGCCAGCAGACGGTGCCAGACGAGAGCCTGAACAAATCATCTTTAAATCAGCAGGCAAGGTCCAGGAGTAGGCTTGCAGCTATATGGGCAATGGGAATCTGTGAAGAGCCGGGGGTTGGAGGGCCCATAAGCAACAAGGGGGAGTGATCCAAAGCATCTTCAGGGTGCTCAAGAAAGAGGACCCCTGAACTGTCAGTTGGTTCCAAAATGCCCAGCAAGAGTCACTGTATATAGGGCAGTGATACAAAGATAGCTGCTCTGGGTCTGCGCTCTGGGTCTGCGCCTGGAAGCAGGGGCCCGTCAAGATTTTCAGTGCCACCGTTGTAAGCCAGACACCAACCTAGACCCCACTCCGGCCGGCGCGGATGAAGGGCCGAGACAGTCCGCAGGGCCCATGAATCACTCGGGGCCACCACACGGCCACCCAGCGGGGCCCAGCAACACTGGACAGTGGCTGGCTCCCCCCCAGCCCACTGGGGCTCTCTGCGTCGATGATCCAGGAGAAAAGGAGGAGGGGGAACTCAGAAGGGCAACGGCCCTTGCCCAGTGAAGAAAGCAGTGCTCAGGCGGGGATGGAGAGACTGGGAAAGACGTCTCACTCATCCGCCATCTTGGCCACGCTCCTTTGCGTGTTTTTTAAAGGGGTAAGTGCCAATCAATCTGGAAAACTGGTTCCCTTTTTGCATTTTTCTATGTTTGCATAAATACCTTTTCCTTCTACTCCTCACCTCTCCCTCTTCCCATATCCTCTCCAGGGTCTTTCCCCTGAACCTCCTTTTTCTCCTTTCACTCATTTATTTCTTCTCCTTCTCTTTCCATAATCATCCTTCATCCCTCCTGTCCCTGTTTTTTGTTGAGGGGGTAGTCTTTCTTTTTTTAAATGTGTTTACTTTACACCCTTTCCATTACTCATTTTACTATGATTTTAGGCGATGCTTTACTGTACCCATATTCTTCCTCTTACCCTTTCCTTACCTTGCCGCGCTTTATCTTTGCCTCCTTGCCTTTTGCTACTTAAGATATTACAACTATGTTCCTTGACTGGTATTGGTTCTAGGGTACATTTTTTTCTGAGCACAGATGATTTTCAAGCATGTACGTTTTGTTTGTTCCACTTCCTGTGCTCCTTTTACAGTGCAGATATGGAGAATCATCACTTAGTTCGGCATAAGGAGTACAATAATAGCATAATATCTGTTTTTAAGATTTTTGGGCAGAGACTTTTTACCAAATTGGGTATGTGAGATTGTCTCTCACCTAATACCTTAATAAATTACAGATATAGTCACTGTAAGCCTAGATAGAAATTTGGGCTAAGAAACTGCTGGTTGTTTTGATCCACTGAATCCAAGTACCAATCAACAAAACACATAATCAATACAAAGGTATTTGCAATAAGGACATACAAGAAAGTCCAAAGAGCTTACTTGAAGAGCTTGAGTTTAAATAGAGCATAAACCTCTTATCATTCTCTTACAATAGGATCACACTTTTTGTCACAATTCTTTCTTATACATCACATAAAGCATCTCACCAGTGGTTTTCCAAAAGGGATAGCATTTGAAAAGCACGTTGCCATAGGGAAATTTGGCAATACAGCAAATGATTCACCTTTATCTAGTCCAACATCATGAATTTGAGGACAAAAAATTACAATGTTGGCAAGATTGCAGATCATGATTCCATTGTCTTGTTGCATGCTTATTGCTTCTTAAGTTGAGGCTAACAGTAGTCAATACTAGATTCTTTTTGCTGTGCTTGTTCTGCTCCTACAAATCAAGCTAATGATATTAACTTATATTTCAGCTTTCAATTTTAAATTTCTTCGCATATACAGCATGTTTTAAAACTTTCTGTATATATTTTATTAATCAGCTAATATTTATCAATTTTATGACCAGCCGTGGATCCACTGAATAGGTGTCGTGGACCCCCAGGGGTCCTCAGACCACAAGTTAAGGAACTTTGAGAATAGGCATAGAAATTCTGTAAGCCACAGCACAGTCAAAGTTTCTTTCCTTTAAATAAAATCAGCAACAGGGCCAAACCAAAATTTTGAAAAGAACCTGGATCTATCCAAAACATAATGCTCTCTGAAATGTAATGCCTTCTTAAAACTAAGGAGTAAAGCACTTTTAAAGGTGTCACAAGATGTGAATCATACTCACACATGTTGCCTGAGGCCTCTGGAAATCATTATAATAGACACAGTTTAATTCACTCACAGTTCAGTTGTTTTGCAGATTGGTTAAATAACATTTATTTTAGTTGAGAATTCAAGTACTTGCTCATTCAGTACTGCAAATGTATTGACTCTTTCGTGGTTTTTGTCATTCATCAGCGAGTATAATTCTGTTGCATGCATAGATGCAGTTCCAAATTAGCTGTTTCCTTCATTTCAGGTTTGGATTCAGGTACATTTTATTGAAACAATATGTTTCTGGAACGTGAAACAAGTGAGCACACTATGAACATGGACAGATCAATTTGATTGGAACATTGATAGACTGATAACAGGAACTGGTGTGATTAATAAATGTACTTTTGCAAAGAATAAAAAGTGCACACATTTTTAAAAAAGCATTGCTACATTTAGGATGAAAGTAGTCTCATGTCAGCAAAGTTCCAGACACATAAATGAATTGTTACTGCAGAATTAATAAAATAGTCTGGAATTTTGTAAAGCATTTCCCAATAATTGAAAGAAATGTATTTTTGAGCATTGTGTCATTAAATTTTAATATGTACCATATCTATGAATTTTCTGTTGGTTCCTTAGTATTACACCCATGGTAGTGCATCATGCATTTTTCCAAGCACTAGAGACATGCTATGTCTGTGGATATTACACAACAGCATTTTTTAGCATGAGAATCTTACAATTATATTTTTTGGATATTTTTTCAGCTGAATGTAACAGTTGGCAGCTTTTCTCCGACAAAACCTATTTTACTCACAATTGTTGAACATTTCGCAAATTATCTCAGTCCAACCCCCTTCAGCAGCTCCATGACTTGCTGGTAGATGTCATCTGAGACACAGCATCGACAAACTCACCTACGTCGATGACCATGAACTGACACTGTCCCTTCTTGGACAAAACACCCAGCACAAATTTCAACTCCTGCATGACCCAAGTGGCCAACCAGATGAAGTCCAACTCTCTCAAGCTGAACAATGACAAGACCAAAGTAGTGATCTTCTGAAACGATGCCTCTCCGTAGGACTCTGCCTAGTGGCTTCCAGACCTCAGACCCACTCCCACCCCCAGCCCTCAAGCAAGAATCCCCAGAATTGTCATCGATAGTAAGCAGGACCTGTCCCTCAAGGTCAACACCGGCACCACATCCTGCTACCACATCCTGAGAATGCTGAGAAAAATCTACAAGTGACTACTAAACAACGCTAGGAAGACAGTCATGCAAGTCCTCATCTCCAGCAAACTGAACTACGGGAATGCCCTTTACGCAGTAATCACCAAACAGAACACAACAACCAGAATCGTCTTGAACCTCCCACGTTGGTCTTACATCACCCCACACCTCGGGAAAATCCACTGGTTCCCGATACACAAGCATGCAGAGTTCAAGCTTCTCACCCACACTTACAAAGCACTACACAACACAGGCTCAGCCTACCTAAACAACTGCATACATTTCCACCATTCATCCAGGCACCTCCGCTCAGCTGAACTCTCACTGCCACGCATCCCACGAATACACAAAAGCAGGTCAGAAAGTCACGCCTTCTCATTCATCACTCCTAAATCATGGAATGACCTACAACACCACATCAGAGCCTCCACCTCTCTTCACTACCTCAAGAAGCTGAAGACCTGGCTCTTCAAATAACCACCTGGAGTCCAGCTCACATACCTGCAAAGTGCCAGAATACCCTCCCAAGTGATAATGTGCTATAAAAATATAAACATAACATAACACAACATAACAACATAGATACAAGCGAAGTTGCCCCACTTAGAACACACCTCTACAAGCACCGGCTAAAACCGACGCAACTGGAGGTACCGCTTCCTTTCTGCACCTCGCTTGCTCCTTCAATACCTCGGTGTGTATGCCTTGCCTAATGCTGACTTCTCCGCACAGATTGCAACGGCATACCCTCAGCCAAACCTTATGGGACATTACGCTCACATTGAATAGGTAAGCGGCATCTACCCAACCAACCTTAGTCAGCACAGTGTGTTCTGAGATCTTGCCATCAATGGTTAACCATATACGTAATTTCGCCCTTGATACTGTCACAAGCCCTAGACGGCAATTTTGCATTATAACGCGCTCTCGTTACCTACTATTCAATGTTCTGAGAGTTATGTGCTGCATTATTCTGCATTGTGTGTTCTACGATACCAGTACCTATTTACAATACTAATTGAGATTTACCTCTGTGTTCGTTCGTCCTTCTCTCTCAATTTCATTATAACAGCCCATACCTGTCACCCGGTATCAGAATGATTGGGTGAGATGAGTAGTCGGCTGCACTATGAGCTTACGGTCGACCAATGGGAAACCTCCGCTTCACACACAGATAATGCACTGTGATTGGGGTTTTTTTAACGTTGACTGTATTTTTTTCTTCTTATTCTTTTGTCGTTCTAGATAGAATCCTTCTACAATTCCAATGAGTGGCACTATGACATTTTACTAGGCCACCACACTGCACTAGCACTCACTTTTTTCTCTTTCTGGTCCTGAAGAAACGCATAGGATCTCCTCCTGAGACCACATCACTGCGCGAAACATGTCGACCCTCCTCTTGTCCCAAATGGACATCACACTCGTCTAGCTACTGAGGGCCATTATCACCCTCGAGCAGCACACAACCTTCTGGTTTTTTAATGATGACAGAGGGATTTTTTCTTATTAAACCTAACTTTACTCCCCTCTAGCCATCTTTTAATGCTGCACTTTGCACCACTTTAATTCAGACACCCATACGGCTAGATCATTCAAAAGATCTCCGACAAAGTGACCCTTCGGGGGCCCCTTTGGGCATTGCAGCGCCGGCCCGATGAGGAGCACCGCCCAATGATGAAGCATGACATCCTTCGGGGTATGTGAGGGCATCAAGAAAAGGACACACTGTCCCCTGTCATTGTCTTAAAAGAACGGCACTCATCTCTCTCTCCCTTATTCCTCCTTAGGAACTGTGACTCCCCTCAGCAACGATACTACTTTTCAGGAGCACGAGTCACTGGACCTAGATCCAGCTCCTTGTCCTCCCTCCCCCATTTCTTGTAATACATTCATTAAACCTAGCTGCCAGAGCAAGGACATTATATGTGATGGATACAATGATTTAGGTTTCATTGACATAGGACAACACCTGAGAACCAAAGGATCTAATCATTATTGCCAGGGAGGAGACATACAGATTGAAAATAGTTGGGCTAAGTGAGGAGACCTGTGGCACTTCGGATGGGAGACTGAAGGCTTTCACGCTAAATTGCCAACAGCCATCACTTGAGATCTATCAACCAAAAAAGAGTGCACTTAATTTTTACTGCTATCTTCTGGTGAGGGGAATATTTCTCTAGCCCAGTTTCTCTCATTTTGTTAATGTCATCAGTTCATAAATGCATCTCTTGTCACAAATCAACCTGACATTTAGTTTTGCTTAATGTATCAGAGCTCTCTTTCCTTTAATTGGGCTACTTAAGCCCCTGACCTTCTATGAAACTAATCTGACTGTATCTGCTAAAATCTGGGCTATTGTGATTTTGTACTATGGTCTAATAGTGATTAACCCCAAGCACCTGCAGGCAACATAATAAATAGGTTATGCACAAAATGATAGATTTGATGACATAGAAAGGAAGAAAAGGGAAAAAAGTCTAAGTGAAAGAGAAAGGAAGGGAAAATGGAACAAAGGAAGGTAAACAAATGGGATCTCATTTTATTTATGACAATAATATGGTGAAGTACTATTGCTACATAACCACATCCGACTTATAAGTGAGAAAGAAGTGTAATGCAAAGCCAAAGGAGAAAGATAATAACCTAATCCTCCTGACAGTGTATTTTTCTAAAATATCTGCCTATAAGGTAAAGGCAATAAGATATTGTAATGCTAAGCAAACCCTATCTGAATAAAGAAATAACTATAGGATTGGCCTAAATAACTAATAACATTTAAGATACCCACAACATAATTGAGGATAACATGAAAAATTCACAAACAAATCTACCTATTTAACATACAAGACAATTCACTATGAAAACATATTTAACAGAGCAACATCAGCAGAATGAATCTTCTACTGATAATGAAGACTGACCATGAACATGTTCACACAGACAAACAATCTGCAGAAGAAAGAGAAAAGAAAAGAATAATAATTGTAATATTACTGAAGAGACTTAGATATAGTATACCAATGAGTGAGAGAAACTAAAGATTAAAAACAACTGAATGTCATGATACAATATTTCTTGCAACATTCATTTGTTCTTCCTTGTAAGAATATATACATTCTTTTAATTTACCAGGATTGTCAAACATATACGTTTTGACCTTGTAAGTGGCTCAGAATAGGGAAGCATGGAGCAGACTATATATAGTGTTCACTGAGCACAATGATGGACCAGACGCAATGAAGCCCTTCCATTTATCAACTTTAAGCCCTACAAACATCTTGTGAAAAAAGACATTGTGAATGGGTATTTCCTTGCTCTCTTTGCCACAGAAAATATATTCATTAAGTCTGTAAATTAAAGGAAAAGACACATTATACCTCCAGTAACAGGACTTTTTTCAGGTGAAAATTTTCCTTGACCAATATGATGTGCCTTTTATATATTTAGATTAGAAGAGTCTGAAAGGCAGACATTCTCTGTAATATTTATCTTCAAGAATGAGATACAGTTGGAGTCTGCAGCCCCTACTGGGATACCATAAAGACAGAGCTCATTCCTTCTATTTCTGTGCTCCAGATCTTCCGCATGACTTTTGACCTTAAAGTCACTAACGCCCTCCTCAAGGTCTTCATCTTGTCCATGACATTTTGGGCATTGCTGATTGTCTTTTCAGTAGATTAACCCATAATCCTGAAGCTTGATATTTCCAAAAATAGTCAGTCTAATGGAAACAAATAACTTGAGAAAACTAGAGGCCAACGACAATGCTGGTAAAATATACAGTTTTAAATTTTGAGGTAATTGGCTACTAAAATAGCTGCAGACAAGTCTGAGGGTGGGAAAAGAAAGAATGAATAGAGAAAATATTGTCTTTAATTCTGCACTTGTCTCCAACTTCATGTTATAGACACAAAGTGGTGGGCGTGGCGGAGTGAACTGAGAGGATAAGAGGCAGCCCCATAATATACATTCTCAAAGTCTGCAGAATCCAAACAATTTATGGCTTTTCCCTAGGCACTCCACCACTGTGGACTCTCTTCAGCAGTTTGTGTACTTCAAATCAACTGGTAACATTCGGAAAAAAATAAGGAACTGCAGCAGATTGTCAGAGAAAGAATGCCATCTTCCTGGGTTGCAAGCCACACCTCCAAAGAAAATGATATCTTGAAAGATAAATTTATGCTTGTTTTTGATAAATGAATATCAGGTAGGTTTAGCAGCAAAGGATAAAAGACTGCAGTGGAACAGGCAGCAAATATTGGCTTCTCATTTGGTGGGGTTCCAGTAGTAAATCGACTATTTGGAATAAACCTCTGCCCAAACTGATCACACATTAAGATGATAACGAGCATAAGAATTAAGAAAGCTACTCTGAACAGTGCTCAAGTAAGTGTTTCAATGTACTCACCTAATCATGTAAAGAGCAGACTAGTGCTGGGCAACCATATCATTTTTTGTTTGCCTCAGATTAGATTGCAGGTAGACAAAAAAGGACAGATTCCTTGCCTGACCACAAAAACAGTCCTTGTGTTTGGAGCCTTTGCATATCCAGGGACCTCAAAAATAGTCCTGGGATGGTGTATCTGCCTGAGGTTTTCTCAAAAGAGTTCCAAAAGTAAATCAGAAGGTTCTAGCCACAGAAACGCATTATAATGGGTTGAGGGCAGCAGATCAGACTTTTTGAAGCATTAAGCTATTCAGCAATGCTGATTGATCTTCCTCAATCAATCAAAATATGTTTCCCTGGTTAGACCCATTGAGTTGGCCAATCCCTTCTTGCCCTTCTGGGGCAGCGATTGTTGAGTCAATAATCTTGCAGTGAATCATATCCAGGCTTTTTCATCTTGTTTTCAGCATACAGTAAGGGGAAGCAGATCAAGTAAAAGGTAGATTTGCCCTGAAATTCGCGTCTGCTTACCATGAATTGAAAAAAAAATGCCCAACCCTAGAGCTTATGCAAGAGAACCAGGCAGGCGGGATGAGAGAGGTTTACTGGGGTGGATATTGGTCATCTATGATGGTTTCTTGAGCATGATGCTTTGTACTGGAATATATAAAAAAGTTAACAAGTATGTGTATGCATGTATTGATGTGGTGTTTGTATAGCGTAAATCTACCCAAAAGCCAAGTTCACACCATTTTTTATGTCTATGCTATTTTCATTTATTTGTAGTATTTAGGATAACCCACACTAGCTGCTACGAACACACAGAGGATATCTATTTTAGTGGGAGTAAATATATGGATGTGGTATACAAAGAGCAATATAGTGTGGGTGTCTGATTGCAGGAAAAATCCAGTTGTATAACACAGAATGTGATGAGGGATCACTGAGTCTCCAATATCTCACAGATATTAATTGTCCTTGGGTGTAATGGAGCTCCCTGAACGGTTGGGGGTACCCTTGTGTCACAGGGGGTGCAGGGGCCTGCAAAAATCTATGTTGCATTATTTTACTGGTTGGAGCAAATTCATTTTATTTAAGTTCATATTACCCATAGATTTTTGAATCCGGGCAAAAGGGAGGAAATGATGTGTGCAACCTCTGCTTATCTTATGTAATGCACCTATTCTCCTAAATAATTATATGTGTTTAGTACAGAGTATTTAACAAATAAATACATTTTTTAAATCAGAATACAGATTTTGCAACAAGCTTCAAAATATGTAATAACAAATTGCTTCTACCTGAGTCACACCTTTTACTTTTTAAAAAGTTGCAATCATTTATTTTCTGCATTTATGATTGGGATAGCACAGAAAAAATATGGTGAAAACCATTTGCTGCATGGTTTGCTCTAGTGCAGAAGTTTAGTTTCAGGGAAATATTATTTGGCCCATACTATTACATATGCAGCAAAAATGGTAAAACATGTTTGCCCTGAAATTTGTGGTGGTGCAATTCTTCTCCGATGCGCTTCTAATGTGACTAGTGACTTAAAGGCAAGCCACTCGGTCAGAACATCACACATTTGGGTTTTTTCATACTTATATTATATTTATAAATAAATTATGGGACAGAAAATAAGGCATCTTGCTCAGAAACAGACACTCTTTTAGGCATGTAGAAACTGACATCAGAATCTAGTGGACAGTTTTATCAAGACTTTGCGCCACTGCAAATTCAAACAAGTAAAGCAAACCAGTGCAAAGTAGGTGCAAGTCGGAGAAATCTTTTTGATTGTCCATATATAGTATTTTGTACTTCTGTTTCTCAACTTAAGCTTGACATGACGCACACACCTTTGCACTATGGTGGATGTACTAGGCAGTCTGTCTGTGCACCAGTGGGAAGAGAGCAGCACTGTCATACCTTATTGGATATGGCTCTGCACTGCCCTCTCCTGGAGCAACAGAGTGCAGATCTGCCCTTTCAGCTTGCTAGGTGAGTAACACAGCCTTAGGGGCGCAGCACCTAGACTGTACTACTGAACATCGACACCGACAATATTGTGGCGTACTGATATCGAGGACAGAATATCGAAAGGTAAGTGCAAGTAGGTGTTTATAGATTTACTATTCCACATCTATGTACCTTGAAGATATATGTACTGCATGGGTAGATAGATTATATAGATGTGGAGTTAGGTTTAGAAAATCTATACTTACCTGTTGATATTTTGTTTTTGATACTGTTCATTGGATATTCAGAGGGCACACCTTTCCCTATATCTAGCTGTATATTTGCCCTTCAGCACCACCTTGATACTTTTTCTAGGCATCCTTTCTACAACATTCTCAATATAACCATATCAAAACTCCTCTGAATCCTTTTCTGTACTATGGGTCCACACCAAGCCCAAGATTAGTTCTGAATATCTGCTCATAGTTCATACAGATCGCTGTCCCTCTGGCGCCAACCTATCTCGCTGAGCAAATCTCTCCCCAGGCTTCTGGTCTGGTTATTTGATATCTCTTCCCTCTCCCCGCCTCTTACACCCCTTAGTGTTTTCGGTTCTTTGAACTTTTGGCTCTCCCTCCCTGGAATGTCTTTCCCTTTCAATACCTATTCATTGGGCTTGGTCTTTTCTGTGCTTAAAACATTTCTTAGAAATAGCAATTTATCACTATTAAACGTTGAGAATGCGAAGAATGCAGAATGAGAAGGTTTCAGGTCTTTTTTCCTTTTCTGTGTGGACGTAAACTTTAAGTATTGTGTTTTTAATGTTCTATGTTTATGAGATCACTGCAATACCTGTCTCTTTCGCGTATTTCTAAATCTTTTTTTCATGTACCTTTGCCATATCCTACTATTGTTTACTTTTTTTAATGAAAAAGTATTTTGTTGAAGCGTTCTACCAAAGAACTTGCAAATGCAATTACTTACAGGCATTTTCTCTTCCGAAAGAGTCGCGACATTTAGGAAACTGCACGGCCTCGTTTATCAAACACTCATGATATAAAAGCAGAAACTTGCTTGATAATTAAGACAGAGTAATGTATTAATGCAACAAACGAAAAAGCGAAAGAAAAATTGGAGATACAACCAATGTTCCCTCTAATTTTTTTCCTCTGTGTGCGGCAGTGTAGGGTCTCTGTGCGCTGCAGCCATGGCTATGTGCGCCAGGAACCAGACCGCGCGTGTGTGCAGCGCCAAATATCCCTCCAAACTTTTGCTTAAAAAACTGAAAGGACTGCATTTCCACACATATTAGTCAGTTATTTGGAGTGAGAAGGATAGCGGAGGGATAGAAGGGGAAGAAGGGTTTGCATTCATATAGCACCTGTTACCCCTGATGGGTGTTGAAGCGCTTTTCTGGCAAGTAGCACGCTACTCCGGAACCCATAAAGTATTAGTGTTGAAAATTAGTATAGTGAAATATGAAGAAATTCGAGTGGTGGATATGTTATTCAGTTATTTGGAAAGAGAAGGGTAGGTGGCGGGATAGAAGAGGGAAAGAGGTTTGTATTTATATAGCGCTTGCTACCCCTGATGGGGTTTTGAAGCGCTTTTTTTGGCGAGTAGCACGCTACTCTGGAACCCATAAGGATTAATTTTGAATTAGTATAGTGAAATATGAAAGTAATTTGAGTGGTGGCTATGTTAGTCAGTTATTTGGATTGATCAATCTATTATATTTAATAACTGCTGGGTAGGGTACAGTGATGAGGTCTGTGCTGAAAATTCTGCTTCACAGAGCCGGCGCTGTGGCTAAGCAGTCTGTCCCTTCCCTTCTTTGTACGCTTTGGGGTTAGGCATTTATCTTGCATGGATGGAGTGTGTGCTTCTTGTTCACTTATTTATGGATCCTTTTTGGCTTTAGTAAGTGTGGCATGTAGATGGGGGCATCACTCACTTTCTGTAATAACATCCATCCCCGCCTTTGTTGCCCAGTTGTTGCAATAAGACCGCAATAGCAAACTGGCCATGAAGCCAGTCACTGCTGCAGCTGAACATATTATAGGCCTGATGCTTCCCCAATTACCGCACAATTCTTTGTTTTATTTTTTTGAATTTTTATTTCAGGTTTTCACAATATTAGCCACTTCTGTCTGCAAAGACCATTTAGAACTTAGTTCTGGCTGTGAAGTGTCCAAGATGGGAGACAAGTTGACTTTTCTTAAAATGCCATGCATCACCAATCTAAGCCTTCCAACCAATATCCTGCCCTTATGTTTCACAATTCCATGACTTCATCCACCTTTAAGTTGCTGTATCTATCTGTGGTGTCCACCAGGCTCTGTGAAGCAGAATTTTTGCCCACCTTTAGAAACGGTGATGGCAGGGACAGCGTTGTGAATTTGTGCTCTATTCATGTAAAGCGATGCAAGATGCTGTGTTGAAATCTGCTGGCAGAGTATTCTATACAAACGGAACAATCTGGCGCCTTGTTTTATTCACAAAGGTTTAGTGTATCTATGCCTGCCTACTTGAATCTGCAAAGGGAGTGCCAGAAAGGTCCCCGCATTCGCCAAGCCATGAGTTATCACAACTACAACTTTTCCGATGTGTTAAATGAATGTGGACAAAACGCAGTTAATGTGTTTAAAAAAAAATAAAGAGAACCTAGCAACCTCACCTCCTCCCTTACTAAGCTGCAGTAGGGAAGCTGTCCTCCACAAAATGATAGCCTTTGGCTTGTTAGAGGAGTTTAGTTAATTGAAAACCTAATGGCTCGGTGTTGACTGTCCTCCGATCTGAACTGTTCGCAAAATGAATATCACTTTCCATAAGTTGTTAGCAATAGCATGAACAACTGTTCTCTACAATTGAATTATTGTTTTATGCTGGCAGCTTGAGGGGTGTTTGTCCTGTAAAGGAGGGTGTTTGTGGAAGACATTCCTGGGCCTTTCCACGCTGCCACAAAACTCCTTTACTAGATGAGGCACAACCGATGTTGAAATGAGTGAGTGACTTTTTTTTTTTTTACTGTTTATTTGTAAATAAAGCTTATGTCATTGGGTGAAACAAGTGTTTGGTATCCCTGTTTGCCTTACCATTAGTTGGATCAGACGTTCATTCTTTAGGACTAGATTTGGGGAATGTCCGTGCCACCAAATGTGGTTTCATGTAGATGTCCCACGTTTTTTTTTTTTTTTTTAATTAAGAGTAGCTGTGTATAGAATGTAGTATTCTTAGAACATATTGCTTTGTAGTGCCTTGGCCCATTTTCATAGGTCTAATACTTGTTTTGTTCTTAGCTCGGAATAAAGGTGGGTTACCCATATACTTATGCTGTGCAGCAGCCGCTCCTTAACTGAGCACTAATGCAGGCAGAGTGAAGTGCCTTCTAACTGAGCAGATCACACAGTGGGAGGGTGAGTGGGTGGTGATTGGGGACTCGTGCAGCTGATGGTAACTTTGGGATGTGGAGCAGCTGTACACCTAGAACCAAACCTGTTTTTCACAGAATAACATTTTCTTCTAGCTGTGTACAGCACAGTTTAAACTTTCAGTCGAAAAGCTCTCGTTAGTATTTGTGGAGCTGGGGTCGAGACTGCTGGAGCGCCCACCTGGATGACGACGTCCAAAACTCCTGATCCAGGAACGTAAGAAGCCATGGGCCAGGGGGCGGTTGGTCATGTGTGGGGCATGTTTACGAAAGGCTAAGGCAAGGCAAATGACCATGTGTATGACCGGGGTGTAAGTACCTTTTTTTCAGATTTGTTTTGATAGTAAAACCCACTCTTCTTTCACTGTAACCCCCTACCAGCAAGGGAGTCTGTGCGCCTGAGAGCCACGAGGCCGAAGAGAAGGGGGACTCGCAGTGTGTATATACCAGTTTGCAACTTAGTATTTAAAAAAAAAAAAGCTTTCCTCGGGCGGCTGGTGGTGAAAATATGTTCATTACTAATGCAGAAAAATATAAAGTAGGCTCAAAACCTTGCAAAGAGAAGTGTGATGCTGGGGCAGGCTTGGTCGATTAGAGTATATAATCTAGTATAGTGAGCAGCTCCAACCTTTAGAAAACAGGCTGGGTTGAAGGGGATGTAATAACCAGTTTCAGGAACTGCTGCAAACTTTAGGGAACTTAGGTTATCAATATAGATTCGTAATCGCTTTCCAGTGCCAGTGCTCCTGTTCTTTCACCTGTGCCATTTCACTCTCTGTAGCAACCATGTACTCTCTTTCTCAGTTTTTCTCTTTCTGAAACCCATGCTGCTGTTCTCTTTCGTGCCCATGATCTCTCTTTTGCCCATGCCCTGTCTGGGTCACCCGTACTCTGGCTTTCTCTCGAGACTTGTGCATTCTCATTTTTCTCATGGTGCTTGCATGCTCTTTCTGTGTCCGGGGCTTGCTTTCTCTGGCACTCGGACGTGCTGTCTCAGCCTGACTCTCTCGCTCTCTTTGTGAGTACTCACCCCCCTTTCTGTTGCTAGTTTAGGTAGTCAGCCACGAGCTGATTAACTAGTACAAACATGGTGCATGTGGGTGAATTCTGCATGTCCATTTGTTCTGGGCCTCAGCTTACCCTGACATACACCCACATTTAACATTGCTTTACATTGTGAATTTTGTTGGGCGCTAAAATTAAACTACTTACGTACTCCCTTAGCCCAAGTGCAACTCCTCTCCCAAAAAACAGGGAGCCCCAAAAGAAAAGCAGAGTCTTAAACACGACGTGTGCTTTAGCACACGCTGTGTTTGAGAGACTGCTTTTCTTTCTTAATTGTGCACAGCTGCGGGGCTGATTGTGACCCTTTGAGATAGTATTCTTGTGAACTGCAGCGCACACGGGCGCTGCAATTAACATGAATACTAACTCAAAAGCCCACAATCAGCCCCGCAGCTGTGCACAATTAAGAAAAGAAAAGCAGAGTCTCAAACACAGCGTGTGCTAAAGCACACGTTGTGTTTGAGACACTGTTTTTCTTTTCTTAACAGGGCACAGCTGCGGGGCTGATTGTGGGCCTTTGAGTTAGTATTCATGTTAATTGCAGCGCACGGGCTGCAATTAACATGAATACTAACTCAAAGGCCCACAATCAGCCCCGCAGCTGTACCCTCCCAAAACCCTCAGCCACAGGAATTACCGTTTTCGCGCCGCTCGCGTTTTAAAAGCGGCGGCGCGAACGGTCTCGCGGGATGTGCGCGCCAAATACAGCACACTGCGCGCTTGTGGTGACTTCGGTGCGCGCGCGCCCACGCGCGCAGGTTATTGGGAACAGTGGATACAACTGAGTAAGTTAAAGCTGGTATAAAACAACTTCACAGAAACATGTGGAGGGCCTTGATAACAGTTTGCACACTTCTCTGCATACTTTAGCCTATAGCACTGTAGCTAACCTCCCACACAAGTTCCTGCATTTAGCAATGTTCCCCCCTGGGGAGAGCAGGGTAACAAAATGTTTCTTGGGAGCCTGCCACCAACGCGGTTCAATGTCAAGGTTGGCAAATACCGAGGCAGCCTGACTCTGTTTCCTCCTCATGCCTCTTACTTCCACGCCCTAGACTTCCGGTCCCTTTATCGCACTCTAGCAAGTTCTTTCCTATCTCTCCTTCTCCCTTTGTCACTGTTTTTCTCTTTCTGCTTTTTTCACCATTTTCTGCCTTTCTATTTCTTGCTCTGGGTCAATGAAGGGTGAAGAAAAATTCCCAACAATGACTTTCAGACAGTGCACTCTGCAGTCACCAGCACAATTTGAGCACG
Organism: Calotriton arnoldi; assembly: GCA_963921515.1. Lineage (NCBI taxonomy): Eukaryota > Metazoa > Chordata > Amphibia > Caudata > Salamandridae > Calotriton > Calotriton arnoldi. The sequence continues at coordinate 197,365 of CAWUFW010001814.1, forward strand.
GTTTACCTGTTTCTGTCTTTATAACTTCGTTAATATTGTGTGATTTCTTTACATAATGTGTCTGGGCAGGAAGCTTCTAGCCCACAGCGCTTCCTGTTCTGGACCATGAATGTCTCCATCCACCACATTCACCACAAAAAATTCCTTTGGTAATGCAAAGCATCAGTCTCTGACTCACAGCCCTTTGGTCTGCTAAGAAAAGCAAACATATCAGAGTTGTGTGACATATTTCACTAGGCATGCTGAGCATAACCTCTTTGGCCAAATTAAAAGACACTGAACTCACCACATGTCCATCCTAGCACTCTCCACCGCACATGGTGTGACTCACGACTGGTACTAGGATTAAAAGCCAGCTGTCAATTTCTAGCAGAAACAGAACATCTGTCCTCCCCATTCACAAACACAGTGGGCCAAGTCACAGAGCTTTTCCTAGGAATAAGTGCCACTCACGCAGAGAAATAGGTATAAAGCAATTAGGCGTGATTCAAAAAGCCACATGGTCTATGTTGGGTTTGAGGAACCTCAGATAAGTCTAAGATACTCATGCATAATGTATTAACTGGCAGGGAGAAAGTGTCAAGGAGCAAGTTTTCCAGCTGTGTAGCCACGAAAAAAAGTGAAATTCCAATGCAGTTGCCACGGATATGCAAATCACATTTTGTGAACAGTCACAAATTGCTAAACGTTTTGGGGCATTGACCAAAGATTTGAAATGCACTAACTTGTATCTTATAACTTATAACCAAATGGACCAAGAGGGGAGAAACCTGCGGAAAATGCACCAATCAATTGGAACGTATGTGGCGTGTGTAGAAGGGGGTGTCAGACAAAAGAAACGTGTTTCATTACTGTAAAGGAGAAATGAAGCGAAATACAAGGAACCCTGCCCCTAAAGGATTAAGATATGCACAAATAAATTGTTTTTCGGAAAACCACCATGCTGTTGCATTCTCTGAGGGTTACTACACACAAAGGTCAGAATGTATTAATTTCCATGAAGCACTGCTCAGCAACCATATCTAGTATCTCTCTCTCTCTGTGCTGGTGCACTTTATACTGCCTTGTGCCACCCACACACCTTTGCATCATAGTGGAAGGGTGTGTGTCTGATGTCTAGCATAGGTTTTGTACTGGAAGGATATTCTTCCAGTACAAAATACTATGGAGCAGATTTACATGAAAGTGCCGCAGCGCGGCAACACAAGCCCTTTGGCTGCGCCACGCTGCAGCACTTTCAAAGCACAGGAATGCGACATATTCACAGTAATATGTCGCATTCCTGTGCTCTCCCCTGCGCTGGCGCACAAACAGCTGCGCCGGCGCAGGCACCTTTGCACCATGGTGCTAGGATGCCTGCGTCATGGGGAGATTGTTTTTGTGCAGGAAGGGGCACCTTCCTGCACAAAAACAATCACTACAGGCATTTTCCTCTTTCAATGCGTGCTGTAGAATGCAGCACGCATTGAAAGAGGAAAAAAACATTTCTCCTCGTTGCGCCTCACTACGCGCGTAGCATTTTGACGCATTTCCAGGTTTACGATTCCTCGTAAATCAGGAAATGTGTCTGGTTGCTTGGGTGTTGCGTGGGAACACCCATAGCAACACCCATGGAACGCCCCTTTCACGCAAAGTGTTGCCTGTAAAGGGGCCGTATTTACAAAGACAGGAAAAGTCACGCAGGGTGGCTTTTCCTGTCATTGTAAATATGGAGCAGTAAAATGCGACACCGGTACGACACAAAAAGTTTTTAGTGTGTAGGGCTTTGCATCAAGAACCATTGGTGTTTGTAATTGCCAATATAACGCCCATGCTACACCCCTTGGACACAAAGTAATGCAGAGTAGCGCAGTGCACATTCACATTACTTTTAGGCAACTTTCTGGGGCAAAAACAAATGTTGTGCTGGAAAGTAAATCACAAATCAACACTTTGTGCCTCTTTGCATCACTTCCTGTGACTTGCACCTATGTAAAGTGTTGGTGGATCTTGCCCAAAGTGTCTAATGCAAGAATGCAAAAACGACTTCTCCATGTACATTTCCTGTTACTTTCACCCAGTACTCAGGACATATTCCCTCTTTCTCGACGCAAGAATGGACAAAATAGATTTAGCAGAAACAGCTCTAAAACATAGTCAACCACAATCTCAACTAAACAGAAGTCTTTCTCTACATATGTCTACTCACTTCGATTTTTTTCACCAATTTCCTAGAGTGTTCCTTGTTATTCTGGGAAGGGGAGAAAGAAAATTCCAGGAAGAAAGGATACTATCTCCCAAATTATACATATCATGTGAAGGTACCCTCTAACCCTCACTGCCGGACGTATACAGGGCATTAAAGGTTAGATGGTCCCTTCACGTGATATATATGACTCATCTATACTCACTAGAAAGCACTTGACTACTTGGAGCTAGAATATAAATTTAATCCACTTCTAATAAATTTAGGAAGTGAGTTCGGCGGGATCAGATGGGGGAACTAAATACAAGTCTAAATGTATTTGCGGATATGATTCTGGACTTGGTAGCCTATATTTTGAAGTTAATATTTTGTCAAAAATGTTTTTGCAGTATAGTTTTTCACGTCACCAACTATCTTCATCATTATGTGTATCAGTGCAGGAATGACTCATTAAAGGAAAAAAAAATTTTGTTGACTTTCTCTTATTAAGACTTAATTCATTATTACAAATAGAGACCCTCTGTTGTTGGCATTTTTCAACAATATGTTCTGTTGCTTGGTTTCCATGGGGATTGTGATCTGTCATAAACTCATTACAATTCACAAATATGTTCAGTCGGTTTCAAGTTGACCTTCAAATGCTTACAAACTTTTTATGCTGCAGAATTTGCAGAGAAATGAGGGTTAAAAATAAATGCTTCCTTTTTAGGTCTCGCAGACCTGCGTTGCAGCGCGCATGCGCTGCTCGCTCTGCGAGGCTTCTTGTAATCGGGACATTTCAGAAGTGGAGTTTAAGCCCCGCCCATCATTCTAATTGGCTGGCGTCATCGTTTATGGTAAACGCTGGCCTCCGATTGAAAATGAGGCTTCTTTGTTACCGCCCTGTCTCCTTTTGGGACGGCCCATCCGGACTGAATCTTTTACTTGCGGCGTTATACTGTCTCCTTCAATTAGTTGGTAGGCACTTTCTTTTTGTCATTCGGCCGCGAAGCGCGATGCTGCAGCGATATGCGCTCTAAATTCTATGTTTTTTTATTACTTTAATGAGCGCGGCGCCCGCTAGGGACACCGCGCTCACGGTTCGTGTATAGGGAAAACAGGAATGGGGATAAAAAAACACCCCTGCCTTACCCCTCTTTTGATGTTAAAGCTAGCCGAGCATTCACCATCCCTTCCAAAATGCACACAGGCATTGGCGTCTGAGTAAAATTGCTTAATGAAGGAGATAATTCCTACCTTGACCCCCAAATCCTCCATGATTTTCCACAGCTTTGAATGTGAAACGAAGTCAAAAGCTGCTGACAAATCCATGAAGGATAGATATAGTGACCCCTTCTTAACCATTGTATACTTCCCAATGATGATACTTAAATTCAAACTTTGGTGGGCTGTTCTCAACCCCTTTTTAAAACCAAATTGAGTATCCACCAATGTATTATTTGCGGCAGCCCAATCTTCCAATCTGTTGAGTAATATACGCCTCATAACTGTCGCAGTGTGTCTTGCCCCTATCCAGTGAACACATTTATTTTTTAGTTCACCCCATGTTTCTTCCTTTTCTCTGGACATTGGGAGGACACCTACAAGGGCGACCACGTACGGTACACAATCAGGTGGCAGGTCTATGGTCCTGGGAGGAGGTAGACTGATTCCTGGGTCTTCCTGTTGCTTCAGCACTGGTGCATATTTGGTAATTTTATTTATATTTTTGTTCACCTCATGATTCCAAGATCCTACATTTAATCTGGTAACCACCCTCTTAGAACCCCCCTCTAGTTTATCCCCTCTTTTTGCTTCTGAGTCTCTTTGATTTGGGTCAACTTTGTTACAAACAGCCCCCTTCATACTCTTGTCCAGGACTCCAATAGGGTCTCAACCGAAGTCAGACGATTAGACAATAATGAAATCATGGAGAACATCCTCTGTTCCATAGCAACCAATGTATCCTTAATGTCTCTATTGTTGTTGCAGGTTTGTGTCCTCCCTGCGCATCCCCGTCGTGTGTGTCAGCCCGGGCTGAGACAGCTTCGCGGGCTGGCGACCGTCTAATTGCAGCCGCACCCGAGTACTTCACAGGTCTTTTAAAGACCATTTACTTGTTAATGAGGCTTTTGTTGTGTTTTCACCCCTTCTTAGAGCCACTCTGCCTATGGCTGGAAGAATTAGCCCCCCCGGAAATCTTTTTCAGGCCCCCCGAAATTTGGCTCTAGTTGCCCACCTGGAAAGAGTGCAGCGCTTTCTAGCGCCCTGCTGGCAGTGCTCCTCCACCTCCTCTGGCGTTCGCCTCCTGGAGTGGGTGCCTCTAGGACCTAGGGTCCAAAAACACAGGTTTGTCCTTGAAGCTTTGTTTGAATGTGTTGCACTTGTCAGGGCTCTGAACTTTGATATTCATATCAATTGAGGTTGTCAAGGATAGAAGCTGGTACCCCTGGCTTTGCCGTTAGTGCCTCTGACACTGCCTTTGCACTCCCTGGTCTCATGGCCCTAGACGCAGAGCAGGAACAGAAAGGCAACAGGGCTCTATGAGTTATGTAGAGTCTTGTCATTTCCCTTGCCTGCGCAGTGAAGTCACCTTGGGACAAAGGGTGTATAATGTTACTTCCAGCTTTGGTGTAACGAAACTGCTGGAACTACTACAAAGTACATGGAGGGTCCCTCCGACCCAGTCAGTCGCTCTAAGGCCAGGGGCCCGCCACCCATGCACAGTGCCGGCGGGAGCCTCCTAGAGTTTGCGCCCCTCCCACACCGCGGGGGATGCGGGGGCTAATGTTACCCCACTGATTTCCAGTAGCCCTAGCATTTTGATGAATTGTCCTCCATGCACTAAGATCTGAGCCTGAATGTAAGACTAATTCGCTGTACATTACAGCTGCCATAATTTGACCGATGGGCAAGCCAGCATTTGATAACTAAGGGTCTCATTTACTAAACACTTCCCTGGCTTGACCGTCTTATGACTATGGCCAGGTTTGTGCACGGGGTAAAGACAGTTGTAAGACAATCTTCACAAGGTCCTTCCTGACGTGAGTGAGCCACTGCTTAATTTGAGCCGGTGGTAGCACCGGCACTTATCATCAACACTGACGCTTTTCATGAGCGCCAGTTAAGGACACATTCATTTATGGTAGGCACGGGGAGATTAAGTGATTTGTCCAGAATCACAGGATGTTGAGCCGACGCAGAGACTTTTTAAATTGGAGAAAACAGCAACATCATCCTCATCTCACAACACATAATTCATATTACTGATTCACACATATTATAACTAATACATATTAATTGATAAACTTCATTGGAACATCACACAATTCATCAATCATATTAATATTTCTTCGCGAATAAGACACATGTGTAAATACTCAATAATAAATCCTTTCCAAATGTCAGAATAAATATTGATAAGATGTCTCCCTAAATCTTTTTACACACAGCAGTACTTAATTGATAACTTCTTTACTCTAAACCTGACGCCCTCTGCCAACTAGACCAGATTTTGTTAAAACGCTTAATAGCACCTACTCTCTTTGCATAGAGAAACTCATGGCGATACACTTTATCCATCTTATTACGCCAGTGCTTCATGGTTGGTATTTTAATCGACTTCCAATTTGCCAAAATCAATACAACAAAGCTGATTTAATTTGGTAGTCAAATTGTGAGCACTTGATGGGACGCCAAAAAGGGCTCCCATCGGACCTGGTGGAATCATTCTTTCCGCCCATTTGTTTATTTCGCAAAAAATCCCTGTCCAGAACTCGTTCAATTTAGGACAGGTGAATATCATATGAAGCCAATCGCTGGGCAGAGATCTGCATCTAAAACAAGAGGGATCGGCAGCGTGGTACATTTCTTCAATTTTTGCAGGGGTTTAATAGAGCATCCACTTACAATCAAAGCTCATACACTTAAAATTGGCCGCTCGGATAGCTTTTTTACTAAAACAGTTGTAATAATCCCAATGTGCCTTTGTAATACTACAGCCTGAAATACTACTTATGCTGTCAATGTGCTTCCGATATTAATTTAAATCCTGAATATTGGTGCAAAAGACTGTACCAGCTGCTGATTCCCTTGAGCAGTGCAATGATCAAAGCTTGCCCTATTTTCTCAGCCGTATCGTTCGGCTCAACCGAATTACATAAACAAACATGTTTAATTTGAGTATAGCTAAAAAAGAGTGTTAGACTCAATAATCTGTGCTCACGAATAAGATTTTGCCATGAGATAAAGCCATTATTGCGAATAAAAAGTCACTTAATGTGTGAAACCCAATATTCACCCAACGTGTTAATATAGAGTGTCCCAAGCTCAAACCTAGACCAACACATGCCTCTAGCTTCATCTGAGGGTGATAATATGGAATCCTATATTCTTGCTAAATATAATTGGTGCGATCTACTACTATTTGAGGTGTCTTATAACGCGTACGTTTCGGTAGTCTTGGAATTGTAAAATGAGGCTGGATCTATTTTTGCTGTTTTTAACATAATATGTAGATAATAATTGTCTCCAACAGCTATATTTTTTAAGCTAAAGTCAGCCAACTTATAAGAGTGGCCTCATAATAAGTTCTCACAGAAGGAAGGTCTATCCCTCCCTCCTCTTGAGATAGAGAAAGTGTTGACACCCTGGCCCTAGGTCGCTTTGACTTCCATATAAAAGACTGAAACTCACCTTCTAAGGCTTCAAAAAGCTTTTGTTAGCTTGATTGGCACATTTGAAAAGGCAAACAGGAATAGCGGTAATAAGATCATTTTTATAAGCGATATGCGGCCAATAATTGTAAAAGAAAGTTTATTCCAGCGGTTGAGTAATGCACAAACTTTAATTAATAAAGGAGCGTAATTTAGCGCAGATACATCAATATAATTTGTAGTTAACTTAATCCCGAGATAGCTAATCGGGCGTATAGCTGAAAAATATGATTGCATAGCAGTTGGTAATATCTCGGGGAACTATTAAAAATTAAAGCTTCAGATTTTACTTGATTGATTTTGTAGCTCCCTATCCGTAAACTCCGAAATCTTATTAAAGGCACGTCGAACGTTATCTTTATCTGCCTTTAAATATAGAACCATATTGTCTGCATAAAGCTAAAGTTTTGGCGCAGGTCTAAAAGGTGGTTCAATAAATTGATCTGATCAAAGAACACCTGCCAAAGGTTAAAAAAATAGTATGAACAATATGGGTGACATCGGGCATCCCTGACGAGTACCACAACTAATATTTATGTTACCCGCTGAAATGTTATTAATCATTTTAGTTGCCTTAGCCCCTGAATATAATGTTTGCAACATCAACACAAAACTAGCTGGAAAAGCAAATTTGCGAACTATTGCAAAAAGTACTCCCCACTGCAACAGATCAAATGCTTTCTCAGCATCTAACATAATGGCGGTGGCTTTAATTCTTTCCATTGAAAAATAATCTATGGCTTGTATTAAAAATTTGTGTTTGAGGTTATTGATCTCCCCGGGAGAAAGCTGCTCTGATCTCAATGAACTATATTTTGTGCTATGGCTGCAACCCTCTTGGCCATAATTTTGGTAAACAGCTTATATATCAGTATTAAGGAGGCTAATGGGGCGGAACGAGTTTGGATCAAGTTTTGGCTTCTCCTTCTTTAAAAAGCTGTCTACTATGGACTCTGAGAATGAACTGAGTACAGCGAGGCGAGCTGCACTGAGCGCAGACACTCAGCTTTGCTTTGTGGACCGCTGCCCTGCGACAGAGTGATCCGAGCGGCGTGGCATGGCCCATTTCAACACGGGCTTGCTGCGCTCCTGGTCCCGTTTAGATTCTCTCTCCCCCCACAGGGATTGGAGATTCCCAGGGCGGCACTGTGGTCACCGCAGGTGGCCCCCCTCCGTACAGCGCTGGAGCGCTTTTTATTCTATGCACCTCTGGAATAATTTTGCAGCATTCCACATCAGCAATTAACACACAGCAGTGGGGGTGCACAGAACAGTGCAGCAATAGTCAACTGCTGCCCATAATAGAGCTCCTTGGTCTGGGTAGCAGAATTGTATCCGCAATAAGGACCCTCAAGAGAAGACACAACCTGCAGGAAAGTTGCCCACCACTGGGGCAGGCACGACACCGGTCTCCTCAGTGGAGCTCGCCTCCCGAAGGTCCCAGCTGCACCACCACTGCGATTACTAGCCTGGTGCGCACGCAAGACAACGACTATATCCTGTGGTAGGAAACCTGAAAGGCCGCGGGTGACATTGCATTGCCCAGGCAGGCAGCGGTGAGTACTACCACTCCAGTTTTTCTGTTGCTGCATGACACGACCCGAAACACACAGCGATAGGGGTTTCGAAGTCAGCCTGCCGTGCACCAGACCAAATTGGATAAATACACATGTACCAATACCCAGCAGGAAACAATGAACCAACTGACTGCGCAAGCACCAGATGAGGCCTCGTTGGAAGGGTCAGAGGTCACGCTCCAGGATATACTCTCTACCTTGAACAAAGTACATACAGCCCTTGACTCTCGGATTGGCACACTATCGGTAGAACTCTCACTGATCCGGGCTGACTTTAAAAACATGAGCGCACGAGTTACAGAAGTGGAAACCGCAACAGGGACTCTACGCGACGATATCACTGAACTCAAACGTCAGGTGCGCCAGCTCGAAACTGAAAGTAAAATGATAGCTGCTAAACTAGAAGATTTGGAAGGCCGCTCGCGACGCAACAACGTCCGAATAGTTGGGGTACCAGAAGGGGTGGGGGGACCAGCAATGGACCTCTTTGAAGAAGATCTCACAAAGCAACACCTGCAGCCTAAAGGCCTCACCCACCACTTTGCAGTGGAAAGAGTGCACCGCGTCCCAGGTTGTAGACCCAAACCAGGTGCGCCCCCTAGGCCTATCCTAGCCCGCATTTTTAATTTCCGTGATCATGACCTCATTCTACAAACAGCAAGGGTGGCCCCGCCTGTACGCTTTGAACATAGTACAATCACTTTTTTTCCTGACTATACAGCTGCAGTGACGAAGCAAAGGTGCAGCTTCTTTGACGTCAAGAAAGAATTGAGGAACAGAGAACTGAAATACTCCATGCTGTTCCCGGCAAAGGTTGCGGGTGGAAGCAAAAGGGAAAGCGTGGTTCTTTACCACACCGGAGGAGGCCCGGGAATGGCTTGAAGGATGGTGCAGAGTCGCCAAACCCGGGAAAGTGAACAGTAAACAACACCACCTTCCGACCGAAAGGGCACACCCTACGCCAGTAGAAGCAGCCACTACGCATGCCGAATCACTGGAGAGACGTTGAAAAGGGTACCAATCCTTCCAAGAGACTAAGAACTGTACAACGACCTCTTCCACGTGCTGGACTGTAATGCCCATAATCCCAACAGGTTCTCTATCTAACTAGAGACTTCTTTGATATTGCCGACCAGATAATTGAGAGGTGGCTTCTGATAACAAGTTAAACCACTGTACGCATATTTGCCTATGCAAAGACTGTTAATTTCTATTGACATATACTACTGTAGTAGAGATGATCGGGGGGCGATGGAGAGACTACCACCTACAAAGGTAACAGGGAATGGGAAATAGGCACTCTGCATTGTTTGGGAGGCGGGTAGTTCTAAGTCCGTCATGCAGGGAGGCAGGGAGGGGGAGGGACGGGTAACAGGAACTGTTGATTTTCTATATTTTGTTTTTTATGGTTCAATTGGATTTCTAATGCGACTTGCAACCTCACAGTCATGTTTCCATTGAGATATCCGTAGGGGATGACCGGCAGAACTGGCACAGATGACACCAATGTCCACATTTACTACCCCTGATATTCCCAAGATGCGCCCCACGCGCGCTCCATCACTGTCGCTCGTCTCCTGGAATGTTAATGGCTTAAGAGACAAGTTAAAGAGGGGGCTTGTGCTGCAATATCTTAAGCGCAAGGCACCAGCAGTAGCCATGATACAAGAAACCCATCTGGTGGGATCGACCTGTAGAGCCCTAGACCGATGGAGTTTTAAGTTAGCGGTACACTCCGAATTCACATCAGGGTCACGTGGGGTGGGAATCTTAATTAAAAAACACTTCCCTCTGATTATACAACGCACTTACACGGATGATAAAGGGCAATTTGCAGCGGTCTCGTGTCAATGGGAAGGACACGCAATTAATTTGGTCACCGTTTATATTCCTCCTGCACTCCATTCGCTGGCTTTTCCGGCGCTTGGCAAACTCCTACTTACACTTCCGGAAGGAGAACTATTAATTGGAGGTGACTTTAATGCTACTCTTGATGATACTCTGGATCGAACGCCCCCTAGGCTACAACACCGTACACGCTCTAACTTTGCTGACTTTCTAGATGCCTTCGGCTTGATAGACACCTGGCGCTTTAAATTCCCACAGACGCGCCAATTCACTTACCACGCCGGTGCCCACAACAGTCTCTCTAGAATCAACTACATACTTACATCAACAGACAGTGTGGGTAGATTCCGAGAGATATCACATTTACCCAGAGGCATCTCTGACCACTCCCCGGTATTTGCTGAATATGCCGTGCAGACCCCAACACGCCGTCGCATATACCCGATATATCCTGGCTACTTACAGAACCCCAAGATCTGGAAGGGATTGCATACTACCACAAAACACTATTTCACCGAAAATGAGCCATCAGTGTCCTCCCCTCTGACTCTCTGGGAAGCGTACAAACCGGTCCTGCGAGGACAGGCCATATCCTTAATCTCAGGTCATAAAATAGAAAAGGAGAAAGTAATAGAAACCCTAGAACTAGAAGTGAATCAACTAGAGACATCACATGCTCAGGACCCATCTGACGCCAACACACATAGGCTGCGTACGAAGCAACAAGAAAACAGAGAGTACTTATGGGAGGACGCTAAAACCAGACTCACAGCGGTTCGCGACAGGGTCTATGAGGCCGGGGACAAAGCAGGCAAGCTTTTGGCCTGGCTAGACAAACGAACACGAGCAGATAGATGGGTGGCAGAGCTCCGATTAGATGACGGGACACTCGCATCAGACCCACAAGAGATAGTAGACGCCTTAGCGGCGCACTACAAGTGCGTTTACACTCCCACGACCAACACTGACTTGCAAGATGTGCTAGCATTCCTTCGAGATATATACTTACCTACACTCACACAGGAAGAGACCCAATTATTAGAAGCAGACCTAACCGCAGACAAATTAATACTCGCTATGGGAAAGATACAGTCAGGAAAAGCCCTGGGTCCTAATGGCCTACCCATCTACTAAACTTGCCCGCCACCTGTTAAAGATGTATGAAGCCAGCCTAAAAAAGGGAGAACTCCCTGCAGACCAACGCATAGCCACAATAGTAGCCATCCATAAGCCGGGTAAACCATCCTCAGAAAACACCTCTTACCGTCCCATTTCTTTGATTAACGAAGAGGCCAAGATACTGGCCAAAACACTGGCCAACAGATTAACTCCCCACCTCTCGAAACTGGTCCATCCGGACCAATCCGGATTTATGCCAGGAAGAAATGCAACATTAAATCTCAGACGCCTACATGGTGTCTTAAGCCGCAAACACACTATCCAAGAAGAGACAGCCATATTGTCTCTTGATGCAAGGATGGCCTTCGGCTCGGTTGAATGGCCATTCCTCTTTGCGGTTCTCCAACATCTAGGGATTGGACCAAAATTCTGCTCATGGGTCCGACTACTATACACTAATCCATTGGCGCATGTAATAGCCAATGGACATATCTCCGGTGAATTTCCCCTGGGACGTGGAACGAGACAGGGCTGCCCACTGTCCCCACTCCTTTTTGCCTTAGTACTAGTGCCACTGGCAGCCTGGATAAGGAAAGACCCAGTCATCCGTGGACTCCGATGGATGGAGGGATGGGAAGACCGCATATCCCTTTATGCGGATGACATTCTCATATACATGGCATCCCCAAGACGCTCCCTACATAGACTCCTAAATGTATGCGAAGTATACGGGACAGTGTCAGGATATACCATCAACTGGGGAAAATCGGTACTGTACATTTTACATGGGACTCCTCCAGTATTGCCGAAGGGCTGTGCGGTAAAGATAGTCTCAGACGGTTTCAAATACTTAGGTATTCATGTCACGTCTGACCCCGATGATTCTATAGCTAAAAACCTTCAGGAACCGTAGCAGAGACTACGGCGAGATGCCAAACACTGGCAGTCACTGCCCCTCACTCTACTGGGTAGAGCAGCACTCTTTAAAATGATGGCGCTCCCCAGATTTCTTTATGCTCTCCATAATACCCCCTTCTGTGTTCCCTCCTCATACTTTAAAGCAATAGACTCAGAAGTGAATAATCTCCTGTGGGACGGTAAACCTGCTAGAATAGCAGCGGCGAAGCTGGTTAGGAGCTAGTATGACGGCGGTATTGCACTTCCACATGTCCAGACATATTATTGGGCCTCTCAATTAACCATGATTAATCAATGGCTTCATTCGCCCCAAACTGACCCTGCATATTGACTAGATAGACATGCCCTAGGAGTGGGAGGAATCAATCAAGCACTATATAATAAAAAGCGAAAATCAGACCTTATAGGACCGACCGCACATACCGTCCTCACATGGTATACGGTAACACGACACCTGGGCTGGAACGACAAACTAACGCAACACACCCCGCTATGGGAAACAGGCAAACTAGGCAACCTGGGCAAGAGTAAAGGATTTAGACAATGGGACACAATAGGGATCTTACGATTGGGTGACCTCTGGAAAACAGGAAAAATCCTCACCTTCACTCAATTACAAACCCAATACGAAATGGCACCCACTGAGCTGTTTCGATACATGCAGGTTATGCATGCATTGGAAGCAGCCATCCCACCAGACACGATTCTTCCAGAGTCTTCCCCATTGGAAGACAGACTCCTCACGGAGTACATAGACAAAAAGGCAATATCACTCACATACCGGAAAATCATCAAAAATCAGTTAGATCCTACACAACTGTTACGGGTAAAATGGCAGGCTGATGTGGGCGAATTGGACGAAACCGACTGGCAGGAGGCGCTAGAATCCCTGAGGTTGGTGGCAGTATCATCTAAGCTGCGCCTTATACAACTCAAAGTGCTCCACAGGACATATTTTACCAGAGTAACATTATTTAAGATAAGAAAGTCCAACGATCAATTCTGCCTGCGGCAATGTGGGGACATAGGCACCTTTTACCACACACTATGGGAATGCCCTGCGATTAAACCATACTGGGCGACAGTGATGAGCACAATCACATAGGTTAGCGCATGTCCTGTACCGCCTGAGCCTAAACGATGTCTCCTAAACATCTGGGAACCAACGGACCTGAATCACACAGCCCAAGCCTGGGCAACCCTAGGTATGTCAATAGCAAAACGAAATATTGCCAGACATGGGGGGACGAGTGCTGCCCCACTCCTTGAAGACTGGTATAAAGATATGGACATTGCCATGGTGGCTAAAAGGGCCACATATGTTCATAGAGGATGCCCCAAAAAATGGGAACGAATGTGGGGGAAATGGAATACATTTAGGGGAGGTATCTGTACCCCTCCGACTATAGATCCTTTTTTGGAAAATGATGACCAATAGCAAACATATCTGCTAACCGATAAATCTATAATGTACATTAGACGTGCTATAAACCTTTGTTCTCACTGTCATATGATGGACACTACTGTTTCATGGAAATGTAATGCTGTAAATGTCATTATTGCGAGTCGTATCCTCAATAAAACTGTTTTACAAAAAAAAAAAAAATGCATGCCCCTCACATGCTAACATATATGATGTCAGGAAGTAATCTATGCAGGATGTGGTACCAAAGCGTTTAGAATGCATATATATTCTCGTAAAGCATCGTTCTGTAACCGCCAGGGATCTGTAAGGGCAAAATCTTGAATTAAAATTTGCAAAGCCCTTATAGATTTAGATTTATTTTGTAGCTTTTTCAGGCGTGCTGTATCCATTGCTAAATTTTTAATGAAATTAAAATCCCCACCTATTATATTATAATATGACCTGTTTCATTTTACAAAAGTGAATGCAATTCCTGTAAGGCTGCTGGTGAATCTTCAATGGCACCATAATAACTTATCAAATTTTAAATTTCCCTTTTAATTTGTAATTTAACAATAATCCACCTAGCCATTGGATCTCAAACTACTTTCAAAACTTCTGATTGAACTGACCGCATTATTAATATAGCCACTGCCCTGATCGATGCCTGTACTGAAGCAAAAAATGCATATTGGATCGATGAGGGGAGCCGAAGTTGTGCACCCTGATTTTATAATAGTGTCTCCTGTAGCATTATTATATCTGACTGTAAAGACCTAAACCAGGCTAGCATTCCCTGGGTCTTTAATCTATTATTTAGCCCGTTCATATTACATGAAATAATTTTCAACCTATTGTGTGACATTATACTTCCCACATCTCAATGTTTGCTGTTTTTTTCCATTTTTACCCTCATGCCTACCCCACACCCCTGTGACCTCCAAGCCCCCAATACCTCCCTCCAAACCCAACCCAACCCCTCCCCTCCCTCAGTCCCTCACACCAGACCCCCACAAGCTCCGTCCTACCCCACCCTCACCGCCCAACCCTCCTGCACCCCTTCTACCCTTATCCCTAAAGTAGCCATATTTTCTTAGAAGTTCAGAAGTACGGTTGACCATAGATTGGCCCTTTTCCCGTCCGTCAGGAATCCCAGTGAATATCAGATTTGTACGCCGTGATCTGTTTTCAGCGTCATCAATTTTTATTTGTAAATCTTCCAGCTCAGTTTGAAGTTTAGAAATTAAGGAATACTGTCCAGGTCTAGCATCTTCTATATCGGAAACCCGCTGTTCGACCTCGGAAAGTCGTGTGGTTAAATTCAACATGTTCTGGTTTATCAAATTTAGCTGTATTTCTATCCTTTTACTAGCTTCTGCCTGGGAGACCTTTGTTGATTTGAGCACTTGATGAGAGCCGCGTTGGGAGCTCCCGCCATACTCTTCTGCTTATTTGACTGACAGCGTTCGATGGCGTTCGAGCGGCTGCGCTGCAGATTTTCATCATTTGATCTTTGCATGGGAGACCGGCGTTGAGTAAATCTGTGCGGTAAATGAGTTTGGCCTGCTTTTTTTTGCTTTTGGAGACCGTGGAGCTCTGGATGGCATAGTGGAATGACTCCTGGTGCTTGATGGATACTGGATGGGCAGCTGAACTGACTCGGCTGGATGGGGCTTGATGGACTTTGCTTTAACGACGGAGACTCGCCTTGCCCCTTTTCCTTTTTTCTATCTGTGAAGCGGTGAGTGAGCAATATTAATGATTCTGAGAGCAGTCTCTATAAGTACAGAAGGAGGTGGCTATTACAATTGTCTGAACTGCTTTACTAGCACGTCGGGGGGGGGCTCTTGCTGATTGTTGACCCTGTGAGACATTTGAGGCATCTTTTAGGGGGAGAGAGTATTTTTGGGGTTCCTGAAGCGGCCCACCTAGCTAGGGGTGAGGCTTGTGGCCATTAAATCCACTCTCAGAGATTGATTGAAAGGTGAATGTGGATAATGAAAAGTATTTCCAGGGATTCCACAAGTAAGCCTCGCTTTGCTAAAGCTTCTGTAAAAACAACTCGCAAACAGCGTAAGGAGATGGCAGCAGCCCCACCGCCCTCACCATCATCAAACCCCCTTATGCTTAATGGCCCAGAACAGGCTACGGGGGAGACCTCAGGTACACCACAGGGTGATGAAAATAAGAAGGATATGGCACCCCATATGTCAGCTTCAAAGTTGTTTAGCTCAATTCTGGACTCTGCAGTTAAAGCAGCAGATGCAGGTACATAGTTCGAGGCAAGGGCGAAGAAAGCTGCAGATAAGAACACAGAACTACCCTCTTTTTGCAGTGTCCGGATTGAAAGATCCCCATAATGATAGAATGTCTCACATGGCCGTCCAAGATTTGGATCAGAGTAAAAATAACTCCACACCCAGGGTATCGGGTAGCAATATAAATTTGATAACTGCTAATTTTACTTTGTCTACACCGACTTTCAAAGCAGGAGAGCTACCACAAGGAGCAATAAGTAAAGCAATTCCTCAGCCTGAATCCGCTGATCTTCAGGTAACTGCACATCCTGATATTGTGGTCTTTGGAAATGAGAACCTCTCCACCACCGATTTACTGCTACACCGAATACCAGATGAGCTCAAATTAATAAAGGCTGACGCTGAGACTTGAACCTGGTTCCCCAGCTCTGAAAGCAGAGCTCTGGCCATTAGGTCACATCCTCTCCCCACTTTCATGGTCAGTAGTTGGTTCTGTGTTAGGCGGCGCTAACCAGAGAAATGGGCTGGTGCAAGCTGCCTCCTGTTGAGAGCCCCGGCACTTATTTTTTTACAAATTGACCACTGACATGAGCAATAAGACTGTGGGGCATATTAGCAAGACTGGCGATAAAATTATCGCCGTTTTAGCGGCAGGAAACTGCCGCTAAAACGACAATAATTGGCTTGCTAATAAGCGTTATAGAATTCCAATAGAAGCCCAGGTTAGATGTGCAGGACATCTAACCTGGGCTTCTATTGAATTCTATAACGCATATTAGCAAGCCAATTATCGCCGCTTTAGCGGCAGTTTCCTGCCGCTAAACGGCGATAATTTTATCGCCAGTCTTGCTAATATGCCCTGTATTTCTATCTTAAGTAAGGAAGGACAGTCTTAAGACGGTCTTACACCAGGGAAAGTCATAGTAAATCCTTGTCTACGAACTCAAGACAAAGGACCTCTTAATTTTGACGCCATAACAAATGTTACTCTGGGGTAAGGAATGAAATGGTTCTAAGAGAACCCTTCCCTTGTTGTTAACGTGGTACCTACATCCAGCATGTCATCCTAGCTGTCACCTACTCCGCTTTTGTGAGAATAAAAGGAGCAGATGAGGTACTTGAAGGATTTTCTTGACCAAATGATACAATAATAACTATTATTCAAAATATTTCTAAATTGTTATTCATGGTTGGCAACATTTCTACTTCTGTGGATGGCACCAAAATAAATACAAATACTGTTTTAAAATAAATTTTGTGTCATTTAGTGCAATATTTGGTTCAACAGAACTTCATAATTAAATTAGTAATTAATTAAATACTGCTAACATCAAACACTTTTTATCACTTGTCGCTGTTCTGTGGTGCTCAGCACTGGAGATTTGTTTTTACACTATTGATTTCTGTGTAGAGCTCCAATGTATGGAGAAACAAGTACAAAGAGAGGGAACGATAGCTAAAGACAGTGCTGGTCAAAAGAGAGAGAGAGAAAGAGAGAGAGAAGCGGCGAAAGTGGCAATGTGGCATATAGAAAGACAGAGAGGGAAGAGAAAAGGAGGAGGGAAAGCAAAAGAAAGAGATCAAGAAAAAGTAAAAGAAAGAGAGCAGGGGAAAGTGAAAGAGGGCAAATGTAAAAGGGGCAAGAGATAGAAAGAGAAAGATATATAGAGCGAGAAAGAGAAATAAAAAGCACTGGCCTGTTTGCACACATGTCACCTGAAGCCCCGCCCCCTCCCTTCACCACTGTGCAAACGCACCCCGTGGCGCGTTTTAAGTTGGGGGATTAAGTCCCCTTGAATCCTGAGGGTCCCTGGAGTCCAACTAGCCCACCATGTACCTCCAAAAAGCGCCACAGAGCTGCGTTGAGTGGTGTAAAAAGGGGCGTGGCCTCTGTACACCTCTCTGCAACGCAGCCCCCTGGCGCATACTGGAGGTTCCTGGTGGGCTAGTTGGCCCCCAGGGGCCCCCAGTATTCAAGGGGAAGTGCTGCAAGGAGGGGGCGTGGCCTCGTCGCGATGCCGGTCTTTTTTTTTTTATTAAAGAAGGGGGGGCTGTGTGGCCCCCCTTCTTTTCCTAATTTATTAGCCCTGGGGACCACATCCCCCAGGGCCTGCCCCCTAATTTAAAAAAAAAATTTGGAAGGGGGCCGCTTGGCCCCCCGGGGCATGGCCTTCTTTTTAAAAAAAATAATAACTTATGGAGGGGGGCTGCGTTGCCCCCCTCCTCAGGCCACTTATGGCCCCAGGGACCCCATCCCCGGGGCCGGCCTTTGTTTTATTTATTTTATTTAATTTTGGGGAGCGGGCCGCGTGGCCCCCCTCCCGGGCCACTACTTGCCCCGGGGACCCCATCCCCCGGGGCTGGCCCTCTCCGTTGGGGACCGTGGGGGGGTACCAAAGGGGATGGTGGATGGAGCGTTTGAGCAAATCAAACACTCACCCCCAGTCAACTGATCTGGGTTTAATCCATCATCATTCTTTAGCTCACTCCACCACCCCAGTTCAGACATGGCCATATGCAAATCAGTCTGACCCTGTGCCTCATGGGAACAGTCCAGCCCGAACTGCCAAGCCATGTCTTCCCTGGACCGGAAACAAGCATCCTGGGACCGGTTTCTGGCTAATCAGCCGTCATCAGCCAGGCTAGCTTGAATCCAGTGGCAGAGTGAGCAAGGGACCCACGTCTGGGCATACCCTGCCAACTTAGGGCGAACAAAGCGATACCAAAGGGGATGATGGACGGAGCGTTTGAGCAAATCAAACACTCACCCCCAGTCAACTGATCTGGGTTTAATCCATCATCATTCTTTAGCTCACTCCACCACCCCAGTTCAGACATGGCCATATGCAAATCAGTCTGACCCTGTGCCTCATGGGAACAGTCCAGCCCGAACTGCCAAGCCATGTCTTCCCTGGACCGGAAACAAGCATCCTGGGACCGGTTTCTGGCTAATCAGCCGTCATCAGCCAGGCTAGCTTGAATCCAGTGGCAGAGTGAGCAAGGGACCCACGTCTGGGCATACCCTGCCAACTTAGGGCGGAAAAAGCGATACCAAAGGGGATGATGGACGGAGCGTTTGAGCAAATCAAACACTCACCCCCAGTCAACTGATCTGGGTTTAATCCATCATCATTCTTTAAGCTCACTCCACCACCCCAGTTCAGACATGGCCATATGCAAATCAGTCTGACCCTGTGCCTCATGGGAACAGTCCAGCCCGAACTGCCAAGCCATGTCTTCCCTGGACCGGAAACAAGCATCCTGGGACCGGTTTCTGGCTAATCAGCCGTCATCAGCCAGGCTAGCTTGAATCCAGTGGCAGAGTGAGCAAGGGACGCACGTCTGGGCATACCCTGCCAACTTAGGGCGAACAAAGCGATACCAAAGGGGATGATGGACGGAGCGTTTGAGCAAATCAAACACTCACCCCCAGTCAACTGATCTGGGTTTAATCCATCATCATTCTTTAGCTCACTCCACCACCCAAGTTCAGACATGGCCATATGCAAATCAGTCTGACCCTGTGCCTCATGGGAACAGTCCAGCCCGAACTGCCAAGCCATGTCTTCCCTGGACCGGAAACAAGCATCCTGGGACCGGTTTCTGGCTAATCAGCCGTCATCAGCCAGGCTAGCTTGAATCCAGTGGCAGAGTGAGCAAGGGACCCACGTCTGGGCATACCCTGCCAACTTAGGGCGAACAAAGCGATACAAAAGGGGATGATGAACGGAGCGTTTGAGCAAATCAAACACTCACCCCATGTCAACTGATCTGGGTTTAATCCATCATCATTCTTTAGCTCACTCCACCACCCCAGTTCAGACATGGCCATATACAAATCAGTCTGACCCTGTGCCTCATGGGAACAGTCCAGCCCGAACTGCCAAGCCATGTCTTCCCTGGACCGGAAACAAGCATCCTGGGACCGGTTTCTGGCTAATCAGGCGTCATCAGCCAGGCTAGCTTGAATCCAGTGGCAGAGTGAGCAAGGGACCCACGTCTGGGCATACCCTGCCAACTTAGGGCGAACAAAGCGATACCAAAGGGGATGATGGACGGAGCGTTTGAGCAAATCAAACACTCACCCCCAGTCAACTGATCTGGGTTTAATCCATCATCATTCTTTAGCTCACTCCACCACCCCAGTTCAGACATGGCCATATGCAAATCAGTCTGACCCTGTGCCTCATGGGAACAGTCCAGCCCGAACTGCCAAGCCATGTCTTCCCTGGACCGGAAACAAGCATCCTGGGACTGGTTTCTGGCTAATCAGCCGTCATCAGCCAGGCTAGCTTGAATCCAGTGGCAGAGTGAGCAAGGGACCCACGTCTGGGCATACCCTGCCAACTTAGGGCAAACAAAGCGATACCAAAGGGGATGATGGACGGAGCGTTTGAGCAAATCAAACACTCACCCCCAGTCAACTGATCTGGGTTTAATCCATCATCATTCATCATTCTAAAATTTGGAAGGGGGCGGCGTGGACCCTCTCCCGAGGCCTTAATCGGCCCGGGGACCCCATCCCCCGGGGCATGGCCTTCTTTTAAAAAAAAAAAAAACTTATGGAGGGGGGCTGCGTTGCCCCCCTCCTCATGCCACTTATGGCCCCGGGGACCCCATCCCCCGGGGCCGGCCTTTGTTTTATTTATTTTATTTTTGTAATTAAATTTTGGGAGCGGGCCGCGTGGCTCCCTCCCGGGCCACTACTTGCCCCGGGGACCCCATCCCCCGGGCTGGCCCTCTCCGTTGGAGACCGTTGGGGGTCCCCAATCCCCACGGTCCCGCCGGCTCCCGCGTCCTCGGGAGCCGGCATTGCTTTTCCACATGGGAGCTGCTAAGATGCAGCTCCCCGTGTGGAAAAGCATTTGTCTTTGGTTTTTGGAAGAGAGAGCAGGTTTCCTGCTCTCTCTTCCCAAAACCAAAGCAGTTTGCTATGGCAGGGCGGGAGCCGCGAGGCTCCGCCTCTGCCATAGCAAACTACAGTGTCCCGGGGTGGGCACCCCAGGACACTGCAGGAGCCGGCCCTGGGGGTGGCAGTCCCCAGGGCCATCACTGGCTCCAGGAGGGGGCCGCGCGGCCCCCTCCCACCATCTTGAAAGCCCCGGGAGGTGGTGGTCCCGGGGCTCTGGGTCCGTAACGGACCCCCATATTTAAATCTTTAGTGCTCTGGGGAGGTGGCGGTCCCCGGGGCGTGTGGGGGGGCTGGAGCCCCCCACACAGGTACTTTCTATTTAAAAAAAAGAAGTCCCGGGGGTGGCGGTCCCCTGGGCTGCGAGAGGGCCGAGAGCCCTCCCGCACCATTTTTAAAGCCCCGGGGGTGGTGGTCCCTGGGCTTGGGGGCCTTTGAGGCCCCCATACATTAATTTAAAAAACCCTGCATGCCCCCGGGACTTGGCCCACCCGGGGCCAATTAACAACGAGCGCGGAGACCGCGCTTCGTTTTTTATCAGTGGGATCCGCGCACCCTAAGCGCATCCCGCCGATTTAAAAAAAAAAATAAAAAAAATGCTTTTTCTGCCCAGGGGTCCTTGTGGGACCCCCTGAGCAGACCTAGGCGGTCAGGGTGTTTCTACCCGGCCCCCTTTGTGCGTTTGCGCACTTGTTTCTTTTTTTCTCGGCGGGATCCGCGCACCCTAAGCGCATCCCGCCGATTTTTTAAAATGCTTTTTCTGCCCAGGGGTCCTTGTGGGACCCCTGAGCAGACCTAGGGAGTCAGGGTGTTTCTACCCTGCCCCTTTGTGCATTTTGCGCACTTGTTTCTGTGCCTCGGTTCTACCGAGGCATAAAATGGCTGCCAACACTTCCTGGTTTGGAGTGTTGACAGCCACTTGACAGCCAATTAGCATGCAGCTCGTGATCGGGAGGGTACGCGGACCCTACTCGGCCATAGATATATATGTGACTTTACTTTTGATTTTCTCAGGAACTACTGAACGGATTTACACCATTTAAGCAAAAGGCACAACACTGAACCAAGGGCTACCTATTTGCCAAATTTGGTGTAATTCCGGTCAGCAGTTCGGGCTGTAGCTGCGACTAAAGGGTCCTATGGAAAATTGCATGGGGAAAACGCGTTTTGGGACCCCCCTTTTTTCTTGGCCCCCGCTTGACGAATCACCCCGAGGCTTTCAGAATAGAAGCGGACCGGAGCGCCCCAACAAGTTGGAAAATTTTGCGAAGATTCGTCAACCGGCGCCAAAGTTATTTCAAATAGAATGTTGCGGATTTCCTATGGAAAATAGGTCCTAACTATAACTATCTACTGGCGACCGCCAGTAGATAATATATACATATATATGCACATACATATATATGTATTTTTTCATGAAAAAAGTACATTTAAAGTGGCGTCATAGTTAGGCATTGCATGGAGACAAAAAGCCCCAAAACCATTGAAGTATCCCAGTTACAGTTTAGTCAATTAACTATAACTTGTGCCTCCATCATGCACTACTAATGACCTCACACATTGCCTTGGGGATCGTAGTACTTCTTATTAATTTGAACAATATTGTTCTTTAAACCTAATGAGTCTTGTCATCAATTATGTCATTTCATGGGGGGCGTGGCCAGCAGCCAACCAAGATGGCCGCACCCTAAGTGAGCTCTGGCGATCACCCACCAAATCCCCGAATATCCGTCTGCCAAGATTCAGATTATTACCAGAGAGCCCCAGTGAACGCCTGGGAAGAGTTGGAGGAACCCGCCTAGAATTGCCTCAGAGGAACAGCCGGCGACAAGTTTGGAGGCGCGGAGCGCTTCGGTTGGAGGAGACCCGCGATCTATGGTGAGATTAAGTTGCCGAGGTGGGAGTGATCTCGGCTCCCTCGGATCCTCGCTGCTGCTGAACCAGCTCGAGACCGAGTGATACTAGTAAACAAGACGACCCCAACCCCCGTGAGTGATCCGTGCCGGGTGAAGGGAATGGGCTGTAATATGTCCGCCCGGCCCAGAAGCTGTAACGGCATACCCGAGCCATGGAGGCGAGAGCATGCGGTTTCGCGGTGAGGGTGGCCGCCATCCAGGCACTTGTGTCAGACTTGCTGATCAAGGTACCGGGCATCTTTGGTGAGGAGGCACCGGGAAACGGGTGGGAGCTCCGGATCCGGGCCGGGCCTGCGGTGACAAACTACGCTGGGACAACGTGATCAGGGAACAGGGCAGGGCGGCGACAAGAGCTGCGGAACGGAGGGGGTAGTGAAGGAGTAGGACGGCGATCGCCGCGGCCCTGGGGCCCGCCGTGCACTACATTGAGAGGTGACACCATCGCCCTCAGGGCACCAAGGAGAGGTGCACTTTCCACTTATTGCACTTTATGGTAATACACCTACTCCCAAGGGACAGGGAATGGCACTTAATCCTTGGTACTTGAAAATACCAGCCATAAGGGAGGGCTTAGCTGAAGCAACAACTAATTATTTCAACAAAAATGACGTGTTGGTAGACTCAGCCTAAATAATGTAGGAAGCTTATAAGGCAGTAATCAGGGGGCAGGGGATCTCTTCAATAGCCAGTCATAAAAAAGAAAAACAGTAACAACTGATAGCAATAGAAGACGAGATTCGGAAATTAGAGTCTGAGCAAATATTGGCAGATTACCCGGACATTAAACACAGATTGCAGATTAAACAGAAAGAATATAAAGACATTGCCGAAGAAGCAGCAAGAGCTCAACATCGAGCCACCCAACATTTAATATATGAAGTGGGAGTTAAGTCGGGTAAGCTGTTAGCGTGGTTAGAGAAACGTGAGAAGGCGACCAGATGGGTGTTTGAAATCACCCCAGATGGGGGGAACCCACTTAGAGACAGGCAGGAAATAGCAGAGGCTTTCGCAACATATTTCAGTCAAGTATATACTCCATCAGTGACGTCCACCCAGTCCGAGGCCAGAGAGCTGCTGGCCACTCTCAATTTGCCTTCCCTGGATGAGACAGATAGGGAAAGTTTGGAGTCAGAACTGACCGAAAAAGAAGTGGTACAGGCAATTGGGGCTCTAAAGGCCGGAAAAGCAATGGGCCCAAATGGCCTGCCGATTGAATTATACAAGCTAACAGCGTCCACAGTCGCCTCCTACTTGGTGCTAATGTATCAGGAAAGCATAACACAGGGTACTCTACCCCAAAGCCAAAGACTGGCTAACATTGTCGTAATACACAAAAGTGAGAAACCACCGGAAAAATGTACCTCATATAGACCTATATCTTTGCTGAACGCAGAAGTTAAGATTCTAGCCAAAATACTCGCAACTCGCTTGTCTCCCCTGTTGCATAAATTAGTCCACCCCCATCAATCGGGCTTTATGCCGGGTAGAAATACTGGGGCATATTACTAAGGTCCGGCGATAATTATCGCTCAGCGCGCTTAGCGCGAGGATAACTATCGCCGGACTAACGCTGAATTTTATCACTGAGATAGCGTGCTATCAGCAACGCTCATCTCAACAGTGATAAAATTGCAAGCACTAACTGCCAAATGTGCGATTATCGCTGGAAATCCAGCGATAATCACACAACTTTTGGCGATAGCTTGCTGATAGGGCAGGACAGACTCAGCCATGATATCCACCTTCCATTGGATATCATGGCTAAGTCATACTGAGAGCAGGCGTTAGAAAAGTAGCGCTAACCGCGGTTAGCGCTACTTTTCTAATCGCTCTGCATGTTCGCCTGCAATCACCCTATGGCCCACCGCATCGGCGGCAATGGGGTGGAAAGATAAGATCACTATGGCCACACCACTCTGGGATTCAGTGCTCCTCGGACTGCTAGCAAAACAGCTTGGTTTTGACAAGTGGGACCTCATCGGTCTCTCTAAGGTAGGTGACTTATGGGCAGGAGGGAAGATTATACCCTCTATAGACCTTCAAAGGGACTATGAACTTGACCCAGCGGAAACGTTTAGTTATCTCCAGATACGTAGTGCACTGCAAAGTGTCATTCCGGGTGGCACGGAGCTCCCGGCCTCCTCCCTCCTAGAGGATAGGCTCTTGGATGACTATTTGAAAGAAAAAACAATATCACTAACATACAGGACAATATTAAACAGTTCACCTGACATTCTGGGGAGAATAAGTGCTAAATGGGTGGCTGACCTCAGAGACATGAGTGACGAGGTAAGGCAGGAAGCACTTGCGTCCCCTCGGGAGGTGGCCATACGCTCCCGATTTAGATTAATACAATTAAAGATCATGCATAGGACATACTACACAAGTACGATGCTGGTTAAAATGGGCATCTCTGGCTCGCCACTGTGCCCCAGGATGTGTGGTCAGTTGGGAAAGTTTCTACATCAATGGTGGGATTGCCCAACAATTCGGAAATACTGGGACAAAATTATATCACAAATGCTAACAAACACTGTGTGGGAATGAAGTTGTGGCCTCGCCCCAATGGTGTCTTTTAAACATTTGGGAGAAAACTGACCTTACGGCAGGAGAAAGAACCTGGGTCGCCCTAGGTTTTATGGTAGCAAAGCGCAACATCGCAAGAAAATGGAGGGTGGAGACGGGACCTATGTATCGGGACTGGGAGGCCAATATGGAATGGTGTATGCAAGCGGAAAGGGTGGTCTACGAAGGAAGAGGCTGTCCACAAATGTGTTCAAAGATCTGGGGGGGATGGAACAAAAGCAGAGGGATGATCTGCCTACCGGTTGATGAAGTTTCCCCGCCCGGGGGGCAATAGGGGCAGAGATGCACCAGATATGCAATTGATAAAGGTGGCAATGGGTTAAAAAAGTGATGGGGGGAAAAAAGCACAACGCAATACAAAAAATAGATGTCTGTCTTGAGATATGTAAGAAACGAAAGTGTGAACATGTACCAATTTAGGTGTTGCTTATTGTATTTGCTTTGCAGCTAATTTTCAATAAAAAGAATTAAAAAAAAATATTATGTCATTTCATATCTCATGAGTGATATAAAAATCTTTACACATTGCCCATAAGGTAAGCTTGTCTACTCTGTGCCATAGCTACAAGGTCAGAGTTTCCCTAGGAAGAGCATTTTTTGTTTCTTTACTAGCTTTGGTGCCATTGAGGAATCTGCATGAAACTTCCAAAAGAAAAGTTCATACAACTCGGCTTTTTTATGAAGGTTTTGCACTAATCGCTCAAGCAGGGGCCAAGAAAAAGGTGATAGTCTCAAAAGTGTAATTCTGTGTGTGAATTCTCATAGGACATTTACTCTGCAATGCAGGAAAAACAGATGAAAGGAATTTCAATAAATTTAGCAAAAAGTTAAAACTTTACTCATAAAGTGTGCTTTTTGTGATTTGGTTTAAATCCATTCTGCCGTTTTTGAGAAATCAGCATCTAAAGTGTGACTCAAGATGGGCATGAAGGAGTTAATGTATAAATCACACACAGGTGCTTGAGTAAGATTTATTTACCAATACTGAAGCTCACATGCAGGGTCCCAAAGGGGTCCTATATAGGAATCAAACAAGATGTTTGAGGGGTCACCTCACCCACAACTTCTCATAGCATGCTTCATCATCGGCAACCCTCCACACTGGAGTAGGACAGTGCCACTTTGGTGGACTCAACAGTAAAAGGAGTTCTTAAATTTTATATAAGGCAGGACAAAACGCGGTGTTCCAGATACAGATTAAAAATATATAAGGGTATGCCCAAAACTTTCCATTTTTTTTAGGGTAAAAGAATAGTTTGCAATGTGTGGTTCTCTGGTGACAGCAATGAATCACCTAACCATCCATAACTGGCAACATGTTTTGACCAATATTTAAGCCTATTAAGGTCAACAGTTTTTTTCAAGGCTAAGGATATGGAAGGAGTTAATGCTCAGAAAAAGTTAGGTATATCAGGACTCTTGCAATACCAAAAATTTTAAAAAGAAAATAGGCCATTATGATTGGCCGAGGAGCTTTTCTCCAATCAGTCATTTTCTCCCATCAGTCATTGTGTTACCTCTGTACAGATGCAGGTATAGTGGTACAGAATTATCGGATTGGCTGGCCGCAAAACTGGACAAGATGTTGCGGCCACCATTACAGGATTCAGTCTCCGAGCCCTGAAAAAAAAATTGAAGGAGCATTTAAAGGGATAGGGTGGGCATAACCTGGTGCCTAGGGCCATGTGGCGGTGGTACCAAATGTACCCTCCTCTAAGTCAATTAGAAAATGCATAATTATGGGTCACTAGTACCACAGTGCAGGCACCCAGTTCCACAGTACTTAGTGCTGCACTCGCTATGGTGCCACAGTACCAGTATTGTTGTACCCAAAAAACGTTACAAAGATTTACTAAGGTCTGATCATAGACCAGACTCTGTGGTCAATCACGATTGTGAATGATGTAGACTGTGTATGGAGAGGATTCACCGCCTGCAGTTGGTTGTGCACATGGCCAACCCACCACTGCACACTGCTGGAAAGTGTGTTCAATGGGTATTGGCTGTGCACCGTGGATTATGCACATGGCAAACCTGTGCTGTTCACAGCAGGGATTGGCCACTCCTGGGGTGTCAAGTGTCGGGTGCGGGTCCTGGCCAATCACCACTGTACACTGCTAAAGGCAGAAGGCAGTGTGTAATGGGGGTTGGCCATAGTGCAGTGGGTTGGGTGAATAGCTTGGCCGCAGTTTAGGCTCTGCTGCCAACCCCATTGTGCTTGGACTTTAGCTGTGCGCAGAGGTGGATTGGGCATAGAGTCTGGCCACAGGCCAGGCCTTGTGGCCATTCTGAAAGCCACAGTTGAAGACCAAGCGCAGCAGGGTTTTGCTTTTATTGCACAACATGCAATAGTATAAAAAACCATATTTTACAGGCAATCATGAAAAATAGGAAACATTTCATAGTTGTCTGCAAAATATGAATTTTATCATCAAATGTACAGCCTCTAAACCACTCAGCAGAGCTTTAGAATTTTCAGGGTTTCTAAGATTGTGTCTCAAGTAGGACCAAATTAATTTATAAAGTAATCAAAATTTTGTGGCTCCAAATACAAATTATGCAGCACACGTCTGTCAGTATTAAATTTATCGATCCGCAAATATTAACATTTTTGTTAAAATCTAAAAATTTGGAAATTATTTGGGAAATAATGCAGCATATTATGTGCAAATTCAGCAGGTGTATTATTCCACAGTAATTGCTGCGATCACAGAATCACTGGTAATCACTCACCATTGTCTATGGTTTTATTAACAATTTATATAAAAAAAGTAAGCAAAGCCTAAGCATTCTATTTCCAGCCAATGGCCATTGCTAGCTGCACTTTGACCAAAAATCCTTTTCAAAGGAATGTGGTCTTGTGCTTTATGATGTCACCAGCCCCCTTCAATGGGAATATTGGACCATATTACAGTTATCTGCTATGTTATTTACATATCTATATATATACATTTTTTAATTCTAGCCCAACTGTCAATATATCCATACATTTTGAACCTTAATTTCTCAAATACCACTGAACAGATTTACACCAAATCAAAAAAGCATGCTTTCTGGGTAAAAATCTAGCTTTTTGCCAAATTTGGTTTAATTCTCATCATCTGTTTTCAGCTGTAACGCTTTCTAAAATTCCCTATGGAAATTGCATGGAGAAATTGCATTTTGGGATTCTTCTTTTTCTATGCCCCCGCTTGACGGATCACCACAAAGTTACCAGGATGGAGCTAAGGTGGATTAACTTTTTATTTGGAAAGTTTTGTGAAAACTTGTCAAACAGTGCCAAAGTTTTCAGCAAAACAAAATCGCTCTTCCTATGGAAAGTCTGACATAACTATAACTACACAGTGGTGATCTGATGAGTAGTAGTGGGACCTCAACATCAGGTCATAATTTAGAAAACAATTAGTATGGATAGTAGAGTTGATCAGAATACTCACGTTGTAATATCCCTATCTACACCTTTAGCGCTACCTCAAAGATATAGTGGTAACTCACAAAAGCTAGAAAACTTTCTGAATCGTTGTTGATTGCATTTTGTATGTAAGACCAGTTCCTTTCCAATGCCAGAATCTAAGGTTACATTCCCATTATTCTCTTTAGCAGGAGACACAGCAGCTTGGTCTATAACATTTATAGAAAAGAACAGTGCAGTTGTTATATGATCTTGATGCATTCAAGAAAGAGTCAAAGAGAATTTTTGATAGAAGAACATTCACTCAAAGGACTGATCATGAATTACTAAATCTTAAGCAAGGTAAAAAAAGACCTATTACAGTGTGTAACTCAATTTCAGAAATTGGTAGTTAAAACCAATGGGCCTGAAGAAAAAAGAACTGCCATTGTCTAAAGGGGACTAAATGAAGAATTACAAAATATCCTGTCTCGGAATCCAGACCTCCCTAAAAATGTGGAAGATTTAATCAGTTTAAATATAAGAATCAATAAAAGACAGACGAGTTTGAGAGAAACCCTGAGGTAGGAAGAACCCCCCTTTCCTCTCCTGAGCCTGTGCAATTAGGTACTGTAACTCCATTGCTAGCTAAGGAAGAAAAGAAGATGAGACAGGAGCAAGGGTTGTGTTCATATTGTAGTTCTGATTAACATTATGTTAGACAATGCAATAAGAAGCCTCTGAAAAAGCATCAGGAAAACTAGAATGCTTAACTGAAGTGAGGAGGGATCCATTGAGCAATTCTTTAATAATTGGAGCAGACAGCAGTTTAATAAGTGAGTGCATTACAGCCAGATACAGCACATGTTTGTTTGAACGTTACATTGCAAGAAAATGAGAAAACATTTTCACGTCTTACAGCAGTCATTGATTCAGTGGTTACTGTGAATTTTAAAGATTGGAAACTAGTTAGTAAGTTGAAATTACAGAGCTTTAAGAAGAAGAACCCAGAGCAAGTGAGAGCGGTAGATGGTACAGTTTAACATCAGGATTAATCACCCTTTCCACTGCTTCATTGCTAGTTATTATTCAAGATAATCACAAAGAGTACTTTACCTTTGACATAATTGATACTCCTCAATTCCGGATCATCTTAGAAATTCCATGGTTAGTTTAATATAACCCTAAGATTAATTTGGAAAAAGGCACGGTACAATTTCAGTCTTCAAATTGTAAACTATCTGTTTTGAAGAAATATATATGGCATCAGAGACTATTAGTACCCATTTACAAATGGCAGCCATGGCATCTTAGGAACAATATGAGGAAGAAATTGATTTAATTAAAAAGATTCCTAAGGCATATAATCATATGTCAGACATCTTTAGTAAACAACAAGCAGAACAGTTACCACCCCACAGAAAGTATGATTGTACGATTGCTCTTGAGCCTGAGGACAAATTATTATGCAGCAGAATAAGTTTAAACGGATAAAGAGACCGAACATTTGAAACAATATATAAACAAATATCTGGTAAATGGTTTTATTAGGCTTATCTGAGTCTCCCGATTTTTCACCTCTACTAGTTTTACCTAAAAAAGAGGGTGATCTTTGTACTTTTATTGGCTATCGTTAAAAATTGTTCTCCCCTTCCTTTGATCTCAGTAATGTTAGATGAGATCAAAGATGCTATAATATATACAAAGATTGATCTATGCGGTGCCTATAATTTGGTAAGGGTCTGTGAGGGGAATGAGTGGAAGACAGCATTCTGTACCAAATTTGGGCTTTATGAATATCAGGTTATGCCATTTGGTTTGTGTAATGCCCCTACAGCATTTCAGCTTTTTATGAATAACATCCTCGGAGAATTTATTGACATTTTTCTCATCATTTATATTGACGATATTCTAATATTTTTTAAAGAAAGACAGGAACACATTCAGCAAGTACGCATAGTGTTACAAAAGTTCAGAGAAAATCATTTATATGTAAGAGATGAAAAGTGTGAGTTTCATGCCACTCAAATACTTTAGATTTGGGATTTCATCAGAAGGTTTGAAGGTGAAAAAATCAAAACTCGAGCAGCCACTGCTTTAGAGGATGCATGGGTGAGGTGATTGTGATTCACTGCTCCCCATTATGACAGTATCTGGAAAATTGAGGTACCTATGGGCGGGAGGGGATGATATCTGGCCAGTATAACTTGCTCAAGGATCACCAATTCTCCACTTCAATTAGGGGACTCACAAAACAAATGTCACAGATCTTGCTGGCCAGGGACTACACAGACGATGGCTGGCACACTGTCCTTCACATGCATGATACTCTCTTGCGAGAAGCCAATCTGAAATTCCATTATTGTTAAAATATTACATGGCTGGCATTTGACTCATGCTGGAGTTGCAGTGCTGGGGGATTCCACCTCCCACGGTGCTTCAACTGTACTGAGCGGTTGTGTGGTTGACCCTGACCACCCAGAGACTGACCAGCTGCCCCTTGATGCATTTGGCCCTCCTTCACGACATGGCAGACTGTGTGACCCCCTCCAAACACACACAACGTTGGATAGCGATAGCCCTTGCATCAGCCAATGTGTGCATCCTGCTGCACTGGAGACAGCCTACTCTCCCTATCCCCTCAAAATGGCTAGCAGAGCTGGCAAGAGTGGCAGACTGTGAGAACTTAATCTACAAATGTTCGGTGAACAACTATTTGATCTCCTAACGCACTGCGCACTCTCTCTAACTCCAACAACATAATCATAGGTGAGTTTAATCTCCACTGGAATAACGAGAAGGACACACTAATACAGTCATTAAACAAACTCCTACTTAGCAAAGATCTTACCCAACACTACAAGGAACAAACCCACAACAGAGTCTCAACTTTAGATGTAATTATAGCTCAAAACTAATTAATAAGCATAAACAACATTCTCCCAATCGACTGGTCAGACCACATCATTCTGTTTTACATCAACAAAGCGGATGCGCCTCCCAACTGATCTCGGAAAACCCGCCAATGGTGTAGAAACCTCAATCTGATCCCTTTAACTGACCTGGAAGAAAAGATGTCATTCCTACTCCCGCCTACCACAGACAACCTCAATATAAATGAGCTCACAACCCTCTACAACTCGATGATGAATACTGTCCTGGACCAACGAACCCCCGAAACTAAAAAGGGTCAGAGACACCCCCTCAAGATCCTGGTACAACAAAGACCTCAGCTCTTGAAGAAGACAAGTAAGAGCTGCTGAAATACTCTGTCGAGCTAACCCATCCACAACCCACCTCTACCAGCTCAGAAGAGAATGTAGGAATTACAAAGAACACATCCTAAAAGAAAAAGACACCCTCTTCCGTCATGCCCTAGACAAAGCAAAAATCTGCCCCAAAGAGCTTTTCAACATCATCAGACAACAAACCTCCAAACCTACCAAAGAAAAATACGCTGCCTCAAAACTACACTGCAACAACTTAGCCACATTCTTCAATGACAAAATCACAAAGATCAAGCTCTCCCTGGACTGTCTCCCAGGGACTCACTCTAGCAGCTCTTCCCCCACTACGGAGGTAAACTCAACCCTAGATCACTCCTCGATCCCTAAAACATAAGCCCCTCCCCCAGTAACTACCAGCATCAACCAATGCTCAAGGCCCTCCTCAGCACCCAAGAGTTGGAAGGCTTTTAACCCACTTACAGAGGCGGACATCTCCATGGTGATTGCCAAATCCAATCCCTCCTCCCTCTACGCAGACCCACTCCCTACATCCCTGGAAAAAAACCTCAAACACACCTTAACCCCTCTATGGGCCATGATTATAAACATATCCTTGAAACACAGGCTGATGCGTGACTGCCACAATCAGGGCCAAATCATCCCCCTTTTAAAAAAGCAAAGACACAGACCCCAGAGATCCCAAGAATTTCAGACCCATCCCCAACCTTCCCTTCCTGGCAAACATTCACGAGAAATGTGTTGTCTCCCAACTCAACCAACACATGGACTCCAATAACTTACTCGACTCACACCAGTCAGTTTTCAGGAAAGGATGCAGCACTGAAAAAGGTATACTAAATATAACAGATGCCGTTTATAAATCCCTAAACACAAGCAGATGCTGTCTGCTCATCCTCCTAGACCTATCAGTGGTTTTCAACACGGTAGACCATAAGTTACTTTTGGATGCCCAATAACAATGAATTGGAGCAGACAGCACTATTCTGCAATGGTTTACCTCATTTCTGCATACCCAATCTCTACTAATTAAAATCAACAACTAGATGTCCGATATCTCACCCATCACAAGGGGTGTCCCACAAGGCTCAGTCCTTTCTCCGACAATTTACACGGAGCCCTTCACCGCAATTCTGAGACAAGCGCATATTGCCTATCACCTCAATGCCGACAATACCCAGCTCTACCTAGAAATATCCACTCTGAACTACATATGCCGACTTAACACCATACTCTTAAAAGTACAAAACTGGCTATCACACAACCACCTCAAATTCAACCCAAAAACCCCAGAAATTCTTCTCTTCTCCAACCACGGCCTCTCACCACTTGTTCAATACTGGATAAATCACCTAGACCCCTTGAATTGGAAGCTTACTCTAGCGGACTCCACCAAATCTCTGGGAATTTCTCTAGACTCAAGATTAAACACAAGCCCACGCATAAGGACCACCGCAAAGGGTGCTTTTTATACCTTAAAACTCCTCAACAAAATCAACCCCTTCCTCCCTCCAAATGACCTAAAAAAATGCAACACAATCACTGGTTCTGTCCAGACTAGACTATGGAAATGCCACACTTACAAGAGCAGCTAGAGCACACGTAGCCCCCATGAGAGCCACCCTAAATGCAGCAGCAGGAATGGTCACTGGAGCAAAGAAACATGATCACATCTCCCCTGCACTGCAAAATCTAGAGTGACTACTAATCGAAGCACTCTGCTGCTTCAAAACTGCCTGTCTCACCTACAAACCCTACACACTGGTTAACCAGATTATCTCTCAGCCAAACTCACAAAATCAGGCCAATCGAGAAACCTAAGAAGCTCCAACACAGTTCTTCTCATCCTCCCTAAAAGACATAAACAAAATGCCCTCTCTCGCTCTTTCTCAGGCAACGCCCCCAAAATCTGGAACTCTCTCCCAGTACATATCAGAACAAACCCTTCCTTCAAGAGCTTCAAGGGACAACTAAAAGAATTTCTCCTAAACTGGCACCTTTATCCCTCCTGGAAATAATTATCAATCGCACCATGGAAACTCCATCTAATTACATGTACCTCTCCGGCAAGGTATACACAATGCCTTGATGCTCAACTCTACTATCATAAATCATTATTACTCAATGTGAATGACTAGGCTCTCAAAACTGTATTTTGAATGCACTGTGATTGAGTGATAATTATCTAGACTCTCGGAACTGTATTCTTATTGTTCTGTGATTGACTGGTAAATGTTATAACGTTGTTGTAAAGCACACTGATACCCCTCAGGTCATGCCAGCACTATATGAAGCGCCTTGCATAAATAATGATCAAATGGGATCATTTTAAGCTGTCTGGGAACACTTTCTTTGCCCCCTTCACCCACAGAGGGTGCAGCCTAATCACTTGCAGAGGAATTGACGAATAGAGGCTATGCCAAACCTTCTTCCTACCCACGACCCGCCAGCCCCTCTCACTGGACTAACACGCCCACTACCCAGCATTCCCTGGGCACTGTGAGCATACTGTGAAAGCATCATTGGCGCTTAGAAGACTGACCAGACTGCAACGGTGACATTCTTTCCTTCATAGGATAACTACTTGATGCTACAGGAGGGTGGGCTCTTCTGCCCCTGTGCTTGCACCTGAATGGGCTAACAGTAGCCCTTTACTTTAGAGGGACAGTCTAAGTGTACTCCTTCATTCACGCATAAGTGACTCGACCTCCCCAGTTTATGGTCGTTGTTAGTATCCAGCAGTATCATCCTTTGTTCATTGGTTGTGTATTGTATAGCTTGATCATCCATGATGTTTAAACTGCATTAACTTGGTTGGTTCTCTGCAATAATTTGTATGCCTTCATCTAAGTTAGATCTACATGTATGCTCTGAAAATGACAATAAATAAATAGTTTTAAAAAAATCAAAACTCAGGCAATCATTGAATGGCCTCCTCCAAGACTATTTCTTAAGCTTTGCAAATTTTTACAGACATTTTGCTAAAGAATTATTCTCAGGTCATATCACCAAAAACTCGTCTATGAAAGAAAGGTGTTCCATTCAATTAGGATCAGGAGGCAGAAGAAGCATTTCAGGAATTAAAAATCAGTTTACATCAGTGACGATGCTTAGACATCCTGACACTAGTCTGCCCTTCTATCATCAAGCTGATGCATCAGATGTAGCCTTAGGGACAGTATTATCAGAGCACTATCCAGATACAGGTTAATTATATCTGGTGATCTATTTATCCAAAAAAATGAATGATGCTGAAAGGAATTATACTATTTCAGAGAAAGAGCTATTGGCTAGTAAAGTAACATTTACAGAGTACACAAAGTGTTTCAAACACAAGTTCTAGTTATGGCTTATCCATAGCACCATAATTTGTTGGTTTTACGATCAGCTAGACAGCTGAGGTGGTCATTATTATTTTCAGACTATCAATCAATCAATAAAAAACTTTATTCGGTTTTTTACAACCATAAAAGTATACACTAGCAGCATAACATTCCATAAAATAAGCAAGTCAGAATCATACAATATACAATACATTTCTGTAACCTATAATTCACAACCATAAAAATACAAGATAAAAATCAGTCTTAAAATTAATAAAATCAACTATTCCATTTTTGAGGCACACAAACCTTCTAGTATGTCTCACACAATGCTTCTATCCATTAATAACCCATTCTCCCTATAGCATTAAAGAATCTAAATTTCATCAGTGCTCTTTACATTTAAGAAACTCTTTCACTTTGTTTATATATTTCCCAATAGCACAGGCTATATCTAGGTTCTTCATTTCCACTAAAAGGTTTACAGCTTGCAACCTATTTTTAATTTCATACTATAATTGTGTGATATCTTGCAGACCAGGGCAATGAAATCCGAAAGCCAACTCATTGGGCCCGATTCACAGAACTAACTTAAGACAAAATCCTAAACTTACTACCATTTTGGTATTCACAGAAGACACTTACTCATTTTGGTATTCACAGAAGGCACTTACTCATTTTGGTATTCACAGAAGGCACTTACTCATCAATGAGTAAGTGCCTTCTGTGAATACCAAAATGAGTAAGTGTCTTCTGTGAATACCAAAATGGTAGTAAGTTTAGGATTTTGTCTTAAGTTAGTTCTGTGAATCGGGCCCAGTACTGTCTTGCAGAAATCACAACAATTGCGAAAAAGATCAAGCAATTTATCTAGTAATTCCCGAGGAGAAAATTATTATGTTATCTGTTTCTGAGAATATATATGTTATATTCCATATAGGTACCCTATATAGGCGCAGGTAACATTGCAACCTTTCACCTATATTCTTCCCTACATTACATACATTCGGTTCTTAGGGACTGACCTTTTACCTAGATACGACACTGCATTCAGAACACGAGTTTCCCCCTAGTTCGAATCTCATACATTATGCATGAGGCTTCTTGGAAGCACAGCAGGACTAACATCTCCTGTATAATATCTCTGTATAAAGTTCAGGCCCAACGTCATCCTTTAGGCCGACACAGTAACACAGCAAGGTAGGACCCCTGGGGAAACCTATGGGTATATATACATCACATCTTGCTTGGAAGGACAGAGGAGACCGAGACTTCCCAGCTGACACACTGACCAGAGACGATGAGGTTCCTGCATGCAGACACTCCAGCTCGCAGTGGTTTAATATCCCTCGCGGGGTGTCCAACTCGAGACCAGGACGGGGTCCCATATTCTCTCATTCTCAGGTAATGGGGTTGACTAGATCCTAGAGGGATTCTTGGCATAACACCTACACAGATGCTAGGTACATTTAGGTACATCTAGTTAGGGAGGCATCGTAGGAGAACGCACTTTTTATCATGTGTTTTATGTACTTGTATATATTCATGATTTCTGCGAGATGGTAGAACTATACCATCCCTTTACTTTCGTAGTACTTCTAATCATATATCTCTGCTACTGTCTAATGGTTGTTGCAGCTCATCTATTCTACACTAGAATAACAACTGTTCAATAACTTCTTATTGAAAACGCCCAGCCTGTTTATTCTGTGTATCTATCTGAGACAAACTAATAGAGCACGAGTGACATAGCGAAAGGTAGTATATTGTATCCACGATTCTGAGCGATCAGGGTTGTCATGTTCTGAGGTTGCCAGAATCTATTCTCTCATTGGTAAGAGGAGATTATAGTGGCACTGTGAGCTGGCTAATACAGATAGGCTAACGTATCCGGTGGGGGTGCACGGAATCAGTCTGCCACCAATCCCACAGTTTATGTTATCCAAACGCGCAGATCCTGTATAGGTTATATAGGAACTACACGACATGGCGCCGCCAACGTTGGTTGGGTACTTATTTAACAGTAGAATCTGAGTAGTTCAGTTGTGCTATTCACAGAGACCCCTACTCACAAAACACCAGAGACGTCTGGACTGGGTGGGCACAAAACTCCGCCACAGCTGAGTAGGCAAAAATCCTATTTATTGGCTGTTGGTTAATCAAGCTTGAAGGACACAGTGTTCCTAAAATTGTGCAAAAACACCTATCTTAGTTTCCTTGAGATACTTCTTCCTCTAAAAAATGACTGAAAGCGTGGAAAACACGGAAGGAGTTGTGAATAGTTTGCACCTCTCAGATGAAGAAGAAAATGCAGATGCAATTCCGATTGCAGAAAATCTTAGAAATACAGTCACCTTGAAACTACTTGCGCATTGTGTAACAGCCAGGGGTGGCATAGTAGCTTTCGTGATTGAGGCACACAAATCATATAGAACAGAGGTATTTTATTCGTGGGTTACATTCCCAGCAGCAAATGCAAGAACAAAAACATTTCACTCCTACATAGGAGATGCACCAGTGGAATATTGTTCGTTTGAGGACATTGAGGTTCCGCTCACATACCAGGAACACCTAAACTGGTTTAAAGGCGCCCTACCCCATATAAGAAGAAGAGTGAGACTCGGCCCGCTCGGAAGAGAAGGGGCAACATGGCCAATATTAGCGGCTTACACACCACATCCTGACATTGAAACAATGCCACCAGGAGACTTACTCACACAACACAAAGAATTAATAAAGATTTACAGAAACTTGACGCAATTTGTCATGAGGACACTTACAGTCCAACCAGCAATAGTTGCAACAAATGGGACTCAAGTTCAGAGTACAGCAACTAAAATCACACCACAAACATTACACGCGGTAATGGGTAAAATGCCCACAAAACGTGAACAAATGCCATTCTGGGTAGCTCAGAAAATAACACAGCTAGAGGCAGTATTCCCGAATACTAACCCGTATGAAAAACACAGAATGCTAGAATCTGCTTGCCCATGGGGATAACACCACAAATAGAGGATTGTACCACTTGGGGTACAGTCTTTGCTGCCATTTATACCAGAACTCATGGTATCCCGTGATTAGCAGTAGTACCAGACGTATTGAGGCAAATACAAAACGAGTATGGAGCAGAACCTGCTCTGAACTTAGGGATGAAGTTACTAGGTAACTATGCCCAGGTATCAGCCATAATATTAGCTAATATTAAAGGGGAAGCAGCTTCAGTGGCTATACGCCAACGCCTAAGGGAGTTCAGTCCTTTAGAACAACAACACAAACTACCGAAAATAATTGAAACTGCATATGCAGAATTAGGCAGAGACAGTTTGGGTGGGAAAGCTTTAAAACCACAACTGATGGGCAGTCCTGAAAAGGACACTTCTAAGCAGACACCTGCTTCAACAAAGAAGAAGTGGGACAATAAAAAACAACAAAACTTTAAAGGAAACAGATCTAAATCCAGAGGTAGATCTCCTCCACAGGAGCCCTCCGAAAAGGGGTAAAACCTAAGGGATAGGGATAATATTAGGAAACCTGACAGGTATAAGGATACTGATACACGTTCCTCTCGTTCCTTTCAGGGTTCATCGAAAAACTCAGAGAGGGAAGGACGGTCAGACAGACAAGAAGAGTGTAGAAAGTCCAGAGACAAGCAGCACGCTCAAGATTACACTTCTAAAAAAGAAGAGAAACCAAAGCAAAAGCCACAGTTCAAAAAGAAGAAGGTTGCAGGTCTAAAGATCAGAAATGCCCAGAATTCTGAGGACTCGACTACTGAACGGGGAATGCGCTCTGACAATGCTAGACAGTGCGGCAGAAGTAACAATAGCTCGCCAGAACCTGATGGAATTTCTGGTGACAGCGGACTTGAATGATTATATCACGGTAGAGACACCCAATACTAGGGTAAGTGTCCCACATAAGTTATATGAAATAACACTCCAAATGGAGGGGGACAAATGTAGGACAGTTAGAGGTCTCTTTTGGGAGAATCTGTCATTTGGCTATGACATTTTGTTAGCTGAACAAGATTGGCCGCCAGCATTGGTCATGGATTGCCCTAAAGGAGAAACGGTAATTTTACCTGCATTCTCAGACCATATTCCCAGGCACCTAAAGCACACATATGCGCAGGAGTGGGCGGTAGCCCAAGCCCCTGCATTATACAAAAACCATGTTGGATGGGATGAGGATTCAACACACCACATAATTCCTTTAAAAATACTCCAACTGCACAGAGGCAGTATCCAATAAAGCAAGAAGCTAAGAAACAGGTCAGGGAGATCTTAGATCAACTTGAATACCAAGGGGTGATTGAAAATTGCAACTCATCGATGAACAATCCTTTGTTCCCGGTCATGAAACCTGACAATTCATATAGTTTAGTTTTAGATTATAGACATTTAAACACTTGCACTAAGACATTTGCAGTCCAAAATGCACACAGTGCCGCATTAATGAATAACATTGTGCGGAAAAAATATAAAATGACACTTGATATCTCAAATGGATTTTTCTGCCAAAATATAGCGCCAGAAAGCAGGTATCTAACAGCATTCTCAGCGCTAGGGTCCCAGCGTCAATTTTGTCGACTCCCCCAGGGGTATAAGAACAGCCCAAGGTTGTTTTCGGCTAGAGTAACTGAGTTACTTCAAAATTTGGATGAAGAGGCATTGTTCTATGTGGATGATATTTATCTAACGGACGATGACCTAGAGGAGCACTTGAACAGAGTGAATACCATACTTTTGGGGTTTGCATCTGAGGGCTACAAATTCAACCCTAAAAAATCAAAAATTGCCCACCTCAGTGTCCTGTTTTTAGGATATGAGCTTTCAAGTGAGGAGAAAAGCCTGGCAGCCAATTTTTTGGAAAAGTGCGCGCTGCTCCAACCTCCAAAATCACTGAAAAACTTACAATCAATCCTGGGATTCCTGAACTTTGGCAGAACATACATTTTGGATTACGCAGAAAGAGTAAAACCTTTCTACGATTTAATAAAACCTGATTTTTCAATAAAACTATGGACATAGGAACACACAGATACACTTCGTTCCTCACAAGCTGACATGAAAGCTTCCAAACATTTACAGACACGCGTAAACGTACGCAACCGGTACCAATTGCATATAAATCGCATTTGTACACAAATGCTGAGATGTGCTTCGCATCTACAGAAAAGATTCTGACAGCAGTACAAACTGCTGTAGTGAGAGAAAGAGCATTGGCTCAGGGGAAACAAATAATAGTAGTGACTGCTACAAAGGCAAGCGTTCCTAACACTAAGGCCTTACATCCAAGATGGATACCATGGGCTAATTCTCTCAGTGCAACAGATGTGGAATACAGGTACGACCCAAATTTAAAGACACAAGCATTTCTACAATACGAACAAGAATATCCTCAACCAAACGAAATAATGCCTCTAGATCAGTATGAATATTTAATTTACACTGATGGATCTGCTCAACCGGCCATAAGAAGTAAGCAACAATATAGCGCGGCATGTGCAATCGTTAAAGGTCACATGCGGGATGGAAAGTTCCACCCAAGTTGCACAAAAAAGCAATCTCTAGGACACTGCACTGCACAGCTGGCAGAGTTAAAAGCCTTGATACTGGCACTGGTAAATACGGATCGGGAATTCCCCACACTAATTGTGTGCGATTCATTTTACTGTGTACAGTAACCCTGGGCGTTGTTCGCGGAGTTGCACTACGCGGCACTACGCGAAGTGCAAAAACAACTCTGCCGCACTACGCAGAGCTACGCGAGCGGCAGAGTACGATAGAAAAATGCTGTTCGCGGTGATTGCACAGTGGCGGATGCTTGTCCGCACTGTGCAATCATTGCGAACGGCACCATGCACAGTGCAAGCGGTCCCTGCTTTCCTTTTCTGCCGCTCAAGTAGATTTTTCTCAATGCGAACGGGCAGTTTCTCATTGCGAGCTGTCGTGAGCATACGCGACCACTCGCAATGAGAAACCTGACCCCCCCGCGTTGAGAAATCTCGCCGAGATGTTGATTTTCCACGCTCGCCAACTTGATGTTGATGAACGCGAACAAGGAAAAATCTCGCCGGGAGGTTGATTTTCCTCGCTTGCGGTCGCCAATTTGACGTTGACGAACGCGAGCGAGGAAAAAACTACGCTACGCAACGCGAAGCGGAGTTTTCCGGACTTCCGCGATCTCCGTGTAACGCGGAGTGCAGGAAACTCCGAGCGGAGCGGAGTTCACCGACCAGGGTTAGTGTACAGTCATATAATGAATATTTGCAGTACTGGGTTCAAAACGGGTTCAAAGATGCAAAAGTTGGCACAATTAAGCATAAAATGCTATGGGAAACGATAGTGGAGTTGAAAACCGAACTACCGAGAGCTCACGTGATACATACACTGAGTCATCAGCGTGATGGCGTTCACATTGAAGGGAATTCATTGGCTGATGAAGCCGCAAAGGTGGCTGCACGCACGGCTTCCGTAGCTGCAATCACTCATTCTAAAACGAGAATAGACGGTGAGATTATGGTGGCTGTCATTGCTTGTCACAAAAACAGCGGAGCAGTACCAAAAGGGTTTCCACTCAAGTACTCTTACCCTCCCCTCACCCCCTCAGCGCCTTGAGACCCTCACGGGTGATTAGTGCGCTCTACAAATGATTGATTGATTGCTTAATTGATTGAGATGCCAATAACATTCCATTTGCTCAGATTCCTGGAGTGGGGGATAGAGTAATTTCAAACATGGATCGTAGGTTAGGTTTAATTCTAGCAGCACACGAAGGGATAGGTTCTGCACATGCAGGAGTTACGGCGACTGTTTCTTTATTGAAACAATGCTATTGGTGGCCTGGATTAACAAAGCAGACTAAAGACTACGTCTTGAAATGCGACATCTGCCAGCAGATGAAAGGTTCCACCGTAGCACGTCCAGCACAGACACCATTATTAATATCTGACAAACCACTAGCGTGTGTTTACTTGGACCACTGAGGCCCCTTACAAAGAGATGGGGCTTACAGGTATATCATGGTTGCAGTGGATTCCTGCTCAAGATTCCTATGGGTGTGGCCCCAATGCTCGGCTGACGCTCGAACTGTTATAAAAGATCTGTGAGTCTTCATAGGGACATACGCAATTGGCACATTACATTCTGACCAGGGCCCTGCGTTTAGCTCTCGGGCTTACAAGGAGGCCATGAGAGGATTCGGTGTAGCATTACGGTACTCCTCTCCGTACCATCCAGAGGGAAATTCGGTGGTGGGGAGGAAAAACCGAGACTTAAAACAGTGTTTAACAGCTAGAGTATTAGGCACGGGTGAGAGCTGGGTAAAACATCTATATGGAGTGCAGCAAGCATTGAATAATATGCCAAGAAGTTCTCTAGGGGGGTCGCTCCATATGAGGCCCTATTTGGGACAAGAATGTGGGTACCTGATCTTGATTGTGAAGGCGCAGTGGCGTATGAAAAGCCTTTTGACATCCATGATTGTTTGGCTGTTTTTACAGGATCTAAATGAGTCCAGGACACGACAAAGTAATGTCCATATGAAGCAGACCGCCACTGGGGAAGTCAAATCAGTCACGGCAAGACCTGTCTGGATCCCAAAAGTTGGGGATCTGGTCAGAGAGAAAATAGCGGACAAAAAAAGAATTTGGCCCATCATACAGAAAGCCAGTACAGGTTCTAGCAGTTGAAGGAACAAGAACTGTACTTCTACCGCCTCTTTCCGGAAAAAAGGAGAAAAGACTTGTCTCAATCGACCTAATCAAACCACACTATGTGGCCGATACTGAGTAGTAGGCCACGTGGACTCCAAAGTAGCAGACGCCCTCCTCTCGCTACAATTCAAGAAGTTCAAACGGAAAGACTTATCACGTTCGAAGAGTCTCCTGCACAGAATGATGGACTATGCAATAATGCTATGGAACTCGTTCCCCTTGAACCTGAAGTTCAAATT
Source organism: Calotriton arnoldi (assembly GCA_963921515.1). Classification (NCBI taxonomy): domain Eukaryota; kingdom Metazoa; phylum Chordata; class Amphibia; order Caudata; family Salamandridae; genus Calotriton; species Calotriton arnoldi. The sequence goes on from CAWUFW010001814.1 coordinate 240,698, forward strand.
CAGAACCAAAATGAAAGACAAATTTCAATTTGACCAAATACAGATGTCTACATCAACATGCCTCAACAAGAGCAAACTATGATTTCTACAAATCCTGATGCAATACCAACAATTGACCGAACTGCTTCTGGCTACTTCGTAAACTTTGATCCAAGTGAACCTGAAACTATGCCAGCCCAAAAATCGCACAAGCAGCAAGTTAAAGACTTTCTGAACTTTCTTAAAAAGACTTACCTGGTGTCACCTTGGGTAGAACAATGGGTAATCACCGGGATACTTTTCTTTCTTTTCTGGTTAGGCTTAGTAATAGTTTTTAGCATGCTTGTTAATGGAAAATACCTTCAACAAAGATCTGCAGCCCAAAAGGTGAACTTAATTTTAAAACCACACCAATCATCTCATCGAGAACAAAGAGACTTGTCATCAGTGAACATTACTGCAGTTCCTATACCTGATGGTATAGTTTGGGACACGGTTGATTTCGATATATTTGGTCCGAAAGAACTTTTAAGAATTCCTCATTTATTTAAAATATTGTTGAGTGATATCATTACCTCAAGTACATGATAATTGGGATTTTGAAACTGTAAATAATATGTTGTCTGATTTGGAAAAATCTGCTGCATCTTCTAATAGTGAAACATTGGAAAGCACATCAGATTTCGAAACAATGTATTGTTATCAACACTATGGTCATCACTTTTTACATAAATCTGCTAATCCTAGAAATGTGTTCACATACCACCAGTGGGAACATTGTCCAACACCGCCGAAAGGCAGTTCAAAAACATTTACACAAGTTTCCATATTTTTCAGGGTTTAATATGTCTGACCCAGCCTCATATTATTATAGGGTTGCACCAACATCAGCACAGAAAAATATGTTGACAAACACCAAACAGATTTACTCTGCTTCCTTTATTGCCCAGTTGTCTGAACAAGGTTTCAACTTATGGAAAGACACCATAGACTTGAAATCAGTCTGGGGTACTAGAGAATGGCAGGTTCAGGGATAAGAAGCTTTGTTTAGAGCATGCCTTATCCCTCAACAAATCATGTTTTTGAACAAAGCAGTGCAACAGACGTCTTGCCTTGGACTAGGCAAGAACAAAGACTTAAACACACCTCGGCTGCCAACTTCATCACACACCGAGGGTAACATAACATCACAGAAAGAGATTACGTTGAATGACATTATACAATACAATAGATCAGGCCCCGATTGGAAGAAATGGTTGATTTGGCCCACAGACACTAATCAGGCGAGATTCATGGGTAAAACCGAAGGTTTCGCTATCCATAGGCTAGATCCTCGTTATGTACAGAGAGAACATCCAGGGGTAGTGACATCCTACAGTGTTGGGAAGTTATGCCTTGATTGGCTAAAAACCTCAACACTCACAAAGGTGAAACAACACTTATCCTTACTGTCACAGGATGTGGATCTCAGGGATTTCTTACTAGGTCCCAGGAAGCCACGTCAGAAACGTTTCTATTATGCTGTCTACAATGAAATATGGAAAATATCCCAACAAGAGCCCGCAGAGAGGTTACGTGAAATGTCCGTCTAAATCTAGAAAAATCTCTAGCAGTGGTAGACAATGGGTAAACTACATTGACCTCCAGGATATATTCCTTAGGCAACATTGTATCTTCTGCGATAGACATACTAGAACAAGATTTGGCCACATTACAACACGGGCAATCTCAATTACGTTCTATTATGTTATTAAGCTGGACGCTGCAATCTTTGCGTGCAGGCTATGTGCCTTGGCGTTATATCAACAGTACGTCTCTGTTTTCTGAATACAATCTAACAGATAAACAGATAGAAATGGCACAAAGTGGAGCAAAATATACAATGCTGCGTATCGAAAAACTGAATAGATTAGCATTTACAGTGGCAGAATTACCGTCCACAAAATGGCTAATCCATGGCCACATAACTCTACCGGTCACTACTTTTCAGTTTCAGTATTGTCTTGAACGAAAGCAGGCAGGCAGATATGAAGAAATGGGTAAGGAATACATTAAGGAATCATGGGTATTACCATACAGATTTCGATGCCGGAGTGGGGATCGAGAAGTGTTTCTAAGCAGTACAAACTGTGAGAACGCTTTAAGTGGATCACTCATATGCCAGGATATAATGCTGCATGGGGCTTGTATTGGTTCTGTAGCGAACCTGTCCTGCCATTTGAGGGGTGCCCCAGCTGCAGTGATTACTCCAGCATTCAGGCTACTTTCAAATGGGAGTTACTTGATGCTGAACAGTCAAGGCTGCTGCGGAATGCTCCCGGGCATCGCATATCTGGTAACCGTGAGCTCCAGGGTTACTTGTTGTATGCAAGTATTGTTTCCACTGACACATACAGTCAGGGAGGCGCCGTTATGGCCTTCACTGAATGTTTCTTTAATACGGTTTGATACTCTAAGCCGAATGAAAGCCATGCTTTTACAGAAGTCTGTGCCCTTAACCTCCGCTCGAGAGACTTTTGATCTCCAGATCGCAAGGTCTTCGGCAGAGATACAGGCGCTTATTCATACAAACTGCCCTTTCCATTTCGCAGAAATGTTAAATCGTATCTTTAACATGTCTGATACAACAGGCATTGTCCACCCATTTAAGACCATAGTTTCTGGACTTCTGAGCACCTTTCATACGGTACCTGGAGTTATACCAAACTTCATACACTCCGTATTCGGAATCATCTTTGGAGGACTTCCGCTCATCCTGTTTCTAGTAGCAGGTATCCTGATTGTTTTATATTTGCTACACAATGGACGTCCCAGTCACCAAGGAGATGGAAAGAGCACTCCTGGAGCGTAAATACCGTGACCGCATGGTACAACATCTAGGCACGCCTCGCCTCAGAGAACTAAGTGCATCTTGGTTCTTGTCATTTCGACCAGTCTGGATGGACTGCATCTTACCTGTCCTTCGATGCCTGTTTTGCGGAGAAGAATGCGTGTTAGACTTTTGTTTGACACTCCCATCATGTGCGCATCCGGACGTGAATGCTTTACTGGACCCGATAACGGCTAATGTTCTGCAGTGTGTCAGCGTATTCCGATGTTCATGGCGGCATTCCTTGAGCCCCCACAGGTAGTAACAGCACCTGTTGGTATACACCGGCTCCTCCTCTGACACCCAGACGGCGCACAGTCTGCCCCAGCACCGGCTGCGGACAGTGTAGAACATCATCTGTGCTCGATTGAAGTACTCTGCAAGGTGCTACAGGGGCCGTCTGCTGCGGAAGCAAGTAACAAAAATGTTGCGTCTACCAGCCAGGAGGCATAAACATTTGACTCATTTGGCTCGTCGTGTGCTGGAAGAAAGTCGCCCTTTTTTTCCCCCAAACAAAGCTCAAATTTGGATCTCAAAACATTAATTGACATTCCTTTCATTATTGGGCACACATGGCTTTCTAATGCTTATAGTGCTTCGGACTATAACTAAGGACACTTTAGAGCTATGGCTAGACAGTTTTAAGTTTTTAGAAATTTTTTAGAAGTTTTAAACATTTTTAGTTAAACAGATGTTTTTAAACTTTGTGCGTACCAATATCTAGTTAAGCTAGTAGTACGGTAATAAGTTACATATGTCGTCCAGCCGGAAGAGGAGTGGGTGTTATATTCCATATAGGTACCCTATATAGGCGCAGGTAACATTGCAACCTTTCACCTATATTCTTCCCTACATTACATACATAATAGTTCTTAGGGACTAACCTTTTACCTAGATACGACACTGCATTCAGAACGCGTGTTTCCCCTAGTTCGAATCTCATACATTATGCATGAGGCTTCTTCGATGCACAGCAGGACTAACATCTCCTGTATAATATCTCTGTATAAAGTTCAGGCCTGACGTCATCCTTTAGGCCGACACAGTAACACAGCAAGGTAGGACCCCTGGGGAGACCTATGGGTATATATACATCACATCTTGCTTGGAAGGACAGAGGAGACCAAGACTTCCCGGCTGACACACTGACCAGAGACGCTGAGGTCCCTGCATGTAGACACTCCAGCTCGCAGTGGTCTAACATCCCTTACGGGGTGTCCAACTCGAGACCAGGACAGGGTCCCATATTCTCTCATTCTCAGGTAATGGGGTTGACTAGATCCTAGAGGGATTCTTGGCATAACACCTACACAGATGCTAGGTACATTTAGGTACATCTAGTTAGGGTGGCATCGTAGGAGTACGCACTTTTTATCATGTGTTTTATGTACTTGTATATATTCATGATCAGGGTTGTCATGTTCTGAGGTTGCCAGAATCTATTCTCTCCTTGGTAAGAGGAGATTATAGTGGCACTGTGAGCTAGCTAATACAGATAGGCAAACGTATCCGGTGGGGGTGCACGGAATCAGTCTGCCACCAATCCCACAGTTTATGTTATCCAAACGCGCAGATCCTGTATAGGTTATATAGGAACTACACGACATATATAGAGAGATATTTCCTGTGAGGAAATGCTTGATTGGGCTGATATGAATGAGAGGCTTAGAATCGAAAATCAGTTTCCTTGGATTAATCAATGCCTATATTTGCCTACGGTGGAGATTAGAAATCAGGCGTTTAAAGGAAATATATTGTTACCCATTCTCAGGTCATCCAGGTATAGCTAAGACAAATGAATTAATGAAAAGACAATTTTGGTAGGAGAATCAGTACACAGCTATAAACAGTATGTTTCCAGTTGTGACATCTGCTCAAGATACAAGAATAATCATAATAAGATAATGGGAGTATTACAACCATTGGAAGTCCCCAAACAACCCTGGCAAATGATTTCCATTGATTTTATTACAGATCTCCCGCCCGATAAGGATTTCACAGTCATTCTTGCAATTGTTGATACCATTTCAAAAATGGTTCATTTTGTTCAACAAAAGAGTTAAAATCAGCATAAGAGGCTAGTCCTCTGTTTTTATAACAAGTAATAAAACTTCACGGGTTGCCTACAGTAGCCGTTTATGATCATGGGGCTCAATTCAGCTCAGGATTTGGAAAGCATTTTGGTAAATATTTGAAATTAGAAATCAGGTTGTCCTCTGCAGGTTGTCCAGCCAGATGGTCAAACTCAAAGATTTAATCCAGAGTTGGAAACATATGTGAGGTGTTTTATCCAAGATCAGAAATCATGGTTGGCTGAATTTTGTCAAAATAACACTGTTCATTCCTCCACTGGTCATGGTACATTTTTTTGTCAATGCAAGGATTCCATCCACCTTTGTTTGGCTGATATACCACTGACAGGTTCTAACAATCCATCTGTTGAAGAATGAGTGTATAATAGACAATTTAACAAAATCCAAACAAAGAACGAAGATACAGGCAGAAAGAAATGAAGAAAAGCACCCTTTATCAAATAGGTAATGCAGGAATCTCTCCGTTCTTAATATTAAATTGCCTGGTAAATGAAACTTCCAGCCCAGATTTATTGGACCCTTTTCCATAGGCAAGATATTTAGTTCGGTGGCTATGAAATTGACATTACCATAGGCAATGAAAAGCCACGCAGTATTTCATGTCTCTTTATTAAAACCAGTTAAGAAGGGTACTCAAATTGAAAAACCACTGGATTCTATAATTCAAGATTCTGAAATTGAATATGAGGTACATACTTTCCTGGACTCATAAATAGTAAGAAAGAAATTGCAATACTGGTGAATTTGAAGGGTTATGGCATAGAAGAAAATTCTTGGGAGCCAGCACAAAATATTCATGCCCCTCTAGTAATAAAGAAATTCCATGAAGACAATCCTGAAAAAGCTAAAGAAGACCCTACAGAAGGATGCACTGTCATGGTTACGTGACACAGCGGTGTCAGGAACTTTAGTGTTACAAAAGATAACAAGCTTAAAACCGTAGCAATGTTTCATATAAACATTCAGAAATTGTATCAATTAAAAGTAGTACATTACAGTACATATAAACCTTCAATATTATATTGGTTAAAATATAGTACCATACAGTACGTGAGTTCCATCTTCTCAGTATAAACAGTATACTTATTCACAAAAATTCTGTGCAAATTGCTGGTTGTATTAAATTTGAGTATTTATTCCTGGTCATTTTTTTTTTTAGGGCTGATTCGTGGAACTTTAAGTACTTTTACAGCTTACAATTCAGTTGAGGATCTGAAGGGTTAAAACTTGGTATAATAGCGGCCCTGCATGTCCTGATCCCTCTTGCTTTGAAGTCGGACCTTAACAAAGTGAGGTGTGCAGTATGTAAATACGGGCAAATACAAATCAAGTGAATAATATCCTCCTTCTTGTGACCACAAAATCTGCATGCTGTGGGACGACTGCGCTTCCAACTAGGTTGGTCCGTTCTTGTTGGTAGCTGGCCAAACCGAAGTGCCATCACACATTTCTTTTGAAATGCCGTAAAATTGAGACATAGATAAGGTGCTGGTTTTAAAGTTTCGTAATTCTTGATCAACCATCAATGCATGTGCTCGTTGACTAAAGATGTTTTTATCATGTAGTAGGGAATGGAATTTTGCCACTTTAATAGAGAATTGTCATCAAGATTGTAAAGGAAAGGTTTTTGTTCCATAATTCCCCCATATTGGTAGTGTGAAGTGCTTTGAATAGGTATTGGTTATGGGAGGATGTTTTGTCTTTTTCCACTTCAGTCCACAAAGCTTTGTTGATTGATGAGTGATCTGAATTTAGTTTTATTTTGTACCAACTTTATATAGTGGTATACAACCTCCCAACGGATTCATTAAATTCCAACCGCACCACCGCTGGTGAAGCATTTTTAGGTAGTCGAAAGAACCCTTTTGTAGGTGGCAACATGCAGTTTGTTCAGAGTTAGAGAGTCTTTTCCATATAAGGCGACACTGGCGTAAGATATTGTTGGCAAGAATCTTGCTGCTATCACAGATAGCAGTGGTTTGAAGGAAGGGCATTCCAGTTTTTTGGCTAGCGTGCTAAGGGCAAATATTAGCTCACCCGCCCTTTTAGACATGTAGTTCCTCTGTTCCTGTTGGTTGAATCTATTATCAAAATAGACTCCTCGATATTTGTAACTAGTGACTTCTTCCAGCTGCTTTCCATCCAACCAGATTTTATGTTTTTGGCTAGGTCGGTTGTAAATTTACATGGTTTTAGATTTTTTGTGTTGAATTCCAGCTTATTGGTGGAAACATAATCCTGCAATTCAGATCGCCCGCTGGAGACCTACTTGTGTTAGACTCATTAATACCACATCATCACCATATGAAAGAAGTGACAGGGTTAATTTGCCCAGTCGAGGTAGGTGAGAATTGATCTGGTAAATCGTTGATGCTAGATCTGATATGAACAAATTAAATAAATGGGGAGCAGGTAGGCATCCTTGTTTCAAGCCCTTACTTGTAGCAATCCTTCTTGAAACCTGGTGCCATCGCCCAGCTTGACTCTTATCCAGGTGTGCGTGTAAAGTTGCATTATTACTTGCAGTATTCTTTCCGGAAAATTCAAATCTTTCAGTTTTCTCTACAACAGGTGTTCCGGTTTCTTTCCTAAATCCGGCCTGATTGACTGGGATCAGGTTGTGCTTATCTGTCGACTCGATCAAGTAGTGGACAGATAAGTAGTACTATAAGCCTATAATTTGCCGAATTCAACCGATCTCCACCTTTGAAGATAGGATTTATTATAGAGCCTAGCCAGCTAGGTGGCATACGACCTAGTGGTTCCACTTCTTGGAATAACGTAGATAGATGAGTGCCCCAGCATTCCATGTCACGTTTAAACATGGCCTGGGGAATGCCATTTGGTCCTGATGCTCCATCACTTCTTCCTCTACCTATTGTGTTTATAACATCTTCAGATGGAAAAGTAGGAGTGGAAGCATTGTCTGCGAGGGGGTTGCTTTTTCTTATTGTGCCCGAATTTACCGAAGTTTTTATTCTTTCGTCGTTGACATTGTTAAAAGATTGTTCCGATTGCAAAATTAACCGAGGTTCGGGCAATATTTTCCCTTTGAATCTTCTGGCCAGGACGTCTACCCAGGTTTTCTCCTGAACGTTCAAGTTATTCAAAATTTTCATTGGCCTGCCAAGTTATTAACTAGATCCCAAAAGGAGCTTGAGTTGGTTTGTTTCACACTGAACACTAAATTTGTCCAGTTTGCCTCGTTCCGTTCGCTTTTCTCTTCCCTTAGTAGTTTTTATATTCTTTCCTCAGCTGGTGTATGTTTTCCCATTCAACTTGATCAGTATCTGTGGTTTTGGAGTTCCTGACTGGTCTTCTTAGTTCTCGTTTTAGTGCTTGCACTTTACGTGAGGAAGCGTTGTTTTCCTTTTCTAATTTTCTCCTATCGCAGCCTGACATTAATAGTGTAAATTTTGTTGTGAACTCCATCCAGGAATTTATTGAGTTGGTGTTTTTACAACAACTAGCCACTACTAAAACCCTTATTATGCCATTCAGATCCTGGAGCGAGGCATATGTCCACCTCAGGTGTTTTAAGTTGGTCGAATTTATGTGGCCTTCCAGTGCCGGAGTGATGATGTGCCTTCTAGGGTTTAACCCGAGATAAATATGCTGGTGAGAATGATCGCTCAAAGTTGTAAAATTAATTGAGAACTGTAATAAGTGGAGCAGCAGAGAAAGTGAGACAATTCTGTAATCCAATATAGATTGCACTTTGGCTCCATGAAATGTGAATTTCAGGGGGTGTCCTCGGTTGTTCTGCCATTGATTACCCACATCCCCAAATACTCTAACGCTATTACTAATGTTCGACCTGTATGATCTAGACTATATGTCAGTAATTGGTACTGCGGTAACACATTCCAGTGTATGTTGTCTGATGTCAATTTTTCATCCTCATCGGGGAAATGGATTAGGTTAGCATTAAAGTCTCCTGTTATGATTATGTCCTAAAAAGGATGCACACTTCTTGTGTCAGAAACTGTTGTAATTATTAAGGAGTTACGTTCTTTTTTCTTCTTTAAATTAGGGTGAATGTAAACATTGATCAGCAATACTGTTCTTTGTTCATGTTTCGTCCTATAAATTAATTAATTGCAGACCCTGGTCAGGAGATTTTAGTTGTTCAGATTTAATGTTTAGGTTTGTCATCACGTAAACAGCTAATCCTCCTTTTGGGCGGCCATAACGATCATTTTTGTTTGCTCCCACAGTGTAATGAATAAAAACCTTCCATGGGCAGATTATTCAGGGCCCATGTCTCCTGAAGAGCTATTATATAATACATTTCCCAATCCTGGGATGGTATGCCTTCTTCTAACAGTTTTTTTGCCCCCGCTATGTTCCATGAGAGAAGGTGTAGGCCGTCTCTCACTGTCTTTCTTGGTGGGGATTCATTGGGTCATTCTCCCTTGTATGCATTTAATGTGGTTGCAAGTCAACACCACTGTGTTGGCTTGTATCTATATTCGTGGCCAGGTCGTTACTCCTCAGAGAGGGACTTGGACATCTTCCTCTGGCATTCGGCAGGACTGAATACACCAGATTCTTTTCAGGTGATTTTGTTGGGGGTTACTTTATTTGATGATGAGCTTTTGCTATGAAAGGGTGGGGGTAGCCTGTCTTTGTTTGTTTGGTTAGTGTTATGCCACATGCTTCAAATTGTTACATGGGGTTCAGTATGAGTTGTACTGTTTCTTCTGATGTAGTAAGAGTATGTTCCGCACGTTTAGGAGAAATTCCACTGATAGCAGATCCGTGGATTCTATATGCTTTAGACCTGGAATTTTAGTGTTCAGTTTTAGTATATTCCCCTGTTAAGGATGTTGTGTTGACCTTGTGAGTCATATAGTGGAGTAAAGATGATTTTTAGCATGTCCTTGTTGGTCAGGGGAAAATTGTTCTGGATCTGCGGAGGATGCCAAGCGTTTTTTGGTGGATTCACCTTTCTATGGGTTTGTAATGCTACCCTAAAGCCTGATTGGGAAGTGGTTTTGTCCAATTTCACATACTGGGTTAGGATGCCCTCTTCAGGTGTAGTATGAAGGAGGTCCCTTTCATTTTCTCTTGCTGATCTTCTTTCTTGTTTAATACCTGGTCTCCCGGAGCGATCTCCTGTACACTAATCGTTACAGCTTTTGTTGACAGGGTATGCTGAATGGGACCTGGGTCCTTCATGTTCTTTGGCGTAGTCCCTTTAATCTGGTTTGTATTAATCACTTAATTGCTGCTTAATGCCATATCTTCCTGACTTCAGGGCCAATGACCATTGTCCCTGATTTGTGGGTTATGCTGCGTTGTTTCTTTCATATTGTTTTTAAGCCGATTGTGTGGATATTGCATTTTTAATGTTTTCTGTATTCTGCTGCTGATTTCCTTCTTATTTTGTGTCGATCTTATTTCTTCCTCTGCCACTTTATGGTTGTCATTAATGGTATCTGTTGTTGTCATGCTGCCCAGTTCTCTTATTGATGGAGATTGCGGTCTAGATTTGTTTAGACATAACTTTTCTGATTCATCTGCCTCTTCTGCGTCACACCTAGTTTGGCTCACTCCATCTACTGTACTGGAATGCGAGGTGTTTAGTACACTGGGATCAACCGTGGTGGCTCTGGTTTTTTTAATATGGGATATATTCTGGATTCTTGTTGATTTTTCACTTATCTTATTCTTTTCCTTGCGTTTCTGTCACTTTTTTGCCTCCTTGAATGCCTCCCCTTTTTAGTGTTGTTTATACTAACACCTACTATTGTGGTCTGGTCTTCCTTCATGGCTACCATTTCCAGTTGCTGTTGCTTGAAGTCATCCATGACTTCCCCTAGAGGTTCACTGGATATCCTTGGTTTTCTTTCTCCTATTTTCAACTGTTCACTTGGTTCCTGAGATTTCATTTCCTGGTTTTTGTTTGATTTGGTGGTCTCCTGTGATTGACAGCAATTGATCATTAAGCTGTTGGTCAAGTTGGCCTTTTTAATACCTATTATCTTTTCCAGGATTGGGGAAGGATGCTCAACTTGTCAGTAATCGGCCCACATTGGCATGCTGCTTGAAGTGGGGAGTGAATCTTTTGTACTCTTACAATTAAATGAGTGAGTCTTTCAAGTTTGTTGTTGATACCTACAATGTACGTGGCCATTATATTAATTAAATCTATTTGGATATTCAGTTTGCCTGACTGCATTACGAGTGCCTTTGTTGTGCCTTGTAATGTTTGTAGTAACAGAATGTAGAGACCATGCTGACTGCATATTTCTCCTGCTGAAAGCTCTTTTGCTGTTTCTATACTGGGTTTTGGTTCTATCACTTCTATGTTTATCTGCGAGGGGTCAAAGGCAGTATCCAGTAATGTTTGAGTGGATTTACTAGTGATAGCACTCTTTTTGGGTGGTTCCATATCATCCTTTATTATTACTGTATACTCATTTGATGTTGTAATACGATCATCGTCTTGTTTTGCCAATTCTTTAGTTGCCCACTCCTGATTGATCGTTTTTTCATCCTGTGAGAGAGATAGATCTCAACCAGGAGTTTTCTATATCATCTGGTTTTACAGAAGCATCTGCATTTAACCCCTTGGAGGTCTCCTGATTCATGGTTGCTCTTGGCGTGGGATGTGTGTGTTTTAGCCTGTCAAGTTGAAACCTGTGTTTTGCACTTTTATCTAACACTGTGTTCTCCAATTTTTCACTTTCGGTGTATTTTAATGGTTTGTCTGTTTTTATAGCTTCAGTGGTAATTCGGTCTTTTGTGACCAGAGGGGGTCCTGTAGCATGTATTTGCACCTTTTTGATTATTCGTTTTTTGGGGTCCTCACTGACTACCACAGTGTCCCCTTTCTTTGTCAATAGGGTGTCTGACCCCTCTATTGTCTCTGGCCCCTAGCTGCTTTCTTTACCCTCTTTATCTTTTGGTGTGGCATATGTTGTGTCTATTTATAACTCTTTCACTTGCAGGGTTACTTTCTGTGGGATCCAGGGCTGTCCAGAGAACTGTTACATTTGCTGGCACTGAATAAATTACAGCAATTAGAGAGCTAGATATGATGATCATCAGGACCAGAGGAAAGGGGGTGTGTGCAGCAGTGAATGCCACAACAAAATGAAACAAGCTTGAATCTCGTGGGAAGCTAGATTTCGGAATCCTGAGTCTTCTCGTTGCTTCCTAAAGCAGTCTGTGGTTTTCAAAGGAGAATGGCAATCATTGCATTTCTATATTTCCAGTGAGAGAACTTCATCTAAGTTTAGAGAAGAAAGAGCTGAGCTATATGATTTTCTACTGGCGGAACTTAGGCGGAAGGATGCATTGTATATATTGCTGATGATAGAAGGTTCTTTTCTAATCTGATATTGTATCATACAGGCTTGCAGTGTGACGAGCCTCTCACCTGTCCATTTCACCTGTATATGGGCTTCCGTGACTTGTGTTACAAAGTAATGGCCTCTATGTGGAGGTGAATTGGACTAACTTTGTGACACTACTGCAGATTGATAAATCAAAATCCGGAAACTGCAACACTTATGGCCTCATGGATTGCACCACTCATGACATGTTCAATGACATTTTTTAATGACATCACTGATAGCATCTAAATGACATCATTGATGACAACGCTGGGCATGGTGGGGTCATAAGTTTTAGTTAGCTCAAGAAACTATAACTGGTGATTTTTAGTGTGTTTTTAGTTTAAAACGTTATGTTTTAACTGACATTTTCACCTAACTTTAACATCACTTTCATCATTGTATATTTTGGGAGAGAGAGAGAGAGAGAGAGAGGAGAGGGAGAGGGAGAGAGAGAGAGAGAGAGAGAGAGAGAGAGAGATTACACACTGGCAGTCAGCACTGTTCAGTTATGATTCAGATGGTGAATTATTTGATGTGCCTAAAATGTTGGACAGCTTTACACAAAGTCAGCTAAGTTTCAGCATGCCAAGTTTCGTGTTTGTGACGATCTGTCCACAAAAGAAAAAGGTAGGGGTTGGTGAAAAGGCGTATCATTTTAGCTCCTATAAGACATTTTGTCACAAGATAGATCAAAATATGTTGAACGGATTTACATCAAACTTGGTATGAAATTAGAATTTTATGCAGAAAGCTTTCTTTTTTATTTGGTGTACATCCGTTCAGTAGTTTTTGAGCTATTCACATTTAAAGAAAGGTGCCAGCCTAGATATAAAGGGTTAACACTTTTGTATATCACCGTCTTGTCAGTTGAAAAGTCATTTGTTAATTTGCTTATAACTTTGGCACCATTTGACAACTATGCATGAAATCTGGCAGGCACTTAGAATGCTCAGACTAGTATTGGTATCTATGAATATGTTTATATCCATAAAGCGAGGGGCCCAGTAGGGCACAAACGTTTTCATTTGCTAATATGTTTGGCAATGCGTGTGAGTCTGCACAAAATCTGGCAGAAGCGAGGCAGGATTAGGCTTCTTTTTGTACATTAAGCTTGTGCCAATTCATAAAGCGGGGCATAGTTAATAGGGAATTAATAGAATTTTAATTAGCTTATTACTTTGGCTCTGTGGCAAGTAGTTGTGAAGTGAAACCCTGTGCAAAGGAGGTGTTCAAAGTTTAATGGGTGGATCAAAGATATTTGTGAGCTGAGCAATTAACTTGTAGGGCTACTGTTAGTTCGCCAATGCCAGATGCTTTCCTTTCTTTTTATGTACAGAGTGGGGGTATGCCACAGATTTTCTAGCTGTCTCCCTCCAGACCAAATCACCTCCGGTTTCAGCTGCATTGACTTTGAATCAATTCTCACCCATACAACCCTCAGGCTGTGATCTCTGCGGAACTACACATTCTAAACTTGGAGTCTGTGAATAATGACACCCTCAAGGATCAGATTCCACGAAAGATGTAAACCACAGGAGTTCCTTCCCTCTCACCCCTACAATGCTGTTGAGCCTATTAAGCAAGGTGGTGTTGCTGACTGTATTGAATGCAGCAGGCATGTTTAATAACACTAGTATATCTAGGTAGCCACAGTGGCATCTTCTGCATCTAGTAGTTCTGAACCTGTCCCACTGCCTGGTTATAAACCTGACTGGGATAGATCGATAATATTAGAGATATATTAATTCCACTGGCAAAGTTTTACGAGGTTCCCAAACTTGAAAACTTGAGGGGATAAAAGTAGGTTTTATGTTTTTTTTCCCTAAAAAAACGTGTGGCCTTATTCCGATGTCGGTGGGCCGGCCATCGGTGATGGGCCCACCGACATCCACAGAAGCGGTCCGACCGCCGGATTATGATCCGGCAGTCGGAGGCATCGGGCAGAGGGACCGACCGCTGCTTTTCTGATGGGCTCAAGGAGCCTGCCGGGACAGCAGTGGGACGGTAATCCCTACAAAAGGGGCAGTGCCTGCTCAGGCACTGCTGTGGGGATTCCATTGTCTGGTTCCCTCAGCCTGTACATGGCAGTCTGACTTCGATGTGCAGGCAGACGGAAAGGGACTTTGGGGCCCCTTGTAGGGCCCAGTCCTCTTTGGGCCTCCGCTATTGGGCCTGGGGGGGGGCACATGTGGTGCCCCCACCAAACATCCATGCACCGTGTGCCAGGCACCACATGGTGCCTGGCACACGGTGCATGGATGTTCAAAAGTATGCCTTTTTCAATTGCAGCCTGTGCTGTGGCTCTCTTCAGAGCCGTATCAAAAGCTGCAATTGAAAAAGGCATATTTCTGCCTGCCGTGCTGGCGGTCACATTGTAATATGGGAGGTGGAACCGCCGACTACTATTTATTTATTTATTTATTTATTTGTAAAGCGCATCATTCATCCCAAGGGATATCAAGGCGCTGATCGCAACAATGCTTGGCTGCTGGTATAAGAAAATAGATGGTTGTTAATTTTTCGGAAACAGATGAGTTTTAAGCTTTTTTCGGAACGTCAGATAATCAGTCGTAAGACGTAGATCCAAGGGGAGTTCATTCCATCTCTGAGCTGCTAAGTATGAGAAAGACCGTCCCCGGTCCTCACTTTCTTGATGCGTTTAGTTCTGGCTAATGCTTGATGGAGTGACCGAAGGCTCCTTGAAGGGACATAGAACTCAATTCTTCCCTGGAGAATTCTGGGTCCACTTAGATATAATACTTTATGTGCATGACAGAGCAGCTTAAATACTGCTCTTTGTCGTATTGGAAGCCAATGCAATTTTTTCATGCACGCTGATGCGGAACTTAGTCTGCTTTTATTGCATACTAATTTGGCAGCAGCATTTTGGAGCACCTGGAGCCGCGTGGTCGGGTGGTTCTACTCCCACTGTGATGTCGGGCAGACACTCGTCCGACCGGCATCGTAATGAGCCCCTTAGTGTTTTCTAGATTTTTGCTCACCATCTGTTAAAATGATTCCAACTGTGTGAAGCTGTTCTCAAATTCGCACACTCCTAACAGAATGTGCACAGACAAAGAAAGGATGTAAAAACATTTGATAATTGTTTACCCATTTTTATCAGCGATTTGCGAATAAAAGCATCAGCTTTTAGCTTAACTCATAGAGTTGATTGCCTGCTTAGTTGGTGAACTCAGCACACTGTAATTTTCCAAAGATCTCAAATTGTACTTTATCAGATGAAAGATGTTCACCGAGTCCTGGCTGGAACAGAATGCACATCACTGCATTCTGGCACTCTATGTTTCATTTTATCATTATAAAACGTGTAATACAAGTCAATAATTTCACTAGGATGTATTCACATAAAATGATATTGAGATTTAAAGGCACTCATGTGGAAACACGGACGAAGAGTCTACACTCAGAAAAGAACATATATCAAGTTCACTGAATTGCACAGAAACATACATAAATACTCGGGATCAGCAGCATTTCTATTTTCCTCCAATGCTATTGGTGGCACTCCTACTTTTCAGGTCTGGCAGAGATAAATGTAATTGTCTGTCAGATATATTGAAATAACTTAATATTAACAGAGGGAGAGGGACAATGGGTCAGCCCCCCTCAGCCATTGCTTCCACCTAGGGAATTTGACGCAATCACAGAGTTACTAAAGGCAATTATCCTGGAATTGTGCCAAAACCACAGATAGGCGTAACAAGGAGAAATATCGGTATTTCTCCTTGTTACTTCCTCTTTCTATGCACGATGCTTTCTGCATCACACAGAGAAAGTGGAAATTTCCTTCTAAGATTTCTTTTGCAGGAAGGTTTGCCTTCCTGCACAAAACAATCCTGCCTGCAACGCAGGCACACTTGCAGCATGGCGTAAGGGTACCTACATTGGCACTAGGCAGAACACAGTGTGCCAGAGCTAGTAGATTGCAAAAGTTAGCCATATCTTAATAAATATAGTGCATTTCTACTCTATCCCTTTCACACAATGCAATGAAGCAAGATGCCTTGCTGTGTTGTGTGAAATATTAGTAAATATGCCCCTGGTTGTATATGATGAGTCTGCATAGAGGACGTAACACACTTCTATTTAGTGCCTGTGAGAAATTGGGTTGTTGGTTGAGCGGGTGAAACCCTATTCAATGCAACAGCCACAATCCTTATCAGAGTGAACCACAAAAAGTCACTGATTCAACCTGTGCTTAACCCTCTGGGAGTTTGGCACAAAGGCAGTCAGGCTTAACTTATATTATAGTATATAAAGTATTTACGCAGCACACAAACAGTGATAAGGTGAAAACACAACACAAGAAAAGATTTACACCAATTTAGAAAAAGAGTAAACTCTATTAAATTATTTGATATGAAAACAACAAAAATCCAATCAGTAGAACAATTTCATAGATTTAAGGTAAGTATAGCAGCTGGAAGGGAAGCATGGCATGGAATCATGGCCAACAGGAAGTAGGCTCCCGAGCCCCGGCCAGCTGGATTACCTAATCCTGTTTATCCTGCAACATCCTGATCCCCAAAGGGGTGCTGTTAGTTCCTCACGTATGCTACTGGCTATGACTGACGTGGGCCATTTTGCCTGTCGACGGTGAGAGGACGAGCTGGCAAACGGGTCTGCGGCCTGCTTGTAGTGGACCCTCGCCACATCGCTCGGGCCATAGCAAGTGCCCGGCGGTTGACTGCCCCCACCCTATTGCCGCATTGACCTCTGGAGTACAGCCCATGTCCTGTGCTGGGCGGCCCCTTGGTGACAATTGTGCCACCGGTCTGGGGAGAAACTGGTGCAGCGGTGCCACTGTGCTTTCAGGCAGACCCTATGGCCTACTGACCACTACGCCGAAGAAAGAGCCATGGGTCCCTTAGCTGCATCTAAAACCTACGGCCCTGGCATCATGAGCATGCCCCACCTCAGGGGAAAGCCTGAGGCCGTGGCATGCTGCAGGTGGAGTGTTGCGCCCTACAGGCCCTGATCAGCTCCTGAGGTATTCCTGGCCGGGTGGTAGAGAGAGTGTGCGGCCTGGCCCCTGTCTTGGGCCTCCCATCTGGCCATCTGGTCCCAAGCTGGATGCTAGGTGGCTTGACCACGCCTGGCTACGGGGACGCTGGTTGCGGTGCTGCCTGAGGGGTGTGGGAAGCCAAAACCAACGCTGGGAGCAGCCGGTCTACGCTGACCACGTGATCCTGCTTGCCTGCTGCTGAAGGCAGTACCATGCGGCTGGAGAAGTCCGCTGGTCCCCCATTACCTGTGGGATCGCTGTGATGCTGGGGAAATCTGAGGCATTCTGACAATAGGAGGATCCTGAAGCGCCCACCCAGGTGAGGAGTGTTGGGTGGTGCGGAACGGCCTGCGCAACACAACTGGGGGACACACGTGGGCTGAGACAGCCCTACTTGACATTGCCATAGCCTACTCAGAGAACATTCTGCTCCCTTGCCCGTGTGTGCTGTGTGCAGAGAGACCTGCTCTGGCCCGGGATTGCCCCTACTCTGGCACCCTTGGGGGCTCCCGCTTGATGGCTGGGGCTGTGGATGGCCTCTCGCGTGCTCTGTGCTCCCTGGTATTGCCTGGAGACCGGCGGAGGGGTGGCCCTACAATAATCACCTGTTCACAGTGCCACACTCGGGACTAGGCATAAGAAGACCTGGGGCCCAGTACCAAGTCTGCAGTAGCTTCCTTGAGGTAGCCCAGGGAGGGGGCAACATTGGATATATACGGTGCACAAGCCACTTGTGCAGTCGGCTAGTGCCACTGGACAGGAGGAACATTCCCCGGCAGCCCTCCTTGGTGTCACTGACCCCATATGGCAGGGTGTTCCCTGAAGCTCACAGCGTGGCGACACCCCGGGAAGAGGCGACCTACGAATTACAGTGCTCCCTGGGCTCTTGTGGCCCCTTCTGGCATTTACATGGACTAGGACAAGTAAGCCAAAGCACATGCCTCCAATACGATCACACAGCACACTACATCGTACCAGCCCTCCCAGAGGATTACGAGACACATGGGGGCCTCGGACAGAGGAGACCACACCGACAAAGACATTGAACCCTCCAGGGCATAAATACCGGCAGCCATACAGCTGTCTCTGACAGCTCTGGAATGCAAAATTGAAACTGTGTCCATAGATGATAACTTCCTACGTGCTGACCGTAGAAATGTTTCAGACAAAGTCACCACAGCAGAATCTAAAATCACGGAACTGCAGGGGGAGTTGACGGCCCTAAAGTGCCAATTATCACAGATGACCACTGTGGCTGTAGAGCTAGAGAAAAGAGCGGAGGACGCTGAGGGTCGCGCTCGTCGGAGTAACATGCGAGTCCTAGGATTCCCCAAGAAGTCGGAACGGGAGTCCACTGAACAATTTCTGCAGGACTGGGTGCGATTGGAGCTGTAGCCTCATGATCTGACTGACCTGCTCATGGTGGAGAGGGCACACAGAGCTCTGGTGCCCCACACGACCCAGGGCCCTCTGAGGGCCATAATCACCAAAATTCTTAATTACTGAGACAGGGACTGCATCCTCTGAGCAGCATCTGAGGGGGCAGTCCCCCTATCTGGCAACAGTATGATTGCCATCTACCTGGACTATACCAGACGTGTCCAGGAGAAACGTAATCGTTCCTTAGTGTGAAGCAAAAAGTACACTCCCTCCAGCTACGATACATGCTCCTATACCCACCACGGCTGAAAGTCATCTTCCACGATAGAGCACACTTTTTCGATAGTCCTGAAGAGGTCTGGCACAGGCTGGAGCTGCGGGATGATGCTGCACAGGTCCCATCCTAGCGAAGAACATCATCGATCCTGGGGGACACAAACTCGGAGGAACACTCAGTAGATAGCTATGGGGTAGTTTAGGGGGTGCTGTGGACAGCACAAGGTCTTGGAAAATCCAGATGGATATTCTGGAGGACCCCGTGGGGTGCGAGGCGATCTCAAATTCTCTTACAGATTATCTAGGGTCCACCTGGGGCTCCACTGCCCACAGGTCCATGGAATGGGAGGCCCTCAAGGCAGTCCTACAAGGCACCTGCCTGAGTCTCACATGTGGAGTACGTCAACTGTTACAGACAAAACTCCTTTTTGAGGAAGACAAACTGGCCAGGATTCAAGTGACGCCACAGACTAGTCCAGAGTCTCCTGGGATGGAACTTTCTGTCTGCCGATGCATTGCAGACACTTGGTATAGGCTAGATAAATACACCTTGCAACAGTATCGCCAGAGACTGCACCAGGAAGGAGATAAATCCAGGAAACTCTTAGCCTGGATTCTTCGTAGGGAGCACACTCCCCCACCCACACTCCCCCACTGATAGCACACTTGGTGACACCCACAGCACTGATGCTACGTCTAGGACTGACATTGGACAGGTGTTTCAGTGCCATCTGCAGCTGGTGTACACTGCGGACCCACAGGTGGATGCGCAGCAATATGTTCCCTTCTTAGAGGGAATGGATGTGTCCAGTCTTAGCCCTTTAGTGAAAGAGGCTCTGGAGGCTCCACTGGACCTGGAGGAGCTTCGGACGGCCTTACAGCGCCGGGGGGCAGGGTGGCGGCTTCCCTCTCGAACTGTATCAGGATTTCCCTGCCATGCTGCCTATTCTTCCACCAACCATAAGAGAGGGGGAAATATGTATGCTTTTGAAACTGGGGGGACAGAAGACCGACCCAGCCTTGTACAGGCCTCTCACGATGATTAACTCGGACATGAAAGTTCTATGCAAACTGCTGGCCACCTGGCTGACAGAATACATGCCACATCTGGTACATGAGAACCAGTGCAGTTTCATTCTGGGCCATAAAACTGGGATGAATCTCCGATGGCTAACATATATCCTTCATGAGTCTTGACACCGTAAAGTGGAAATGGCCCTGTTAGCCATTGATTTGAAGAAATCGTTTGACTCGGTGGACTGAGGTTACCTGCTTGAGGTACTGTGGGTCAAGGCTTCGGGCTCAATTGGGCCAAGTCACTTTTATTCCCACTCGCTTCATTGGTTGGGATCCCATCAGACTAGCTACCTTATCTAGGCCTGTGCTGGGAGATGTCCCATTTCAGATAAGTTTCAGGTTGTACACACCAAGGACCAACAACTCTGTCTTGCTATCAATAGGGTAGTGGAGGGGATGAAATCCTTCATGCTTTTCTGTAATGCACTTCCCCTTTCCCTAATGGGCCACTTGGCCATAGCAAAGATGGTCGTACTCCAGAGATGTCTGTATGTGTTACAGAACACACCTTGCTATATTCCTGCTAGGGTTTTTCGGCAACTAGACTCAATTCTCAATTCCCTTTTATGGGCGGGTAGACACAGCAGCGCGGCCCTGCCAACAATGAAACGATTGTATGAGGAAGGTGGCCTCGAGGTTCCGTGACTCGATTTATATTATTATCCCACTCATTTACAGCATGAGACCAGATGGTTGGACCCAGAAGATAACTGGGAAAAAAGCCTACTGGAGGAAAGGGTTCCTGGCGGACACCTACCAGAGCTTCTGATGGAGGGTCCGTGCACCCCCCCCAAAATGCCCCATACATAGTTAGACACAAGGCCGAACTGTGTCAGCGCTTTGCCCAATCAGTATTGAAGAGAGCCCGTACCACAGAGAATTACCGATCTGGAAACTCAAACCAATGCAACAGATGGAGGACAATATATCCTAATGGGCATGGCGTGAGGGTGGGTGTGAACTTATTGGAGACTTCTACCCTGGGGAGACCTTCATCTCCTTTAAAGAGGCTTGTGCCTCATTTATGTTGGGACCCGATCACATCCTGCATCACATTGGTCTAGCGGGCACTTCTCGGGCAACTTGACCCTCCGATCCCGCTGCCCCTCACCCTACACACTCTTGGTATTCTGTTAACCTGCGGCTCTGACTGCCACTTGAGCACGTTCCTATATAAGGCCATGAGATTGGACTCCATGGCTCCTTCCACTAGGTCGCGGGACACTTGGGATGTGGATTTAGACACTCCTCTAGAGGAAGGGGACTGGACTCGTGTTAACAGCCTCACACACTCCGTTTCATGCAATGCCCGCTTCAAGCTGATCCACTACAATTTTTTGCACATGACTTACCTCACATCTTGTGGTCTGAGTTGAATGTACCCCACTAGGTCAGGCAACTGTCCCAGTTGCGATGACAGTGGTGCAGAATTTATACATCTCACATGGCTCTGCCCTGGGGTCCAGCACTTTTGGACCTTGGTGGTCACTGACAGTGCATCTACCCCTGGAGCTGACTGCCCAATCCTATTTACACAAGGTAATGTTAAGCGCCAGAAAGGCACAAAGATGGCATACAAATCTTTACAATTAGCATTAGTCCTGGTCCGCCACAGAATAGCAAATCACATGGATAGGCCAAAGATCACCAGATTTTGACCGTTGGCATAAGGACGTTCAGGAATGGGCCTTGGCAGAGGAGTCTCATATGAAACTTAGTAGACAAGATGACAAAGTACATGACGACATCGTGGCTTGGAGGGTCCTATGTGGCACTTTACTGGACCCTGAGTCCACCATGTCCTCTACAGATAGTGAGTGTGAGGAAGAGTAGGAGGTTGGTGACACACAGACTGGAGGAACGCCATAGATGTACAAGGACTTGGGTTGTGGCTAAGTGTGAGGGGTGCACACCTCATAGTTTGGGTTCCTGTGTACTGGATGCCTGTAATTTTACTGTTACACTGTTGATTAGAATCTTGCCTGATTCACTACATGATTTGTACCTTGATTTCTGCTGTTTACGTGTTTCAATACAAACTGAAAATAAAGATTATAAAAAAAAGTATAACAATTGAAAGCACAAAGCACCGCTTGCGGTTATCTGGTGAAGTGACAAGTTCAAGCCGATTGCAATGGAGCGTGGGACGGATCCAGGGACCAGGTTAGTCCTGCTGAAAAAGTGACCTTCTAAAGTCCAGTGCGAAGAGTTCTGTTCACAGTGGAGGTGGCTGCGAGGATGAGGGCGAGCGTCACAGATGGCTGTTGCTGTAGCGTGAAAAGCAGGCGAGCATTGTGGACAGTCGTTGCTGTAGTGCGAAGATCCTGCTAGGCATCATGGATGGTTGCTGTACCACAAAGAGTTGCGTCCACCAGAGCTACGCATTTGGCAGTCAGCGCGGAGAGCAAGCTCTTGGCATGAAAGGCTTGTTCGCAGTCGTGAACAGCCCAAAACGTACAGATTTCTTCCTTTGTTCAGTGAGGAGTTTAACTCAGGGCAGGGGGGCTCCTCTTTTGGCAACACAAACTCACTCTAGGAGAGGCCATCAGCGTCCAGCAGTTCCAGCTGCAGATCCAGGCAGCAGGTCATATAGGCAGACCATAAACATAAAAAGGTCACAGTTGAGTAGACTGAAACGTTGCTATGTTCTCAGATGGAGAGGGGAAGGGGTTGCAAAAGGGCTGATATTTCGAGCTACAAGTGTTTAAGGTCCCGAACCGAGCTCCCAAAGTAGCCCTATAACACCAGCAGCGTAGCAAGGTGGACGCAGGTGCCTCCCATTGACCTCTGGCTTGTGACCTTTCACTGGTTCACCCCAAGGGAGCCTCCGCTCATCCTCACTCCTGAATCGCACAGTCCAATGAATGACTCCAGGGAACAATCAGGGATCTTCTTCCTCACTGCATCCTCGCCTGTTGCCCCCTGTAGATTTGAGAGAAACGTCTGGTAATTCTGTATTCTTTGGAGGGCAATTTTCCCAAACAGGGTATTGCAGTGCCTTTGTTTAACGAGAGACTGGGTGCTGATGATACACTCACCGCATCCTCAAAGTGGACCCAGAGAATATTATCGGATCATAGACATAGGATGCCTTGTAGCATGTGTGAGGTAAGACTCTAGTGCAGTGTTGGCTCCATGTGTAACACTGTTTGCCAGTCATGGCTTTGAACCCTGCATCAATTTGTACTCTAGAACTTGATGAGTTAGTGGACAGATGAGTGAGCAGCAGTAACAGAAGGGGAGAGAACAACCTTCTGCCACTAGTGGTATTGTAGCTGCCCCAAGCATCTTGTCTTTGGCTATCAATGCATTGACTCTTCATCTTACCCATTTATCCAACAATGCGCTCTCATGTGTCACTCGTATCTATCCCTGCATTGACACATTCATCCATGTACTCGCTCATCTATGTGTGTGTTCACTCATCCATGCATTCACACATCCATTTATCTTTCCACCCACATGCAAACAGCGAACCATCCATCGACCTGTGTGGAAATACATTTGTCACGCATTTAACCCAAATTTGTCCACTCCTAACAATCCCTCCATAAGAGTCTTAAATTGATACAGTTTATCAGGTACACATCAATCTATCAATCAAGTGTCTTGTAAAGCACGACTACTCACCCGTAAGGGTCTCTAGGTGCTTGGGGAGGGGGACTGCTGATCCTTCGAATGTGCTGTGGTTCAGTCTAAGAGCCAGGTCTTGAGGTCCTTCCTGAATTGAGGCAGTGACTGTGATTGCCTGAGGTGGAGAGGCAGGGTGTTCCAGGTCTTTGCTGTGAGGTAGGAGAAGGATCTTCCTCCGGCCATGGTCTTGCGGATATGTGGGACGGTGGCCAGGGCCAGTTGGCAGAGCAGAGGTCTCTGGTAGGTGCTTGGAATGTGAGGCGGTGGTTAAGGTACGCAGGTCCCATGCCATGTAGGGCTTCCTAGGCGTGTGAGGAGCTTGAAGGTGATTCTTTTGTTGACTAGGAGTCAGTGGAGGTCTCTCAGGTGGCCGGTGATGTGGCTGTGGCAGGGGATATTGAGGATGATTCTGGCGGAGGCACATCATTTCACTAAATTCATGTGTTTTTTTTAAATTAATATTACTTTAAAAAAAATCTGGAATGTTAGCTTATGGCAGAATGACTTAAATTATAAAGTGCTTGAAAACTGGAAAATACATGTTCACTCATATAGACTCTATGCTAAAAAAAAAGTGGCTGATTTTTGCTAACAGTAGAATTATTTAGAAATTTACAAACCTCAAAATGTACGGTAGACACAGGAATTAGAATGGCAACACTATGCATGATCTATTTGCTTAGAGAGAAAATTATTTTCTGCCTTTCAGAATCTGCTAAATTGTTGTACTTCCTGGAGCAAATCACTAACTGAATGTAGATACCATTAGGGTGTAGTTAGCCAATTCAGCAGAAAAGACGGACGAAAACTCCAATGTGTTGTATGAAAGATACACACTTTTTGATAAAAATAATATCTTTTGAACTGCCCGCCAATTAAGCACCTCGAAGAAAGCAGAAATGTGTTTAAAGTATATCATATATATATATAATTGGCTGCTGAGTTTTGTGCTCAGGGTGATATTTTGATGAGCGTATAGGCTTATACAGGGTACAGTCTGTTGGCAGATTCTATAGTGGATGCTATGAGGCCAGATGCTGACATTTATATACAGTTTTTATAAGAATAGATCAATGCACCTAAATACTTTAACTGAGAAAAAAAAAACTTTACGTTATTGTCTTCAGCTAATAGGGCCTGGATGGAGTCAGGAACATCCCCAAAAACATTAATAACTGTTGGTAAGATGTGAAAAACATACACCACCCGCTCGGTGGAATTTAATTTCAGCTCCTCTGTCTGGCACATCTTTGCCTGCATGGCCTTGAGTTAAGTTCTAAGCTTTGACATCAAAGAGTCCAGGTCAGCCTCTAGTTTCACTGAGTTTGTGTGTCCTTGGCACACTTGAGGCAATGGAGAAAAAACACAATGGGGCGAGAAGGAAAAGATAGATAATCATTTGAAGATTTGAAGAGAGCAGATCACACAGGTTGCAGCTGGAAACAGAAGAACTCGCTCTGATAGCAGAGACAACAGAGTTGGCGACTCAATACTCAGACTAATACATTTGCTGTCACTACAAAAAGGGTCCTTATAGTCAATGGTGTCAAAAACTGCACATAAAATGCAGGGCACTAATGTCATCAGAACTCGTCCTCAATTCGTTCTACATTCAGTCCCACTTGATGACTCTGAACTTTGACACATTCCTCAGTGTTTTTAGAAGTTGGTCAACAATGACTGTGCAGTCTTGCAATATAGTGTATGGCTGGCATTGGCAATTAAGATAAGGCTTTTTTTTTTTTTAAATCAGAAGATTGTGATTGGAGCTGGGCCTGATAATAGAGCAGTCTTTTGTGGTTGATCTCATGTCAGAGCCCTGTGATAACACACTTAAGAGACATTTTTGAGGCCACAGATTGAGTGGACAGCCTGATTGGCAACTCTAAAGAGGACCTTCACTGACCCCTCGCTAAGGAGAAAAACACTGTCTAGCCTTACAGGATGGACCCTTTCAATCTGGAGGATGCATTGGGGATATACTAAATGACAGGCGTGGCAGGCACAGGTGAGAGTGGTGGGGCGCGGTGGGGCGGGGCGGGGCAGGTTGGGGCGGGAGTCGACAGATGACAGGATAGGTAAAATTAAATTTAAAACCACTTAGCATGCGCTCGGCCCATTGCCAAGTCGGCGATACGGCGAGCGCAAGGTAAGTCCTTTTATTTAATTTTATCTATCCCATCGTCTGTCGCCTTCCCCCCCACTGTTTAAATTTCCCAAAGCATTTTGTGTTGAAGAACCCTGGGGAGGCACCTGTGTGCTTCATGCTGGATAGTACTGAACGGTGAAGGCTCTGCTGAAAGAATGTTGATGACTGCCCATCTTCAACATCATTTTGAACAGTGTAGCCAAATGCAGTACTAGTGTATAGGAGAACTCCTCTGAAAGGTTCAAAGCCAGAGTCATCAGCTTTCCTTGCCATGCTATCTTGTGCTGCTGTATTGTCGTTCATTGTTACTGTGATACCAAATGCCTCATCTATCTCATGGGTACTGCCTTCAAGACAGTAAATGTTCAGCCATGCTCCAGCTGCAGTAATCCAAGTTTTGTTCATAAAACCAACCACAATAATTTTGGAAAATACCATTGCTACCTTTCTGGAAGATCACCCTAATGCAGAGTCCATTTGTCATTTCATGTAAATTCGATTGGTTCTCACTTCTTGTAATGTAATCATGTGAGCATTCGTCTGGGCTAATCATAGTTTAGGTCAAATGTATTTTCCTCTCCTACACTCATGTAGTGTCCTCCCCAGCCCAGGAGCATGTAACAGACCATGCCACACATGGAGCTCTGGTTTGCACGTCTTTATTCTTCAGCATGCAACCATTAATTAAACACACTGCGTCACAAACTTTATTAACCTAACCCAGCCACACCCATCAGATAATGTAATACTTGTGAGTAGTCTGTCGAGGACCACTAGAGTCTTCATACACATAAACACAGGACACCACATCTCTCCCTATGTTAAATAAAAAGTACTAACAAATATATACACATATATACATTACAACTCCTCGATGAGTCGTCGAGGTGCTCGCACCAGTCTTCCAGATCTAGTTGTACGAGATAGAGGAAGGGTGCCTTCATCTTGCATCTCTGGAGAAGAGTCAGATGCTTGACTTGAGCACTCTGGTGGATTTGGATCACTTGCGAGGTCTGGAGCTGATGAACATCTAGGCAAGGGCTTAAAGTGTGACGAGTCTCTGGTTATGGATTTTCCATGTCGTTGGGAAGTTACCATATGTCCTTTGCTCGCCACAACTCTTAGCAGTTCAGCATCAAACGCAGTGTCCATCTTGCGTGCCTGCTCTTTCCTGACAAGAATTCAGTCTCCTTTCTTGAAAACCATATCTCAACAGTGTTGGCGCTTGTCAGCGAAGGCCTTCATTTTGTATTTGCTAGAGGTGTCAGTGATACAAATCTCATTAGGGTCTATTGACAGGCTGGTGGTCCATTGTAGTTTCTTCATTCCAAGTGCTCTCCTGAACAGCAAGGTGGAAGGACTTTCTCCTGTCATGGAATGAGGAGTGGAACGGTAGATACAAAGGGCTGGGCGCACAGCAGGCCTGAGGTCAATGCCTTCCAGTGCAGCATGTTGAGCTACCCTTTTCACAATACTCATAAATCGTTCAACATCGCCATTTGCCTGTGACCAGAGAGGTGTACTTTTCTGACGTTTGATGTTCAAACTATTAAGAAAGTCTTTGAACTCTCTGCTACTGAAGGATGGACCATTGTCAGATTTGAGAATGGAGGGAAGACCCCATGTTGTAAAAATTTCATCCAGCTTTTTGATAACTCGGTCATGTGTAGTTAATGATAAGTCTTCCACTAGAGGAAAGCATGAGTACTCATCGACAACTACCATGACATGATGTCCGTTGTTGAGAGGTCCGAAGAAATCACCAGCAATCCTCTCCCAAGCTTGCTTAGGTAGACAGACATGTTCAATGGGTGCTGTGTCATTTTGGGAGATAGACAGTTTCATAAATGACAAGCTTTAAGCTTCCTTTCAACTCGTTCAACTAGACGCAGGAACCACACTTGAGTCCTGAGGGCTCTTTTAGTTGCAGCATTGCCACGTTGTCCTTTGTGTGCCAGTTCAATAACTTACTGCCTTAGGTTTTTCAGGGACAACTATTCTTGCCCTTCTTAGTATGACACCATCATATGTAACAGAATGTTCTTCACAAACATTGTTTACACCCAAAATCCCAAACCGACTAGCTATAGTGTCTCATTCGTTCTCCTCCAAATATCACGGAGCTTCAAATGATTAGACAACCCAGAACACAACACTCCCGACCCTCTCAGGAATCGCGGAAGCAAGATGTACTCTTTCGCTCACCCACTCGTACTTGTCCACAATGAGAGTAAGCAGAGTCACTGAAATAGTTCAAAATGTTTATTTTAACTATCGTGCTCTACAATACAGTATACGTGCTACTACTAGCAGCAAAATGCATAAACTCAGCACAGTTAGCATTGTTACAATTCCATAGAATACAAAGGGAGAAGTCATTTTATAAAGACCGTGGAAATAAGGGCCTATAGGCCTGAACACCCTACCCTTGACTAGAAGAAGTTTATTTTATAAAAAGGACGATCTCTGGGCTTTGACAGCAGACCCCATACCTTAAAGCCTGGATGTAAGGTTTACATCATAGGAACAGCAGAGCTCTTCTCCATGGAACGGCTTTCTCCAAGTGTGGTAAAACAACATGCAACAACGTAATATCAAAGCACGAGTCTTCAGTACTGCAGCTGTGCAGGATGTTAGTTCTAGGTGCTAGGGACTGACCAGAACAGAATAACAAGGTGCATTGTTTGTCAACCTTGCACATCGTGTTCAGACTAAACTCCAGGAAAGGCAGAGAACGCGAAAAGCAACCCGTTCTCATGTGAAAGGCACAAACAAAGTCTTGCAAAAACAAAGTCATGTAGTAGCGTGCGCAAAAGCAGCATCATGCCAGCGAAGCTCATGCTAACTTAGCAATGTCGATAATGTGCCTAAGAACCATATAACACTGGTATTCAACATCATCTGTAAGAGGTCAAGTATGCTTCCTAATTACTGTGTTGATTTGCTTGAGCTTAAGCATGTCTTTGTCAGTATTAGTAGCTGTCAGAATTGGTTCAATAGAAAGAGCAGCTGCAGGTGCATTTGACTTTACTATGAAATTGATGTAGGCCTCAGCCACTTTGGATGCTGTGCTATGTTCCTGTAGCGGTACTAGTTAAAAATAGTCTCTGGGGTTTTGATCTTTTCCCGGTTCGTGCACGATGGTGCAATCATACTTCTGCAGACGCAACCCCCACCTCTTGATACGAGGGGGCATCTAGGCTTTCAGATTTCCGAAAATGGTGAACAACACTTGATGATGTTTGACAAGGGTAAAATGCCTTCCCTACACATGGAAGTGTTTGCATGCCAGTGCTACAGCTAAACTTTCTTTCTCTGGTTGAGAATAAGCACCTTCAGTCTGAGAAAGACTCCGGCTAACATAGGCCACAATGTATCTCTGATCATTGGGCTGTCCATTATGTTGGGCAAGGATTGATCCCAACCCCACTGGACTGGCATCCTCCACAATTTCTGTATGCAATTTTGGATCAAAGTAAGCCATTTCAGTTGCATTTCCAATCGCCTGTTATATTTTCTTGAAACCTCGGTCAAATTCAGATGACCATTTAAACGAAACATCTTGCTATGTTATTTCTTTCAAAGGGGTACTCACAGTAGCAAAGTGACGAATTTACCTGGATCAGTAGCTGGCCATGCCTAAGAAGAATCGCACCATGGTCATATTTTCTGAAGGGCAAGTAGATGACAATGCTTGTACCATTTAGGGCTCAGGAGTCATCCCCTTTTAAGAGAAAACATGACCAAAGAATTTAAGTCTGTTTTTGTGAAATTCATACTTCTCAGCATTTAGTGTGAGACCTGCATCAGCAAGCAGACAGCATACTTGTGTGAGTGCTTTGTCATATTACTTTAGTGTAGCCCCAAACACCAGTATATAATCACTATAGTTAAAAGCATGTGTGACAGGCTGAATTCCTAGACAAATTACATCTTGAAAGATTTTTGTAGCTGACGACACACCAAAACTGAGTTTTTTTATATCTGAACAAACCAATATCTATTGAAAAAGTAGTAAAGTACATACAGTTTTCTTCCAGTTCATGTTGAACTTTGTTAAGGGAAAGGCGGGAGAAGACTTTGGCGCCATTCAGCAATGTGATCATGTCCGCAATGTGATAATGTCAGCAATGTGTGGACCTGGGTGTCTTTCTCTTGCAATTGCTTTGTTGGCCTGTCGCATATCAACACAAATGCTCACTGAACCTCCACTGTCCTTTTTTGGCACCACCACAATGGGTGAAACCCACAGTGTCGGACCAGTAGAGCGCTCGATGATGTCATGCTTTAACCGTGTTTCTAGTTCTTTCTCAGCAGCTTCCTGGAAGTGAGAAGCAGTTTGACATTGTCACTGTGCAACGGGGCGAATATCTTCATTAATGTGAAGCTGTACATTCATCGTCTTAGGATTCCCAAGTCCATGAAACAATGTTGGGAATTTACTCACTATTTCAGCATGGGCATTCGAGTTGAAGTTAACAGAAATCCGTCCATGTCAGCAGTAGTGTCGAAACTTATTAAGAATGCACTTGAAGAAGTACCTGGGAACACATTAATCGGCACTTACACTGTCATTTTCTTGTGCCACATGGTCGCCATAAGGGATTGTGTACTCCGCAAGGGTGTAGAAGCTGCCCAGGTATACACCTTGGTTCTTGACGTGTGAGACGTGGTATTGGAGAGAGTTCTTTCTCCTTTCTGCTGGTATGATGTTTATCAACGCACCACTGTCTATAATAAAAGTTGTAGTATGACTTTAGGACAATGTCCAAAAGAACTTTGCTGCTTCATGAGACCTGTGTTTTTTCTTGCAAACAACCAATCCTAAATGCGCACGTTGATCTATGACTGACATCACCATCGCACATCCATTCTCCTCATCATCACTCGATGATGACGTCTAAGAACCATTGGACAATGAATTTGATAACGATCAACTTCGTTTCGCTTCCACTTGCCTTAGTTGATGTTGCCATTTGGCCTTGTGGGAGTAGCTAGAGTGCTTCTGGAACTTTCTGGCGTCCATCTTCTTGTCTCTTTGTGATGCACATTTACTAGTTTCTCACGCAGAGCAGTGCAACAGCCGCAAATGCTGCACTGTGTGAGCAGGAGAGAGCAGGAGAGCACCTATTTATAGAAATATGTCACTCTCCTCTCCTCTCCCTAGCACCGACGCAGAAATATTCTGCTGTGGACCATGGACACACCTTTGCACCATAGTGTAAGGGTGTCTCTGTGAGTCTAGCATAGGTTTGGTACTGGAAGGATACAAAATACTATGCTTAGAATAACTTGAAACCTTTTTCCCACTTTGTATGTGTACTGTACAGTGCAGTACACATACAAAGTCAGAAAAGAAAGGAGAAATTAAAGCATTTCTCCTTCATAGTGCCTATTTGAAATGGGCGCTATTTTCTCATGTAAACCCTGTCTACTTTTTAAGTAAAAAGGGGGTTAGCATCTGAAACCTTGGGTGATTGCATGGGAAAGCTCATGCACCACCCATGGCATGCCCCCTTGGCGCTAAGTAATGCAAAGCAGTGCTATGTGCTGCTTTGCACTACTTTTGAGTGCTTTCCAGCTCTAAACAAGTTTAGCGCTGGAAAGTAATTTAGTAAAAAAAGATTTAGCATCATTTTGCATCACGTTTGTGATGCAAACACGGAATTAAATCTTAGTAAATAGACCCTTTAGTTTAGCTTTTGCTGTGCAAACAGTTGTGAAATGGTTTTCCTTCCCACAGCCTTTGCATATTTGTTCAAAAGCAGGACATTTACCTTCATGTGGAAAGGAGAATGCACAGCGGAAACACAATTTCTTTTTCTTGGGAGACATCACTCAGTGGGTCCTCTGCCTTGTGTTTCTGCTTACTTTTCATGCTCAATGCTGATTCATTTTGGGTTATTCGAGCTTCCATATTAGCAGCTTGTTGATCGGCACGTTCCTCCGCTCCTGCAGCCATGAGCACTTTCTCCAAACTGAGCGTTTCTCTCAGCATTCATCACCAGAATGAGCCAGAGAGGCAACCATCAATAACTCTAAGATGCATGGCTTCTTCATCATTTAATTAATTGAACTTGCAGTGCTTTATAAGCCTATCAAGTTTCTCAACAAGCTCATCCATCGTCTTACCAGGGTGCTGTCTTGCTTGGTTGAAAGTGTACCTTTCATAGTTGACATTCAGCATTGGATTGAACTTGGACTCCAATATCTTCTTGATTTGACGGTATGATGTTTCACCAGCTTGTGATATCTTCATTATCACCTCTTTTACTCCGTCACCTGCAAGGTTCTTTAAGTATCTGATGATCTTTTTGTCATCTGCTTCTTCTATAGCATCTATGAAGCCATCAAACGTTTCAATTCCAGCAGTCCATCTGGCACCAATATTCTGCTTTTTGGCAGTATCAAATGGAGATGGTGGTTTCAGGAACACAACAGCATCATAGGTTGTGCTGTTCCCTACTGACATTGAGAGTATGTGCTGTTCAGGCAGCATTTGATCTTCAGCATCACATGGCCTGGTGGCACCTCTGTAAGCATTAGCCTGCTCACTGGAGCTCGGGTTGTCATGCCTGAGCTGAGGTCGGTGGGCTCCATCTTCCTGCTTCATGGTGAGTAATGATTTCACTTCTTGGCTGTGTTCTTCACTGCTCTCGACTTTGTGCATTAGACCTTGCTGTCACTGCCTTTAGCTAGTTTGCTTTTTATCTATGCTGGCTCTGTGTTATTCTGTTGCACAGCTGCCTTTTGTGTGCTTTCATACCTGGCTGTCACTGTCTTTAGCATTTCTGCTTTGTATGGGTACTGTCTTATGCTGTGGCACAGTATATCTTCATTTGGCCTTATCAGTAGGTTTTTGAGAGGCTTACTGTCTGTGCTCCTCTGTAGCGTCTTCACCTTCTTTGACGGCCTCTCAAAAGCTGGAGTTGCACTTTGACTCCATATATGCCAACAATAGGCCCCTTCTTGAGGCGCACCTGGCACGCATGAGCAGTTTGGTGGACCATGGCAAACTCTCAGGGAGTGCAGTCTTGTATCATTGGGGAGCACATATCTCCTATCTCGTCGCCAGTTGTAGCATCCTCCCCAACCCGGGAGCATGTAACAGACCATGCCACACAAGGAGCTCTGGTTTGTATGTCTCTTCAACATGCAACCGTTAACTGAACACACTGTGTCACAAACTTTATTAATCACACCAATCAGGTTACTTAATACTTGTAAGGAGTCTGCCGAGTATATCTAGAGTCTTCATGCACATAAACACAGGACATGACATCTCATACAATCCTTCAGCTTGGGCTTTCAAATCTTTATGTCTTTCTCTAACCTTTTCCAAGATACAGACTAATGCTTAATTCTAATTTGGATCTTCATTCATACACCTCACCCATGAATTTTTAATAACTCTCCGATTTTCTGTTGAGCAAACATTTATTGTTAAATACAATATTATTTTGTTCTTATGGCAAAACGAAAAGGAAATTTCTTTAGGGCTAAAGTTTGTAGGTGTAACATCTTATCATTAACTCTTTTACTCTCATGGAGCATCAAAATGAATGGTAAGTTATCTAAAACTGTTTTAGTACCATATTCCTAATTACTCTACGATTCCAAATTAGGAATGTCCATAGATTTTACTCTAGCGAAGTTTCTACCAGATGCCAAAAGGTGGTCATCACAAAGTTCCTAGAGTTTCCTGTGTTCCCTACATCTAATCAAAAACAACAAAACCCTAATTTCAATCACCCTAGTAGTCTTTCTAATAACCACTTCCAACAAGGACCTTAAGACACATGTCAATTTAAGGACACAGTGATGCTCTGGTGCAGCAAAGAGTCACATCATATATTGGGGGGAAACTGATGTGTGTCTTAAGGACCTTGTTAGAAGTGATTCTTAAAAAGACTACTGGGGTGATTGACATTGGGGTTTGGTTGTTTTTGATCCAGTTTTGAGTGGAGGGCACCCCTTTGTGTGACTGCGCGCTCAACACAATTTTCAAGTGGATTTCTATCACAACGCAATTCAGGGAACCTGTAAGTCACAAAAGATGCATGCAGTATTTGCACTGAAATGGCATTTGTAAATATGTCTGTAACTTCATGGATTCATGTCTACTGCTGTGCATCATATTACTGTTATGATATTTATTATGCCAAGTCAGATGGCATGCCTTCTTATTAATTCTTCTCTGTAAGTAGAATGAGATGAAGCACCATTCCTTCCTTCTTCGTGAATTTACATTCTCCACACTTTGGCTCACCAGAATATGAACATGACACTTAAAATCTGTATCTGCAAAGAAAGTGGACAATGACAGCATCTAAAGGTCCCCCACCATTGCAACACAGTCCGGAATCATATCCTCTTCACTCTCTTAGTTTTTTGCACAAAGTGGCATATCTCTTGCAACAAG
The DNA here is from genome assembly GCA_963921515.1 of Calotriton arnoldi. Classification (NCBI taxonomy): domain Eukaryota; kingdom Metazoa; phylum Chordata; class Amphibia; order Caudata; family Salamandridae; genus Calotriton; species Calotriton arnoldi. Next base: position 274,948 of record CAWUFW010001814.1, read on the forward strand.
TGCTTTGGGGCCAAAAGAAATAGGAACTTCTGTTTCCTGAATCCAGTGTACCACTGCTAACATCAATGGTCCATGAGAAAAGGGCCCTTGTTTCTCTCACCGCTGCTGGGGAGGCAATTATGTGTGACAGAGGAGAAACCCAGCAAACAGAACAGGAAGAAGACACATCTAAGGTAGCAGTATAGAATGAGGTTGACTTGCTTCATCAACAACTTCTGCTTCTTCACCATCCCCTCCATGAAAACGTCTAGTGCCTCAACTTTTCCAAGATACTCTGCAGATGATGGTAACAAAGAGTGGACCAGCAAACTAAAGTTCCAAGGAAGTTCAGATCGAACCACAGCATGGAAACTGCACTTATCGTTGCCACAGATGACATCTGCAGGACTCTGGACAGAGGAGACGCAGTGGCCTTCATCCTCCTGGACCTCTCTGCAGCATTTGACGCAGCCTCCCACCCCATCCGCATTCAACGCCTACAAGGCCTTGGAATCCAAGAACATGCACTCCGATGGATCTGATCCTTCCTGACTGGGAGGGCGCAGTCAGCATGGCCCCGTACACCTCGGGTGCCTGCAACCTCATCGGCGGAGGATGCTCCCTGAGCCCAACCTTCTTCAATGCATATATGATCCCTCTAGCCAGCATCATCTGCTCTCACAACATCCACATCCTCTCCTACGCCAACGACATGCAACTCATTCTCTCCCTTCTGGACAAAACACCCAGTACCCAGATCAATTTCAATGTCTGCATGACTGAAATCCACCACTGGATGAAGCCCAACTGTCTAGAGGGAAACACTGACAAGATCTAAATCATGATCTTCAGGAAGAACACATCACCATAAGACTCCATGTGGTGGCCAACAGAGCTAGGACCGATACCCACCCCCACCACCCACACCAAGAACCTCGGGATCATCATTGACTGAAAAGTCAACATGACAGCCAAAGTCAGTGCCATCATTGCCTCATGCTTCGATACCCTGAAGATTCTGAAGAAGATTTTCAAATGGTACCCAGAAAACCATCATGCACGCCCTGGTCACAAGCAAGCTGGAGTACGGGAACATCCACTAAGCTGGAATCAACAAAAACTCACCAGAAGCCTGCAGACCATTCAGAACTCAGCAGCCAGAATCACTCTCAACTTCCCACGCCGCACTCACATCACATCACACCTGAATGAACTCCACTGGCTCCCCATACACAAACGAGCACAATTCAAACTCCTCACCTACACTTTCAAGGCTCTACATAACACTAGCCCAGCATACCTCAAGAATCGCTTTTGCAAACATTCCACACACCTCCACTCATCCAGACTCCTACTTGCACAAATCCCACACATACAGAAAAGCAGATCCGGCGGTCAAGCCTTCTCCTAAATTTGCTCCTAAAGCGTGAAATGATCTGTCACCATACATAAGAGCCTCTTCCTCACTTGTTGAAATCCACAAAAAGATGAAGACCTGGCTTTTCAAATAGTCCCACTAGTCCCTGGGTGTGACTAGACTTGTAACTGTTCCAAGTCATGATACCCTCCCGGGTGATAGTGCACTCTACAAATCTGCATAACATAACAATGCTGCTAAGGATGATGCTGATAAAGATGAACCCACACGAGTTACTCTTGGTGTGCCCCAGGGATCAATTCTCTCCCCTTCCCTTTTCAATCTCTTCATGGAACCCCTTACAACCATCCCGAAGCAAGCAGGGATCAAATATCACCTATATGCTGATGACACTCAACTCTATTACAAAATCAAATCACCCAGTGACATCCTACATCTCAACACCACACTGAGCAAGATACAACTACCTAACGTTAAACCACAACAAAACAAAAATAATACTGTTCTCTCCTAAAAGTAACCCCTACCAATCCCGGACTGGCTCAACAACCTGAATGTACTAAATTGTTCTCTCACTCTGTCCAACTCCATAAAGTCACCCTGGACAAAAATATGTCAATGAAGGATCACATCAAAAACTCAGCCAAAGGAGCGCTTTACTCACTAAAACACCCAAGAAAATAAACCATTCATTCCCTCAGATGATTTCAAGATGGTAGTACAGTCTCTTGTCCTCTCCAAACTATACTATGGGAATGCCATCCTCACAGGGATGCCGAAAACTCACCTCGCCCCACTTAGATCAGTTCTAAACATGGCAGCCCGACTCATAACAAGTATTAAATGGTTTGAACACATCACACCAGCCCTCAAGATCTTCAACTGGTTCCCCATCGAAGGAAGATGTACTTACAAGTCTGCCTGTATCACCCAAAAAGCCCTTCACACACATGCCCCCAACTATCTAGACACCAAACTCACGAAAACAGGAAGAACCAGAACTCTGAGAAGCACCAACTCACTTCTTCTAGTACCTCCCAAACTAAAAAAGGAAATCAAACCAGACTTGCTCTTTTTCTGGAAATGCACCTAGCATGTGGAACTCTCTCCCTAGAGATCTACAATGCAACCCCTCCTTCTCTTGCTTCAAACGAGACCTGAAACTCCTTCTCCTCAACAAATACTTTAACACGCAAGTGAACTGAACTTTGTTCAAATATCTCTCTTTCTAGGATTAGACCCTCTGTGAGAGTCGGTTGTTTGATTGCCTCAACTGTCTGAGGTCCTTCTCTCCCTTAACTCATACTCTTCTAAGTGCCCCCACACGGTAACCACCCTAATTGCCTAACGATTCTCTTTGTATCTATTTATGGTTGTACTAGAATCTAAGTGTCTCACATTACATGTCAGAGACTTGATTATATTGTGTTTTCATGGTTATGTAAAGCGCTCTGATACCTTCGGGTCTAGCTAGCGCTATATAAAACCTACAAATAAAAATAAATAAATAAACCTGTCATTGTTGTTGAGAGTGACAATGATGAGAGGAAATCAATTCTATTCAGATAGCAGTCCCTGTCATCCCTATTGGCTCCATTGTCTTGAGTTTGGCCCCAAATATTCTATCTTTGGCAGTGCAACAAAGAGCAAACAACACTGCAGTGTGCACCGTTGGCAGGGACCATTTCAGCAAATTGAGAGACTAGCAGCACGCATAACAGAAGCCACCAAAAAAGCCAGTTCAGCTTCAGAATTTAGAATGAGTGGCTGAACGAGTGTGATATTTGTATGAACAATATGTGGCGAACGGTTTATTGGCACTAGTACAGTATAGTTAAAAGTGAACAATACTTTAAAAAGAGAATACCTTTAGCAGAAAAGATTAGGTTTCAGGGTAATTTTTGAAGACTCAAAAGAAGCTTGCACCAGAACTGGTCAGCCAAGATGGAATATGCCAGACAAGAACGTCAAAAGCTAGCAATAAAGAGCAAAAATAAAGAGGCAGAAAGTATGGCACAGGTCAAAGAAATTTGAAATGAATTTCTTGAGGCGTTAGCCCTTGGACAGCTTAATCAGACATTCAGTGGGAGGGATTTGCAACAAGTGGGAGAGCCAATTTAAAGAGCAACTGGTTTCAGATATGTGATTAAACTTGTGAAGGCCAAGAAATGAGTCTCACTGCCATATTTTGAACCCTGTGACGTTACAGAGAAGTCCAAATTGGAAGCCCCAATAGCAAGCAATGGCCCAGTCATACCGCAGCATAACACCTACACTAACCACAGAACCTTACAAATGCCAAAGAAGGAAAAGGAGGATTTAAAAAAAAAAAGTCTCACCTAGCGGAAAGATGAAACCACTACACTGAACAGGTCTCTGATCAATATTTCCTGGATATAATGGAAGCCAAAGTTATTTACTTTTGCTTCCAGGGAGAGTGCAGATTCCCTCTCAGTTGTTCTAGGGTGTGGATCGGATCCACAGCTTATCATGCTCAAAGATAAGTTCCATGGTCATACTGGCATTGAACTTCAGCAGGTGCTGAATGTCAAAAAGGTAGAACTGAAAGTTATGCTGAAGATCAAACTGAGGATGATTGAAGTTCAGGATCAGCTCCATTAGATTCACTGTACACACCACAATATCCTGTGATGTTAGCTAGTGTGAGCATATACATGTGTCAAGGACTCGATATTGAGAAGGTCTGTTGGGTCTCCTTCTTGACTGCCTTGATATGATCTAGGCATCTCCTCCTCCCCCAAAGCTGCAGGGATCACATTGTTTACCCCATGGTGAAAGGACTTAGTCAATACAAATTAGATATGCAATTGGACTAATTCACAACTCACTGAGCAACACTGAGCAGAAAGTTTTTACTGTAATGATTAGTCCCACAAGATGAAATCAGGGGCACAGTAGAATTACGAACCCTCTTACAGAAATAAACAAAGCATTCAAAATAGCACTAAATACAAGGACATATTTTGAAATGCTTATTTTGAAATCTTAATTTGGTCCATAAAATATGAATGGCAACCACATAACATGGAAAATTGAATGCTGCAAAAACAGTCATGATCAGCAAAAACAGCATGAACATGTCTGACATAATTATTCAATGTTTAGCATCCTAACACCCTCAAACTATTTCTAAGCACTATGCTAATTTTTGCTGAATAAGTAAATAGCAAATCTGTGGTTGAGTTTCTCAATATGGATAGCACAGCATACCTGTGTTTTTGTTATGGAACAGAGAGTCAGCTGTCCCTTATCAGAGCTTTTTTGGGGTTGGAAAATTGGGATCTTCAGACAAAATTCTCCATATAGACCACAATCTTCAAAAGGACAGTACGTCCAAGGCTCATTCATGAATGAATGAATAAATGAATGAAGCAGCATTTATAGAGCGCATAGCTACCCATAGGCATCCCAGCGCTGGCGGATAACTGAAGCTTCAGGGAATCACTTAGGGAAGAGCCATGTTTTCAGCAGCTTGCGTAAGACCAGGTGATTGGGTTCCCTACATAGCTGAAGAGGAAGGGAGTTCCAAAGTTTGGCAGCATTATATGAGAATAGCCGACCACCACTTCTGACTCTCTGAATTCTGGGAACAACTGCCAGGTGTTGCTCATCTGAGCGTAGTCGCCTGTTAGCTCGATAGGGCTTGACCATAGAGGAGATAATCTCTGGTCCTTTCCCTCCTATCAGTTTGTGGGTAATGCATAAGGCCTTAAAGTGGAATCTCTCCCGGGTGGGGAGCCAGTGGAGAGCCTTCATGTCCGGTTTTGCAGACTGCCGGTTCTGAGTCCCCATGAGGATCCTTGCGGCGCAGTTCTGTACTGTTTGCAGTTTGACGAGGACCGAACTCGGGGCTCCAAGGTATAAGGCGTTGCCGTAGTCCAGGCGTGAAAGAATAAGCGCCTGGACCATGAGCTTTCTTGACTGAAAGGGGAGCAGGGGGAGCACTTTACGAAGCATCCTTATGATGCCAAAGCAAGAGGCCACCACCTTTCTGGCCTGGACTTTAAAGCTGAGGTCAAGGTCCAGCCAAAATCCCAGGCTTTTTATCTCTGACTTGGGGACAGGTGCCGTGCCCATCGAGGCTGGCCACATGGTGTCTGCCTTGAAAAGAGAGGGGTTGCCAAGGAGCATAAGCTCGGTTTTATCGCCATTCAATTTCAGATAAGTGTGTTTCATCCACTTGGCTACTTCTTCAAGGCAGGTACAGAGGCAGGTGGAGGCCCTGTCTGAGTGGTTAAGTGCAACAACCATTTGGGTGTCATCAGCATAGGTCACAATGTGCACCCCATAGGGAAGAACAATTTCCGCTAGGGGGGCCATGTAGGCATTAAAAAGTGTGGGACTCAGGGAAGATCCTTGAGGAACTCCGCGGTGGAGGGGCCAGGATTTAGAAGTGGCCTCACCCTCGAACACCTGAAAAGATCTTCCCTCCAGGAAGGATTGCAGCCACGTTAAGGCTACTCCGGACACACCCAGGTTTCTGAGTCGTTGAACCAGAATGAGGTGGTTGACCGTGTCAAAGGCCGCGCTGAGATCTAAAAGGATCACGGCAGAGGAGCCTCCTGCATCGAGAATCTTTCTGGATTCTTCCACGACTGCTAATAGAGCCGTTTCTGTGCCTTGGCGGGGCGAAAGCCAGTCTGAGAGGGATGAAGAAGACTTATGGAGTTGATTTGGCATATGAAGCAGAAGCCCCAGTTTGACATCCTTTGGCCAGTGCTGATTGCCGTAGTCCCACCACTTCTCTTCTCAACCAATGCTCCATACGGCTCACAGGACACCCATACAAGTGACCAAAAGTGCGTGAACGCCACTGTGGTTTAGCCAGCAAGGGTGTTTAACCATATGCTGAGTTCAGCGTCCAGCAGCATGCTGTCTGACTGATGCGAGGAGAGCACCGTCTTCTCCTGCGCACTTGCAATCTTCAGTAAGCTTTCAGCACAGATCTAAAAGTATGACCCTTTCTGAAGCTCCTGGCTTACAGGGGTGCATTTGAAAGAAATGGCAGACTAACAAGGGTGCGTGAACTGAAGAAGCATCTTCTCAAAAAGCTCACTAGAAGCTTAATCTTTACAGATCGATAATTGAAGATGACCTTTCAAATTCAGAGAATCGCAAATTACTAAAGGCTTATATTCTGCCTGCCCTTGTACCATAACTGGCCAAGATTTGGATTGAAGCTGATTATAAGGATCATGAACATATAGCTTTATTTGGATTTAAAGAAAAACAGAATAAATCTTCCAAGTGTGAGGCAACTTCAGCTGAAAAGTCACAGGATTAATAGGATGGCTTAAATCAAATGGGCTAAAAAAAAAAAGTAGTCGAAATCAGTCAGTGTATGAATAGGCAGAAAACAAGAAGATAGTCAAAATTATCTCCAGCAACAAAAGGAGTAGAATTTGATCTTGATCTATTGGCATATTCCTTAATTTTTACCATAGAATGGTCTGTATTTTCAGAAGAAAAGTTGCCTATACTGCAGATCGCAAGTGATTTAAATTATTCAGCGGCCAATGGAGCCAAAGGATGGAAACCAGGAAAAGAAGGAAAAAAGTCTGATGAGTTACTTGCGTTCAAAATAAAGGTGAAACTTTGGTGACATAATGAGTTTCATTATTATAAGAAAAATCAACAATTGCTTAATAGGAGGCCCATTTATTTTGAGTTGCATTATAGTAGCACAATAGATATTGTCCCAAACTTTCATTAGTTCACTCTGTTTGCCTGAGGTTGACAAACAGAAGAAAGAGCATGTTCTTCTCCCAGTCCCGTAAACAGAGGCCTCCAAAATATGAGGGATCTGGACTACCTCTATCAGCAATGATGCCATGATGGCAATGCATACCAGTGAAAAAACACTGGGCCATTTCTTCAGCTGTTCGCAACTTGGACAAAGGAGAATAATGGGCCATCTTTGGAAAAGTGTCTATAGTAACCATTACCACACTATGGGGCAGATGTACGACCGTTTTTTGCGGTCGCAAATGGGAATTCGGCCCTTTTGCGACCGCAAAAAAGGTCAGCCCCATGTACAAACTATATTTTGCGAGTCGCTAACCTATTAGCGAGTCATAAAATATGGTTTGCGCCTCGCGATTAGGAAGGGGCGTGCCAAGGGCGTCCCTTCATAATAGCGAGTGCATATGGCATGTAAGATTGTTTTGCTACCGCAAATGCGGTCACAAAACACTTGCAGTTTACCACCCTTTTCAAAAGGGTGATAAACCACTCGCAAATGCGAAGGGGTCCGCAGGGGACCCCTTCCCCTTTGTGAATGGGTGCGTAAATATCTTTAAGAGAAGGCAGTGGTCCCAGGGACCACTGCATGCCCTTAAAAAATTTAACTGAAAAGTTTCATTGTTCTTTTTTTAAATGCAGCCCGTTTTCCTTTAAGGAAAATGGGCTGCATTTTAAAAAAAAACTGCTTTATTAAAAAAACAGTCACAGACATGGTGGTCTCCTGACCCCAGCAGGCCACCAGCCCTGTGAGTGCGAGCCATTCTGAATGGGGTCGCAAATTGCGACAGCCTCATGAATATTAATGAGGCATGCAATTTGCGTCCCCATTGTGAATCGCAAACAGTGTCTGAGACACTGTTGTACATTCATTTTTGCGAGTCGCACATTGCGAGTCACAATTTTACGCAATTTGCGACTCGCAAAAATGAATGGTCGTACATCTGGTCCTAAATCCTTCTGAAGGCGTGCGGCAACCACCAGTAAATCCCCGTAATAATTATGCTCAGGTGAACCACCTGAAGCAATGCCTGGTCGCGGGATTGCACCACCGCGAAACACTTGCGGGTCCGCGGCTGCTTTATTGGGGCAGCTAACTGTGGAACAGGAGGTACCTGTTATATGCAGGGGTGCCGGTGCGAACAGCGGCAATCCTTTTAAAGACATTTTTTAATGTGAGTGCCAGCGGCGACCCACTTGGGTTTTACTGAACCACCAGTCCCAGGAAGCATTGCTTCAGGTGGTTCACCTCAGCATAATTATTACGGGGATTTACTGGTGGTTGCCGCACGCCGGCACGTCACATGGTCTGCCACTGAAGAGGGCGTTGGCCCGAAACGCATCTGGCAGGAAACTAGAAAAGGACTTTGTTCATGGCGTGTGCCCTTGCTTTGGCGTAATCTCCACCTGGGAGTGCATCCCACCTAGAGGCAACTCTTTTTGTATTTTATTATATATATATATATAGGTATATATATATATAAAATGTATAATTAATTATGCCTTTAGGTAGATACTCAAACCATAGGATACATGGGATGTATTGGATTGGGAGGAGAAGTAGTTTAACACTCAGGCATGCTTCCTTTTAATATCTGGATATTAATTAATTTAGTTTTTTTTTATATAAAAAACAAAAATTATGTATTGCTTTTATAACAGAGTACTGTAAGGACGGGGTGCATGGGTTTTAGGTGCAATGGGTGGGGAAGTGTATTAATACTCAGGTATTAAATACAATACCTGGGTGTTAATTTAATTAGGGTTTTTTTTAATTTAAAAAATATGCAGTGCTTTTATAATACAATACTCTAGGGACGTGATGCCTGGGTTTTTGTAATGCTTGCCATGGCACATATATCCAAAGCAAGGGGTTATGCCCTAATCACCCCACCACATCTGGGAATAGCACACAGAAGCAAAACCACAAAGGCATGTGTGGGGATCAATCGAAAAAATTACAGGGTAGGAAAAAAATGATATTATTTCCTCCAGGTGGGTGCCTAGTCCCCAGGTAATTACTTTGAATAATTCAGCCACTCACCGAACTTTCCACAATTTTTTCACGTCAATTTTTTATGTCTTTTTTATATTATGACACTGTCAAAAACATTACACATAAAACATAAGAAACTCAATATTAAAAAATATATATTCTTAATCCCTTTCTACCCATCCATTCTAACCTGGTTGCAACACAATACAAATATGTAGGCAATCCGAGGGGAGGTAGTCCTTTACACACAAATATGAGGGGTGCTTCCCCCTCCACTTAGTCCATGTGTTGTGTGTATTTGTACACTACTACATAAGATTTTTTAATCTGTTGGACTCCTCCTCTTCTTCCGGTCGACGCGTTTCGGCCCACTGATTTGGGCCTCATCAGGACATGGGCAGCAAAAGAAAAAAGCACCTACAAAGCAATTTTGCACAAATCAATCTCTAGTGTACTCTGCACTCCTTATATGAAAAACCTTATTTCTTTCATGCATGAAAACATGCACCTCCTTAAAATACATGTTAACAACTCACCCTAAACACCAATAAAAAAGTCTTGAGACAGGGCGTTGGATAGATAGTATCACCTCCGTGTTCTGCATGCCAATACGTGCTAAGGAAACAAAACACATCCAGGGAGCCCTCCTCCTCTGTGTCTAGCAATGCTGTTCATGCAGTCTCAAACTTTCTATATAATAACCGTGCTCTTAGCCAAAGTGTTCTTCACAGTCTAAGTGTATCCCCTGTGAGAAATGGAAGACATTCACGTTGTGAGGATCTACTCACAGTGATACACACAGGAGAAAGACAAGTGTGTCTTCAAGCTGCTCAGCTCATAAAAACCTGAAAGGGCCAAATTTCACACCCAATCAGGAGCCTATATTGTACATTGTGTAGCCGATCAGCCCCTCCAGTATGTGACTACCTTACAAGTGTCTAAAAATACTTTTGCTGGCCGCAATGGCCTCTCAAACTATATAGTAAGATGATGTCCCTTCGGTACCGGCGCTGCTATATCATCAGGACCACTGTTGGAACACGTCCGGACGGCGTTTCTGCTTTTAACGTCCCCTCCGCTCTGTAACCAAGGGACATATTCATTACAAAGGCGGGAATGGGGGCACATTTCAAACATGTCCGTGGTGCTGGTGTCACCAGCAGCATGTCTCTCCCACGGCGGCCCAGCCTTACCTGAGGATTAATTCAAAGTGGTCATTTCTCTGGCAGAATCAATTGGGGCGTTCAGATCCTTGGTGCGAGCAACCACATCCACGCCAATGCAAAACAACTCTGGGCGGGACCCTATCTTCTACTCGCATAACGTTGCACATCACAGACGCGCAGTAACCGTAAGCTGTTCGCATGCGTCTTTAAGGGGGTGTGTATAAAGTTCCAATATGCCACATTCTCTCCAGGGGCCATCTCCAAAGGAGTGCCTCTAGGAGTCAAGTAACTTTATTGAGCCTACTCATATCACCAGAGGACAAGTCAAGTAACGAAAAGAATAACCAGCCTCCGTGGTCGCTTATAGCTGTCAGGCAACCTGATTTAGCCTGCTCGAACTGACGGCAGACTGTGCGTATTGTGAGGAAACTAAGGGGCTCACTAGGATGGTGGATTTTGGCACATCCGCGGAGCTGGCGGAAAACGTCCTTTTTCGCACTCCAACGGCGGTCCTCACGTCCGCCATATTACAATGGGCAAAGATAGCCCATTTTCCGTCCGCCGCGGAGTTTCAGGATCCGCCAGGAATTTCCTTCTGCAAAGGTGGGGTAGGGAGCCAATAGAGAAAGACCGCTGTGCGGAATGACGTTACGACCGCCGGACAAATCACGATGCCTCAAACAGCCCATCACAACGCAGCGGAGAAACCAGCCACTCGGAGACGGCGGAAGCACTACTGCGGAGATCAAAACCCGAATCCCGGTCACCTCCACGTGTTCCTGACCACTATCGATCCAGCTCTTCAAGCCCTTCCGCTGCCGTACCTGATCCACTACCAGCATATAAGACGTTGCCGCGGTCAACACCGCAGGTACGTAAATAACACATCTCCGCACACAACCACAACACACAACTCCTGTGCTGAAATACGGTTCCTGTCCACATCAGACACTCTGGTGGAGACAGGAACATATCCCCCACTGTACTCACACATGTCCTGCTTGCTAGAAATCCACACCTCTGCATCGGGGTCACCCATTGTTGGAAGCCGGAGTCCCCGTCCCGCACCACTGTCACAAATGCGAGACCCGGGACTCCTCCCTCAACGTTAGGCCAAGTAAGGACACCGTTTGAGATAGCCCTGCTCACCCCCTTAGTAGCTTGGCACGAGCAGCCAGGCCTATCTCCAAAGCACGAGTGTACAGTATGTGCAACCACGCTCACAGCAACCCACTGGTGACAGCACAAATGGACTCCACACGAGTTTGTAAAACGAGTATAAACTTTATGTAAACAGATATACGATCAGACCACACAATACATAAGCCAACATATAATAAAGGGTAATATTCGTTCCGGCTGGTTGGTAGGTTCAAATCTCAACCACCGCTTTCAAAATGCTATGCTGGTCGTAATGCTAGAATCACACACGTTTCAATGGACAAACAATAATGCGTTGCGTAACGATACAATCCTGTGCTGGGCACAGGAGAAATAATACAATGCGTAACGATACACCCCGGTACCTGCAATGGGAGAAATAATGCAATGCGTACCGCGACAATCATGTACTGCGCAATGAAGGAATAATACAATGCGTCACACCCCAATCACGTACTTTGCAATGAAGAAATAATGCAATGCGCACCGCTACAATCATGTACTTTGCAATGAAGGAATAATGCAATGCCTAGCTACAATCATGTACTTTGCAATGAAGAAATAATGCAATGCGGGCCGCTACAATCCTGTACTTTGCCAGGAAGAAATAATGCAAAGCGTAGCGCTACAATCGTGTACTTCGTTATGCAGAAATAGTGTCAGGCGTCCTAAGACAGTCCGGCAGTTCGTTAGCAGCAATATCGGCAATGTGTATTACGACAGTCAGCCTCTTCGATATCAGTTGCCCCCCCCACACGTATCAACGATGACACAAAGTACAGCTTCCCACTCTGGCCCCAGTACTGCCACTCCTGAACGAAGTACGGGCCCCTCTCTGAGCCGAAGCAAAGGCTCACACCGCCAGAAGGTCTGAGAGGCCGAGAGAGTGTCCCTTTGAGCCCGCGCCCCGCCCAGGCAGTGATCCACGTTACCTGGGGGCGCGACCCCACTCTCCTCTCCTCCTTCAGCGAACTGGGCCTTCCGTGTAGAACTTTCTCAATGGGCCTCAGCGGCTCGGCCTGGCAGCTCTGCTCCTCCGGGCTGCCGGTCCGGGCCGCGACTGCTAAGAAGGTCTCAGGCGGCCACAGGGCACACGTACCCCACGCCCCTGAGATTACGTTACTCCGGGTGCACTTCACCACAGCACCCTCCGGGTCTCCTCTGGCATGAAGCCACACACACAACGTTGATGGGACTTCACGTCGACTCCGAGTGCACGTTCACCAGGCACTCCTTCCTGCAGTCTTAGTTGGCACCAAGACCCACACACCACGTTGCAGAGACTCACTTTCTTCTGGTGCACACAATGATCAGCCGATCACGTCCACAGTGCCAGGTTGCACCAAAGCACGCACACTACTTCACTGAGACTTACTCCAACTCCGGTGCCCTAATATCCAGGCACTCCTCACCAAAGCCTTCAGCCGTACCCCGACACGCTCACCGTGTCCGAGCCTCACTTCTCCTCCGGTGCACTCAACGACCAGGCGCTCTTCACCAGCGCCTCCGGTGCACCACGACACGCACCCTGCGCGTCCGAGGCTCACTCCACTTCCGATGCACGCGTTGACCAGGCGCTCCTCGCCAACGCCTCCTGTGCACCACGACACGCACCCTGCACGTCTGAGACTCAGTTCACCTCTGATGCACCTGCCGACCAGACGCTCTTCACCAGCGCCAGCTATGCACCATGACACGCACCCAGCACGTCCGAGACTCACTTCACCATCGGTGCACACGTTGACCGGGCGCTCTTCACCCGTGTCTCCTGTGCACCACGACACGCACCCAGCGCGTCCGAGACTCAATTCACCTTCGGTGCACACGTTGACCGGGCGCTCTTCACCCGCGTCTCCTGTGCACCACGACACGCACCCAGCGCGTCCGAGTCTCACTCCTCCTCCGTGTGTCCAAGATCACAGGGCACAACTTCCGAGGGTCTCAAGCTGCCACAACACGCGCCCACTGCGTCGCTTGAAACTTCTCCGGAAACTTTTATGTTCCTGTGTTTCCAATCAGGGAGCCAGCTCACCTCGGGCCCTTGGGGGTTAACAAGACACAGCACAAAGCACAGTCTTCTTCAAGCAGGGGGACCCAGCGCACACAGCACAGTCCCAACAGCCTCTTCCTTGGTTAGAACAGCAAACTGCAGATCAGCCCCAGATCACGAAGCAAGGGTTGGTCCTTCCCCAGCAGTTTCTTCAGTTGTTCCTTCCTTAGCAGAGGTTCCTCTTGACCACGAAATGGGTCCAAGCCTTTTCAGTCTCAATCCATTTCTATTCCATTCCCCCCGTTCATGGGTCTCAGCTTCCCTAGTTATACCCCTAAATGTCTTTGTAGTTCGTTGTGCTCAGGGGTCCCTGACCCCTGCCTAAATCAGTTCTGGGTGTCTCCCTCCCAGTGTCACCTTTCTCCCTTTGATACTGGGGGTCTGGATCCTTAATCACTCAGCAGGAGATGGGTCAATTGTTTTATAGCTGCAACCCAGGCCTCTTCACCTCCCGGTGCTTTTCCTCGCCTGCTCTCCAGCTGCAGGTCAGCCTGGTGCCATCTCAACCCCTCCCTAGGTCAAGACCTCCCGCGGCTCCTCTCCCCTCTCAGATCCAGACAGTCAATCCACATTCAGCAGAGACACACAGAAATGCTTAAAGCACAAAACTCAGCCACTTTCTAAAAGTGTGGCTTCTGAACACACAGTGACAAAACCACTTTCATAGAAAGATGTGTTATGACGCTGTGAGTTCATACATACTGAACTTCACCTCTCCATTTTAAACTGATGGGAAACTAGGCAAACAAACACAATACCCAGCCTCCCGCATTCTGTCCTATGGGCAGAATGGCCTTTCACCAGTGAAAAACGAAATGGAGCGTTTTCCACTGTCAGGACATAACACACACCTCAGTATATGTCCTGCCTTTTACTTACACTGCACCCTGCCCAGGGGTTACCCGGGACCTACCACAGGGGTGCCCACGGTGTACGCAAAAGGGAAAGTAAGGCCTGACAAGTGGTTACACTTGTCAGGGCAACATGCTAACTTAGCAAACTGTGCGCAGGCCCTACACTGCAGGCCTGAGTTCCCTTCTCCACGCACCTTTGCATTACTAGCCCTGGCACACACAGTGCACATCACTAGGGACTTTACTAGTAAGGCAACATACCAATAATGGCCAACCAATCACCATTACACTTTACACAGGGAACTCTTGTACTTTGACACTGATCAGCAGTGGCAAAGTACCCAAAGCATCTAAAAGCAAAGGAGATAGAGGCAAAAAAGTCAGGGGTAATCACGCCAAGATAGGCCAGGTCTAACACCGATCAACAGCGAAATCACTGCAATGTTCCGGACACGTCACCGCAGCGGTGAAAACGCGGGAAAACCTGCGCACAATGTAGTAGGCAAGGCCTGCGCCAGGCATGGACAGTCTGGGCAGCTTCCCAGGGATCCACCTTCACCCCACCCACATGGTGGGCCGCATCAGTTGGCCACAGCCCACAGCACGCTTGCCACATCCATTTCTGCACATGCTGTGTGGCCCCTCTTGTGCCCCCCCCCTCAATGCACTATGTAGCAGCCAGGTGTGGCTCTACCTCGTACCTCACACATCAAAGGGCAAGGTAGATTGACTGGGAAGGTGGGGGTGAAGAGGAACACCCTGCACAGAAGATCAGGGGCTGGACAACCCTCCTCCTCACACCTGCCTTCCACTCATGTGAATCAAACTGAGTAAATTAAGAAATGAAGGCTCACTCTGCATATTAACAACCACTGAACTGTTCACACTGCATGTCAAGTCCCTCAGAAAGATCCCACACTGACACTCTGCCACATACACATACCATAGGTCATCAGCAATGTATGACAATAAATGGACTAGCCCAAAGTGGAGTGCACAGTGCTGGAAAACCATGGAGCAAGCCACATAGCATCTGTACATGACATGCAAGAGGAGGAACATATCACACTACCCTTAGGCCATGGGTGGCACAGTGATTGAAATTAAACCAAAGTGACATCTGTGCAATATCTCTGGGATACAGCAATGCAAGCTATGCATAGGCACAGGAATGATAGGAAGTGTCAGAAGCCATACAGTGACCAGTCACACATCTGTGTCAACTACCTTGACATGTGTATGCCACCAGCACAACACACATGGCTCATTGTCACACTCCCTGACTGTCAAACCCAAGTAGGACCTTCACACATACCCCTCATCTACCCATCTCACACCTGTACTACTCAACACCTGTGAGAAACACACATAAAGGTGCAAATAAGGTCATGTGAGTCTCCTGACAACCAATCCCACACCCTGGTGTGTATCTACAAATGTCAGACTCACACTCAGGGATGTCTGAACCAATGCTGATCAAAAACCAATAGCCAAACACAAATCTCACAAACAACATCCAAAGAAGTTCAACAAGCTCAGCCATGTGCAGGCAAACAGTGGATAGGTAATGTGAGCCTAGACAGAATAGGAATACACAACATTTTCACTCTGGACAAATGCACAGACACCATACCCCAACGCAAACAAGAATTGCCTCATCAAATGCCAATCATGAACACTAAGTGTGATCAATGGGACAAATCAGCTAACACACACATAGACACCACACCAGTTATCAAGTGAGCATGGTGTCAATGTGTACCACAAGCATGCACATGCACAATCCTGACAAGTGACAGGTCAAATATAGGAGGACATAGCACTATTGTGCACTCAAAACAAGCTCATGAACAAGACTCCACATTGCTGCATGTGACATACACACCAGAAATGCACACTACACATTCAACACACATCTGAATGTATTACAATGCACAAACTACTCTCACACAATGTCATGCAAATAGAACATCACACACACATGCACCTGTCAGTAGAAAGAGCCAACACAGGCCAAACACTGCATCCATCAACAACAAAAACACAACATATGCCAAAAACAGTCCATCACATAGTCAACTCAGCTGGACATCAGGGGGATGTACACCAGGCAAGTACAAGGCAACATACACTGACAGCATTGCATGCACAGTAAGCAGTGTGTGAACACCAACAAAACCAGTAGCACACATATCTGAGTGCACCACCATGAACTTCCACACCACAAATCATCACAGCACACAGATCACAACACACTCAGGAAGGGCAGCAGTACCCCAGCAAACAGACATACAGATTAGCCATCACCCACAGCTGCACAACTCAGGAAAACCCAGATGCAAACAACATGACCAGAAGACTGTGCTGCTCAGACATATGCACTGCACATGAGCAACCATGACTGCAACCAAGTAGAAGAAAATAACACATAACTAATTGTGAAACTGTCCTGAGTGGCACATTGGTCCTGTACCCAGATCATCCTCCCACAGTATAGTGTCACACTATGAAGTGGTGGGGAGGGTCACACATTGGCAAGGCATGGGGTGGAAGACATGAAACTGAAGTGGTTTGTACATAAGTATTGGACAGGTGAGGAGTGTACAGTGCAAAAACACATAGAGGAGTAACTCACAATGTGTAGCCATCAAAAGCCCCCATTGGGGATGGTATGACTCTTCATACCACATACTATACTTGTCACAAAAATGTGCCAAGTGACAGCAATGCATGAGAAAACTCACAAATAATGTCAGTGTGGCTGAGCAGGTCAGCACAGTGAGCACAAACTTAAACAAGACCTATGGCTGATCAACAAAACACAACACAGACTTTGCAGTGACACACTCTGCATACTCACAACTGACAGCGACAACAAGTAGGTGTCCCCCAGGAGTGCAAGGACACACCAACACACTGCACAGTGCTCAACCTACAACTCCTCCATGTGCCCACTATCTGAAGCACATGTCTGACAATGTAAACAAACAGGCACTCATTACCTGTATCATACATGTGTGTAGTCTGCATGTGTAGAGGCACATACAAATCAACACTACTGACAATGACAGGCCAATCACACTGTATGACTACTCAAGTGCACACATTCAAATGTACCCATGTGACTATGAAGACAGGCCTACACAAGATGACTACACATCAACACTGCTGTTCACACATCAAGAAAGATCCCACAGATATGACGGACCCTGGCCACCCCGCAAGTAATCCTGTGGATAGAATTCACCTCTGTTGTGGTATTGCATCCTAACATGACATGTGTACAATTTAGCAAACCTGACCATAGAATGATTAGGATAAGAGTAGATCATCACAAACAACCATCATTGCACCCTCAAGCCTCAGACTCAAGAAGAACAAAAGTGCCTGTCACCTCTGGAAACCTCTGAAAAAGTAAATCAAGTAATTGCCAATGTGAAAGTGGCATACAGAGCATGTGTCACATGAACCTATACCCATACATAAACCTTTTATTTAGCAAGGGCAGCGACAAAGCAGACAACATGAGTAACAGTCTTTGGGCCATATGTAGGTAATCTGGAAATACCGATTCCTAATTACCGAATTTTACCGAATCGGTATTTATGAATCGGTATTCCCGATGTACGTAAATATTCGGTAAATAATACCGAATCGGTAAAAATCGGTAAATATTTACCAAATCCACAATACCGATCGGTTTTTCCGAATCGGTAAATACCGAATCGGTAAATACCGAATCGGTAAATACAGATTCGGTAATTCAAAAACACAGCAATTGAGGAATCAACCAATCCTGTGCAACCACCACCCCTCCCAACCAGGAAGTGGCCACACCCAGGCAGGTGCACACAATCAGAACCTTCTGGAGAGGCTGGGAGTGCAGAGGAGAGCAACAGAGCCACTGCCTGAACCTCGCCTGCAAATCTTGCTCAATGGACACCCAGGACACAGAAAGAGAAGGAGGGGAAAGGAAGAGGAAACTGAAATTCAGTCAGAGGGAACTGCAGGTCCTTGTGGAGGAGGTAGTGAAGCAAAATGCAAAGCTGTTTGGAAAGCAGTCCCTGCAAGTTGCAGAGTCAGTGAAAAGGAGAATCTGGCTTGAAATCCAGTCACAGGTGAATGCCATTGGAGTGACCCCTCGGGACATTGATGTGCTCAAGAAGCGGTGGTATGACATCAGGAGCATCACCAAGAAGAAGATGGCAGATCTCAAGAAACAAGCCAGGCTGACAGGAGGAGGAAGGAACAGGGCACCTGCCCTGACTGAACTTGAGCGGCTCGTGGAGTCCACGATAGAGCCAGAAAGTGTCTGTGGGATCGGGGATGCAGACAGCTCTGCCAGGGCTGCTTCCAAACAAGGTAAGAAGCATGCACAGCATTGTGCCCCCTCTTCCCCTATTCCAAATCCCCAATTGGGCTCTGTGAATCCCACTCCAGAACCGATTTCAGTGCAAACCAGCAATGCATTATGGGAGATGTAGTCAGTGAAACCCCTATCATGACAGGAATCGCACTGAACAACAAGGCATGTGACACACATCAGCGATAAGCAGGCAGAAGACAATGAGATAGTGTGGCAGAAATGTATATTTATTCTTGCTATGCAGGGCTGCAGGTACACTGAGCTAATGTACAATTTCTGTCCACAGGCGAGACATCGCGCAGGACTCCTCAGGACAAGGGAGAGAGGGCACCCCGGAAGGACATCACTGAGAAGGCCAGTACGAGTGCAGGGCACACAACACCACCACAGTCAGCCTCACCACCACAGCTAGCCTCGCCACTACTGCTAGCCTCACCACCACAGCTAGCCTCGCCACTACTGCTAGCCTCACCAGCATCAACACCACCTGCAGTGCTGAGACCTAGGAGGCGTGCTGTTGCCAGACTGATGGAGTTTGAGTCCTCCTCAGAAGACTCGAGGGGGAAACATCCACTGTGCCAGTGGATGGTAGCAATGCTGGAGTGCTGTCCACCACTGAGGGAGCACACACAGGTGCCAGACGCCGCCGCAGGGCTCGTGTGAGCAGTCCACCTCCACAGGGTGAGAGCCATGGTGTCTTCGGAGGGCTGGAGGCAAGCATGGTGAAGGTGCAGCGCCTACAGGGAAAGGCAATACAGTCAGTCCAGCGACAAATGAGGCGCCTCAATGACAACATGACCAACATTGACAAGGGCATAGGCACAATGGCTGAGGGCATGAAGGAGATGGCTGCAGGCATGCGGGACATGTCCCAGTCTGTGATGCTGCTGTGCAGCAAAATGGATGAGGACAGAGTTACACAGCGCAGGGAGAGGCAGAAAATGGAGCAACATACAAGGGCAGTGAACCGCCTAGCAACTGCCACTTCTCTGCTCTGCAGGCGCTCCGTGGCCATGCAGGAGGGCCTGGCGCACTGTAGCACTGATGTCACTAGGGGGCTGGTAAAGGTGACCACTGCTCTTGAGGTGCTGCTGACAAGTCAGTCTGCCACTACTGGTGCTGTGGAAGTTGGGGACAGCGAGGACACGACCAGTCGGAGCAGCATTACCCCCCTGTAACAGACACCCGGAGGAGCAGCAGACGGCATGGGGCTGCCACTGGTTCCACAGCCAGTGAGGACAGTCACTTAATGGCATCCAGTACTGTTGTGCGTGGCCGCAGACGCTGATGCAGCCCACACTAACAGGACAGAATTGGGTGAAGTAACCCATGACTCCCTACTATGGATGTCAGAAATTGGAATGCCAAGTTTGGCCGTTTGTGTTGTGGCGTAGTGCCCAGAAATTAAAACTTCGTCATTACATACAACAACTGGCTGTGTCTCCTTACTTACTTAAAAATAGTTGCATGTGATCTCTGCCCGTCTCTGTCTCCCATCTGTTGCTGGTGGCACTCCTGCTGCGTTGGGCTCTGGCTGTGCTAATTCATCATCATTGTCCTCAAAATCAGTTAATTCCACTTCTGTACCTTTCTTTGTGGCAAGGTTGTGCAGCATTGCACAAGTTGCAATGATTTTGCAGCAGATGATGGGTGTGTACTGACGTGCGCCTCCGCTTTTGTGGAGGCAGCGGAACCTGCTTTTCAATAGTACAAACGTGCGCTCCACAACGTTGCGTGTTGATTTGTGTGCCACATTGTATCGTCTCTCACTCAGGGTTGATGGGTTTAGGTAGGGAGTGAGGATAAATGACCGGACGGCATATGCACTATCGCCTAGGTGAGGAAGAGAGTGCCATTAGTCACATACACCAATACACATTGATCGGCAGTAAGTATGGGTGAGTGTCACAGTGATTTACCTAGCAAGTATCCTTCTGCAAATTCTCCCGCAGCCAGGCGTGTGTAGATCCCACTGTTCTGGAAGATGTATGAGTCGTGGGTGCTCCCAGGAAATTTGGCCACGATGTCAGTGATAATGTTGGCAGCATCGCAGATTACCTGCACATTTATGGAGTGGGTGGACTTTCTGTTCCTGTAGATATGCTCAGTGGCTGCTGGTGGGCAGATTGGAATGTGTGTGCCATCAATACAGCCTATGACATGCGGGAACTGTGCCATCTGGTAAAAGTCTGTCTTGGTTTTGAGCAGTTCCGCATGTGTGTTTGGGAAGCTAATGTAGTGGTGCATTCTCTGCATCATGGCATCCAGGAACTTTCTGAAGAAGCGGGACAGGCAACTCTGAGACACCCCGCCTACCGCAGCTATCACCCCCTGGTAACTGCCAGATGCGAGTAGATGTAGGCTACAGAGCACCTGCACATGTGGTGGTATGGTGTGCGCCCTTGGTGTTGGGTGCTCCAGGAGTGGGTGCAAGTCCCTTATCAAGTCCAGGATGGTGTGGGGGTGTAGCCTGTACCTTTCATGGATCTCAGCCTCAGTTTGTTGGAAGATTGTGATGCGCTGTCTGTAAATGCGCTCCTCCCTTCTCCAGATCCTCACTCCTGCTGCCTGTAGACGTAGCCGCCTTGCAATCACATAGAATGCCGCCATAGTGATCACACTGTTGCATTTTGGGATTGCTTATATTCGCTGTAGATGATTACCACCTGCTTTCAGTCAGTGTTAATTACCGACTCTTAAATACCGAATTTCATGTAATTCGGTATTACCGAATTTACCTACATCTCTTTTTTCGTTTTTACCGATTCTTATTTACCGATTCGGTAAATAAGGATTCGGTGATTTCCGAATGGGTATTTTTGAATTCGGTAATGATGAATCGGTATTTACCGATTCATAATTACCGATTCCTTCTTTTTGGCCTCCTACATCTCAATCGCCTAAATACCGGTCGGTAACGGGAGATTTACCGAATTTCGGCCGTTACCGACCGGTATTTAGCTACCTACATATGGCCCTTTATTACATAATATCCAGATAGGCATCAAAAGTGCAAACCATCAAGGCCATTGGCCACTACAAATTCCTAGTATGCACATGTGTGCATGAGAAACTGCACAGGAAATGGGCATCAAAAGTACAAAACAGCAAGGCAATTGGCCAGTCCATACTTCTAGTCCGCACATGTGTGCATGAGAAACTGCACAGGAAATGGGCATCAAAAGTACAAAACTGCAAGGCCATTGGCCAGTCCATACTTCTAGTCCGCACATGTGTGCATGAGAAACTGCACAGGAAATGGGCATCAAAAGTACAAATCAGCAAGGCCATTGGCCAGTCCATACTTCTAGTCCGCACATGTGTGCATGAGAACCTGCACAGGAAATGGGCATCAAAAGTAACAAACAGCAAGGCCATTGGCCAGTCCATACTTCTAGTCCGCACATGTGTGCATGAGAAACTGCACAGGAAATGGGCATCAAAAGTACAAAACAGGAAGGCCATTGGCCAGTCCATATTTCTAGTCCGCACATGTGTGCATGAGAACTTGCACATCAAATGGGTGACACCGTCCACTGCCATGGGACTCACCACAGCCCTGGGGCTACATATGGGCAGTCCAGGCACCGCTGTGGGAGAAATGGTGTGGGGAGGAGGACTTGGCTTAAAAATTGGCTTCAAGTTGAACTGGGAGGGGGCTGATTGTCGGGGTCAGTTTGAGGACTGGACTGGGGAGAGAGAGAGAAGCGGCTGAGGTAGAGGCATCCGTGGCTGTGGGAGCCTGAGGGCTGCTTGGACCTGGTGGAGTGGTGGCACGGAGAGGTGGAGACATGCTGCGTGGAGGCACAGTGTTTGAGGGTGAATGTTGAGGGCTGGGTCTCAACTGTTTGGGGATCCGATAGCCCACAAGTGTCTTGGCCGGAGTGGGAAGTGAGGTGGGCACAACAGCCTCACTCTCCACCAAAGGTGTATCAGGTGCAGGTGGCTCTCCCCGTGGGGTTTTGCTGGACCTGGTGGTACGCTTGCGGTGGCCTTGCCTCTTCCCCTGCATCCCCTGTTGTCGAGGTAAACCCCCCACTTTTCTCTCTTGTCCCTGCTTCACAGGGGTGTGGGTGGGAGTTGACATTTTGGGTGAATCTGCCTTTGAAATGTGTTTGGGCTTAGTTGCTGCAGGCACCAGGTTCATAGCAGACAGGGCAAGTGTTTGTTGGTCTTTGGGAGCAGGTGTGGGGATGGGAGTGCCCTTGGATGGTGGTGATTTTGATGAATGTGATGTTGATTCCTGCTTTTTGGCCTGATGCCCATGAGTGTCACGTGATGGGCTTTTGGGTTTGCGCTCATGTGTGCCCGTTTTGTGTTGTGGTTATGGTGTCTGTGGTCTGGTACGCTTTGCGTGCTGCTGTTGTGTGCTGCGTGTGGAGGACTTGGTGCCTGAGGGCTCTGGCATGTGGGCACTCTCGTCCGGTGGTGCCACTGGCAAGGTGGTTGATGAGGAACAGGAGCTGGACTGGGAGCTTGTGACTGTTGAATGGCTGCCGTCACTGTGGAGGACAAGGACTGGACAGTTCGGTGTAGGCCACCCACGCCAGAATGAATGCCCTCCATGAATGCAACTACCTGTGCCAACTTCTTGTCATGATCCTGGAAGGCATTCAGGAGAGCAGTCTGACCCACACACAGCTGGCGCAAAAGGTCTACTGCCTCCACACTGAGGGCAGCAGGGGAGACAGGGGCAGGGGCAGCGGTGCCTGGGGGGGAAGGAGACTCTACCTTTCCTAGGGCTGCGTGCACGAACAGCACTTGTGGGAGCATCCGGGAGGGTGGGCAGTGGACGAGGTGTGGCGGAAGAAGAGGCAGATCCGGAACTTCCTGTGCCCGCCAACTTCGAGGAGTCACCATTGGAGTCTGAAGATGTAGAGATTGGGGTTTCCGGGTGTGATTCATCCATGGCACTCCTGTCCCCCTCCGAGGCGCTGGTCCCCTCAGTGTCAGTGAACTCATGTGTAGCAGTCGTGCCAGTATCTTCCACACTTGTGTTGGTCCCCCGTCCTTCCCTGCCCTCAGTAGATGCTGCAAGAGACAGAGACATAGGTTCAGTATAGTGCCATACTCACAAACATCATATGCAAGCAAAGCACAAAACGTTAAAATGATGCTCCCATGTTGAACTCCTCCATGTACATTCAGCATGTGCTACATTTATGCAATCATCAGATGATGCATGGAAACATGAATAGTTGATAGTAATGCTCCTTGTGGCGTTGACACCGCCAAAGAGCTGGCCCTGTGCATCCCTGAAACCACACATACTATTGTCTGTAAGCATACCTACGTGCCTGAAGGTGAGATAGCTATACATCAAACCATGTTGTCTCTGTCACATATGGAGTCTCTCCAAGGGAACACGACAGATACAAACTCCAAAATGTCCTTTTGCAATGCTCCTGATATCCACCATGTTGGGCTTCGAAGCACATCTACAGTTGTACATTGGTGCCAGCTGTGTAGATGTCACGATTTACCTGTTGTGCGCAGCAGACATCTATGAATGCACACTAACATGATGCTCACTGCTGTTCACTGCCAGTTGATGTCTATGACACTCATATTGTAGCATATGTCACAAGCCCACATCTCATCTGTCAATGACAAGGGTCATGGTTTAAAACACATGAGAAACCACAAGTTGTACAAATGCAGAACAGCTGCACTGAACACTGAGGCCACTTAGAAGCCATTGCATCACACTAGAGACATCACAGAGCTTCCCACTGGCTCACGTTTGGGATTCATGCAGTCACTCACACCCAAAGTCACACTTAGCTGAATACTCACCCCCAACTTGCTGCTGATGGGCCATCAAGCGTCCATCCAGCTCTGGCTGTGTCACTGCCAAGATGCGGGCCATTAGTGGTGTTATGCTCCTGCGCGTCAACCTGCCACTGCGAGGGAGCAACCCCAGCGTCATCTCTGCCACGTTTTTGCTCAGCCGGCAGATGTCATCCCACCTCTTGTGACAGTGTGTGTGCCGTCGGTTGGAGACAGCCAGAGCCCGCACATTGCGTGCAATGGCCCTCCATATCGCCTTACGCTGGTGGACCTTAAGCTGCAGGCATGGGAGACAAGAAGAGGAAGTCTCAGTGACACTGTTTATGTACCACTGTGTGTCAGTACAGGAGCATGAAAATACATAGCACACTGATACATAAATGTTGAGCAGAGCCCATACAGCATGACACGTAGTACACTTGCATCAAATAATCTCATAGAAATGTATAAATCTATGATGATGGACACAGTACATGGCCATCTCATACACATGCAGATTGCCAGCACATCAATCAATGTGAAAATGACCCTCATCTGTGATGCAGTATGTGAGTGAGCATGACATACAATACATTGGAAATGATGTGTTGGGGCTGACTCACAGTGTCCAACACTACACACCCCTCAATGTCCTTGACCAGTGAATGGCTACATGTGTCATGGTGGTCACATTTAGGGCCATGATCTTACATTCTCACACTCTTCTCACAAGGTGTAGTCCTGTCTTGTGCAATCCTCAGGCCTAAGATAGCTCATTGAGAAATAGGGTGGTGGACAACACATATGTTTCACTAAGTCCATTTAGTGATGGGTCCTTGTAACATTGGGCAGTTTCTGTGCAGGCCAGAGGGACTCACACTGAGGTTAAACGTGGGCCATCAGAGAAATCACATGCATGTACAATATGAGAGGGTAAACAGTACCTCCACGTGCGAGACTGAACACATAATGAAATCAATAGCAGGATGACATCTCCAAATTACATTTATCTTATGTGTCATAGGTGATTTACCACCAAGAGTGTTACACTCAGGCATCACCATAGGGGCAATTTGAGAACTGTACACACATCATTCAATACCCTCTGTACAAAATACATTTGTAATGTCACAAATGAGCATGTGAAGACTTAATGGACTATGACATCACATAGCACAGGCAATGTTTGTTCAGACTTCGACTCTCTCAAACCAGCAGTGTAACTGTATGGCTGCAAAACCACTGCATGTCACTCCCATCCTTCAATGCAGTCATGAATCTGTGGAAATAAGGCTACACACCCCATTGACATGAAGTCAGCATGCTAGGCAGTGTATCACACATTTACATTAACCAGTCTCAGAACAACTTTTGTTGTTTTTTGCTGAAGAAGGGCTGTAGAAGTGTCCATGTTGCCATTCTCCCCACATACTCAAATGCAATTCTTATTAGGCCATGTATGGAGCATGCTATAGGAAAAATATGGATGCATGCACATTGACTTGCACTCACAGGCACATACTACTGCAGGTGCAAAAACAACAGTTGATGGACAGAATGCAGAACAATGTCATACATTCACCCCAGTACAGAGATCTGGGCCTAAATCCATCGTTTTTTTGCTCACCATGCCATTCCAGTTTGAACCCAGCCATATGCAAATCAGTCTTGACCCTGTGCCTCATGGAAACAGTCCAGCCCGAACTGCCAAGCCAGGTCCTCCCTGGACTGGAAACAAGCATCCTAGGACCGGTTTCGGGGTTTCACCCCTCTTCAGCCAGGATAGCTTGATTCCAGTGGCATGGAGAGCACAGGACCCACGTCTGGGCATACCCGTCCCACTCGGGGTGACAAATGCAAAAACAACAGTTGATGGACAGAATGCAGAACAATGTCATACATTCACCCCAGTACAGAGATCTGGGCCTAAATCCATCGTTTTTTTGCTCACCATGCCAAATCCAGTTTGAACCCAGCCATATGCAAATCAGTCTTGACCCTGTGCCTCATGGGAACAGTCCAGCATGAACTGCCAAGCCAGGTCCTCCCTGGACTGGAAACAAGCATCCTAGGACCGGTTTCGGGGTTTCATCCCTCTTCAGCCAGGATAGCTTGATTCCAGTGGCATGGAGAGCACGGGACCCACGTCTGGGCATATCCGTCCCACTCGGGGTGACAAATGCAAAAACAACAGTTGATGGACAGAATGCAGAACAATGTCATACATTCACCCCAGTACAGAGATCTGGGCCTAAATCCATCGTTTTTTGCTCACCATGCCATTCCAGTTTGAACCCAGCCATATGCAAATCAGTCTTGACCCTGTGCCTCATGGGAACAGTCCAGCCCGAACTGCCAAGCCAGGTCCTCCCTGGACTGGAAACAAGCATCCTAGGACCGGATTCGGGGTTTCACCCCTCTTCAGCCAGGATAGCTTGATTCCAGTGGCATGGAGAGCACGGGACCCACGTCTGGGCATACCCGTCCCACTCGGGGTGACAAATGCAAAAACAACAGTTGATGGACAGAATGCAGAACAATGTCATACATTCACCCCAGTACAGAGATCTGGGCCTAAATCCATCGTTTTTTGAGCATGTGAAGACTTAATGGACTATGACATCACATAGCACAGGCAATGTTTGTTCAGACTTCGACTCTCTCAAACCAGCAGTGTAACTGTATGGCTGCAAAACCACTGCATGTCACTCCCAACCTTCAATGCAGTCATGAATCTGTGGAAATAAGGCTACACACCCCATTGACATGAAGTCAGCATGCTAGGCAGTGTATCACACATTTACATTAACCAGTCTCAGAACAACGTTTGTTGTTTTTTGCTGAAGAAGGGCTGTAGAAGTGTCCATGTTGCCATTCTCCCCACATACTCAAATGCAATTCTTATTAGGCCATGTATGGAGCATGCTATAGGAAAAATATGGATGCATGCACATTGACTTGCACTCACAGGCACATACTAATGCAGAGCAACATCATGTGAGCATTCTGAACACTCTCAAACTTTTACTCTGAAACACTTACCAGTACACCTGGTGCACCATACAGCCTCCCATACTGTGCAAGGACTTGGTCTACCAGGACCTCCAGCTCCTCTGTGGTGAAGGGACGGGCCCTGATGTTCTCAGTTCTCGCCATCACTGGGTCCAGAATACAGGAACAGCAGCAGTTGGTGGTGAAGAATGGCAGGCAGCAGTGTCTGAATGCAAGTGAAATGTGTGGCTCTCTCACAGAGATTTATAGGCCCCTGGGGTTGTTTCAGTGGTACTCAGCTGCTGCAATTGGTCTGCCTGGTTAGCATTTTTCAATTGTATCTAATAACTGGGACCGCAGTAGCGGAGCACGCCTACCGCGGGTTTCAAAATTGTATTTCACTACCGCGATCGTGATTCCCATTGGCTGCAATGGCATGGGCATTGGCTGTGTCACACCGCGGGGGCCAGGCGGTCGCTACCGCAATCCTGCATCTTTCAATTGTACCCAATGACCGGGCCCGCGGTAGCGGAGCACGCCTATCGCGGGTTTCAAAATTGTATTTCACTACCGCGATCGCGGTTCCCATTGGCTGCAATGGCATGGGCATTGGTGGTGGCACGCCGCGGGGGCCAGGCAGTCGCTACCGCAATCCTGCATCTTTCAATTGTACCCAATGACCGGGCCCGCAGTAGCGGAGCACGCCTACCGCGGGTTTCAAAATTGTATTTCACTACCGCGATCGCGGTTCCCATTGGCTGCAATGGCATGGGCATTGGCGGTGGCACATCGTGGGGGCCAGGCGGTCGCTACCGTGATTTGGATCTTACAATTGTGGCCAAAGACCAGGCCCGCGGTAACGGAGCACGCCTACCGCGGGTTTCAAATTTGTATTTCACTACCGCGATCGCGGTTCCCATTGGCTGCAATGGCGTGGGCATTGGCGGTGGCACACCACGGGGGCCAGGCGGTCGCTACTGCGATTTGGCATCTTTCAATTGTGGCCAATGACCGTGATCGCGGTGGCGGAGCACGCATACCGCACCTATGGACACATTATGCTCTAGCAATGGCAATAGCCAATTTTCATCATTGAACACTATACCTTCACAATGTATTACAGCACTTGTTTGCAAAATTGAATGCTAGTGTGACATTCAACTCACTGATGCCTACACATGCCATGTCAGTGCACATGATTACATGCATTGGCATGTACTTACTCACATGTCACCTGTAGGACTTGGCCTTTGTGGCTAAAGTTCCCTAAACTTTTTGCTTTCCCCCTAGACCGTTTTCCTGACATAGAGTTGCCAATTTAGATGATTGGGTACTTTGCCACTGCTGATCAGTGTCAAAGTACAAGAGTTCCCTGTGTAAAGTGTAATGGTGATTGGTTGGCCATGATTGGTATGTTGCCTTACTAGTAAAGTCCCTAGTGATGTGCACTGTGTGTGCCAGGTCTAGTAATGCAAAGGTGCGCGGAGAACGGAACTCAGGCCTGCAGTGTAGGGCCTGCGCGCAGTTAGCTAAGTTAGCATGTTGTCCTGACAAGTGTAACCACTTGTCAGGCCTTACTTTCCCTTTTGCGTACACCGTGGGCACCCCTGTGGTAGGTCCCGGGTAGCCCCTGGGCAGGGTGCAGTGTAAGTAAAAGGCAGGACATATACTGAGGTGTGTGTTATGTCCTGACAGTGGAAAACGCTCCATTTCGTTTTTCACTGGGGAAAGGCCAATCTGCCCATAGGACAGAATGCGGGAGGCTGGGTATTGTGTTTGTTTGCCTAGTTTCCCATCAGTTTAAAATGGAGAGGTGAAGTTTAGTATGTATGAACTCACAGCGTCATAACACTTCTTTCTATGAAAGTGGTTTTGTCACTGTGTGTTCAGAAGCCACACTTTTAGAAAGTGGCTGAGTTTTGTGCTTTAAGCATTTCTGTGTGTCTCTGCTGAATGTGGATTGACTGTCTGGATCTGAGAGGGGAGAGGAGCCGGGGGAGGTCTTTACCCAGGGAGGGGTTGAGATGGCACCAGGCTGACCTGCAGCTGGAGAGCAGGCGAGGAAAAGCACCGGGAGGTGAAGAGGCCTGGGTTGCAGCTATAAAACAATTGACCCATCTCCTGCTGAGTGATTAAGGATCCAGACCCCCAGTATCAAAGGGAGAAAGGTGACACTGGGAGGGAGACACCCAGAACTGATTTAGGCAGGGGTTAGGGACCCCTGAGCACAACGAACTTCAAAGACGTTTAGGGGTATAACTAGGAGAGCTGAGATCCCTGAACGGGGGGAATGGAATAGAAATGGATTGAGACTGAAAAGGCTTGGACCCATTTCGTGGTCAAGAGGAACCTCTGCTAAGGAAGGAACAACTGAAGAGACTGCTGGGGAAGGACCAACCCTTGCTTCGTGATCTGGGGCTGGTCTGCAGTTTGCTGTTCTAACCAAGGAAGAGGCTGTTGGGACTGTGCTGTGTGCGCTGGGTCCCCCTGCTTGAAGAAGACTGTGCTTTGTGCTGTGTCTTGTTACCCCCCAAGGGCCCAAGGTGAGCTGGCTCCCTGTTTGGAAACACAGGAACATATAAGTTTCCGAAGAAGTTTCAAGCGACGCGGTGGGCGCGTGTTGTGGCAGCTTGAGACCCTCGGAAGGTGTGCCCTGTGATCTTGGACACACGGAGGAGGAGTGAGACTCGGACGCGCTGGGTGCGTGTCGTGGTGCACAGGAGACGCGGGTGAAGAGCGCCCGGTCAACGTGTGCACCGAAGGTGAAGTGAGTCTCGGACGCACTGGGTGCGTGTCGTGGTGTACAGCAGGCGTTGGTGAAGAGCGCCTGGTCAGCGTGTGCATCGGAGGTGACGTGAGACTCGGACGCGCAGGGTGTGTGTCGTGGTGCACCGCAGGCGCTGGTGAAGAGCGTCTGGTCGGCGGGTGCATCGGAGGTGAAGTGAGTCTCGGACGCGCAGGGTGCGTGTCGTGGTGCACAGGAGGTGTTGGTGAGGAGCGCCTGGTCAACGCGTGCATTGGAAGTGGAGTGAGCCTCGGACGCGCAGGGTGCGTGTCGTGGTGCACCGGAATCACTGACAGAATATCGAAGGTCAGAATATCGACCTACAAAAATATCGCAGCAAGAATATCGAAGTCAAGAATATCGACAGCCTATCTACATTATGGTAAGTACAAAAATATCGAAAAAAATATCTGTCAAAAATATTGTTGTTAAAAAAATCAATTTTTTTAGTTAAAAAAAGTAATGTAAAATAAAGTAAATAATACATATAATTAAAATAAATATAGTTAAAATATTTTAAAATGTTTAACAATTATAAATTAAATATATATAATTTATAAATACATTTAATATATACATATAATATAGAATATATACACTTATTAATATGTTTTAATTATTTTAATAACTTATAAATTAAGAAAATCTTATAAATTATAAATACATCTATACACATAAAACAATAACATAAATAAAAATTAAATAAATATATGTAACAAATTAAAAAAAATTAAATTATTTTTAAAATTAATTATATACTAAGGGGCCCATTACGATACCCGGCGTAAATAATTCCGCCAGGCATGGAAGTGGCAAAACTCCGCCCGCACACACCGCCTGAACACCGACCACGCCATTACGATTACACAAACCGAATACCGCCATCGGCGGAAAAAGCACACAAAATACCGCCCGCCAACGTCCGAGTCGGAGTCAAACCGCCCGCCACGGACGGAAACACGCACGACAACACAAAACCGCCCGCCCTCACGGCCGACACACCGCACGTGAAATTACGATCGCACCGACATGAGCGCGGAAAAACCACTAATATACCGCCCGCCAGCGCAAACAACGCCGATGAGAATCGACACGGCAGAAGCCATGGCGCCAACGTACCTGCACAGAAACCATCCGCACACAAAACCAACAGCACACAACATGGCCAACAAGTCCACACAGCAAGGCACGCACAAATACACAAGCACAGTACACATCCCGAAAACACCCCCCCGGACAAACAAAAAATACAAAGTCCAGAACACCAGACACAACACACCTGAAAACAACAGACCATGAGGACACACCCACATAGGTGAGTACAAAAGCAGCACTCCCACAGACCACAACCCCTTGCTACATTGCAAACCAGAGAGGAGAGGAGAGGACACAGTGACACAGCAAGGACAGCAGCACACCACAGAAACGCACACATCACTACCACCACCACCACCACCAAACACCACCACCACCACCAAACACCGGCACCTCAAACCCCCTGCACATTACACAACACACACCGCACCAGCACCACAAACATCATGGCACCACAAAGAATGCCCAAGTTCACGCCCATGGAGCTGACGGTCATGGTCGACGAGATCATCAAGGTGTACCCACAAATCTATGGGAACATGGTCCAGCACACACCACTAGCCACCAGAAACAGAATGTGGAACCGGATCGTAGACCAGGTCAATGCAGTCGGGACCCTGCCCAGGAACAGAGTCGAGATTAACAAACGTTGGAATGACGTAAAGAGCCTGGTCAAGAAGAAGGAGGGCAAAAACAGAGAGCTGGCTGCCGTCACTGGCGGAGGGAATCCCGCGCTCTTTAAGACCTTCAAAGCGTGGGAGGAGAAGGTGCGAGTCGTAATCCATCCGGAGATCCTCGCCGGATTAGCAGGGGGAGTGGAGGCTGGTAAGTACAAACTAATGTATACCAGCACACCGCTATGTACTCACATGCACTACCACCATGCCACAGCTCCCAGGGACAAACACCCCCATGTCCAGCACACAATACACAACACATCACACACACATGCAACAGACACTACCACACACAGCCCAAACCGAACAACTGTAAGATGCGTGGGGACATGTGTACACTAAGCCAGCCACGTAACCACCAACAGGTCCCCAAATATGCCAGAAGCGCCACAACGAGCACCCACCACACCCATGTGTCCGCCACAGCTGCACTAACCGACAAGTAACAGGTAAGTGGCAGGAACACAAAGTGCAGTGGGTGGGACGGTGGACAGCCCAAGTACAACACACACCAGGCCCCAGTCCCACAGCACAGCAAGGAGGAGCATCCCCCACACCCCACAGCCACGTGTCAGCCACCGCAGTGCACAACGACAGCCGAAAGGCAGACATCACGGTCCACAGCAATCGGTGTCAGTGGGTGTCCAGCCACCCCACGACCCACAACACCCCCCACCCCCACAGACCTGCAACATGGAGCACCCCCGCTTAGAGCCATGTGGCATCCAGTACAGTGCACGCACGAACAACTTGCAGGTGGGAAACTGGACAGGGCTGGATTACTGGAGGCATGAGGACCATAACACGACCAACACATGGGACATGTCACGTAGCAGACGAACACGCAGCACCGCCCACCGTCACGAACAAGTGAACAATGTGCACACGGACATGAACAACAGACTCACACCCCACATGACCCATCACAGACATAGCAACACCCAAGGAGCCACGTCTGCATGCACAAGCCACACTGAATATAGTCCCACACGGCAGCCACTGTGCAACTCATCACACACAACCGAAACACCATTGAAGTCCTGTCCATGTAGCCCCTACTGCCTGTCAACCACACACCCCACAACTACGCCTATGTAAGACAAACAACACTAGACGCAACAGAGCGGAACAACATAAATGCACACGAACACCACTGAACCCATCAAACACACAGACACACCATGCACAAACAACATACCATCCATCCCATCCGTCAGCCCCAGTCTCATGAAAGGCATGTCATCCGCACAGCTGCCACACATACAGCAGTCACGCTAAGATACATGCCCATGACCAACCATGTGCCAGAAGTCAATGAAGTGCACGACACACTGTGAGCAACAACACACAACATGGGCCACACCCCCCGAGCACTGCAGTGATGCACATGGCACAGGGCAGCACGCACACCAAGGAGATGGGACAACTGCAATACGTTGGCTGGCACACAACCATCACTCACTCATAACGATGCGTCCAATGCCATGTCCAGTAATCACAACAGACAGCAAATATGCAGGCCATGTCAAGCATGCACACACCTCAAACCATGCACTGTCATGCTGCCACAACACATGTCACGTTCGGCACCCATGGCTCACAGCATGTACCCCAAAAGCATATTCCCTCCCAAATGCGAATCTGGGGCATGGCCCCCATGTTGCCATATGCGTTCCTAAGCGTTCCATTTGAACCCCAAAAGCATATTCCCTCCCAAATGCGAATCTGGGGCATGGCCCCCATGTTGCCATATGCGTTCCTAAGCGTTCCATTTGAACCCCAAAAGCATATTCCCTCCCAAATGCGAATCTGGGGCATGGCCCCCATGTTGCCATATGCGTTCCTAAGCGTTCCATTTGAACCCCAAAAGCATATTCCATCCCAAATGCGAATCTGGGGCATGGCCCCCATGTTGCCATATGCGTTCCTAAGCGTTCCATTTGAACCCCAAAAGCATATCCCCTCCCAAATGCGAATCTGGGGCATGGCCCCCATGTTGCCATATGCGTTCCTAAGCGTTCCATTTGAACCCCAAAAGCATATTCCCTCCCAAATGCGAATCTGGGGCATGGCCCCCATGTTGCCATATGCGTTCCTAAGCGTTCCATTTGAACCCCAAAAGCATATTCCCTCCCAAATGCGAATCTGGGGCATGGCCCCCATGTTGCCATATGCGTTCCTAAGCGTTCCATTTGTACCCCAAAAGCATATTCCCTCCCAAATGCGAATCTGGGGCATGGCCCCCATGTTGCCATATGCGTTCCTAAGCGTTCCATTTGAACCCCAAAAGCAAAGTACAAACCAGACCCAGGATGGGCCAGGAGCCCGCATACACCAGAGTCACAATAAGTAGGGGCACAGCAACACACCCATCGGCATGGCCAATCCGTCCCATGCCACATGTGCACAGCACACAGTCCCATTGCCAAGCACACACAACTACAGATGCTACAGCCACACACACGCCTCCGGGAAACCCATGTACGAGATTGCACGAACTTTCAATGTCAGACGACAAATACATACTTCGCCAGGTGCAACACAATAACAAATCTCATTCTCTCCACAGGTGACGAACTGCTGGATGCTGGGGATGGAGCCAGCAGCCAGCACAGCCAGCCTACAAGCCCCCAACGAGGACACACGGATCTGGAGGATCTGTCCTCCTCTTCGGACACGGACAACCAAGCAGGCCCATCTGGTGTGGCAGGGCCCAGCCGCTCCCCAGGACCCCTCCTACCCACCAACCCATCATCCAGGGCTGCTGAACATTCACAGCCCCCTGCTGCCACTGTCGTTGCAGCCACACCCACGGTCATTGTGGCCACTACCGCAACCGCCACCATCGCCGCACCGACCACCACCGCCGCCACCACCGCCACGTCTTCGCTGGCACCAGCCCCAGCGCAGGTGGTGGCCCGGACGACTGGATCCACCCTGGGAGCCACAGCGAGGACCGTGGTGAGCAATGTGGCTAGTGGGCAGGCCGGTGGCAGCAGGACTGGTAGGAGGAGCAGGGTCAGGGAAACGCCAGCCTCCCTGGGAGCCATGCCCTGCCTCACATGGCCAGAGTCCTTGGGGCCTATGAAGAGGCCCAAGGACAATGGGTCCGGTCTGCTTCAGACACGCGTGAGGTGCTGGGGGTGCTGAGGTCCATGGAC
Organism: Calotriton arnoldi; assembly: GCA_963921515.1. Classification (NCBI taxonomy): domain Eukaryota; kingdom Metazoa; phylum Chordata; class Amphibia; order Caudata; family Salamandridae; genus Calotriton; species Calotriton arnoldi. Next base: position 310,136 of record CAWUFW010001814.1, read on the forward strand.
GCCCGTATGGGCCAAATCGTGGACCTCATGGGACAGCTGGTGGTGGCGGTGAGGTCACAGCCAGGGACAGCAGCTCCCCTCCGCCACCACCTGCCGGGGCGCAGGGTGGAGCAGCAGTGTCCAGTTCCCCTGCGTCCACAGCCAGTGATCACACCTCAACCACCAGCATGTCGCAAGCAGGCACCCCCTCGCAAACGTGGAAGGGGCCGTCCGAAGAGGAAACAGATCTCCCGGGAGGACTTCGCACGCTCCAGTCGCAAGTGAGGCAGCCAGCCAGCCTTCCGCCAGCCTTCCTTGACCAGCCACTGCATTGACTTGGACTACGATCCCACTCCACACAGCCATCTGGATGGCATGTGTGTGTTGGACTATGGACATAGAACCAGTGGGTACACCCTGATCATCACGCAGCCATGACCGACAGCTCATTGTCACTGCACGCACCACTTTTGTCATCACCTTACACACAATCACATGTCACAGTTTGTAATAAATGCACCTTTTTCACTAACTGCTGTTTGTGCCCTGTGTCTTATTTGTACGGAATACAACGGCCACCTTGGGCGGAAAGGCACCTGATGCGTGGCATGGCATTTGAATCCGGAGGGCCTGTAGGGACCTAGGGGTGGGAGACAGAACAGGAGCACATTCAATGAGTGTGTCACACACCCATCACACAGTACATGTCAACAACTACAAGCAATGTACACACATCGCACAGAGCAATAGGGCACAATGCCACAGCCACCAACAGTGGCATACTACCCTGGCCATGGAGCGCTGACACACAGCACGCAGTGAACAAACGGCCACCCTGACACAGCACACACACACCTGCACAGATACAGCCACATCAGCCGTCGTACATGGACACTCACCGTCAAGTGAAGTAGCGGGCGATGAGCTGCTGCCGCACATTACCAGCTTCCTCCTCTCCGCTGTCCTCCTCACTCGAGCTGTCCTGGTCTGCGGGCTGGGGCCCTGGTTGATCTCCGTCATCCACGATGAGGGGGATCTGCTTCCGAATGGCCAGATTGTGCAGCATGCAGCACGCCACCACTATCCGGCACACCTTCTGTGGGGAGTACGCCAGCGCACCCCCGATGCGGTCCAGGCACCTGAACCTGGACTTGAGGAGGCCAAAGGTACGCTCGACCACACGTCTGGTCCTCCCATGTGCCTCATTGTAGCGATCGTCTGCTGGGGTGCGAGGATTCCTCAATGGACTGAGCAGCCATGCCCCATTCGGATACGCAGAGTCACCTGGGTGTGAGGGACACAGAGAACCGTTGCTAATCCAACTGGACAGGGGACAGCATCGCACAGCCAGCACGCTACACCACTCCACATACTCACCGACAATACAGGCACGATCCTGTTGCATATTGGACATCAGTCGTGGCAAGATGCTGTTGCGCATTATGTGTGCGTCATGGGCCGAGCCTGGGAACTTTGCACACACGTGGGTGATCACCATGTCCGCAAGGCACACCACTTGCACATTCAGGGAGTGCGTGTGCTTCCTGTTGCGGTACAGGTGCTCAGTGGCCTGTGGTGGAACAAGGCCGACGTGTGCAGTCAATGGCTCCAACGACGTGTGGGATTCTGCCAAGGGCATAGAATGCACCCTTCACTGCCGCCAATTCACGAGCCCTGGGGAAGCGGATGTACCTGTTCCGGTACAGCATCATGGCTGCCAGTACATCCCTCAGCACCTTGCTGAACATGGGCTGGGACATCCCTCCTCCACTGCCCACTGTGTGCTGGAATGACCCAGTGGCGAAGAAATGCATGGCGGCCATCACCTTAGCCGTGGGGGTGACAGCAGTCGGATACACCCTGCGGGGACGGAGATGGGGTTCTAACATGGCACACAGTCGATGCAGGGTTGGCCTGTCCAGCCGAAACTTCCTAATAACCTCTGTATCGTCCATGTCCGCCAGCAATTGGTATGGGCGGTCAATGTTCGGTCTCCGCCTAGGGACAATGGCAGAGGACACATGTCAAAGCAACACGACACATAGCAATTTCGCATACACATCACTGACATGACTGAGTAAGCACAGGAGCCACAGCCCAGCTGTCAAGCTGGGACGGCACGGCCACAATACACTTACACAGGTCTCCCAACAATGGCAATGGCTAGTGATACAAACCACTGCCATGTGCATGCACATGGGGATCTAGGCCCCAATGACTTGCGGGGCGTGCTGATGGGGACTGACTGCATATCCGTCAAGCGGCAACGCCACGGCAACATGAATGTCTGCTGAGCATGGAACAGCTTCCGCGGCTGGATGAGTATGGCACACGACGACGACGATGTGGGCACAGGCTGAGCGGCCAAAACAAGTGGGACCTGTGGCACGAGGGGATATGAGACAGTAGTAGGTGTCAGCACTACACCCTATGTACAGCACTGTACGGATCACACCTCCCGAAACATTGACAGGTGTCCACATTGACAGCCCCATGCCAAGATGGCTGTGTGCTTGCAGTCACACGTCACAGGTGAGAGGTTACATTGCACGTGCCAGGTGGCAGTCGTACATAGTGGGAGCTGGCATGTGTGTGCATGTGTCTCCTGTTCAGGATCCACCAGATGGGCGCTGACTCTGTACTGACCATTGGACACAGCATGTTCCGTGGAAGGCTTGTGTGTGTGGGATGGTGGCACTGGATGTGCCGCCGTTGGGTGGGGGGCCATGCACAGGGCGGGTACGTCGATGATTGCGCATTGTTGGTCACGGTGGGTGCACCCACTAAGATGTGTTGCCCTGTGTTCAATTCCTATGTCCGCATGATGATGGACTGTAGATGTGGGCAGACTACACATTGGTCGATGTGCTGTCTATATGCATGTGCCTTCACACCAGGCACAGCTGCCCCTGCACATGTGACCCCTGCTGGACTCGCTGCTGGGTCTGTGGAGCTGATGCACCTTCTGCGCGTGGGGCGGGCAGCTCTCCTCACTTCCCTCATTGCGCATGTCATGACTTTGCCGCAGGTGACATGGATCATGGAGGGCCCACATGTACGCGTGGGTAGGCTACACATGATTGTACACTGGTCGCCACCCCCAGTCAGTGTTTCGAATGGGAAGGTTGTCGTGCTGGTGGTATGTTCGATGTGGCGGATGGGCGGGCCTAGGTGCGGGCTTACATTCCGGACATGGGGGGGTAGTTGTATTGGCGACTAGTTGCAGTACACACGGGACACGTCTCTTCCTTTCCACATCTGGGTCATCCCTTGTACTAACTGACAGTGATACAGTCATCTTCGCCCCAGCCCTCATGTCCTCCCCTCGCTCCCCCAATATGCATGCTCACCTGCGAGGCTAGCGCTTGCACAGGCAGCCCCAAGCTCGCACCAGAGAGGGCAAGGAGTGTATGTGTGGGTCCAGTTGCACGAGTGGGCTGTCTCAGGGTATGATGTGTTGCGGGACGCCGTCCACCTGCGTGGTGCCCCAAATGGTGACCCGGCCTGCATGGACTATGCATCACAGTCTTCGCCTTCCGGATCCGCCACCTGCGACACCCAGTGGCTGTGGCTGCCCTTGCGGCCAGGCCGCGTCCGTCTGTGGCTGATGGCCCACACATTCACTCTTTGGCCTCTCTGGGGAGGGCTCGGGGGTGGTGGCGCACGCGCTTGCACTTAGTCGCAATGGCATGTGGCGTGGTTGGTATGATGGGCAATGGATGGGATGGTGCGAGCCACCTCCCGTGACGTCAGTGCTGCTCGTGCTGTGGTGCGTCCCCCTACACTTCCATCTGACTTGTGCCATGCTAGACGTTGAGGTTCTATTGCCTACGTGATATGACCAGGAGGAGCGCGAGGAGACCTCTCACACACCATGCTCCACTGCCATCCCGTGCCCTGTATCGCCTGTGCGGATTGACTATGTTGGGGTTACACCTGGTCGACTGGGGCTGTGTGTGCCTTGTCAGGGGCATGGCGGGCGCACAACAGGATCCAGCTTGTCCACAGAGGGTGGGCTGAGGTGCGCCTGGTACCGCTTTGTACGTGTGCCCGGCTGCTGTGCACACACGTGTTCACTCCCCCCGACAGGTGTCCTCTCACAATGCCCAGGGAAGCGGTGGTGTACTGTTCATGACCCCTCCCAACACGGCGTGCTCCAACTTGGCATGTGCGCATCTACCCGTCGCACCCACCCACCTGAGCACTGCGTCCATACGACTTCACACGACACATGTGTGTCTTCCACAGTAGTGCTACTCATTTGCGTTGACATCCAATACCAGTGGACTACATGGTCATGTCACGACTGCCGTGTACTTCACATACTCTCATCCTCTCTCATTCGTACTTGTGAAATTAGTCAGCGGAGACAGTTTTGGTTTCAAACATTATATTGAGTCTTCTGTCCTCTGTGATGCAGTATAGTGGACACTACTGGCAGCGGGATACATGTTGAGGATATACTGAGCATGATTGCAAATGGGATAGGGTGTGGGGTTACATGTGATTGGCTGTTGCATGTGGGATGTGGGCTTCAGAGTGACATCTGCTTGGCCAAGGCTGTGCTAATGTACATTTACGTATAGCTGCGGAGCTGCGGACTTTGACACAGACGGTATACATGTAGCCTACCAGACCGCTTGGCATCATGGGCACAGTCCATCTCAGTTCCATGTGACAGGTTTGCTGCGGTTGTTCCTCATGCACGCGTGCATGTGAGATGACATCAGGGCATGTGCTTGCGTGCATGCAGCGGCGTGCCACTTGTTGTTGCACTGTGGTGGTTACTGGACATGTCACAGTCACTGGGGTCGTGTTGTTGTTGTATGCACTTGTCGTCCATGCAAAGGTCCTGGTATGGGATTCCCGGGGCGGGGGTGGGAGGGGTGCAGCACCCACAGACTCCAGGCGACCTATTCATGTCCACTGAGCGGTGTGTGTGTCCATGGGCGCTGGATCCATGTCGTGTCCTGGTTGTTCGTGCAGTTCCGTCCATGTGGGTGCGATACACAGAGCCCATGCCACTGCCTCCCACGATGCATGCGGTGTTCCTGGATGTGATGGGGAACAGTGTGCATGTCCCGGTCATATCCGATGTCATGGCGATGTCGTTGATGGTGTGGTTACAGTTGCCGGTCGTTTGGTATAGCTGTTGTGGTGGTGACTGGCCAGTCCGTGCGGAAGCTAAGCATGGGTGCGGGGTTGGACATCATAGGTCACTCGGGGAACCTGCGTTGTGGTCCGACGTATTTACAGGTTGTCAGGTATGCGATGCCGTCCAGCAGGGCTTCCATGTCATTGGTGGTGTACATGTTTGCCAGCCAATGAAGCGGATGGTGGCTGTCAAGGTGTTGTTCGTAGGTTGTCCCTTGGAGGACCATGATGGGGCATGCTGGGTGACATTCGATGTAGCTGTTATCGATGATCCGTCGTGTGGAGGCACAGTGGTCCCATTTCAGTGCGGGTGCGATGTTGGCCACATACGCCATGCCCCCATAGGCAGAGCAGGCCCTGTCGTGTGCGTCCAGAGGGAGGAGTAGTGGTAGCAGGTCCGCCTTCAGACATGCCGGGTTGGAGAGGCATATCTCGACGGGATGCTGGTAGGGACACCTCCGACAGTAGAAGACGGGCATGACGCAGCTGAACAATGTGATGCGGTAAGTCAGTCGGTAACTTACGTTCAGCAGGGACAGGAGATCGCATCCCAATGTATGGCACAGGTTGGTTTTGTACAGCTTGAGCTGTTCGGCGTAGTTGGGTAGGTGTGTTGCGGTTGCCATTTCGCAGCGGTTCGTTGAGGTGGCGTGCTCCGGCTGTGTGTGCAGTCTGCAATGTGCACGCTCCGGGGTTGCTGTGAGCTCTGTGTAGTCGTAGGGAGACAGGACTTGTGTTCTGTTGGCTTGTTTGGAGGACACGGGCCCTCTTCCCACATGCTTCTCAGACAGTTCAAGGTCAGTGCTGTGTGACTCCTTCCAATTAACTTGCATGTGGCCGACATGGGGGAGTGTTTTCTTCTTTCTTCCCCGTCCGTTGTGTGCTTCTGTGATATGCGCTATCTGCCCTGTGGTCGGTCTCCTCGGCATGCCTGTGTTGGTCTATTCTTGGACAATGGCTGTATTCACCGGCTTCTGTCGTAGGGCTGTGGTTTCGGAGTTGGAATGGAAGGTCATTCAGTGCTGTCTGCTCTCCCTTGTGTGGGCGGCAGGCTGCCTTTCCGCTCTGCGTTGGGCCTTGTGTGTGAAGGTTATTCTTGGGCCACCTGTTGTCGGTCCCCGGGCTCTTTGGTGTTCCGTTTTATATGTCTTGTTCATATGTGCAGGGTGGTATGGGTGTTTCTGTGTGGTACTGGCGTTCCTCTTCCCGAAGGGGCCCTGCTTCTCCTAGTTGGTGTTGCCGCCGCTGTGTGCTACGCCATGTTTGTTACACTGGGGTGTGTCCTGCTGTTGCGTGTCTTCACTGACATGTGTGCGTCGGTTGTGTGGCGTTGGGTGTTGTCCGTGAATTGGGCGTTGAGGACATGTCTGTGGCCGGCCTGTCACGTGTCATGTGCGTTCGGGGTGGGGCTGATGTGTGTGCTGCTTGGTTGTGTCCCTGTGTCTGTGTGCGACGCATGCATGGCGCTGCGGTTGGCCTCTGCGTTGTGCGCATGTGTGGCGGCGTCATCGGCGCTTTGGGGCCGTGACGGGGTGGTTGGTTCCTAGTCCCAGGTGGTGTGTACACATGTGTTCTGCGATGTTACGATTTGGCCTGTGTGTCATATGTGGATGCGATGGTGGATGTGTAGTGTACACGCGCTGGTGGGGGGTTGTCCGCTTTTTCCGCCCTTGCACTGTGTGCGCTGTTTGCGTGCACTTGTTGTGTGTGTGCCTACCTGCGTCTCCGCGGTACCTTGCGTCCTTGGTGGTGCATCAGCAGGAGCATGGGGAGGGCCTGCAGTGCTGGATTCATGCTCGGGGAGCCGCTTCTTCGTTGTCCGTGCTCGGCGTCCGTGTTACCGCTTCGGTTTGTCGTACGGTATCTCTTGGCCGTGGGAGCCGTTTGTTTGCGGCATCGTAATTTATGCGCCGGGCGGGACGTGTTTGGTCGGACGGTGTGTGTCAGTTGGGCTGCGCCGCTACATGTACGGGCGCACTTTGATGGCGGACGGTGTTGCTGGCTTGCCGGCGGTGTTTGGCCTACTTTTCGCATCGTAATTGGACGGGCGTGTGGACTGCTGCGTGCCGGCGGTAACTGGTGGTTTTTGCATCCGCCAGCACGGCGGTGGTGCTTCCGCCCGCCATCGTAATGTGCCCCTAAATTAGCTAAAATAATACAAAAAATATTAAATAGTGGAGGGAATAAAATTACTATTCCAACTCCAAACAGTGCAACAGTAGAGTAAATGTTGGATAGTGTAGGTGTAAAAATTACTATTCCCACTCCAGTGAGTGCAACAGTAGGGAAAGTGTGGGATAGCGCAGGGGTAAAATGTACTATTCCCACTCCAGTGAGTGCAACAGTAGGGAAAGTGTGGGATAGCGTAGGGGTAAAAATTACTATTCCCACTCCAAAGAGTGCAACAGTAGGGAAAGTGTTGGATAGCGTAGGGGTAAAAATTACTATTCCTACTCCAAAGAGTGCAACAGCAGGGAAAGTGTTGGATAGCGTAGGGGTAAAATTTACTATTCCCACTCCAGAGAGTGCAACAGTAGGGAAAGTGTTGGATAGCATAGGGGTAAAAATTACTATTCCCACTCCAGTGAGTGCAACAGTAGGGAAAGTATTGGATAGCGGAGGGGTAAAAATTACTATTCCCACTCCAGTGAGTGCAACAGTAGGGAAAGTGTTGGATAGCGCAGGGGTAAAAATTACTATTCCCACTCCAGTGAGTGCAACAGTAGGGAAAGTGTGGGATAGCGCAGGGGTAAAATTTACTATTCCCACTCCAGTGAGTGCAACAGTAGGGAAAGTGTGGGATAGCGTAGGGGTAAAAATTACTATTCCCACTCCAAAGAGTGCAACAGTAGGGAAAGTGTTGGATAGCGTAGGGGTAAAAATTACTATTCCCACTCCAAAGAGTGCAACAGTAGGGAAAGTGTTGGATAGCGTAGGGGTAAAAATTACTATTCCCACTCCAGTGAGTGCAACAGTAGGGAAAGTATTGGATAGCGGAGGGGTAAAAATTACTATTCCCACTCCAGTGAGTGCAACAGTAGGGAAAGTGTTGGATAGCGTAGGGGTAAAATTTACTATTCCCACTCCAGTGAGTGCAACAGTAGGGAAAGTGTTGGATAGCGTAGGGGTTAAAATTAACATACTTATAATTAAATTAATTTTTATAAATAAATAATGATTTAATTATTAAATAACAATAAATTAATTACTAATACCAATAAATAATTAATAAAAAATAATTACCAACTAATAATTAATTAACAATAACTTAATGATAAATACCAATAAATAATAATTATTAAAAATAAATTACCAAATAAAAATTAATTAACAATAAATTATTTTCCAATACCAAAAAATAATAATTATTAAAAAGTAATTACCAATTAATAATTAATTAACAAAACATTAATGATAAATACCAATAAATAATAATTGATAAAAATTAATGACCAATTAATGATTAAACAATAAATTAATTTACAATACCAAAAAATACTATTTATTTAAAATTAATTACCAAATAATAATTTATTAACAATAATTTCATTATCAATACCCCCAAAAATTTTTTTTTAATGAATTAGAATTAAATTACTTCCCACCCTATTTCCCTATAAACTCACAACCCGCTCCAATAATAAATTAATACACTTAATACAATTATCAATTAATCAATTAATAAAAATTAATTACCAATTAATAATTAATTAACAATAAATTAATTAACAATACCAATAAATAAAAATAAATAATTACTTAATTACAATTAAAATACTTCCCACCCTATTCCCCTATAAACCCACAACCCGCTACAGAACTAAAACACAAAATTTAATTAAAATTAATTAATAATTCCTAAAAATTATTAATGAATGTACTATAATTAAATTACTTCCCACCCTATTCCCCTATAAACCCACAACCCGCTACAGTACTAAAACGCATAATTTACTTAAAAAAAAGATTACTAACTTATAAAAATGTTATACATATATTTAAAAACCAGTACAATACTTGACAAAAAATATACAACATATACATATAAAATACATAATAAAATACATAACACTAATATAAATATCGATATTAGTAACATCGATTTTTTTGCTATCGATATTACTAACTTCGATATTAACAAAAACGATATTACTTACCTTCAGGTCGATATTCTGGTCGTCGATATTCTTGATTTCGATATTCTGTCCCTACGATATTTGGAACTCGATATTACTGTAGGTCGATATTCTAAACTCGATATTTAGACTGTGCACCGGTGCACCGGAGGCGCTGGTGAAGAGCGCCTGGTCGTCGAGTGCACCGGAGGAGAAGTGAGGCTCAGACACGGTGAGCGTGTCGGGGTGCGGCCGAAGGCGTTGGTGAGGAGCGCCTGGATATCGGGACACCGGAGTTGGAGTAAGTCTCAGTGAAGCAGTGTGCGTGCTTTGGTGCAACCTGGGACTGTGGAGGTGATTAGCTGATCATCGTGTGCACCGGAAGAAAGTGAGTCTCTGCAACGTGGTGTGCGGGTCTTGGTGCCAACTAAGACCGCAGGAAGGAGTGCCTGGTGAACATGCACTCGGAGTCGACGTGAAGTCCCATCAGCGTTGTGTGTGTGGCTTCGTGCCAGAGGAGACCCGGAGGGTGCTGTGGTGAAGTGCACCCGGAGTAACGTAATCTCAGGGGCATGGGGTACATGTGCCCTGCGGCCGCCTGAGACCTTCTTAACAGTCGCGGCCCAGACCGGCAGCCCGGAGGAGCTGAGCTGCCAGGCCGAGCCGCTGAGGCCCATTGAGAAAGTTCTACACGGAAGGCCCAGTTCGCTGAAGGAGGAGAGGAGAGTGGGGTCGCGCCCCCAGGTAACGTGGATCACTGCCTGGGCGGGGCGCGGGCCCGGAGGGACACTCTCTCGGCCTCTCAGACCTTCTGGCGGTGTGAGCCTTTGCTTCGGCTCAGATTGGGGGCCCGTACTGCGGTCAGGAGTGGCAGTGCTGGGGCCTGAGTGAGAAGCTGTACTTTATGTCATCGTTGATACGTGTGGGGGGCATCTGTTATCAAAGAGGCTGACTGTCGTAATACACATTGCCAATATTGCTACTAATGAACTGCCGGACTGTCTTAGGACGCCTGACATTATTTCTGCATAACGAAGTACACGATTGTAGCGCTACGCATTGCATTATTTCTCCCTTGCAAAGTACAGGATTGTAGCGGCCTGCATTGCATTATTTCTTCATTGCAAAGTACATGATTGTAGCTACGCATTGCATTATTCCTTAATTGCAAAGTACATGATTGTAGCGGTGCGCATTGCATTATTTCTTCATTGCAAAGTACGTGATTGGGGTGTGACACATTGCATTATTCCTTCATTGCGCAGTACATGATTATAGCGGTAAGCATTGCATTATTTCTCCCATTGCCGGTACCGGGGTGTATCGTTACTCATTGTATTATTTCTCCTGTGCCCAGCACAGGATTGTATCGTTACGCAATGCATTATTGTTTGTCCATTGCAACGTGTGTGATTCTAGCATTACGACCTGCATAGCATTTTGAAAGCGGTGGTTGGGATTTGAACCTACCAACCAGCCGGAACGAATATTACCCTTTATTATATGTTGGCTTATGTATCGTGTGGTCTGATCGTATATCTTTTTACATAAAGTTTATACTCGTTTTATCAAACTCGTGTGGAGTCCATTTGTGGTGTCACCAGTGGGTTGCTGTGAGCGTGGTTGCACATACTGTACACTCGTGCCTTGGAGATAGGCCTGGCTGCTCGTGCCAAGCTACTAAGGGGGTGAGCAGGGCTATCTCAAACGGTGTCCTTACTTGGCCTAACGTTGAGTGGGGAGTCCCGGGTCTCGCATTTGTGACAGTGGCGCGGGACGGGGACTCCGGCTTCCAACATCACCTATGATATTTGTGTGCATGTACACAGATTTGGTGTGTAATGGAGTCTCATATTTCTGAACATGGCAATGTGTGAGATGGCTAATCAACACACATTAATGATGGACTGATCACATAATGTGCCTATGTCACTGTGCACATTGCTGTATTGATTCTGATAGTTGATCAGCTTACACACACTGTGCTCATTGTGTAGAAAAGTTGTGCTCTGTGCAACTTAAGTAAGAAGGTGTGGCAGGTACAGCCGATACGTAGAAGTCAGCAGTGTTGCTGTTTCCAACATGTGCTGTGTCAACTACTCCCAGGGCTGGGGACACAAGATGTAGGAGTGTACCATTTACCATTCACATAGTCAGATTCTGTTTTGGAGGTAGTCAGTATGTACATACTGACCACATGTACGACTACATGAGATCAAGTTGTCTCTGCATGTGACTTGTGCATTAAGCTGTTGTTACAGTCCAGTCCAGTGACACATCTCATAGGGGAATTAAATTGACATGTGTCCCCTTTCATGTTATGTAGGAGACGACCAAATGTGCATTGTCCATTCCCAGTGCTGGCAAACATGGAGGATGAGGACATCATAAGGAAATTCCGTCTGGATCGCCTTACCCTTCAAGACCTATGTGGTCAGTTGGAGCCCCATCTGAGGCCTCACAGAACCTATCCGACTGCTTTGACGCCAACAGTTAAGGTGATGGCGGCCCTGCATTTCTTTGCTACTGGTTCATTTCAGTACACGGTGGCCATCACCGGTGGGATGTCTCAATTATGTCCAGCATGGTGATACGTGATGTCCTTTCCGCAATGATGACATACAAGGACTGCTACATCCACTTCCCAAGGAGACATGAATTGGCAAGTGAGAAGGGTGATTTTTATGATCTTGGACACATACCTAATGGTGTTGTCACCATTGACTGCACACATGTTGGCCTAGTTCCACCACAGGCACGTGAGCACATCTACCGGAACAGGAAACATTTCCATTCCATTAATGTTCAAGTGGTATGCCAAGCGGATATGATTATCTCCCATGTCTGTACCAAATTCCCCGGTTCTGCACATGACTCCTACATACTGCGTAACAGCATCATCCCAAAATTGATAGCAAATCTGCATCAGGAGCATGCGTGCCTTGTTGGTGAGTACGCAGAGTAAAGTAGTGTGCTGTATGTGTGACATGCTGTTCTCAGCTACTGTTTATATTAGTACATTGCTCTCTGTATCTCACACCTAGGTGACTCTGCGTATCCCAACCGGCCTTGGTTGCTGAGCCCACTGAGGAATCCAAGGACCCTGGGTGAAGTCCGCTACAATGATGCACATGGGAGGACACGTCGTGTGGTGGAGCGTACTTTTGGGCTTCTGAAGTCTAGATTCCAGTGTCTGGACAAGAGCAGAGGTGCACTACTCTACTCTCCCCAAAAGGTGTGTCAGATCATAGTTGCATGCTGCATGCTCCACAACCTGGCCTTGCGCAAAGTGATCCCCCTGCTCCTGGACAATGATGAGCAGCAGATGCCCCCCCCTGCAAACCCACACATGCCCAGTGACGACGATAGTGGAGAAGAGGAAGGTGTTGACCTGCGTCAACAGCTCATCGACAACTACTTCCCTTGAGTGTAAGTGACATTCTACAACAGTGACATTGTCTGTTGTCTTTGATGGTGGTGGCAAGGCATAGATGATCTTTTTGACAGCTGGCTGTTGTTGGCTCTGTGCTAATGGCTGATGTGTGTGGCACAGGGTATTTTTATCCAGGTACCTCATGTCTATGTTGATGTTGTTGCTCATTGTTATGTGTGCTGGTTTTTGTACGTTGATGACTAGTGGTGTGTTCTAGCTGTAATGGCATCACCTGACAAGTAAATGTCATTCTCTTGTGTCTTTCTAGGTTCCTTCACCCTCTCAATGCCTCGTCACAAACAGAGCTTGTGGTACATTGGAATCTGAGTTGACATTGTACATACTGTGATAAACATGGAGCTGACACAAAGACATAGGTGTGTAAAGAGTGTTTATTTACAATAACTATTTGTGACAGAGAAGTGATTATTTACGAAATTGTGCTAAGTGAATTTATGAGTTGTCAGTGATGGAAAATGAGACAAGTAGAGTAGTCACCACATTGATAGTCACACAGTCCAACAGACTCCTGCCATCAACATGGCAATGTGGGTAAGGATAGTTAACAAAGTCAAAGTCAAGGGGGACACAGGTGCCATCATGGCTGGCTCAGCGACTTGCGTTTGGATGGTGCATTGCCACGTGATCCTCCCCTGGTGTTTCTCGGACAGCCCCTTGTGCGTTTGGCAGGGGGGGCCTCTGCTGCAGGCTCAGCGGTGTCTGAGGAGTCATTTTGTTGCAGCTCACCCCTCTCTGTGGCCGCAGCTGAGGTGGTGGGAGTATCAGCAGTTGGGCCACTGGAGGGGGGTTGAGCTGTCATTTGGGCCGCATGTCTGTCCCTCAGAACACCCACAAGCTGGCCCATGAGGTCCACAAGTTGGCCCATACGTGTGTCCATGGACCTCAGCAGCAGGCAGAGCTCACGCACTTCTTCCACAACCTGGCCCATCTGTCCCTGGGTCTGTTCATATGCCCCAAGGACTCTTGCGATGGTGGCAAGGGCTTGGGTCCCAGTGTCCTCCTGTATTTGTCCCCCAGTTGCCCTCCCACCTGCCCTGCTGACCCGGACCTGTGGCTTTGGCACTCGATGCACCCGCACACTCTCCCTGGCATCCTCTGATTGTGTTGTGGTATTGGTAACCACTGAGGCAGGGAGAGTGTTGCAGGCAGCAGTGATGATGGTGGTGGTTGAGGCCGCACAGGTCGTTGTTGCAGGGGTCAGCGCTGTTGTTGTTGCTGTGGTGGGGACAATGAGGGCCTGAGACGTGGTGCGCCCTGGCAGTCCGGATTGGCCAGGTTGTCGCTCCTCATCCGAGAAACGTAGGGAGTCTGCATCCGAGAGTTCATGTTCCGGGGGGGGGGGGGAGAGACAGGCTCTGCAGGTTGGTGGTGTTTTCTGCGGCAGTTGCTTGTGGATCTCCTGTTGAACAGAGGTCAAATGGTCATTGAAGTACACTCCACAAGCTTGGTTTTAGACTTTTGGATGTTACATTTGATACACCAAACACTTTACATTGCAATCACTTGGTATGGCTGCAAGATACTGAGCATCATGACATGATGTTGAGGTACATACATTACTTGTCCATGGTGTGACATGTAAATAGAAACCATGTGCCACGTACAGATTGTGTGATTACAAGGACATGTCATCATCTAACGACTTGTGTGACATCAACTTTATGTGATGCGTCTTTTTTGTTTGCTCTTCATGGAATCAATTTCAGCTAAGCAAGGACTAGCCATTGTAATGTTATACATACCTTTTTCATATCATGTACTTTACTTTGTTTGTCTGATTGACCATGCATGTTTTGTGATCATATGGGCCTTCATGCTCTGACACCATGGCACTTACACATTGCATTCTGTGCTGTGCATGATTGGGCCCTGAATTTCTTCCACATGTGACTTGGTGAGTCAAAGTTTAATTTCTGTGACAGTTACGTGCGCTTAGCTGTCTGCACACTGGATATGGCTTTTGGATCTATGCCAAGTTGGATGACATGTGAGTGCTGGTGTGGTCATATGGCTCCATGCATTTTGAGAAGGATGGGAGAGTGCATGCACTGACTACCTACCTGTTCGGTGACACAGTGGAAGGAAATGGCTACCACATGGTTATGAGTGGGAGGAGTGCTCCATCCTGCTCAGCTGTGGGACAAGGGGGCCTGGGGGGAGTTGTAGAGCAGGCTTCCCACCCACAAACACCCCTCCCTGTTAAGATGGCTACCTCCCTGTTAGTTTGAGGAGTGCAATGGAATGCCTGCCACATGGTTGTGGGTGTGGGGAGTGCTCCATTCTGCTCAGCTGTGGGACAAGGGGGCCTGGTGGGAGTTATAGTGCAGGCTTCCCACCCACAAACACCCCTCCCTGTTAAGATGGCTACCTTCATGTTAGTTTGAGGAGTGCAATGGAATGCCTGCCACATGGTTGTGGGTGTGGGGAGTGCTCTATCCTGCTCAGCTGTGGGACAAGGGGGCATGGGGGGAGTTATAGTGCTGGCTGCCTATACACATGCCCCCATGGAAATAGTGCTAGCTACCTTTGGGGTGATTCAGAGGAAGGAAGTGTTAGATCTGTGAGACATGTGTTGGGGAGAGTGTGTTGTACGTAAGTGCATTTGTGTTTTCTAGTTGTGCAAGACAGTACATGGCAATGTAATGTGAGACATTTGTTGGTACTTACCAGCCTCCACTCCCCTGGGTATTCCTGTGAGACTCTCTGGATGCAGTATGGCAAGCACCTTCTCCTCCCATTCGGTGAATGTTAGTGGTGGAATGGGAGGGCCACCGCCAGTCCTCTGAGCCAGCTCATGGTTCTTGTTGGCACGCTCTTTCACCCTGGTCTTGAGGTCATGCCACCTCCTCTTGATGTCCCTCAGGGTGCGCGGGGTGGTCTCTACTGCATTGACTTTGTTGACTATCTTTGCCCACATTTGATTTTTTGTGGCTACTGGTGTCTGTTGGACCATGCTTCCAAACAAATGTGGTTCTACTCTGATTATCTCATCTGCCATCACTGACAACTCATTGTCAGTGAATTTGGGCATCTTCTTCTGTGACATGGTGTGTGATTTGCAAATGGGTGAAAGGTGCAGGTGTGAAGGTGGTGGTGGTGATGTGTGTGGTGTGTGTGTGGTTGTGATGGTGTGATGTGTGCTGATTTGCCTCTCCTTTGTGCTGTGGGGTTGGGCCCTTCAGTTCTGGAGTTGTGCAAAGGATTCTGGGCAGGGAAAGGGCTGGTTTTATACTCAGCTATGTGGGTGGGTCAAAATGGAGTATTCATGTCAGGTGTGTTGTGTGGGTTGACATGGGATTTGTATTTTTTACTTGCCATGGGGATGTGTCATTGGGGTGTGTTAGGTGATTTTTGAGGCTGAGCCAGATATACAGCCACACTTGGTAGCCTTGTTGTGTGGTTGCTTTCGACCGCCATTACTCTTTCCGCGAGACCGTGGCGGTCGGGATGCAACAGTCCTTCCGCCGGTTATCCCATTCTTCATTTGTTGCGATCGCAGCGGTCGGAAACAACTGATCGTTCCGCTGGCACCGCCATCGTATCATAATTTCACTTGCGGTCATTCCGCTGGTTGAACGGCGGTTTTTGGTCTTTCCGCAGCAAATCCGACCGCCGCGGATGGATTTTCAGTTTTTCCGGACGTTCCTGGTGGAGTTTCGTGGAATCCGTCTGCCGCGGTCAGATTTTTCTAGTGTTGCATCCTAATCTGACCACCGGTTTTGCTGCGGTACATGCAGACAGATAATTTCCGCTACCACGGCGGTTGGAATGCTTTTCCGACCGCCATCCTAATTGACCCCTAAGTGTCTATCCCTAATAATAAACCCACCACCGAGGTTAAAAAAGATTTGATATTATCGATCCGACGTTCGTCACCACTAAAACAGACCGACATGATGAATACCACATTTAGAATAATTACTCCAAAAAATTAAAGTTATATATAAACACAGATACAACGTTTGTTGATGCACTCCCAGCATTGGTACTCCATCCGCCCTCCTTTTACTAATCTGCATAGCAGTATGATCCAATGGTCAATATTGCTAGTGGTACAAACACGACTAGGGCCAATTTACAAACAAAGTTGAATAGACTTGAAGCACGCATGATTGAATAATATAGGACTGCTACACAGGGTTTGAATGAGCATGATGAAATGTGGGCATTGTTGTAGCTCCCCCATACCATTGTCCTGTATGAATCCATATGGGTTTGATGACTGTATGATCATACTGCTATGCAGATTAGTAAAAGGAGGGCGGATGGAGTACTAATGCTGGGTGTGCATCAACAAACTTTGTATCTTTGTATATATGGCTTTAATTATTTGGAGTAATTATTCTAAATGTGGTATTCATCATGTCGGTCTGTTTTAGTAGTGACTAACGTCGGATTGATAATATCAAATCTTTTTTAACCTCGGTGGTGGTTTTATTATTAGGGATAGACACTTAGGGGTCGATTCCGATTCGGGCCGGAAAAAGCACCGACCGACTCGGAGCCGGAATTTATTCCGACCGACACGTACCTGTGTCGCCCGACACGCCAAGTACGATGCAAGGCGTGCAAAATCCGACCGACACGTACCGAACCCAAGTCGAACGACCGAGCCGCACGGAAAACAGCAATCCGGTCGGAAAAACAGGCGAATCCAACCGACCGACACGCACCCGGAACAAATCCGACCGAAACGTACACGCGAACTCCAAACCGCAAAGTACGATGCAAGGCGCGAAAACCACGAGCGAGTCGGACGGAGGACAAGCCGTACGACCGACACGCATACAAAACCGAGCCGAAGCAACACAAAACACCGCGACCGACGCGTACGCAGCATACAAAACTGCACAAACACAGCGTGAACGAAACGGAGAACACCGTACGAGACAAATGCAGGGTCCGACTCGGTCACAAGAACGTTTCCAACATGCACAGACAGTACAAAGGAAAAATCACACAAAAAAAGGCCAAACAAGCAATTACAAAGCCAATAAATACTGGGGGGGGACAGAGAACAAAGACACACCCACAACTCCACCCATATAAAGGACACAAATCAAAACCATGATCCTTTGCAAATGCCATTCCACTGCCAGCACCCAAGAGACAGCAACCACACACCCACAGCTCATCCCTCACACAAGCCACACACCATCAGCACACCAACAAATACCTACCTCACATACACCCAGCAAAACACACACCCACACACCCTCACCTGCACACCAACACACACATCACTCACCATCACCACCCATCACCATGCCCCCCAAGAAGAATCACAAGTTCCTAGATTGTGAATTGGAAGTCATGGTAGACGAGATCCTCAGGGTAGAGCCACAGCTGTTTGGCACACTGGTCCAACAGACCCCCATCTCCCAGAAAACCAAGATGTGGGAGAGGATCATCAACAGGGTGAACGCACAATCACCATGTCTGCGCACAAAGAGCGACATCCAGAACAGGTGGTATGACGTGCGCAGGAGGGTCCGTGACCTGCTCAAGAAAGACTACCTCCTGAGCCAACACACCGGCAGTGGCCCTCCTGCCAAGCCAATATACCTCAGGCCCTGGGAGGAGAAGGTGCGGGCCATCCTTCCGCCAGTGAGCGTATATGGACTAGAGAACATCCCAGAGCCTGGTGAGTACACAACAAATGTACACAATATTCTGCCACAAAACACACACACATCACTGTCAAGGGGAGAGTCAAACCATGCACTCATAGCAATTACACAGCAACCAGAACAGAATCATCCCAAAATGTGTATGTCAGTCAGATAAACACAACACTTGCCATCAAAAAGTCACATCCAACTGTGCCATCACATGTACAAACACAACTACAACTACAGCTAGGCAGTGGCACAAATAGAACTAACAAACACATCCAGACATGTAGCCACCACAACAACACCAACACACAGTGAAGAACACTCAAAGGAAGGAATTCTGTGTATGCTGGCCAAGTCAGTGTAGCCAATAGCATCATGGGAGTCGCAGTCACACATATTGCCCCCCCCAACTGTCCCATCAACACCACCATGAACCAGGCGCACATCACAGGGAGTGGAGAAGGACTCACAAGATGGCTGACACTGGCTACTGCTGTGGGGAGCACAAGGCCCTGCTGGCAACTGTGCACCAACAAACAGCAGGACACCACTGACTGACATCCTGAGAGACAACTTCCACTCCCTGCAATGCAAGCACGTTCCATGGTGGGATATCTGGCTGGCTGGGTGGGAAGGAGGACTTGCAGCACTGACCATAGTCACAAGCACCTCCCCTCACACACCCCCTCAACACAAACTCCACAGAACCCACCTGGTAGAATGGAATGCCTCCCATCCTAACTCAAGATCCCACAAAGAACCACCACCCTGGGTTATGTTGTGTGAAGCACAGGGACACTCTTGGGACTTGTAGCCAAACAACTGCCAGGACAACACTCCCAGCCATCCTGTCAGCACAGCCAGCCCACCCCACAGGGAAGCAGAGTCAAAAGGAAGGAAGCATGGGCATGCTGGGAAGGGGGTGGAGGCAATAGCATGATGGGAGTGGTAGTCACAGACATTGCTCAGCCTCACAACTGGCCCATCAACACTACCCTGAACCAGGCTCACATCACAGGGAGTGGATAAGGACACACAAGATGGCTGACACTGGCTACTGCTGTGGGGAGCACAAGGCCCTGCTGGCAACTGTGCACCAACAAACAGCAGGACACCACTGACTGACATCCTGAGAGACAACTTCCACTCCCTGCAATGCAAGCACGTTCCATGGTGGGATATCTGGCTGGCTGGGTGGGAAGGAGGACTTGCAGCACTGACCATGGTCACAAGCACCTCCCCTCACACCCCCCTCAACACAAACTCCACAGAACCCACCTGGTAGAATGCAATGCCTCCCATCCTAACTCAAGATCCCACAAAGAACCACCACCCTGGGTTATGTTGTGTGAAGCACAGGGACACTCTTGGGACTTTTAGCCAAACAACTGCCAGGACAACACTCCCAGCCATCCTGTCAGCACAGCCAGCCCACCCCACAGGGAAGCAGAGTCAAAAGGAAGGAAGCATGGGCATGCTGGGAAGGGGGTGGAGGCAATAGCATGATGGGAGTGGTAGTCACAGACATTGCTCAGCCTCACAACTGGCCCATCAACACCACCCTGAACCAGGCTCACATCACAGGGAGTGGATAAGGACACACAAGATGGCTGACACTGGCTACTGCTGTGGGGAGCACAAGGCCCTGCTGGCAACTGTGCAACAGCAAACAGCAGGACACCACTGACTGACATCCTGAGAGACAACTTCCACTCCCTGCAATGCAAGCACGTTCCATGGTGGGATATCTGGCTGGCTGGGTGGGAAGGAGGACTTGCAGCACTGACCATAGTTACAAGCACCTCCCCTCACACACCCCCTCAACACAAACTCCACAGAACCCACCTGGTAGAATGCAATGCCTCCCATCCTAACTCAAGATCCAACAAAGAACCACCACCCTGGGTTATGTTGTGTGAAGCACAGGGACACTCTTGGGACTTGTAGCCAAACAACTGCCAGGACAACACTCCCAGCCATCCTGTCAGCACAGCCAGCCCACCCCACAGGGAAGCAGAGTCAAAAGGAAGGAAGCATGGGCATGCTGGGAAGGGGGTGGAGGCAATAGCATGATGGGAGTGGTAGTCACAGACATTGCTCAGCCTCACAACTGGCCCATCAACACCACCCTGAACCAGGCTCACATCACAGGGAGTGGATAAGGACACACAAGATGGCTGACACTGGCTACTGCTGTGGGGAGCACAAGGCCCTGCTGGCAACTGTGCACCAACAAACAGCAGGACACCACTGACTGACATCCTGAGAGACAACTTCCACTCCCTGCAATGCAAGCACGTTCCATAGTGGGATATCTGGCTGGCTGGGTGGGAAGGAGGACTTGCAGCACTGACCATGGTCACAAGCACCTCCCCTCACACCCCCTCAACACAAACTCCACAGAACCCACCTGGTAGAATGCAATGCCTCCCATCCTAACTCAAGATCCCACAAAGAACCACCACCCTGGGTTATGTTGTGTGAAGCACAGGGACACTCTTGGGACTTTTAGCCAAACAACTGCCAGGACAACACTCCCAGCCATCCTGTCAGCACAGCCAGCCCACCCCACAGGGAAGCAGAGTCAAAAGGAAGGAAGCATGGGCATGCTGGGAAGGGGGTGGAGGCAATAGCATGATGGGAGTGGTAGTCACAGACATTGCTCAGCCTCACAACTGGCCCATCAACACCACCCTGAACCAGGCTCACATCACAGGGAGTGGATAAGGACACACAAGATGGCTGACACTGGCTACTGCTGTGGGGAGCACAAGGCCCTGCTGGCAACTGTGCAACAACAAACAGCAGGACACCACTGACTGACATCCTGAGAGACAACTTCCACTCCCTGCAATGCAAGCACGTTCCATGGTGGGATATCTGGCTGGCTGGGTGGGAAGGAGGGCTTGCAGCACTGACCATGGTCACAAGCACCTCCCCTCACACCCCCCCCTCAACACAAACTCCACAGAACCCACCTGGTAGAATGCAATGCCTCCCATCCTAACTCAAGATCCCACAAAGAACCACCACCCTGGGTTATGTTGTGTGAAGCACAGGGACACTCTTGGGACTTTTAGCCAAACAACTGCCAGGACAACACTCCCAGCCATCCTGTCAGCACAGCCAGCCCACCCCACAGGGAAGCAGAGTCAAAAGGAAGGAAGCATGGGCATGCTGGGAAGGGGGGTGGAGGCAATAGCATGATGGGAGTCGTAGTCACAGACATTGCTCAGCCTCACAACTGGCCCATCAACACCACCCTGAACCAGGCTCACATCACAGGGAGTGGATAAGGACACACAAGATGGCTGACACTGGCTACTGCTGTGGGGAGCACAAGGCCCTGCTGGCAACTGTGCACCAACAAACAGCAGGACACCACTGACTGACAACCTGAGAGACAACTTCCACTCCCTGCAATGCAAGCACGTTCCATGGTGGGATATCTGGCTGGCTGGGTGGGAAGGAGGACTTGCAGCACTGACCATGGTCACAAGCACCTCCCCTCACACCCCCCCTCAACACAAACTCTACAGAACCCACCTGGTAGAATGCAATGCCTCCCATCCTAACTCAAGATCCCACAAAGAACCACCACCCTGGGTTATGTTGTGTGAAGCACAGGGACACTCTTGGGACTTTTAGCCAAACAACTGCCAGGACAACACTCCCAGCCATCCTGTCAGCACAGCCAGCCCACCCCACAGGGAAGCAGAGTCAAAAGGAAGGAAGCATGGGCATGCTGGGAAGGGGGTGGAGGCAATAGCGTGATGGGAGTCGTAGTCACAGCTCTACATCCCCCACCACATGGCCCAGCAAGCTCACACTCACACATGCACATCCCACAGAGAGTGGAAAGGCCCATCAAAGATGTCTGACACTGTTGCTGTGTCGTGGGGAGCACAAGGCCCTGCTGGGAACTGCACACCAACCAACAGCAGGACACCACTGTCAGCCATCTTGCCATTGCCCTCACACCCACACACACTGAACTCCCCACAAAAGCAAGTAAGTATGGGAATGCTGGCAAGTGGGGTGGAGGCAATAGCATGATGGGAGTGGCAGTCACTGATATTGGTCACCCCCACAACTGTCCCATCAACACCACCCCGAACCATGCTCACATCACAGGGAGTGGAGAAGGACTCACAAGATGGCTGACACTGGCTACTGCTGTGGGGAGCACAAGGCCCTGCTGGCAACTGCGCACCAACAAACAGCAGGACACCACTGTCAGCCATCTTGCCATTGCCCTCACACCCACACACACTGAACTCCCCACAAAAGCAAGTAAGTATGGGAATGCTGGCAAGTGGGGTGGAGGCAATAGCATGATGGGAGTGGCAGTCACTGATATTGGTCACCCCCACAACTGTCCCATCAACACCACCCTGAACCATGCTCACATCACAGGGAGTGGAGAAGGACTCACAAGATGGCTGACACTGGCTACTGCTGTGGGGAGCACAAGGCCCTGCTGGCAACTGCGCACCAACAAACAGCAGGACACCACTGACTGACATCCTGAGAGACAACTTCCACTCCCTGCAATGCAAGCACAGTCCATGGTGGGATAACTGACTGGCTGGGTGGGTGGGAAGGAGGGCCGGCTGTCAACCAAACACAACCAATGCAGACCATGTTCACACCCCAACAAATACATAGAAATGCCCAAATAATGCAGGACAATGTGCCACACCAATATCAACCCCTGACTGTGACGACTTAGGACAATGCAATGTACAGGCCCGCACCCAGAGGCACAGTCACAACTGTCATGTGTGTCAACCATTAATGCCTGCAGAAACATAACATACATTGTGTGTGTCTCCCAAAAACAGGTGATGATGGGGACACAGCAGCAGACGCTGAGGAGTCCCAGTCCCAGGCTCAAGAGGATGTGGAGCTCACTGGTGTCGTACAGCCTCTGCCCTCCTCGGACGAAGAAGACCAACCTGGCACATCCGGTGCAAGTCTACATGCAGCACCAGCAGGACCACCAGCTGCAGCACCAGCAGGACCACCAGCTGCACCCCTCCAACGACTGTCAACACAAATACCATCCCTGCCGACATGGACAGAACAAGGAGCAACACCAGCACAGGGACCCTGGGGCCATGGACACCACCACCACCACCAACCCCCAAGATGGACCAGGGTCATCTGTGCGTGCCACTGCACGCACTGCACATGTCAGCAGGGGTGGTGGGAGGGGTGGGAGACAGAGGTCACTGCTTGCAGAGGTTGCTGGTGTGCATGTTGACCCACAACTGGTACGCATAGCTGATGCGTACCAGTCCAGCACCTGAGACCTCAGCCAGGTAGTGGGGCTCCTCAGAGACATGAAACAGCAACAGGCTGCCCATCATGCCCGCTTGGACTCCCACATGTCCCACGTGGAGTCACACATGTCCCGCGTGGACTCACACATGTCCCGCGTGGAGTCCAAGTGGGATGCACTGCATGAGATGACGGCGGTGCACAGGGACATTTTACAATGCCTCCGCCAGATGAACAGCAACCAGTCCACACCTCCCTGTGTGCCAACAACATCTGGTGCTGCCCAAACTGCAACTGCCACAGGGAGGGAGGATGACTCTGGCGGAGAGTCCCCTGCACCGCAGCAGCCTGTACTTGAGGGCCCCCCCAAGAAGAGGGGTCGTCCGAAGAGGGGCAAGTGAGAGGCCAATGGCCAAGCGCAACTCCCAGGAAGCCTGAACCTGTTCTGGATGTTCACCTTTGTGCACAGACTGTTCACCCTGTTGACGGCAACACTACTCCCACACATTGCATGGGGAGTACAAGTTGGACCAATGTGTCAGACAACTGTGGCCCTGATACTGGGGATTCTGTCTACCAGGACTTTCAATTCACCTAGGGACTTGTGATTGCAAGATTTATGTACAGCACTACCCATCCTATGCACTATTCACACAAATGTATCACAATAAACACACTAATACACCATACTTGCCTCTGTTGTGATTCCAACGTGGGTGCTGTTATGGGGATGATGAACTGCAAAATTACACTGTGTATGCGAACTTCAACAGCAAGTACAACACAGGCATGTGATTAAAGGCAACGTGACACATATGAGGGAGACACGCCACCAGGGCTACACAACACATACACACCTAGGCCATCTGACTCATTGCCTACACTGATGTTGCCAGGGAAGACGGTGCAATGCACAGACACCACACCCATTGCCAGTTGTAGTCAAGTAGCCCATAGGTGCAGTAAGCAAATGGCAGTCAAATGTGTGACCACAGACAACGCACATCACAAAGTGAAGCACAGGTTTATTACACAGTTGCAACATGTCGTAACCACTACAGATGCAAGGTAATCCCACCTGGCAGCGGGCACACAGTCAACAACTGTAGACGGAAGGAAGTCCATGGGTGTGGCGCACATCACCTGTAGGGACACAACAGCTACCAGCCTGGAAGTGCACTCACGTCGTCGGTGGACACAGTTGACCAAACGAATCTGAAAGTACCCTGTGAAGGACAGAAATGACACACAGTCAAAAGCAATGGAGTACAGGACAGAACAGCAAAACTCATGCACAATACATGTTACAAGATACCCACCCAGAACCAAGTTAGCATGTCAACACTGTTGGGGAGTACAGCCCACCTGTAAGCACACATCGCAACACACATCCAGTCAAGTAGCCCATGGACACACTCCAACAGCACCAGAGCACCACCTACACATATCATGCCAACTCACATCATTGACATGACACCTCAGGATACTCACATTCAGCTAAAGAAGTTGGTGATGAGCTGTGTGCGGACATCACCCTCATCATCATCATCATCATCGTCACTGGCATCGTGGTCCAGGCCAGGATCCTCCACAGGTGGCGGATGTTGGTCATTGTCATCCTGGATGAGAGGCAACTCCTTCCGCACTGCCAGGTTGTGGAGCATGCAGCAGACGATGATAATCTTGCACACTTTCGCAGGGGCATATGGGAGGGACCCTCCGGTCTTGTCCAGGCAGCGGAAGCGGCTCTTCAGGAGACCAAATGTCCGCTCAATCACTCTCCTGGTCCGACCATGTGCCTCATTGTAGCGCATCTGGGCTGGTGTCACAGGGTTCCTGAGGGGTGTCAGCAACCACGGCATGTTGGGGTATCCCGAGTCACCTACGGACAGACAAGTGCACATTAGCTGACTTGGAAAAGTGGGCGGAATACTACAGATCAGATCACACACAATGGCACAAAGTCAGTACACACCGACAAGCCAGGCACGCTGGTTCTGCATCTGTGCCATCATCCTGGGGATGCGACTACTCCTCATCACAGAGGCATCGTGTGCTGAACCAGGGAAACGGGCACACACGTGTGTGATGGTCATGTCTGCAAGACACACCACCAGTGCATTGACCGAGTGGTAGTGCTTGCGGTTACGGTAGGCCTGCTCCTGGGCCTGTGGTGGTACCAAAGCCACATGTGTCCCATCAATGGAGCCAATGACATGCGGCATCCTCCCCAGGGCATAAAAGTCACTCTTCACGTCAGTGAGTCGTCGCAGTCTAGGGAAATAGATGTACCGGTTCAGGAATAGCAACATTGCCGCCAAAACATCGCGGAGCACACGGCTCAACATGGTCTGTGACATCCCACCAGCAGTCGCCACAGTATGTTGGAAGGTACCGGTGGCAAAGAAGTGTAGGGCTGCCATCACCTTCACCTTGGGGGTCAGCGCTGTAGGATACGGCCGGCCAGGCTGCAAATGTGGGGACAACTGCACTGCCAAATCCTCAATCAGCTGCCTGGTGAAGCGGTACCGTCGGATGCTGTCCCGTTCCACCATCGTTGCCAGGTCTGGGAATGGTCGATGGACAGCAGGAGCCCTGCAGTGCAGAGGAGAAGAAAGCAAGA
Organism: Calotriton arnoldi; assembly: GCA_963921515.1. Classification (NCBI taxonomy): domain Eukaryota; kingdom Metazoa; phylum Chordata; class Amphibia; order Caudata; family Salamandridae; genus Calotriton; species Calotriton arnoldi. The sequence goes on from CAWUFW010001814.1 coordinate 336,362, forward strand.
TTGTCAGTCACCCCACATATGCGGCATTGAACACACTCAATATCCCAACATACATCATTATGAGGCACAACTACATGAAGTGTGCAGTTCCGTGAGGACATGTATGGTACATACATGGCCAACATCTGTCAACACGGTCCAACAAGTGGCATCAATTAGTCCCAGGTTGGCCCATTGGATATCATGAGGCCGTGTCACAGTTCCCATCTCCTGCTGCCGTGTCACAATCACCCCCCACAGTGACATGTGAGGACAGATGTGCCCCAGGCACCACAGCTCAACGACAGGTACATTCCCAGGGACCCTGTATTGCCACATGGACACTGGCATTACATGGAGTATCATGTAAACACCACAGCAAAACAACCATGACCCCCACAGGTAGTGGTCCCACTTGCCACGGCAGGACAGACATGGACGTCTGTGACACACACACGCACAACATCAAAGTCCATGCACACACAACGTGGATGTGGAGACTGTCTCCCATTGTGCACATGAAATCAGAGACATCGTAAACACTACATGCACAAAGACTGTGGAGGACCATCACTATTGTGCCACTGGGACACCCTGGCTCAAACATACCGTCCCACATGGGACTCAGGGGGTATGTGACATGACATACACATACACCACCGTGAAATGTGACCATGGCACATGCACAGATATGAACAGTTGCACATCACAGTGGTCATGTACACGTAACACCCAGGATCCTGTCCCCATGAACAGGTGCACAACCTGGGGGTGGCTGCCCACAGGTGACACCCACAGGACAACATGTACACCAACATACACACAATAGGAAATGCAGCATTACATGCCTTATGATAAAGTTTGGACAGGCTGTCGTGATGTAGGTGGGCCCCTCACTCCCTGGGAGCTATCTGTGGCTGGCATATGTCCATCTGAGACAGGCATGCTGACATATGCCAGTCACATGTACAGTGATGCGTTGAACAGCAATGGACCGATCGGTGCCCCCGGCCGGCCCATTGCATTCAATGTGTGCGGGTACGCGTTGTACCCCTGTACGCCTTGAACTGCAATGGACCGATCGGTGCCCCCGGCCGGCCCATTGCATTCAATGTGTGCGGTACGCGTTGTACCCCTGTACGCCTTGTACTGCAATGGACCGATCGGTGCCCCCGGCCGGCCCATTGCATTCAATGTGTGCGGGTACGCGTTGTACCCCTGTACGCCTTGTACTGCAATGGACCGATCGGTGCCCCCGGCCGGCCCATTGCATTCAATGTGTGCGGGTACGCGTTGTACCCCTGTACACCTTGAACTGCAATGGACCGATCGGTGCCCCCGGCCGGCCCATTGCATTCAATGTGTGCGTGTACGCGTTGTACCCCTGTACGCCTTGTACTGCAATGGACTGATCGGTGCCCCCAGCCGGCCCATTGCATTCAATGTGTGCGGTACGCGTTGTACCCTGTACGCCTTGAACTGCAATGGACCGATCGGTGCCCCGGCCGGCCCATTGCATTCAATGTGTGCGGGTACGCGTTGTACCCCTGTACGCCTTGAACTGCAATGGACCGATCGGTGCCCCCGGCCGGCCCATTGCATTCAATGTGTGCGGGTACACGTTGTACCCCTGTACGCCTTGTACTGCAATGGACCGATCGGTGCCCCCGGCCGGCCCATTGCATTCAATGTGTGCGGGTACGCGTTGTACCCTGTACGCCTTGAACTGCAATGGACCGATCGGTGCCCCGGCCGGCCCATTGCATTCAATGTGTGCGGGTACGCGTTGTACCCCTGTACGCCTTGAACTGCAATGGACCGATCGGTGCCCCGGCCGGCCCATTGCATTCAATGTGTGCGGGTACGCGTTGTACCCCTGTACGCCTTGAACTGCAATGGACCGATCGGTGCCCTCGGCCGGCCCATTGCATTCAATGTGTGCGGGTACGCGTTGTACCCTGTACGCCTTGAACTGCAATGGACCGATCGGTGCCCCGGCCGGCCCATTGCATTCAATGTGTGCGGGTACGCGTTGTACCCCTGTACGCCTTGTACTGCAATGGACCGATCGGTGCCCCCGGCCGGCCCATTGCATTCAATGTGTGCGGGTACGCGTTGTACCCCTGTACGCCTTGAACTGCAATGGACCGATCGGTGCCCCCGGCCGGCCCATTGCATTCAATGTGTGCGGGCTACGCGTTGTACCCCTGTACGCCTTGTACTGCAATGGACCGATCGGTGCCCCGGCCGGCCCATTGCATTCAATGTGTGCGGGCACGCGTTGTACCCCTGTACACCTTGAACTGCAATGGACCGATCGGTGCCTCGGCCAGCCCATTGCATTCAATGTGTGCGGGTACGCGTTGTACCCCTGTACGCCTTGAACTGCAATGGACCGATCGGTGCCCCCGGCCGGCCCATTGCATTCAATGTGTGCGGGTACGCGTTGTACCCCTGTACGCCTTGAACTTACAATGGACCGATCGGTGCCCCCGGCCGGCCCATTGCATTCAATGTGTGCAGGTACGCGTTGTACCCCTGTACGCCTTGAACTGCAATGGACCGATCGGTGCCCCCGGCCGGCCCATTGCATTCAATGTGTGCTGGTACGCGTTGTACCCCTGTACGCGTTGTACCGCAATGGACCGATCGGTGCGCACCCAATGACAATGGGCTTGCCTGGCAACGGACGCGTTTTCGAATTTCGAACGAGTCGGTTGCTGTAAATTCAGTTGGTCACCCACAACAATGTTGCAAAATCATGTATGTCATGAAGTTGAAGATTTGAAGGATGCTGTGGGCGTGTTTTGGTGCTGCTATTCCATGGATTGGCCAGATTCAGAAGATGCAAACGACTTGGACCTATCACTTTGGACACAAGGGACAGTATCTGCCTCTCCAGCACATATATATTGCTGGCTGTTCCCCTGAGAGCTCACTTGCCTGCACTACATGCTCCAGGACGACATCTGCCACTGCACTGCTGCTGTCTCTGCCCCTCTGGACCCTGCAATGGCACGTACTGTGGAGAGAGCCCCAGCCTTCAGCCTTGAGGAGAACCAGGCCCTGCTGGACAGCCTACTTCCACAGTACAGCAAGCTGTATGGGACACCAGGGGAGCAGGTGAGTGTTCTGTGCACTGCCTTTCTGAATGTGCATATTGTCTGACTAGCAAGGCTGAAAGTCTGCACGCCACTGGCTAGCAGGCTCACTGAGTAGTTGTCACCCCCCATAGTGTGTAGTGACATGCACTGGACAGGTATGGTGCAGTGACAGTGCATTTGAACAAGGTTTTACTTCCCATGCAATGATACCATGTAGTGACGTCTGGCAAACTGTCCATGGGCAGCTTTGCACTGCCTGTGTACATCATGTGCCCCTGTGATTGAGACATGTATATACAACTGTGTCATGCACGGATATGTTGCATGTGTAGTAATGGCCTTTTCACTTTGTCATCCTGACAGGTTAATGCCCATCGGAAGCAGGAGATCTGGAAGGACATCGTCCGGGCTGTCCGGTCCGTGGGGGTCTACAAGCGCCGGATCCGCAACTGCCAGAAGAGGTGGCAGGGCCTTCGGGGCTGGACCTGGAGGATTGCACGGGTCCAGCTGAAGCTGTCGCCTCCTCGCAGGAGGGGCGGAACACGGACCCTGACACCCCACATGCTCCAGATCCTGGCGGTGGTGTTTCCAGACCTGGATGGGCAGCTGAAGGCCAGACAGCAGCAAGGAGGGGGTGATTCAAAGACTGCACTGTGAACTCTGTATTACATGCTTTGTGCCCTCCTCTGGCCTGGTTCAACTGCCACAGTGCAGCAGTCATGTTGTCCAGGAGCCATGTCCCTCTATTGTGCACTGCCCACTGCTCATCTGATACCCAGGTGTGGCCCTTACATTCAGGGAATTGTGTCACTTGGGACTGTGTCCTTGCAGTTTGCTTCACTAAAGGTGGGGGACAGCATCTGTTTCCCTAACTCTGTTGTGGGCATCATGGGTGGGTCCATTGTTCACACTACGCCTGTGTTCGGACATGTAATCTGCATGTTGCTTTGATATGCGGTCCACTTGCTGAGCTGAGCCACCACATGTGCCTGGGGTATGTGGCACACGCCCATGCAGCGGGTGGGAACAATGTTTGGGCCCCAGGAGTGTGCAGATTACGTGTGTCACACATACATAGCCAGCTATCCACTGTCCAGGGCTCATCCCTCATTCATGTGGGGCAGGACAGTCATGCCTACTCCAGGCCATGCAATGCACTCTGTACTCCCACTCCCGTGTATCAGCTGACACATTGTGCGCAGTGATTTGACCCCTCAGGTGTCTGCCTCTGTGTCAGTGTGCTGTGGATTAGTTGCCAGGACTGCTGGGGTGTTTCTTGGTAGGGGCTCAGCATGCCCCTGGAGATGTGACCATAGGAGACGATACTTGTGTGTCACATAGGTGTTTGATCAGCTGCCCGTGCAGACTGGGGTATGCGAATGTGAAGTTCAGGCAGATGTTCCCCATTCACAGCAGATTGTGAGGGGCTCAGGTTCAGAGGGTAGTGTCACAGGTCTCCCATATGTCCAATAGGTATGACCTGGACAGATAAGGGTTAAGATGATGTGTTGTGTGGGGGATGTACATGTGCACTTGTGCAGCTCCAGGACTTGCATTCCCCATGACCTACTATTGTGACACAGTGCAGAGTGTTGTTGTCTGGCTGCCAAGTCATACATCACTGAGACAGTGATGTATGACTTAGCAGTCATGCCTCCGCCATGGCATGTGTCTACTTATTGGTGATCCTGCAGGGGAGTGACATGTGCTACATGCACACCATTGTGGCGATGGCTATCAGGACATGGGTGCATCATGGTGTCTGTCGCTGGTATGCATCACATGCATTTCCTATTTGACTCTGGGCATCCCTTTCATCCGGAAACCTGTACTGACTCAGTGGCAAGAGCTGTGATGTGTGCATGTCCACATGCCACACCGTGTCCTCTGCACTGTCCAACTACTGTGTACTTGGTGCATGTGTCCACACTGGGGTGTTGCCATCCAACAGACACCAGACAGATGGGTGCAAGGCCATGTGGGATGTGAGTGCCATGGTTGGCATCAGACTGACAATTGGCTTCTCCTGTTCAGTTAGGGCACTTTTAGCAATGTACAACTAATGATGCCAGGGCTTGCACTGTAATGTGCTGTGCTCACAGTGGTGTGTGCGTTTGGTGCAGGTGACTGATGTCTGTCTGTTTCCCCATTGTTTGCAGATACATCCACGGCCACGGAAGGGGACAGCTCCACGGACCAGGAGGAGCCGGAGAGCCAGACTGGGTCAGCAGCCGAGGAGTGGTCGGAGGGACCCAGTGGCACGGAGGGCAAGGGGAGCCACACCGAGGAGTCCTCAGCACCATCCACCTCAGCTGAGGACCAGAGCAACTCGGAGGATGACTCCCTTATGGAGGCGGGTGTCAGCAGCCACCACACCCCAGCTAGTGTTGCTGTCCCCACCACCACCAGCACCACCACCGCCCTCCCATCGGCTCCCATTCCCCAGGTCCGTGGAGGCTCCCATGTTCGGGAGTGTGTCTCTTTTGGGCCAGGCACCGCACCCCCTGCCCCTGTGTCCCCTGCTGCCCTGATTGAGGAGTCTGTGTACCTCCTTCGCCAGCTCCATGTAGGGCAGACAGCCATGCTGAGTGTCCTCCATGCGCACACCGCTCTGTTGACTCAGCTGGTGTCGTTCATGGAGGGCATCTCATCGGGCATGTCTGACCTACAGAGGGGCAATAGGTCCATGGACTCCTCCCTGACGGCAGCAGTGTCCCTCCCAGACAGTCCCTCACCCCTCCTGCCTCTGCTCCATCCACACTCCCCAGCACCTTACCCGTCCCAAGCACACACACACCGGCACAGGCACACACACATCCAGCACACAGACACACACGCCACAAACAAAACGCACACGCACGCACAGTCAGGGGACTGAAACCAGACTCACAGGGGATGGGGCCCTGGTACACACACACGCATCCACGAGCACTGCGCAGTCCTCAGTTGCCTCTCCCTCCAAAACACCCTCCCTTGCCTCACCTGCAACCCCAAAGACCCAGCGCCTCTTCCTCAGTGACCTCGGCCTCTTCCCCTCTGATCCAGCTGCTCCAGCATCCAGGGGGAAGAGGAAGCCCCCCCACATGGAGCAGAGTGCCCCTCGCCCCCGGACACCCTCCCCCAGGCGCAGACAGACTGAGGCCCCCACCCGCAAGTTCCCCCGGAGTGGTAAGAGCAAGACCCCGCCTCCGCCCTGCAGCTCAGGCACCAGGTCTCCTTCCTCCATCCCTCAGGCCCCCACTCCACAGGTGCCCCCACCACACCCTGCCCCAGGTTCCCCCACCCACAGATATACCATCCCCAAGAGGATCCGGCCTTCTCCCCCTGCCACTTGCTCTCCCGGCACCACACCCCCGCTGCGCTTGTCTGTGCCACTGATGTGGTGAGGGTGTCCTCCCCCTCTGTCCAGCCCACCTTGCCTGTTCCCCATTCTCCTCCCCTGGTGGTAGGCACTGCAGTGGAGTCCACTACCACCCTGTCTGACTTGGGCACTGCAGTGGCGGACCTGTCCACTCCATCTGCAGGGTCCACTGCAGTCGTGCCGGCACCCACACCATCTGAGTCATGCCCCCAGTTGTGCCGGCACACACCATGTCAGACACCTCCACTGCAGTTGTCAGTGGCTCTCCAGCACCCACCACCCCTTCCCTGCTTCCTCCTGGTGAGCCCTGATCCTGTCCCTGCGGTGCCTGGCCTACCCCCCGGTTGCCCCTCCTAGTGGATTGTCCCTGGTTTTGTGCAGGCATGCGTAGGGTGACATCAGCCACTGTCACCCTGTTTGGACTTTAACAATGGACTGGCCATTGGCCTTTGTGTTTTTTCTGGACTTTGTTTTCATTCCACACATATGCTGAATAAAGCAACTTTCTGTTCTCTAGTGCTTATGCTTCTGATGTACATGTTGTTGATGATGCTAACCATGCCCTTGCTGCAGTGATGGTGATATTTGGTCTCATGATAATGAAGTGTTACTGTGCAGGAACCCATGTGGTCCAGGGGGAATGTGTCCTATCCTGTGGTGTATCCATGTCATCCATAGCAGCATCTGATGTGTTCAGTATTTGGTGTGTTCAGTATTTGGCAATGGGATTTCCTACTTAGATTAGCTATTTCACATCTGTGGCTTCCACCCCTGCACATCTGTTGTGCCTGCCATTGTTCAATTCGTCTACTTCCCTGATCGTGTGGCCATCTCCACTGGACATGCAGGTTTGGGCATCAATGGGGAAGGACTCATCTGTGTTGTCAGTGCAACATTGCTATACAAGTGTGTTGGATCTGTGCTGATGATTCCATTGGCACTTCCATGACCAGGCTGATGTGACGGGAGCCCTCATTTGGTGCTAATTGTTGATTGTGTGACCAAGTGCTCAGCTGACATGATGGGGCCCTACTGAGGCATCATATGGCACAGCTTTCCTCACACAGGAGTGGAGTCCCCTCATGGCAGTGTGTACTCCTGTGACATTGCCTGCGCCCAAGGTGTGTGTTGTATGAGCATGTCTGTGTGTTCACTTCCGTTTAGCTGTGCATGCTGTGATCCCTAGTGTTGTACCTGTTTGTGATGCTTGCTGAGTTTACCTATGTTCCCCCAAGTCTTCTCCCTGGGTTCTCTGTGATGTGGGTGCATGGCACATTACTGGTCATCAGGGTGTCACCCATAGGTGTGTTTGCTGTCAGGGCTGAGTTTGTGTGCAGACGCAGATGGGTCACAGTCAGGTTTCCCCTTGGCACTTGTTGTTTGCCCCTGTCATGTGATTTCCAGTTTGTGTTATCTTTCAGTGATTGTGACACGTTGTGTGTGTGACTGCTGGCACTCCTCAGGGTCCGGGCTGCAATGTTGGTTGTTGTCTATGTGTGTTCTTTGTGGGTGACCTTGGCTTCTTCATTGGTGTGTGACTGTGGCTGGGATCCCATTTGTTGGTGTGGTATTGCCGTCATGTCCATGTACAGCGTAGTGTGCAGTGTGTCAGACATTCAGGAGTCTTGTTGAGTGGCCAAGTGTGATGTGTTTCTGCACCTTGGTTCCCACCCACCACCCTGGAATAGTCATGGGTGCATGTGCAATGTCACCAGTGCATGTGTACTTCACTGCTGCACATTGTTGGAGGTCGAGGGGTGTGGTGTTGAGTGTGTGCAGATGAGAGTTGTTGCCCGGCTAGGCCCCTGCCTCCACGTTGGCCTTGGCTTACTGGCCATGCTGATTGATTTGTGCTTGTGTAGGTGTGATGGTAGTCAGTTGCTCAGGACACATGACTGTGGTTCACAGTGTGAACGACATTTAGCTTTGTCATCACAGTGGGATTGTAATGCAGCCCAGGGTCACCACATTGTGGGGGCCCTGGGGGTGGTGCTGTGGTGTGTCTGTGTCTTGCTGTGTCAGTTGCTGTCTCTACGTGCCTGTGTGACATGTGTGATTTGTGCTCCCTCTCATCTGACAATGCCTGCTTGCCCACATAGGGATTTGGATCCATGAGTTACCTTTGTGTGGCACTGTATGCACATCTGTATGATTGGTATTCAGGTCTCCTCATGTGTTGTGTGGTTGCCTGGGGACACTGGCACCCCCCTCACCTGTTGTGTATGATGTGCAGTGTGGGTCTGCCTGTTTGTGTTTGTGCATCTGCACCACTGCATTGGCATATCTTGGGTGTGCCATTGGCTGTATGTAGTTTGGTGGGTTTCCCCTGCTGTCCCTGGGACTCCTAGGTCATCGGTCAGCACAATGATCATGGTTTGTGTGTCCCATTGCTGCCATGGTATGGTATCTGTTCACCTCACATCTGCAGTCTCCACAGGGTATCTGCATTTGTGTGCCCATTGGTGCAAATATGTGGGTCTGCATTCTGATGGTCACTTCTGTCATTGTGTCATTGATGAATGTTGACGGTGTCAGCCCCCATGGGTGTTGTTTGTCTGCACATGGCCAAAGGTATGTCTTATTTGCACTGCAGTATTTGGCTCCCCCAATTTATGTTGCAATGGGACACATACACTACTTTGCCACTGATGTGTTTTTTGTTCTGTGACCAGGAATCATCCATGCAGTTTGGCAGTTGCACCTCTTTCTTTGTCAACACTTACCTTTTGGTCACTGTGATGATGGGGGTTTGGACCCCATTGCCACAATGTTCAAAATGTGCTTCAGCTATGGACCCCACACTTACATTTTGGTCACTGTGATGATGGGGGTTTGGACCCCATTGCCACAATGTTCAAAATGTGCTTCAGCTATGGACCCCACACTTACATTTTGGTCACTGTGATGATGGGGTTTGGACCCCATTGCCACAATGTTCAAAATGTGCTTCAGCTATGGACCCCACACTTACATTTTGGTCACTGTGATGATGGGGGTTTGGACCCCATTGCCACAATGGTCATGGCCTGCTTGTATTGTAGGGTGCCACACACATATATGTGTGGCACATGTGCTAGGGGGTCACATTGTATGTTCAAAGTCATGTTCGGTGTTGTAGGCATTTGACACAGTCTACACACGCTTGTCATGGTGTTGGGGGATGTCTTTTTCTTGCATTCCCTAGGTTGTGGTGTGCTGGTTGTGTCATGCATTGTCCATCCTATGAGTGGGGGTGGTAGTAGTGGTAGGCATCCAGCCCCCTGGGTGAGGGTGGTAGTAGTGGTAGGCATCCAGCCCCCCTGGCTAAGGGTGGTAGTAGTGGTAGGCATCCAGCCCCCCTGGCTAAGGGTGGTAGTAGTGGTAGGCATCCAGCCCCCTGGCTCAGGGTGGTAGTAGTGGTGGGCATCCAGCCCCCCTGGGTGTGGGTGGTAGTAGTGGTAGGCATCCAGCCCCCTGGGTGAGGGTGGTAGTAGTGGTAGGCATCCAGCCCCCCTGGCTCAGGGTGGTAGTAGTGGTGGGCATCCAGCCCCCTGGGTGTGGGTGGTAGTAGTGGTAGGCATCCAGCCCCCCCTGGGTGAGGGTGGTAGTAGTGGTAGGCATCCAGCCCCCCCTGGGTGAGGGTGGTAGTAGTGGTAGGCATCCAGCCCCCCCTTGCTCAGGGTGGTAGTAGTGGTGGGCATCCAGCCCCCCCTGGGTGTGGGTGGTAGTAGTGGTAGGCATCCAGCCCCCCCTGGGTGAGGGTGGTAGTAGTGGTAGGCATCCAGCCCCCCCTGGGTGAGGGTGGTAGTAGTGGTAGGCATCCAGCCCCCCCTGGGTGAGGGTGGTAGTAGTGGTAGGCATCCAGCCCCCCCTGGGTGTGGGTGGTAGTAGTGGTAGGCATCTAGCCCCCCCTAGGTGTGGGTGGTAGTAGTGGTAGGCATCCAGCCCCCCCTGGCTAAGGGTGGTGGTAGGCATCCAGCCCCCCCTGGTTGAGGGTGGTAGGCATCCAGCCCCCCCTGGGTGAGGGTGGTAGTGGTGGTAGGCATCCAGCCCCCCCTGGGTGAGGGTGGTAGTAGTGGTAGGCATCCAGCACCCCCTGGGAAGGGGTGGTGGTGCGCATTCAGGCCCCTTAGTGCATATGTGGCATTGGTGATGGGCATCCCGCCCCTATGGTGCTGCTGTTGCTGGTGTAAGTATATTCTGCATCCCTCTGTGTGTGTGTGATGTGTCGTGTACGTGTTGTATGTGTTTTGTGGTTGGTGTCTGACTTACCTTCTGCACCGTACGCGTCCGTGCCTGTTCCGGTAGTAAATGTAGAATTTTGGTATGATCGGGACAAAGGGATTCATGGTTGGTTCGTGTCGTTCGTCCTTCTCGTTGCTTCGCGTCGTCCTCGTCGCTTCGCGTCGTCCTCGTCGCTGGCGTGTTCGTCTCATAGCCGTGGATCGTGTTGTGGCGCGAATCGGAGCTTATGTGCGCCTCTCCCGGATGCTTTGACGTGCCGTGCGTAGCGACGGGTTCGGCGCGTACGGGAAGCGCATCGTACTTGTTCGGCCGGACGGAGCTGCATTTTCCCTTCCGTGCGACTCGATTCGGCGTTTCCGGATTCGCCTCGGTCGGGGAACAGGACCTGGTTTGGGTGAGTACGGCTCGGCCGGATTCTGTGCTGTTGTGCGCATCGTACTTACTCGTTCGGTGTGCTGTACGGATCGGTCGGGAAACAGGCTTTCGCATGGCTTTTTTCCCGACCGAATGGTATTGGGTGCGCCTCCGACCGGGATCGGAATCGGCCCCTTGGTTTCCTCACAATACGCACAGTCTGCCGTCAGTTCGAGCAGGCTAAATCAGGTTGCCTGACAGCTATAAGCGACCACGGAGGCTGGTTATTCTTTTCGTTACTTGACTTGTCCTCCGGTGATATGAGTAGGCTCAATAAAGTTACTTGACTCCTAGAGGCGCTTCTTTGGAGATGGCCCCTGCAGAGAATGTGGTATATTGGAACTTTATACACACCCCTTTATAGATGCATGCAAACAGCTTACGTTTACTGCGCGTCTGTGACGTGCAACGTTATGCGAGTAGAAGATAGGGTCCAACCCGGAGTTGTTTTGCATTGGCGTGGACGTGGTTGCCTGCACCGAGGATCTGAATGCCCCAATTGATTCCGCCAGAGAAATGATCACTTTGAATTAATCCCCAGGTAAGGCTGGGCCGCCGTGGGAGAGACATGCTACTGGTGACACAAGCACCGCGGACATGTTTGAAATGTGCCCCCATTCCCGCCTTTGTAATGAATATGTCCCTTGGTTACAGAGCGGAGGGGACGTTAAAAGCGGAAACGCTGTCCGGACTTTTTCCGACAGTGGACCTGATAATATAGCAGCGCTGGTATCGAAGGGACATCTTCTTACTATATGGTTTGAGAGGCCAGTGCAGCCAGCCAAGGTATTTTTAGACACTTGTAAGGTAGTCACATACTGGAGGGGCTGATCGGCTACACAATGTACAATATAGGCTCCTGATTGGGTGTGGAATTTGGCCCTTTCAGGTTTTTATGAGCTGAACAGCTTGAAGACACACTTGTCTTTCTCCCGTGCGTATCACTGTGAGTAGATCCTCACAACGTGACTGTCTTCCATTTCTCACAGGGGACACACTTAGACTGTAAAGAACACTTTGGCTAAGAGCACGGTTATTATATAGAAAGTTTGAGACCGCATGAACAGCATGGCCAAACACAGAGGAGGAGGACTCCCTGGATGTGTTTTGTTTCCTTAGCACGTATTGGCATGCAGAACACTGAGGTGATACTATCTATCTGACGCTCTGTCTCAAGATCTTTTTATTGGTGTTTAGGATGAGATGTTAACATGGATTTTAAGTAGGTGCATGTTTTCATGCATGAGAGAAATAAGGTTTTTCATACAAGGAGTGCAGAGTACACTAGGCATTGATTTGTGCAAAATTGCTTTGTAGGTCCTTTTTTTCTTTTGTTGCCCATGTCCTGATGAGGCCCGAATCAGTGGGTCTAAAAGCGTCGACCAGAACAAGAGGAGCCCAACGGATTAAAAAATCTTATGTAGTAGTGTACAAATACACACAACACATGGACTAAGTGGAGGGGGAAGCATCCCTCGTATTTGTGTGTAAAGGACTACCTCCCTCGGATTGCCTACATATTTGTATTGTGTTGCAACCGGGTTAGAATGGATGGGTAGGAAGGGATTAGGAATATCTTTTTCGAATATTGAGTTTCATGTGTAATGTTTTTGACAGTGTCATAATATAAAAAAAGACATTAAAAAATTGACGTGAAAAAATTGTGGAAAGTTTGGTGAGTAATTACCTGGGGACTATGCATCCACTGGGAGGAAATAATATAATTTTTTTACTACCCAGTCATTTTTTCGATCGATCCCCACACATCCCTTTGTGTTTTTGCTTCTGTGTGCCATGGCACGTAGCAAGCCACAGCAGGGGAGTATATAACTCTCTCGATTCCGCACTAGAACGCTTTGCGTTTTAGTGTTTCAGTATCCCTTATCGCTTCCGGGTTAATCACCTCTGTTTCTAGCCGAAACTGCGGCGTCTCTGTCTTCGGGGTGGCGTTGGTGCTCGCGGACTCGTGGCTTCCTGGGCTTCGGGCATGTCACTGCAGCGTTCCTTCCTTCTTGCCTGCTCCAGCCCTCCTTTACTCGAGTCTTCCTGAACATTCTGCGTGCCTCGCCGTTTTCCTGTTGTCGGTGCCTTCTTTGGTCTTGCCTACTGCTCAGATGGACCTCGGTTGCGGTGTGTACTGCAGTTCCTGAAGTTCCAGGGACCTACAAAGAAATGACAACAAACATTAGTATGGTAAAAATGTTCAATACGCATTACATTTGTCAATAACTCTGGCTATAGAAATGTATAATACTTATCTTTGCAATTTCCTCCGTCCTTAGGGATCTGCCTTGTCCAGTTTTCAGTTTTGGTGTACCTGTGAATAAGGAAAATATTTACGTTATTACTTCCTGAAGTAAGGAAGCACAAGGCAATATCAAGGCGCAAACTAGCAGATAACTAGTGTTGTTATCAGTTCTCCTCAGTTCTCTTTTGTGGAAGGCCATACCTCAATTAGGTGGGTACTATTCACTCGTCCTTTCTTTTTCCTACTGCACCTAGTATTGATATTGAGTGTTAAGTCACTTCTTTTTTTTTCCTTTATAGATAAGCAATCAAACAATTGGTTAACTAATGGAAGAGGGGAATTATTCAGGTATCTACACCACAATCACTTCACCATCTGTTTAACATCTCAGACATTATTACACATATCTTACCTTCTTCCTTGTTGTCCTATGTAGGAATCCTCCTGACTACCTGGACTAACATTTGACTGGGAGTCAATGTGGGACATTTGTTTCTCTCATTTTCCCTTCCCCTCTTCCCCTGATTCACCTTTGTGCTTTGACATTGTTGGGCACTATAGGTGGATGGGGGACGTTGGGACCCTTCCATCTTGTATGTTGTTCCTGCAGAAACATAGGTAAGAGTTTGACAGTTTTAGGGTCAATGGGTGGAGAAGTGTATTTATACTCAGGTATTAAATGTAATACCTGGGTATTAATTTAATTAGGTTTTTTCTAATTTAAAAAACAAATGTAGTGCTTTTATAATAGACTAATCTATGGATGGGATACATGGGTTTTAGGAGCAATGGGGGGAAGTGTACTAATAATAAACTACAGATCTTGATGTCGGTTTTTTTATGTACATAGAAGAGATCATATGAATAAAAGAAGAAGAATCAAAATAACAGCAAAATGAAGAGGAGATTTTTTTTTATAGAAGGGTGAAGATGTATTTTTTGGGTGGAATGAAACTTGTTTTTGAAGAATAAAGCTATGTGGTAAAAATAAGGGTTGGCCTTTGGTCAAGATGATTCTTGGTGGTTGCTGAATGAACAAATACCACCAAGAATTGAAAAAAAGAAGACAGCACTGGGTAAGTGAAAAACATTTCTTGCCATATGTACCTGCATAAGTATGCTGATTTAAAAAGTAAATAACTTCAAAACAGGTAAGTAGTCCAAAATATTTTTGGGTTAATAATTAGTAATGTAAAATGTAGGCTATGTTTTCACAGCAGTCTACAGCTCCAAGTATTCCAAATTCTTGTATTTTTAAAAATCATCTCTGTGACATTTCTTTGCTTTTTTAGTCATGCGAGGCTGCAGACTACCTTTCAAAGATTGCACATGACTCATGTCTTGAAATCTTTGCTCCTTTTTCAAAATGTTCAGGAATTGATAAAAGTTAGGATGACTTTTGTCAATTTCATGATTGAATGAATTATGCCAACCCTCTATGGCATTATTTGTTTTGTCCCTCCTTCTTAACAGGTGGTGTAGCAGTTCCGCCACTCTACTGGAAAATCGTGGTTTACACCTATTACCATACCTGTTCAGATAACCAATCCAAGTTTCTTTAAAATAGTTAGGTAAGGGGGACAATTTTTGTTCATTTTGCAGAAAGTAATCGGATTCCACAATTGTAGTGCAGTAGTCGTCTACAGTGTCATGGGGGGAGACAAAAAACAAAGGGGGATATTCTCAAGAACGTGCGATAAACATCGGCAAAATAGGTTAACGCAAGTTTACATATCGCGGGAAAATAACCCTGTGTTAACGTGGCATTTCCAACATGGCGATAACATGCGATAGTACCCCGATAACGCGGCAAATAACTGCGATAACACTACCGGGACGGCGATGAAAATCCAAACCCGAACGTGAAAAAAGTTGCGATGGGCCCAACCGCAATAAAAAATCCAGCGAGAAGCAGCGCCAGGCCTGCAAGTCCCACAAGTCAGGCTGCAAAAAGCACAATAAAAGCGGCAACACAAAACACAAACGAAACACAAACAACTGCGAAGGACCATGGAGGTAGCCGGAGCAAGCACAGAGGACCAGCAGAACCCCACAAGCCCCACGGAGGACAAGCCTTGGACCTCGGGGTCAGGGAAGGGCAAGGAGAAGGAGAAGAGAAAGACGTGGCTCAGTCCACAGGAAAACAGGACTGATCACGGAGGTGATAGAACACCATCAACAACTGTACGTCACCTCCACTGTGTCATTGGCAACACAAAATACCATATGGCAGTCCATCCTGGACAAGGCGAATGCAGTCGGAGCGCTGAGGAGGACAATGGACGAGCTCAAGAGGCGCTGGAATGATGTGAAGCGCAAGACCAAGCAGAAACTCTCAGACAACCAGAAGACAGCAATGCAGACTTGAGGTGGGAGACCAGCGCCACAGGAGGAGCTGGAGGAGCTGGATGAGATGGAGGAAATGGTGACCACAGTCATCAGTGTGGAGACGGTGGCAGGAGTCGGGGGACCGGACACTGCTCAACATGACCCGACACAACAGCAACAGGGTGAGTAACCACCAGGGACTGGGGGGACGGGGGGAGATAGGCACAATGGCACACATGCACAATTAAGTATAGCACATCTGCGGACAAACAATGGCCAAGAGTCACAACACCAACCAAGAACCCAAGTTACCCAAGTCTGCAACATCACAGCACTGCATAAGCACAGAAGTGAAAGCCACACCACCTGAAAGGGATAAGGGCCAGCCAAATCAGAGCTGAAGGGGCAACTCACCTACAATGCAGCACACACACATAAGATCCAGAGCATCGCAACATTTACAACAATGTTGAACAAACAGCAACACCAGCACAACAGAACAGAGGACACAACTGCTGCCGCTTGTGTGTGGAAAATGGCCATTCGCATGTGGCATAGCTGGAAACTGTGAGATGATGATGTACTAGTACAACCCCACATCCCTGATGGTGTAGTAATGCATGTATGGCCGTGACCCAGATAGGCAGTGAGACACACATTGTCATACAAATCAACACTCATCACAGTTGAATACAAGTGAAGGTGCATAGACTTTATTAGCACATGCGTGTCAGTACGGGCAAGATTAGTGCCACAACATGCAGAACAATGCAGCAGTATGTCAGAACGTGGAATGTTGCCGAGCGCCACTGTCCACTCCGGGGGAGTGCCTCACCTTTCACAGGTATGTGTTACCCCGCGTTGTTGTCCGCTCATGTATTCGGAGTCCAGGCGAATGCAGACATGTCCACTGTCACCGTGGGAGATGTGACCAGAACCCCAAGTTCCAACAAGTTGTCGGGACATGTGCAATGTGTTCCAAACTGTCGTGTCTGCAGGTACGCAGTTACACGTCCATGAAAGCTAGTGCAGCCTCGTAGGCAATTATTTCCAACATGAGGTCGTCGTCGACTTCATCGAACAGGACGGCGAGGCTAACCATTAGCAGGTCCGGACAGATGTGCTGCATCCACCCCCTTTCACCAATTAGCACTACAGCCCAATAGGGGAGTGGCTCAATTTGCTCACTGCACATGAGGAGTTCTGCAATATCCCAGGTCCAGCTGCCAGCATGTATGCCAAGTATCCAGGCATCCCATAGACGGGTGTCACGGTGACACTCATGGTCGTGGGCCAACAGGGGGCGCACACACATGTCGAAATCCAGTTCGGCTACCGTCCTGTTGGATAGGCAGACATCCATGGGCCACTCGAATATGCACGAGCGACAATGCAACACAGGCTGCACGCAGGTGACCTTGGCAAGGCGGAAGCTCAGCCGGTAACTGATCCGCAACACTACCAATGGCAGTGCCCCCAGTAAATGCAGCATACGTGCACGGTACAGTTCCACCTGACAGGGGTTGTGCAAGTGTCCGTGATGGTCTGCCATTGCGTTAGTGGCTCTGGTTGAAGCGGCACTGTTCTGACCTGTGCCAGTTCTGTTGATGAAATGCCACAGCTCGGAGCAATGAGTTGTTTTAGTGTGCAACGGTTGTACGCCTGGGTTAATGTGGGAGTAAGTGTGAAGGCCATTCCATGCAAGATAACTTCGAGCAAGGACTTCTGTGTGTGGGGTGTGTATACGTTGGTCTCTCGTCGGGCTGTGCGTAGTGTGGGAGTCGTCATCAGCTGCTATAGTATCTGTCAGGGGGTGCCAGGCACATGTAATTCCGAGGTCGGAGGTGCAGATGTGCTTCCGCCTGATAGCACAGACAAAGGAGCATTCATCCCTAATGTTAGTTTCTCATCTGCTTGCATTCAGGTACTGTGAAGTGGCTTGTTGGGGGTGGGGTGGGGTGTGCGACTTTGGGATTCATGTTTGACATGTCATGCATGTGGCAAATGAGCGCCATCACTGTGTGTTACGTTGCCTCACAGCTGCTCCTCCCTCCCCCGAGCCTATTTACTTGTGTGCGCTGCGCGGTTGCATCACTGGCACTCCTACGGCACACCATTGTCATGCCTGTCTGCGTATGTCCACAAGCCTGACAACGACACTGTGATGTTGGCCGTTGGAGGTGGGTGGCCACGTGAGTGTAGGCCTGTGGGAAGGATAGGGCGGACACAGACGTAGAGTTCATGCCTGGCTGAACTCGCGCTGCGGTTAAGGCTAGGCATTTGGCTCATGCTGCGGCAATACAGATACACACAACACTTGGCATGTATGAGCTAAGACCCCGAGCGGTCTTGCGCTCCTTAATTTCCCCATTCGTGCGAGCCCACCCTCCGGGTGCATGCTACATTGCAACATTGTCGATTGCGGACTGGGTGGCGCCGACACTACAACAGAGACACACTCATTAGTTACTTCCTTGTCCAGGCCAGAACTGAACCACGCCCAGAGCCCCGGGCAAATCCTTCACACCCCTACGCTGGCTTGGCGTACGCCGGCCCAGCCCACTCCGCTTATGCTTACGGGGGGGACGGCACAGCTACATGTCCAGGGTCTTCCCCACTGCCTGAGGTGGCATGGTTGCGTCCGCTGTCCACAGCACAATGTAATGTGGTAGGGCCCTGGCCCATCATGCATACATAATGACCACACGGACACACTTAGATAGATAGTGGAACTGGCTACGGGCACGTGCGCCCGGCCCATTTTATTACCAGGGTCACATGTCCAGTGACGCCTGTGCTGGATGGGTGTAGGGTGGGTGTAAGCCAGCCCTCAGGGAGTGGTTGGTGCTGGCAACTAGAACAGTGATCATCGGATCACACACACAGATTCAATCATAAAGGGTCCACCAGAGCTGAGCGTGCTCATGTGAAGGAATTGTTAATGATTTGGTCCCTTCGGGATATTCCTGCTGCAGCTGCAGTGGGGTGTGGTACACCTGGCTCATCTTCATCATCATCGTCCCAGGTCTTCCCCACTGCCTGAGGTGACATTGTTGCGTCCGCTGTCCACAGCACAAAAGTCAATCATGAAGGGTCCATGTGTTGTGGTGCACTGAGTTAGTGGCACCTGAAGAGCTGAGCAGGGGTTCAAGCTGATGATGGCATCCAAGACAGGTGTGAGCAACTTAGATGGGCTGGCTGTGACACTCCTCCGACTCTGGCAGTTGTTGATTGGAGGTGGTCCCAGCGATGATGGCGTGTCCTTGCATGTCAGGATTGGTTTTGGTTTGCGAGCCCTGCTGACCGCAGTGTAGGCCGGAGGCAGCGGTCAGAAAGGGCACACAGCCACGTGACGATGACTTGTGGTGCACTGAGTAAGTGGCACCTGGAGCGCTCGGCGGGTGCGCGGCCTGCACTGATGCGTCGTCAGGGCGGCCCGCCCTGGTAGCAATGTTTGTGGCCCACTGGACTCTGCCATAAATGAATCAAGACTCAATTTGATTAGCGAGCCCTGCTGACCGCAGTGTAGGCTGGAGGCAGCGGTCAGCAAGGGCCCACATCCACGTGTCGTCGGCTTGTGTTGCACAGGGTCAGTGGCACCTGGAGCGCTCAGCAGGTGCACAGCCAACGATGATGCGTTGTTTGACTTGGGGGACCTGCTGACCGCAGTGTAGGCCGGAGGCAGCGGTCAGCAAGGGCCCACATCCACGTGTCGTCGGCTTGTGTTGCACAGGGTCAGTGGACCTGGAGCACTCAGCAGGTGCACAGCCAACGACGATGCGCCGTCCGTGCGGGCCGGACTGGGTGCAATGTTTTTCGCCTACTGAATTCTGCCTCAATATTGCCACGTGTCATCGGCTTGTGTTGCACAGGGTCAGTGGCACCTGGAGCGCTCAGCAGGTGCACAGCCAACGACGATGCGCCGTCCGTGCGGGCCGCACAGGGTGCAATGTTTTTCGCCTACTGAATTCTGCCTCAATATTGCCACGTGGTGTCGGCTTGTGTTGCACAGGGTCAGTGGCACCTGGAGCGCTCAGCAGGTGCACAGCCAACGACGATGCGTAGTTTGGCTTGGGGGACCTGCTGACCGCAGTGTAGGCCGGAGGCAGCGGTCAGAAAGGGCCCACAGCCACGTAATGATGACTTGTGGTGCACTGAGTTGGTGGCACCTGGAGCGCTCAGCGGGTGTGCAGCCAACGGTGATGCGTCATCCGGGCGGGCCGCACTGGGGGCAATGTCTGTTGACTAGTGGTTTCCTCCATTAACAGAAATGTGGCACGATTTGAATTGTGGGGCCTGCTGACCGCAGTGTAGGACTAAGGCAGTATCCGGCAGACACATGACTCCGTGTTGCTGTGCCGCTGGATGAGCTGGGGGCCTGTGTCGCGGAGTCTGGAGGTCACGGCGGCGGACTCGTGACAGGGTGAGGTGTGCCACCCTGGAAGACGTGTTGCCCATCACGGAAGAGAACCACGCCCAGGGCCCCGGCCTTTTTATCAGCACTCCTATGCTGGAGTGGCATAAGCCGGCCCAGCCCACTGCGCTTACGCTTACAGGAGGGGATGGCACAGCTACATGTCCAAGGTCTTCCCCACTGCCTGAGGTGACATGGTTGCGTCCACTGTCCACAACACTACACACACCAGCAGTGTATGTCCACATGGACATGTCTGTGCTCTGCATTCTGTGGTCTGTCCAGCACATCACCGCCACACTTGGCATTGTGTACATTCTTCTTCATGGGTGAGTTGCCTCCTTCACACATACTTGGTTCCCGCCTCTCCCCACATTCTGCACTTGTGTGGCTGAGGGGCCATGCCGTTTTCAGACGGTCCGCTGTCTTGTCCTAGGCTGCCTTGGTCGTAGTCCGGGGGAGGGGGTCCAGAGGGGGGGGTCCTGGGGGTGGTGGCGGTGGGTGTTGTGGCCCTCTTGGGTCTCCGAGCTGCATGATCAGTGTCTCCATGGCATCTGTTGGTCTTCAGATGTGGCTCTGGGCTGGGCTCCCTTTCTACTGCAGTTGGTCGTCCTGCTTAACACCAGTAAATGGCAGGTGTTAAATCCATGCTGCTAACGCGCCTTATCGCCTGTTCTTGGTTCGCATCGCAGATCTGACTGGTCATTGTGAATATCGCGAAGTGGTGTTTTCGTGTGTTTTTGCACGGGAACGCCTACTCTGCATATCATTAGCGTTAGTTGTCGCACTCATCCGTGGCGATGTTTTTTGCGGCAGCTATCGCTGGAAAACTGGCGATATCTGCAGTTTGCACCAGCTTGAGAATAGGGCGATAAATCTATTGTCACTTTTGCCGTGCTAAAGTGCCGATAAATCGGCGATGAGTCCTTGAGAATATGCCCCAAAGCTGTTAGATTTTTCAGTTCAAACTCCATTTTACTGCTTGATATATAGTCTTCTTCTAAGGCTGTTTTTTCTAACTTTACGCCAATATGCAATAATTTTCCTAGGGCTTTTGCACATGGTTTTAGTTTTGACAATTGTTAAAAACTTGGTATGTGTAATTGTCTGTTTATTGGGCAGTGAAGCATAAATTAGTGGTACTGTGTGTTAGTAATATTAGCATGAATTGTGCATATTTGTGCAAATGTATGTGTGGTACTTTTGAAAGTGCCATCCATTGCCAAATTTCACAGTTTGAGGGTGACTATGTTATGGGGAGTTCATTATCATAAAAAAGAAATAGTTCATGAGAAAAGGATTGTGTTAGTTCCTGAGGAATATTTGTTTCAGAGAAAGTATGAGGAGATCATTCTTCTTAGTTTGGGCATGGCACTCATGTTACTAGCAATATGTAATGGAATATTTTGTGATACCTCTTGCAAAACTGACCCACAGGTTTAAAAAACACGGACACCTAGTATAATCGCTCTGCGTTTGCAACAGCTTACAAAGTAAGCTACACACCTCCATTGTCCCCTGGGCTCAGTTTCTCTCTCTTTGCAGTAAGTATAACCTCTATATTTTAGTAGTCTATTTCCTCTTTTGGAACAAATGTCGGTTGCCTCTTGTGATTTCTCCATTTTCAGTGAAGCTGTAAGGAAAAAGAGAAAAATTGTAAGAATGTAATTTAATTTGTGGTTCACTGAGTTAGAATAGTAAATCCGCCCCATTGCCCACTGTCCAGCACTTGCCCTGAGGATAGGCCTGACTGGAGTTGGAATAGTAAATCAGCCCCATTTCCCACTCTCCAGTACCTCCCCAAAGGATAGCCATGACTGGAGTTAGAAGAGTAAATCTGCCACCTTCCACTGTCCAGCACTTGCTCTGGGGGTAGCCATGACTGGAGTTAGAATAATAAATCTGCACCATTGCCCACTGTCCAGCACTTGCTCTGGGGATAGCCATGACTGGAGTTAGAATAGTAAATCTGCACCATTGCGCACTGCCCAGCACTTGTCCTGAGGATAGCCATGACTGGGGTTAGAATAGTAAATCTGCACTATTGCCCACTGTCCTCACTTGCCTGGAGGATAGCCCTGACTAGAGTTAGAATAGTATGTGTCCCCCTTCCACTGTCCAGCACCTTCCCTGAGCTGACCCCTGATTGGAGTAAGAATAGTAAATCTGCCACCTTCCCCTGTCCAGCATCTTCCCTGAGGTTAGCCCTGACTGGAGTAACAGTAGTAAATCTGCTCTCCTTCCCACTGTCCAGCACCTTCCCTGAGGTTAGCCCTAAATGGACTAAGAATAGTAACTCTGCCCCCTTTCCCAATGTCCAGCACCTTCCTTGAGGTGAGCCCTGAGTGGAGTAAGAATAGTAAATCTGCCCTTATTTGCACTTTCCAGAACTTTTCTTTTAGTTACCTCTGTTTGGACTTAGAGCACTTAAACGGCCTTTGCATTTTTAAATCAAGATCTCTTTAGTTTGAAGTTGTTGTTCATGTTAAGTGGGTAAAAAGGTTTCTTTTTTCTTTGAGATGCTTTGTTTTTTAATAACATTGTCAGAGATGTTTACCTTTTTTTAGCTGTTTCTTTCTGTGATATGCTTTTGCCTCTGGTTCTTGAGCAGGGTGAAGGCTTATTTAATGTGCTGTAACACTGTGGGCTCTGTGTTGATCTGAAAAGAATAAGAAAAATCTTTATTTGTGTATGTTCCTAATGTTATATTTGAATTATGTTTCATTTCTTTTACTACGGTTTTCAATTTTCTCTTGGTTTAATAAATAAAGATTGTAGCCCTCAGTGGAAGAAAATTAATACTTATTCCCTTAGCCACTGAGTAGCACCATACCTAAGGTTATGTCTGACTGGAGATAAAAGAAAATTTGCCCCAATGACCACTCTTCAGCACTTTCTCTGAGGTTAGGCCCATCTATCATTACAATAGAAATGTACCCCCCTGTCACTCACTGACATGAATGAAAACTATGACTTTTTTTTTAATTATCTAACTTTTGAGAAAGGGTCTGTTTGACCAGCTCTGAATTCCAGATTACCCTTAATGCCAGGTGATTCTGAGAAAGTTTTTTTACAAAAGCATTTTTGTGGACAGTAGGAAGCCAAAAATATAAGGAAATCCAATAGATAAAAGCAAATGCTGTACTATCATGCAGTCACACATTTCTCCTCATTGAAATGGTTCTACTCAAGTATTGCCTGGGGTAGGAAAGGCCTAAGAATGTGATTGTGAAAAATGCAAGAAAGAAATTTTGAATTTGTTTGATTTGGGAATGTGCATAGCTGTGGTATTTGGGTCTGGGGTGGCCAGCACCAAGGAAAACATATCAATCACATGCATTTCTGAAAACTAGACATGAGGGGGAGGCCTTGAGGGTTCTGGGGTTGAGTGTATAAATCCATTGACCCAGGATGCCCCTCAAAGGTCAAACTTTGGTTAAAAAAACAGAATGTTTCTCCCATTTCTGTGCTGGAAAGGTCAATGTTTTTGGGGAATGGAAAAGTCCTACCACCCAGCATTCTACCACTTACACTGATCAAAACGGTGCTTCACAAGTGGGAGAAGGCCTTCTGTAATTGACAGGAACAAGCCAAAATTTTGACTATGCAAAGTGAATATAATTTCACTGTAGTCTTCACACAGTCATCATTTTGACCTATTACCATCCTGTCAAAAATGCCCACTCGTGTGAGGTTTATTATTTCTATTGGAAGTATTACAGCAATGATACGTGGTGGGACGATTGCTGTTTGCCAGAAGCTGTTGTTTTTACACTCACATAAAAGTGGAGAAATTGTGTCATACTGGGCAATGCAGCATGCTGGGATCCACACAAGGTAAATTACTCTATAAACCTATGAGATTCTAGTTTTCAGAAATATCTGAATTTAGTAGGTTTCCCTGGGTGCCGGCTAACCCTGAGGCCCAAGTATGTCAGTCATCCCCCATTGAAGCTCCTTCAGCAAAACAATCCCTGGTGTCTTGTGTGTGGATCACTCTTCAAACCTATTGACAACCCATACATGTTTGATACCCTCTCAATCAGGAGACCACAGATATGGGTCAAATGTTGGCTGTGACAGGTTCCTGAGTGTGGAAGACTGGAAAGACAGACCATGTTTTTAAAAAATGCTGAAAATCTGACAACTCCCTTGTTCAAGACATTATCCCAGGTCTAGCTTTCACCACTAGATTCCTTAGGTTGTATGGATTTAGAAAATAAATGTTTCTTAGTTATATAGTCCTCAGTTTTTATCCATCATCATAATAAAAATGCGCCATGAACAGTAAACCAGACACAATTTAGTGATATGTGGTAACATTTCAGAACTGATTGTGCAGACTACATTGCCTAAGAAACCCAAATACATATGTTATGGCCAGCTTACAGACATTCATGGCAACATTTTCTTGTTTAGATTCCTAGAATTAATGTATGCCCATTCAAGAAATGAAACAAAATGCTAGGTAAATTTGTTTAAAAATGGAAAACATCTCCACCCTTTCCAGCCGGGCCTGGTGGGTCAGTGGACTAATGCCTCCACTGCAGGAGCTTGTGTTCGACCTCATGGTCACAGGTTCAAATCCTGGTGGGTCCACTCAGACTTTCATCCATCCGAGGTTGATAAAATGAGTACCATTGAGTTTGGTAACAAAAACACATCTGTTATTTAGTGCCAAGATACCTACGGGTGAACGTGCTCTTTACAAATGCATATGTTATTATTATACCGCACAGCCGCACAGCCACCCCCAAGATGGCTAGCGCCCCTCACCTCAGGAGGAGCAAATTGTAGAGATCTGCTGGACGTACGTCCTTAATACGTCCAACCCAGCCACCACCACCAATCTGGAACAAGGAATTAAAAACTTCAACTCCTGGATCACCAACTGCGCCAACAGAATCGCCCCCATCAAAAGCAACAATCACAGAAGATCCTTTAAATTGGCCAGCTGGTACACCCAAAAACTCAGGTCAGCGCAACGTGACAGCTAACAGCTGAAGAGGAGATGGTGCGCCAGCAAGGCCACCACCAACAGGCCAACCTTCAAGACTTCCCCCAACCTCTACCACTGCCTGCTGAGGGCAATAAAGAAGACAGCCCTAGCCACACACATCGATGCCAGCACCAACAGCAGCAAGGAACTTTTCAACATTGTTAAGGAGCTCTCCAACCTAGCGGCCAGTGAAGACAACATCACACCCTCACAAGTACTGTGCCACAACCTTGCCGACTTCTTCCATGACAAGATCGCAATCATACACAGAAACTTCGCACCCCAACCTACACCCACTGACTTCCTCGACCGATACGCTTTCACCGTAACCGACACGAACCACAGACTGACCTCCTGGAACCAGATTTCCAACCAGGAGCTCCGTCTGTGGCTCCTCTTCCTGGCCGTAATACTACATCAGTGACCGAGTTGCGGGGGCCGCTGCCAGCTGCGGCTTCTCCTGAAGTGCCTCCGATGCCCTGCTGAGCACATTCTTTGGCAGAAGTGGTGGAACACCATGCCGGACCACCATGCCGGACCCCCCCTGCTCTCCTTACGGCTGTGTGCGGCTCCAGGGCGCTGGGCTGGATGAGGTACGTGGGGCCGGGGACTGGCCCCGTCCCCTAGGCCCTGATCGGCTCTGCGGCCCTGAATTGTTCCCCGGACCTCCCGCTGCCGCGGCAACCTTGGTGTCAACTTGAGTGGTACTGCGTGGAGTCGCGGAGTGGCCTCTGCTTGATTGTGGACTGTATCCCAGTAATGCTAGTTCCCCGAGCGCGGAGAGCTGCTGCCGGCTAGGCTCCCCTACGAGAGGCTGTGGCCTAACTCCGCCCATCAGGCCTACTCATGCGAAGCAGTGCTGCGCTGGAGAGGGGGCCGCGTCCCACTGCGCGGACCCTGAGATCGCTGAGGCGGCAGATGTGTGCATCGGCGGAGGGGAGACTGTAACACGGGCCTTGCTCTACCCACCCTTCATGGCTGCTGCGTGGGACTCCACAATGCGATAGGACTTAAAGTGTGTGCATGTTTGGTGGCTGCCCCACCCTCTGAGCCCGGGCAAAGGCATTGGAACTTCCCCTGTCCTGACCCTCACAATGCCTGGAGAACATCGTTTTCTACTATCTACGTGGGGCTAGTGCGCCATCCACCCAAGTTGGCGCCTGTAACCTGTGCAGTTTGGGCGACACACCTGCGGTCTACTGGGGCTGATTGGGTCACCTCCTCTCTTGACCTGCCTACGTTACGCAGAGACAGCTCGGGTGCCCCTGGGGACACTGGTTGGGGCACGCTTCCTCTCTGACTGGCCCATTTTGAAGGAATCGCAGTGTAGAGTGCCTTGCCCATCGGCACCATACTGAGTCAGATTGGCTTACCTGCTGCTGCAGCTCTGGTTTGATGCATAGTGGCACACCGTGGCCAGTCACATTAGCTACGCCTCACCCTTCAGGATACTACCATCGGACCCAGAGGCGGTGTGACCTGCCTAACTACATTCAAGTAACCGACTAGCAGCACAGTCACGAGCAGTACTGGTGAGGCGCGCCTGCCCCTTTGAATTGACTGCGTACTTTACTGGTGGTGGATACTGGATGGGACACCTGGGCACTGCTCCAGAGGCAGTTGAGGAGTGTTACATCCAGCGCCGTGCTCGCCCCCTGCAGCTTCATGTCGCGAGGAGGACGTACAAAGACGGGCACTGGGGGTGCGGCAGGCCTCCATCCACAGACCCGGGCGCAGGCGGACAAAATGGCGGAGGCTGAGACGAATGATCCTATGACGCATAAGCTAGATCCGGTGTTGGCGGCAGTTGAAAAACTCGGAGAGACTATGAATCAAATCCGCACCTCTTTAGAAGGTAAAATAGACAAGGTGGCGATTGATCTAACGTTGCTGCATGCAGACCATCGGAAACTCGCAGATCGTACCGCTGCTACCGAAGGGGACATTGCGGCGGTCTCACCACGAGTATCAGAAGCTGAAAAGAACATTCGCGATCTGCTCAACCGAGTTGAATTCCTCGAAGACAGGGCAGAAGATGCCGAAGGAAGGGCTCGCCGCAATAACGTGCGCGTCGTGGGCCTTCCGGAGGGAACGGAAGGAAAGAACGCAGTAACATACGCGGAAGATTGGATCCGCTCGCTGCTGCCTGGAGAGGCCCTATCCCCGCACTTTGTTGTTGAAAGAGCGCACAGAGTCCCCGCCAAACCTCCATCTCCAGGCTCGAACCCTAGACCATTCTTAATCCATCTATTAAATTATAGAGACAGAGACGCTGTTCTTAAAGAAACCAGGAAGTTACAGGACATGCAAGTGAAAAATCACAAAGTGATTATCTTCCCGGATTACACCTTTCAAGTTCAGAAGCAGCGCCACTCTTACTTAGCGGTGAAGAGACGTCTGAGGCAATGTGATCTTAAATATTCGTTGCTATTTCTTGCAAAACTGAGAGTTGTGGCGAACGGGAAAACTCATTTCTTCACCACTCCGGAAGGCGCAGAGGAATGGCTGGACTCTTTCAATCCATCACAAACCGGGCGAAGGGAGCAACCACCAGGAACTACAATGCGGCGCCGCAGACAGAGGCGGAGAAGGTCGCAGTCTTCCGCCCACCAGGTGTCTGGCCTGACGCCAGAGCTAATTTTGAGTGGCTAACTCGAGGCGGTGCAGGCAGCAGCGACTATCAGCGGGTCCCCGGAGAGGGAATCCGATTCCGACTCCGATCACCGTGGGCCGAACAGTGATGAGGACCTTTCTGATGCCTTCCCTATTTCTCAAGGCTCCTGCGAACTGCCACATGTCACCCCGCAGACCTCCGATAACGTTGCCTGAGTGTGGTAATATTCATTGCTTATCTATTTTTTTCTCCTCTGCACCTTGGACGATGCACGAATCTTTGGGTAACGCAAGTATACGACCCGCTCATTATGTTGCATTCACTTACTAAAGTTTGTGTCTACTGTTTATGCATAGGCCAACATTGCGGGGTGGGTCCCGGAATAGCTGACATGTTCTCTCTATTAGCATTGTATACAATGGGAATTTTAAGTATAGTAAGCTGGCAGCGGCCCCGTGCAGAAAAGAGCTTGGCCGGGGAGGGGTTCAGCTATACATGACGGTCTCCTCCTATGTTTTCTTTTGCTCCTAGGTTGCTGTGCACAACAGCCTCCCCCTGACGTTAGCTGTGTGCTATTGTGTTACAAGTTTGGGCGATTGCCTGTTGCAAAATTGCTCTTATGGTATTTTTGATAGTATGTTGTTTTTATGTTTTATCTGCCATCCTTCTTAGTCGAGTACATAATTGTGGTACAATTGATTTCAGCAATGTAGCGCACATTACAATGGTCTGTACATACCCACTGCCACACTTCCCCGTCACACGACTGGGTAAACACGGATACATCCTAGACATTCACTGGTTATGGCTCCCATTAAAATAGGCACATGGAACGTGCGAGGCATCCACAGCCCGGAACGCCGTTATCTCATATATTCTTACCTGAAACGCCACCACGTACAAATAGCACTTCTTCAGGAGACACATTTAGTTCAAACAGAAATCGCTAGACTCCATAGGCGATGGAGGGGGCAACTATATGCGACAGGATATTCTGCATATGCACGGGGAGTCTTGGTGTGGGTGAGGCCGGCGACTCCGTTTAAAGTGATAGACGCTCTGATAGACGGGGAGGGCAGATATGTCATAGTTAAAGGGGTACTCGATGGGAAACCGGTAGTAGTGGCATCACTCTATGCACCCAACACTGAGCAGGCCGCCTTCTTAGATCACATATCGCAAAAGCTGTCCGTATGGCATGATCTCCCTGTGATTCTAGGTGGTGACTATAATTGTGTGCTGGACGTCTCCCTGGATCGGTCCTTCCCCCCCTTGCCTGGCACAACCACACACACAGCTGCGAAAGCGCTAGGACATTGGGCACTACAGTGGCGTTTCTCTGATGTATGGCGCCACAGACACCCACTGGACAGGGTATATTCCTACTATTCTGGGGCGCATAGGCTACATGTGCGACTAGATCGTTTCATGGTATCAAACGATCTCCTGCCATGTATCTCAGACTCCACATACATGGGGCGTACATACTCTGATCATAATCCACATTTTCTGGAGTTACAGTGGGAGGATGAGTTGCCACCGGTTCCTATTTGGCTCCTTCAGCCAGATGCTCTTCTGGATCCGCCCTTTCGGGATTTGCTGGCCGCCACTGTGGCACAATATTTTGAGGAAAATGCGGGCACAGCCACGTCGCTGCTGGTGGAGTGGGACGCCCTTAAGGTGGTTGTTAGGGGACACTGTTTGGGGGCACAAGCAGGTATGCGCACACAGCTGGGCAGGGAACTCGCCGCTTTTGAGCGCAGGCTGGCCACTGTAGAGCAGGCGGGTACAGACGACACCCAGGGGCAGCTGGGCCCTCTTCAGGAGGAACATGCGCGCTTGCTAGAGCGACTGAGATGCCTCAATTATGCCGCGCACTCGGCGAGGACCCACCATATAGGCGACAAAGCGGGTAAGCTGCTCTCATGGCTCATTCGTCAGAATGAGTCGTCGACACCCATAGTGTCGGTGAGGAAGGCGTCGGGGGAAATCGCATATACGCAACGGGACATCCAAGCGCGTTTGTGACACACTACCAGAATCTGTATAAATCGCGCGTACAAGTCACGCCCCTAGAGATACAGACATACCTGGACGGACTAGACTTGCCGCAACTGACACGCGCACAAAGCGAAGAACTGAATGCCCCTCTCCATTCAGAGGAACTTCGAGACAGTATTTTTTCCCTGTCCAACGGGAAGTCGCCAGGGCCAGATGGACTGCCGACTGAATTTTACAAAGCATATACACACATCTTAGTACCACAACTGTTAAAGGTGTATGAAACAGCGCTTGACGACACCACCCTTACTGATACGCAAAACGAGGCTCTGTTGGTTTCCCTTCTCAAACCTGACAAGAATCCAGACCTCTTAGGCTCCTATCGCCCGCTAGCGCTCCTTAACACAGATTATAACATTTTTGCCTCGCTATTAGCTAAGCGGCTTTCGCCCCTTGTTAAAGTTAAAGCGCTGGTGCACCCTGATCAGAATGGTTTTGTGCCAACGCGCTGTACTTCCCTAAACATACGGAGATTCTTTAGAGTGCAACAGTACGCCACACATGCCTGGCCTCGGTCGGGCTATCTGGTACTAGATCTGGAGAAGGCCTTTGATTCTTTGGAATGGCCCTATCTGGCGTCTGTTCTGGGCAAATACGAGTTGGGGGAATACTATTTAAATATAGTTCGCCTTTTGTACCAACGGCCCTCAGTCCGGGTTCGCACCGGTAAGTTAATCTCAGATTGTATTAGGGTAAGGCGGGGGACCCGTCAGGGCTGTCCACTATCTCCGTTGTTGTTCTCCCTGGCCATGGAGCCTTTAGCGATGCTGGTCCGGAGAGACGGCGAGGAGTGGGGGATACGGTTGGGAGATGGGATACATGCTGTTTCCCTGTACGCGGACGATTTGTTGTTGTATTTTCGGGATGTCACTGCAATCCCGGCGTCGGTTGCAGACATACTTAGGTCCTTTGAGGAGAAGTCTGGGCTCCTGGTGAATTGGGATAAATCGGGGATCTACTCCTTCAGTGCCACCGTACCAGAAGCAGCTGTCTCTCTAAATGACGTGCCCCTTGCTTGGTACCCCATCACATTCAGATATCTTGGTATTTTCATATACCGCTCGCCGGAAGACTTAATGGATGGTAATTTGATGAGAGCGATATCAGCCCTACGAGCCCAAATGCAGTTTCTGGAAGACACTTCCGTTAACTGTGATGGGCCGCATTGCCTTGCTGAAAATGATAGTCCTCCCTAAACTGCTGTACTATTTTTCAAACCTCCTCCTTTACATTCCACCCAAAACATTCCGAGACCTGGAGCGACTATCCCGGGACCTGATATGGAACAAAGGAAGGCCGCGTATTGCGCTATGGAAAATGTATGCTCCCATTAGCCAGGGCGGACTATCTGTCCCTAATATGGAATTGTACTATTTAGCGGCCCAGCTGCAATGGGCAACGAAGTGGCTGAATGACAGGTGCCTGGAAGATACAGCTACCATGCACCAACCCTGGACCCATTCTCAAATTTGTCACCTGTTCCACCCCATCGCCAAACTCCCTAGGCCACTACAGTTACACTTGGGTTTGGCCCATAAATGCTACCCGTTAGACACCTCCTTATGCTCCGATTCTGCCATTGCTGGGGACGCCAATAGGCAGGTTGGGCACCCCGGAGGCGGCGCTGACGGCCTGGCACGCAGCGGAGCTTGACACATTGGGCGACTTATACAGGGACGGCGCATTAATACCATTCGAGATGCTAGTCGAGGACAATGACTTGCCAGCGGGTCAATTTCTGCTACACACCTGAAGGCTTTAACAGCTGTTTGGGGGGACCTGACAATTGAGCCGCCGACGCATTTGTTAGTACAATACCTACACGTAATGGGTGCGGGGTCACACGTGGTACACTGGCTGGCGGAGGCGCTCCTCACACACACGCAGAGGCTGATGCAGCGACTTAGAATCAGGTGGGAGGGAGACAGGGGTCAGCCTTGGACGGACAAGGAATGGGATGCCATATTAGCAGGCGCTGGGAATATACCCAGGAACTCGAGATTCAAACTCATTCAAACATATATCATACAACGGGCATATCTCTCACCAGACAAGATAAATAGGAATTTCCACATCGCTACTTCTGCATGTCCACGCTGTCAGCACCATGATGCAGATCTGCTGCACATGCTGTGGACTTGTGCACCCCTCCAGAGTTACTGGCACATAGTAGTCACAACACTAGCCACATGCACAAACACGGTGATGCCGCTGTCATGGGAGGTTTGCCTTTTAGGGCTTTACACCAGATTCAAGAAGTCTAAAGTCACCTCCAGGTTCCGAGATCTGGGCCTCATCACAGCAAAACGTCTCATAACTAAAAAATGGAAGAATGCTGCCCCACTGGAGATACTTAGCTGGAAGCGTTCATTTGCAATATGGGCACAGGCAGAAAGTACGGCTTTACATAAGGAGGAGACAGCAGGGCTTTGTAAATTCCCCATTGCACAGAGCTGGGATGTACTGGTGGCTGCCTTACGTGCTGGCAACCAGATAGCGGCTGACATCGCATTATCTGCAGATCAGTGACGCACCCCTCAGACCCACATCTCTTGGTCAGGGAGAGGTGACCCGGCCCAAAAACCATAGACTGGGCAAGTGTTGTTTCCCCCAACCTGCTATAGATAGCCACTAGCATCTCACCCGCCTCTAAGCATGACAGTCCTAGTTGTTGGCAAACTAATACGCCTTGTTGTGTGCATTATCTCACTTATTCGCCAGACTTGTGGCTAGGCGGAAATGTTACGATAATAATATTTTTTCTTTTTTTGTAATTCAATGATGCGCTAGAAATATTGTTTGTATTTCATGGATGGCAGATATTTTTTTATAGGTTCCAAGTTTCAGTTTATTTTGAATGTTTTTGGAAAATGAGATTTATTGGTGTTTATGGGTGAGTATTATCTGTGCTCTATCGTCACATAAGTCCTCTCTCCTATTAAGCAGGGAATAGACGATAAGACCCGATTGTCACAGTTTGTAAGCATACTGTACGTATGCGCGAAACCCTGTCAGGACTGCTCAGATGAGTTGTGTCTAGCGTAAGAAGTGTACAACAAAGACACTATTTGATAAACGCATGATGCAATTACACTGTGAGCAATGGCATGCAGAGGCATTGGCACATATTCTCATGTATGATGTAACTGTTTGTACTGGTGTACAGCATAATGTGTTGTTTACATATTATTGTGCCATATACTACTACTCTGACCATGGGTCTGTATCTCCGATGTCAGATTCCAAACATATCTGTACGAATTAATGATGACAGTCATGTTAATGTAAAATACCAATAAAGATATTTAAACAAAAAAAACAGGCAACGTACGACACACCTGGTGCAGAACCCGCCACACGACGCCTCCCAATCTGGCTTACGCACCAATCAGGGCACCAAGACCGCCCTGATCACAACCACCAACAGAATCCAAACCCTCATTGACTGAGGAGAACCAGAAACTCTGATCCTCCTCGATCTCTCTGCAGTCTTCGACCTTGTATCCCACCACACATTGATCAAAATACTCCACTACATTGGCATCCAAGGAAATGCACTCAAATGGATCGCCTCCTTCCTCACTGGAAGAACACAGAGTCCACCTACCACCTTTTACCTCCAAACACAAGGAAATTGTCTGCTGTGTCCCCCAGGGCTCATCCCTCAACCCTACGCTCTTCAACGCATACATGACCCCTCTGGCCAATATCGTCTGTCTCAACATAATATCCTAGATGGACAACACCCAACTCATCCTCTCCCTCACTGATGAGCTTACCACCATCAGGACCAACTTCCACAGATGCATGACAAGCATTGCAGAATAGATTAAGAATAACTGCCTGAAGCTGAACACAGACAAGACAGAACCACTGATCTTTGGCAACAACAGCTACCCCAGGAACAACTCCTAGTTGTTCTCAGACCTGGGACCTGCACCCATAGTCTCCAACCATGCCAGAAACCTCACACTCATTATTGATAACAAGCTCACCATGAAATTACAGGTCAACGCCATCTCATCTGCCTGCTTCCTCACTCTACGCATGCTATGGAAGATCTTCAAGTAGCTACCTCTGCACACGAGACGCACCATGACACAGGCCCTCATCACAAGCCAATTGGACTATGATAATGCTCTCTATGTAAGAATCGCCGCAAACCTCCTACAGAGACTTCAAACCATACAGAGATTGCGGCAACCAGACTCGTCCTCGACCTCCACCGATGAACCCAAATCACATCCCACCTCAGGCAACTCCACTGGCTCCCCGTACAGAAGAGATGCTAATTCAAGCTGCTGACCCAAGCAACCAAGACTCTACACAACCAAGGAGCCAGCTACATTAACCACCGCCTGAACTTCCACCAACCGTCGAGAAGGCTACGCTCCACCTCCCTATCACTTGCCCACACTCCCTGCATCCATCGAAGCAGAAGTGGAGGATGCTCCTTCTCCTACATCACTGAAAAGACAGTGCTTCTCTTCATGGAGCTCCGAACCATCACCTCACTTCCAGAATTCCAGAGTGCCATCAAAACCTCGCTGTTTGAATAAGACTTCCGGGACCTGCAAGCACCTGGATCCCCTATCGGATGATTAGCAGCGTGTTAAGGCAGGCGCAGAAGACAGAGTTGAGTTGAAGAGCTTTATTAGGTACTTCCAAGTACAGAAACCGCATCCGCAGAGCAGTCAGGAAAGTCTCCAACCACCCACACAGCCAGACCATAATGATCCACGAACCCTTGGTTACAGAACCTCACATGCCATGGTTATGTAACCAAAGATACCACATTACTAAGATACCACATCACCGCCCTTGCTTATATAAGAAATGAAATAACAATAGGCATTGGGAAAGGGAATAAAGTAAGGAGGGACAGGGAAAAAAACAAGATAATACACAGAAAACAGTGGAAAAGGAAGGCAAAATATAGTCACTTATTGCCACCAATTCAAACAGTCACCCAAAACGAGTCTGGTGTTTTCGCACACGCTCAGGCCGACTGTTGGATTCTTCAACAAACCCCCTTGACGGAGGAGCAACCTAATTTCTTGAAGAGGAACAGCACTTGGCAACCGTGTTGAGATTCCAAATCCTGTTGTCGTCTGTCTTAACTGCATTCCTGAACACCTTTATTACTTTACAAGGTTGCCCAAATTTAGACAATCTCTCATCTTTCCTATGGGATTTCATCTTTACCCACTCCCCTACCTGCACATATGTCTCTTTAACAGCCTTGCGTTTGTCATAGCATAACATGGCTTTCAATTTCTTTTCCTGTTTCCTTTGTTTCCACCCACCGACATCAGCAACATTCTCATCAACCAGGCTCTGTTTTCATTGACCCAAGCCAGCACAACTGCATAACTGGGCAACCTCCCTTTAAATAGTCTGAAAGGTGACACCACCGTAGTGGAGTGTGGGGTGAGTCTGTACTCTCTAACTTTCTTCTTTATACCCTCTTCCCAATTCGCTCCACACATCAAAGATCGTTGTATACATTCCTTCAACACTTTAATGAAGCGTTCCACAACACCATTAGCCTCTGGGTGATAGAGAGCAGACCTTTTATGCGTGACTCCCCTCGCACTCAGGTATTCCTCAACCATCACAGACGTCAGTTGAACCCCATTGTCTGTGAGGATACTAGCAGGAAATCCTTCTCTTTCGAACAACTCAACCAAAGATAAAAAAGGCTAAAGAAGCAATGTGGGAAAAGGATAATCCTTCGTTACATGAGGTGTTGACCATGGCCAAAACACAGGAACATTCTAAAGCATGTGTTGAGGTCATTCGCAAGGACTTATTACAAACAACCAAGACTGAGGGTGCTTCAGTCAAGGTTGTGACAGAAAGGGTTTCTGAGAGCAAAGGTACTCAAGGGAAAAGTGACGTAGATAGCAAGTCAGCTCGCACCTTTCCAGGCAGATGTTATGACTGTGGAGAGGTAGGTCACATGGCCAATAACAACATCTGCCCGGGGTGGAAAGCAATATGTAAGAAATGTGGGAGGAAAGGTCATGTTACCAAATGCTGTAGGTCTACTGCGAAAAAAGTGAGAGAGGTTGACTGTGATATCGACCTGGTAGAGAGGTGGTTGTCCTTCATAATAAGGTGGAAGGTATAGAAGGTCCATTTGAAATGGTACAAGTCAATGGGGAAACAGTCAAGAGGTTGTTTGACTCAGGGGCAAAAATAACATTGATTCCTCGCACATTTTATGAGTACAAGTTGAAAGACAAAGTGAAACTCATTAAACCTGACATCAAACCTCGCAGGTATGGTGGGAAACCAATAAAGCTGGCTGGATATTTTTGGGGTACGGTTGAATTCAAAGATCACATGATACCTGATAAGATTTATGTATCTGTGAAGGGCGATTCGTTGAGAAGTTGGATGCATCAACACGATCTTTATGTGTTTCTTGACTCGAATGCTAGTCCCTCAGTGTGTGTGAAAGAGATTCCATCAATTTGTAGTGTCAGGAATGGATGTGATGATTTGTTGGATGAATTTCCAGAAGCCTTTCGCGATGAACTTGGGTGTTTGAAAAACTATGTATATGAGATTAGGCTCAAAGCAAAAGCGCACCCTAAGATGGCCAAGGTCAGGAATGTGCCTCTGACTGTCAAAGACAGTATGAAGGTGGAACTGGACACGTTGATTGCTGGAGGGATAATTAAAGAAGTGGAAGCATTTGAATGGTTGGCTCCGGTGGTCATAGCCCGCAAGGCCAATGGCGATGCAAGATTATGCATTGACTTGAGAGAATTGAATAAGCCAGTCATTGTTGATCATTTTCCCCTCCCCAACATCAGCAAAATGTTGTGTTTGCTCAATGGTGTGAAGCATTTTTCCTCGTTGGACCTCAGTTCGGTGTACAATCAGATTATGTTGATTGACTCTTCACAAGACCTAAAGTCATTTGTCACCCCTTATGGAACATTTAAGTTTCTGCGGATACCGTTTGGACTCATTTCAGCAGCTTCTGTGTTCCAAAGGACGATGGAAAGAGTTTTGAAGGGGGTGAGTGGGGTCAAGGTTTACCAGGATGATATTTTGGTGTCAGGGTCCAACATAGGAGAACACAACGATAGGCTACGTGAGTACTTGGAAAGCTGCAAAAGGCAGGGCTTACTTTAAAGCGAGGAAAGTGCAAGATCAATGTACCTGAGATAGAGTACTTAGGGCATCTAATTACTGCTTCAGGTATCAGGCCAAACAAAGGATCGGTAGACACAATTAAAAATCCATCTTCCCCACAATGCAAGGAAGAACTTGTAAAATTTCTGGGAGTGGCAGAATTTTACAACAAGTTTGTTCCGAAGTTCGCTGAGAGAAATGTTTTACCTAGATCTCTTTTAAAGAAGGGTGTACAGTTTTTGTGGTGTGACGGCTGTGAAAAAGAATTCAGGGATGTCAAACTGGGATTGGAGGATGCTTCTGACTTAGGAAGTTTTGTTGCTAGGGATAATATCATTATAATGACGAATGCCAGCTTCAAAGGGTTGGGGGGCTGTTTTGTTACAGAGGTCTGAAGGAGTTTATAGGACCATTTTATTTCTGACTCATGGACATAAGGGGTGCTGAACATAACTATTCAGTCATAGAGAAGGAGGCTCTTGGGGTCTTTTGGGCAGTCAGGAAGTTAAGGAGGTTTCTGTATGGCCGTAAATTTGAAATAAAAACGGACCATAAGCCCCTGAAGGAGGTGTTTGTGAAGAAAGGAATTGATCAGATTTCAAGAAGCATCAGAAGATGGGTGGTTGCACTTCAAGAATTGGAATTCATGCTCACACATGTACCTGGAGCTAGCAATTTGCATGCTGATTGTCTGTCTAGGTTACAAGATAATCATGTTACTGATTATATTTTGGAAGAAGAAGATTTTGGGGGAGACGAATTTGAAGAAGATGTGAAGGTGTGTGTCATCACTGAGGGTATTGTGCAGGAGGAAGAGTGGAAAAGAATGCTATAAGAGGATGAAAGTTTGCAATATGTTGTGAAGGGCGTGTTGGAAGGTTGGTCAAACAGAAACAGGAGTGATCATCATGCTGTGGGGTATTGGGAGCTGCGCAATGAGTTGTCCGTGACCAATGGTGTGCTGTTAAGGGGTAGCAAACGTATACCACCTTTGTGTTTGCGGGTTAGACTGGTCAAGAGTGCCCGTGCCAGTCACATGGGCATATCAAAAACCAAAGAGAGAGTCAGTGAGGGATATTGGTGGCCCTCCATGGACTTGATGATTGAGAGAGAAGTACGTGACTGCATTGAATGTGTGCATTGTGACAAAGTGTTGAAATACAGAACTCAACCTATGATGATCAGAGAGCAAGCCTCTGGTCCATGGGTTGACATTGCTCTAGACATACTTGGGCCTGTAAAGATAGGGTTGACCATTATGTGTTGGTATGTACCAACATGTTTTCTCGTTGGCATGAGATCAAGGTAGTAAATTCTATCGAATCTAAGGATGTGTTGTGTTTCATAGATGAGTTGTTCGAAAGAGGATTTCCTGTTACTATCCTCACAGACAATGGGGTTCAACTGACGTCTGTGATGGTTGAGGAATTCCTGAGTGCGAGGGGAATCAACCGTAAAAGGTCTGCTCTCTATCACCCAGAGGCTAATGGCATTGTGAAACGCTTCATTAAAGTGTTGAAGGAATGTTTGCAACAATCTTTGATGTGCGGAGCGAATTGGGAAGAGGGTATAAAGAAGAAAGTGAGAGAGTACAGACTCACCCCACACTCCACTACGGGGTGTCACCTTTCAGACTATTTAAAGGGAGGTTGCCCAGTTGTGAAGTTGTGCCGGCTTAGGTCAATGAAAAGAGAGCTCTGGTTGATGAGAATGTTGCTGATGTCGGTGGATGGAAACAAAGGGAACAGGAAGAGAAATTGAAAGCCAAGTTATGGTATGACAAACGCAAGGCTGTTAAAGAGACATATGTGCAGGTAGGGGAGTGGGTAAAGATTAAATCCCCTAGGAAAGATGGGAGATTGTCTAAATGTGGGCAACCTTGTAAAGTAATAAAGGTGTTCAGGAATGCAGTTAAGTTAGATGACAACAGGATTTGGAATCTCAACAGGGTTGTCAAGTGCTGTTCCTCTTCAAGAAATGAGGTTGCTCCTCCATCAAGGGGGTTGGTTGAAGAATCCAACAGTCGGCCTGAACGTGTGCGAAAACACCCGACTCGTTTGGGTGACTATGTTTGACTTAGTGGCATTATGTGACTATATTTTGCCTCCCTTTTCCACAGCTTTCTGTGTATTATCTTGTTTTATTTCCCCTGTCCCTCCTTACTTTTTTCCCTTTCCCAATGCCTATTGTTGTTTCATTTGTTGTATAAGCAAGGGAGGTGATGTGGTATCCAAGTAACGTGGTATCTTTGGTTACAGAACCTTAGCATGTGAGGTTCTGTAACCTAGGGTTCGTGGCTCATTGAGGTTTGGCTGTGTGGGCGGTTGGAGACTTTCCAGACTGCTCTGTGGATGGGGTTTCTGTACTTGGAAGTACCCAATAAAGCTCTTCAACTCATCACCTTTCTCCTTAGATAACATTTGGTGACAAGCGATTACGGATCTCAGAAGAGACGAGAACCATATAAGCAATTTAAGATGGGAATCGTCATCAACAAAAACACGAAAACAAAGTTTATTGCCATCACAACATAAATCTCAACGCAAAAGAAGATATTCGTGGCACTTCATGACAACTACAGTACTTCCGGCAACAACAGTATACTCTTCACGGTCAAGGTACGTTTAAAGCCTTACCGTTACTTAAGACTGTCGGTTGACGGCTCGAGCGCTGTATTGCCCGTATGATCGCTCAAGCTGTGAACGCGAGCTGGGACAATGTCAGATCCCGATCTGAGGCTGCGGTCCAAGGTGACGTCTCACGCTGCGACGTCCCTTGCAAACGTAAGGCAGCCATTTTGAATCAGGACCTTCGAGCACAGTTTCGAGTGCTGGTCCCAAAGCGACGCCACATGCTACGATGTCTAACGCAAGTGGCCATTTTGGATCAGGACCTTCGAGCACTATTTTGAGTGCTGTTCCCGATGGACGGCACTACTCCATCACATTACTGTTTTACTTAGATCTCTTTTAAAGAAGGGTATGGAGTTTCTGTGGTGTGATGGCGGTGAAAAAGGAGACAGGTGATGAGTTGAAGAGCTTTATTAGGTACTTCCAAGTACAGAAACCCCATCCGCAGAGCAGTCAGGATAGTCTCCAACCGCCCACACAGCCAGACCAAAATGATGCACGAACCCTTGGTTACAGAACTTCCCATGCCAAGGTTCTGTAACCAAAGATACCACATTACTAAGATACCACACAGCGCTATATAAATCCTGATTGATGTATTGATTGACTGATTGATTTAAGTTTCAATGAGGTGTGGATGTGTTGTTTGCACTATTTCACAGTCCGAATCCGCCAAAAAGCTGCATAGCGTGTACGGTCTTCAAAGCAACTGAAGAGGTACATGTGTTTGAAGAAGTTAAATCCATTTTTAAATGGGTCTGACACAAGAGCGAGGGAAACACTGCAGGATCAAAAGAGTTAATGCTCTCTGAAAATCAAGTTGGTTGTACATAATTCATATTCTGTCAGAGATTAAGATCCATATTTTAGGTATTTGAAATGAGAAATGAGAAAATGTTTCCACCAGTGCACATTTTTTTGAATGAAGGGATGTTCAAGAGTTAGGACAACACTAGCTAAAACTGCTATTGTTTGGTGGTATCTACAGGGTTTTTGCTGAAGGACGGTAGGTTGAGATCAGTGAATGGCATGTTCAGTGATGCAGATTGCTTTGAATGCATTTCGTCTGGCCACAGGCAGCCAGCGTAGAGTCTGAGTGATCACTACACTGAAGAAGTTGTCCCAAAGCCACTATCTCCATTCTGTGTAGCTTCTGAATCACATGGAGGAAAGCTCTGAAGTATGCAACATTGGCTTAGAAGGGGAGAGTTCTTGTAGTTGTACTGCTTAAGGGAAACACCAGTACGGCAAAATGGCATCTCATTGTTTCAAAGGCTTCACTTGCAACTTAATTCTCTTTAGCAGACCAGCCTCACACTGCAGAAAGCTGAGAGCAGAATGGGGCTACAAGGGCATAACTGTAGTCTGCAGCTGCAAGGAAAATAACAGAGTGGCAGATTTGCCTGTCAAGCCCTGAAGCAGACCACAACCAGCAATACAGCACCAAAGAGAGTGGAATTAAAGACAACAGGCAACTATTGGAGGGGGTGGTAGTCACAAGGAGACCACCAGTGGAGGAGAGTTTAATGGATTCATGTATTTTGCTCTTTCACTAACTTGGCCATTATGCTACACATGATAAGGACATAAGGAACAATTCACAAAAGTAAATTTACACATGAGTAAATCTACAAGTGTTAGTTTACTCTTACACTTTTTGAGTAACTTTACTACTGTGGGCTAGTCACCATTTCCAAGTGTAAATGTACTAAAAAGTGTAGGCTTACATGTACCGACCCCCTGAAATGGAAGTGGAGTCAGTAAAAGCATCAGATGTGTCTGTAAAGTTACTACTAGTAGTGAGTTTATGAGCGTATTTGCCATTCCGCACATTTGGCAGAGACATCCGCTATTGGGGCAGAGATCCCCCATGGTAATGCATAGGAGAAAGTTTAAAAACGTATTAAACGTTTTTAAAAGATTGATAAAATATGTTTAAGTTAAAAATTAATGCTAATTAATTTTGTATATATTTATTTTAAATGTAGAACAATATAAATGTTACAGCATTACTAACTTAATTTTAATTTATAAATGTAATTATTTTGAATTTATTAAATAAAAAATAAAATAATTTTTGGGAAGGTTAATTAAATAAAGTCCCACTTACCCTAATCAAAATGTATATCTATTTATTACATCTTTAAAATTATTAAAAATAAAGTATACAGGGCGGAGCTTGACCGCTAGCCAAGATGCTCCGCGCATCACTGGACAAACTTTCCGACAACAAAATCTTCCTTCTTCATTCCTCACTAAATGAGCTGCGAATCTGATACTGGACTGCCAGGTGAGCACGGTAACACTTTTTCGGCCTTATTGGAGGCTGAAAGCATGCCCGCTCATTTCAGTCTCACAGCTGTGGCCATTTTACATTAAATGCACATTTAGGGGCCGATTCCGATCTCGGCCGGTAGGGCTCCGAATCGGATTCGGCTTAACCGGATCCGATTCGGAGCCCTATTTCCCGACCGATTCGTACGTGCGTCCGGACGAGCGAGTACGATGCAAAATCGCCGACCGACTCCGCTCGGGCGTCCCAACCGCTCCGATCGACACGTTCCCGGGTCGAACCGCACCGACCGACTCGCTCGGACACGACTCGCACCACGCAATGGAGACGTTCCCCGGCCGGGTAAGTACGATGCGCGCCGCGAGCAGTCCGACCGACACGCGCCGCCCGGCTCGAAAGAGCAGTCGGAGCCGTACCTGGGGTCCGTGTCGGACCCCCTGTATGCGTAGCCGCACGAGTCGCACACAGGGGGACCCATGGGTCCCCCTACCTGTGCGTGTACGGCGCGAGTTGCTTCGCCACGTACACGCTGTAGGGGGGCGCCCTTGTTCGCCTCGCACCCATTGAGGCAATGGGAGCCCGCGTACGCATTGTACGACCGGCTCCCATTGACTTCAATGGGAGTCCGACCGACTCGAGTACGATAGCATACGGACGCATCGTACTCGTTCGGTCGGGCTGCACGGGTCCGATTCGGTCGGAAATCTCTCTGGGTCCGACTCGGTCGGAGAGATTTGCGGCCCGAATCGGAATCGGCCCCTTAGTGTGGAACTTTCTCTCCCACCCTGAAATGTGGATATTACTTTTCCAAGAGGTTTTTCTCCATATGTTTTGCCAATTTTTGAAGGATACTGCTATTCATGTCTCCTATTAATTTGGTCACTGACCTTGCTGCATTACTTTAACACCCCCTGCATTTGCTCCACGTTGTAAGGAGGCCTTTCTTCTTGCACATTAATAACAGGGAATGCTCCTTTTAAATCTTCTCACTGTAAAACATAAGGAGTACTAATTAAAGTTGCCTTTTTCTGCATTTTTGAATGATTTACTTTATACAGTCCTCCTCTTTATATTGGTGGCCATTTTACGTAACTCCATGAACATTTTGGGACTTATTCCCTTACCACATTATTAAAGCTGAAAGGATACTGTCAACAACTTATATTGTAGTGTACATCTTCTGTTGTTTTGCTCCACCTGGTTTTTGGAGTTTCTCAGGCACCCTGGTCCATTATCTACAGTACTTAATTACAACAGCTTTGTTTACGCCACTGTTTTTATTGTGCTGGATTTCCAGACGGTAATGTGCACTTTATAGGCAGATAAAAGAAATATAAAGCTTCTCTTCATCAAGCGGCACCCTCCTCTCCGAAGTTGTCGCTCTTCTTAAAGATAGACAATTGCCCTATTATAAGCACTTTTTCTGCATCAAAAATGTCTTCCTCATTCTCACCTTCTCACCTTCTCCCAATACCTGTCATGCTTGGCTTAATTTTTGCATTCACTGACTAGCCTCTTTCTTTTTTACAGGTTTCTTGTTGTTTGTTGTATTATTGTCTTGTTTCATTTCAATTGACCGTCGATGAGTTTTGACCCCTTGCTGTGCCGTCTTCACCATGTACTGTCATTGGCACCACCCTAGTGTTCATCCTTATCAGGTATGTTTCTACAGTCATCAATGTTTAA
Organism: Calotriton arnoldi; assembly: GCA_963921515.1. NCBI lineage: Eukaryota > Metazoa > Chordata > Amphibia > Caudata > Salamandridae > Calotriton > Calotriton arnoldi. Next base: position 379,866 of record CAWUFW010001814.1, read on the forward strand.
CACATGCTGTCTCTTCTTTCCTGATCTTCTTCCTTTATTTTTCTTTCTAGCTATCTTTCAGTCTGTTTTCCTTCTATATGCTTATTTTTTTCCTTAATTTCCCCATGTTTGTAGAGCTTATCTTAAAAGACCTTTTTTTTGTATATATTGTTGCTTCTTTTATCATTCAGAGTTATTTCTTAGAATATCAAGGGATTTATTAACCCGATAAAAAGGCAGAGAATTTTTATTGGCTAAATATAATCCTGACCTGGTCCTTCTCCAAGAATCCCACCTTACTGAGCCTGAAGCTCTGAAACTTAAACGTGGATGGGTGGGCTCCGTTTTTGTTTCTCCTGCATCTACCAAAAAGAATGGAGTCATACTCTTTTGTCATAAGAAACTAAAGTTGGTAACTATTTCCCAAGAATCTGATACCGAGGGGAGATAGCTAATTGTTAAACTAACTATCAATGATATCCCCTTAATGTTTGCAATATGATGATGACTTTTTTATTTTGGGAGGAGACTGCAATCAAATAATGGAACTTTTTGTTGATCGTCAGTCTCCAGTTAAATTCATACCCCATAAAATGCACAAGCAATGTCATACAATTCTCACCCAATGCCTTCTTGTGGATTCATGGAGAATATGTAACCCATCCAACAGGGAATTTTTGTTTTTCTCTCCACTACATGGCTCTCTTTCTAGGCTTGACCATATTTTTATTTCTAAACTGCTCTCCCAAAACCTTATCAGCTCCGCTATTGAACCTATTGTGATCTCTGATCATTCCCCAGTTATTACAGATTTTAATTTGCCCTGGGACATTCCAAATCGAATAGATGGAGGTTTAATAATTCACTTTTGCTTGACCCTGCTTTTTCTTAATCTTTTACTGCTTTTACTGAGGAATTTTTTTATATTCATTTGCTCCTGACATCTCCCCTCAGTTATTATGGGGCACTTTTAAAGCTTCCATTCGTGGACACATTATTAACTTTGTTTACAAAATGAAAAAATGCTATATTAAACAGCATCAATCCCTATCAGCAAATATTAAAATGCTAGAGCACCAATATTATTTTTCCTCTCCTGCGCGTGACTTGCAAGAGCTTATTTATGCAAAACTGCATTTTAATAAAATCACTACGAACAAGGCTTTTTCTATTTTACTTCGTAGCAGTGCTTGTTACTATGGTGGTCTCAATAAAATGGGGAAGCTTCTAGCTTATTACTTAAAGATTCGGAAACAACGCCACACACTAGATTCGATAACCACTGATACAAGAAGCCCTGTTTTCAAGGACAATGAAATTTTGGCTGATTTTGTGAAATATTACCAAACCCACTACACCGCCTTAATTTCCGGCCTATCCATCTCAGTTCGATGCCTTTTTAAAAGATGTTAGAAACCCTAATTGTGAGCATTTTGATTTTTCACCTTAAGAAACTGATATATCTATGAAAGACATTTTCGAACCCTTCAATCTCTTAAGAAGGGTAAGACCCCAGGACCAGATTGATCCACGGTCGAATTCTTCCTTCACTTCTTTAACATTTTTATTTCAAGATTATTGCATCTTTTTCAGTTCTTCTCAAGCTCTGGATCCACCAGTAGTATGTTTCAAGAGGCCACTATATGTATCATCCATAAAGAAGCCAAGGACCCAGCTTTCTGTAAGAATTATATACCAATTTCTCTGGTTAATGTGGGTTATAAAATCTTCACCAAATAGTTAGCCTCACGACATGTTGTTCCCTTCTTGTCTTTGATAATAGGTTTGTCAAAGGTAGACTTGCATCTGCTAACTCTAGACTATTCTTTAATGCATTGAAGAAAGCCTCCTCTCTACACTATCCTCTAGCGTCAAAGAAAGCATTTGATCACATAGATTGGTCCTTTTTACTTAAATCTCTGTCTTGGCATGGGATGGGTCCCCACTTCATCTCACTTACCTCTTTGCTCTAGCAATCACCCATGGTGTCTGTTTTTGTCAATGGGAAGATTTTCAGCTACTCTCTTTGAAGCGTGGCATTCGTCAAGGCTGTCCATTATCCCCCCTTTTGTTTATACCAGCTCTTGAACCGCATTAGGAATAATACAGAAATTGATGGATTCCATTATGGAGATAAACACTTGAACCTTTCTGCCTACACTGATGATATTCCTTTCTGATCTCGAGAATTCTGTACCTGCCTTGCTCCAGGAAATAGCTGGATTTTCCTCGGTCCCAAGTTATAAGATGAATTCAGATAAAACTGAAATCCTTTCTCTTACTAAACTATCTTTTAAACAACCTTTTATACCATGGGTTTTTGTTGGAATACGACCAAGATTAAATACCTGGGTATCTGAAATACTCCTTCCGTTAAGGACTCTGTTAATGTGAATACTAAGGATTGTTTGGATAGGGTCGACAAACTCCTTTCGTCATGGAATCCTCTCTTTCTTTCCTGATGGGGTTGTCTTGACTCAAAATGATGATTACACCTATTATTTCATGGTCCTCCTACAGCTTCTTCTTGGGAAAGGATTTGGTTCCAACTCACCTCAATTTTTCATTTGCAGTCCCCATTATCTCCCTTGACACTTTTTTTAGGTAGCCTATCCGAGGCTATCAACTCAGACTTTGATCACTTGAAGTTGTTAGATCTCATGTTGGCTCTAGCATTTCAACAAATTACACTTAATTGGAAATGTTCATCCAATATTTCTTACAGAGCTTGGTGGTATAATGTTTGTCATTAGCATAGGTGAGATACTGTTTTGCTTCATTATACTGCCCTTTTATTAATAGATAATTATATTAGTTACCATTAACTTCATTTTTAGATACTGCTTCTCATAATTATACTAACTGTATTTATTCTGAAAACTTTCAACTGCTATAAGATGCTTATTTCTCTGCAATTGTTTCTCAATATTTATTTCCGTTTTCAATTTTTATATTGTAATTCTAATTTCTCATTCTATATTGCATCATGTTGTTAGGAATTTCTCTTCTTTTCGATATACCTCCATCTCCCCTTCACTCCCCTCTTTTATTCCCCAATAATTTCTGAAAATGTTAAGCAGCTTCTCTTAAAAGGGCTAGATGGGGCAGCAGATCTTTCGCCCATCTGGTACCCAAGTTGTGGAATTCCCTCCCACAGATCCGAGCTGCATCTAGCGAAACCTCTTTCAGAAAAAAGCTGAAAACCTGGCTATTTCCCCGCTAATTATGCGGTGGCTCAGCATTTCACTGGTAGAATTCTCCTTTAGTGCTGGGAAGCCCTCGGGCAGCTATGCACTCTACAAATCCCTTAAATTAAAATTAAATTAATTCAATTTGTATTAACAATTGTGTATGCTTATGTTTATTTTTGACTCATATCTCTTGCTGTTGTTACTTTAATTTTTGCTATTGTTATTTCTCAATAAAGCTGCTTTACCTAAAAAAGTGATGTGTACAATTAATTAGCAGTAATGTAATTATTTTTAACAAATATTAATGTTACATTAATATTGACATTTTAAAAAGTTAAAGTTAATAACATACTTTACAATAAATTAATAATTCAGTTTTATTTTTAGAATTTTTTTTCCATTAAGTAAAATATAATTATAGTTTAAACAATGTAATTTATTTGGACATTAGTTCATATGGGTTTTTATTTTAAGTTTCTACTACCATTATTTTCTATGAGAGGATGCTGAACTACCTTTGAGAGGCCATTAATGGTGTTAGACTTGCTCCATCGCTGAGCTGGAGTACATTTACAACTATTTTGGGTTGTTTTTAGCTGTAGTAAATATAGAAAGGGAGTTTTTGAATAGGAAGGGGCATACTCTTTTGTGGGTGGGTGAATGGCCCTCCCTGAACTCCTCTCTATCCCTCCCTTAACCACTCCTCTTTAGTAGTAAATATTCCCCATTTTCCAGACAGACAACTTTGTCCCTCCCACATTTACTGCTAAAACATAAACTAACGTGTGTGGAGATCTCCCAGTCGGGTGGAGGTCTCCGTACAGAGACAGTTGGAGAGGCGAAGGCATAGACCTCTGCATGTAGGTGTGTGAGTAGCATTTTGTAGTATGCTAGAGGTACTATTGTGGTACTACTAACATATCATAAAATGCAGTTTGTGAATAGGCCCTTCAATGTACATTTGCAAAAATTCATGCGCCCTTCCATGAAAATGAACAATGACGAACAGTTGTTTGGCAATGCAATAATTTGAAATGAATAACACCACTTTCCTCCCCAGGGCCCATATCTACATACTTTCTCAGATGTTTTTCCTAGTGGGGCTTCTGGCCACTTGGCCAAATCATAAAAAGCTGAAAAAGTGAGAGCGACTAGAGAGAGCTAATGAAGTAATAAAGAAAGATGAGCAACCACCTATTAGAGAGAACATAAATTTGTGCATAAATACATGCTGTCAAAAAATGATATAAATTCACATTTTATGAACGTTCAACAGTTCAAGTAGCCACATTGAAATTTTAGGCTACAGCCGCCAGCGCTTTCCTCCACTTTTCTGCCAGCTGCATCCAATCCTTGGAAGCCTTTTGGTATGACATGATGAAAATATAATTCAGCGTACTGATTCACACTTCTCCTTACTCAGTGAAAGATAATGAATATACACACAGGAAGTAGATTTGGTCTGATTGGCTATGTTTGCAGGCCAATCATTGTGCATTTGGGAATTAATAAAAAATGCAGGATTATTTGCATACTGACAAACAGGCTATAAAGGCCAAATCACATTAAAACAGTCTATACCACATTTTTTAGATGATTTGTGTCTTAAATGGTTGAAGAGCTGATGCAGGGCTGTTTTACCACCTTAGAGAGTAGTAAATGGCTGCTCTTCATGGGAACTTTAAAGGCTTGTGCTGCGTTTGGCTGGATATTTATCAGAATTTGTTTGCATATTTAAAGCGAACAGAACACAACACAATAATCATACATAAAGTAACTACAAGTACCATAAAAAAATAACAGGGTGCAACACTACAAAACAAAAAAGTCAAAACAGAACACAGCAACCACTGTACAATGCAACATCACATTGCCATAACGCAGCACAAAAACACAGCAACACATAAAAGACAACAGAAGACCATACTGATACAAGAAAATGCCACACAACATTACACAAGTAGTCTTTTCATACATTACTACCTCTACTTATGTGCGTTCCCTCCTGGCTTACTTATGGTAAGGTTGCAATACTCTCCCAGAGTGAAGGGAACGTACCATTTAGAGGAGAGGTGGACTCATACAATTTGCACACCCAGGGAGATCGAAATGTTTGGGCACCCTTGGAAGTGATGTATATAGTTAATAAAAAGGTATCCATGGCTTGACGTGCAGCAGTTAAGCACCAGACTGTTGTGTGTGTGTCACTTCATTCACCTGCTACCAATTGAGCAAGTGGCTCAAGAACATACCATTCATCACTAAAGACACAAAATAGCACCAGTCAAAAATGTTTTGAGATACCAGTCAGTATTGGCACATTTTACACTCTGGACAGTGGAAGAGAAAATGGAAAAGCTTGTTGTGAGAAGGCATTTTGCAGAATGTACATATTTTGTATGTTAGAAATGGGATTCCTGGTTGACTGAGGAATGCACTTAGGCCAGGCATGAACCACCACTCTAGTCAGGGTAAGCTACGTACACACTAAAAAAATATCCTGTGCTCACTCTCTGGAAGCTTGGTACAGAGCAGTAAGGCTTATTGTTAGACTTGGCTTTTTCAGTAGGTCCACCCCCAGACTTTTTGCTTTTATGGCCTCCTGTTTTTGACCTTGTTTTTGTTGGTTTTAGGACTCTGGGCACTTTACCACTGCTATTCAGTGCTAAAGTAAGTATGCTCTCCAAGTAAATTGTGTATGAATTAGTGTTTCCATGAATGGTTTAAATTGATTTATTATTAAGTCCCTAGTAATGTACACGTGTGCCCAGGGCATGTGAATCAAATGCTACTAGTGGGCCTGCAGCACTGATTGTGCCACCCTCACCAGTAGCCTTTCAAAGGGGTTCTCAGACCTGCCACTGCAGTGCCTATGCACAGTTTTTAACTGCCATGTCAACCTGGCAACTGCATCCACTTGCCAGGACCTAACCTTCCCTTTTCTTACATGTAAGATACCCCTCAGGAAAGCCCAAGACACCCCCATGGGCAGGCTGCAGTGTATGTGAAAGGTAGGATATGTACTGGTGTGTGTTACATGTCCTGATAGTGAAATACTGGGCAATTCGTTTTTCACTATTGCAAGGCTATCTGTCTCATAGGTTAACATGGGAGTCACTTTGTAACTTCTTACAAGCTTAACTTTCCTTGGGGACAAGATAGAGAAATGGAGCTTAGGCTTCCTGAACTCAGAATTTTAAGATACATCCTTTAGTAAAGATGATTTTTATATTGTGTGTTTGAAAATGCCACTTTTAGAAAGTGGGCATTTTCTTGCTTAACCATCCTGTGTGCCTCTGCCTTTTGTGTATGCCCTGTCTGGGTTTAGAATGTCAGGGCAGGTGATGTGCATTCACACTAGACAGACACACGGGGGGCTGAGATGTGTCCTGCCTTTCTTGGGTGACTCATAGCCAGGCTGAATAAACCTGGCTGCATTTAGAATAGTGGGAGGAGTTGTTGCTTGCACCTGAATGGACTGTGGATGCCTCTCACAAAGATGTCTCCACCTTCTGTGGTGAACCTGGCCTGAGCCAGGCTGAACTGGTTTATGTGTGCCAGAGGAACTTTGTTTGTACCAACTTCAATGAAAATTGTGGTATAAATATTGGGGCCCTGACCCCAGAACTTTAGATTACTACTGGACTAAGGAACCTACCAGAAAGAAGTGCTGGAAGAGCTACCAGGAGGAGGACTGCCCCTTTGCTGTTGTTGCTTTGTTGGGTTGGTCTGCAGTTGCTGCTTCTGTCTTGGGCAGGGAAAGGACTGGACTGTTCTTTCTGCATACTAAGCATCTCCAAGGGCTTCATGTAGAGCTTGCCTCCTGTTGGAAGTCTCACGGAATCAAAGACTTCAACATCTTCTAGGTACCGGCTTCTGGAACTGGATGTTTCAGCTGCCACAGAGAAAAAGGTAACCCGACGCCGTGAACGATGCAGCTGCCAGCTCCGTGACTTGAAGGCTCCACCGCACTTCGCACGCAACCCAGGTCTCATCGAAGATGGCGTTCGCCACTGAGTAGCTGCTTGCACCGTGACTTGTGGGCACTGCACTCCACATTGCCTCGCTTCACAACTCCGTCTTCGTATGCCTGACGACGCCTGCACCGTAACCTGTGGACACCGCTCATGGAGAACACAGAGCACCATTTCACTTCGCACCGCAGCCCTGGTCTCACCGACAACGACGCTCCAAGCTGACATCGACGCCACTGCTTGCACCGTGGTTTGGGGGCACTGCTCATAAGTTACACAACACACTGGCCCATCCCACACCGAGCCCAGCACCATCGACTCCATTTCATCAACCGACGCCTCTGCCTGCACCACGACCTGTGGGCCCCGCACATCACATTGCACCATCTCGCACCGCATCCTTGGGTCTACCGATGACATCGCTTCAGCAACGATGCTGCCTGCACCTTGACCTGTCAGCACTGCAACGAGCACGGCCCCGCTATGTACCACAGCCCTGACCTCACCGATGCCGCTGGACGACCGCCACCGAGCCGCTGCCTGCACAGCGACCTGAGGGCACAGCACGTCACACCGGTCTGCTTCACACTGCAGTCCTGATGCCTGCCGACGCCGTTGCTCCTGACTTCAAACTTACAGAGTTTGCCCTGCAACGTGTGTGATTTCAAGGGCCCGACGACTCCTGCACTGACTTTCGGAACCGACACCTGCCGATGCCCTCCTCCGGAGCTCACCGCAAGGTCAAAAGCCCTGTATCACCAAAGGTAGTGTTTTACGGGTCTCCCCGACACCGTAGCTGGCCCGGGATGCCGCAACCGGCTGGAACTGTTGGATTTGTTTGTTCACGACGCCGTGATAGCCATGATGGAGCAATTGACTTCAAGGAACTGTATATAAAGCCTATTTTTGTATTTTGATCGCTGTATGTTGGATATTTACGGTTTTGGTCTTGTTTTGTAATATTCCATATAGGTATCATAATATAGGCCCCGGTAATCTCATTACCCTTCACCTATATTCTCTCCCTACATTACACTTGTCACAGTTTACCGGGACTGACCTTTTACCTAGATATTACACTGCATTCAGAACGCGGGTTTTCCCTAGTTCAAAATCTCATACATTATGCATGAGGATTCTTGGAAACACAGCAGGACTACCATCTCCTGTATAAAATCTATGTACAAAGGTCATCTTTAGGACGACACAGTAATACAGCAAGGTAGGACCCCTGGGGAGACCTATGGGTATATATGCATCACATCTTGCTAAGATAAGACAGAGGAGACGAGACTTCCCGGCTGACACACTGACCAGAGACGCTGAGGTTCCAGCATGCAGACACTCCATCTCGCAGTGGTCTAACATCCCTTGCGGGGTGTGCAACTCGAGACCAGGACGGGGTCCCACAGTCTCTCACTTCAGGTAATGGGGTTGACTAAATCCTAGATGGATTCTTGGCTTAACACCTACACATAGGCTAGGTACACTTAGGTACATCCAGTTAGGGAGGCATCGTAGGAGTACGCATCTTTTATCATGTATTTTATATATTCATATGTATTCATGACTGTCGTAAGATGGTAGAGCTATACCATCCATTTACCTTTATCGTACTGCTAATCATTTATATCTTGTACTGTTTAACGGTTGTTGCAGCTCATTTATTCTACACCAGAATAACAACTGTTCAATAAATTCTTATTGAAAACGCCCAGCCTGTTTATTCTGGGTATTTCTCTGAGACAGACTAAGTAAGCACGAGTGACTGAGCGAAAGGTAGTATATTGTTTCCACAGTCCTGAGGGATCAGGGTTGTCATGTTCGATGGTTGCCAAAACCTATTCTCTCCTTGGTAAGAGGAGATTCTAGTGGCAATGTGAGCTAGTTGGTACAAAGAGAGCCAACATACCCGGTGGGGGTGATCAGAGTTTGTCTGACACCAATCCTACAGTGTATGTTGTCTAAACGCGCAGATCCTGTATATTTCTTATAGGAACTACACAACAGTTTTACACAGATAAATATTGGATATTTTTCTAACACTGATGTGGTGTCCTTTTGTAGTGTTTTCACTGTATTACTGTTTGTTATGTGCAAATGCTTTACTCATTGCCTCTGAGATAAGCCAGACTGCTCGTGCCAAGCTACCAAGGGGGTGAGCAGGGGTTATTTTAGACATGTAATCCCCTTATCCAGACTATATTAGTGGATTCTGCCTGGCTTAGGTGCATTCCCTAGCCAATCAGAAAACCCATTTCTAACACTTATCTAAAGAGGCAATGTGTAAGGTATTTGCGCAACACACATCCACACAGTAACACAATGAATACACCACAAAAAGACTCCACATTTGTTTATAAAAATAGATTATTATATTATAAACAAAACAAGACAAAAATGACAAATATCCTATGTATAGAAGTTGAGATATTGAATTTTAAAGGAATAAATGCAGTAAAGCGCTTAGAAGCAAGTAGCACTAAAAAGGTTACCTTAGGTCATGCTGGACCAGGCAAAGTCAAAGTTAAGGCAGACCGCGATGGAGCACTGGCTGGCTACTGGACCCAAGCAGGCCTCGGAGAACAAAGTACCTTTCCTGGTTGCAAACAATGAGATGCGTCAATGTCAAGTCCCGCAGGCGCAGGATGCGCCGAACTTCTCCATGCAGTGAAGGCGATGTGTCAGTTCTGAAGACGGGTCCCGTAGTTGAGAGGCGTCGAGCGATGCGCTGATTTTACTCCCACAACGGGATAGATGCGCCACTTCTGCTACACACAGCCAGGAGATGCGTCAAAATCTGTGTTGCAAGTATCTGGGCCACTTCCAGTGAGCCAGGCACAGGGGCAGAGGTAGAGACTTTGATATCTCTGAGTCTCAAGCAACCAGAGGGAAGCCAACAAGCCCTTGGATATCACTTCGAGTGAAGGCAGAGTCCAGCTCTCCTTCAGCAGAGTCAGAGTAGAAAACAGGGCAACAAACAGAAAATCAGGCCTTCCAGATCAGCAATCCAGTTGAGTCCTTTAAGCAGCCCAGCAGCTCTTCTGGCAGAGCTTCAGTTACAAGTCCAGTAGTGTCTGTTTTTAGGGGGTCAGATACCCAAAAGTACCTTTGATGTGGGGGTGACTTCAAAACAGCTCTCTGAAGTGCACAAGGGTCCCTTTTAACCCAGCCCTGTCTGCCAGGCTATCTGTGGGCGGTAATCAGTCCTTTGTGTGGGGACAGGACACAGTCTGTTCCAGGTTGGTTTTAGACCCTCCCTTCCATCCTGCCCAGACAAGGCCACCAGAATGCAGATGTATGCAGATGGGTACTTAGACACACCTATCCTTCTTATGTTGTGGCTGTCTAGAGGGAATGCACAAAGTGTAGCAGTCACCCACCCCAGAAGTGTATTGGAGATAGGCTGTCAGGCACAGAGCAGTAAGTGCAGACAAATGTCCACTTTCTAAAAGTGGCATTTCTAAAACAGTAATATTAAATCCAACTTCACCAGTAAGGAGGATTTATCATTACCATTCCAAGGATAGGAAACATGAAAAAGCTACTCCTCTCTGATCAGGATTTATAGCTTTAAAGTGTCTTAAGGAATTTTCAATGTAAGACTGTGAGAGGGGAAGGCCTCACAGTAGTGAAAAACGAATTCGGGTGTTTATCACTACTAGGACATGTAAATATTAAACACACATCCTACCTTTTACTTACATGGCACCCTGCCTTTAGGGTTACTTAGGGCCTACCTTAGGGATGACTTGTCTGTAATAAAAGGGGCGTTTAAGCCTGCCAAGTAGTTTTAAATGTCAAGTCGAAGTGGCAGTAAACTGCACACACAGGCACTGCAGTGGCAGGCCTTAGACAGGTTTGAACGGCCACTTAATGTGGGTGGCACAATCAGTGGTGCAGGCCCACTAGTAGCATTTGATTCACAGGCCCTGGGTATATGGTATACCACTTTACAAGGGACTTCCAGTGCATCAAATATGCCAATCAGGTATACACCAGTGGCATCGTGTTTAGGAGTGAAGCACATGCACTTTAGCACTGGCTAGCAGTGAAAAAGTGCTCAGAGTCCTAAGGCCTACAAAAAAAATCAGCAAAAACAGGGTGTGAAAGGCAAAGAGTCTGGGGAAAGACCACCCTAAGGATAACCGGTCCAACACTGTTCTTATGCAGGCCAAAGCTATATTTGTAGGAAACCTTTGTTGACCTAAAGTAAATCCGCTGCAGGTGTTTTTTCGATCGAAGCATAAGACTTTCTAAATTACGATGAATACCCCTCATTTCTCTGAAGGAAGGTCTCTACTCTCTCGTGAATTAAATTGTCTCTTCAAAATATTGTCTATTGTTTGCAGCAGACGGAAATTTGGCGCCCTGCTCGGCGTGCCCTTCCCGGGCTGTTTACCGGCCAGTTCTTCCAGAGGAGTCGTCGCAGACAATTCATTCTGAGCAGCTCATCTCCTCAACCTGTTCATCACAGTCCTTTCATACCCATCCGCGTGTGACAGCCCATTAAAGCTTGGCCGAGACTTCTGAAATGGCGCCGAATCTTCGCGCGCCTTTCACACACTGCATCCGGGACTGGGCGGGCATGTTTGCTTTGTGTGTTAACCTTTGTAATGGAGCCGCGTGGCCCGGTCACGCCTGGAAGTCACTGCCTATTGAGATGTTCAGCAGGGGAAAGTTGCTTTCTTCCAGGCAGTTTTATTTATTTCTACGTTTATGGTATGTATGCATGCGAAGAAAATTATTTTTATGTAATAGTTGTGATGAGGGGACGTCTCCCCAAACACACCCCCAAAATATTCGGCAATGTTGTAGTCAATCAGAAGAATCATATTTTATAAACTTTGGCAGAAAAATATGATTTAATTTGAATTATTCTATTTATGTAGCACGCTCACGCTGTGATTCACAGTTTCTGGCTGCTCCAAGGCAGCCAGCGGAAGATGTTAATCAAATAGTACAGTTCAGAGATTAAAGGAAAAATAACAGCAGGCATCTGGAAAACAACACAAGCATAAATAAATCGATGAATTATGGAACAGAGAGCAGCTCAAGGAGTGGTGCTGTGAGAAAGAAAGTAAAATAAGGGAGGGAGTCTTTGAGTTCATATCCCATCTGCTGTGACGGGCGCCCCTCAACCAAGGCTCATAGTCAAGGCTCAAGGGTGCCCTCGCCACCCACCCCCTGTTCTGAGGTTGCCTGTGTCATCACCACTAAAAATATGATCCCTAATTCATGAAGGCATGGAGTCATTTCACCAAAATGGCTGGGGTAACGGAAACGACATCACAAGTGACATCACACACCATTTGACTTTTACTTTCACTCACTCACTCACTCACTCACACACATTCACACAAACATTGTCTCTCACATAAACACACACTCACCCGCAAGCACATACAAAATATACATTTAAAAGCTTTTTTTACTTACCACCATTGCCATGAATGGTCATATTCCAGCTAATTGTACTCCATTTTTTATTACACTGATGGTGAATAGTATATTATTATTCACTATTAGTGTAATACAAATTTGGGAGAAAACAGAGAAAGTGGAGCCCCAACCAACTTCATAAGGACGAGGTGCCCCTGTGTTCCTGGCACTGCTTTTGCCACCTTTGGGGCCAGGAGTCGCAAAGGCAGTGACAGGGGTCGCAAGGTGCAAGACAGGTGTCACAGCAGCAGCCCCTGGCAACCCCTAAATAACGTCCACACATGAAGGTGGCTGATCTCGTGAAGCTATCGCGTTGCTTAGGCATGGAAAGCAATTTGTTCCCAATGGGGATCGGTATACTGGACACTAATACCTACCCTAGGGTTGCGTTTGATACCACTGGTACTGCCCTCCCTACCCCTGATGCCAGGTGTCATAAGGGCAGTGGCAGAAAGTAAACAGGGTTCTAGAGCCACTTTGAGTTTTGTAGTGTTACTTTCTAGCCTTCCCTTTGCTCGTCAGCACCAGATAGGAGGCTATTGAGAGGCTAGAGTGGACAAGTTGTCTTTCATGTCATTGAGGGTCAAATGGTGAATGATGTCATTTCTGCTACCCCTTGCATTTTGCTGAGTTAACATCCATGGCCTGCCTCAACTGCCCACTTCTCCTTATACTAAATCACCACAGACCCTGTATGTGTTTGCTTTTACCTTTGCAAAATACTATTGCAATTTCTCAACATCATTCCAGTGACTTTTTGGTTTGAAAGTAATGTGGCTTAACAACATTAATTTCAGTGTTTTGATGGTATGTAAGAGTGTGGGTTGGAAACAAATGAGTCTTGTCGTGAAGCAGAATTGTAGGCTTTGTGATTGGCTGTTTGTGATGAATGCAGGTATCTTGCATGATGTGTGGAGGTTTGCTGTCGATCATTTAGCCCATGATAATTCCTCGTCGTTTTACTTGGCGATGTTAAAGAAATCCTTACCCTCGGTGCCATGACGTGGTCAGACACCTACACAGTTTATTGTGCAAAGTAAACCGCAGTGAAGCCTGACAAAAAGAAGAGTGCAATATGTTTATTGTTGTGTCTCAAAAGATGTATCACAGTATCTCGATAGAAATATCAACCTACAGATATAGACACCAAAATAGCAACCCCTAATCATCACCACGGTAGGATTAAAAATAGTAAATCTACAATTACCTTGCTTATATTTCGGGAGTGGATATTGTGGTCATGCAATATCTCAAATGTTTTCATAAACGCTGAACGGCAACTGTTTCTTGACATTCGCTGCAAAGCGAAATGGCTCATTTGGCAGTGTGGAGTGTGCTGTAAATTATAACTCAAGATAGCAGCTAGATATAGCTCCTACAAATAAGGCAGTAGCCAAAGAAATTACATTCCCACATGTTGAACCATATCGAAAATTGTACTGAGCAAGCTAGGGATCCTAGCGAATCCTACTTTCGTTCACTGGGTTGACAATCTTTCTTTTCTTCATTCTTTCTATCCTCCTTTCTGTCTTTTTCCATCCATCCATCTATTCTTGCATCCATCCACCCTTCCATCCATCCATCAATCCATACATACAAACATACATACATACACACATACACATCCATGCATCCATCCATCCATCAATCCATCCATCTCTCAATCCATCCTTTTTTGTGTCTTTTTCTCTCTTTCTTTGTTCCTTCTATCCATCCATCCATCCACCCACCCATCCATACATACATACATGCATACATACACACATACTTTCATCCATCCATCCATCTCTCAATCCATCCTTTTTTGTCTATCTTTTTCTCTCTTTCTTCGTTCCTTCCATTCAGCCATCATCCACCTTTCGTTCTTTCCATCTACCCATCCATTCATCTCATCCCTTGATCTACTGCCCCCCCCCCTTCCATCCAGCTTGCATGCTATTTTTGGCCTTACATTAGACAGATTTGCCCGGTCAAACTCCCTGCCCAAGCTGCTGGTGGGGGATTATGACGCCCCTGCCTGGAAATGTAGCAACTACCACTGGCACACATCCTCAAAGAGAACGTTTTACTTTCGGTGATCTTGGGACTTGCAATACACACATTTACAAAGAGAAGCTAAGGATCGTGCTAGCTTAGACTACAAACCCTCCTCTAGGTAGGCCTGAGAGGTCAGCGCACATCTGAGTTAGCTCAGCTTCTCAGATTTGCTTTTGACCGATGGACCTCACCATCCCCAGGGCAGATAGTAGGGCTCCCTCCAGTAGTTCAATCAGACGAACGCCCAGGAGGCTCCAATTGCTCTCCTGTTATATTGTCAACTATTTGAAGAGCACTCCTAATCCTACACTATCTCATGGTGCTACTAGACTGAGGATGACAGAAGAGGATGGGCTAACCAAAAAAAGAAACACATTGGTGGATGTTGTGCGAACAGGTTTGGATCTTTTTCCAGAAGAAGAGTAGATCAAAGATGTTTCTGCAAGTAGTCAAGAAGGAATTTCGAAACAATGCTGCCTGCAGCGAACAAAGCCTGTCCTCCTGTGCTAGCGCCATGAAAATGGGGTTGTATGAGTAGGCCCTGATCGCGAGAGCAAAGCAAGCAAGTTAGCATACTTTGAAATAGGCTCTTTTTAACGAAAACAGGAACTGAGCAGTGAAAAGAACTGATGCGCAACTTGGAAAATCGGGAGAGAGAGCAGGGTCTACGGTAAAGGGTAACATGGCAGAGCTAGGAGCTCAAAGGGTTATCTTGACCTCTGCAAACTCAATTGAATTGACTAGATCTCTTTCACAGAAGCTAGTTGGACCACAGAGCACTCCCCACTACAAAAAGAGTCTGTTGATTCTATAAGCTTACACTTTGTGTCATCTGGGCAGTTTATTTAATTTTCAATTAGTCATAAAGTATATCCGCAGGAGAAGTTGATCTATGTATCTGGCATTGAGTCCATTAGTGCTTTTGCAGTCAATTTTCTTAACCACTTTTTTTCTCATGCAACCTAATTTACTGCCCCACAATAGAGCTGTGCACTTTGAAGGGGACACTAATGTCCATCTGCACGTGACAGCGAGGAAAGAAGACAGAAAAGAGAGGGGACCTCTGTGTGTGCTGACGTGTGTGTTTGATTGCCTGTAGGTGTGCTGCTTTGTGTCTGCATGTGTGCGTGTATACATGCTTTGTGTGTGCCCCATATGTTTTGTTTCTCTATTTCCATGCCTTAAGTAAAAACCAAAACTCAGTGGATTTGTCAATGTTTGTTGCCCTAGTTATGGCGTGTATGCTGAATATCAACCCTGGAATATCAATTGAACACAATATCGAGGGCAAAATATAAAAAAATATCAACAGGTAACTAAGTCTAGATTTTCTCACCTTAACTCCACTTATATGTATCTATGCAATACATATATCTTCAAAGTACATAGGAGTGAAGTTAGGAATCGTAAATTTGTTCTTTCCTATATGCACTTATCTTCCGATATTTTGTTCCTCAATATTCTCTCCTTGATATACTTGACTACGATATTCTGGGGGTCGATAGTCACTACTATAAACCTTATTTATTCTATATGCCCGCCATTTTCCATGTAAATCTGTAGATTCATTGATCACATTTCTGTAAAGAATGCCCGCATACCCTTTACTACTGACTGGGTATAGTTAGGTCACTATGAATTTTTAATAGACTTTTGCAAACCCTGCAATTAGTATACTTAATGACTGCTGATAGTTCACACATCTCATATGACACTATTAATGATATCACGGATTGCATTAATCATTGAAACGCATACAGGGAGTCAAAATGTGCTTTTACTGCATCTGTATTGCTTTTTCTCCATTTGGTGCCAAAGCAGTATACAGTATACACATAAGACCTCCTTATGTCCCATGCCAGAGAAAATATCTACCATGCTCCCCCTCTTACTTGTTAACAATAAATTATTTACAAGAGATGGCTGGGGCAACACCTGTCGTAGGGATTCTGCACACACACAGAGCTATGCACAGGATAATAGGACCTCGGAATATAGTGGTGAGCCAAACATAAACCTTAGCACCTAAAACCCCAACCCAACTAGCCTTAGCATCCCATTAGCAACAATGTACCAATGATTAGACAACCCAGAACACGGTATCTCTCTCTCTCAGGACTCGCAGTAGCAAGAACACCCTTTCGTCACTCACTCATACCTGTCCACAACCGGCGTAAGAAGAGACACAGTATAGGTTAAAATGTTTATTTCAACATACGTGCTCTAAGATACAGTACACGTGACAGTACTATCAGCATAATGTATAAGAATAATATAATCAGCATAGTTACAACTCCATAGAATACTAACGGGGAAAGCATTTCATAAAGCAGTGGATAGAGGGCTGAATGACCTTACCACCCTCCCCGTGCTAATAGCTTTTTTATTATAACAATAGAAGACCTCTGGGCTTTAACAAGCGAACCCCCATACCTCAGTCTCTAGATGCAAGCACTACATCAGCAGACAATCACAGCTCTTCTCTCTGGAAAGGTTTTCTTCAAGTACCTCTCAAGAGGGAAAAATGCAATAATAAAAGCCCACCAATTTCCCCATAGCAGCTGTACATAGTGTTATGTCTAGGTGCGAGGGACTGGCCATATCAGCAAGAACCAGGGACGTGTTATTCGACCTTGTAACTGTTGTTCAGACTGAGCCCAAAAGGAACAGGAGAAAAGGTGAGAAACAGAAAATGCAGACAGTTGTAAAATAACTTGGCAGGAGCAGAGGGCGACAGAACAACGGCTCAGAGTAACGTGCGCAAAAGACATCATGGCAGCCAGGCCTATGCCAGGAGGCCACAAACCACAAGACACCCTCCCCTGGACAGTCCATCGGCCAAGACTAAGGACGAAGACAGAGTTCAAAACACCTGAGCAGAACAGATGCGTCTCCAGTGGAAGGAGTGGAACGCGGCAAGGCAGCAAGAAGACAGTTAGCGAGGCAGTCCACGGACAGTGAACGGCAAATCAATCCAAAAACGTGGAAGTGCAGAAATATGCTATACCGTCCAAGAGGACATCATTGGAATCGTCAAAAACGTAGACGCCATCCAGTCCAACAGGTCAAAGCTGCAGGAATGCTCCTCAGAGGACGGAGCATCCAAAAGCAATGCGGGACAGCTTGCGTGATATTCAATATAGCTTTGTTGTAGGAGATTCTGAGCAGCCGCCCAGATATCCCATTGTGCCAAAATCCCCAGTGCAGCCGCACGCATCATGCAGCCTGCAACGGAACAGTCCCGTTCATGGGCCTCTAAGGGACCCATCAACCGAACGAAATCCGGAACAGACAACGACGTATTGGAGAGGCAATAATCCATGGCCCAGGTGAAAGGGCAGCGAATGCAAGACATCACAGGTTGCACGCAAGTGAAACACGCAAAGCGAAAAGAAAGGGTATAGGACACACTCAGTGTCGCCAACGGCAGAACTCCGAAACCAGATAAAATGCGCTCACGGAGTAGCAGTAGGCGTCCGGGGTCGAGAAGGGCCCATTGGGGAGCAGCCATTGCGAAGGAAGCAGATCAACAGCAGTATACCAGCCGCCAAAGCAAGGATTAATGGAAAGTCACCAAAGACACTGGAAAAAATAGAATGAATAAACGCCGGTATCACACCAAAAATTGTTTGGAAAGAGGACACTAGGCCGGACCCCACCACCTTAAAAAAATGCACTAGACCTTCGGTGTTAGATGCGTTAAATATACGGTGAATTAATTCACCGAAATGTTGTGGGAGGTTAGTGTTCAAAAGGGCCTGTATTTCACTGTGGGTACTTGCCACCTGGAGAACAAATGTCTCCCGGGCGGAAGTGAGCATAACCTCCTCGTTCAATAATAGCGCCTTTATTCTGCTCAGTTTATTGAAATCCGCCTCCATAGTAGGAATGGAAGGCCAAATAGAATTATCTACAACATCGTGAGGGGGAGGAAAAAGCACATTCTTGCAGCAGACAACTCTGTGCGATACAGTAACAATATAAGGGATGCCGGCCTGCCTACCACAGCAATAGTCGTTATTTAAAAGCAAATAGCTACCATTAGTAAGCAAAGTAAAGGTAGGAGAAATAGTAGGAGCAGGAATGCCCTTCAACACACAAGCCAGATTCGGAGCGGAAATGTTACAAGCTCCGTGCAATTTAATATGTTTACAAACAAGGGAATGACCCACTGTAGAATCGCATGACTCCCCCGTGAGAAAAACTTCCTTGTCATCTCTAAAGCATTTATACATAAAAGGGAGGGACCAGAGTTCATGCAGGAAGGCACTACCCAAAGGCTGGAAACGGCCCACAGGATAATGTTTCATGCATGAACTAAATTCAAACAAGGAAAAAGGCAATGTGATAACCCCATGAACCAGCCACACAGCAGAATCTATTTCCGCTACAGAGAATGGTAAGGGCTCCACTTTCTCGATATGTAACAGAGTGTAAACTGCAACTTTCATGGACATGAACTGCTGTTTGTCAGTTAAATTAAAAGGCAGAAATAAGGCAGTGGTGTTCAAAAAGTGCCAAGGAACCTTACCCAACTTAAGCGTTTGCAAAGTCCACGCAAATTGCATAACTGAACGTAATTGATTTTGACCATGATACAATACAGAAACATCATCTTGTACAATATCAACAACAGAGGACACAATATTCTCCAACGTGTAAATGCGGGAAGACAGGGTATTAATACTATTGTCAACAACAGCAAGCACCTTTTCCAAATTTGCTTGGTCTATTTCCCGTAAACGGGAAGCAGCCTCCATTTGCGATAGCTTCCAGAGTTCATTATAAGCTTCATAAATGAACCTCTTCGGTCGTGGACCACGAGGTCCCAATATAAAGTCGGACAGATCAATATTGCCTGAAAGGAGGGACAAATGTTGTTTAACAGAGTCTAGGGAAGAATGTTGCAACCATTGTTTACATAATTTACCAACAGAATAAGTGGTGACAGTACGGGAGTTAGAAAACCTAGGATCGGGCTTATCCTGAGTATAGCCAGAAACTGTGTCATAAAACCGCAGCTGGCACTCGTTAGATGATATGGGCCAAGACAACCAAGGTGACTGAACAAGCGTAGACATATTAAACGAATTGTTCTGAAACAAAACCTGTAAAGTCGAAAGGGACATATTAAAGTGCGAGCTGTGGTTTAGAGTGGAAGACAGGGATGGAATTGATGGTGCATTCATTTGTTTTGTAGTAGCCAGACCCCAACACGTAGTCTGATAGATCGAAGCATTCAAAAACACCATTTGGGCTGGGATTAGGCAGGCACGGTGCAAGGCTTCGGTGCCTTGCACCTGCCAAGGCTTGGAGCCCCAGATTGACTTCAAATCCACAGTTTCCGTCCAGTATTCATAACCACCCACAGCCAAGGCCTTTAAAAAGGAACCCGAATAAAGCAATTTTGTGTGGGTCAACATGAATTTCTGTGTGAAATGGGCAGGTAATTTGAAATAATAGGACCAGGGTTCGATCTATTAAAATCAGTGAAATAAGTACATTTATTTCGAAGAGTCCGGGAGCTACCCGATAAAGGGTTTGGGCAATGTTCCCATTGAGTGTAGGTCACAGGGCTACGTATTGCACTCGGTTTATGGACAAAATGGTTGCCCCAATGCTGGTAACAGTATAAATCGGCATAATTCGCAGAATTCATATACAAATCCTCAGCATTAAATGAGGCATAATATTTCAAATCAGCAAACAATGCTTCAACTGCATGCACATCCCAATCATCAGAATGAATATTACTTTTTACTACATCACCCATGGAAACTCGAAGGACATTCGGTACATTAATAACTTCGGTTGGTCCATGAATTTGAAAATTTACTGCATCCCATACGATGCCATCAGAAACTGGAAAAGCTGAAATGTTCACCAATGTGTGGTCACGCTTCATGATGTGAGATGAGGAATGTGGAGCCAAAGTTCCAGCAACACTGTTCACAGCAGAGCGTTCAGGCAAATAGTGACCATTGATCAGTAGAAAAAACACTGTGACAAAGCCAATGGACATGAACAAAAAATCAAGAAAAGCACTAACCAAATGTATGTCCAAGGAGGAATCAAAAATTATCTCTAAACCAGGATACAAAAATACTGATCTTGGACGGAACAATCGACGTAGTGGAATCTGAGTCAAAGGAATAACGAGTCGGACTTAGTGGCGTTGTTGGTAAGTGAGCCACAGATTCTGTTTCAGGATAGGTATACTCGTCCTCGTCCATGCAGGGGGTAAGTGGAGGTTCGAGTATACTTTCAGGCAAATCAATCATCTCAATTGTAACATCAGTAACCGTTCGGGCAGGAGGGCCTCGAACACAAGTCCGGTAAATTGCAGGACAAGAGACCGCTGGTGTAACACTATTTAGGATCGGCCAGTTGTTGTAGCTTGACATTTTCCACTGAGATGTATCTGTTCTCCTTTCGACCAGGAAGCGGTGGTAAGATGACTGTACGTGTTCCCTTCAAACCCAGGACTGGAACCGGTGCACGATAAGAGGGGCCAAATTCTTTCTTGTTCTCCACCTTCTCTCGAACCAGGTCTCCAATCTTCGGAAGCCAGCCAACCGGAATCTGCAGGGCAGTATCTGTGGTTGAAGGTAAATGTGCGTTTGCAAGTTTGTCTCGGGCTTCTTGTAAGTCCTGTAACATAGTAGAATGGTTATCTACATCAAACTTGGCGGGTTGCGCCGCCATGTCTAGACCATCAAGGTCAGGCACAAACATTCTTATGCCAAAGAGCATTTCGTATGGGGTCCGCCCACCCAGAGATCTTCTAGGGAGATTATTAAGTGCACGTTGTACGGTATACAAGTGGGCCAGCCAGTTCCTGCCAGTACCTAAGACCCTAGCTGTCAAGGATTGCTTTAAATCACGGTTCATTCGCTCCACAATTGAATTACCCTCAGGTCTGTATGGAGACGAAAACTTCACCCGTACCCCCAGTGAACCCATTGCGTCCTTGTACGCCTTAGAGGCAAACGCTGGACCTTGGTCAGAATGGAAGGTACTGCATGCGAAGATTCCCACAAAGACACGCAAATCCCTGATGACATTTCGAGCGTCAGCACTCCGTTGTGGCCAGACCCAGATGAAACGTGTGCACGAGTCCACTGCCACTAAGATATATTTATAGGCAGTGTCTGAGGAAAATGGACCGCAGTGATCCAAGTAAACACACCCAAAGGGTCTGTTAGAAATGTAGAGCGGGGTCTGTGGTGGTCGTGTAACCGTAGAAGGCTTAATCTGTTGACACACGTCACAAGAAAGCACATAAGTACGGGTGTCTTTATATAAACCACGCCACCAGTACCGCTGCTGCAAGATGGAAACGGTCGCAGACACTCCAGCATGAGCCGAAGCCATGCCTTCGTGTGCTGCCGTTATCAAGGAAAGTCTGCGATCCACGTTGGGTATCAACCGATCACCAACGTTTGGTATTGTTACATAAGGAACCTGTTCGGGACCTAACTGATAAGAATATTTGGAAGGAAAACCCCTAGGGTAATTAGCACCTTCCTTTGTCGCAGCAATAGCTGCTAAAATATCGGTGTCAATTCTTGACATGGATCTGGTAACTGCTGCTACTGAACACGTGACTACTGCTGATCTGGCTGCTTCGTCTGCCAGACCGTTACCAACAGCGTGTGCGCCCACCCGCTGATGGCCTAGGGTGTGAACCACTTGTGTGAGTGGCAAACGTTGTCTCAATTCTGCCACCCGAACCCAAAGCGTCTTATGCTTGATTGTGCTACCTTTAGCGTCTCTATAGTCATTTTGTGACCAAAAGAATAGATTGTCATTGTATGATTGTACACAGTAATAAGAATCGCATACAATAAGTGTGGTCACATCCGGATTTACGAATTCAAGCGCAAGCACCAATGCGCGCAGCTCGGCCAATTGCGCAGTACTGTCCCCGAGTGTTTGAGTATGCACTACAGTGGACTTGAACTCTCCGTTCACAAAGGTACCTGCAACTATAGCACATGCGGCTGAATAAGCATGCTTGGACCCCGTGGCCGGTTGTGCCGAACCATCGGTGTAGATCACACAGTCGTAATCCTCAAGCGGCAGTAAAGATAGAGGAGGAGGATGAACGAATTCATACTGTAAAAACTCCTGAGTCTGTAGGGAGGCATCGAAAATGAATGTGACATCCGGAGACGTCAAAGAAGTTGCCCATTGTATCCAACGGGGATGCAAAGCTTTAGAGTTCGGTACACTTGCCTTTGTCACTGCTTCTAGAGCAGGTTAGGGTGTTACCACTAGAATGCGCTTTCCCTGTGCCAGTGCGCGCTCCTTCAGAATCGCCATTTGCACTGCAGTCAGAACTTTTTCCACAGATGAAAAGCGCAGTTCTGCGGACGTGTACAGATGTGACTTGTATGCGATTGGTACTGTGTCACCCTCGTTAAAGGTTAAATACGTGAAACCCACTGCCCCCGGAATTATTCTAATCACCAGGTTTGTGCGGTTATCACGTGTCAACAGGTACCTAGACTCAAGAAGGTCTGTCTGCAAAGACTGCAGAATGGAAGAATGCTCCGGAAGCCAACAAGACTTCGAAAAGTTTGGTTGTATCAAGGCATACAATGGCTTGATACGCTGGGCGTATTCGGGAATATAAGTACGCCCGAAGTTTAGAAAACCCAGCAAAGACTGAAGTTTTTTCAGAGTAGTAGGAGGGCACAAAAGTGCACATTTTTCCAAGAAGTGGGGGGCTAAGCCCTTACCTTCATTGTTGAGCTCGTAGCCCAAAAACAAAACTGTTAATTCAGCAATGTGTGATTTGGCAAAGTTAAACTTATAACCTAATACCGCAAACTCGAGAATAATGCGGTCCACTCTGGAAAGATGTGGGTATAACTCGTCGTCTGTCAGGTAAATATCATCGACGTACGAACATGCATCTGGGTCTATGCCGTCTAACAAAGAGACAACACGGGCAGCGAACACTCCTGGACTGTTTTTGTAGCCCATAGGGAGTCGCCTTAATTTGAACTGTTTACCACCGGAGGTAAAAGCGCTCCATTGGCTACACTCCGTGGCTAAGTTGTGCGTGTAAAATCCATTGGATAGGTCAAGGGTCGTTTTATATTTTTTACGAACAAGACTGTCTACAAGCGCAGAACTGTGGGTATTTTGCACCGCAAAGGTCCGACAATGAGAGTTCAAATGCCGGTAATCCAATACTAGGCGTTATGATCCATCGGGTTTAGAAACCGCGAAAAGGGGATTATTCATGGGTGATACGCATGTTTCTATTACTCCCTGATATTCTAACTGCGTCAGAATTTCAGAAACGGGGCCTTTGGCTTCCCGTTTAATGGGATATTGGGGTTGTGGCTGCGGTAGGGACCGTAAAGGTATCTCATGGGGGAGAATCTTCATCCCAACCCACGTGGTTGCGGTATAACGCAGGAGCCAGGGACACAGCCCACTCAGCTGCAAGAGCCTCCGCTTTGTCCTTTGGGACATGTCGAGAAAAGCTCGGAAGGATAGCCTCCTCCCCTTTACGTGCAGCAAGTACGAATGGGGGTGGCCAATCCGCCTCTGCTAACAAAATGTCGTATGAAGAGGTCAGATTTTCCCAAAAATCCCTTTAATTACACGCTGTATATCACCTTCAATTTGGATGACAATATTAAATAGTCGGTCAGGGGTGCCACTCTGGTGTCTGCTGTTTCAACAGTAATGAATGTTTCAGTTGCTGTCGCCTCCATATGAGGACGTAGCGCCTCCCGCACTATGGTAACTTCCGCGGCGCTGTCTAGGAAGGCCCACGTCCAATTCAGGAGTCTCGTTCTCACCGTCTGTGGCATATTTCGCTGTTACAGCGGCAACTTTCTTCTTCTGAAATTGTGGACGAGAACGGTGAAAGTCTTCTGCTTTCCCTCTGACTTGTTGTTGAGGTTGATCTCGTCCCTGGGGAGCCTCCCGACCCCTTCCTCTATCCTGGCGATCCCCTCCACTGGCTTGCGAAGTTGTCTGTGCCTGTGAAGAACGAGGAGAACGCGTATCAGGGATCTGAAACCTATCCGGAGATTTAAGTCTCGCCCTATCGCGCAAATCATATGTGCGTTCAGAAGAGACAGAAACAGGGGATGCGCCTTGCGACCCCGGCTTCTTCTGTTGCTTACCCTGTTTTTTCAACCTCCAGCTCTTTTTAGTAAAAACTGGTTTCTCATCTTTTTCAGATTGAGTTTTAGGTTGTGGTTGTTGTGTTTGTGTTTGTTGTTTTGCAAAAGGCTTATTGCCCAGGCTATTTCGGCCAATAGTTTTGTAAGCCTGGGTAATAATTTTCGGTAATTCGCGCGGCTTGTCCAATTCTGGGACTAAAGCCAAAGCATTTGCTACTTGAAAGTTCACTGCATCGCCCTTGACATTCGCAAGGATCAGCTCAGCTACTACTTCGAACACTCCCACCAGTCTCATCCCTAATTCCACAGCCGCTTCAGGGCCATGTTCATCCTGTACTTTTTAATCACAGAGGGGAGAACCGTCATGGAAGGAGTGCCGAAACACTTCGAATAAACTGCTGCGAATACCCTACCCCAGTTGTTGCATGCTGTCAACTCGGGATTAAGTCTTTTGGCAAACTAATTGTAAGAATTCTATGTTTATCCACTGGTGTCGTGTTT
Source organism: Calotriton arnoldi (assembly GCA_963921515.1). NCBI lineage: Eukaryota > Metazoa > Chordata > Amphibia > Caudata > Salamandridae > Calotriton > Calotriton arnoldi. The sequence goes on from CAWUFW010001814.1 coordinate 405,141, forward strand.
GGAAAAACTGCCTCCAACTGGTCAAATTTTTCTGCAAGCCAATAAGGTAAATCATCCTTATTTTGTGGACGTTTGCCCATCACTGAGTTCACCATGACGGGACTTATGGTCACTCCGCCTGCAGCAGCTGGATGGCCCGCAACTCCAGGTGGGGCCCCTGGATGTTGCCTGTAACATATTGCACTAAAGCGCGATGCACTCGCACCAAAGCCGAATACATATTGCGCAGGTCAGCGACTGGTATTTGCATATATCTCGGATGTGGGGTGTACCCGGCCAAAACAGGCCAAATGGCCCCGTCAATAGACAAGGGGTCTAAACGGACCGTTGTTACCGGTTGTGGGAGGGCGCCATCAAACCACACACGGTGCTGCCAAGCCGTGAGCGGTACTTCAAGATTAGTATAAGGTCTATAGGCAGCAGGAACAACGGTGGGTTCATATTCATGGAACAGATTATCGTTCGCATCCACCGCCGGAAAGGTGATCCAAGAGTAGAATACTTCAAAGTGGAAAGCCGGATCGGCTTGAACCACAAAGATTAGTTCGACTCCCGTGTCTGGCACTCCATACACCCTTAAGTGATCACGGAGCGCCGTGCGGCTATGTGCCGCTATGTTTACACCCGCCATTACGATCGGGTTTGTTCGACAACCTAACAGTAGACAGCACAATAGAGGGTTCGATTAAGAAACCTTTTAATAACTTCAAGCTTGAAAGAACCTACAAAAACGTCAATATAGGAGGTATTACCGCCACACACGCTTCCGGAAGTGTCTGTGAGGGTTGTTGTGGACAAGCACAAGCACTACTCAAGCGTCTCGCAGATAAGCAGCCCACTCGTTGGTCGCGCCATGTCGTAGGGATTCTGCACACACACAGAGCTATGCACAGGATAATAGGACCTCGGAATATAGTGGTGAGCCAAACATAAACCTTAGCACCTAAAACCCCAACCCAACTAGCCTTAGCATCCCATTAGCAACAATGTACCAATGATTAGACAACCCAGAACACGGTATCTCTCTCTCTCTCAGGACTTGCAGTAGCAAGAACACCCTTTCGTCACTCACTCATTCCTGTCCACAACCGGCGTAAGAAGAGACACAGTATAGGTTAAAATGTTTATTTCAACATACGTGCTCTAAGATACAGTACACGTGACAGTACTATCAGCATAATGCATAAGAATAATATAATCAGCATAGTTACAACTCCATAGAATACTAACGGGAAAGCATTTCATAAAGCAGTGGATAGAGGGCTGAATGACCTTACCACCCTCCCCGTGCTAATAGCTTTTTTATTATAACAATAGAAGACCTCTGGGCTTTAACAAGCGAACCCCCATACCTCAGTCTCTAGATGCAAGCACTACATCAGCAGACAATCACAGCTCTTCTCTCTGGAAAGGTTTTCTTCAAGTACCTCTCAAGAGGGAAAAATGCAATAATAAAAGCCCACCAATTTCCCCATAGCAGCTGTACATAGTGTTATGTCTAGGTGCGAGGGACTGGCCATATCAGCAAGAACCAGGGACGTGTTATTCGACCTTGTAACTGTTGTTCAGACTGAGCCCAAAAGGAACAGGAGAAAAGGTGAGAAACAGAAAATGCAGACAGTTGTAAAATAACTTGGCAGGAGCAGAGGGTGACAGAACAACGGCTCAGAGTAACGTGCGCAAAAGACATCATGGCAGCCAGGCCTATGCCAGGAGGCCACAAACCACAAGACACACCTACTGCACCTATCACTGCATTATATCACATTAGTTTGCAAAAAATAAGTAAAACATATGGGCGTAGGAGTGTAAGGGATCTGCCACCCTCGACCCTCCCCCAAACAAAAACTGTACTCCATTGTTATTGTAATATCACTCAGCACTCCAAATCTGGTCAAAGATGTAAATATTCAACACTTAATAAAGAGAAAGAATTGTCCATGTTTCAATATGATCACACAATTTTCTGAGTTCAATTTCTATTCAACTCTTAATTACATATCTTCTCATTGAAATGCATTGATTGTACCTCTAGCCAATGTGTTTGAGCATTCCACTTGGGACTTCTTCAGGGCTACAAAACATTTACATAAAACTTGTTTGCAGTTTCATCATCCAGTTAAAAAAATAATATACACAGAATTACATAAGCTAAACACAATATCAATTTGGATGGAAATAATTGATATCCAATCCATTCTTGATGGCGCCAAGAATGATAACATTCATAATGCAAGGACAATCCTAAATATTTACAGATCTGTACTCCGATCTTTTTTAAGAGATTACTTATGAAAACTTCAATTTTGTACCAGACATATTCTCATTTATGTTAAATGTAATGACTTAACTATTTATCAGAACAACTCCACTCTTATCATGCAGAAGTGTGCACTTATCTATACATGCTAAAGTGCAACTATCTATACAACTCATATTACAGAAGCTCATAAAGAGTTTGTATCTTGTAGTGTAGACTTTGATAAATCACATGTGGGAAAAGGATGACCACTATCCTATTTGGGAAGTTCCCATAATCAACAGTGTTAACGAAGAATGAAGCTACTGTCCCATTGGGAAATTGACAAATGAGCAAAGTGGTATCGTACCTTCTTCAAATTGTTTGTTGATATCGAGGCAAAAGTACCCATCCTCAAATAAGACAGAACAGTATACGGGTATAGTCCTATGAATATAGTTAATATAAGATTTAAGATCCCTAATCAAACATATATGTCATGCACTAGATGTTTAAATGTGACAATATGTTACTCTTTGTGTACAACGCGAGTTGCTGACTCATTGTCCAACATAAAACATGTAAGACAGAGTACACCACATATTACATTTGTATCATCCCTTGCTCATGAACAAATGCTGTCCAAAACCGTAAAAAAGGGAACCGTAATGTGACAAAGAAAACAAAGGAGTTAACAAATATATCGCATGTACGTAACATCCAACACATGAGTCAATGTGATCGATAAATGGTATTACATACAGAAGTAACCAGACTATAGAGTGGGACTCCCAAAATCTGGGTGAATGGCATGTGATACGATCGCCATGTGAATCTCTCAGAGTCTGAGAGAACTTCATAACCAAAATGGCATACATACAGCACAAGAGTAATAAGCTGCTCCAAAACTCTAAATGGCATACATACAACACGAAAGTGATATGCCTTTCCAAACTTGTACATGCACCATGACATAAGTACATAAACCTATTGAACGGTCACCATGGTAAATGAAACAAAACATCCCTATACACTAATTCCCTATATGCCCCTATAGTCAAGTCAAAAGCGAGAGCACACATAAATGTAAAACTATTATTACCATGGTTAAGGTGTAATCTGTTTCTACTTGGCGTCCAGAATCGCGGGCTCATAGTGTCCAATGCGAGCACCATCTTGGCCCCCATTTATATATACTCTTTGAATGGGATCACACGACAAGGAGAGCAAACATAAACATGGGACTACAGGTTTTTTGCTTCCAAAGCATACGGTGCAGCTACCATATTTGCCTAATATATTCAATATATGAGCAGAGAAGCCATCTTTTTAACATCCAATCCTCTCAGTTTCAATCCTTCTCCGTAAGTTGGGCAATATTGTAATTTCATTTTAATAACTTATCTGACCTGAGATCGAAGTAAAAAAAATCAGTATAATGCCCACTCCCTCATTCTTACTTGTTGATTTGGGGAATGACTGAGACTCATTGCAGCCACAGAAAGGAGAGTTTGAAAGGAGAGTTTGAAAGGAAGCAGCAGGTTGGGAACTTTAGAGGCATGCACATACCATGTACAGGCGTGCACACATACAGGGCAAGGGAGTTCATTGACTGAGCGGGGGTCACATTCAGGACTGAAAGAAGCTGTGCTAGAACCAGGATATTGTTATTTGGGCTGTAAGGGGACATTCAGTGCACTGGTGTCTCCTGTAAGGAGAGAAGATGGGGCCCTTAACCCAGCTCCATTTTTCTTGGACCTCGTTGTCCAAACCACCGCAGCTGTTGAGTGCTGTCCCGTGCACACATAAGTCAACACACATTTTTTTAATATATCCAAGAAGTTTCCACTGCAACTTTTAAGCAAACAACCTACATGTGTACTAGGACGTTTTTTTTTTTTAATATGACTGTATTTGTGTGCATACATCTATCTAAATCTATGTACACAATATTATACATGTAAATTGAAACATAGATATGCACAGATACACACGTACAGAAGTGCACGTGTACACACAGACACACACACCACACATCATGGTGCATTAGCAGTCCACAAAAATGCTACCTCTCATAAGACTTGGTGACTGTATCCTTGTCTTTGACTCTGTACAGAACTCGGCTGCCTTTCGGCCAGGTTTGAACTACATACATGCATAGTTATTCTTCACAATTGCCCATTATAGATGGCCCCATCAATTTTGTCTTTGGCCATTGTGGGTCCCCCTAAAAAATCATCTAGACAAGCCACTGCCTAAGCAAAGTATTTTCAGGGGCATGTGTAGGGTGACAGGGTTGTTTGTGGCAGTGCTTGGGCTTTAATTAGGAGAAATTGCACAGGCGGCATAGGCACTCCACCCTTGAAGCTTTGAAATGTTCATTTTCACTGGTCCTTCTCCTCTTCCTGACACACTTGCAAAATTTAGGGCAAGGGAAAATAAAGAGAGTCACTAACACACATTGATACTTTAATAATTGCTCCTTTAGTAGCCACTGGAGAGCAGCATTTCAGTTTTTACACTGTTTAACGCCCTTGCTGCACTAACATTCTCACTTATTATGGCCTGGCTTGACAGCGCAGCTGTTGCCAGACAATTATGTAAGCATCACTTGAGAGGGCCTTTGGCTCCGCCCACATTCTGGGAGCCAGTAATACGTGTTTTGATTAGACAGAAGTTGTATGCTTCCACAAAAAAGTTCTTGCCCTCCATGCAGCTGTGATCATTTTGTTTATTTATCCAGCTGCCTAAGCTTGAACTTTAAGAGGCACATGCTGGACATTAGAATGTTATTAAAGTGTCTTCAACAACTAGATAATTCATGTTGTTTTTCACTGGCAGCAGCACAGATGGGAGGAAGACAGTCATTAAGCTCCATGGATTTTTAGGTCTGGCTTGGCAGTCCAACTGTCACCTGATCTTTAAACCTATGCCAATATTATTCTACAGTTCTTTGCTTCCACACAAATACATATCTATTCCCATGCTATTTACTTGTAAAGCAGCACATTGCCATACAACATTCCTTTAAAGGCAGACCTACTGGCATTGCCAGTGCTTGTTTATTTTGTGATCAGCTATTTGAAGGTTCACAGACACACAATGCCAAAATAACTTTGCTATGAAGATGAAGGGGAGATGGAAAAAATATAAAGGGCCATTTGTATTTTCCAAAACTCTTCTGTTTTTTTAAGGAAAGAGGAGTTTATGGAGTGTAAGAGAAAAACACAAGTACACCACACCTCTTCTTGTACTTCTTGTACTTTTTGAGGGAGATAGGAAATGTGCTCACAGCCCTTCGCTTATCTGTTCAGTCACCAGGTTTTTATCCATAAAAAGAGGGACCTGACTTCCAAAGCTATATAACATCTGTTTGTACTTTACTTCCATTTGCTTTCTGCAGAATGTTGAAGGCACCATTAGTTATTGTTGGAGAGTGAAAAACAGGAGAAAGTAGCAAGTATTAACAAACAGGCTCACGCAGGCATCCTCTGAAGTTAAAGAAACAGGGGCAGATTTACAAGAAAGTGACGCATCTTATAGATGCGTCACTTTCCTGCGCCACCCTCAGAAACCCTTGCGCCACCATAGATGCGCCGTATTTACAATACGGCGCACTATGGCGCAAGAATTGACAGATGCGTCAGAAATTCTGACGCATCTGTTGACGGAAAAGTCACGCATTGCTGGAGTCGTGTCGCAAGCACGACGCAACTCCAGCAATGCGTGTTGAGGCCTATTCCCACTACACTGCGTCACTACTTACGCCTGCTTCAAGCAGGCGTAAGGTTTTGACGCAGTGGCGTCCTAAAAGTGGCGCAGTGAAATCTTGTAGATTTCACTGCGTCACTTTTACGAGGTCTTCCTGCGTGGGAACGCCCACCCTGCATACATTATACCTGACGCAGGTATGATGTGACGCAGGGCTTTACAACGTGACGCATCTCCCTAGATGCGTCACGTTGTAAATAGGCCGCATTTTTTACGCTGCCGATGCGTCACAAAAGTGACGCAACGGCAGCGTAAAAGTGACGCAAGGGGCTTGTAAATCTGCCCCACAGATTTTAATATATCCTTTTTTTGTATCTTGGAACCTGTGGACTTGCGTTTTACTCAGGGCTGTGGCTGTGTTCTATCCCACTGAAGTTCCTGCGTTGAGCCCTTCACAGCCCTTTCCTAGTTTAACTTTGCCTTTATCTGTGCAAAGTTTTTTTTTCTGCACATTGGCATCTCATTTTCAACATATTGTTTGACATTTTTCTCTCAGTCAAACTGGAAAATGCTGTCGGACTGTCTGTGCACTAGTTTACCCTTTGCTTAGTTTTTCAATGTTTAGTGGTAATTGTATGCAGAATGTTGCTCGGCAGGTTTATATTTTGAAGCCCAGACTAACGCGTTTCAATTTTCCAAAAAGTACTAAACAGGCAAGCTTTTCAAGGTCACAAGGTTTGCAAAGATTTCCATAAAAGAAGTCTGCAAAGAAAAACTCTTTGCAGCTTTGCACAGCCCCAGTACTGATCCGCGGTTTAGCATATTACCAAAATGGCGTCAATGTGGGCAATTTAATCTCTCTGCATATACGTGTGATGAAAGCAAATGTTAAGTAAAAACTAAAAAGTTGATCACATTGACCTTTTCATGCACTCCACTTGTCCAACCTGTAATAAAAAATGGCAAGCAGATTGGAGACATTTGGGGCGAAAGAGAGATAATAAAAGAAAGCATTTTTAGATGTGTTCGATGTTGGCTCAAGTTCAGCAATTTCCTGCCCCTTGAAGTTCTCTACTGTCAATACTGCCATGGTGTTGCCATCTCCAGGTAACTTAGATATAGGCATTTTGCCCAGGGCAGTTGTTCTATTTTACTCTTACAGAATATTTAAGGGATTGAAAACAGGTAGGATTAGAGGTGAGTGCCCCATCATTATGTACACCCTTGGACCCTCAACAAGGTTATAACTGAGCTGATCACTCTGGGCCATATTATCAAGAACGGTGATAACATTATCGCCGCTTTAGCGGCAGGAAACTGCAGCTAAAGCGGCGATAAGGGGCTTGATAATATGCCCTATAGAATTCCAATAGAAGCCCAGGTTCTGGTGTGAAGGACATCAAACCTGGGCTTTTATTGGAATTCTATAGGGCATATTATCAAGCTCCTTATCGCCGCTTTAGCGGCAGTTTCCTGCCGCTAAAGCGGCGATAATGTTATCGCCGTTCTTGATAATATGGCCCTCTGACTTTTAGCCAGAAAAGCCATACTCATTCCTTGCTGTGGGTGGCGCTATTCTCACATGTATTTCAAACCTTTGGATTGCCCCTCATGCTCCAGCTTCAAACATGGGCTCAAAAAACTCCTTCCGAAAGGTGAAGCCTTGATAGCTTCGTCAGCTCTCCAATTTAGTGCAGCAGCCCGCATCTCTTGTCCCATTCTCTGGATGGGAATTCTACTCACTCACTCATGAGCCCATCCATGCAAGCTGCCCTGCATCAGGTATGTCTCAAACAAATAAGGTCCACTCTGCAACAAGACGGTGAGGAGCCTTCATCCCAAGGCGCCAGAGTTTAGAAGGCTGTATGGGATGTCATAGAACAAACCACAAAATGTCTGCTGTAAGATTAATGCCATTTGCAATTTATTGGAAATTAGTTCATAGAATGTTTTGTTTTCGAAATTACATGATGCGTGTATTATTAACGAAGCAAATGCCATTAATCTTGACAATGGTTTATTTTTTACAAGTTTTCATAGATCCTTTTTCCCATGACCCTCCTTACCTTCCAATGTCTTGTCACTGAGTGACATGACACATTTTCCTTATTATTCCTTTTCCAGGGTTTTGAGGGGCCCGCTAAACGTCACCTTCACTGATTAGGTTTCGCCTGCACAGCACTTGCTCTGTGCTTGTGAAATCTCTTGTATTTAATATATCTTAAAAGGGGGCTCTTATCAGTTCCCATGTCCGAATAACTGTGTTCATTCGCTTTTGTGTGGATCTTTTTTTTTTAACTTCCACTGGCTGCACACATTTACGATACTTCTAAAGCTGTTCACACTGTTTAAGCCACATTCACTGTCAAGATAAGATCGCTTCCAGTGGAAAAGGCAGACAGCTTCAAACAGCATTTTGGAATGCATGCTTTTTATTACTTTGGACCTCTTTACGATGTCGGTCGGAAAGCATTCCGACCAACTCCTTGTTGGAATGGTTTCTTACTGACTTGGGTTTGGGGAGTCCGACCGATCGCCTACGATGTTTCCGAACACCGTTCGGTTGGACTCCCATTGACTTCAATGGGAGCCGGTGTTCCGACTGACAACACAGCCTCCGATTGAAAAAAGGGGTGGTTGCGGAAAACCATGCACCCTGTGGCTGGCACTCCATGGTGCCTGCCACACTGTGCATGGTTGTACAGAGGGGTCCCATGGGTAACCCACGGGCCCCAACCAGAGGTGTCCGGGTGAAGGGGAGTCTGCTATGGGCCCCCAAAGTCAGTTTCCGACAGCCGATTCGTGTCGGACAGACCGATTCAGAACGGCTATCGGAATCCGACATCGTAATCGGTCGGTCAGAGACGCGGCCCATTGAGCTGTACGATTCGGCTCCAACTGACTCGGAGTCTCCGAATGCGGGTCGGAACCGAGTCGGAAAGACGGAACTGTTACAATCTATCGGAATAGGTCGGTCGGAAATGTTTCTGGGTCTTTCGGAAACATGGGTTCCGACATGGGTTAATAAATTCCGAATGCCATTCGGTGCCTTTCCGACCGACATCATAATGAGGCCCTTACTTGTGTAAAGCAGACGCTCTAGCCTTAGAACGTTTTTGGCATTTCCTATTCATGCCTCAGTACGTTTCTTTGCACTTTGTAGGCATTATCGGATTGATTTTTTCAACTTAATTTATATGGTCATTATGATGAAATTCTAAATGTTGTCATAAACATTGCATGTTAAAAATAAAGTTAATATACAAGAGCTATTCTATATTTTATTACTAAACAGGCCGCCACAAGTGCAGTTACATTGCAGACATCAGGGTCGTGATTTGAATGGTGCAGCAGGTGCAGTAGCACAGGACCAAAAAGTTGTCAGAACTCCTCTAAACACATAATATTGCTATATTTGACTACTAAACAGGCAGTCACATTTGCAGTTATCTTGCAGTTAAAAGGGACTTAATTTGAACGGTGCAGTGGCACCGGGGCCAAAAGCTCTAGGGACCCCACTAAAACCAGATTATTGCTAAAATTTAAAACTAAACAGGCAGGCACAAGTGCAGTTACCCTGCAGACAACGGTCATGATTTCAATGGTGAAGCAGGTGTAGTGACACCAGGACCAAAAGCTCTAGGCACCCCACTAAACACCTAAAATTGATATATTTTACTTCTAAATAGGCAGTCACAAGTGATGTTACCTTGCAGACAACAGGGTCATGATTTAAATAGTGCAGCAGCTGCAGTGACACAGGGCCCAAAAGTTGTTAGAACTCCTCTAAACACCTAATATTGCTATATTTTACTACTATACAGGCAGTCACAATTGCAGTTACCTTGAAGTTAAAAAGGGGCTTGATTTAAATGGTGCAGCAGGTGCAGTGGCACTGGGGCCAAATGTTGTCATAACTCCACTAAATACCAAATATTGATATATTTTACTACCAAACAGGCAGTCACAAGTGCAGTTATCTTGCAGGCAACAGGGTCATATTTGATTGGTGCAGCCACACTGGGTCAAAAAGTTGTCAGAACTTCTCCAAAAACCTAATATTGCTATATTTTACAACTAAGCAGGCAGTTATAAGTGCAGTTATCTAGCAAGTCCTACAGTCATGATTTCAATAGTGCAGCAGGTGCAGCGCACTGGGACCAAAAGCTCCAGTCACCCCACTAAAACACCTAATTTGCTAAGTTTTATTGCTAAACAGGCAACCACAAGTGCAGTTACCTTGCAGACTACAGGATCATGATTTGAATGTTGCAGCAGGTGCAGTAGCACCGGGCCCAGAAGTAGTCAGAACTCCTCTAAGCACATAATACTGCTATATTTGACAACTAAACAGGCAGACACAATTGCAGTTACCTTGCAGTTAAAATAAACTTGATTTGAATGGTTGAATGATGCAGCAGGTGCAGAGGCTCTGGGGCCAAAAGCTATAGGGACCCCACTAAACCCAGATCATTGCTAAATGCTACTACTAAACAAGACAGTCACAGGTGCATTTATCTAGCAGGTAATGGGGTCATGATTTGAATGGTGCAGCAGGTGCAGTAGCACCAAGACTAAAAGCTCTAGGCACCCCACTGAACACCTAATATTGCTATATTGTACTACTAAAAAGCAGTCACAAGTGCAGTTGCCTTGCAGACAACAGGGTCAATATTTGAATGGTGCAGGAGGTGCAGTGGCACAAGGCCCAGAAGGTGTCAGAACTCCTCTAAACACCTAATATTGCTATATTTTACTACTATACAGGCAGCCACAATTGCAGTTACCTTGAAGTTAAAAAGGGGCTTGATTTAAATGGTGCAGCAGGTGAAGTGGCACTGGGGCCAAACGCTCTAGGGACCCCACTAAACGCAGAATATTGCTAGGCTTTACTACTAAACAGGCAGTCACAAGTGCAGCTACCTAGCAGGCACTAGGGCCATTATTTCAATGGTCCTGCAGGTGCCGTGGCACCAAGGCCAAAAGTTGGCAGAACTCATCTAATCACCAAATATTGCTATGTTTAAATACTAAATAAGCAGTCACAAGTGCAGTTACCTTGCAGGCACTAGGGTCATGATTTCAATGGTGCAGCAGGTGGAGTGACAATGGGGCCCAAAGCTCTAGGAACCAGTCTAAACACCAAATATTGCAATATGTTACTACTAAACAGGCAGTCACAAGTGCAGTTACCTTACAAGCAATAGGGTCATGATTTGAATGGTGCAGCAAGTGCAGTGGCATCAGGACCAAAAGTTGTTATAGCTCCTCTAAACACCAAATATTGACATATTTTACTACTAATCAGGCAGTCACAAATGCAGTTATCTTGCGGACACTAGGGGTATGATTTGAATGGTGCAGCAGGTGCAGTGGCACCAGGCCCAAAAGTTGTCAGAAGTCCCCTAAACACATAATATTGCTATTACATCAATTAATTCTATTATTTCCTTCTTTCGTTTCATTTTTCCAAATTTTGCTATTACTTACCCGCACTATACCACTAGTATCAGCAGAATATATTGCCTTTTTGTACATAAATAAGTCATAACACTTTAACAGATTTCCTGTAACTTATATTGTACAACTACTCAGCAAGCTACAACTTACAACAAAACAAAGCTGGTTATTAATCACATAGGTGAAACCTAATGCATTTACTAATGCTTGTTTTTACAATTAGTTTAGCTTCTCCTCCCCTGTGCTCATCCTTTTGGTGTTTTAATATTTATTCAGAGGGGACTATTCATTTCTCACAGGAGGGCTCCATCCTTGAGGCTGGATATGGGGTCTGGCCTCTAAAGAGGCCCACAGTACAAATCGAAGACAGCAGAGCCCAGGGTGCGGGCTATGCTTACGTGTTTGCAGCATTAATGATTGTCAAGTGTATCTGTGATTTTGCTCAAGTGAATTCTGTTGCTGTATTCTCTTCCATTCCCATTTCTTCATAGAGGATGCAGAGATATCCACCTCAGCTGTGGAGCATTCGGCTCACTGGCATACACTGAAATCCCATCCTAAAGTTACTGGTAATAACTTTATGGTTCTAAGTCCATTCGTACATGTCTTCAATCTCTCATGCAAGTGAGTGGAGACACATACTCCTACCACTGGGTGGAAATCTCTGGACACAATTGGTGAACTGCACCCAGTCAAAAGTGTCCTATCAGGACGAGGTTGAAATATTTGTCTATGTGTTTGGAGATTTCCGCACATAAATTTACCTACGTTTATAGAGCACCATGTTTTTATATCTGTGAGTCACTATGATTCAAAAAATTTCTTCTTGAAGAGCCATTTTTAGAAATTATTAGTAATGTTTTACACTGTTCTTGGGTTTTTATTCTATTACTTTTTGCTAAACCGAATTGCTATTAATTTGTTTTTCCACTGAATGTGTTTTTGATTATTTGTATTCTCAGAAATGGGTTTCATTATTTTGTTTTTCTATGACTTTACATGCCCAAGGATAGATATCTGTGGCCCAACAGCTATGAGCAGTCAGCCTGCTACTAGTCTCGAAATATTTAAATCACAAAGTTCCCAATATTGCACATAACGTAATTACTGCTCTATGCTCCGCACCTGTACATACATGGATAATGTTATTATTCTCCATTAACTGCCACAAAGATGGCGACGGTGTCCAATTCCTGTTTGACAGCGAAGACCTTAATAAGTCATTACCACATAAAACAGCTTAACCAACGTACTGAACCTTGAACAAGCCCAGATGGCCCTTTCTGCTCCTGCACCCAGACAAAGCAAATGCCAGACCCACATGCGTTGCACATTCGCGGCACTAAAGAGCATCCGGCAGTGGCCAAAGCAGATGCAAAGGACGCGCTGCGGGTTTCAACCTGCCTTTCAGATGTAATGATATCTTCAGATGAAATTAGTAATTGAGCTGTCTGCTGCCTCCTCACGAGATTACAGGAAAAAGCGCACAAAGGAAACACGACCGCCTGACGAGTTAAAACACTCCTTTTCGACCTGGAGTTCAGAGCAGTGTTAACACCCATCTGATGAGCTCATTTAGACTCCCAGTGTAACATATTCAGGGCAGATATGAGCGGGAAACTGATTTCTGCTCATTTTCTGCAAATTTAGTGGGTGACTTATAACCAGCTGGTAATGTGGCAGAGCAGAAAATATATCCAACAACGGGGAGAGTAGTAGAACTGCTGAATGCATTCTAGTGCTGTCTGCAACTGTTTACTGCCACAGCGAGGATCCAGAAATGACGGTACAATAACAGTTGGTCCCAAAATGTAATGGCGTCTTCTAGAGACGGTAGTACTGCCTGCCAGTAACACTGTCACCGCTAAAGCCATCACTGTGGCTTTTAGGTGTGACGTAAAGACAGCTGTAGCTATCTCACCACCTTCATGTTCCACAACAGTTCAACAAATAACAAGCATTGGTAAATGCATTAGGTTTTACCTATGTGATTAATAATAAGCTATTTTTTGTTGTAAGTTGTGGCTTGCTGAGTAGTTGTACAATATAAGTTACAGAAAGTCTGTTAAAGTGTTATCACTTGTTTATGTACAAACAGGCAATATATTGTGCTGTTACTAGTAGTGTAGTGCAGGTAAGTAATAGCAACATTTTGAAAAATGAACTAAAAGAGGGAAAAATAGAATTCATTAATGTAATAGCAATATTATGTGTTTAGAGGAGTTCTGAGAACTATTGGGCCCGGTGGCACTGCACCTGCTGCACCATTCAAATCATACCCCTAGTGTCCGCAAGATAACTGCATTTGTGACTGACTGTTTAGTAGTAAAATATAGCAATATTTGGTGTTTAGAGAAGGTATGACAACTTTTTGCCCCGGTGCCACTGCACCTGCTGCCCCATTCAAATCATGAACCTATTGCCTGTAAGGTAACTGCACTTGTGACTGCCTGTTTAGTAGTAAAATATTGCAATATTTGTTGTTTAGAATGGTTCCTAGAGCTTAGGGCCCCGTGTCACTGCACCTGCTGCACCATTGCAATCATGACCCTAATGCCTGCAAGGTAACTGCTCTTGTGACTGCTTATTTATTAGTTAAGTATAGCAATATTTGGTGTTTTGAGGAGTTCTGGCAACTTTTGGCCCTGTTGCCACTGCACCTGCAGCACCATTGAAATCTTGGCCCTAGTGCCTGCTAGATAACTGCACTTGTGACTGCCTGTTTAGTAGAAATAATTTGCAATATTTTGCGTTTAGTGGGGTCCCTAGTGCTTTTGGCCCCGGTGCCACTGCATCTGCTGCACCATTCAAATCAAGCCCCTTTTAACTGCAAGATAACTGCAATTGTGTCTGCCTATATAGTAGTAAAATACAGCAATATTAGGTGTTTAAAGGAGTTCTGACAACTTTTGGGCCCGGTGCCACTGCACCTGCTGCACCATTCAAGTCATGACCCTGCTGTCTGCAAGGAAACTGCACTTGTGGCTGCCTGTTTAGTAGTATAATATAGCATTATTAGGTGTTTAGAGGGGTTCCTAGAGCTTTTGGTCCTGGTGCTACTGCACCTGCTGCACCATTCAAATCTTGGCCCTATTGCCTGCTAGATAAAAGCTCTTGTGACGGTCTTGTTTAGTAGTAAAATTCAGCAATAATCTGGGTTTAGTGTTGTCTCTAGAACGTTTGACCCCAGAGTCGCTGCACCTGCTACACCATTCACATCAAGTCCCTTTTAACTGCAAAGTAACTGCAATTGTGACTGCCAGTTTAGTAGTCAAATATAGCAATATTATGGGGCTAATTTACAAGCCTCTTGCGCCTCCGGTGTGTCACTTTTTGTGACGCACCGGCAGCACATTTTGCTGCCCCATATTTACAAGGACACGTAAAGCCACCTTTCGTGGCTTCTCTTCAGCGGCGGTCCGTGCAGGTAACAGCGGTGGGTCCGGATTAGGGGGGATTTCAAGGGACGATGCAGAGGGAAAATTAATTATTTATTTAATTTCCCCTCGGCATCATCCCTCGAAATGCCCCTTACCCGGCCCCACCGCTGTTACCTCACGGACCGCGGCTGCTTTTCGTTTCCTTGTAAATACGGCCCCTTTTCATGCAGCACCTTGTGTGAAAGGGGGGTTCCATGCGTGTTACTGTGGGTGTTCCCACGCAGCACCCATCGGTTCTGCCACATTCCCAGGTTTACGAGAAATCATAAACCTGGGAATGCGTCAGAATGCTACACCTCCCCAGGGGAGGCATAGGAGGACACAACAGGGACAAATGTTTTCATTTCTCCTCGTTTTTTCCTCTTTCTATGTGTGCTGCATTCTGCATCGCACATAGAAAGAGGAAAACACCTCTTGTGATTGTTTTTGTGCAGGAAGGTATCCCTTCCTGCACAAAAACAATCATCCCCGCAACGCAGGCACCCTTGCACAATGGTGCAAGGGTGCCTGCTTCGGCGCAAGGCAGCGAATTGTGCGCTAGCGCAGGGGAGAGCACAGGGATCCGTCATATCGTTGTACATATGACGCATCCCTGTGCTTTGAAAGTGACTCAGTGCGGTGCAGCAAAATGGCTTGCAGCACCGCGCTGAATCACTTTCTCGTAAATAAGGCCCTATGTGTTTAGAGGAGTTCTGACAACTTTTGCAGCTTGGTGCTCCTGCACCTGCTGCATCATTCAAATCAGAACCCTGTTGTCTGCAAGGTAACTGCACTTGTGGTTGCCTGTTTAGGAATGTAATATAGCAATATGTTGTATTGGAGTGCTTGGAGCTTTTGGTCCCAGTGCCACTGCACCTGCTGCACTATTGAAATGATGACTCATGTGCTTGCTAGATAACTGCCCTTATGACAGCCTTTTTAGTTGTAAAATATAGCAACGTTAGGTGTTTAGAGGAGTTCAGACAACGTTTGGACCCGGTGCCACTGCACCTGCTGCACCATTCAAATATTGACCCTGCTGCCTGCAAGATAACTGCCTCTTTAGTAGTAAAATATAGAACTATTTGGTGTTTAGTGGAGTTATGACAACTTTTGGACCTGGTGCCACTGCACATGCTGCACCATTCAAATAATGACCCTGTTGCCTGCAAGATAACTGCACTTGTGATCCCTGTTTAGTAGTAAAATATAGCAACATTTTGCGTTTAGTGGAGTTATGACAGCTTTTGGCCCTGGTGCCACTGCAACATTTAGAATTTGATCATAATGATCAAATAGATTACGCTGAAAAAATCAATCCGATAATACCTACAAAGTGCAAAGAAAGGTACTGAGGCATGAATAGGAAATGCCACAAAACTTCTAAGGCTAAACCATCTGCTCTACACAACTAAGTAATAAAAAGCAAGCATTACAGCATACTGTTAGAACTTAGAAGTTATCTGCCTTTTCTGTGGGATGAGATCTTATCTTGTCAGTGAATGGGGCTTAAACAGTGTGAACAGCTTTAGTAGAAGTATCGTAAATGCATGCAGCCCGGGGAAGTTCCACACAAAAGCGAATGAACACAATAATTCAGCTTTGGGAACTGATGAGAGCCCCCTTTTAAGATATATTAAAAACAAGAGATTTCAAAAGCACAGCGCAAGCGCTGTGAAGGCAAAACCTAAAAATGCATGCTCTTATAAAGAGAGAAGCATATGGTAAGTCCTCGTCATCCACTGGTCTGTAGAACTGTCATTCACATTTTGCTTCTGCCCACTACTACATACAGGCAGGGGAGTAGCTCACTCACTAAGATTGGAGGGGTGTGAGCTTCAGATTTTCCAACAAGTGTGCTGGCATATAATGTTAAAATACACCATAGGACAAGCAGGGCTCATGAGAGTGTTAAAGGGGCCCTGGAAAGGGAGATGGATGCACATAGGTAGGGGTACTAAGTGAGAGAAAACAAATTATTTTGTAAGATAATCAGCATTTTTGAAGACTTTTAAAACAGAAAGGGAGAGAGTGTGTGTGTTTTTTTTGTCTATCTGTTTTTTTAACGTCTTCTCCTTCCTTTTCCCTTGTTTTCACTGCTTTCTGCTTGCTTTTTCCATCATTTTTTGAGTGCCTTCTCCTTGCTTTTCCATCATTTTCACTGCTTTCTCCTTGCTTTTTCCCTGTTTTTAAGTGCCTTCTCCTCCTTTTCCCTCGTTTTCACTGGTTTCTCCTTGCTTTCCTACCAAAACCAGGCTGTTCAAATGAGTATCCAGGACCTGCAAGAGCCTAGATACCCTGATGGGTGATTAGTCGAAGTTTACAAATCCATATTGATTGATTGGTGTTACCATGGTGGAGACTACTCTGTCTCCACCATGGTTAGACCACACCAACTACCCAATGGACTAAGGGTCGTCGGAGGCTGATCTCTATGTCTCTCAACCTAATTTGGATGGGTGGACATTGAGGTCAATTTTCACTGCCTGTCACTGCCAGGAAAACCTTGGAGGTAAGGTCCCTTCGACATGGGAGATAACTCCCATGGCGAGGGGAGGATTTTATTTTTTATTTTCAAAAAGTAAGAAAAGTTTGATCGACCAAACATTCAACAGAATTGGAAATAACCACCAGCGTGGCAGTCATTTCCAAATGTAGCAGGCGTTAAGTTCTCTGCCAGGCCAACAGAGATTACTTCCTCCGAAAAAAAATAAGTCAGGCCCTAAGTCCTTTTTTATGAAGTCAGTGGATTGAGGTGTGCGGACATCCGTAAATCTCTGATTCCAGCTGTTATCTCTGCACCTTAATCTGTAGATTACTAGATATTTTTCCCAGAATGGTGAATAACACAACGACCCAGGAGTTCAGCGCCCAAATTTGTACATTTTCTCCCTTCTGTGGGAATTACCCAGCCTAGACCTCAGACATTTATCATTAGCTCAGTGGTAAATGTGTGTAAGGCTAATTGTAGGGCCATGATGTAGAGGAGGGTGGCAGAAGGGCAGGCTGGGTTAAGCTACAGCTTGGAGGAGCTGGCTACTCAACCTCATGCTGAAATAAGCAGAGGGGCTGGGGTCTGGAGAAGCAGCTTCCTGCAGCTTCTGCATGTCTCCTCTAAAGTCTGGGCTGGGCATTTCCCTGGCTGGAATTATTGGGGAACTCCCCTCCGGCCCACTTGCAATGGGGACCTACATCTGAATATCATGCTGAGTGGTAACGTTATTATTGTTCCTAGCATTACCTCCAATTTTAACCCAGAACTGTAAATGGGTAGCAAAGAGACATGATATATGTTCTTATTTTCTGAAGTGCTAGGTATATCAACAGAGGAAAGAATGATTTACTAATATAGAAAATACCACAAACTGATTAGTGTCTTGATACCTTAGCAACAAGTGCTCTGATAGCAAAATTTACTAGCACTTATTTCATCAACCTTGGAAGGATGAAAACCTCATTGAGATGTGAATATAATTTGCTATCAGTAGATTACGCACTAGCATCTGCAGGAGGTTTTACACACAATGAGCTACCTCCGTAGTAGAAATGACAAGTTAGTCTATGATACGATGCCACAAAGGATGTTATAGCTCATTCCATTTAGACCCAAATCATGGGTTTCTGATGGAGCTGGTAAAAAGAGTTACCAGCCCCATCCAAATTTCAAGTTATCAAGTTTCACCTGGGGACTCTGACTAATAAAAGCATTCAACATTATGGGGTGAAATTGCCGGGAACAATTAGCAATTACCAGTGTAACTGAATGCGGTATTACTGGACCCCCCCGTGATTCCTCATTTTTCAGTGGAAATTCAATGTTTCAGTTGTAATCTTCAGGACATCAGCATCTCCAGAGTTACTGGTGCTGGATTGCTAACTCTGTGGAGCTGGAGGGTGTTACTAGGGATAAATCTGGGGCACTCAGAATGGGCGTAATCACTTGGAAGAGGAAGTTGGAACATGGAGATGGGTGTTGGGAGTAAATTTAGAGAAAGTAGATTTGAGCAGGAGATGAGCGCGTGGGCAGGTTGCGCAAGTTAACCAATATTATTACTTGATTACAAACAGGAAATGAATCACGTAGAAAGAGGATGTTGTTATATGCGTAAGCTAACCAATAAAATAGCTCGGTTGTAAACAGGAAATGAATCGGGTGAAACTACGTGAATAGAGGAAGTTGTTACATGGAGGTGGGTGTTAGCAGCAATCGATATGATTGGTTAAGAACGGTAGTGGACCACAGAGGAAACCATATGAATAGTTAATATGGAGGCTTGAAAAGAAATGAATTTGATTGGTTGTGAGGACGAACATGGCTGGAATTTGATTGGTCAAGACCGGTAGTGGACCACAGAGGAAACCATATGAATAGTTAATATGGAGGCTTGAAAAGAAATGAATTTGATTGGTTGTGAGGACGAACATGGCTGGAATTTGATTGGTTAAGAACGGTAGCGGACCACATAGGAAACCATATGAATAGTATAATATGGAGGCTTGAAAAGAAATGAATTTGATTGGTTAGGAGGACGAACATGGCTGGAATTTGATTGGTGGAGACTTCCTTTAAAAGAAAGTGTTAGCGGGAGCTCCTGCGACGGCGGGATTTATCGGACCGGCTGTTCACGGGAATGACTTACTGAAGTAGAGAAGGTGAGAAAAATACGTGCTGGGGGCCTGATTTTGGATAACGGAGGAAGGAAAAGGAGAAATATAGATTTGGAGTGAGGTTTAACTGATTTTGGCTTAATCCATAGTGGGGATATGAGTTGATGGTGGGTATTAATTGTGTATATACTAAAGAATTCTGACTTTAGACCACTATGTTGGGTACACGTATGTACGGTGGGGCAGAGGTAGCTCCCGGATTAGGACACTAATGCATTAATTATGCCTATTGTCAGCAGATTGTCATGACAGGATGACATTGGTGTAAATATATTTTTACGCAGAATGCAGCACTTGTGATTGTGAAAGAGAGGACCACAGAATATGGAATAAGGAAGATCGTGAGAACTGAGCAAAAACTGTTGATGTGAAACAAGGTACGGTGTATCTATTAATATAAACTAAAATAGATAACAGTTGGAGGGTGAGTTTAAATATAGACAGCGTTAATTGTAGGGGTAGCACCCTGATTGGGAAATAAGCATTATCTATGCTTTTTGTCAGTCGATCAGCACTAGAGTATAATATGGGTGTAGATATATTTTTATACAGAACACAGTATTCGTGAATGAGACAGTGTGAAAATCAGGACGTCGATTATGGATTGATCGTGAAGAATGTATAAGAAATTGGTTACATGAAATAAAGGTATGTTGTTTTTCTAAAAAATAGCAGTAGTTGAAGGGATACATTTTACAATCAAAGTGGTAATTGCAGATGTTGTTTGAACTTTCACAGAGGTTATTCATGGGAGCGCTTAAAAAAGATGCACGTTTGACTTGTGATATGAATAAAGCTCCAACAAGAATTGAACAAGGTACTTTTTTCAAAGATTATTTAAGGGTAATAGGAAGGTGCATAAATAGGCTTTAAATTAAAAAAATTACACAGTAGGCCTCTGGGTAAATTTAGAATATTTTTGGAGAATTTCTGGCTCTTCCTTAATGAGCAGTGAACAATAGTTAATAAGGGCTTATAATAATGCAAAGTAAGAGAACAGGGATGTCCCTGGTATTTAGGAGAGAAACGATGAGGCAATGGAGGTTTTTCTTAGGTAAATAACCTGGGTATTTGAATGTCATCATCATGTCGAATGCGCAAGAATGTAAAAATGAGGTTAACAATGTCTATGAATATGAAGAGAGTATTTTGATAACTTTAAGATTTACTAATGAAGTGTATTATTAATGACAATTGGACTAATTGAAATCCCATCCTGGGTGTATGTTTGTTAGAATGGAGATAGGCAGGCATCTAAAAGTTTTATGTAGTATTGTTGGTTTGAATTGATTTTTGTGAGTAGTGCTTTTGTATCAGTATAATGTATAACATAATAATGAATCACATTGTATGGAATTGATTGGTGTATATATTTTCTTTTTTTCAGCCCTGATGAAGTCCGGGTTAGGACGAAACGCGTAGGCTGAAAATATTTGATGAAATTGTCTGAAAAGATTTGATGAAATTGAATGAATGACATTATATGATGTTCTTTCTTTAATAAATTTGGAACAAAAATTCTTTGGAACTGAAAAAATGGCCTGTGGACTGAACTTTCTTTGAGAAATTCAATAATTGATTGATAACATTGAAAGAAGGGGAAACTCTCCTTTCCTATTGGTATTGTCTCATTCCATTTAGGCCCAAATCATGGGTTTCTGATGGAGCTGGTAAAAAGAGTTACCAGCCCCATCCAAATTTCAAGTTATCAAGTTTCACCTGGGGACTCTGACTAATAAAAACATCCAACATTATGGGGTGAAATTGCCGGGAACAATTAGCAATTACCAGTGTAACTGAATGCAGTATTACTGAACCCCCCCCGTGATTCCTCATTTTTCAGTGGAAATTCAAGGTTTCCGTTGTAATCTTCAGGACATCTGCATCTCCATGGTTACTGGTGCTGGATTGCTAACTCTATGGAGCTGGAGGGTGTTACTAGGGATAAATCTGGGGCACTCAGAATGAAGTCCTTAGTGGCGGTTAAAGGGAGAGATTAAGAATGTTGGATATTTTAATTTATAGCAAGTATTTGAGGTAAACATGCATCCAGATTGCTAGGTAATCACAAAGATGAATTTGCATTCTACATACATGCACAGCGAGACACATAAAGGGGATCTAAGAATGGCCAAATGGTAAGATAGATATATTATATACAGATAGCGTGATGACACCCTTTAGACAGTCTTTACCGTCCCTAACATAGCTTTCATAATTTCTCCATTCCATGATGTCTGTCTCCAACATCTAAATTGTTGTCTTTAGGGGGGGGACTGGACATTCTGCCACTCTAGCATTTTCCTGCTAGGCTGCAGTCTAGGGGGTCACTTGAAGAACTGAATAGGCTGCAATCTCACAAACATGAAAGGCTGGGGCTGCTGCAAGTTTTCTTTATCACAGCCGATTTTGGTTTCCAGTCGAGTCCTTTTACTCTGTCACGGAGACAGGTACTCTATCCTTATGGTGCAGTACCAGAATTTCTCCTAAACACTTTACAAAACTATCACACCATTGAAGAAAATAATATCAAACCTTCATCCAATGGGAAAATGTTTTTGTAAACGATATTTGGACCACAATTTTTATGTCAGCCAATATTTCTGTAGACAATGTCACACAACTTCCCTTATCTCGGATAGTATAATTTTCTCACTCGGTCGATATTATATGCTTTGAAGCTCAAGTTATCCAGAGCGTAGTTTGGAATGTTGAATTTGCAAAATAGCAACGAGCATCTCATGCCTCTTTCTTTCTCTCCCCTATATTTCATGTCTCTTTGTCTCATCCCTGCTTTCCCTCCTTGTCACTATTTTCCTTTTTTTTCTGGTTCCTTATTCTCCCTAAATGCCTTTCTCTTATATTCTCTTGATCAAATTTTGATAATGAAAAATAGTTCTCTGGCACCAAAAATTAGTGTTTGCACCCTCCATCTACAACCATCAGCAACAATTAAGCCATTCAATTACCACAACCTCAGTAACAATAGTATCAGTATCACCTGGGAAGTGGCCTCTACATTGATGCATGCCCATGTAAGTTAAGGACCATGACCAGCACTCTCCTGGGATGTATGACTAGCAACACATGCCTTTATCATGCATGTAATACAACATGTTGACCTTTACAATGTGTTGCATTACATCGTGGGTCTTCACCACGCATTATCTATCTATCTATCTATCTATCTTTGTCTTTGTATACACAAATATATATATAGATTTATATATATAAATTTTTAAAATTTCTTTTTTATAGGGAGTTACACACTCTAAACACCACCCTTTAACTTCTAAACCCCCTTTACCTATTTTCTCTGCTAAACCCTAAAAATCCCTATCACACTTTACCTCTACCCACCCCAAACCCTAAATTATCTTTTATCTCTTTACCCATCCCGGAACCCTAAGTTTCCCCTTATCTCCCTTTATCTCTATCCACCATATACCCTAAAAGTATCCTTACCTCCCTTTACCTCTCCCCTACCCTAAACCCTAAAAGTACCCTACCACCCTTTACCTCTACCAACCCATAAGCCCTAAAAAGTTCTTAAATCCCCTTATTCTCAGTTGCTTTTATTTTAATGTTAAATTTGTTGAATTATTTTCTACTTTTTTTTATTTGGTAATATATATTAAGATTTGTATATTTTATGTCAATTGTTTTGGTGGGTTGTTGTGTTTGTGGGGAATAGGGTGGGAAGTGCTTTAAAGAATTACTTTTAATTGATTAAACAGTTTACTTTTATAAATTGTAATTTGTTAATTTGATAACTAATTCTGCAAATAGTTTTTTTTAACTTATTTAATAAATCCATTTAAACACATATTCATAATTTTTTATTTGGTAATTGGTTAGTAGATAAGTAGATGACCAATTGTGTTATTTAATTGATTTTAATAGTTTGTTAATTGATTCTATTTAAGGTTTTTGTATAATAATTAATTTTTAAAATGATGTATATTCTTATTGTTTTCTGTTACTAATTTATTTTATTTTTGTGGTTGTTGGAAATTTAGAGAAACTGTAGAAAGTATTTCAAATCTATTTTTTTTTTAATCAATATTATTTTGCAACATAATTGTATGTATAATTTTATATGTTAGTGGTTTTAGTTTTTAATATTGTTCATAAATTATAATGATAAAATGTGTTTTACTATGTTTATGGAAATATATTTTATGTTTATTTTATATATTTGTTTTGTTTTTAAGGTAGGGAAAATAAAATCTGAGCTTTCTAAAGTTTACCATTATCTCTATCTTATCTTACGCTGGAGTGGGAATAGTAGTCCTGACCCTCCAAAACACAACACTTTCCCTATTATTGTGTATGATGGTTTGAGAATAGTAAATTTAACCCCTCCAAAGTCCAACACTTTCCCTAGGTTATGTGACGTTACAATGCATGCCATTACCCCGCATGCCGTTACAACGACAAACTTTACCCCGATTTGCTGTTGGGGGAGCACTGGAAGTTGGAATAGATTAATTTTCTATTCCAACTCCAGTGTGTGCAACAGTAGGGAAGGTGTTGGAGTTAAATCCAACACCTTCTACCCACTGCTACACACCTTTTTCGTTGCAAAGGCCTGCGGGGTAAATGCATGCATTGTAACGGTTGTGGTGTAAAGGCTGTTTCCCCTTTCCCTACTGTTACCCAGGTTGAAGTGGGAATAGTAAATCTGACCCCTCCAAATCCAACACTTTCCTTACCTTTGCTTACATTGGAGTGAGAATATTAAATGTGACCACTTCTAAATCCAACACTTTCCCTACTGTTGCTTACTTTGGAGTAAACGTAGTGAATTTGATCCATCTGGGTGTAATTTTTTATCCGATCTTTTAAATTGTTTTAATAATTTTGTGTTTTTATTTTTAAGGTTAGGTTAATGTAAAAGTTTTCTTTCGTATTAATATGTTTATTCTTTTTTAATGATGCTATTGCATAAACTTATTTTTTATAATTATTGTTCTTAATTACAAGTAATTATTATTCAGACCCTCCAGCATTTCACCATATTGCGATTCGCAAAATAATTGCGAAATCAGCTGAAAAGCACGAAGACCGCAGTATTTATCTCTTTCGTCGCAAAAAAAGGTATCCTTCAGACAAGCAAAAAATGGTGACACACGTCACTACATGACGCCGTACAGCCATAATCGCTGCCTGCTTCCTCCTGCTGTATTATGGATTACAGAAGCGAAAGTTCAGAGCTTGCATTCTCAGCTACGGGCACCTCAAAGAACAAAGGGGAAAACAATGCTGTGAAAGAAAGACGAGAAAACGAAAGTAGCTGTACTCTGTAACATGGCGCTAATGTGTTTGAGTGTGAATAAAAACAATCTGGCCACTTTGCAGCTACTTTGTCTTGTAGCTACTTTGAACATTTCTTTTTTCTTTCTTTTGTTTCTTTGTCCCGAGGCTGCAATTTGGAAGGAAAAAATGTCTTAAAAAGACGAAATTTTCTGCAATGTATTTTTCTTTCCTTTTTTGGATTCATTCGACAAGGGAACGAATGAAGGAAAGGAGAGGAAAAAGAGGGCAAGCACCTTTTTCTTGAAGTCACAGGGGCATATTTACAAGCCCCTTGCGCCACTTTTGCGTCACTTTTCCCATGTTAAAAATGACGCAAAAGTGGCGCAAGGGGCTTGTAAATAAGACCCATGGTTTTCAGCAGGTGAGGAGGAGCGAGATAGAGACAGAATGAGGGGAGAGAGAGAGAAAGACGGAGAGGGGAGAGAGAAAGAGAGGGAGGGGGAGAGGGAGCGAGAGAGCGCTGCCAGCGGCCTCAGTGCCAAAAGCAAAATATGAGTACAATTTTATCAATACACCTGAAAGTCTGTTAGATAGGCTTTTATGAGCATAACATAGGGTGAGGGGCCTATTTGAGTCCATCTGAAGCAGCTGGGAGGGTTCACAAAGCTGGACCTCAAAGAGTCCCACTTAACCAAGTAATCGCAAGCAGAGACTACAGCAGCCGAGGAAGGTACACAGTGAAGGGCTTAATGGGAAGGAAGCTGTAAAACCAAATAACGATCTGCAACCCAAACTTTTAATCAATAATACATTTGAATACATTTACTCATGGAACTGTGAGTGCTGATTTCTCCCTGGAATCAGGGCTTCCACAGTGCACGACCACTGACTCATTGTCAGTGAAATTGCTCTCCCACCCTCGCAGCTCCACCATTAAGTGAGGCCTGCCCCTGCCCCTGCACTCTCGAGTGTTGGTGATCAAGGCCCTCCTCCACCTGCAGGTTTCCCTGCGCCTCATCCCTGGTGATCCAGTGGACCTCTGTTTCCTTCCTTTCACTCTGCTCTTTCACTCGTTTTCACTCGTTTTTCTACCCTTTTTTATCTTTCACCTTTCTGCACTTTTCTGCATCTCTGCTCTTTTGTGCCTTATTTCTGCTCATTTTCCCTTCCTCTCGCTCTGCTCTTTCACTCGTTTTCACTCGTTTTTCTACCCTCTTTTAGCTTTCACCTTTCTGCACTTTTCTGCATCTCTGCTCTTTTGTGCCTTATTTCTGCTTATTTTCCCTTTTTTCTTTATCCCTTATTTCCTCCCTTTACCTTTCCCCGCCGCTGCTGCCTCCGCGGCTCCTCCCCCCAGCGCGACCGGCCCAATCCAGCTCCCCTTCCCGCTCCCGCCTCCCAGCTGTCCAGCCCTCCCCGACCCCTACTTAATGGTGGCAGCGGGCGCGCCGCTGGCGCGCCGAAGGCGCGTCAAAGGCAAGCCCGTCTGCGCCCGTCCGCGACCCGACCTCGACCAGCGCCAGGAACCCTGGACCTCCGCCCCGCCAACGCTACGACCCAGCAGCACTCCACGCACTCAACCCAGGCCGCAACAACAACTGCAAGCTAGCATCACCAGCCGACACCCACGGACCCTTCAGCTGTCACCGCTGCCGGCACACCTGCAGCACTGCCAAGAACACGGATCCAGCACAACCCGCCCACAAGAACACAACTGAACCGAAGACCCTGCAATGCATCCTCCTCAACGTCCGATCCCTCAACAAACACGCCACCGAAATCTGGGACCTCCTCAACAGCACCACCCCGGACGTAGCGTTCTTCACCGAAACCTGGACCAACACCACCTCGGGACCGGACATCGCCATCGCCATCCCCCAAGGATACAAGATCTCCAGGAAGGACCGCCGCACCCACCCAGGAGGAGGAATCGCCATCGTCCACAAATCCAGCCTCCGCCTGAGCACACTCCCCGACGAGCCCACAGAACTGATGGAACACCTTCACTTCAAGATACTGGCCAGCCCCACCGCCATCCTCTGAGGAACCCTCATCTACCGACCCCCTGGACCCCGCGGACCCTTCGCCAACTCCATCACGGACATTATCTCCCCGCAGGCCATCGCATCCACCAACTACTCCCTGCTGGGAGACCTCAACTTCCACCTCGACAACCAACTGGACCCCAACACCACATCCCTCCTGGACAACCTCCACAACATTGGACTCTGCCAGATCATGACCGAGCCCACACACTCAGCAGGACACACCCTCGACCCCCTCTTCACTACAGGAAACTCCATCACCTTCAGCCACACCACTGAACTCCCATGGACCGACCATCGTTGTGTCCACTTCACCTTCAGAACACCCACCATCCACAGACACCAGCACCTGGTCCCACGAAGAAACTGGACCAAAATTACCGACGACCAGCTCACCTCCTCACTCAACAACTCCACCCCAACCATCGCGGAAAACGACGACCCCAACACCGCAGCCCGAACCCTGCATAGATGGATCTCGGACAGCAGCAACACCATAGCCCCCCTCAAGAAAAACAACAATACCCACGCCAAGAAAGCCAGATGGTTTACCACCGAACTTCGAGAGTCCAGATGCACATGCCGCCGCCTCGAAAAGGCCTGGAGGAACACCAAATCCACAGAAGCCCACAACAACTTCAGACGCCCACCATCAACTCATCAGAGAAACGAGGAAAAAAGCGATTGAAGACAGTATCTCCACCCACGCGCACAACAGCAAGGAACTCTTCAGCATCATCAAGGAGTTCGCCCAACCCACCAGTGAGTCTACCGACATCCCTCCCTCACAAGACCTCTGCGACAAACTCAGCACCTTTTTCCACCACAAAATCAAGAGCATCTATGACAACTTCGACGAAGACAACCAACACTGAACCCTCACCAACCACCCCCGACACCCGGAAACCAGCGATTGACGACTGGACAGCCCTCACCACCGAAGACACACTGAAGACAATGAAGTCAATCCACTCAGGGGCCCCCACGGACCCCTGCCCCCACCACATCTTCAACAGAGCCGCCAACACCATCGCACCCATGCTCCGCCACACCATCAACCGCTCCCAGGCGACCGCCTCGTTCCCCGACGACTGGAAACACGCTGAGGTCAACCTCCTCCTAAAGAAACCCTCAGCGGACCCCACCGACCTCAAAAACTACAGACCCATCTCCCGGCTCCCGTTCCCAGCGAAAGTCATCAAGAAAGCCATCAACAGCCAACTCGCCACATTCATTGCAGAACACAACATCCTCGACTCCTCCCAATCCGGCTTCAGAAAAAACCACAGTACGGAAACCGCCCTCCTCGCCGCAACAGATGACATCCGCACCCTACTGGACAAAGGAGAAACAGTAGCCCTCATCCTCCTCGACCTATCAGCGGCGTTCGACACAGTCTCCCACCGCACCCTAATACGCAGACTCTACGACGCAGGAATCCAGGACAAGGCCCTCAACTGGATCCGCTCCTTCCTCTCCGGCAGGATGCAGCGGGTCAGACTCCCCCCTTTCCTCTCGGACCCCACACCTACCACCTGCGGAGTCCCCCAGGGCTCCTCCCTCAGCCCGACACTCTTCAACGTCTACATGGCTCCACTCGCCCCCATCGTCAGAACCTACGGCTCAACATCGTGTCAAACGCAGACGACACCCAACTCATCCTCTCCCTATCCAACGAGCCCAACACCGCCAGACGCAACTTTCGAGAAGGCATGGAAGCCATCGCCAAATGGATGAAAAACAGCTGCCTACAACTAAACACCAACAAAACAGAAGTACTCATCATGGACCCAAACCCAGATGCCTGGAGCGACACCTGGTGGCCCCCCGCCCTCAGAAACCCCCATGGACCACGCACGTAACCTGGGAATCATCCTGGACTCCGAGCTCAAAATGGACCGCCAGATCAACTCCGTCTCGTCTTCCTGCTTCCACACCCTCCGCCTCCTTCGTAAGACCTTCAAATGGATCCCCCTCGAACACCGAAAGACCATCACTCACGCCCTGGTCACCAGCAGACTCGACTACGGCAACGCACTCTACGCCGGAATAAACAAAAACTTCACCCGCAAGCTACAGAACATCCAGAACGCCGCCGCAAGACTGGTCCTCAACCTGCCAAAACACTGCCACATCTCCCAGCACCTGCGCACACTCCACTGGCTCCCCGTCGAGGCGAGAATCACCTTCAAGATGCTCACCCTCGCACACAAGGCCCTCCATGGCACCGGACCAGCATACCTGAACAGCTGACTCAAATTCCACGCCCCCCAAAGGACCCTATGATCAGCCCAGCTCTCCTACGCCGTGGTCCCCCGCACCAGGAAGGCCAGATCGGGAGGCCGCTCCTTCTCCTTCCTCACGGCCAAAGCATGGAACGTCCTTCCGCTCCACCTCAGACAGACAACATCGCTCCCCATCTTCGCAAGAAACCTCAAAACCTGGCTCTTCGACAGACCCCCTCCTTGATGGAATGGAACCTGCACCCCCCCCACGCCTAGCGCCTTGAGACTCTTACGGGTGAGTAGTCGCGCTTTAACAAACCCATGATTGATTGATTGACCACTGTTGACTAACTGCTTTGAGGTTGGGGTTCAGGTTAAGCCATTGGCTGTCAGATATTATTAAGTATTTTTTCTTTGGTGGTTGAAGATTAGCAGTCAATAGAATGCTTGAGCAAAGCCTAAGTATGGAGTTCTTGGGGTGTAAATATGCAACTGGATCCAAGCAATGGAACATGTGTCTACAAAAGGCTAGAGTAAAGTCACTGAGACAATGTGTGATCTTGGCCAAGAATCCATAACAAACAAAACCAGGAAGAGTAGGACAGTGCACTTCGCACATCTGGAGTCAGAGACATAAGAACTGAGGGCAAGGGGGGTGTGGCCAGCCGGCTACCAAGATGTCTGCACCAGAGAAGAGCTCCAGAGACCGAGTTAATGAACCCCCAACATCCGTCAAATAGATCCATTTTAGCCCGCAAAGGAAACACTCCCTGGGTCCCCAACTCACCGGGGAGAGGCAGGCCAAAAAGGAGGAAATCCCACCGCCTCTAGATGATGATTGGGACCGGTTGAGGTGATCGGCAGAACGGCGGTAGGAGCTCCGTACGCGATGGAGGTGAGGGAGGCCATGATCGTCGATGCGGCTGCCTCGAGGGATCCGGGCATGTGACCTGGGGCGGCCCTCTGCTTCCTCTCCTTCTCCCCTCCTTGAATCGGGCGAGAGGTTCTGGACGCCAGGCTCGGAAGCAATCGAGCGGCACCGGAACATTGCCCCAGCCGCAGAAACAAAGGCAGCAGCTGCAGCGAGGAGTGCAGGCCTTGAGTGATGCACTGTGGGGGGCCGGTCTGCGTGGCATGACCCGGTGAGTCAGACCGGAAAAAAAGAAAAAAGAAAGGATGAAAAAGAATATTCGAGCGGCCATAGACTCGGGCTCCCTCTCCTCCCCATCCCTCGCAAAAGTAAAGTAATTACGAGCCTGAAGACCGGGGCAGTGGGCGGCGGCTGGCGAGGTGGAGTGGGACTTAACCCTCGGGTGGTCCATTGCGCGGAGCTGACTAACCCCCAGGATAAGGGCTGCACGCAGGCTCGAGGGTCACTGTCAGCAATAGATGGAGGCGGCAAGGGGAGAGGATGAAAGTACTTTCTAATAAGGCTGCATACACAATAAGAAAGATTGGCCTGAAGCACCTAGCGCGCAGCCATTTTGGGAGGTGGTACGTGAACAGTGGATGAGTGGCTGGGCCCTGCGAAGGGCAGAGAGACCTAAGGAGACAATGCCCTCCCCCCTGAGACAGGCGTGGCACGCAGAAAGTGTGGTAAAGCACTACACTCCAGTATAGGTCCCATACAGTGAGTGCTGGTATATCCAAAAGTGTAATTGTGCGAGGAGTGCTGCTGTAATCTGGCCGAGTCTTGGCAAAATGTCGACACAGAAGGGGCCAAAATCCACGCACCAGACAAAGTTGGATAAGTATGCGCATTCTAAAACAGAGGTTGCGGGGGACAAAAGTGCAGCACCAGAAACAATGCACCAGGAAGAAGGAGCCGCCCCGACCCTGCAAGATATAATGGAGGCCATACAGGGAGTGCACTCGACACTGGAGAATAAAATAGACACGGTTGCGACCGAAGTAACATTAATACATGCAGATCTGAGAAATCTGGGAGACCGGATGAAAGCCACTGAAGAATCGGTCACCACGCTGCAGAAATCTACAAAAACGCTGGAAGCAGATGTTAAAAAACTCCAGATAATGGCGGCAGACATGGAGGCAAAGCTTGAAGATTATGAAGGACGCGCGCAAAGAAATAACGTGCGAATTCTGGGAGTGCCCGAGTGAGCAGAAGACCAAACTGCGGACCTGTTCGTGGAAGAACTCGTGCAGAATCACCTACAGCCCTGTGCACTCTCCAAATACTTCTCTGTCGAGCGTGCCCACCGAGTGCCAGGAGGCCCGCCAAAACCGAGTGCGCCCCCACGCCCGATTCTTGCAAGGATCTTTAATTATAGGAACAGAGACATAATTTTGCAAGCTGCCCGCACAGCTCCTCCACTAAAGTTTGAAAATTCTACAATAACCTTTTTCCCAGACTTCACGGTCAAGGTGCAGAAGATGCGACGTTCCTTTTTGGAGGTAAAGCGAGCGCTCCGAAACAAGGACATAAAATATGCCATGCTCTTCCCTGCCAAGCTTTGGGTGATGGCGGAGGGGAGGTCATGGTTTTTTGTGACTCCAGATGAGGCCTGGCAGTGCTTGGAGGGGTGGAGGATTTCCAGACCCCAAAGATTTAACTCTCAGAGGCACACACAGGGACAAGAGAGTCGCCAAGAAAATCGTGGCCACAATGATGGACCGGAAAAAGAAGTGGGTTCGAACGATACGATTGAGTGGTGGCGAAACTCTCAAGACACTTGTTGAAGCACGACTGGTCCAGGAGGGCACTGATGACTTCTCCTGAGTTATAGTACAAATACTGGAGACTGTTAAGTATACTAAAATGTGGTGGTGGGATTACATGATGTGATGCTAGATAAGTCATACAAAACCAGTATTAGGGGGCTAATTACCATGAATCGGTTACAGGACTAATTCAGTTCAAATTGCCCTACAGTTAAAAATTGCACAAGGGCTTATTTATCATAAGTTTGAAGGGGTTAACAAGAATTGGTTAAGAGCCGTTGAAGCCGCGTTTCCCACTTATGATGTGTTTACTGGGTAAGGGATTACAGGCACTCTGCACAGTTGGGGGGTGGGCAGTTTTAAGTCCATGCTGCAGGGAGGCAGGGAGGGGGGTGTGGTGGGCAGTTATATAAGGGTCAGTTATAAAGTTGTTGAGAGTTTTCAGTGGATAATGAAGGAGGAAGATTGTAATGCATGTGCAATGCTAGATTCATGGGCAGGACGAATGATAACACAAATTGTTAGCTAGACAGTTGCGATCCAGTCAAATACTCCGAGACATGGGGGGGCCCGGGGACAGATCCACAGTTCCCTATACCCACAGAAGGCATACACAGAAAGGGCGAGATGCATAAGGATTTGACGCTAATGCCTCCACCAAGCGGATTAAAAATAATCTCATGGAATGTGAATGGGTTGGGGATAGAATTAAATGGGGGTGGTATTGCAATATCTAAAGTGGCAAGCGCCGGACGTGGTACTGTTGCAAGAGACCCACATACAGGGAACCTCCTACTGTGCGTTAAATAGATGGGGGTATAAGCTGGTTGCCCATGCAGGATACACCAGGGGATCAAGAGGGGTGGGTATTCTTTTGCGTAGATCATTCCCCTTTAAAATACAAGCAGTTAAACATGATGTGTTGGGCAGGTTTGTGACTTTATCTGGATGTTGGGAGGGTAGACTGATTAACATTACCTCTCTCTATGTACCACCGAGACTACACTCCCCCACTCTCGCCGATCTGGGGTCACATGTAATAAATCTGCCAGAGGGAGATCTACTAATAGGAGGGGACTGTAATGCAGCTATCAACAGAGACCTGGATAGAAACACAGCCAAGCCAAGGGAGACCTCAGGGAAAGCCTTAGAGGAATTTTTAAGAGCAATGGGCTTAATAGATGTCTGGAGAGCCCAAAATCCCTCAGCTCTCCAGTATACTTTCCACTCCGGGGTCCACGGAACTCTCTCCCGCATAGATTACATGTTCGGAAGGGCTGAGCAGCTCCCAATGTTCACTGAAGTGGGGCACCTCCCGAGGGACATCTCAGATCACCCTCCAATATTCATGCGTTACGGGGGAAGGCCGTCCTTTCAAAATTTTGGGATGGTACTCAACCCATGGTATTTTAAAATACCGAGTATAAGAGAACGCCTGATCGAGGCAACCGCTGAATACTTCCAAGATAATGAGGGGTCAGTGGTTTCAGCCCAGACGATGTGGGAAGCGTACAAGACAGTGATAAGAGGACAGGAAATCTCTACAATAAGCGGTCATGAGAAGGAAAAAAAGAAGCAGCTACTTGAAGTAGAGAAAGAAATTAGTACGCTAGAACTCGAGCTAATTTCACTGGATTCTCCAGACACCAAACATAGATTGCAGATCAAACAAAGAGAGTATATGGACATTGCGGAAGAGGCGGCCAGAGCCCACTATCGAGTGACCCAACACCGGATGTATGAGGTTGGTGATAAGGCGGGTAAACTATTGGCATGGTTGGATAAGCGAGAAATGGCCACCAAATGGGTGTTTGAGATTAAGACAAACGATGAGACCCTGCTTAGAGATAGACAAGAAATAGCGGAAGCCTTTGCAGAGTATTATAAACAGGTATACACTCCATCAGGGACGTCGACCCTACTGGGTGCACTGGAATTGTTGACTACCCTCGGTTTGCCCACTTTGGAAAGTACAGATATAGAAGGGTTGGAATCTGATCTCACCGAGCAAGAAGTGGTACAGGCAATTGGGGCGCTGTAGGTTGGGAAAGCAATGGGCCCAAGCGGGCTACCAAGTGAATTATATAAGTTAAACGCATCAACAATTGCCCCTTATTTGGTGAAAATGTACGATAAGAGCGCAGACAAATGTATTCTCCCGGTTAGCCACAGGCTAGCCAATATCGTAGTTATACATAAAAGTGGGAAACCCCCTGAAAATTGTGGTTCGTATCGACCCATATCCCTGTTAAATCCGGAGATTAAGATTCTAGCCAAAATTTTAGCCACTTGTTTGTCCCCCCTACTGCATAAGCTGGTCCACCCCGATCAATCCGAGTTTATGCCTGGCAGGAATACTGCACTTAATTTACGACGTCTCAATGGAGTTTTAGGCAGAGCAGAAACTATTAAAGAAGAGGCAGTGATAATGTCATTGGATGCCAAAATGGCGTTTGATATGATTGACTGGCCCTTTCTATTTGCGACCCTTGAAAGATTCGGATTCGGGGATAAGTTCCTGTCGTGGATCCGGCTTCTCTATGCGGAACCCCTAGCGCAAGTCACAGTTAACGGAGGACGGTCATCGGTCTTCAAGTTGCAGAAAGGTACGCGACAGGGCTGCCCACTCTCTCCACTAATATTTATGCTGGTTCTAGAACCTTTGGCAAACAGGATTAGGGGAGATGCATTCATCAGGGGACTCAAATGGACGGAAGAATGGGAAGACAAGATTTCCCTGTATGCTGATGAAATTTTGCTCTACCTAGCCAAACCAAATTCCTTATTGCACAAAGTATTGCATATATTCACCCTTTTCCAAAAATATTCAGGGTATACTATTAATTGGTACAAGTCAATAGTATATGTTCTCTATGGTACTGACATTAATCTCCCCAGTGGCTGTGCGGCTAAGATAGTCACTGAGGGGTTTCGATACTTGGGGATGTATATCACCACAAGCCCTACAGTTTTCTATGATAGAAACTTAGTCCCCCTGCTGCGTCGGCTACAAGAAGACGTGCAGCACTGGAAGACCCTGCCCCTTACGCTACTTGGCAAAGCTGCCCTGTACAAAATGATGGCACTTCCCGCTTTGTTAATATTCTGCAAAACACACCATATCTAGTACCAATAAAATATTTTCAGACGATAGAATCAGAGATACATACGCTTCTCTGGAATAACAGCATCCCCGTATAGCACTAGTTAAACTTATGAAAAGCTGGTATGATGGAGGTATAACCCTCCCGGCAATTCAATATTATTATTGGGCTTCACAGCTGGAGGCGACAAATCATTGGGTGCACTGGCCACAAACAGACCCAGCCGACAGGATGGATAGACTTAATATGTCCCCTGGCCATTTTTTCAGAGCACTCTGTGGGGGAAAGAAGAATGCACCGCGATACACACCAAACTCGACTACAGTTACTCTGTGGCACAAGGCCTCGACGGCGCTGGGATGGAAAAACACGATAACAAAGGCTACTCCACTTCTAGAATCGGAACGCCTGGGACTACTAGCGACGTACCCAGGATTCGATAAATGGGATTTGATTGGGCTCTCTAGGGTTGGTGACTTATGGGCAAAGGGAAAGATTGTCCCCTTCAGTGACCTTCAAAGAGACTATGAGTTAGATAAGGGGGAGACCTTTCGATATCTACAGGTGCATAGTGTCTTACAAAAAGTAGTCCCCAGGGACATTGACCTCCCGGTCTCCTCACCTTTAGAAGCCAGACTCTTAGATGATTACATAACGAAAGAAGCAATATTGTTGACATACATAAAAATATTGAATGACTCCCCCGAAAAGTTAGAAATGTTACGCACAAGATGGATGGAGGATGTGGGCGACATGGGTGACGAAGAGTGGCAGGAGGCGCTGGCATCCCCTCGAGGATGTGGCAATACGCATATGATTTAAATTGATACAATAAAAGATTTTACATAGGGCCTATTACACCTGTACGGCACTAGTCAAAATGGGTGTGTTAGACTCACCATTGTGCCCCAGAGGATGTGGTCGGGTGGGGACGTTTATACACCAATGGTGGGAATGTCCAGGTGTTAAGAAATATTGGGAGAAAATAACATTGAGACTGCTGGCATTGTGTGGAAAGGACGAACAGGTCTCACCCCGCTGGTGTCTCCTTAACATATGGGAGGAAAAGGATCTTACGCCGAAAGATATAACATGGGTCTCCCTGGGGTGTATGGTGGCCAAGCGTAACATTGCAAGGACATGGAAAGGACTGTCCGGGCCCAAGTTCTGAGACTGGGAGGCGGACATGGACTGGTGTATGCAGACGGAGAGGGCTGTTTTTGAAGGGAGAGGTTGCCCACAAAAATGGACCAGGATCTGGCGGGAATGGAATAAAAGTAGAGGGATGATATGTTTACCGTTTAATGACCCCTCCGCGCAAAAGGAGTAATGCTAAAGAATTATATCTGTGTGTGGCTGAATAATTCAGCATTATTACTGTTCTTACCTGTCATAAGTAATGATATATTCGAAACTGTATACATGCACTGCATAATATCAATGTCTTATGTCTTTGTTCGGTTATTAGTTTTCAATAAAAAGAAGATAAAAAAAATAACTGAGGGCATGACCGTATGTGACACAGAAGACGGACTACTGATGAGAGGTTAGTTTAAATTGAAATCTCCTGCATATTCTGTGACTTAAAAACACCCATTGGCAGGAAATCAGTATATCATCAAACACTTTCAGTGTGTTGGTACTCACAATACAAGAAATCCGTGAAAAAACCTCTGTGTGTGAGAAGGCCAGCATAAACTGAAATGGAGTGCAAAAAACGAAAAGGGGCCTAACCAGCAACGACGAGAAGGAACCGATGATGGAGAACAAGTAATAAAGTGGGGAAGCGCTATGAAGAGAGCAGCAAGAAGTGGGAGTTATTTTGAAGAAACTTTTTTGTTCGAACGGGAATGTATATTTTCAGAAAAACACGTATTTCAAATTATTGTAAGGAGAAAATACACCTTTTTTATTTCCATCTATTCGGCCATGTGTATAGCTGCAAAATGGCACGTGCCACGTGCTCTTTGGACATGTTTTTATTTGACACCTCATTTGTGACAACTTCAGACACTTGTATTTTTTGCCATTAGAAATTCGCATTTTGAAGACTTGTGTATCTGTCTTAACAGTAATAAGCACAGGGTTGTACCATTGTGCTAGACAAGTGATGAACTTGGCTCTGGGAGCAGAAGGCCGCATGTATAAAAATAACATTTTGGGATTACCAAATATTTGGGATTCACAAAATGTGATGTGACAAAACAGACAGGAAACTGCGATTCCGTAACTCAAATTTCATAAAAATTGCAAACGCAATTAGGGAATCGCTATTTGTAATTGTAACTCCATTCATTCCCACAGGCCCCAAGGCCCATAGGTACGAATGATCTTGCATTACCTAAATTGCGATTACCCAATTGGTAATGCAAAGGCAAGGGTGCACAGGAGCCTAAGGCCCCCCTGAAGTAACCCTAAAAAAAAGGGACACATATAAGGCACACACATGCCCTAGGAGCATGTGTGCACCACACGTCATTTTGGAAAATGCATTTTGTTTGCACTTTTCAAAATTGCACATGTTTACTATCGAAATGAAATAGCAGTATGCAAAATGTTGCGGGCGAAAAAACCTCAAATTGGCTGTAGGTGTCACACTTGACCTGGGTCACAGCAACACAGTCCCCCTATTGTACATCATTATGTGCAACCTTTGTAATTACCCAGTGACCCTGAACTGCACATCCGCCTCAGATGCAAGAAATCTAGTGGTCATCTCATGCACAACATTCAGTGCTCTCCCTCCTTCCCCCAGTGGACTTTGCACTTTTATGTTAGCTGGGACTCATTAAAAGGACGGCATTGGCCTGTGTTATGATGTATCTGTGCATTTGTACCTGTTTGTTGTGTACCTCTTCATGCATGTTTTATACAAGAGCCATACCTACTCGCTTTGTCAGCGACTGTTTCGCTAAGCAATTACGATTTTCCTCAACCAATCTGGTTACATTTCAAAACGTGGTGTCCTATAGCAGATGGCTCTGGGGCTTGGAACTGCTAGCCCCAAGTCAACACAATGCCACAAAAAACAGGATGACTAACAACACTGTGCTATTGTGTTTGGCTTAACCTGTGATCCAGAATGTTACCACAACAAAGAATATAGCAAAACAACACTCTCAGACCCTTTAAACATGCCTATTTCAAAGTGGAATACTCTGCTAAAACAGTTTCCATTGATTTAAGGCTGAAAAGCAAGGATTACAAATAAAATAAAGTGCCGCAATAATGTTGCAAAATTTCCATATTTGTGCTGCAAATTTTCGATTTTTGTGCCACAAAATTTGCAAAGCTATGCCACACTATCCTGGGAGGTCTGATTATTAGTTGTTATTATTGGTTGTGTTTAATCATAATTTAGTTTTTTAAATGTTTATTATTTTTTGGGATTATGATTATTTTAAAGTTTTTATATAATTTGTATATTATAGGTATATTTTTTCAATCTAATTTTTTTAAGTTAATATATGTTTTAAAGTTAATATAGTGTATATTGGTGCAAATTGAATATGCTTACCTATTTTATGATGATACTGTAGTCTTTATTTTTGTTGTCAATATTTATGACTTTACATACCTTATGGAATTTCAATATTTGTGTCCTCAATATTTTTACAGGGATATTTAGGTTTCACAATATTTTTATCCTGATATTATGTCACTCTATCCTGATTCAGCTAACTTTCAAATTATATGAGTGTTTGATTTCATTTACATTTCTGGTGAGAAATGTGAGAAAAGATCTAGACCCTCATTACGATGCCAGGCGGAAAAGAGTCCAACCAACATCATTCTGGGATCGGGACCACCTGACAAGTAGGAGGTTGGCTCGACCTCCAAATTACAATTTGACCGCTGTGTAGGTGGTCTGAAACATGCCCTTTTGCATTGAGGTTTGTTCTGCAGCCCAGAAAAGGGCTGCAGCACAAGCCTCATTGCAAAAAGGCATATTTGGAAACATCCCTGCACTATGTGCCAGGCACCCTGTGGTGCCTGGCACAGGGAGCATGGATGCTTCGGGGGCCCAGGGGGTACGGGGGCCCTGCTAGGGGCCCCCAAAGTCCTTTTCCAACAGCCTTCCAATGGCGGTCGGACAGCCATGGAAAGGCTGTCAGAAAGGGATATCGTAATCCCTACGGCGGTTCCTGAGCAGGCACCGCCTCTATTGTAGGGTATTATGCTGTGACCGACAGTCCGACGGGCTCCTTGAGCCTGTTGGAAGCATCGGTCGGTCCCTTTGCCCGTTTGCTCCGACCACCCCATCATAATGAGGCGGTCAGACCGCGGCACCAGATTTCGGACGGACAGCCCCCTACAGGCTGCCGGTGGCGGTCCGTTCGACATCATAATCAGTCCCTTAATTTCCAGACATCTCAACCCACAGGAGGTGACTGGGTAACTGGAGAGCAATTGATGTGTGGTGTCTGTAGTTGATGCATTTGTCACTGCTCAATGGATGCCTGGGTGGAATTTTTATATCCGCCGGTGGAATCAGAAGAATTTCGTAATTCTGCGTAATGCAGAATTACTGATAAATTCTGCAACTCCGCCGGCGGAATTAATCTACAGTGGTTGGTTTCTAAACAGGGCTGGAAGAGGGAGAAGTCCCTCTATGCTTACAAACCACTGCAGATCAAAGTTTAATCTGCAGTGGTTTTTAAACATAGAGAGACTGCTCCCTCTTCCGGCTGTCTAGAAACCACTGACTGCACTGAACCCCTTGACGCCCTTACATGCTCTGCAGTAATCACTTTTGGAAAGTTTGTTAGGGATTGCCCTTGGCAGAGGCATTTATTTTTAAGGGGGTGCACATTTATTCCTCCCAAGTCAGTTGTGTGATAGATACATTGATAAACATTGCCAATATGTGACATTTAGTAATGATTGTGACAAAGACGTAGGTAAAGCAAACCTACCAGTGATCTAGTATTGACCTTTCAGATGATGTTTGGCTTAACTAATGTGTGAAATGTAGGTCTTCACATACACAGTGGAAGGTGTGTCTTACTCCTTTCATGAATAGTCAGTTTTTCCACTGGGCCGTCGACACACCTGGCTATAGAGTGATATTGAGCTGTTTCATATTTTACCTTTTTGATACACGCTGTCTTGTGGTCTTAGATGACTTCTACTCAAAGTAGACAATTCTCCTGTCCAGCAAAGTGTCTTTGATTTTTTTACAGGATGCATTTGGGAAGATGAGGTTTCCATTATTGATGACTATTGATACGGAGGTGCAAATTTCATCCTGCATTAAGCAGCATTTCTTATGGGGAATAGAATTAGTCCATAAAAGAATACCACTTTGGCCACCAAGTTTTTGATGCTTTCCCTCAGAAACAGGCCCACCAAGGTTGGGGTGGTCGGGTGCAGAAGGAGGACTGTAGGTACTGTTATGTTTGGCCAGATGTTTATCTATTTTAAGCTCTGGGACATTACTAGGATTGTTCTCCTGTTGGTGGTTTCCACTCTCTGGTCATTTACTGAACGCTCTATCTGCTATGAGCACATTTGCATTGACCATCCAGAGCTCTGATCAGAACAGATGCACTTGCCTGGTGCGCTGGTATAGTGTTTATTCACTTTAGTTAAGTCAAGTCCTCAGGAGGTTTCAGAGTTTTCTACATATCACCCTAGGAAGTGCGGGTGGGCGATAACACCTATAATTTCACAAAATGGCAGCTACTTTTGTGAAATGATTATTTATCCCAAGAGAAACTAACATTTTGCCCATTCATACAAACGTACTATTTTGTTTCCTATGTTGGCTGCCTTTTAATCTGCCCTTCCTGACAATAGCTTCACGTTCTGAGCACATGCAGGTAGTCCTTTAGAGTGGCCTCTTGCTTCACATACCCTCCTGCCTGCTTCTTCAGTCTTCAGGTCTTTGCTATAGAAGCTTTTTGTAAACTCCATTGCTTATTTGGATATTATCTGCAGTTGAGGTGTGTAAATCATACTTGATGGAGTGAAGCTCCAAATGACTTACTGCCTGCAAGATTTGCTTGAGGGAAAACTCTCCCTCTGGGCCACATGTATCAAAGTGTTTTGCATTCGCGAATTACTAAATTACTAAAGTGCGAATTGCTAAATTCGCCCTTTTGCGAATGCAAAGTGGCCTTTCTGAATGTGTGAAAGGCAATGGGATTCGCAAAATAGGTAATCACAATTTTTAGCTATTACCTCAATTGCGAATGCAAATAGAAATCGCAATTCGCGATTCCGTAATGCACATGTAAGAAGCCTTTACTAAATGCAAACTGCATTTAGGAAACGCTATTACCATAGATTTCATTTCGATAGTAAACATGTGCAATTTTGGAAAATGCATTTTCCAAAATGACATGTGGTGCACACATGCTCCTAGGGCATTTCTGCGCCTTATATGTGTCCTTTTTTTTAGGGGCACTTCAGGGGGGCCTTAGGCCACTGTGCACCCTTTCCTTTGCATTACCAATTAGGTAATCGCAATTTAGGTAATGCAAGACCATTCGTACCTATGAGCCTTGGGGCCTGTAGGAATGAATGGAGTTACAATTACAAATAGCGATTCCCTAATTGCGTTTGCAATTTTTAAGAAATTGGAGTTAGGGAATCGCTGTTTCCTGTCTGTTTTGTTACATCACATTTTGCGATTACCAAATATTTGGTAATCCCAAAATGCTATTTTTACACATGTGGCCTTCTGCTCCCAGAGCCCAGTTCATCACTTGTCTAGCTCAATGGTACCACCAGCCCCAAGCTAGCATCTCTCTGTCATCCTCTGAGGAGAGAAAGGGATTGACAGGACTCAAGACCCAGCCTGGGTGAGTGTCCATGGATCTGGCCCCACGACCCTGTGTCCTCCTTGGTTCATCCAGGCTGTGGGTACCTCTGCCGGATCCATCACTTGTTCATACAACTTCAGTGCTAAGGCTTGTGTTGAATTTAGTGACATCATTTAAATAATTGTATCGGACTGTCAGAAATTATAGCATTTTTTGGACTCAAGTTCTGAACATCATAAAACCTCCCTTCATTACATAGGAATCAATGCTTTCCTCACCACAATATTATTTAAAATACATATTCATTCCTCCATGCCTAACAATGTAGCAGAAAAGTTGATTTTGCAGGTTGTACGCGTTTTAGTTAAATAAGCAAAGGTGCCCTTTCAGCGCTATAGCAGTATATGTGCTCGCGCCGACCTATCTGCAAAACGTGTTCACTTTCTAAAACCACCCCGCTCCCTCCGCTCCACGACTGCCGTCGTCTGTACCGAAATGAATTCAGACAGTCTCTGACTGGCGGACGTGCTCTTCTAACTGCCGCTGCCACACTTTGGCACTCTCTCCCTCTTCCCTGCCTTCATCATCATCTCGCTATTCGCAAACCTGACGCCTTGCTCATGGCTGTAAATTCGATATTAGCTAATTCATTTATTCGTTCGTCCGTTCAGCCATCCATTTATTCATCCATGAATGTATTCATTAATTTATTCAAAGGTATATTATTAATTTCACTATAGATGTTAACATCACTGTTATTCTCCGCAAATTACACACTAGTTGCATTGCACATAATGCTTACCACTCCCCCCTCAAGTAGGTTTGCCATCTCCATCAGAAAATGTTTACTTTTCGCTTTGAAATAGGTATTCACTTTCAATTTGATTTTTTTTAAGTGTTGACTTTTGGCTTTACCTAAATTGTGTCAGATAGTGTCAGATTGCATACTCATAGAAAAACATAATTGTCAAGTTATCTTTGCATACTGTAATGTAGCACACTACTGGAATGGCTTTATCACTCTAGGCGCTGTGCCAGTGAATTATACGGCACAATTGATTTGATCACATCGCTAAAATGTTTTTAATTAGACTGAGCATGTGATT
The DNA here is from genome assembly GCA_963921515.1 of Calotriton arnoldi. Lineage (NCBI taxonomy): Eukaryota > Metazoa > Chordata > Amphibia > Caudata > Salamandridae > Calotriton > Calotriton arnoldi. The sequence continues at coordinate 447,826 of CAWUFW010001814.1, forward strand.
TGTTTTGCTCTTAATTAAGTCATTCTGATGTTCTTCTGTTGAATGTAAATCGGGTTTTCATACTTAGCCGTTGGTACAGGTGTAGAAAAGTAAGTGTGCGCCGCTAAGTGATCGCATTGTGTGATTGCAGTGTCTGTTGCGCACCACAAAACGCACGAATGATTAATTAATGTTAATTTTACAATTATACAATGAGTATAATTATAGAATGCGAAAGAGTATTTTCTCAAGTAAATTGTTGTTTCTTTTCCCTTTGTGGCCAATCATTTAATAATATTGTATTAATGTGTTTGATTATTTTTTTTTGTGTTTTACAGCGCTGAGTTGTGACAGGAGCCTCTTCCTAGCGCTGTTGTTAGGGCAGTGTGCATCTTGGTTAGCCCCGCCTTCTTTCCCAGCAGGAAGGCCCCATAGCTGGTGGATGAGAAGCCCCCAGTAGGTTGTTTACTTCCACTGTGGTCAGTTTTGCTCTCTCTTGGGCCCTTTCCATACTGGTGGAATTAAACCTCTCTGACTTCACTAACATGACCACAGATACCTTAGTATTGGTAACAAGATGGTGGTCAGGATCTTATAGTCAAAGAGTAAGTCTTGACTCGGGCATCTGTGAAAAGATTGAAGACCACAGGGGCACCAATGGGGAAACCCACCATGACCCATCATCAAAAAGGTGAGGCTGTTTATTGACATAAATGCTTATGGCATGTATCCTGCACATGGAATCCTCTCTGGGCAAGTTCAGGAGACAAGTCGTTTAGTTGACCTGGAGGCTTAAAATGGCATTCCCACAGCAAACACAGATGGGATTATTATGATTATAGTTGCCGACTATATAACATTTGATTGCGAAGTTGGGCCCAGTCAGAATAATCCACACTTCGTGAACGCAGTTGACGTTTCCTGACTCTACTTGAAGCTAATGTTATCTTCACCTGGCCATCGATTTCCTGCAACTGGGTGTTCTGCTCAGGAAGAGAATAACTTTCGACTGCAATTGCATCAAAGCCATTACGATCTGCACCTCTGCCTACCTAGCTGGCAAGCTCACCACCTCCGATGGCTCTCAGCACAGCTGCAGGCAGGACACCATTAACCTGGAGACAGGGCAATGCAGAGAAGGGGGCCATGATAAGCCTACGGTACGTGGAAGTAATATTAAAGGCAGCAACTTAAAAAATGAGCGTTTGTACAAACCACTGCGACTTAATGTTACCAATCGTCATTTGATAAAGCATAACTTTTGTAGACTACGTCTTGAACATTACTGGATAGTTCTTTGGTTCTTCCAAAATCTTGTCCATTTTTCCTGACTTCTGTCCTTGGGGATCCGAGGTAGAAGCGACTGACTGACACTCTGATCGCTTGAAGCATTTTCTAAACAGACGTATCCACTCAAGAACTTTTGAGCCTTGAAAAAGTCGTCAAACACGACGAAACACGTGTCGGCTGCTCTGTCCTTAGATCTCACTGACATTGAATATCAAAAAGAAACAATAAAAGCTTTTTGGGACATTGAAAACTCATTTGGTGTTTTCTATACCTTGGACCTTATCCATTTGACTCTTATTGTTGTGCTTTGATTAACATCTTTGGACCTGTTGGTTTGACGGACCTTATACTTGTATTATGTGGTGCTCTGGAAATGTTTTTCATGTTATGAATATTTGAAAGTTTCTTTCTGATATTTATTTAACACTATTTTGGTGACATAGTGTACTGGAGCACACAATACTTGTTTTTGTTTAGAATTATCCAGAATTTGTGAGGTGCTAGCTTTTGGGGTTGACCACTGTCACCTTTGTTTGTTTAGCAGACGTACAGATTACATACAAGAATTAGTACTTCAAACTTGCTTGGACTGGGAGCGAGTGGCGGCATCTTGGGATGGGGGAACCAGGGGTTGCTTGTTTTATAACTTCAAACAGTCGACCAGGCATATTTTGTTTTGCATTCTTTGAAAGTGATTAACTGGGTGGCATACAATAGAGTCTCTTAGCATAAACCAGTGGACATTGTGGGTCCTGAATATCGATAAGGGAATATCGTTATACGTTAATTGCGTGTGTGCGTATATATATATATATATATATATATACATATGTATATAGATAGATAGATAGATTCACTGACAAAAACCAAAGGTTAAAGTAACGTTATAGTTAGAGGAATATGTTAGTGACAACATTAACGTTTTGAACTAAAACATTCACAGAAATTCACCAACTATATTTAGCAGAGCTGACAATAACCTGCGCCCCCGCCATGCACTGCTTATGACCTCACATATTACATCACTCATGACATGTTCTATGACACCACTGATGACATCTCAAATGACATCACTAATGACATCATCCAATGAGTGTGCTAGTTTGTTTTATAATCTACAAAGTGGTGGGTAGCTACCATATTCCTCTTTTACCTTATTTTATACAACCTGTGACAAGGTACTGGGTGTAAGTGGTTAAAAAACGGATGTGCTTCTAATGCATCATAGGTGTGTAGAGGCACTGAACACGTTATAAATCTTTGTATTGAAGAGTAACTCTGTGTGCAAATGACAGTTGACGACTTCTGTCCAGTATGTTCCGCACAAGTTTTTTGGCTCTGCTGAAAGAGTTTTCAACATGGCAAAGGTTCTGCATAGTAGATACTAAGGGGCCGATTCCGATTTCGGCCGGAAGGGCACCGAACGATGGTTGGAGTCCTTCCGACCGAATCGGAACGTGCCAGCCGGATTCCTTTCCGACCGAGCCATTCCGATGGGCTCGGTCGGAAAGGAATCCGACTGGGATTTCCGGATGGCTTACGACGGGCTCGGAGAGCCCGTCCGCTGTCCGGAAATCCTTCAGTACTCCCCGGCCGCCTCTTCACGACCGAGGAGTACGATGGCAGTATTTTACTGCCTTTTCGTGCCGGTCTTTCCGGCACGAAAAGGCAGTCGGTAACTGTCTTTGGGGGCCCCCAGTAGGGCCCCCATGGGTGCGAGGCCGCCGAATGACGGCCTGGGGGCACCTATGGTGCCCCTCTGTTGATCCCTGCACCCGGTGGCAGGCACCTTGGGGTGCCGGCCACAGGGTGCAGGGATGAACTGCACCCCTGCTTTCCACAATGCAAGCATGCATTCCGCTCGGAATGCATGCTCCCATTGTGCAGTATACGAGTGCGACCGAACAGGGTTCGGTCGCATCGTCACTTGCAGGGCCGTAACCGACGACAGCAGGTCGGTCGGTTACGGCTCCTGACCGATGTCGGACGGACCTGAGTCCGTCCGACATCGGAATCGGCCCCTAAGTATTGTAAGCAGCCTTGAGTTATTAGACAGAAAATGCCTCAGCATGACAATTTCTAAATAACATAAAAGAGTGTGTGCACCAGGTACTGACCTATGTACATGCTCTTGTTTAGCTTTAGAATATGGTGTAAAGTTTTCGGCACAATATGAAGGCTGCAGGTAGTATGACCTTTAGCACATTCAAACCTTGGTTATTGTGTGCGAATAGTGTCTCTTTGGACAAATTTTGCATACAGTGTACACTGTACTTAGTAATTACTTTTTAATACTCTATGGTGTATTTCTCATGAGAGTTTCACTATCTGCAAACTGTTTGGTACATAGTAAACTCTTTCAATAGAGTAAACAGTGTTTACAGTACCCACTTTTCTACTCATACCCACTTTATTTCTCAATGTAGGTTCGGTGACTGTGAGATATTTGATGAAGATAAAGGCTGTCCATAGTAGGTTATTAATTTTGGAAGAGACGTTGAGTATCTTGAGGGTCCTGGCTTTCTCTGAACACTTGTATAATGATTGAACCCCGTGTGCAATGAGGGTTTACCATACATCTGTGGTTGATTGTTAATGTGAACTAGGCTACCTGTGATTGTGAAGTGTATGTTATAGGGTTAATGTTGCACATAACCCATGCTTGCTGCACCTAAGGGAGTTGTATCTGTGGAGGCATTGATGATGCTTCATATTTTTCAGAGTTATTTTGTACTTGCTTCCAGGCCTCTAATGTCATACTAGTTTATATAGCAATGTGTGCAAAGGAAGCTTGGATGATGCCATCAGTGACATTATCAGTGATGTCATCAATGATCTCATTTGAGATGCCATCATTGATGTCATAAATGATGTTATAGAACATATCATGAGTGATGTAAAATGTGAGGTCATAAGCAGTGCATGGAGGAGGCGCAAGGTATTGTTAGCTCTGCTCACTATAACTGGTGAAATTCTGTGTCTTTTTAGTTCAAAACATTAATGTTGTGACTGACATACTCACTTAACTGTAACGTTCCTTTAACCTTATGTTTTTTCATTGAATTTCTAATTTTTAAAAACAAAAACAGATCTTTTTATCCCACCTAATTATTACGTTACTTTAACCTTTGTTTTTTTCAGTGAATTAAAAGGGTTTTTTTTAACATAAAGTAATATTTTTTTACCATACGTAAAGCCAACCCCTCATCGTGCACAGTCTCTCTCGCTACCCAGCCACCCAGATATCTGTATTTCTTTAACCTTAATTTCTCAAAAACTACTGAACGGATTTACACCTAATCACAAAAAGCACAATCTGAGTACCAAGAAATAGCTTCCTGCCAATTTGGTGTATTTCAGTTCAGTTGTTTTTGCTGTAGCCCTCTCTAAAGAAGTCTATGATTTTGCGTTTTGGGACCCATCTTTTTTCTCGGCCTCCACTTGACGGATCAACCCCGAAACCTTCCATGCACAAACTAGTCAAGAAGTTGTAAATTAATTTGGTTTTCCCCCTCCTTTCTCAGCCGCATTATATGTGCAACAACTGGTATTGTTCTGTGAAGTCTGATGGAGGCCACGTACCATCACAAGCACCACTTTCGTTAGGCTGTTTGTCAGCGGAATCTTGGCTACATTGACGGAAATATATATATTTTTATTGTCTCAATACCTAAGCTACGACGGGGAGGTAATTGGGAATTACTCCTCAGACAACTTGAAGGTCGATACTTATTAAATCTCGATATAAGAATGCCCAATGGGTTACACCTTGGAGAGGAGTTGCAAAATTTCCTGCGGGACAATATGAGGTGAATACAGATGATTGATCACACAAGCGACAAATAAGAACTGTGAAACTGAGAACTTTGCCTTTTACTATATTAATACAGTTTATCTCTACATATGCTGCTATTTATTATTATTATTTTTGCTTCTTATTCTGCACTGCACTTTCACACAACAGCACTTTATGGTTTTGGAACCAGGTTTGCAGAAACTATCCCCAAGTACTGTGTGATCATATAGGTCGTATTCTTTTGTGGTTATGAATTATTGCGTTGAGTAATATATTATAAGCTGCTATATTAGATAGTACATGTCACAAGTTTGGAATAATATGAGGACACTCCCCTCTCATACCGCGATAGTCAGGGATCAATTTAGGAATCTAGGGCCAGGTGTACGACCATTTTGCATACGCAAAATCGGTCGCAAAATGATTTGCGCATGCTAAAATGGCCGTTTACTATGTGCAAAAGCCACTCACAATTGCCTCAATAAAATTGCGAGTAAATACCGACACGCAAAAATAGCCCATACAATTTCTGACTCGCTAATTCCGATACGCAATTTGCGAGTCGCAAAATTGCATGTACATAACAATCGCAAATTGCGAAAACACGCAAAAAGACCATTTTGCACATGCAATTTACCACTAAACAGCAACAGGTGGTAATCAGGTCCAACCCATAAAAAGACACCCAGAATGCATCACAAACCTTACCACAATGGCTGCCCTGTATTGGCTAGCAAGGAGGAGGTGGATAATGGAGGCATGGCAGAGGAGAAGAAGACAGGAGAGGATATTCAGAGTCAGGCTGACATTGTTGGATAAGACTGAAGAGGAGATATATGATCAGTACAGGCTAAGTAGCAGGGTCATACTAGAGCTCATTGACATCTTGAAGCCACAACTTGAGAGTAGTACCATGCGCAGCAATGCTATTCCCACACATGTGCAGGTTTTGTGCTCCCTCCACCTCTTGGCCACTGGTAGTTACCAGGATGTCATAGCAGTGGCTGGTGGTGTATCTCAAAGTGCGCATTCGTGTTTCTTCCATTACTTCTTAGACGCAATGCTACACCACATATATCAACACATATACATGCCCCGTGACAATCAGGAATTAGACCAGATGAAATTGGATTTCTACAGGTTAGCAAGATTCCCACAGGTAATAGGGTGCATAGATGGGACACGTGCCCATTTGTCCACCATCCCGCATCGAATATATTTTCCGTAATAGAAAAAGTACACATTCCCTCAATATTCAAGTAGTGTGTAACGCTAATAACATCATAACAGATATTGTAGCCAAATACCCAGGAAGCACCCAGGATGCATTCATTTTCCACCACAGTGGCCTACATCAAAGGTTAGAAAGAGGTGACTTTGATGATGGATACCTCCTAGGTAATGTTATCACCTGTTCCCAAACTTATGTCAATGTCATAGTATGTCTGTAAGCATTCAACATCAACATCATATGTCTCACAACAGGTGACAGTGCGTATGCTCTGCGTCCGTGGATCCTCACACCGTACCTGTCGCCCACCAACATCCATGAAAGGAGGTACAACACTGCACACAGGCGCACCAGGGCAGTGATTGAGCGTACTTTCGGTATACTGAAATCGCTCTTTAGATGCCTACATAAGAGTGGGGGAGCTCTGCAGTATGTGCCAGAGACAGTCTGTAAAATTGTGGCAACATGTGCCATGCTGCACAACATGGCCTGCATGGGTGGACTGCCCATGGATGTGTCTGACCCAGATTCTGAGGATGATGGACCGGGACCACCTGCCCAACAACTAAGGGATGGCAGCACTGCAGCAGAGGAAAGAAGACGCAGGGACCAGATTGCAAACAACTATTTCTGAAAGGTACTTACACTCAGCTGTACAAAAGACATGAGTAATTGTGAATGCCAATGGGTGTTTAATTTTGCACATATCCATTTGTAAAGTAAGACCACATGTCCAACAGTAACCTTAGCATAAGTACACCTATGGGAAAATAAATGGGATTCGTCACCAATAGAAAATAACTCAAATGTACATGTAAGATGTTTGGGTAACAGTGAAATGTCATTTCCTGCCCCTGCGCATGGCCTGGCCAGAGTTGCCACTAGCCATCCCAAGGTTGCGGCTGCTGCTTCTGCGCAACATAGGTGCATCTGTGGCTGACATGCTGCTGCTGCTTGATAACTCACTATCAGTGCCACCAAGTCCAACATCCCCAAGTAACTGGTTCGTCTGCAGTGTCTCAACTGCAGCGGTGATTTTCTCCAAACCATGCGTCACATCGCCGCAGTAGCGGCCCATTTCCACTTGTAGGCCAAGTGTGCGCTGACTCTGTCTATTGGTGGCATGTGCCAGCCTGTTGATTGCCCTGGTGAGACTGTCCATTTTTTGGCCCCTGCTGCGCTCAATGCGCCTCTGGTTCTCTCTTTCCGCTGCAAACTCCTTGGCCAAGTCTGCCACGGTGCTGGTGAGGGCATCCAGTTTTGCCTCTATTCTGGACTGGTTTTGTGCCAGTTTTGTTGTCACCATGCGGAAGCCCTGTGTCATTCTCATATTTCACTGTTTTTGTATCTGGTTATGCAGGCGCTGAATCTGCAGCATTTCTCTGTCAATGGGAGCTGACATTGCCTGCCTGAATGACCCAGTTGTGGAGATGCCATGGGACCGACGCTGGGACTGTTGGGTTCTCGGTGCACAACGCACACGGGTGGACTGAGGGCCTGGTGGTGTGATGTCGTGCTGCGCTGCTGAGTTGGCAGTTGGTGTTGACAAGGGAGTGGTTGCAGCCGCAGTGGATGGGTTGTCAGTGGGCCTATCCCCACTCGTATCCCCAGCATCCTTCCTCAATTTCCTCAGGCTCCTGGCTACTCGAAGTGTCCCCATCGGTGTCCTCTGCTACAAGTGGTGTGTTTATGTGACAAAAGAGATGACAGATGATAATAAAAGATGTGTTTCACTGTATCAGTGTTATGACTATGTTAATCAGCTCAAGTCATTCCCTCACTACACTTATTTTGACACACACTACATCTCCCATGATGCAACACTAGAGTTGTTTGTACATGGATGTATGCTTGTGTTTGATTAGTATGCATGCACAGTACAGGCGTTGGTGGGTATGCACACGTCACATGCACAGTTTTCACTTACCAGGAGTTATGGATGGCTGGGATGTATCCAGGGTCCCAAAGCCTGCTACAGCTGCCCTCTCCAGGGTGGCTTCCACCATTGCCTCTGCTGGTGTCGGGTCTGCAGATGTGGATGGTCCACCTCCTGTCTGTTTTGCTGCTTGAAGGCGCTCTGCCACCCTCTCTTTTGCCCTGGTGCGAAGGTCATACCATCTTTTCTTAATATCATCGATGGTGCTGTGTGCTACTCCCAGGGCATTGATCCTTCTCTGCATGCTGCGCCAGATCTTCTTTTTCTCAGTTTCAGCCAGACGGTGGGATGTTCTGCCAAATAATTCCTCGTGATGATTGCAGCATTCTTCTGTTATTATCTCGAGTTCTTTTTCAGCGAACTTCAGCATGCGCAGCCTCTGCTTGGTGCCCTTGTTGGTATCCTTGCTGGTCATCTTTGCTCTCTCAGCAGTGTCTCACTATGCTGCTGCACCAGTACATGTGCTTGTTTGTGATCAGGAGTTGATTTGGGCACCACTTCCTGTTTGGGGGGTCCTCATACACAACCAGGAAGTTTAACTTTTTTTTAATGAATTTTGGCTGTTTGCGAGTGCTTTATTGCGATTTTCACGCACACTCGCAAATTGCGCATGCAAAAAGGATGTTTATATGGGTCTCGCTATTTGCGATTCGATTGCGACTCGCTATTAGCGATTGTCCCAAATTAGCGTTGCGAGTCAATAGTGATTCGCAATTTAGTTGGCGGAGGTGTTGGTAGGTAGCGATTAGCGACTCGCTAATAGCGACTCGCTAATTTTCGCTATTTGCGAGTTGCTATTTTTGGTGGTCGTACATCTGGCCCTAATCTGTTAAGTACCTGAACCGAATATATCATGAAGTTAAATCTTGGGCACAATTGGTTTAATAAGGAATTATTTAAAATTCTTATAGTATTTTTACCAGTTTGAACCTAATAACTTTTACATATATATTTATTTATGTGTATGTATTCCTTTTAGGCAAAGTTTTATCTATCTATTAATTGAGATTTTCATGTTGTCCTGGATTCGCTATTTGGAAATAAATCTTATACAAATGTCTATCTATTCCTGTTGGTATTTATTAATGCCATAGGTGCTATCTATTTTTATGAGTCAACCATGTTTTAGTATAGCAATATCCGTTGTGTACATTCATCACCATGATTAATGCGACAGTTTGTCTTTCTACAATCCAATAACCTTTGTATTGTCTGTTTTCAGTGGTTTTGTTTGCAGGATATCACATGAGCATTAGACAAAAAAAGTATAAAAAAAGACGCTTCAAGACGAATAGTATATGTGAACAAGGCCAGGCTTGGCCGAAAGGCATCATATCGTATGGACATCCTATCAAAATAAATTGCACGTATTAACTTGGAGTCTGTGTCCGGTCTTCATTTTGGATTTCAGGAGTTTGAACAATATATAATATTATATATATATAATGTGGTGTATTGGCTTAGATTCATTGATGATATTTTTATAATTTGGAGAGGGAGTGAGCTCAGTGCTACTAATTTTATAAGTGATATCAATAAGAACAATGTGAACCTTAAGTTTACATCAAATGTGAGTAGTCAGACAGTAGAATTCCTTGATGTAAAAGTATATATTTCGGAAATGAAGATTGTGACAACTTTGCATAGGAAAAACATGGCTGGTAACACCACATTGCATGCACAGAGTGCTCATACTAAACATCTAATAGCCAGTATCCGTTTTGGGGAATTCCTAAGATTAAAAAGAATTTGCAGAATGGAAGAAGAACTTGCTAAAAGCATGGAGGAAGCTATAGTGAGGTTCAAAGCGAGGGGATATACCAATAGAGTCCTGACAGAAGCGGCCAACAAAGCCAAAATTAGAACGAGGGAATCCCTGCTACTTCAGTACAGTGAAGGAAGCACTAGTAAAGCCACAACAACAATATCAGAATTAAGAGAAGATAATAACACAGCTAGGCTTATAACTAAATTTAGTGGCCAACAAAGACAGATAAAAGCCATCATCAAGAAAAACTGTCCCATTGTATTGACTGATGCTGTTTTGGCCCCAAGACTACCTGCGGCTCCGTCTATCACATTTAGAAGGGCGTCTTCTATGAGAACGCAGCTAGTGAAAGCAAGCCCTGAATTAAGTCTGATTACCTCATGGCTTAAACCACGAAATGGGTTTTTTAAGTGCTCGTCTTGTAGAGCCTGTAAATTTGGTGTCAACACCACACATTATGAGACAGCCTTTGACACTGATAAGGTAGCCATTTGAGGCAATTTCAACTGTAGAACGGACTTTGCTGTGTATGTTCACACGTGCACTTGTGGCTTAAAATTTGTGGGCAGCACTAAGCTGCAAGTGAGAATTCTACAGCACTTGAGGGCTATTGTTAATAGCGATGTGACATATCCTGTGGCCAGACATTTCAAAGCCGTACATAATAAACTTGAATGTCTGAAATACTTTGTGGCTGACTCAGTCCCTACCCTGAGAAGAGGAGGCAATAGAGAGAAACTGCTGCGCCAGCTCGAGACTCGTTTGATATTAGAGCTGGACAGTAAGACTCCTAACGGGCTGAACAACAACGAAGATTTGCATAATTTTTTATAATAGTAATTCACTTCACTGTACATATATCCAGTATTTGAGATATTTACCTAGTGTTTTTGATACTTATACAATTTACTCCATATTTATCCCGCCGTGTATTTTAGCTTAATTTATAAAACACAAAAACATTTTTATAAAATAGAAAACTTTTGTTTTTTAATAAAAATTATAAAATAAATATTAAAAATCCACCGTAGCATGACACACAGATTTGCACAATTTTTGCACATTAGCACTTTCATAGTTAACTTGCACTTTAAGATTTAGTAAGCACATTAGCACTTTATCCTATCAGATATTATGTTTACAATTTATATTGCTGCTATAAGCCTAAGCGTTTAACCAGCCTTTTTCAAGTTCAAGTGATATTTCTTTTAAATAGGCATATGTAGTTTGTTTTATCATTATATGAGATAAGCATATCAAAGTATGTTGGTCAACGCATTTATGCGGATATAATTAAAGCAGTCAATCCTGGTACTATGGAGATTGAATATAGTCTGGGTATTAAGTTTCAGTATGGATTATAATGGTTAAAAATGATGTTTTAACTCAATTCATGATATGAACTTTTTAATATATATTTATTTATTTATGTATATATTTATATATTACAAACATGTGCCTAGAATATAATAGCTACTAAAGCGTTAAATAAAGAATTGCGTACCTAAAAGTGGAGTTCGTGCCCTTCTATTGCGATCGCACTGAGGAGGAAGTAAAGGAGGGGCGCTGGTTGGTGTTCTCGATATATATATATATATATATATATATATATATATATATATATATATATATATATATATATATATATATATATATATATCCAAACAAAGGTTGCCCTTGATGAAAACGCCACTCCTTTTATTTGAAGATTGCAGGATTTCAGTTTCCCAACACGAATCAAAGTTGAAAGCCTAACGCGTTTCAGGCGCTTGCCGTCCTTGTTCACAGGCTGTAGGGAAAAGGGAAAGAAACATCCGCTACTTCGTGTGACATCCGCTTAAATATTAAAGTCCCGCCCTGATAGGCGTAGGCACCCAAGGCCTTCTGGTCTTTGCAGTTCACATTTAAGTATAACCACAGTGGGTGCAGCCGTACACTTAGATAAAGTCCAATGTCTGCACCCAGCCTGTGAACAAGGACGGCAAGCGTCTAAAACGGTGCATTCTGGGGCCCGTAGTGCAAGCTATGACCATGTGACCACTTGGTATATATCTCACTCACCTGTGACCAAGGCGTTACATCGCCGAAACGCGTAAGGAATGAGAGTGGACATTTATGCTGTGTCACGAGTAAGCCTGGGCGTAGTTCGCGAAGTAGCGCTACGCGAAGCTACGCAAAGTGCAGTTCGCACTACGCGAGCTACGCGTAGCACTACGCGAACTGCGTAGTGCACTGTTCGCAATGATTGCACAGTGCCGGATGCTTGTCCGCACTGTGCAATCATTGAAAACGGCATCTTGCACAGTGCGAGCTGTCTTTTACTGCCGCTCGAGTAGATTTTTACTCGAGCGGCAGCTTTCTCAACGCGGACTGGTAGTTTCTCATCGCGAGCGGTCGCGAGCATACGCGACCACTCGCAATGAGAAACCTGACCTCCCGCGTTGAGAATCTCGCCGGGAGGTTTATTTTCCACGCTCGCGATCGGCAACTTGATGTTGCTGATCGCGAACGAGGAAAAAGTCTCGCCGGGATGTCATTTTGCTTGCTCGCGGTCGCCAACTTGACGTTGAGGACCGCGAGCAAGCAAAAAATGACCGCTGCACTACGCTACGCTACGCGTGTTTGCACTGTGCTACGTGCAATTAGCGTTGTGCGAAGTAGCGCAAACTTCGCAAACTACGCGAGCGTAGCGTAGTGCTTTGCCCAGGGTTAGTCACGAGACGAATAAAGTCCTTTTGCAAACAAGTCTACGTTGTGGCTTTGAACTTTGTGTGCCATTAACCTGACAGGATTTCCATTCCTGTATACAAAGCCCGCCCTGCAGGGTCGGGGGCCTCCGGTAAAATGGAACTTTGCTTGGATGTTAATTGAGGAGGCATGACCCGCTGAAACCACGCACCAGCCACCGGACTGCCATGGATATTGGGTGCTGGTTTAAGAAAGGGAGACGAGAGGGGAGATTCCTCTCTCTGAGAATGCCGCATTGCAAACAATACACAGAAGCGTGACAAGCAGCAGCACTGTGCTAATTATTTGGGCAGCATACACCTATAAAATGGGGCTCTGTTTTTATTACATCTACGTGACACTGGTACTGTAACGCGATTGTGGCATAATGGACAGATCACGGTGCCACGTTAAGAAATGATAGTGCCGGTGCATTCTGGGGCCCGTAGTGCAAGCTATGACCATGTGACCACTTGGTATATATCTCACTCACCTGTGACCAAGGTGTTACATCACCGAAACGCGTAAGGAATGAGAGTGGACTTTTATGCTGTGTCACGAGACGAATAAAGTCCTTTTGCAAACAAGTCGACGTTGTGGCTTTGACCTTTGTGTGCCATTAACCTGACAGGATTTCCATTCCTGTATACAAAGCCTGCCCTGCAGGGTCGGGGGCCTCCGGTAAAATGGAACTTTGCTTGGATGTTAATTGAGGAGGCATGACCCACTGAAACCATGCACCAGCCACCGGACTGCCATGGATATTGGGTGCTGGTTTAAGAAAGGGAGACGAGAGGGGAGATTCCTCTCTCTGAGAACGCTGCATTGCAAACAATACACAGAAGCGTAACAAGCAGCAGCACTGTGCAAATTATTTGGGCAGCATGCACCTATAAAATGGGACACTGTTTTTATTACATCTACGTGACACTGGTACTGTAACGCGATTGTGGCATAATGGACAGATCACGGTGCCACGTTAAGAAATGATAGTGCCGGTGCATTCTGGGGCCCGTAGTGCAAGCTATGACCATGTGACCACTTGGTATATATCTCACTCACCTGTGACCAAGGCGTTACATCGCCGAAACGCGTAAGGAATGAGAGTGGACTTTTATGCTGTGTCACGAGACGAATAAAGTCCTTTTGCAAACAAGTCGACGTTGTGGCTTTGAACTTAGTGTGATATATATATATATATATATATATATATATATATATGATAGACTTAAAAAACATGAGGAGAAAATAAAAATCCGGAAGGCTCACAAATTTGCGCGCGACAAAGTCGACTATGAGCAGGGTCAAATATTCACGTTCGCGCGCAAATTTGAAACCGCAAAACGAATGAGATTCAGTGATAGATCCAAGAACAATGTAGCAAATGTGATAACAGAATCTGGAAACACAGTCATTGAAGAAATGTCCAGCACAGATGCAGAGTCACTCACAAGTGACACAGGCTCAGAAGGCGGCAGTATGAATACAACAACTGAAAGAACTAAGTTAAGCCTAGGTGAGGAAGTTGATTTTTTAGCCGTAGATCACCGACAGACCCTGAGGCCGAGAACTCAAAAGAGGCCAACAGAAAAAGAAGGAATACAAGAAGAAGGGTAAGGCGCAAGAGGCGGAAATCAAAAACCAAAAAGAGCTCAATGGCGCAAGAAGCAACGTTAGATGATAATACCATCATAAATCTATCACCTACAACATTAACCCAGGCAGAAAAACAAATATTATCGCTGGGATTGAACTTCTGTCCAGAGAGCAATTTTAAGTACACAAAAACAAGAGTGGATGTATTCTGTTTTATTCGTAAACTCAAACTTAAGAAATTCTTTACCATCAAAAATGGCCTAGAACAAACAAAGTGGACGCAGCAACATTCTGAGGGTAATACAAAAATGCTTCAAGTGTCAGACATACCAACGTTGTTAACGCTACAAGCACTCAGTGATGAAACCAGCTCTATCAATCAGGAATCTAATGATTTAGAGTGTACTCAGGAAAGATTGCAGAGTAACAACATATCACAAAGAGGAGCTGGAAGCAGCCCATTTAAATCAAAATCTACCTTCCTGCCAGTTATGCCATCGACATTTATCATAAGAGAGTAACTGAGGACATAAAAAACTATACCATCAAGTCAAACATAAAAAACGCAACAAACGCAACAAACAATACAACAAAATACAATATGCCAAACTAATCAAGAAATTGAAAGACAATCATGAGGTTATTATAAACAAATCAGATAAGGGCGGGAACATTGTGTTATGGCCCAAAAAGGAATATCTGCAAGAAGCCAAGAGACAGATAAACAATGAAGAATGCTACAAAAAAAGCAACACTAAGGAATATAACAACGCCAAGGAAATCCTCAAAAAGATCTGCAACAGTGGAAAAGGGAGGGACTAATATCAACTGAAGAATACAAATATATGTATATTGAATATCCAGTGGTCCCTAACATATATTTTATCCCGAAAGTCCACAAGAACATCACACCCATACCAGGCAGACCCATCATCTCTGCGATCAACAGTATGGGGGAACATATTGCACAATATGTGGATTTCTTTTTACAAGACATTGTTAAAGGGCTACCGAAATGTATAAGCAATTGAGAGGTGTAGCCATGGGGGCCTGTTTCTCCCCCAGCTACGCATGCTTGCATGTGGGCTGGTGGGAGGAACAGGTCCTGAGAAAGGTCCACAAAGACGTTTACAATCAACATTCATGCACTGGCTGCGGTATATAGTTGATGTTTTTATTGTGTGGAAGGGCAATGAGGAGAGTGCTAGGGAATTCATCCAGAGAATTAACATTAATTCTGCCAACCTCAAATTTACCTCTCATATGAGTCGGAAAAGTATTGAATTCCTAGATGTAAGGGTATATATAAATGAAGGAAGTATAGAAACAACGTTATTCCGAAAGGAGACAGCCGGCAATGCCACATTACATGCTAGCAGCTCACACCCAATGCATCTCATAAAAAGTTTCCCGTATGGAGAACTACTTAGATTGAAACGAATTTGCAGCGTACAAAAGGACTTAGAAGACTGCACACAAGAAGCGCTCACCAGACTCAGAAAGAGAGGATACAGTGAAAAGATATTGAGGGAGGCAGAAAGAAAGGCAGATGAAAGACCCAGAGCATCACTCCTACCTAAGACAATTGTAGAAATAGAGCCCACACAGATGGATGAGAGTCCCAGACTCATCATGACATACAGTAAACAAGAAAGAAAAGTGAGATCTATTATATACAAGAACTGGCCTATCGTTTTGACTGATGGTGTCCTTGGCACTAGACTCCCCCCACAGCCCAATATCACTTTCAGGAAATCACCATCTATGCGATCACAGCTAGTGAAAGCCAGTCCCAACTTATGTCCAACCACCACTTGGCTTAAACCTAGACAGGGATTTATCAAATGCTCGACGTGCCGAGCGTGTAAGTTTGGTAAGAACACTACACATTACAACACTCTATTTTGCTCGGAAGAGATTGCTATTAGAGGCAGGTACAATTGCAGGACAGAATATGCGGTGTATGTTCTGACATGCACCTGTGGCTTGTGATACGTTGGAAGTACCAAGGTACAGGTGCATGTCAGAATATTGCAACATCTAAGAGCAATCGTAAACAATGACACCGCATACCCCGTGGCACGCCATTTTAAGAGCGTTCACAACAACAACTTAAACTGCTTAAACTATTAGGTTGTTGATGCCATCCCCAAGTTCAGAAGAGGTGGGAATAGGGAGAAGCTTTTGAGGCAACTCGAGACCCGCATGATCCTTGAACTAGATTGTAAAACACCTAATGGGTTAAACAACACAGAAGATATGCATAATTTCCTGTAACTAACTGATATGTGTCCCATTACCACCAATCTTTACTGTGCCATTTAGATATTCCCGTACCAAATAGAAGTAAATGACCGCCGTGACCCTGTAACAATAAGATTCTTTAATTCCAGGTGTTTTTCAACAATTATTTGGGTTTTTATATTGCACCAGCACTTTATTCTTAGACTAAGTATTGCACTTTTTTAGCACTTAGCACTTTCAGGTAGCACATTTTGCACATTATGCTAATGCTGCTAGGTACAGAAGCACTTTTAGATGAGAGGATCATCTCATGATTAAGAATACAGAATATGCATTTACACACATGGTAATATATAAAATATAAATATAAATAAAATTAATACAAATAGGATAAGACCCTCTGCAAGATATATAATCCAGCATTTATGCTGATATTAGGTATCATGGTGAATATTTTTAGGCTTGGTATCATATTTACTAAATACATTAGCGAAATTCTGTACATAATGGGTCTATAGACATGTGAAACTATGGGCTGAAACAGTATTGCGATTCATTCACATTTATATGCATTTTTTTTATATATGTATATTTATGTATGTATGAAGTATATTTATAGCTGGGTCTGGTGGCTCAGTGGACTAATGCATCCACTGCAGGGGCCTGTGTTCGACCTCATGGTCACAGGTTCGAATCCTGGCGGGTCCACTCAGCCTTTCATCCATTTGAGGTCGATAAAATGAGTACCGTTGGGTAACAATAAACATCTGTTATTCAGCGCCAAGATGCCCCGCTGCTGGGGTGAACGTGCGCTTTACAAATACACATGTTATGTTATAGATATTTATTTATCTATTTATTTCATTCTTACTCATTTGATTCCTTTTATTTGCCCAGATTGAGGATTACATTCTATTCCATTTCAAACATGGTAGTACTCCATACAGAATTCACATATGCAGTCCTCTATCTATCAGCATGAGAATGTGATGAGGTGATCTTCAGTGTTTCTTTTATGTTAATTATACACGTGACACTTGGTGGGTGTGAGTGTAACAGATAAAGAGTATGGCGGACTGCGTTCCGATATGTGATCAAGGGCATTGTGTTGCTCGAAACGCGTCAAACTGAGGTGTGTGAGGAATAAATCTTGCCATCCTATCTTGGTGTCCGTTACTCTCTTTTTCATCGTATGGAGGTTCGGAGAGTTTCGTGGTTCAGATATATATATATATATATATATATATATATATATATATATATATATATATATATAATATATATATTGTTCTCAATATATATATATATATATTGAGAACAAAAGAGGCATGGAGCACTCACAGGACATCTATAAGATTTAATCTGAGCGAATGCATTCCGGCACACTGCCTTCTTCAGTACTCATTAGTTAGCACGATGATTTGCATGTGTTTTTAAATAGCATGGCGATCATTTTCATTGGAGAACACAGAAACGTAACCAGCAAAAAGGGACTGCCATTCAAAGTCTAAATACCAGTGTTGTTGGCCGCCATGCCAGTATGTTAATTCTTGACTTACAAGCCTAATAGAAAACACTTAGTTTTCATTATTTTAGAGTTCTCATAGTCTCAAATGACCGCATGCAGCATTTGTTCTTGCAAGAATGAAAAATTAAAATGTTTGTTGTACCTTGTATGTGGGCCAAATCACTGCAGTCCTTTAAATGATGAAAGGCCTCTGGTCTCACACCCAAGAAGTGCCACAGTCTTACTGTCCCTCGCCGCTGCCGCTGTGTAAATGTAGTTCAACCCCGTTGGTTTCAGTCTGTATGAATGCAATCCATTAATTCAATAATTAACAAACCTTCTGCTTGACAGGTTTGTATTTTCATTCCAAATGTGGCGGTTCTGGCAGGAGGTGGGGAGCCGGCAGGGACCGCGGGGGCCATCAGGCTCCCGCTGTGGTCCACAACAAAGGGCCCGATTACGATCTCGTAAGGAAGGCCATTCCAGACCCGTCCAGAGTCGGACCTTCCAACTGACTCATACTGGGATCCGGTTTTCCCAAATGACGCAGTACGATGCCCAAAACCTTTTACTTACCGAACGACTCGGTCACTGCGACTGGATTTTCCCAACAAGACCTCTCCGGAAAAGTAGAAAGGAGTCGTCCAGAGGCATTTCCCAGTCAGAATCCGAACGCCCAAGTACGATGAGTACTTCACATGGGCCGAATCGGTCGCCACAAGCAACACGTCAGAGCGTCCGGAAGGGGAGTATTTCAGCTCCAAATCGCGCCACAACAGGATTCCTGCGACCGAGACTGTGCAGCCATGTATCCCATCGTGCATGTCATCCCTATACTTTACATCTACGAGGAATACTACAACCCCAAATGACGCGGTCGACGCAGACGGTAAGTTAGACACCTACCCCTACACAATAACGTAACTACCCCACGCAAGACAATACAAGAGAAAGCAGGGGCGCAACTACAGTTACATTTGGGTTGGGGGAATACTTGTAGCAATGTAGAGGCAATTTTTGGGGGGGTAATACTTCCAGCAATTCAGACGCAAAGGGGGTGCTGGGGTGCTAATACTCCCATCAATGTCCAGCCAAAATTGGGAGGTGGAGGTCTAATCCCCTGGCAATGTAGAGGCAAATCTGGGATTGGGGGGCTAATACCCCCAGCAATGTAGAGGCAGATCTGGGGTTGGGGGCTAATACACCCAGCAATGTAGAGGCAAATCTGGGTTTTGGGGGCTAATACACCCAGCAATGTAGAGGCAAATCTGGGGTTGGGGGCTACTACCTCCAGCAATGTAGAGGCAAATCTGGGGTTGGGGGTCTAATACCCCCAGCAATGTAGAGGCAAATCTGGGGTTGGGGGGCTAATAACCCCAGCAATGTAGAGGCAAATCTGGGGTTGGGGGGCTAATACCCCCAGCAATGTAGAGGCAAATCTGGGGTTGGGGGCTAATATACCCAGCAATGTGTACTTGAACAATGTAACTGGTGCTCATGCAAAGTGCCTCAGTACCTACAGGTGGAGTACATGCTGCAGTAATCTTAAAAAAAACAAAGCCAAAGGTAATATTGCAGGAAATGCATTCCCACACTGTGGCCGCAAAAGTAACTGGCAACATTGAGGAATGGGCAGAGTGGAGATGCTGGTGCTCTAGGGACTGTTGAAAAACAATGCCTCATCACCTAGTAAATGGTCCCTTAAAAACCTGTGAAATACTCAGGTGCTGATGCACAAACATGACAGACCAGCCACCCACAGCAGCTCGAGGACTGTATGTGTGTGTGTGGAAGCTGTCTCAGCCTGGGCTGAAACACATGATGGGGGGGGGGCTGAAGCCCATAGAGCCCTATGGGTGTTGAGTTTGATCAGGAAGTGTTCTGTATAGGCTTGGATTGGCTATGCTGGAAATTGGACATTGGTCGATGGGCCGGTGCATCAGGGTCACCTGTGGGTCATGGTTTTGGGGACTTTGTAAACCACACCAAGAGACTGACTGACTTCCCCAGTCCCCACCAGGCCACTGCAATGTGGCGCAAGTATGTTGTCCGCTCACCAGCTGTGCTGTAAATTGAGGCTGGGGGGCAGCCTTTGGAGCATACTCACCTTGGCGCACTGCCTTGCGTGCCTTGACAGAAGCAGTGTCATCTCCCCCACCCGCCCATCACTTTCAGGTCATAGAAGGTGCAGGGAGGTTGCATTGTATGTAGGGGCCTTGCATGGAGGCAAGTCTCATTTGGACAGTCTAACCTACACACCACCCCCTTGATCAGCAGCAGTGTGCCTTTGTGAAACCTCCATTGACAGGTAAAAGCACAGAGGCTACAATGAAAGAGATGATCACAGAATGTATGCCAATTACTTTCAGAGTGCCTGAGCATCATTCTGATCCCAATCTGACCATGGGTCCCTAGCATGTTCTGTATGCCCAATGAGGGAATGTCATCATCAGGTAGGTATACTTAGCCCGCAAAATACTACTAGAAACACACATTTGACAGTGGAACAGGAATTGCCATAACCACACATATGTATGTATCAAAAAGTTAATGCATGAGTCCACCACAACACACACTGAAACATTGCAGGGCAACATAACTCCAATGTACTCACAAAAGTATGACATTGTGATGCATCTGTGTACATTAAAGCCCAGAGGATATTGGCCCAGACAACACACTACTCCACAGACCCAGCCACTTTGTACTAATTTTAGTGCCTCCCAACACAACAACCTAGAAGTTGTTGGGTCACATTTGTCATTGAATTATTATCCATCTTGGTTTTAAAAGAAGCATGGGCCAACAACAATGTAGGATACAGTTACCATGTGTGGACTGGAGGAGCTGCACAAAACTCCCAATCTGTATGTGTACACAGTCTGTTGCAGGGATTCGGCCCAAAAACAGAACTATGCGTAGGCTTATAGGACCTTGGTGTACAGGGACCGAGTCATCCTACTACCTTAGTACCCATGAGCCCAGGACCGACTAGCTATAGTGTCTCACTTGCTCTTCTACTGACTGACATAGAAACAAATGATTAGACGCCCCAGAACAAGACACACCCTTTCGCTCGCACTCTTGTACTTGTCCACAATAAGATCTGACAGAGACACAAAACAGTATAAAATATTTATTTTTTATCTAACGTGCCCTAACATGCAGTATACGTGCCACAACAAGCAGGAAAATGCATAGTACAAATACAGTAAGCATAGCAGTTAGTCCATAAATCATGAAGGGAGATGTCATCATGAAAAGACAATAAAGCCTAACCTCCCTCCCCTTGCTAAGAAGCTGTATTATTATATATTAGAAGATCTCTGGGCTTTGTCAGCAGACCCCATACCTCAGACTATAGATGGCAGTTCTACATCATAGGTGCTGTCTCGCTCTTCTCCCTGGAAATGTCCCCCTTCAAGTGTCCCCTACCTTTTTGTGTATCCCAATAAAACCAAAGTACGTTGTCCAAACAACAGCGGCATCAGTATGCTTTGTCTAGGTGCTAAGGCCTGGCCAGAGCAAAATAACAAGAGGCATTGTTGTTCGACCTTGCTCACAATGCTCGGTCAAAATCCCAGGAACACACAGCGATGAGTTCTCATGTGAAAACAGCCATAGAAGTTATTGCAAAATAGAGTTGTGTGAACAAAGCAGCAGGCAAGCTACAGCGTGCTCATGCAAACTTAGTGAAGACTACAATGTCACTATGGGCCATGTGACACCCTACCCTTGGTCAGGGTGCTAGCACTATGCTAAAACAAAAATCAGAGGTAAGCAGAGGCAAAGCATCTCAGTGGTGTCCCACGCAGAATATTTGTTGAGCCAAAACAAAAAATATTATTTTTTGTTTTTAATTGAAAATGCAGCCAACTGGGTATCCAAAAATATATCCATTCACAGCGAATCTTCGGAGTAAAAAATGTCACAGGAAAAGCGAAATGTCATAAACTTCAGTATATTGTCTGAGCCTTCCATAGTAAAAAGGTATGCCATCCAGTTAAGTAAGTCGAACGAGCACACATGCTCCTCATATCCAGACGCCGTCAGAAGCATATCAGGGCAAGCTGCGTTAACTTCGATGAAACTCAGATCCAAGAGGCGCTGTGCCCGAGCACAGGTACTCAAGTCTGCTGTTGGCCCAAGTAGAGGATCGCACACTACGTGTTTACCCACGGAACAGACCTGGTCATGGGCCTTCAATGGATCCATTAACAGATCATAATCCAGGGCAGCGAGTGACGTATTGGAGAGGCAGACATCCAGGGCCCAATGAAAAGGGCACAGGAGGCAGTGGAACACAGGTTGCACACAGGTGAAGTAGGCATAACGGAAGGTCAGCCAATAGTCGATGTCAAGAGATTTTAATAGCATTGAACCAAAAAGCTGGTGCATCTGATCACGGTACAGCTGCAACTGGACCGGGCTTGGCAGCTCACAGGGCGAGCAACCATTGCGGAGCCGCAGTAGAAGTGCAAGTACTCCGCCAATCAGCAAGAGCACTAGGGGTAACCCTCCGAAGGTGCTGGAAAAAATAGAATGGATAAAAGCTGGTATTACTCCAAAAATAGTCTGAAAAGCGGTGACGAGGCCTGATTCCACGAGTTTAAAAAGGTGGGCAAGGCCCTCCGTATCAGACGCATTAAATGTTTGGTGAATTAATTCTCCAAAATGGAGGGGGAGATTCGTGTTTAGCAGTGACTGAATCTCACTTGCCGTTCTAGCCACCTGCAATTCGAAAGTCTCTCGAGCTGATGTGAGAGCCACTTCTTGTTGAAACAATAGCGCATTGAGTCTGCTTAGCATATTGAAGTCTGTTTTCAAAGTTGTAATGGAAGGCCAAAGCGAACAATCTACAATCCCATGCGGGGTGGAAACAGGACATTGCTGCAACATGTAACACGTTGTGAAACTGTAACTATATATAGGATGCCTGCCCGTAAGCCGCAGCAGTTATGATTATTTAGAAGCAGATAACTGCCGGTAGAAAGCAAAGTTAGTGCGGGAATAATAGCCGGGACTGGGGTCCCTTTTAAAAAACAAGCCAAATTAGGGGCGAAACGTTGCAGGCACTGTGAAGTTTTACTTGTTTACAGACTAGGGAGTGTCCTACTGTGGAATCGCAATCCTCCCCTGTAAGGAAAACCTCCTTATCTGCTCGTTGACATCGAAAGGTGAAAGGCAACGACCATAATTCATGAATATAGCTAGTGCCAAGGGGCTCATATCTACCAACCGGATAGTGTTTCCTGCAGGCCATAAACTGAAAGAGTGATACAGGCAGTGAAATAACCACACAGCTGAATCAGTCTCTGCCACAGAAAATGGTAACTGTTCTAGTTGTTCAATATGTAACAATGTTAATGTTGCGTCTTTCATTGACATCAATTTCTGTTTATCAGTCAAAATTAAATGGCAAAAACAGTGGGGAAGCATTCAGGTAATCCCATGGTACTTTTCCACTTTTGAGTGTTTGCAAGGTCCAACCAAATTGCATTACAGAACATAACTGATTTTGACCATGGTACAAAACAGAAACTTCATTTTGAACAATGTCAATGACTGATGACACAATATTATCCAAAGTATATATACGAGAAGACAGTCTATTAATGCTGTTATCGACCACTGCAAGAACTTTTTCTAAATCATCTTGGTCAATTTGGCGCAGGTGCACCGAAGCTTCCATCTGCGACAGCTTCCAAAATTCATTATATGCTGCATAAACAAAACATTTTGCTCGAGGGGACTTTGGAACCAAAAGAAAATCAGCAAGATCAATGTCACCTGATAAAAGGGAAATATGCTGTTTCACAGATGACAAAGTGGAATGTCCCAACCACTGTTGACATAATTTACCTACTGAATATGTGGTAACAGTATGGGAATGTGGAAAATGAGGATCAGGTCTACTTTGTGTCTCTGTTTGCCCTGAAGAAAGCCCGGGACCCAAGTGGCCTTTATATAGGGCTGAAACATGTTGGCATGACACTAGGGCCATAGGACCATCATTTCCTGATGACCCGTTGTATATAACTATTTTAATATCCACTATGTCTCCACTAATAAAGGGATACCTGGAGAAGGAGTAGGATTTTTATCTTTAGACCCCCTGGTCTATCTCTCCTAAGCACTCCCTGAAATACGGTCAAGCCCACCCTGACCTCTAGGAGTCAGGGTGAACCCTGTGATGAAGCATGACACCAATAGGGTGTGTGGGGGACCTAACAAAAAGGGATTGCTCCCTTTCCCGCGGCTGAGCGGTTGACGCCACGTGAGTCTAGTACTGAGCCTTTATTTTTACAGGTTGGGATACCTTTAGTAAGTAATATTTGATTTGGGAGGACGTATCCACATCCAGGAATACCTCTCTACCCTTCCGGCTTAGGTGGGGGGCCATCTACCACAGCCTAAGGTACAGCATAGTTAGTCCAACGGACAGCTGTAGGGTACATGGAAAACTTCCAATTCTCAAGCCCGTAGAATATTCAACAAACTATAATCCACCACAGTCGATAGATATCTCCACGACATCTATTGATACATCACAACATCCACCCATATATACAACATATTGGTTGTGGTTCAGCCCACATACTCTCTCTTTAAGATGACTGAATTATTGGGAATTGGATATTTCGATGACATGGCATCGGCAATCCTGGAAGCACCATCCCTCTTGCCAGATACTAATATCACCCAATGCCTTAACCAATCCCAAAGTTGGGATGAACTTAAAGAACTGAAAAGGAACCAAATGAAGATCCTACTGCATGGAGAAATTATGACGGAGTATTTGAGGGGGAATGCAGCCCCTATAGGTTTATTAGTCACAAATGAACCTCGAATCTTCCTAGAAGACCCCGTCTTCAAAAAGAGTGGTCACTTATTGCGTGGAGGTGCACGCGTGATTGGTTGATTTTAATTATCAACACGGCAAAACGCCTTTCAGAGGCGCTACTTATTAACATCAAAACGAGTGAGCATGCTTTGAGTAGACAAATTAAAATAATAGTATACAAAAAGAAGCTTGAGGCGGTTAACAAGGAAATCAGCTAGCACAAAGATTACTTGATGCAAAGTAAAATCAATAAATTGCAAAAGGACTTGAAGAAATTCGCCCATGAGAAAGTCTACCCATACATCAGGGACAACTACACCAAGCAACCGGACACCGATACTGGGTCATCTCATAGAAGTGACCCAGGATCCTCATATTCAGACCAGGACGAGTGGTCCAGTGACAATTCCTCCAAGAGTTGGAGAGACAAACCAAGAAGACAGAGAAGAGGGGGTTACAATCAAACATACCCTCCACCACAGATGTACCCATGGCCAGGACTATACGGCCACCCACAATTTCAAGGACCCCCCCAATACCAAAGCATGCTATATTTCCAGCCCAACCAAAATCAGCAATATTTTTAGGGAGGGCGGGAGAAGAGGCAGACGTGGCAGACGATGAAACAGGAGAGTTCAAGTGGAAGACGAGACAAGAGGGATGAACACCAGAAGCCAGACGAAGGACCAGCAGGCGGGCCCAAGCTCAAGGTAGACCTAGTGGTCAACCTCACAGACGTTGAGCTTACCACAGATGAATTAGGGGTACTCAACAAAGGTCTGGGGTTTGTCCCTACTACTAACATCGACAAATTTAAAACCCGTTGCGAGATAAGCGAGTTCTTCAGGAAAATCCGGGTCAAGACTTTTTTTGTAGGAAACCCCCAGCAGGAGAAGGATACGGGGTACACCACCTTACGATAAAAGTCCACTTTTTGCCCACCCCCGTCCCTCACGCCCCCTGAAGTCATTGCATCTGAGGAGGCGGTTACCAAGGATATTGAGCCACTCCAACCAAAGAGGAACACTTATAACAATTTGAGCAGGAAGGAACAAGAGCCACTGGACACCTTAGGCAAACGAAACAACCTGGTTATTAAACCTGCTGACAAGGGTGGTGCGATCTTGGTACAGGAAGTTAATGCATACAGGACTGCATGAATTTCCCTTCTCTCAGACGAGAGGCATTACAAAAAGATACAGAGGGACCCCACAGAACGTTTACAAAAAACCATATCCACAATCACCACTGAAGCACTTGAGAGGAACTGGATTACAAAAAATGAGAGAGACTTCCTTAACACAGAAGAACCTAGAACCCCTCTGTTCTACACTATCCTTAAGATACACAAAAGAAAAAATCCCCCTCCTGGCAGGCCCATTGTCTCTGGAATTGGGTCCGTTTTGGAACCCCTCTCAAAGTACACGAATTGGTTTTTACGTCCCCTTGTTACAAAAATCAGGTCATACGTAAGGGACACGAAACATCTGCTGAATATTCTAGCTGCGTTTGACTATGACACCCTAAATGAGACAATGATATGTCTGGACGTGGAAGCCTTGTACACAAGCATTCCTCAAGAAGAGAGACTAAGGGTGATTGAAAATATACCCCGCACACAAAAGTGGCCCTGGGAGGCCCCTATCAAGTGGATCATGGAACTCATGCATATTGCCCTAACAGAGAATTTCTTTAGATTTGAAGGCCAACTCTACCTACAAGTGCATGGGACTTCCATGGGCAGTACTTTTGCCCCTAGTATTGCCTGTCGGTACATGAGCCAGCTGGAGGACGAACATATCTGGTCTAACAATCCGTTCGCAGGCAACATCCGCAGCTGGCTTAGGTATATAGACGACATCATTATCATATGGCATGGAGACCAAGACAGCACAGCGGAATTCGGAACATGGATTAACAACCTCAATCCGTTCCTGAACTTCACAATGACTACCCAGAACATGATGGTTTCATTTCTGGATATCACCATCTTAGCCAGAAACGGTAAATTGGAGAGCACATTGTGCACTAAACCTACTGATCGCAACAGTCTGTTGCATTTCGACAGTGCCCATCCTCGATCACTGAGAGAGAATCTGCCCATCGGGCAGTACCTGAGAATACGCAGAAACTGCTCAGATCTAGAGAATTACAACAAGGAAGCGGATAAACTCACAGTGAAATTAAGAGAGAAATCATACCCTAAAAAGGTGATTGAACTGGCACGGAAAAGATCTGGTAATACACCACGAGAAGCTCTACTAGAAACAAACACAAAAAAAGACACAAAAGCCTTAATATGTGTCACCACTTATAATTCATCATCTAATGCCATAAAGAAAATTATCAACAACAAATGGCACATATTGACCTCAAACAAACTGGCTTTTGAGAAACCCATGTTCTCATTTAAACGCAATAAGAGTATTAGGAACACCCTGGTCCACACTGACAGTTGGAGACCAAAACAGAACACACAACTCACACTGTGGAGCCAACCGCAGGTGAAGGACCATTACCCGTGTGGCTCATGCGTGATATGTCAGTTCACCGCACACACCACGAGTTTTGATTTGGGTTTGACGTATGGATGGGAACAAAGGGACCACACAAATTGTAATACTGCGGACGCAGTATACATGATCACATGCCCATGCAAAGCTAAATATATTGGCAAGACCACTAGGAAGGTAAAGGTACGGATCAGTGAGCACAGGAGCACGATCAGACGAGCGATCACGGCTACCAAAATCACTGCTCACTAAGTGGAAAAAGGTCATACTGATAATGATCTGGAATGGACCATTGAAAAAATAAGAGGTGGGACCAATATATCCAAGAGACTATTGGAAAAAGAACAGCGGTGGGTCTATAGACTTCAGACGCATATTCAGGGATTGAATGACTCTATTCCCTGGAACCAACTGAACCAAAGGTAGAGAGAGACTGATAACCTCTAATACCATCAACCCCCTCCTAAAACTTAGGATAGACCCCCCCGACATAATGATATCTCTTGTCTTTCCCCTCCCCTCCCCAAACCCCCTCCCCCACTATAATATTTGTAACAAAAGGGTAATGGCAGAGGGTTATATAGAGCATATCGCAATGGGATTGACAGTACCATTCTCTCCCAACATCAGGGTAACGATTGATCACCTGAAGGAGTGAGGTTATACCTTCTGATTGTTCGCCCAACTAGGTCTCAAAACTGTTACTAAACCGCGCTATAAATTCAAATATATGTTTTAAGGTAATGGCAGAGGGTTATATAAAGCATATCTCATATGGGATTGATAGTACCATTCTCTCCCATCCTCAGGGTAATGATTGATCACATAAAGTAGTGAAGATACACCTTTACGATTGTTCACCCAACTAGGTCTCAAAACTGTTACTAAACCTCGCTATAAATCTACATATATGTTCTAAGGTTGCACACCCCGAATATCTATCCTCATCTTAGGAGATGTGTCCCCACAGTATTGCAAAAATAAGGAGATGGGATTTATTCGAGAGGTGTGTATGGGTTATGTCATTCGAGCACCATGGTGTCCATGGTTACCCCTGGTTTGGACCACAACCCCCATGAGGCTGTGGGTTTTTGTAGTTCCGCCGAGGGCGCACAGGAAGTGATGCTAGACATACGCGTCAGAAGTGGGGCACGGCTCCCGTCCTGCACGTAGATGCACGAAAATACAACTTCAAAAGCTGCGCTCCCAGCAGAGAAAATTGCGAATGCCGGGAAACGCGGGACCCAAGAAGGTGGCAATAAGGGGCAGGACCTTTGACGAAGTAAGTGACAGCGCGGGTTCCTCCCCGATGGCAAAGGGGCCTCAATCTAACTTGGTAGTGTAATTTGGGGACACTCGATGCTAACTATACGAGTCTTTGTTTTTCTTTCCCTACCTCACATTGTCCATCATGCAGCGTGTGACTACAAGGCTACCCCAACTACTGCTCCCCTTGAGGTACATATAAGACTCCTCAATAGGGTAAGAATCATGTGATACAAACACTACCACGAGTGAGGATGAACAAGACTTATGCCTCTGGAATGATAATGATG
Source organism: Calotriton arnoldi (assembly GCA_963921515.1). Lineage (NCBI taxonomy): Eukaryota > Metazoa > Chordata > Amphibia > Caudata > Salamandridae > Calotriton > Calotriton arnoldi. The sequence goes on from CAWUFW010001814.1 coordinate 476,813, forward strand.
TGGATGATTGTTGAGTATCTGTGTGAGAATACAGTCATTTATGGTGTAGTGGAGTGTTTTTAAAGGATAATGTTCACGGACTTGCACAAACCATGCGATTATCGACCGCATACCGCTATTTGCGAATAGATGGGACAGAGAGGCCCACAAAGAGCTCGTCTTTCTGATCACAGATCACTGAGTATATGGAGTGAGAGCACATAACAACACCCAGTACGCTGGTATGCATGGGTGAAATGTTTATAGTGTAAAAACTGCTGGTTTCTTCCCACTTTTTCTCTTACAGGCGGATACAAAACGTAAAGAAACTGGATGAGAGATAAGTATACCTTCCATACCATTCACGAGGGTGCAGCTTTCTGCCCCCTCACTTTGAAAAATTAGGGAAATAACCCCTTTTGAATATCCAGGGAAGACATCTCTGTTTGCCCTGAAGAAAGCCCGGGCCCAAGTGGCCTTTATATAGGGCTGAAACATGTTGGCATGACACTAGAGTCATAGGGCCATCATTTCCTGATGACCCCTTGCATATAACTATTTTAATATCCACTACGTCTCCACTAATAAAGGGATACCTGGTGACGGAGTAGGATTTTTATCTTTAGACCCCCTGGACTATCTCTCCTAAGCGCTCCCTGAAATACGGTCGAGCTGACCCTGACCTCTAGGAGTCAGGGTGAACCCTATGATGAAGCATGACACCAATAGGGTGTATGAGGGTTACTTAACAAAAAGGGATTGCTGCCTTTCCCGCGTCTGAGCAGTGGACGCCACGTGAGTATAGTACTGAGCCTTTATTTTTACAGGTTGGGATACCTTTAGTAAGTACTACTTTGTGTAAACCCTTTTGTGGTATTCAAAAAGCGTAATTGACATGCATTTGAGCTTGTGGGCCACAATAACCATCCCAAGGGGTCAATATTGGAAGAGTTAAGTGTGCCATTCTGAAACATGACAGTTAATTCCTCAATTGTGTAGTTGGTGTATGTTTGCCATGTGTCATAAGCAGCCAATAACGGAATGGAGGGAGTATTCAGATTTTTAGCTGTGGCTAAACCAAAACAAGTAGTCTGCTGTACCGTGTCATTTAAAAATTTGAGCTGAGAAGGTATCAGACACGCGCGATGCAATGATTCAGTACACTGCACTTGCCAATCCTTGGTACCCCAAATGGATTTTAAATCAACCGTGTCCTTCCAGAAATCATAACCTTTCACGGACAAATCAGTTATGAAGGACAAGGAGTAGACTAATTTAGTATGGGTCAGCATAAATTTGGTTTGGTTAGGTATCTTCAGTTTATAAAAATAGGACTCAGGGTCATAAAGATTATCACCCGTAAAATACATAATAATACTCCGTTGTGTCTTCGAGCTCCCCTGTAACGGGGTTGGGCAATGTTCCCACTGGGTATAATTAAAATATGGTCTCTGTGTATTAGTCTTGGGTAAAAAATGATGGCCATAATGTTGGTAACAGAATAAATCAGCGTAATTTGCCGAATTCAAATACAAATCCTCAGTGTCAAATGCAGTATAATATTTCAAATCTGAAAACAATGAATAAACAGCGTGAACATCCCAGTCATCAGAGTGTATTCCAAGCAAAACCACATCTCCTAAAGAAACGCGGAATACATATGGAATGTTCAAAGTCTTGGTCGGGCCATGGATATCGAATGGTACTTTATCCCAAACAATGCCATCAACAATTGGGAATGCTGAAATTTTAACTAGGGCTTGATCTCTTTTCATTTTATGAGATGACGTGTGAGGGGTGAGAACTCCGTTAACCAAGTTCACGGCAGAGCGTTCAGGTTAGTAATGGCCATTAATCAAAAGGAAAAACACAGTCACAAACCCAATCCACATGAATAGGAACACCATTGTCAGCACCATCCAGACATATATCCAGGGCGGGACTAGGTAAGTCTTTTTGAACCAGGAGATGAAAAGACTGGTGCATGTAGGGGGCTCTGCTACAGACGATGACAACGAAGACGCATCAGAAGAAAAGCTATCACTGTCCATATAGTAACCACTGGTCCACAGCTGAAACAAGGGTGGCTGCTCTTCATTAGGAGGTGAATGTAGTGTACTTTCAGGAATGTCAATTATAACTTCAACTGGAAGAGAAGCATAGTCATTATCCACAGTTGTAGATGTAGAAGGTAAAACAGGCAACAGATCAATTGAAGCTTCCATCTCCCCCTCCATGCCTTGGGGAGTTGTCAGGGAAAGAAAAGCCATTGGATTCAATGAAATGTCTCGACGTGGAATATTTGCAGGCCTACTATTCAGTATCGGCCATATGGTGTAGCTAGACATGCTCGATGGAAATATAACGATTCTCCTTATGACCTGGTAGCGGAGACAGAATCACAGTACGGGTGCCCTTCAAACCAAGGTCTTTGACTGGTGCACGGTATGATGGACCAAATTCTTTTTTGTTCTCCACCTTCTCTCAGACCAGATCTCCAACTTTAGGAAGCCAGCCAGAAACCGGAATCAGCACCGCTGCATCCATGGAGGAGGGCAAATGGGCTTTCGTAGATCCTGTAACATAGCACAATGGTTATCTACGTCAAACGTTGCGGCAGCCGCCACAACATCTAGACCATCAAGGTCTGGCACAAACATTTTAATTCCAAAGAACATTTTGTATGGGGTCTGCCCACCCAGAGATCTTCTAGGGAGATTATTAAGTGCACGTTAAACTCCATACAGATGAGCCAACCAACCCCGACCAGTACCTAATACTCTCGCTATTAAAGATTGCTTTAAGTCACGGTTCATCCGCTCCACAACTGAGTTGCCCTCAGGCCGATATGGAGACGAGAATTGCACCTGCACCCCCAGAGACTTCATCGCATCCCGGTAAGCCTTAGAGGCAAAAGCATGACCTTGGTCAGAATGGAAGGTGCCACATGCAAATGTCCCTACAAAGACACGCAAATCTTTTATAACAGTTCGAGCGTCAGCACTACGTTGCAGCCAAACCCAAAGGAATCTAGTGCACGAATCCACTGCAACCAAGATATACTTAAAAGCATTATCAGATGTTAAAGGGCCGCAGTTATAAAGATAAATACAACCAAATGGTTGATTCGAAATGTATAGCTGAGTGTGGGGTGGACGTGAAACAGTTGAAGGCTTAATATGTTGACAAATGTCACAGGAAAGAACATATTTACGTGCCTGTTGGTACAAACCACGCCACCAAAAACGTTGCTGTAAAAGGGAAATAGTCGCTGTCACTTCGGCATGTGCTGAAGCAATGCCCTCATGTGCGGCTATTATCAAAGAAAGCCTGTGGGCCTCGTTGGGAATCAGCCGATCCACAACGGATGGAATAGTCACAAATGGAATCTGATCAGTTGACAAGTGGTATGTATAACGTGAAGGGAAACCTTGGGGAAACTCTGTTCCCTCCTTTGTCGCAGCTATAGCCGCTAGAATATCATCATCAATTTTAGTTATAGACCTAGTGACTGCTGCTACTGAACAAGTGGCTACTGCAGATTTGGCTGCCTCATCAGCCAGCGAATTACCAACAGCGTGTGCTCCCACATGTTGATGGCCCAATGTATGGATAACATGTGTGAGTGGCAAACGTTCCTTAAGAGTGGCCGCTCGGACCCAAAGCGTTTTATGTTTAATTCCGCTGCCTTTAGAATCGAGAAAATCACTTTGCTTCCAGAAGAACAAGTTGTCATTGAAGGATTGTACACAGTAAAAGGAATCACACACCACTAGTGTAAGGAATTCGGGATCAGCAAACTCAAGAGTCAAAACCAAAGCACGTAGCTCTGCCAATTGAGCTGTGCAATCCCCAAGGGACTGTGTGTGCACCAAGGACGATTTGAAATCACCATCTACAATTGTGCCAGCCACAATTGCACAGGCCACCGAATAAGCAAGCTTAGAACCAATTGCCGCCCGGTAGCCCGCAACTCTCCGTATTTACCTTTAAGGTTGGAACTGCTGATAGGTTTTTATCGCTGCTGCTTTTAAGGTGCCTGCACATTACTGAGCGATTAGATTTTAACCTCATTTTATTGTAGTCTTTTAATCACTTATGAGAAGAAATTTTACTTTTAAAAATCTTGCACAAACACTAGTTGCTTTGCGCTACTCTTACCCAGCCCCACTCACCTGTGTCTTGTTTGTGGTCGGGTGCGTTTCCTGTTTCCCGGGTCCGCCGCAAGCAGTTTTCAGCTCAATTGATGTGGAGGGAAACAAGATACTTGAGACACTTCCGGTCTCAGAGAGGGGAGGCACACACCTGCAGTTTGCGCTCCAGTGTCCCTTAAGACAATTCTACTTAAACCCCATGGGTACGCGGACGCGCCAATAGATCGTGCCGCCTGGTACACCGCAACTCTCCGCATTTACCTTTAAGGTTGGAACTGCTGCTAGGTTTTTATCGCTCCTGCTTTTAAGGTGCCTGTACATTACTGAGGGATAAGATTTTAACCTCAGTTTATCATAGTCTTTTAATCACTTATGAGAAGAAATTTTACTTTTAAAAATCTTGTACAAACACTAGTTGCTTTGCGCTACTCTTACCCAGCCCCACTCACCTGTGCCTTGTTTGTGGTCGGGTGGGTTTCCTGTTTCCCCGGTCCGCCGCAAGCAGTTTTCGGCTCGATTGATGGGGAGGGAAACAGGATACTCGAGACACTTCCGGTCTCGGAGAGGGGAGGCATACACCTGCAGTTAGCGCTCTAGTGTCCCTTATGACACTTCTACTTAAACCCCATGGGTACGCGGACGCGCCAATAGATCGTGCCACCCGGTACACCGTAACTTTCCGCATTTACCTTTAAGGTTGGAACTGCTGCTAGGTTTTTATCGCTGCTGCTTTTAAGGTGCCTGTACATTACTGAGAGATAAGATTTTAACCTCATTTTATTGTAGTCTTTTAATCACTTATGAGAAGAAATTTTACTTTTAAAAATCTTGCACAAACACTAGCTGCTTTGCGCTACTGTTACCCAGCTCCACTCACCTGTGTCTTGTTTGTGGTCGGGTGGGTTTCCTGTTTCCCCGGTCCGCCACGAGCAGTTTTTGGCTCGATTGATGCGGAGGGAAACAGGATACTCGAGACACTTCCGGTCTCGGTGAGGGGAGGCATACACCTGCAGTTAGCGCTCTAGTGTCCCTTAAGACAATTCTACTTAAACCCCATGGGTACGCGGACACGCCAATAGATCGTGTCGCCCGGTACACTGCAACTCTCCGCATTTACCTTTAAGGTTGGAACTGCTGCTAGGTTTTTATCGCTGCTGCTTTTAAGGTGCCTGTACATTACTGAGGGATAAGAGTTTAACCTCAGTTCATCGTAGTCTTTTAATCACTTATGAGAAGAAATTTTACTTTTAAAACTCTTGCACAAACACTAGTTGCTTTGCGCTACTCTTACCCAGCCCCACTCACCTGTGTCTTGTTTGTGGTCGGGTGGGTTTCCTGTTTCCCCAGTCTGCCGCGAGCAGTTTTCGGCTCGATTGATGCGGAGAGAAACAGGATACTCGAGACACTTCCGGTCTCGGAGTGGGGAGGCATACACCTGCAGTTAGCACTCTAGTGTCCCTTAAGACACTTCTACTTAAACCCCATGGGTACGCGGACGCGCCAATAGATTGTGCCGCCCAGTACACCGCAACTCTCCGCATTTACCTTTAAGGTTGGAACTGCTGCTAGGTTTTTATTGCTGCTGCTCTTAAGGTGCCTGTACATTACTGAGGGATAAGATTTTAACCTCATTTTATCGTAGTCTTTTAATCACTTATGAGAAGAAATTTTACTTTTAAAAATCTTGCACAAACACAAGTTGCTTTGCGCTACTCTTACCCAGCCCCACTCACCTGTGTCTTGTTTGTGGTCGGGTGGGTTTCCTGTTTCCCCGGTCCGCTGCGAGCAGTTTTCGGCTCGATTGATGCGGAGGGAAACAGGATACTCAAAACACTTCCGGTCTCGGAGAGGGGAGGCATACACCTGCAGTTAGCGCTCTAGTGTCCATTAAGACACTTCTACTTAAACCCCATGGGTACGCGGACACGCGCAGCGGGCTCACCGCTGTCGCGCCAAAGGGAAGCCCGTCTGCGCCCATCTGCGTCCGGACTGCGCCCGGCGCACGGAACCCTGGATTTTGTGCTAGGGAACAGGTAGTCCGTATTAGCTACTCTAGAGAAACCCTGCTTAAGGTCAGAGGAAGTGGGAATCACTGTCCCTACAATCCCCATTGATAACCTCTTTGACCAGCATCAACAGGTATGCGTCTCCTGTGGCTACAGTGTGCCTTTATGTTCAAACACCATGCCGAGCAGGGTCATTAAACCCTCCAAAAACTTTGGTAACTCCTGCCATGAAGGAGTGAGATGTAGTGGCTTTCTTTTAAACGCCTGCTCCCTCATTAAACACAAGTTGGAGTTTGCTATTCTTTTAGCAAACCTGGAACCTGATTGGGTCCTCATTACGGAAACCTGGGCAACCAATGCATCTGGGCCGGACCTAGCAGATGCAATCCCGGCTAATTACTCTATCCAGAGAGTCGACAGGGTGGGACGTACGGGCGGAGGCCTGGCCATTATTTTTAAATCTCATTTTAATTGTCTGATAGAATCAGACTTCAACCTACAAACCTGTGAAGTCCTACATTTCAAACTCATTACCTCAGCCACTTGTTTGTTTGGTGGGCTGCTGATCTATAGGCCCCCAGGCCCCAGACCTCTTTTCCTCATGGAACCTATACGCCTGCTAGAACCTTTTTTTCAGCAGCGAGATGGCTGACCATCCTGGGTGATTTTAATTTTTACTTAGAAGAGGTGAACAATCAAGACACAAGCACCCTTCTAGAAACCCTTGCTAATTTTGGAATGCCACAATTAGTATTAGCCCCCACACATAAGGGAGGTCACACTTTGGATGGGATTTTTACTAATGATACCAGAGTAGTTTATCAAAATATCATCCCTATTTGTTGGTCAGATCACAGCGCAGTTGCCTTTGAGTTTGCCCCCCTCCCGGCAACCAGAAATAACAGAATTCCTCGCCCTATGGCTAAATCCAGAAACTGGAAAGGAGTCTTGGCCGAGACTCTAGCCAGAAGGTTAAACAGCATACCCTGCGTAATCCAAGATGATTCTGATAGCGGGCAGAGGCCTTCGCTTCATGGATGGAGACTGCAGCCAATAAACTTGCTCCTCTGAAGACAATCGTTCATAAAAGACGCTTCCCTTCGGCACCTTGGTATAATGATAGACTCAGGGTGCTTAAACAAGCATGTCGTCGTCAAGAACGAGCATGGAGAAAATCCCTAGATGAACAGGAAAGAATGGCATATAAAAGGGATATTAAAGAGTATAATCTTGCACTAATGGAAGAAAAATCCAAGTGTTGCACCCACAAAATCGAAAATGCCCCCTCCTCCAAAGAACTCTTCAGGCTAGTGCAATTGCTCTCGGCCTCGCATCACAATACAGAGCCAGAGAGCTCCCAAGTCTTCTGCAGCCAACTAGCAACTTTCTTCCACTCTAAGATTATGGACATCTACACAGATTTGGGTCTAACTACTACTACGCCTACTCAGCCACTCACTACCAGTCAGCCCTTGCTCACATCTTGTTGCGGGGATTCTGCACATACACAGACCTATGCACAGGAAAACAGGACCTCGGTGTATAGGGGCTGAACCTTCCTACCACCTCAGTACCCAAAATCTCAAAACCGACTAGCTATAGTGTCTCATTCGTTCTCCTACATAATCACGAAGCTACAAATGATTAGACAACCCAGAACACAACACTCCCGACTCTCTCAGGAATCGCGGTAGCAAGACATACCCTTTCGCTCACTCACTTGTACACAATAAGAATGGTCAGAATCACTGTTGAAGTTCAAAATGTTTAGCATTGTTACAATTCCATAGAATATAAAGGGGGATGTCATCATATACAGAGGGTGGAAAAAGGACTACAAGGCCTAACCACCCTGCCCTTGGTAAGGTGAAGTTTATTATATAAAGGAAGATCTCTGGGCTTTGTCAGCAGACCCCATACCTTAGTGCCTAGATGAAGTTTTACATCATAGGAACAGCATAGCTCTTCTCCCTGGAAAGGACCCTCTCCAAGTGTGTGTTTAGTACAACATGCATCCCCGTAATATCAAAGCACGAGTCTCCAGCAGCGCAGCTGTGTTAGCATGTTTTGTCTAGGTGCTAGGGACTTACCAGAACAGAATGACAAGGGGCATTGTTTATCGACCTTGCACATCGTGTTCAGACTAAACTCCAGGAACAGGCAGAGAACTCAGAAAGCAGACAGTTCTCATGTGAAAGGCACAGAGTCTTGCAAAATAAAGTCATGTAGTAACGTGCGCAAAAGCAGCATCATGGCAGCAGAGCTCATGCTAACTTAGCAGTGTCGACAATGACCCTAATGGCCATATAACAATCAAAAAGGGCTGCTGTCAGATTTAAACCAAGAGACTAAAGGTCTCTCAGTGTTACCCTTACACTCTCCCGAGCTGGCTGAACAATACCTTCTGAAAACATTCTCAGGATCACCCCTAGATGCCTGCCCTCCAGCAGTCCTTCACGTGGTAGCAAATACTATAGCCAACCCACTCTGTAAAGTAATGAACAATGCGATCCTATCTGGGTCCTATTCTCATAGCTGGAAATAAGCTATCATCAGGCCTCTTTTAAAAAAAATGATTCTGGATAGTACGGATTGTAAGAACTACCGCCCAATCTCTCTACTTCCTATCCCAGCAAGGATCTTGGAAATGCACCTTAATACCCACTTCATGCATACTGCGGAAATGCAACACTGGTTTGATGACTCCCAGTATGATTTCAGGAAACACTATGGGACAGAGACTGCTCTAGTTTCAGCCACGGACTGTATTAGGAGTCGAGTTGACAAGGGGTAGCGCTGATACTCCTGGACCTATCAGCAGCATTTGATACCATCTCCCCCACCCTGTTGCTGAATAGGCTCCAAGGCCTTGGCATCTCTTATCAAGCATTAGCTCTCTTGTCCTCTTTCCTCAAGGATAGATCCCAAAGGGTGAAGCTTCAGCATTTCTACTCAGAGGCCTTCCCCTTGCCCTGTGGTGTGCCGCAGGGCTCATCTTTGAGCCCTATGCTCTTTAATCTTTATGTAGCACCCTTAGCGGCAATAATCGATTCTTTTGGAATGGAGGTAGTGTCATATGCAGATGGCACTCAGATCATGGTGTCAATCCCCAAAAAATCGTGCTCAATAGCAAAGAATGTCTCTAGCTGCATGACCAAAGTGGCAGAATGGATGTCATGTAATTTTCAAAAACTTAATGGGGACAAGACTGAAGTAATGATCTTCGTCCCAGGGACATTAAGCTGGAACAGCAATTGCTGGCCACACTCCTTGGGAACATGCCCTATCCCAGAAAAAAAGGCCAAGAATCTTGGAATATTGATGGACACAGAACTTTATTTCAATGCCCAAATAAATCGTACCACAACAACCTGCACATGGATTATTAGGATGCTCAAAAAAATCTTCCCATTCATTCAACAGTCTGCTCGCAAGCGGGTTGCCCTTGCCCTGGTAATGTCCAGACTCAACTATTGTAACTCACTGTATCTGGACTCAAATTAGAACACGCAGTACAGACTCCAGGTTATGCAGAATGCGTTGGTGAGACTGGTCCTGGGCATACCCAAGGGGCAGTCCGCTGCAAAGGGACTGCAGTCCCTACATTGGCTCATAATAAACTCATAAGATTTAAATCTCTCTTCTTGGTCCATAAGGCCCTTTACCTCCCATACCCTGCAAGATTGAAAACTATGTTTGGCCGGTATCTCCCAGCTAGACCCCTTCGTTCTTCGCTTCAACTACAGCTCACGGTACCAATAACTAAAAGAAATAAATCAGGCGACAGAGCATTTTCCACGGCCGCTAGCAAACTCTGGAACACCCTTCCACTAAACATAAGAGCTATTCCCCATCTCCTGCCCTTCAGGAAGGCTCTTAAGACATGGTTATTCTCCTTATAGATATCTTCTTTTGGACTATGAGTGGGTGTTTCCGGACGGTGATCTATAGCGCCTTGAAGCCTTTTTGGTAATTGCTGCGCTTTACAAATTTAAAATCAAATCTAATTGCTGGCTGCGCAGACCCATCAGTGTAAATAATGCATTTGTACTGATCAAGAGGGAGCAATGATAAAGGAGGAGGATGAACATGTTCAGTTTGTAAAAACTCCTGTGTCTGCAAAGAGGGGTCAAAGATAAAGTTGACATCAGCCGACGTCAAAGAACTAGCACATTGTATCCAAAGTGGATGCAAGGCTTTGGAATTCGGGACACTAGCCTTGGTGACTGCTTCTAAAGCAGGCACTGGTGAAAACATGAAAATGCATTTACCCTGAGCCAGAGAGGGTTCTTTCAGAATCGCGATCTGGACAGCTGTCAAAATCTTTTCTGTAGAAGAGAAACGCATCTCAGCAGGAGTATACAAATGCGATTTATAAACAAAAGGGATGGTGTCCCCTTCATTGAAAGTTACGTAAGTGAATCCTAATGCACCTGGTACAATCCGTATGACCAAATTAGTTGTATTATCTCTCGTTAACAAGAATTGAGTCGTAAGCAAATCAGACTGCAATGGCCATGAGTACTGCTGTATGTTCCGGAAGCCAACTGGAAAACGAAAAAGAGGAATGTATCAACGCATCAAGCGGTTTGATACGCTGGGCATAATCAGGAATGTAAGTCCACCCAAAATTAAAAAAACCCAGCAAAGACTGCAATTTTTTAAGTGTAGAAGGAGGTTGTAATTGAGCACATTCCTCCAAAAAGTGGGGGCCAACCCCCTTCCTACGTTATTGAGTTCATACCCAAGGAAAAGTACTGCCAGAAAGGAAATATGTGATTTTACAAAATTAAATTTGTAGCCTAACTTCACAAAATGTGTGACAATTCGGTCCACGCGCATAAGATGCGGAGTCATTTCATCATCTTTCAAATAAATGTCATCGGCGTACGAAAAGGCATCGGGGTCAATATCATGTAAAATAGAAACAATGCGTGCCGCAAACACGCCTGGGCTATTCTTATATCCCATAGGCAATCTTGCATAGCGTCTCTGATTGCCTAACGCACTGAATCCGGTGCCAAAGAATGGCTGAAAAAGCCATTGGAAATATCCAAAGTGGTTTTATATTTTTTACGAACAATGTTGTTCACTAACGCAGAGCTATGAGTGTTCTGAACCACAAAGGTACGAACATGACTGTTCAAATGGCTGTAGTCTAAAACTATCCAATATGAACTATCCGGTTTCAATATCGGAAAAAGAGGATTATTCATCGATGAAACACAGGGTTCGATTACACCCTGATGTTCCAGTTGGGTCAAGATTTCACTTACGGACGCTTTAGCGTCTCGTTTGATTGGATATTGTGGTTGGCGTTGAGGTGTAGAACGCAAAGGAATCACATGAACCGGGGAATCCTCGTCCCAACCTGCCTTATTTCAATATAATGTAAGAGCCAAGGACAATGCCCACTTCGAGGCATAAGCCATTTTATCATCATCAGGAACATATTGCGGAAAACTGGATAGAATACCATTTTCCCCTCTGGAGGAAGCTAGGAAAGGGGGAGGCCAATCAACCTCCACCAAAAAAACATCATAAGAAGAAGTCAGATTCTCCCAAAAGACTGCTTTAACTGGGCGTTTAATATCACCTTCAATTTGGAGGCTTACTTCATAAAGCCTATCAGGAGGAGCTACTCGAATATCAGCTGTCTCTACTGTAATAAAAGTGTCAGTTGCTTTTGCCTCCAGACGGTGGTGGAGTGTCTGCCACACTATGGTAACCTCCGCCGCGCTGTCGAGGAGGGTTGCTGCCCAACTCCTGTCGAGGAGCAGGGTTCTCGACGTCTGAGGCATACTTTGCAGTCAAAGCGGCAACTTTTTTCTTCTGAAATGGGTCAAGATATAGAGGTGGTTCCTCCTACCTGACTTTTACATCAAACTGGGGCTGCGGGTCACGTCTTGATTGCGTAGACTCGCCTTGTCTGCGATCCTGACGCCCTCCTCAGCCGAATTGTTGATTGGACGATTCCTGAAAGGAATGAGGAGAACGAGGATCAGGAACCTGGAACCTCTCTGGTGTCTTAATTTTAGAGCGGTCTCGCAAATCATATCTATGCTCAGAAGCGTCAGGTGTAGGCGAACCTGCATGTGAAACAGGCTTCGTTGCTGCTGCTGCTGGATCTTGTTCCAAGCCTTTTTAGGAAAGACTGGATGACCCTCCTTATCAGGAGGGGGTTTACTCTGTGCCTGGGTAAATGGTCGAATTTCCAAGCTATTACAACCCAAAGATGTGTACACATCTGCAATAATAATGGGCAACTGTCGCTGCCGATCCCCGTCCGCCGCCAGGCGTTGACGTACTTGTAAGCAAACTGCTTCACCTTTAATGTTGGCCAGAATCATATTGGAGACAATAGGGAACATTCCCACTAACTTCATCCCCAAATCCAGGGCTGACCAGCCCTGTGTTCATCCTGTACCTTCTTCAGAACACTCAGCAGAACACTCATGGAGGGGGTGCCAAAGCACAGTGTGTACACTGAAGCAAACACCGTCCGCCAGGTGGTGCAGTCAGCCAAAGAAGGGATTAGACCACTCGACATACTCATTGTAAGGATCCTATGTTTTTCAACAGGAATCGTATGTGGAAAAACAGCGTCAAGTTGCTCAAATTTTTGTGCAAGCCAAAATGGCAAGTCATCACGATTTTGAAGACGCTTACCCATCACGGAGTTAATCATGACGGGACTAATCACAAGTCCACCGCCGTGTCCTGGAGGTGGAGGAGCAGCTCCAGCCGGATCTGCCTGAAGTCCACGAGACATAAACTGTATGACTCGTCTATGAAGATGAATTATCTATGTATACAATTGACGCAGCTCTCCGATAGTAACATTGAAATAATTTGGATGTGGTGTAAAACCAGCCAAAACAGGCCAAGTGGCCCCATCGATAGATAAGGGGCCCATTCGAACAGAAGAAACAGGGTGAGGAAGGGCGCCATTAAACCAAATGGTATGCTCCCAGGATGTCAACGGAACTTCAAGTAACGCATAAGGATGATACGCCTGAGGAGGTGCAGAAGGCTTATATTCATGAAACAAATTATAATTTCCATCTACTGCCGGAAATGTAGCCCAAGAATAAAATACATCAAAGCGGTATGCTGGATCAGCCTCAACTACGAAAATAATGTTTGCCCGTGCATTGGGGACTCCATGTTGAGTTAAAAATGCTGTAACTGCCGCGAGGTTAGGTGCCGCAATAGCAACCGGTTGTGCCATGTTTAGAAGGAAAGCAACTAACAAAATGGCAGATCAAAGCCGGGTCTAAAAACCTTTTAAACTTCAAGCTTGAAAGACCGATAGAAATAGGGATACCCTACAAATACAGTAGGCTATGCCCCCCACCACGGACTTCTCCGGTAACCGGTGAGAGGGTAATGTGGACAAGCGCTACTCAGGGGTCTCGTGAATAAGTACCAGACCAAATGTTGGCGACGCCATGTTGCAGGGATTCTGCAAAACAGAACTATGCGTAGGCTTATAGGACCTTGATGTATAGGGACTGAGTCATCCTACTACCTTAGTACCCATGAGCCCAGGACCGACTAGCTATAGTGTCTCACTTGCTCTCCTACTCACTCACAGAGAAACAAATGATAAGACACCCCAAAACACAATACTCCCAGATCGCTCAGGAATCAGACGACCAAACTTGACGCACGATAACGCTGAACCCGGACACGGCTTACGTTGGGGACACAGACACTCCCTGAAGAAGCCTGGATACGGGCGAAATGCATTGGCTGTACAGAAGTCTTTTTGTCTAAATGAAAATTGAATAAAGGATCAAATAATTCAAGAAACAACACCTCAACTGTATTTTGCTTGGAACTTATTGCTTGTTTTGATAGTTGCCTCTCAGATTTATTAAAAAAAAGGTATTGTTGTTCGACCTTGCTCACAATGTTCAGTCAAAATCCCAGGAACATGCAGAGAGTGAACAGAGCGATGAGTTCTCATGTGAAAACAGCCATAGAAGTTATTGCAAAATAAAGTTGTGTAGTAACATGCGCAAAGCAGCAGGCAAGCTACAGCGTGCTCATGCTAACTTAGTGAAGACGACAATGTCCCTATGGGCCATGTGACAAGTCATCTTCGGAGAATGTCATTCACAGCCATTCTGCATTGAGCTCCTCAGGCTGTAGTGTGTGCCGCAAAAAAGAAAACATTTTGAATGTGCAGATTTTGTCCTGCAGAGTATTAGGAGTACGCATGAGTCTCAGGATGTAGAATCTACCAACAGTGTTGGAGGATCTAATGCACAGCCTATTGTGTAAGATAAGCTGCCAGCACTTGTGAGGATGCCAGGGGGGGGTGGCTTAATCTGTTTCTCTCAAACACAATCAACATAGCCATCGTCAAGCCATGGGATATGGGTACATCTTGTGAGGATGAGGGATATGTGCAGAATGAAATCTGCTTTGTACACATTTGGCACTGAAACACTGTATCAAAATCTATGAAAACATCAAGGAGACCTTCAACAAAGACATATTGCCCTCACTCTCTAGGGCAGTGTTTAATGTGCAAAATGGGAGCCCCCATGGACACACACAAGGGCCACCCTTGCCAAACCAGATTAGAGGTTTAGAGGTTACAAAATATTGTCAATGCAAACACTCATGGAACAGGGTGTAATGTTCCAGTGTCACATGTGTGTTTGCATACGTGCAATGTGTTTTCTTCATCACAACCAGAGATATCATCACAATGAGTCCATCTCCCTTGGTTTCCCCATACCTCTAACATTCAAATTCAGAATGCCAATAACAACCAGGCGTGTGTAGTCTAACCCCAGCAGGCACAGCAACACACAGCCTTGACTTCTCGCTTGAGGGGGCTATTGCCTTCTAAGCAATGGACTGCTATCCAATGTTCCGGCTTCATGACATTACAATATAAGCAATCACCACCTCCATCCAAGGGCAGTAACCAAGGGCAAGAATGACCAATCAGTGACTACAACTGCCTACAAAGGGTAACTCCCCCCATCTGCCCACACATAACTCAGACAAGGCAAGGCTAGGTGGAGGCAAATTGTCCTGTGATGCCAATAGGTTTTGCATATGCCAGTGTACTCAAAGCGGCCTTTACAACAATCAGTCATGAACATTCAGTGGCAGACAGCAAGCTGCAGCAAACACATCCTACATCCTCATATTTCATCTGGTAACTGTTTTTGCCTACTTACATCCACATAATCTACACAAATGTACATTTCAACATTGCCTCATGGCCTTGCATGAACTCTACTTGTGCGGGTATGACCCCTCTCATATCCACCTCAAAGTACATGCTCATCTCTCAAAACTATCATACACACACAAGCACGTGATAAGCACCCTCAGGTGCATCTGGACGGAAAAGCATGTCTGTCCCACAAGCTCCAGCCTTGTACTCAAACTCTTCCAACACGATTCTTCCAATCTCACACTGGTGCTGCCCTTCTTACATCCACACCTACATTCACAGCACCACTCTTCATCACTATGTACACAACACCTCTCACATACATGACATGTACAGCAGATGTCAAACGTAACATGTTAAATTAGACCACTGTCATCACCAGTTGCACCCTCAGTAATGTCTTGGACTGCAATCATATCACAACGTGTAGCATCACAGCCCACTCTGACATGCTCACTTAACACATCACCACATCTCACAACAAGTCACTTACATTGCTCTATGAATATGTCCTCAGTCATTCGCATATCACCCTACTCTGCTTAAGTTCTACAGATTGTCATTTCTAAAACAAATGCATCCACAGATTCAAACACATTATACATCAACTATACAACTCCTCATATTTCACTGTTCAGCATCCTAAATTACACAACTTGTGTATACCCTTTACATACACTTATCACTTTGTCACAAATGACAAGTTTAACCTTGTCTCACTGTGGCCCTGTCACATCCACATATGACTTCCATGCTCCATACCAACATTGATTTATGCACATTAACAACCATCATCACTCATTGAAACTGCCTGTTACAGTCATCTCTCACCGTAGTGACACAGACTACAGCTCTCACCTCCTGCCAGAATCCAACCTTGTCTAACTGGTTATACCCCTATCACATCTACCTATTCATACCATACCTTGCACAGGATTCAACCAGTCTAAAAAGCTCACACACTCTGATTCACCCCCGTATGTTTAACCACTCACATTGGGACAATGTGGATACCTCACGTCTCCTACACAATAACTGCCTATGATATTAACTCATACCTTACACCCTCTGACTAAATTTGTCCTGCCACCATAACTCCATTTCCAAATTGGAAACACTAGTCTCTCTCACCTTTACCCTTTTTTAAGCAAGTTCAGCACATGCAACATGAACCTTGGATAACACATCTGCAGCTAGGCCTCACATTCAAAAATACACATCCTCCCCTGTGTGGCAACTAAGAGCATGGATGTGACACTGGCTCCTGTAGCATCGGCACAGCAGACGGACCCACAACACTTCTGTGCACTCACTGTCCACTCGGCTTACCACATGTAGCACTGGGCAATCCAACAGACATAACAGCACTCCTAGTTTAGCTCTGTGTGATCTGGAAGAGCATCAAGCATAGCTCCAAAGGACCCCATTGTCAGTCATCAACAAATGACAAAATACACACAATTCATATGCTCAACTGCGACTGGTGTGTGGTTGAAAATATGAAATCCAAGCTTGGACAGACAAAACACACCATCCACATGATGTACCCAAACAAAAGCAGGATGGTATGACTGGCATATAAAATAGAAAGCAATGGACTATTAAGACCACACACACCTTGCCAAACATGAATCTCTGCAGAAAGTGGAGTAATTGGAGGCAACAGGGTCAGGAGACAGTGAGAATACTGCTCACCTTACACTCACCATGGGCTCAGGAAATGCATTAGATGAGTACACAGCCATGAAGGGAATTTGCCCACAGTGGCATGCCACCTGTGTCAAGGTTGTTATTGCCACTAGTCTGCCAGATCAAAAGATGACACAAACATGGGTCCACCACTATCAAGTCACATACAAGCACTGTACCATCTGTTTGTGTACATGGGTGTGTCCAAAGTCACAACAATGTAGTCAAACTCCATATATACCCAGGTGTATTGATGAGACAGGTGTCTTTCTGCATATCACAAACATATGCAGCATGCTTCTCCTACACTGTTGCACTTTGATACACTTGCACTATGTTGACATATGAAAGCATGACCTATGTGCAATTGTGATGTAAAAAAGTAAAGGTTTGTGACTTCATGTCACACTCACAGCCAAAACTGATGTGGATGATGACACCCAGCAAATGTAGAGACCAAAATCTTGACAACATACTGTCAAAGGGAACATACTCCATGGACCAAATGCAATCCATGCCATACTAACATCATCGTATACTTACACTACTAATTGTACATGATTTACAGGTAACTAAAAAACTATTTGAGGGACACAGAAATCAGAATTAAAAAACAGTGAACATGCTTTATTCTGCATGAATAAGCAGATAAATAACACAAGGCCAATGGCCAGTCCAAAAATGTCCATAGGCTTTATGGGCCCACACATCTTGCCCATCGACTCTTGCCTGCACAAATACTGCAAGGAGTCACCTCCCCTGGGAGGTGCATCTAGGGGCATGCCAGGCACCAAAGGGACAACACTAGGGAGGACTGGGTTGGGTTTTTGGAGGGATGGGATCAGGAGGTGTGTGTGGGTCCACTGCAGTGGTTGGGTCAGATTGAGGGGGTGTTGTGTCCACTGCAGTGGTAGGCTCAGACTGATGTGGGGCAGCTGTAGTGTGACGGCTCGAATGAGGGGAGATGGGTTTGGTTTGACCATTTTGGGGATGGTGTAATGCTCTATGGTGTAGACAGGGATAGGGAGGGACTCTGACTGTTTGTGAGGGGATATTTTGGTGCTGGAGGTACTGGGCTGGGCTGGGCTGGGCAAGTAGGGGTTGATGGAAGGGGTTTGGGCTGGGAGATTGGGTGGATTTTTGAGGTGGTGGTTGCTTTTGGGCTTTTTTTTCTCAGGGGGGGCGGCAGGTTTAGATGCCAGGGCCAGGGGGTGGATTGCCTCTTCTTCTTGGGAGGGGGTTTGGAGGTGTTGGTAGGGAAGAGGCCAAGGTCACAGAGGTAGAGTGTCTCAGCAGAGGGGGGAACAGGAGAGGCAAGGCTATGGGGTATGGAGGCAGAGGGTACTGAGGTCTGCGTAGTGTCTGTAGATGCGGTGTGTCTGTGGGTGTGGGTGTGCTGTCTGTCTCCTAAGTGTGTGTGGGGGTTTCTCTTTGTGTATGTGTGTTTGTGTGCTGCGTGTGGCTGTTGAGTTGTGTGCCTGTGTGTGTTTTCGTGTGCTTGGGTCAGGGAGGGTAGTTGGGAGTGTGGATGGGAAGAGGCAGGAGGGGGGAGGGCCTGCTGGATCTGGGACACTGCTGCCATCAGTGTGGAGGCCAGAGCCTGATTGGATCTGTATAGGGCAGACATGTCCAAGTGAATGCCCTCCAGGAATGATAACATTTGTATCAAATGCTAAGAATACACCTGAAGGACATTCAGCACTGATGTCTGCCCCACAGAGATCTGCCTCAGGATGTCAATGACCTCCACACTGGGGGCAGCAGGGGAGACAGAGGCAGGGGCTTAAGTGCCTGGCACGAAGGAGACGGGTCCCCTTCTAGGGGAATAGCCACGGACACTGGGCCTGGGAGCAGTTTGGAGGGTGGATATGGTAGTGGTGTTGGTGGACTCCGATGTTGAGGATTCATTCCCTGTCTCCACCACCACCACAAGGGAGTCATCACTGGAGCTGTAGTCGGCCTCAGATCAGGCAGATGATGTCTGTGACCTGCCCTCAGTGTGGCTCCCCTCACCCGCCACGCTACTGGGTCATCCGCCACGCTACTGGTCCCTCCTCCTCCGAGTCAGCACTGGACCCAGACTGGCGAACTGCTCCCCCTTCATCCGTGGCACTGCATCCTCCGATGGCCGGTGCTGATGCTGTGTACAAGATTGAAAATGAATCACATAAGTCATCTTTATGTACTTGACACATAGGTAACATCACAAATCTTCACTGACAAATAAATCATTTGGACTTGTGCTAGCACATTTTAAGATTGTTTGGTACATGGCACTTGTTAGTCTGCAAGTTAACCATTGCTCCCTCACACATGATGTTATCTGCAAGATTGGGAGTATCAACATCAAATGCCACAACCACAATGTCAATTACTTCACTGTGTAGCAGGGAATGTATCATCTTTTGCTCCTGACGGTCTTGTGTCCTGACATACCTGTCCCATCTCCTGCAAGGGAGTTTTGAGCTCACAATGGAAATAGGAGTCACACAATTGAATGGAGACGTGGTATCCATTCTATAATACCTAGTCATCAAATTTGGAACCATTGGATCAAATGTTACAGGTCAAATGATTTCCTTGTCAAAGTTTAGGCTTGCATACTCATTGCATGAGTCATGTCACACAGATAACAGTGATTGTGCTCATTTTTCCTGTAACTTAGTTACTCTACTGTCAGGTCACACATCTGACACTTATTGCAGGAAGACACCAAGGTATTAGGCATAGCTAAGGTGAGAGGCACGTGGCACACTGTCTTCTGTGACCTATTCACAGTGTCATGAAGATGGTTCAGAATGTTAAGCACATTGTAAATAGCTCACCATTTTCAGATGTGGACAATAGTCAACAGACTTACAAGGCAGATGACTACATCTTCACAATGCTTCAGCCCCACTGGCCCGTCTGGGTGCATTGTCTGTACAGACTATTAGTACCGATCCTCTATTCTTCATGAGTCCAGTCAACACTGTGTACCAATCCTGTCTAGACTGCATAAGTCCCCATTTGTATGGGCCAAGTCTGAATGTCCCTCACTTCGATTACACATATTGCACACTTTGTACAGCTTACATTGCTCTTATTTTCCATCTCATTTTGTTAACTTACTCAAAAATTATGTACATTTGACATCTCTCAATCTGACAGTGAGGCATCATACACATGGTTTCCAAAACCCTCAAGTATGAATAGTCAAGAGCATTTACACACCATTGTAAATGTGTATCTGACATCATACCTTACGATTTCACCATGTTTCCACTTGTGACCACCTGTGTTTGACACTGAATGGCATGTGTTGTGACCGTTACAGAGTCAGACACATGGACTCCCTCTTTTGGATGGAGTGAATGGAATATTCCACATAATCATGTGTAAGGCCAGTGTGACATGTGACCAGAGTTAGCATAGCTGTGATTGTCCCATGGGATACAGTTGATTACACTGAGCAGTACGGCTGGGACCAAACATTGGCACACTGACCAAGCAAAACTCACCAAGGCCTCAACATAGATGACACATGCTGCCGGGATGTATAGCATGTGCTTTCCATACTTGAGTGCTCCAATAACAACATACTTCACAGATTTGTTGAAACCATACTGAGAACTGGCTCACACATTAGTCAATGTGCTGACACATGTTAAGCTATTGCATTACTGCTGAAGGTTATCCCCATGCATATGTTTTTGTAATTTGTGCTGATCACATGAGCATGGCACTACTGTCACTACCCTGAACATAACTTTCTCACACGTCCCTGATGAAAGGGGCATAACTGTGTATCTAATGATCCTTCTGCATATGCATCTTTTAAAAATGAGCAGTGGGTTTGGCTTACTTCCGACCTGTAAAAGGGCCAGCAGGCTAAGATACTACCACATGCATGGTTTAAGAAAGCTGTGCGACAAGGCACATACTCACCCCCTCCTTGCTGCTGATTGGCTTTCAACTGCCTATCCAGGTCAGGGAAGACCACCGCTAGGATGCAGAGCCTGTGGGGGTCAGGGTACGGTACCCGCCCCACTTGCCTGGAAGTGGCAGGCCCAGCTTGACTTCAGCGATCTTCTTGGTCCAGCCACGAAGGTCCTGCCACCTCTTGCAGCAAGACGGACGCGCTGAGTGCCCAACCCCACGTCGCGTACCTTCCGGATGATGGTCTTCCAAATCTTGGCCTTCTCATGGGTGTTGACCTATAAGGATGGCATGGTGTCAGACCCTTAGTTCACATGCAACATGTTTCTGAGTCAGATACTTGCACACATAGGTCATGGTCAGATTGGCAACAATGTCTAAGAGGTAGCCAATTTGCATTATGTGCAGTTGTCCTGTGTTCAATGATGACTCCGTCCCATGAGAACAGTGATAAGATGTTTACCCCAGTACACACTTTTTTACAGCAGTGTACCTGCCCAGAACAGTTCCCTACACATTGTTAAACTTACAAAAACACAATTTACATGCTTGCCTATGAGATTCCTAATGCTAGTAGTGCATGGTAATTGCACATGTTCAATGAAAATGCAGTGTAATCATCACTCACCTGCTCCTCTGGTTTGCCATACAGCTGGCTGTACAGTGGCAGAAGTGGGTCCAGCAGGGCCTGGTTCTCCTCCTCTGTAAAAGCTGGGGCCCTGACCACTGCACGTGTCATAGTAGCTCCCAGAGGATGTGGTAACAGCAGCAGAGAGATGAGGAGGTGCAGGAATGATGCAGGGAGTGCAGGCAAGTGAAGTCTCTAGGGAACCGACAAACTTATATCTAACCAGCAGAGGCGGTCTTAAATCCATGCAGCCAAAGTGATAGGTTCGCGTCGGTTGAATTTCCAGAATCGGTCCAATGCATTACATTGCTTGCAGACGACACGCCTACCTCGACGTTCAAAAACTCATCATCGGACCACGAGTGACTTTGATGCATTGGTAATGGGAGGTTACTGACTCGGTTTCCACGCGATGAGGACACGAGCCGAAACGTGTGTCTGTCACCATAACAACTTGCAGCCAATGGCTGTGCCCAAATCGGTTCGGATGCGGCTACAGCGTCCTTTGAATACTCACCCGCGTCTGTCACCATAACAACTTGCAGCCAATGGCTGTGTCCGAATCGGTACGGATGCGGCTACAGCGTCCTTTGAATACTCACCCGCGTCTGTCACCATAACAACTTGCACCCAATGGCTGTGTCCAGAATGGTTCGGATGCGGCTACCGCGTACTTTGAATACTCATCCGTGTCTGTCACCATAATAAATTGCAGCCAATGGCTGTGTCCGGAACGGTTCGGATGCGGCTACCGCGTCCTTTGAATACTCACCCGCGTCTGTCACCATAACAACTTGCAGCTAATGGCTGTGTCCGGAATAGTTCGGATGCGGCTACTGCGTCCTTTGAATACTCATCCGTGTCTGTTACCATAATAAATTGCAGCCAATGGCTGTGTCCGGAACGGTTCGGATGCGGCTACTGCGTCCTTTGAATACTCACCCGCATCTGTCACCATAACAACTTGCAGCCAAGGGCTGTGTCCAGATCGGTTCGGATGCGGTTACCGCATCGTTTGAATAATCGGTCGGCAGGGCAGCCACTTCTGTGATTGTTGTATTTATGTGCAATACATGTGTGGATGCAGTTTTTTCAAAATTGAATGGACCTTTAAATGAATAGGTCACACTCCCATGGGGAGCTAACCTCGAGGGGCGCATGACACATTGATTTAGAGGCTAATACCAGCATGATGCAAAAGTAATCTATTTACCAGCATAGGCTTGGTCATAGTGCCAATGACTTTTTGGGGATGAACAAGTGCATTCTTGACATACTCACTGCATTTGGGGACTGTGTGACCCATTGTGCTATTTGTGTGATTTCAGACTGTAAATGTTTGGTGTGTAAGTAATGGATAAAGCTTTTACCTTTGGATGAGTAGACAATGACATTATTCAGCCACATCAGCTTGTATTTGTAATGTGAATTACTAGTCTATCTGTGTGTCCCAGACTTAAGTGGGTGATATCGTTACATATATATACAACTCCAACATTGTACATGGTTTGTGTATTTGATTGTTTGTGTAATGTAGACATGACAACATGACAGTGTCCACCCTGTGACAGTGGTGTGCATGATTGACATTGTGAGACGCTGTGTGTATCAGGTGTCACACATCTCTGGCATTACATGATCCTATTATGGATACCTTTTAACCATGTAATTGTTCTCACAAACCTAAATGTTGACTTCTTTTGTGAGGAGTTGTTGAGTATGTGATGCTTGATCACATTAATGGTCACAGACACTAGAGTTTTTCACACTACAGCACTCCAATTGCTGTGTCACCATACCTTGGTAACATGTCTGGGAAGGGTACTGATGCTGTGATATGTATCTAAGGTCAGCCTTTTTAATTGAAATTTGTGTTTCCAATGTTCAGTAGCTTCAGTTGGGTTCACATTTCATGTTCTGTTTGTCTCAAAGCATGTTGCTTTGTGCATTGTGACCTGACACCAACTGTGTTTACACTCTACACATAGGTATCACAGACAACCTCCAGCCTACAGGCCCTTTCCAGACCTACAGACCATGGAAGAACGTGACATAATTAGGAAACACCGATTCACCAGACCAATAATTGAACAGTTGTCTGAGCAGTTGTCACCTCAGTTGCAGCCTGGTAACACGTATCCAACTGCACTGAAAAGTGAAGGTTATGGCAGCATTACATTTCCTTGCCACCGGTTCATTCCAGCACACAGTGGCAACATCTGGTGGAATGTCACAAACCATGTTCAGCCATGTCCTTTGTGATGGTTTGGAGGCATTGCTCCGTAACCTGGACCAGTACATAAAGTTCCCAACACCTGGAGAGTTGGCAGACATCAAGGGGGAATTATATGCCTTGGGACGGATACCCCATGTCATTGGCTCTATTGATGGCACCCACGTTACACTGATCCCACCTCAGGCAAATGAGGTGGTGTATCGCAGAAAACATTACCACTCCATCAATGTCCAGGTGGTATGTTTGGCTGACATGTCCATCTCCCACGTCTGTGCACGTTTCCCTGGATCAGCACATGAAGCATACATCATGACGAACAGCGTCATCCCCCATTTGATGTCTCAGCTGCAACTTGGCCGTGCCTGGCTTGTTGGTAGGTGATGTGGCATGTGTATGTTGTGGTGTGTGTTGATTGTATGTCAGATAGTGCTCTGTTATCCGACAACTGAATCTTTTTTATGTGTTAAATGTAGGAGACTCTGGGTACGCCAACCAGCCTTGGTTACTGAAAACACTCCGTAACCCAGTCACCCCTGCAGAAGTTCGGTTTAATGAGGCCCATGGTAGGACCTGACGAGTCGTGGAACAGACTTTTGACCTCCTGAAGACAAGATTCCGCTATCTGGATCGGAGGGAGGAGCCCTTCAATATGCCCCATTGAAGGTGTGCAAGATCATCACAGCTTGCTGCATGCTCCACAACCTGGCTATACGAAAGGAAATACCTCTCATACAGGATGATGGAACCCAGCAGCCGGCAGCTAGGGAGGATCCTGGACTGGGACATGATGACAGTGGTGATGATGATGATGGCATGGATTTGAGACAACAACTTATCCACAACTTTTTCACATGAGTGTAAGTATGCAATGAGAGGAGGTGACTACACCCAATTGTTTGTTGTTGTGTTGCTGGTGGACAATTTGTATGTTTGCTTGTGAGTGTCTGGAAATTGTCCTGATGTTTTTTGTAAGATGGGTTTTTGAAATGGGCATGTTAACATGTACAGAGTTACAGTGAATCCTAGCTAGTGTCCACACTGTAAATCTTGTGCATCAGATTAAATAGTTTGCAAAATTGAACTTCCTTAGTCCTGGGTTCCTGACTCTGTTCTATGTTTTTCCTTACCAGGGTACTTTGCCATGTCAACTGCAGAGTTGTGACCTCACCAGACCATGATGCTGTGACATACTCCAACATTGAACAGTTGTAGAAATCCCTGGCACGCACTTCCTTCTGAACTGATGGTCATTTCTTTTTATTTGTGAGCATTTTGTTACTGTGTGATGTGATTTGACTTTGGGTTAAGGCACAAGGTTGTATCAGGAGAATAAACCTGTGCTCCACATTGAGGTGTGCCTTGTCTGTTTTCACACATCCAAAGATTATTCTGAAACAAAACATATTCCATGATGATCTGGTTTGCTGACAATGATTGTTGATTGTGCTTGCAAATAGTGATATCTTTGTCGACAGTAGACTTAAATTGAATCAGTACCATGTACTATGGGTTGTGTGATAACCCGGTTGTGTCTACCTATCATGCTGTGACAAGGTAAATTTACTCACAAGCCAGTAGTTAACAATTCTGAAGTGATTTCTTACCAATGTTGTTGACACTTTCTTTTTGTGATTTTGTGCATCATTCCAATTTGTGATTCAAAGTCATGACATAAGCAAGTATTTTGTGCAAAGTGATTTATTTTAGTGCATGACGTAAAGATATCAATCCACACAATGGTGGAGTGCTCAACAAAAAATAAAAACAAAGTGCAGAGAGGAGTTGGCAGTGTTTGTAGATGAAGTCTTCAAAAGTAAATCCACTGTTATTTGAGTCCAAAGTCCAACTTAGACCCTCCAGCCAATGTGAAACAGTTCAATGACAGTCAACAAAGTGAACGATTGACACACAATGGAGGATATCAGGAGCAGTTTGTCACTTCCTGGGGGTGATGCATAGCCATCTGTCTCTCAAGGACTCTTCTTCAGACTACCCTTTTTATGATTTTCGGGGGACTCTCAGGTGCAGGCAGAGACAGTGCTGGGGGCTCTCCGCCAGAGTCCACATCCCTCCCAGTGGCTTGTGCAGATGTTGATGCACTGGATGTTGTGGGCACACATGGAGGTGTGGACATGTTGTTAGCTTTCTGGCAGAGGCAGGTGACAATGTCCCGCTGCACCGCAGTCAGTTCATCAATTTTAGCTATGAAAGTGTTGTGTTGTTGTTTTTTAGCTGCCTGCAGCTGTTCAATGTTCTTGAGGATCCCGACGACCTAGCCAAAATCTCCCTGGCAACCCTCGTAGGCGTTGAGGATCTGGGAGAGATTTGGGTGCTCCTCATCAGCAGCACCAGCTACATGATGACCCCGGTACCCACGGCCCTCCCACCACCCCTACCCTCCCGAGCAGGACCAGTTGTTGGTGGCCCAGTCAACACTGAGCCTCCTTCCTTGTTGACAAGGGTGTTGTTGTCCGGCAACTCCAGAGTGCCCTGTGTTGCTGTGCAGTCTGTAGTGTCCCGGGCTGCTGTGTCCGTCAGGGTAGGGGTCAGCTGGGTGTTGTCAGCTGAGGCGGGGTGGTCGCACAGGATCCTGATGTTGCCGCTGTTGGTGCTGTGGGGTGACCCAAACCTGATGGGCCAGGCCGTTCCTCATCGTCCGAAGATGGTTGAGAGACATCGATGCCGGAGAGCTCCTGGTCAACCAGAGTCTAGAGCTGGCTGTCCTAGTCGGTTCCGGTGGTGTTCCCAGCTCGCCCTGTGGGTACAGAAATGACACAACGATTGATCTGAATGTCCACTGCCACTCAAATCATACCCATTACATAGGCTAATGATGAGTTAATGTAGATAGATTGGCCTCCTTCATCCATGATGCTGGCCTATGTTTTTTTAGTACACTGTATTTCGGACAAGATGTGGATTGATGGACATGTCCACCTATGTGCTTAAATGGACATGTTGTGCTTAGTTGACATTACGTGTCCAAAGACAGCGACTGGTTCGTGACACCCTGTGAATGACACAGGTGGGTTGGTGTTGTCCACATCTTTACTTTCACAGTGACATACGTACTCTTTCTCTTCCAATGTAGGTAATTTTGAGTCTTGTTTACTGGGCTTAGTGCATGTCTTTAGCAGTCACATTGGGTGTGGCTGCCAACACACTCACAGTCAGTTATTCTTCCCAGAAATGTTGGGAATGATGTGAGGAGTGGGGTGCTTCTTGTTCAAATATCATTATACACATTTGAATGGCTGTGAGTAGCAAAATATGTGACTACTTAGCTTTGTGCCTACACAGATCATGTATTTTGTACAGTGACTCCATAGTCAGATGAGTTCACAAACTCTTTCTTCCATTTTTTTGTGGCAAAGAACTTTGATGAACTGAGGTTTGGGTGCTCGGGCTCTAATTGTGAAACTTACACCCCTCCTCCTACCAGCCCCACCAGGCCACCAGGAAGAGTCTTGTCCAGACAATGTTGGTAAGTGTACTTGCAAGATATTTGTCACTGGTGGCTGGTGTTTGTAGCACAAAGGCAAATATGGTAGTTGTGATAGGTTCAGACAGCAGCCCCCAGTGTCTGCCATCTTGCTTGTACACATGAACTCACTGTGAGGTAGACATAGCTCCTGATTAAGTGGTTGTGCTGTGTGTGTGGAGGAGTGTTTGCTGTTATTCCGACTCCCATCAGGCCCAATCCTACATACACCTTCACACCCAGCCCAACCTTTCCTAACAGTGAGTGGAAATGTACTTGCAAGGTGTCTGACACTAGAGACATGTGTCTGCCTTCAGACCACCTCCCATCAGTGCCTTGTGCTCCTCACACCAGTCCCCAGTGTCAGGCATCTTGCCAGTACATTTACACTCACTCTCAGGAGAGTGGAGTCCCAGGTGGGCTTTTTGGAATGGGTGAGAATGTGTGTGTGGGCCCAGGCATGGTGTTACTTTTATTGACGACAAATACTCCTCCACCCACCCAGCACCGCTAACTCCTCTGTGCCTATGCATACGTCACAGTGAGGGTGAGTGGACTATCAAGTTAGCTGACACTGCTGCATGGTGTTGAAGTTGAAAGCAACTCCCATAAGGGCCTTGTGCCCCAAACACCATGCACCAGTGCCAGACATCTTGCTGGTACATTTCCACTCACTCTCATTCAAACAGGATCCCCGGGCCGCTGTTTGGGATTGGTGGGACGAGTGTGTGTATGGCATTGCCTGATGGGATTTTAAATAATGGCAGCCACTCCTCCCCCCACATGGCACATTCACTTCATCTGTGCCTATGGCTAACTGACATTGAGTGGAGAATGGGCTAGCAAAGTGGCTGAGACTGGGGAATGGTCTTTGGAGCACAAGGCCATGATGGTAGTTGTGCTCAATTCAGACACCAGGGATGACTGTGAGCCATCTTGCTAGTACACATCCCCTCACTGTCAGGTAGCCATAGGCCCAGATGAGCTGTTTGGCTTGTGTGGGAGGAGGAGTGTGTTCACTGACTCCATCTCCCATCAGGCCCTGTCCTACATACACCTTCTGGCCCAGCGCAAACAGTCCAACAGGACTTGAGCTTACCTCACACTGTGTCAGAATGTACATGCAGGATGCCTGACACTTTTTCAGTGAAATAATATATATATATATATATATCAACGCTCCAAGTGCATCAGAAACAAATCACTCTCGGACGGGTGCTCTCATGCGGCGATGCGTTCCGCTCCTATATTAGCTCCAAATTCCCATGTATGGGGAAAATAAGCACTCACGGGTGGCGTTTTCAAAGATCTTTATTCTGTGAACAAACGCGTTTCGGCGGTCTGCCTTCTTCGGTGTTACCAACACACCGCGGGCAGCCGTCTTTTAATCACTTACTACAAAAAGGGTAAACATCAACAATGGACACAATAGACCCAGCAGATAGCGTTCAAAATATCGCGCCATCTTTTAACACATAGCATATACCTATGGTTCTTACAAAAGCTAATACCTTGCAAAGTAAAACGTGTACACAACTACACATTCACAGTCCAAAATATCATTAAACATTTATGATATACACAGTGAGATTATTCACGTGGTACTGTTAATGCATTTAGGCGTTTCTAAATTCTATCGCCTCTTCTCAATTCAATAATATTATTAAATGCGCTTCTCGTGCAAAGTTAATTTAAATAGTATACATCATCCTTTGTATAAAATCATCAAGCCGTGGATCGGCCAAGGTCCACTGCATAGTTGTTACCCTTATTCTATCAATTCATTGACATGTCACAGGTAATTGTCAGCTACAGACTATTAAAATGCCTAAATCATGACAACCATCCATACCATTAGACACCTTAACATAACATTTCTTAGCCGTAAATCGGCTTAGCCCTGCTGTACCTAAATACCTGTATATTAAAAAAATCCTTCATTACAGCTTCAAGAAAACGAACAAATATTACCCACATATCCAAAATCAAAATTTGACAATTTACATACCCAAGTGTGATACCAGTTCCTCACTACTATTTAACCCTCTAGGGAATTTTGTCTGTAAGTCAATTATATACCGTGACTCTAATCTACGCAGTTTTTTCAATCTATCTCCACCTCTTGTATGGTCTTTGACATGATCTAAGCCATAATACTGTAACACATTTCTATTGCTCATGTGTTTCTCAGCATAATGCCTTGCCACTGGGTACGATGCATCGTTCTTAGCTATTGCCCTTAGATGTTCCAAAATTCTAATTTTCAGGGGTGGATAGTACTTCCAATGTAGCATAAGCCACATGGACAGACTAAACAATAGACCGCGTAGGTAGTACTACAGGTCAAGAATTTAGTTATGGGTCTTTTCAAATTGATGTCAGGAATATTGTATGACAGAACTCTCTTGCTATTAGTGCAAGCTTTGCACTTTCCACATGGAAAGAATCCCGCATTTCCTTCAGAGTTCCCATCGCTCGTGGTTGCTTCTCTAAATGACTACGAACTAGTATATCTTTTAAAGATCTAGCCTTTTTAAAAGTTACTAATGGAAATGTCGGAATATCGTCACTTATGACATTATCTGTTTTTAAGATATGCCAATTCTTTCTCATTGTACGTTTCAAAAAATTAGCCTCAGCTGAATAGGTAGTAATCATCCTAAACTTTCCTTCATTGACATCGCTGGACCCTCTCTTTCGAATTTCTTTGTCTTTTAACAATTGTTGTCTAGGGATCTCTCTTACTTTTTGAAGTGTACTTTCTAAAAGTACCGAGTCATAACCCCTCACCTCAAATCTAGCTAAACTTTCTTTGGCTGCCACTTCGAAGTCACATGTTCTGGAACTATTTCTCTTTATCCTTAGTAATTCTCCATAGGGTATACTCTGTTTCAATTTGGGTGGATGACTACTGGTTGCAAATAAAATTGAATTACCCGCTGTTGTTTTTCGGTACAGGGCTGTATTTAATTGACCCTCTGACACAAATACCTTCAGGTCAAGGTAGTCCACTGCCACTGGACTCACTATTCCCGAAAAGTGCAGATTCAAATTATTCTCATTTAGCTTATCAATATATCCCCATGCAGATTCAGGAGTACCCTCCCACACAATGAAAAGGTCATCTATATATCGATACCACGCTATAGCTCGACCTTTGCTTTGCCCTTTCTCATAGGTTCTGGGCACCTGCTCCTCCCACCAGCCAACGAACAAGTTCGCATAGCTGGGAGCGAAGCAGGTGCCCATCGCCGTACCGTATATATATATAGATAGATAGATAGATAGATAGATAGATAGATAGACAGATAGATAGATAGATAGATAGATATGGATATATTTCTTAAACGTACATATATGTGAAGTTAAGCCAATTAATGCTTCTCTATATGCACTTTTGTTTTGATATTTTGTCTACGATATTACGGTATCATGATATTCGCTACTTGATATTCCAGACTACAACCCCGATGGACCTAGATCATGTCCTATATAAATACTACTAGATCCATGGAAATACTCAATTCATTTAATGTTTAAGAGAAGGACTCTTTAAGACCTCTGACATCCTGAAGGATTTGAGTGTCATCAGTATAAGAGTGGTTAGGGAAGCAAGGGATCAGAAACATGAAAATAAGTAGGGACTGTGAGGCATTTTATGGGGCATCACTATTGAACATGAAGGTATTACATTGGATGGTCTCTAACCTAACCTGCTGCTCACTGTCTGAATAAAACAGTTGTGAGAGGCAATGGATACTTCTATAGGAACCAGCAAGGAATCCATCAACTTGTAGCACCCAACAGTGCAACAGCTGTGTCAGAATCCCTTTCAGAGGGCCACAGGGCCAGCAGGAGCTATAGGGCCCTACCATGGGGGTTAGGGCCTTAAACTCTTGATGTTCCAGGGCCCGCCATACTATAAGTCCTAAACAACTGGGCCAAGAGCCCCTTCAGTGCTTGACTTTTAATAGTAGTGTAGGTCGAGCAGTCCTAGGCTTCTGAAGGGGGGGAGGTAGATGTATGGGGGTGAACACTGGCTCACAACTCAAAGCACATTCTGCATCAGCAATAAATGATTGTCCAGTCAAATACTTGCTATTATGAAAAAAAGGAAATATGTGAACACACATTTTTTCTAGGGTGGAGGTAAATGCAGGGCAGGTGAACACAGGCTCACAGCTCAAAGTACATTTAGTAACAGCAATAAATGAAATACATAATTGTCCAGTGAAATACATGCTTTTATGAAGAAAAAAGGATCTACCTGAACACAAAGTAAAATAAAGCATACACATGCTTCACAAGAAAGCAGAACCCCAACACAAGCAATAAGCACAGCCCCCTGAGGTCAGGGCTCTAGTGTTGGATAGGTAGGTCTGTGTGTCCCACTTCCCTCTCACTAGCAGTAGGGGTTACTCCACACTCACCATAGGCGACATTCAGGTTAGACTCCACTAGTAGTTTGAGTCTCAGGCGTCACACTCCGCCTCTGTAAAAAGTCAAAAGTGCTCCAGTGTCCGAAGTGCTCTGTGGCAGAACAAGTTCTCCTAGGGCCCTCCTGCTCTACTATCAGTCTTACCCGCTCTTTCAGGGATTGCGCGACCGGAGTCTCCAAGATCGTTTCACTCATGCACGTCACAGAGGGCTGTAGCGACTGCTGTTGGTGAGTAGGGGGCAGTCCACAATGCTTCCTTTGGTGAGACGGAAAGTTCCTCTGATCCTTCCCACAAGTGGGGGTGGGTCAACTGCTCCAGATCCCATCCTCAGGCGACGGCTTGGGCCCGCATGGTCCACCATGACGGACTCTCCTCTTGATGACACATAAACTGGGAACAGTCCCTGTCCTTTCCGATGGCTTCCTCTGGCACACGGGATCACCGAATTTACTCTGCAGTAATCCTCATGGTGACCCCACTGGCATACAGAGTCAGTGACTTCACTCTGCACACAGGCTAAGGCCCGATCGGCAGGGCAGTAACGTCCTCTTCACGGCGACCCCCTCTGAAATATGGGGCTGCTGACTTTACTCCGCACACAAGCTACTGCCCAATCAGCACAGCAGTATTCTTCATAGCAGCCCCTTCTGGCATACTGGGTCACCAACTTCACTTCGCACATGGGCTATGGCCCAATCGGCCCAGCAGTACTCTTCACAGCTGCCCCCTCTGGCATACAGGGTCACCAGCTTCCCTCCGCATATGGTCTACTGCCCGATCGGCATGGCAGTAGTCTTCATGGCAGTCCTCTCTAGCATATAGAGTTGCTGACTTCACTTTGCACATGAGCTATGGCCCAATCGGCACAGTAGTGATACCAAGGACAGCTAACTTCAAGGCGGCCCCCTCTGTATATGGGTCACCGAATTGAACCTGCACATGTGCGATGATCCGATTGGTGCAGCAGCTGTCTCTACACACGTTGCTATAGGGATCCACTCACCAGGATCTCGCACTGGACATTGCTCCCTCCAAGGGCTCTCTTCTTCACAGGGGACACTGGTCTTGGCAAGCAGACAGGCACTGGTGCTCCTGGGGCAGGTGGTCTTGGATTTCCCTGAGTAATGTCCACTCACCCAGCTGGTAGACTGGCAGGCCTTAGCCCCCAGCCCTGGTCACAGGCGGAAGACTTGCAGAGCTTCTCCTCAGTGCACAGACAGACTGGCTGCTTGACAGTTGACAGTTGGCCTCAAGTTCACCTTCTTATAATCAATTTCCAGACACCAAATGTGACTTATGTTTAGAGTGTTTGACGTTTGTGTTGAGGGTCCGCTTCCTTTTGAAGTGCCCACTCCTCTGCTCTGCCCTGCCCTGCCCTTGGAAAGAAGTCTGTCACAGCAGGAGTGATTCCAAATCTGATAGCCCCACAACACAGGCCATGAGAGACTAGAGGGTCACACAGTGATGTCAGGCACAATGATATTTGCATCAAAAGGTTATCAAGGGCCCCATCCTTGCTCTTTATGATTCTCTTTATCAGCCCCATTTCCCTGAGGTGTGGCCAGACCCTTTTCCAGTGACCTCAATGAGCACCATTTGAAATGTATTGAAGAGCCTGGCTCTTCTTTCTCCGGTGTGGGTCTAAAGCAGCTCACAGGAATGCAGCATTCTACAAATCTGTCTGGAGGGCCCTGGGTCTCCTAAAATGGCAAACAGAGATGGGAGTCTGTTCCAGGGGCTGCTGGGACCAGGAAGAGGACAGAATGTGAGACGCGATGCGGGAGGCGGCCGGCGACTTCAGGTAAGTTCTTTTTTTAATATATATTATTACTAACGTCCCCTCCTGCGAGACCACCCCGCGCTCCCCATCCCGCGCTCCCCCTCCCTTGTTCCCTCCACCCACCCCACCACCCTTTGTTTGTGGCGCCCGCTATTGACATGTATGTATGTATGCATGCATGCATGTATGTAGAAGTGCCTATATAGCTTACAGCTACCTGGGAAGCAATGGAGCTCTGAAAAATGGGCAAGAGCCTGATGTATATTTTAGAATGTTTATAGAGAAGCAGGGAATAGGTGGACCCCTAATGGATGAGTGGTCTATGAAGAGCTGTGCGTTGAGTTGTTTCTGAAATGTATGAGGAGAGTGACAATTCTGATGTCAATGGGGATGCTGACCCAGATTATGGCTGCATGGACCAAGAGGGTTTGCACACTATTGTTTTGTTTGCTCTATTTTCTCAATTTTACCCTGGTGATCCCTTGACTCCGACTATGGCATGGTTTTCATGCGATGGCTAGTTTCCTGGCCAATTAAAATGAAGTGTTGTCTCTGAGGGCCTTTTAAGTGATGCAGCTGGTGTTGTATAGAATATGGGTCTGGAGGAGTATCAAGAGGGGTTCCAGCAATGACGAGCTGACATGGTCGGATTTCCCTTAGAATTTAGATGAGATGTGCTGCAGCATTTAGCAAGCTTTTCACGCTCCCTATGTAGAATCTGGGAGGCCCTTGAGGAGACCATTGTCTGCATGTAGGTGGGAGAGAGCCATTGATTGCACTGTCAATCTAACCTTGATTTCAAATAGGAAGAGTTTTAGTTTTATGAGAAGGGAGAGGTGGTACCATGCTATCTTTGAATTCTTGGCAATGTGTCCCTTGAAAGAGAGGTTTGTGTCAAGGTGAATCCATTACATTTCACATTTGTTGTGATCTAAGGTGGAGGGAAGCCAGCCTCACTGAAGCTAGCTATTTAACAGTAGGTCCTTCTAGATCTCTCTGGTCAGTCTGTGTCGCTCTGCTAGGGCTGGGATGCCCACTGGTAGCTATGCACTGTATAAATGCTACATACATAGATAGATAACTAAACAGGCTTCAGTGAGAGACTGTTTGACACTATTGTAAAACAGGGGAAATTCTGGGAGTAAAGGGAGGTGCTACGGAGGAATTGGCCAAGAATGGAAGTAGATATATCCTGACAACCAAACTTTATTTTCCCCAGAGAGAATCATCATGAGTTTTGAGGGGCCACCAACGTAACATCTGATTTAGTAATGTGAATGAGAAGTGACCTAGGTTCTCCGGGAATGAATACAACCGGAAGGAAAAACCTCAACCTGACTTTAAGCATAGAAGAGCTGAAAGAATATTCCAGGGATGCTCTGCATCTGTATCTAGAGTAAAGAAAACTAGCTGAGAAAACTGCAAAATATGGGTGAGCCAAATTTCTGGAATGTTTTTTGTCAGCCATAGCAAGGGCTTTGGTAGTGTATTCTAAATGGAACTGAGCATGTTTGGTCTGATTTGTGTTAGTAATCTTTGCACATGTTTTACATGAGGGTGTTCATTCAAAAGTAAAATGTACAAATGTTCTAACCGCCAGTAGTATTAGGTGCAGAAAGCAAGAGCAAACATCACCAAGGCTCTTAGTGTTGCTGAAAATAATTTGAGATTAATCCGTTCCAGGGTGGTAATCCACAATGGCGGCCAGTCGGCATCAATCTTTGCAGGCACTGTTGAAGTGTAAACTCATTTGAGTAGGGTACATGGCTCTTAGTGATCAACCTGTAGCCTTCATAAGTAGGAGGTTACTTTCCAGGGAACAGAGTTGGAGCACAATAGAGAGGGAAGCTTTTGCTGTGATCTGAGCTCTGAAGAAGTTAAGGCCTTGCCTGTTTGGTACTCACTTGCGGGTTCAGAGAGATCACAGACCCCTCAGATGTCTAATGCAAATGAGGGGTGAGAATCCCAAACTGTTGAGGTGGTCCATTTCCCTACAGGGAATGGACTTTAAAGTGGAATACTATCTTGGAACAGACCATGCCAATGCTGATGGTCTCTCCAGGTTCTTCTGCCTTAGTGAAGAGAACCCCAAGGGGTTGGGTATCTCTCCCCACTTTCCGCTGGGGAAACACGTGTTAGACCTGGCATCCTTTGCGTGGTTTACCCTGACTTTTTGCCTTTAGTCCTCCTGTTTTTTCTGTTGTTGCTGACTCGTTGTTTCTGGCTTAAGGAATCTGGGCACTTTACCACTGCTAACCAGTGTTAAAGTGCATGCGCTCTATACTTAAAACATGGTAACTTTGGCTTCTCCCCACTTGGCATATTTAATGTATGTATAAGTCCCTAGTAAAGTGCACTACATGTGCCCAGGGCCTTTAAATTAAATGCTATTAGTGGGCCTGCAGCACTGATTTTGCCACCCATTTAAGTAGCCCTTTAAACATATCTCAGGCCTGCCACTGCAGATCCTGTGGGTACAATTCTAAACTGCCTTGTCAACCTGGCCAATTAACCTATTTGCCAGGCCCAACCCTTCCTTTTTATTGCATGTAGGTCACTCCTAAGGTAGTCCCTGGACAGCCCATGGGCACGGTGCAGTGTATGTGTATTTAAAAAGCAGGACATGTACTTTTAAGTTTTACATGTCCTGGTAGTGAAATACTTTTAAATTCGTTTTCACTACTGCAAGGCCTATCTCTCCCATAGGATAACATAGGGATTACCTTATTACATTTTATAAGTGTAATTTCCAATTGGGAAGAGATGGGGCCACCCAAATTTGGTGTCTCTGGAATCACAATTTAAAAACACAACTTATGGTGAAGTTGGATTTTAATTGCAATACTGAAAATGGCACTTTCAGAACTTTGGCATTTTCTTACTGTAAATATTTGATGCCGTCTGCCTGTCCCTGGAATACACATCTGGGCTCGGGTATAGCTGGCTTTGTGAATTCACTCTAGACAGTCACACACAAAGGAAGGGTAGGTGTAACTGAGTGGCTATCTGCATCCTGATGGGTCATCCCGGGCAGAATGGGAGGGACGAGCTGACACTTACATCTGAAATGGCTATGTCCTGTCCACACACACAGGGTTGCATACCCCCCTGTAGTGAGTTTAGAGCCAGGACAGAAAAGAAAGGGACTTGTGCACTTCAACATTACTGTTTTGAAGTCTCCCCACTTCAAAGGCCCAGCCGGGTATAAGTACTGGACCTCTGACACCACCAACTTAGAGCACTTCTGGAACTGAGTACATTCTACCAGGAAGAAGGACTGCTATGCTGCTAAGGGGCTTCCATGTTGCTGAACTGCTTTGTTGTTTTGGCCTGCTGCCATATTGTCTTGGAGTGAAAAGGACGTAACATGCATCTCTACATCACGGAACCTAAGTGTCTCCAAGGACTTGTTGGCTTGCCTCCTTTTTTCTGAAGTCTCCGGGATTTCAAAGACTTTTCTCCTTGACCTGCAAACAGCACCTGGACTCTCTGCTGTGAGTCCTACTCTGCCACATAGTGTCAATACAGTCCTTGGCCCTTGGACCTGAGTTTAAAGTGCTGCATCTTTTAAAACCCACGCATTGACGACGTTACATCGATCGTAACCAGCACATTTCCCTCAACGCCGACGCATCGCCGCCGTTGTATGGACTGTGGACTCCACATCGCCAATACGTTATACATCGTTTTCATCTTGTTTTATTTATAACAATATAAGCTATTTTCCTAAACTGGTGTGGAGTCTTTTTGTGGTATTTCACTGTGTTACTGTTTGAAGTGTTGCACAAATACTTTACACATTGCTTTTTAAGTTAAGCCTGACTTCTCTGTGACAAGCTACTAGAGGATGAGATCAGGTTAATTTAAAGTGTGTCACTGACTTACCCTGACTAGGACTGTGGTTCCTGCTTGGACAAGGTACATACCTCTGTCAACCAGGAAACCCAGTTTCTAACAGGGTACATACATGTTAAAAGAAGCAAAAGCACGTTCTGCTCCCGCAGGATGGTGAAGGATATAATGAAAGGACTATTTAGCTTGGCAGAGAGGGAGCACCACCATAAATTGGAAATGCTCTAGCTCTGACAAATTTACAATTCCCCTGTCCTGGTTAGAGGTGGGTGTATCGGTAGATTTCTATCAGATAAGCCTCAGCCAGCTGTGCAGGTGGAAACCCTTGACCCTGTGGTTTATCTATCACTGGACTGCTGGCTCACAGTAGTGGCCATCCCACTTATCTCTTTTCCAGGAGGGCAATGAGAGGCAGGGTAGTGCTGGGAAGGAAAGTGTTCAAATGTCCCTGACACACAGGGGAATATTTCATGAATGATAAGGACACTTGTCTTTTGTTTTCTAGCTTTAAATCCCCTGCTTTGGGGGTTTGTGGCCGTAATGCAAAAGTGAATACCATGCAGTGTCCCACCGGACAATCAACAGTAATAATTTGGCATCCATCACACTGGCAGATGCACTTTTAATAAAGGCAGGAAGGGCGGATCGCTAAATTGGGTTCACGGTGCTCTTCTGGGATGCAGAGGCTATGCGTCCGCTCACATCGGAGATGGTGAGCCGTGTACCAGATGCATTTTTAATACAGATAAGAAGGGGTGATCTCTAAATAGGGCTTGCGGGAGCCAAAGATCACGCATCTGCTAGCTTGGGAGGATGGTGAGCCGCATGTCAGGGTTTATAGGAGCCTCTGCATCTTTAGCTGTTCGAAGCTCCGGGCATTCCAAGTCCACTGCAGAGCACTACATATAGGCATAATAACTGAAGTCCCCGAAGTATAAAATTGCTGTCTAGTGAGGGATTACATTCCCTATTTACACACCTATATTTTCCCTACATATATTTCACTGAGGTCTGAACTTGTAATCAGCTGAAAAGCAAAGCTCCTTTCACATTAGAGTGTTTTCATGCAGAGATCAAAGCACACAAAGGAGAAGGACTGGCTGGGCAACGAGATATTTTCCTCTCTGAGGAGCAGCATTATCTGTCTTTATTTTGCTCAGTGACATGCTATATTCTTCTTCCATGTCAATTCTGAAGGAATAATTGCCTTTCTATGCCCTACATCAGATCTGCTTGGCTGTGACTGACAAAGTGTGTTTTGTTCCATTGACTGGAAGGCCCACCTGCTTGGCTGCCTCCATTCCATCAGTAGCTACGGGTGGCAAGCATCAGATATGAAGCGGCACCATATCTTCTACAGGCAAAGAGAGAATTAAAAAGGATTTATATAAATATGAGCTGGAAATCAAACTGTGGCTCTGCGACTGACAACCCATCAAGTGTGCACTCTGTAGGAGCAACAACAACACATGCATTTCTATCTAAGACAGACTGTGGACTAATCCATTTTATATATTCAACTAAGAAAAGCGAGCACTCTACCATACTCATTTATTAGCCTGCTTAAGATGTCCCTCACACTCGGTGTGAACAAAACGACTTAAGGTTTTATTAATAGACCCCCTCACCCACCAACCTAATTGGTGACATGCTTTATATTATTGGGTTCTCACCCGTGACACCTAATGCATCAAGGGTGTGCTTCATTGCCTAACTTCAGCGGAGCAGTTTTTTTCTCAAATGAGGGAAAAGGTGAATTTAAAAATGTATTCAGGTTACCAACCAATGTGGTATATTTTAAGAGTGATAACCTTGGACAAGGATTAAAACCAGTGGTGGATGTGTTGCGAGAAACCATTGAACTCTTACATTCTCAGTTTACATTGACATGTTTCAGCATAATGTCTAAGCAGCCCAAGAGGACAGTGTGGATTTTTTCAGGACCAGATTATGTACACGCTAAGGCATGTGACAATATCACAGTGCGTAACTTATGGTTTTATCTGTGCTTTACTCCATTTGAGTCTATATTGCTTGGTAATTCCTTTCAAAATAGAGACTTCGAGGGGGCGAGCCCTGTAGTCACACATTCGTCAAGAGTGATTGCCTGTATGAGTACCTACTTTCCGGCCTGTGGAGCCATTACATCACTCATGACATGGTCAGTAACATCACTGATAACATCACCCACAGAACCACTCACACATCCACCCACACACACACACAACCACTCATACACTCACTCATGCACCCATACAACTGCTCATACACCCACTCACTCATCCATAGAACCACTCACACATCTACTCACACCCATACAAGCACTCACACCTCTACTCACTCACCCATACAGCCACTCACACAGACACTCTGGGGCATATTTACAAGGGAAGTGGCAGATTGAGACCTTAGCCTTCCTGGCTTAATGCCTCACACCGGCACTTCAGAAATGCAGGGCTGCACCATATTTACAAGAATATGATGTAGCCCTGCGTTTCCCCCTGTGATGGCGCTACACTTAGCAGCCTAGCGCCAACACAGGCACCCTTACACCATAGTGCAAGGGTGTCTGCATGCAGGGGAAAATTGCTTATGTGCAGGAAGGTCCCCCTTCCTACAGATAAACAATCTTTAAATGCCATTTTGTAACTTCTGTGTGTGCTGCATTAAGCAGCACACACAGAAGTTGCAAAAAGGCATTTAAAAAAAAATATTGTTTATGTGCAGGAAGGGGGATCTTCCTGTAGATAAACAATCATTGGCCGTTTGCTGTTTTCATGTGTGCTGCACAACACAGCACACATGAAAACAGCGAAAACGAGTAGAAATTAAACATTTCTACTCGTTGCTTCAAGGTAAGACCTGGTTTTCCCTGGTCTTAATTCTGGCGATGCCTCCTATTTGCGCCTCCCTTGTAGATAGGGGCAGCATCAGAATCAATGGGTGTTGCGGTGGAACACCCACAGCAACACCCATTGCCCTCCCCTTTCACGCTAAGCATAGCGTGAAAGGGGGCCTTATTTACAAGGCAGTGTTAAGCAAGTGGCTTAATGCTGCCTTGTAAATAAGGCAAAGCCCCTATCGCCACTGGAACATCGTAAAAAGTGACGTTCCCATGGCGATAAGGGCTTGTAAATATGCCCCTCACTCTCCAGTGCAGCTACTCACACACCCACTCAGTTAACCAAACACCCACTCAAACAGCTCCTCAGTCAACCATAAAGCCACTTACACACACAGTAATTCACCCATACAGCCCCTCACTCAGCCACTCAGTCACTGATGCAGCCACTCACCTACCCATGCAGCCACTGACACAACCATTCACTCACCCATATAGCCACTCATACACCCACTTCCTCACCAATACAGACACTCACACAGCCACTCACTCACCCATACAGCTACTCACACACCCACTTCCTTACCAATACAGCCACTCACTCACCCATACAGCTACTCACACACTCACGTATTCACCTATACAGCCACTCACCCACCCACTCACACACACATACAGCCACTTACATACCCACTCACTCACGGATGCACACAGACACACAACCAACCACATAATATCTATTAGAAATAGTATTACTCATTAGTAGTACACAAAGTATACTAATTTAACATTTGTAGTACCTTAGCATATATGTTTAACACTCATAAACTTTTAGAAAACACTCACAATCACTGGGTGATGTCACCAATGATGTCACTGATGATGTCAAGAATTATGTAATATGTTAGGCCATCAGCAGTGCATTGCGGTGATGTAAGATATAGTTAGCTCAGGTAACTATAACTGCTGATTTTCATTGGTTTTGTACTAGTGAAATGTGAGACTAACTATAATGTCCCTGTACCTTTGGTTTTTTCAGTGAATTTCTAAGGTTTTTTATATTCTATTTCCTTACTGTAACAACCCCCTAATCTTTGTTTTTTTCAATGAATTTGTAAGGTTTTTAAATTCTATTTCCTAACTATAACGTCCATGTAACCTTTGGTTTTTCCATGGAATTTCTAAGGTTTTTTAAAATGTTATTTCCTAACTGTAACCTTTTTTAAAAATAATTTTTATTGAACATGTAGACATAGTAATAAAACATTACATTGGTTAAAAGAGATGCAATAAATAACAAAGGTATAAAGTTAACAGAATCATTTAGAACAAGAAGATACTTAATAACATCTAAAAATACTGTATCATAAACATTTTTAAAAAACTATTGAGAGGAGAGAAATAGTAAAAAATAAAATACATCAACATAGTAAGTGTATATATTACATAAGTATTGTCTATTTCGCTTGTTTTATTTTATATAAAAAAGAAAGAGAAAGAGAAGGAAGGGAGGAAAGGAAAAGAGAGGAAAGAAAGAAAGAGGAGGTAAAACAAATAGAATATAATATAAGTATTAGGAGAAGGATGAGTGTGAGGATAAAAAAGTGGTAAAAGGTAACCATAATAAATCGAATTTAATCTTTTGAAATATTGAGGAATGAGAAACAGAAGCTATTCTATGTTCATCACATATTAAGTTCCACCAAATCAAAAAGGATAGTTTAGAATTATCTTCCCAACAAGTCAATATAACTTTAAAAGCAAGAGCAATAAACAGGTCGAATAAAATAGTTTTTGAAGGGAGATGCTCAAAATCAGTAGATTCAGTCCCCCAAAAAATCTTGTGAATAGAAAATGGAATATTACATGAAAAAATCAATAAACATTTAGACCATATAGCTTTCCAAAATTCATGTACTTTAGGACAATAATAAAGTAAATGCGTCAAAGTACCTTCAGAGGAGAGACATGACCAACACAAGGGAGAAATAGAATGGTCAATTTTATGCAGGGATTGGGGCGTAACAACCACTCTGTTATATATGACATATAAGGATTGTGTAATATTGGCAGCTTTAGAGGTTTAAAAAATCTTTTGCCACATTCGATCCCATTGATGAACAGAAAGCGACTGAGATAAATCCTTTTCCCATAAGAATTCAATAGAGGATTTATTCCTTGTATTAATGGGGGAGGACAAAGTTTTGTATATGAAAGAAGCCCTTGGAATGGGATCCTTAATGATATTAAATAAGGGTGTCACAGGGGTAACTGAAGTAACATCGGAATTGGAATTGTTGTTCAGCAGAAAGGTTTGAAGTACAGGGAATAATGTATTATATTGTTGAATACAAGAATCAGGGAGGCCAAATTTTTCTTGTAGTTGAGGGAATGATAAAATGGAATTATTAACTATCAAATGATGCACATAAAAAATACCCTTTTCTCTCCAGTGCTTGAAATAAAAAGACTTATGGTGAAATTTAATAAATTTGTTATACCATAGAGAGGAGGCCAAAAAGGATTAATAAAAGTCAAATCCTTGGGTAAAAAGAGTATGTAGTAAATGATGTGAATACTTTAAAATAGGGTATTTGGAAATGAAAGTGCAATTCGTCATAAAAACAACATCCTGAAAGGAAAAGTCATGCAACAGTGAATGTTCAAAAGCAACCCATGTTGGCATAGGAGAGTCATGATATTCCTTAGAACTAGCATAAAATTGGCGGATTAAAAAGGCAGTATGATATAACTTAAAATCAGGAAAATGTACACCACCCTCCGATTTTGGTCGAATTAATTTAGATAAAGCAATACGAACACGTTTGTTATTCCAAAGGAATTTAGTACAATTAGAAATAATCTGAGAAAATTGTTAGTTAGGAATTTTAAAGGGTAAAATTGAGAGCGTAAAGAGAACATGAGGGACAATCACCATTTTAATAGTGTCTAACCTGCCCCACCAGGACAAAAATAATGGGGACCAGGAAGACAACAACTTTTGGAGCTTAAGTTTTAAGGCAGTGAAATTATAAGTTAATGTATCAGGTATGTTGGAGGAGAACTATATTCCTAAGTATTTAATTTTTGGGGAACACCAAGTAAAGTTAGTTTTATCAAACATATAACGATAACAGGAGGAGTTTAGTGGTAAAATCTCGGTTTTAGAAAAATGTAGTTTGTACCCAGAAACATTAGAATATAAAGCAATCTCTTGTAAAAAAGGGTCTAGGGAATCGCAGGGGTCGGACATATAAATTAGGATATCATCTGCATATGCAGAAAGCTTAATTTCATGAGAGTTGAGTTTGAAACCAGTTATATCAGGATTATGTCTGATACGTTCAAGAAAGGGTTCTAAACAAAGGAGAAAAAGTAATGTCTAGTACCTCTTTGTAAATTAAAATAGGGAGAGAAATGGCCATTATCAAACACATAAGCACGCGGGTTAATATACAACAATTTGATATAAGAAATAAACTTATGACCAAAACCAAACCATTGAAGAGTATAAAACATATATTGCCAATTTACACGATCAAAAGCTTTTTCAGCATCGAGTGAAAGGGCAGCTAGAGGAGATTAGTGCTTCTTCCCGAGGGCGA
Organism: Calotriton arnoldi; assembly: GCA_963921515.1. Lineage (NCBI taxonomy): Eukaryota > Metazoa > Chordata > Amphibia > Caudata > Salamandridae > Calotriton > Calotriton arnoldi. The sequence continues at coordinate 520,624 of CAWUFW010001814.1, forward strand.
GGATATTAGAGAACATTCTAGCATTGTCAGATGCAAGTCTACCCTTAATAAAACTAGCCTGATCGTGTTTAATAAGGAGTGGAATAACATTCTCCAAACGAGAAGCTAACATTTTTGCAAAAATTTTACAATCATAGTTAATTAGTGAAATGGGTCGAAAAGTTTTATAAAGGGTAGAATCTTTGTCGGGATTGGGAATAACAACAATGAGGGCCTCCAAAAAGGAACCACTTGCTTTGGAGTTAGATAAAAATGAATTAAAAAGCTCTAGTAGTTTAGGGGCAAAAATGGAGGAAAAGGATGAGAGGAGTTCAACGGAGAACCCATCAGGACCAGCGGCTTTAGCCTTTTTTAAAGACTTAAGAGCATCAGTAACCTCCTGGAGAGAAATATCTCTCTCAATGGGTAAGAGAGTGTCAGGTAAGGAGGGAGGCCTAGGGATTCCCTGGAAAAAGGTCTAAAAATCATTTTCAGAAGGAGTTTTATCTTCTGTATATAATAGTTCATAATAAAACTGGAAGGTATTTACAATTTCAGAGTCGGAGGAGACAGTTTTGTTATTCTGTTCAGAGAGAATAGGGCCAATAGTTTTACGTTCTGATTTGATTTTTAAATAATTGGCTAACATTTTCCCCGCCTTATTTTGGCCTCCATGAAATTTAGATTTGATTTTAAGAAGGATATTACAAGCATCGACTGTAGCAATCTTATTCAAGGTAGACTTGGCTTTAATCAGTTCTTGCAAACTTGAGGAGGATTTTGAGGAGAAATAATTTTGTTCTAAAATCTTTATCTTTTGAAGGGCTGTGTGATATTCAGTGTTTAGTATCTTCTTTTTCTTGCAGAGTATGCAATAGTAAAGGCTCTAAAAGAGGCCTTAAAAGCATCCAAATTATTATGAACAGAAGTATCCTTGGATTGATTAAGTTGAAAAAATTCATTTATAAAAGAGGTCGCTTCTAAAATAAAGGTTTGGTCTGAAAGTAGGGGATTCTTAAAATGCCAGCGGCCTTGTTTGCAAGTATTGAGAGACATATCAAAGGAAGAAAACACAGGAGCATGGTCAGAAATAAAAATAGAACCAATTTCAGAGGATTGTATGGAAGGGAGCAATGATTTAGAAACCAAAATGTAATCAATACGAGACATAGTATGGTGAACATTAGAAAAAAAAGTAAATTCACAAGCGTCAGGATTACATGTTCTCCATACGTCATAGAATGAGCGAGAGGAGATGGCTATTGAAATGCTTTGTGAGCTTTGTCAAGTTTAAATTTACACTTGGATTTTCTATCAGAGAAAGGATCTAACCAATCATTAAAATCACCTCCAACAATTATATTAGCATTAGGGATAGAGGATAAATTCAATTTAATACAATGTCACACTTCAGGGTCAGATTTAACAGGGCCATAAATGTTGAAGAGAGTGACTTGCTTTTTACACATAATGACATCAACCAAAACCCATCGCCCATTCGAATCACATTCAGTTGATAAAATTTGCGCATTAAGTGACTTATGAAATAGGATGATACAAAAGGGGATGATGGACGGAACGTTTGAGCCAATCAAACACTCACCCCCAGTCAACTGATCTGGGTTTAATCCATCATCATTCTTTAGCTCACTCCACCACCCCAGTTCAGACATGGCCATATGCAAATCAGTCTGACCCTGTGCCTCATGGGAACAGTCCAGCCCGAACTGCCAAGCCATGTCTTCCCTGGACCGGAAACAAGCATCCTAGGACCGGTTTCTGGCATTTCAGCCGTCATCAGCCAGGCTTGCTTGAATCCAGTGGCAAAGTGAGCAAAGGACCCACGTCTGGGCATACCCCCGCCAACTTAGGGCGACCAAAGCGATACAAAAGGGGATGATGGACGGAACGTTTGAGCCAATCAAACACTCACCCCCAGTCAACTGATCTGGGTTTAATCCATCATCATTCTTTAGCTCACTCCACCACCCCAGTTCAGACATGGCCATATGCAAATCAGTCTGACCCTGTGCCTCATGGGAACAGTCCAGCCCGAACTGCCAAGCCATGTCTTCCCTGGACCGGAAACAAGCATCCTAGGACCGGTTTCTGGCATTTCAGCCGTCATCAGCCAGGCTTGCTTGAATCCAGTGGCAAAGTGAGCAAGGGACCCACGTCTGGGCATACCCCCGCCAACTTAGGGCGACCAAAGCGATACAAAAGGGGATGATGGACGGAACGCTTGAGCCAATCAAACACTCACCCCAGTCAACTGATCTGGGTTTAATCCATCATCATTCTTTAGCTCACTCCACCACCCCAGTTCAGACATGGCCATATGCAAATCAGTCTGACCTTGTGCCTCATGGGAACAGTCCAGCCCGAACTGCCAAGCCATGTCTTCCCTGGACCGGAAACAAGCATCCTAGGACCGGTTTCTGGCATTTCAGCCATCATCAGCCAGGCTTGCTTGAATCCAGTGGCAAAGTGAGCAAGGGACCCACGTCTGGGCATACCCCCGCCAACTTAGGGCGACCAAGCGATACAAAAGGGGATGATGGACGGAACGCTTGAGCCAATCAAACACTCACCCCCAGTCAACTGATCTGGGTTTAATCCATCATCATTCTTTAGCTCACTCCACCACCCCAGTTCAGACATGGCCATATGCAAATCAGTCTGACCCTGTGCCTCATGGGAACAGTCCAGCCCGAACTGCCAAGCCATGTCTTCCCTGGACCAGAAACAAGCATCCTAGGACCGGTTTCTGGCATTTCAGCCGTCATCAGCCAGGCTTGCTTGAATCCAGTGGCAAAGTGAGCAAGGGACCCACGTCTGGGCATACCCCGCCAACTTAGGGTCGACCAAAGCGATATAAAAGGGGATGATGGACGGAACGTTTGAGCCAATCAAACACTCACCCCAGTCAACTGATCTGGGTTTAATCCATCATCATTCTTTAGCTCACTCCACCACCTCAGTTCAGACATGGCCATATGCAATCAGTCTGACTCTGTGCCTCATGGGAACAGTCCAGCCCGAACTGCCAGCCATGTCTCCTGGACCGGAAACAAGCATCCTAGGATCGGTTTCTGGCATTTCAGCCGTCATCAGCCAGGCTTTCTTGAATCCAGTGGCAAAGTGAGCAAGTGACCCACGTCTGAGCATACCCGCCAACTTAGGGCGACCAAGCGATACAAAAGGGATGATGGACGGAACGTTTGAGCCAATCAAACACTCACTCCAGTCAACTGATCTGGGTTTAATCCATCATCATTCTTTAGCTCACTCCACCACCCCAGTTCAGACATGGCCATATGCAAATCAGTCTGACCCTGTGCCTCATGGGAACAGTCCAGTCGAACTGCCAAGCCATGTCTTCCTGGATCGGAAACAAGCATCCTAGGACCGGTTTCTGGCATTTCAGTCGTCATCAGCCAGGCTTGCTTGAATCCAGTGGCAAAGTGAGCAGGGACCCACGTCTGGGCATACCCCGCCAACTTAGGGCGACTAAAGCTGATACTAAAGGGGATGATGGACGGAACGTTTGAGCCAATCAAACACTCACCCCCAGTCAACTGATCTGGGTTTAATCCATCATCATTCTTTAGCTCACTCCACCACCCCAGTTCAGACATGGCCATATGCAAATCAGTCTGACCCTGTGCCTCATGGGAACAGTCCAGCCCGAACTGCCAAGCCATGTCTTCCTGGACCGGAAACAAGCATCCTAGGACCGGTTTCTGGCAGACGTGGGTCCCTTGCTCACTTTGCCACTGGATTCAAGCAAGCCTGGCTGATGACGGCTGAAATGCCAGAAACCGGTCCTAGGATGCTTGTTTCCGGTCCAGGGAAGACATGGCTTGGCAGTTCGGGCTGGACTGTTCCCATGAGGCACAGGGTCAGACTGATTTGCATATGGCCATGTCTGAACTGGGGTGGTGGAGTGAGCTAAAGAATGATGATGGATTAAACCCAGATCAGTTGACTGGGGGTGAGTGTTTGATTGGCTCAAACGTTCCGTCCATCATCCCCTTTTGTATCGCTTGGTCGCCCTAAGTTGGCGGGGTATGCCCAGACGTGGGTCCCTTGCTCACTTTGCCACTGGATTCAAGCAAGCCTGGCTGATGACGGCTGAAATGCCAGAAACCGGTCCTAGGATGCTTGTTTCCGGTCCAGGGAAGACATGACTTGGCAGTTCGGGCTGGACTGTTCCCATGAGGCACAGGGTCAGACTGATTTGCATATGGCCATGTCTGAACTGGGGTGGTGGAGTGAGCTAAAGAATGATGATGGATTAAACCCAGATCAGTTGACTGGCGGTGAGTGTTTGATTGGCTCAAACGTTCCGTCCATCATCCCCTTTGTATCGCTTTGGTCGCCCTAAGTTGGCGGGGGTATGCCCAGACGTGGGTCCCTTGCTCACTTTGCCACTGGATTCAAGCAAGCCTGGCTGATGATGGCTGAAATGCCAGAAACCGGTCCTAGGATGCTTGTTTCCGGTCCAGGGAAGACATGGCTTGGTAGTTCGGGCTGGACTGTTCCCATGAGGCACAGGGTCAGACTGATTTGCATATGGCCTTGTCTGAACTGGGGTGGTGGAGTGAGCTAAAGAATGATGATGGATTAAACCCAGATCAGTTGACTGGGGGTGAGTGTTTGATTGGCTCAAACGTTCCGTCCATCATCCCCTTTTGTATCGCTTTGGTCGCCCTAAGTTGGCGGGGGTATGCCCAGACGTGGGTCCCTTGCTCACTTTGCCACTGGATTCAAGCAAGCCTGGCTGATGACGGCTGAAATGCCAGAAACCGGTCCTAGGATGCTTGTTTCCGGTCCAGGGAAGACATGGCTTGGCAGTTCGGGCTGGACTGTTCCCATGAGGCACAGGGTCAGACTGATTTGCATATGGCCATGTCTGAACTGGGGTGGTGGAGTGAGCTAAAGAATGATGATGGATTAAACCCAGATCAGTTGACTGGGGGTGAGTGTTTGATTGGCTCAAACGTTCCGTCCATCATCCCCTTTTGTATCGTTATGAAATAGGATGGCAACACCAGCATGACGATTAACAGCAGGAGAAAAAAGTAACCTGATTAACCCATTGACGTTTAAGCTTAAGTGATTTTACATCATTACAGTGAGTTTCCTGTAAAAAGGCAACATGTGCATTGAGTTTGGATAAATGAGATAATACCTTTTGACGCTTGACGGGATGACCTAGACCACGCACGCTCCACGAGACAACGTTAAACATGTTGTAGGATGAGGGGAGACATACGAGACCAGGAACAACAAACTGCAGGACCAATAAAAAAGACAAAACGACAACAATTATCGACCATCAAATAATGGAAGACATCGCTATTTGTAGTGGAAAGAGAATTACGGTTAAGAAAAAAACACTCATACATGTATAAAAAAAGTAATAAGGGAAAACCATAAAGAGAAATATCAAATAGAAGGGAAGGCAGGAAAAGGGAAAAGAGTTATGAAATAAAGAGAAGAAAGACAGATCAAGGAATAAGATCCAGATCTGAAATGCAGAGGTTAGGAAGTAAGTTGGGGACATGCTTACACCAGAAACAAGAATGGGGACAGATAAAAGAACTATAGAAGTTATAAAGAAAGTAGCCATAGGGTTAGACTGAGGAACGGAGAAAAGAAAGATAAAGTAAAGAATGACTATGGTATGAATTAGGAATACAAATATAATTATAGTAGGATATAAGAAAATAGATCAAAAGAAAGGCAAAAGAAATTAGTGAAGAGAAAAGTGAACAATTTAGAAAATATTAGGGAGTGATCTCCAAGTTATGATTCGTTATGCTTTGCAAGAATGTTTTCAGTTTCACCGGATCCTCAAACAATCTGGAGGTGCCTTCATAGGTGATCTTGCAATGACAAGGATGAAGAATGCCATACTGAATGTTCAAATGTCTCATCTGAGGGCGGAGAGCTAAGAATTCCTTACGACGGGCATTAGTTGTGTTTGAAACATCTTGTGATTTAAACAAATTGTGGCCAGACCAAATAAGACGACGTTTTAGCTTAGCCGCTTTTAGGACACGCATCAAGTCAGTAAATTCCAGAAAGAGCATTATGATACCACGTGGTTTGGAAGAATGAGGTTGAAGACGCCCTAAACAATGTGCATGCTGGATATTCAGTGGTGGCGTAGTGGGAAGATCCAGAAGATCTGAGAGGAACATCTTCAGGAAGACCAAGAGATCAGGACCCTCAATGTTCTCCGGAAGACCATAAAGACATAGATTATTCCGTCTATTGTGATTTTCAAGGTCTTCGGTGTGTAACTTAAGTTTCTGAACTTCTTGTTCCAGCATAGGGACCTTGGTAGATAAGTCTTGAAGGTCTCCCACATGATGCTCCAACTTCGACATCTTCCCTTCCATAACAATCCAACGGTCTTCGATTTGTTGTATTTTTTCGTTGGTGGTAACCATGAAAGGTTGCAAACCATGTACTTCGTCCAAGATAGAGTCCAACACAGGATTGTGTGATGATAAAATAGGGGAAGGAGGGTCATTCTTTGCTCTTTTTGGTTTGGTGCCTGAAGAAGACAGCTTAGTCGAAGCATGCATTTCACTGGTCATCTTTACAGTAAGATAGGTGTTTTGATAATGATAAGAACTGGATAAAACTGGCCCAATGAGGTGAGTAAGAGGTCGCGAAAACCTTTTTTCACAGAGCTGTATAGATGCTGTTATGTTAGTCCTCAATATTGATGACAGAAAGGCAAACTCAAGTTAAAAGGTACAAAAAGTCATTTGAAGTAGCATGTCAAAATGAGTCTGAACATATCAAAAAAATGTGACTGATGTTGGATCACTAGGAATCAGATTCACTAATTACCGCAGTCGAGATCCTAAATGGCAGTCACGAAAAAAATCCCCATATGAAGTTGGTAAGAATAGCTCACACAAAGCAGTTGTTGATGCCCAAAAGAAGAAGGAAATGAAAAAGTGTGAGGAGAAAACGGTAATGCGAGCGCCGCCGTTTAAAATGGCGGCTGCTCGCGTTTGTGAAGATAAATCACCGCCGCGGCATTTTGGTTCTCGAAAGCATTTTCATGCTGAAGAAACGGCAGAAATTCTTACCACCGCTAATCCTACGATGTATGCCGCACTCGTGGTCGGGAATATGACATAGAGAAGGCTACAAAAACGAAGAAGTCTCTGCATCCGCGACGGAGCTCAAGTAAGAGGCGCCATCTTGATTTGGTGTCAAAGCCACGCCCCCTCCTAACTGTAACCTGTAACTTTGAAAATGAGTGTGCAAGTAAGTGCAAGAGTGTCTCAGGGTGTGTGTGACTAAGTGTGTGAGTGTCCTAATGGCTGTGTGAGTGGGTGTGTGAGTGTCTGAGTGGGTCTGGGAGTGCCTGAATAAGTGTCTCACTGGGTGTGTGAGTCTCTGAGTGGGTCTGTGAGTGGATGCATGAGTGTTTAAGTGGGATGTGAGTGAGTGTGTGAGTCTCTGAGTGAGTGTGTGAGTGGGTGCATGAAAGTCAGAGTGGGTCTGTGGGTGTGGGTGTGAGTCTCTGAGTCAGTCCTTGAGTGGGTGCATATGTTTCTGTGTGGGTCTGTGAGTGGGTGTGTGAGTGTATCACTGGGTATGTGGGTAGGTGCATCAGTGTCTGAGTTGGTCTTTCAGTGGCCGCATCCATCTCTGAGTGGGTGTGTGACTCGGTGAGTGAGTGTCTGAGTGAGCCTGTGAGTGGGTACATCAGTGTCTCAGTGAATCTGTGAATGGGTGTCTGAATCTCTGACAGGATCTGAGTGGACACATGAGTCTCTCCGTAGGTCTCTGAGTGGGTGTATGAGTGTCTGAGTAAGTTTGTGAGTGACTGAATATGAATGGATCTGTGAGTGAGTGTGTGAGTGTCTGTATGTGTCTCTGAGTGAGTGCATGAGAAAATGAGTGGGTCTCTGAGTGAGTGCATCATTGTCTGAGTGCATCTGTGATTAAATGTGCCAGCCTCTGTGAGGGTTTGTGAATATGTGTGTGCATCTCTGATTGGGTCTGTAAGTGGGTGCATGAGTGTCTGACTGGGTGTGAGTAGGTACATGAGTCTCTGAGTGGATCTGTGAGTGGGTATATGCGTCTTTGACTGGGTCTGTCAGATGGCGTGTCCGTCTCTGAGTGGGTGGCTGACTGGGTGTGTGAGTTTCCAAGTGAAGTGGGTGTATAAACAGATATATATTTATTGCTTTTTTTTCAGTTATATTTGCAAATTCATTGCAACATATATTTGCGAATTTGTCTTAATGTTACACGTGGGGCCGTGCTGACAGTCGCAACGAATTCGCAAATAGCGCAAGTGGAAAAAAAATCTTTTACTGATATGGGGTTCCTCAAACACCCCTATATTCTTCACATGGGGTCAGGGAACATGCAACCTGACCCATTATGCCACTTTCTAAAATTTGTTTTGCATCCCGGGGACTGATCCACAGACACAAAATGGTGGCCACAACTCTCTGTTCAATTTGCGGCCAGTCAATCACGGCATTCCTATTGGCACACGCATTCGCAATTAATTGCGAAATTGTCGTGAATTAACCACAATCAAAGATACACAAATTTGGATTTTCTTAAGATTTCTCAACAACTACTGAATGGATTTTCACCAGATAATAAAAAGCATAATCTGCAAACCAAATTATACACTCCTACCAAATTTGGTGTAATTCTGTCCAGCAGTTCAGGCTGCAGTCGTGTCTAAAGCTCCTATGGGAATTAACATGGGAAACGCACTGTTTTTGACCCACCCTTTTTCTCGGACCCTGCTTGACAGATCACCCCAAAACATTCAGTGCGCAACAAGAATCACGTTTTTGGGATTATTTCATGAAGGTTCATCAAATGGTGTCAAAGATATAAGCAAGATCAAAAAAACGCTTTTCCTATGGAAACATGGTGCTAACTATACTATAATGGTGACCACCAGTAAGATATATATATATATATATATATATATATATATATATATATATATATATATATATATATATTCACTGAAAAAACCATAGGTTTTAGGGACAGTTATAGTTAGTTGGACATTGCACTCGTACAAAACCCGTGAAATTCCCCCGTTATAGTTAGTCCAGCTAACTATAACTCGCGCCCTGCAATGCACTGCTGATGACGTCACATATTACATCACTCATGACATGGTCAGTGACATCACTGATGACATCACTGATGACATCTCAAATGACATCACTGATGACATCACTGATGACATCATCCAGTGACTGTGTGTTTCTGTAAAGTTTAAATATTTTTAATATATATAGGAAAAGACGTATTGAAGAATGAGTGGGTGTGTAAGTGTCTGTATGAATGATTTAGTAGGTGCGTGACTGACTCTATAAGTGAGTGATTTAACGTATCTTACTGAATGCATGGGTTAGTGACTAAACTGGGTGAATGTCTGTATCCGTCTGTCTGTTGCTGTGTAAGTGGCTGCATGTGTTTGTGAATAGCTACATGAGTGTCTATATGAGTTATTGAATGCTTGTCTGAGTATCTGTATGGGTGCCTGAGTGTTTGTGTGGGAGGGGTGTGTGCAACTCTGTGCATAGATGTGTGAGTGGGTGATTCACTGGGTGGATGGTTTCAAGAGTGCATCTGTGATAGACTGTATGGGTGGGTAAGTGTGTGTAAGAGTGTGTTAGTGAGTGAATGTATGTCCCAGTGGTACATGTGTGAGTAACTACATATGTGAAAGGCAGTATATATGTGTGTTGGAGTATATAAATAGCTATAAGCGAGAGTGAGTGATTGTGATAGTGGCTGTATGGATGAGTGTGTGCTTGTATCAGTGATTGTATAAGAGCGTAAGAATGTGCTACTATTTGTATGAGTAAGTGAGCTGGTGTGTGTATAACTGTATAGGTGAGTAAATGGTAGTGTGTTTAATTATTTGCATGACTGACTAGGTGTGTGAGTACCTCTATGGATGAGTGGCGGTGTTTGAGTGTCTATATAGGAGTATGAGTGCATATGATAGTCCTGTACTGAGTGACCGTAAGTATGAGTGACTGTACGGGTGAGTGAGTGGATGTGTGCGTAGACCTAAGAATCAGTGAGTGGGTATGTAGTTATTGGTGTTGGAGTGTCTATGGTTTTGCAAATGGCAGTCTGTAATTTAGAGTGGGTGTATCAAAGGTTATATTGGGATGTGAGGAGGTGCATCAGATTATCACGTGGATGATGTCATCAGTGATGTCATTTGAGATGTCATCAGTGATGTCATCAGTGATGTCACTGACCATGTCATGAGTGATGTAATATGTGACGTCATCAGCAGTGCATTGCGGGGGCGCGAGTTATAGTTAGCTGGACTAACTATAACGGGGGAATTTCACGGGTTTTGTACGAGTGCAATGTCCAACTAACTATAACTGTCCCTAAAACCTATGGTTTTTTCAGTGAATTTCAAAGGTTTTTTAAATGCTAATTTGTAACTATAACGTGCCTGAAACCTACGGTTTTTTCAGTGAATTTCAAAGGTTTTTTAAATGACATTTTTTAAATGTATTAATTTTTATATTAATTTTTTTCATACTGATTTACTACATTTTTAGCAACAATTTCTTTTACATATTTTATTTTTTAAATTACATTGTAATTACATTATACATTACATTACAAAAATACTTTCTCAGAATGAATTACTTTAGTTTAAATACTTTGCACATAGGCAATAGACTTTTAAGTACAGTAGTTACAGTTGTTGCAATGGGCACCACATTTTCAAACACAATGCAACATTCAGCTCAATGTGAATTTCTAGTTAAATGCAATTAGTTACTTTATGGATTACTTTTCTAACCACAGGACTGGATCCTAGATTCAGTCCTGGTACATCTCCTGTAAACAGTTGAGTAAAAGCGTTTTGGTTACAGTCGTGATTTTTAAGGAATATTATTGTATTTTAAAAGTTGACACTTAGAAACTTTTTCTCATAGAATCACCAATGTTATCCTATGGAAGGAAATTCACTTAGCAGGTAAAAACTGTTATCGTTACTTTTTCTTACTCAGTGTTGGATCCTGGATCCAGCACTGGTGCATCTCCTGTAAACAGTTGAAAGAATGCGTTTAAGTCATACAGGCGATTTTTAAGGAATATTTGTAGTTTGTGAAAATCGACACTTTGAAACTTTTCTGCTGAAAACCAGACAATGGATTCCTATGGAAGAAAATATAAGTTACTGGTAAGTACGGTTAAAATTACTTTTCAGGACCAGTACTGGGCTGAAAGATATAGCACTGAGGTCTCTCCTTATAACAGGTGAGTAAATCGGAATTCGTATTTCGGCTGATTTTAGAGGAATATTTGTATGTTTCAAAAATCAACACTTAGAAACTTTTTCAGCAAAAGCAGGCAATTATATACTATGGAAGGAAATTCAAGTTACTGGTAAGTACGGTTAAAATTACTTTTGAGGATCAGTACTGGGCTGAAAGATGCAGCACTGAGGTCTCTCCTGATAACAGGTGAGTAAATCGGAATTCGTATTTCGGCTGATTTTAGAGGAATATTTTAAAGTTCCAAAACTCCACACTTAGAAGAATTTCCAAGTGAAACCAGTCAATGTTAGCCTATGGAAGGAAATTCAAGTTACTGGTAAGTACGGTTAAAATTACTTTTCAGGACCAGTACTGGGCTGAAAGATACAGCACTGAGGTCTCTCCTGATAACAGGTGAGTAAATCGGAATTCGTATTTTGGCTGATTTTAGAGGAATATTTTAAAGTTCCAAAACTCCACACTTAGAAGAATTTCCAAGTGAAACCAGTCAATGTTAGCCTATGGAAGGAAATTCAAGTTACTGGTAAGTACGGTTAAAATTACTTTTCAGGATTAGTACTGGGCTGAAAGATGCAGCACTGAGGTCTCTCCTGATAACAGGTGAGTAAATCAGAATTTGTATTTCGGCTGATTTTAGAGGAATATTTGCACAATGGTGAAGGGAGGGGCGGGGCCTGAGGTGACATCTGTGCAAACGCGCCCCGTGGCGCGTTTTTAAGTAGGGGATTAAGTCCCCTTGAATCATGAGGGTCCCTACGGGCCAACTAGCCCACCAGGAACCTCCAGTATGCGCCAGGGGCTGCGTTGCAGAGACTGTAGAGAGGCCACACCCCTTTTACAACACTCTGCAACGCAGCTCCATGGCGCTCACTGGACGTACCTGGTGGGCTAGTTGGCCCCAGGGACCCTCAGGATTGAAGGGGATTTAATTCCCCATCTTAAACGCGCCACGGGGCCTGTTTGCACACATGTCACCTGAAGCCCCGCCCCCTCCCTTCACCACAGTGCAAACACGCCCCGTGGCGCGTTTTAAGTTGGGGGATTAAGTCCCCTTGAATCCTGAGGGTCCCCGGAGTCCAACTAGCCCACCATATACCTCCAAAGCGCCACAGAGCTGCGTTGCAGAGAGGTGTAAAAGGGGCGTGGCCTCTGTACACCTCTCTGCAAGGCAGCCCCTGGCGCATACTGGAGGTTCCTGGTGGGCTAGTTGGCCCCCAGGGACCCCCAGTATTCAAGGGGAGTCGTTCCCCCTCTGCAAACGCGCCAGGGGCGCATTTGCAGAGTGGTGAAGGAAGGGGCGGGGCCTGCGGGCCCGATCGTTTTTTTTTTTGTCCTCTGAAGGGGGCTGTGTGGCCCCCTTCCTTTTTCATGTTTTTGGGCCCTGGGGACCCCATCCCCCAGGGCCTTACCCCTTTTCGTAATTAAAATTAAAAAAACAAAACGGGAAGGGGGCCGCGTGGCCCCCTTCCCTGGGCCTGTATTGGCCCCGGGGACCCCATCCCCCGGGGCATGGCCTTTTAATTTTTTATTTGGAGGGGGGCTGCGTGGCCCCCTCCTCAGGCCATTTAAGGCCCCGGGGACCCCATCCCCGGAGCCGGCCTTTCCATTTTTTTTTTAATTTTTTTTATTTTTTGGGGAGGGGGCCGCGTGGCCCCCCTCCCCGGGCCACTACTTGCCCCGGGGACCCCATCCCCCGGGGCTGGCCCTCTCCGTTGGGGACTGTGGGGGGTCCCCAATCCCCCACAGTCCCGCCGGCTCCCCGCGTCCCTTGGGAGCCGGCATTGCTTTACACATGGGGAGCAGCTAACATGCTGCTCCCCATGTCGAAAGCTGTCGGCTTTGGATATTGGAAGAGAGAGCAGGTTTCCCTGCTCTCTCTTCCAATATCCAAAGCAAGTTTGCAATGGCAGGACGGGAGCCGCGAGGCTCCCGTCCTGCCATAGCAAACTACAGTGTCCCGGGGGTAGGCACCCCGGGACACTGCAGGAGCCGGCCCTGGGGGTGGCGGTCCCCAGGGCCATCAAGGGCTCCAGGAGGGGGGCCGCGCGGCCCCCCTCCCTTAAATTGCACAGCCCCGGGGAGGTGGTGGTCCCCGGGGCTATGGGGGTCCGTAATGGACCCCCACATTTATTTTGTAAGTGTCCCGGGGAGGTGGTGGTCCCTGGGGCATGTGGGGGGGCTGGAGCCCCCCCCACACCTTATTTAACATAAAAAAACAAGCCCCGGGGGGTGGCGGTCCCCGGGGCTGCGGGAGGGCAGAAGAGCCCTCCCGCACCATTTTTTATATAAAGCCCCGGGGGGGTGCAGGTCCCCGGGGCTTAGGGGGCCCTTTGAGGCCCCCACACATAAAATTAACCCCCACCATGCCCCCGGGACTTGGGCCACCCGGGGGCAAATGCAATCGAGCGCGGGAGACCGCGCTTCGTTTTTTTTTTTCGGCAGGATTCGCGCACCCTGAGCGCATCCTGCCGATTTAAAAATTTTTTTTTTTTTTGCCCAGGGGCTCCTTGTGGGACCCCCTGAGCAAACCTAGGGAGTCAGGGTGTTTCTACCCTGCCCCTTTGTGCGCTTTGCGCACTTGTTTCTGTCCCTCGGTTCTACCGAGGGACAAAATGGCTGCCAACATTTCCTGAATCGGAATGTTGACAGCCAGCTGACAGCCAATTAACATGCAGCTCGTGATCGGGAGGGTACGCGGACCCTACTCGGCCATAGATATCACTATCTTTTTACTTTTGATTTTCTCAGCAACTACTGAACGGATTTACACCATTTAACAAAAAGGGTTCTTTCTGAACCAAGAACTACCTCTTTGCCAAATTTGGTGTAATTCCGTTCAGCAGTTCGGGCTGTAGCCGTGTCTAAAGTTTCCTATGGAAAATTGCATGGGGAAAACGCGTTTTGGGACCCCCCTTTTTCTCGGCCCCCGCTTGGCGAATCCCCCGAGACTTTCAGGGTAGGAGCGGACCGGAGCGGGCCACAAAGTTTGAAAATTTTGCGAAGATGCGTCAACCGGCAAGAGAGTTATTTCAAATAGAATGTCGCGGATTTCCTATGGATAATAGGTTGTAACTATAACTATCTACTGGCGACCGCCAGTAGATAATATATATATATATATATATATATATATATATATATATATATATATATATATATATATATATATATATATATATATATATATATATATATATATACAGGAAGATTTCTCAAACAAAAAGCTACCAATATTTACATGATTATAAACTTTGACCATATAGGTTTTTATAACATGGGTATTTTACCGTGATTTTAAGCCATTTAATATCATTTGTGAAGTAAGCAAAATTGAATTGATTCATATGTTTGAGTAGTCTGTTATCAGTGTCAGTAGCACGAGTCACTTTAAATATTTTGGTCCCACAATGCAGTGCTGTCATGTGATCAAGGCCAGTGTAGACCGAAACGCGTTATAGCGGACAGTCTGAAATAAATGGTTATGCACGAGCGAATGGTGGTCCGTGTCCGTCCTTTTTCCGGTTGAAGGAAACGACAGAGAGCGGAGTATCAGATATATCAGGCTGAGACGGCTTCCTCAGCCATACACGGACCCACTCTCTATGGTTAGCCACGCGGATTGGAAGTCAATTCCGACGAACGGCTCTGGCGGTGAATCGGAGGTGAAGGACATTTCGGTAAGGAATAAACGCGTTAGTCCCCTGACAGCACAGAGTTTCTTCCCTGGCCTGGTTCAGTGAAACTCGAGTCAGAGGACCCGAGGATGCCGACAACACCAGAGGTATGAAAAGAGCAAACGGTCAGGTTGAGAGGTGTGCGACGGGTGGTGAGTTTTCAATTGGTCGTACATTCCCACACCTGTTCATTAAACGAGATATACAAGACAATGTCCGCCAACACGCTGCGGGATCGGGAGCAGCAGAAGAAATGTTTAGCAATTCCCCCACACAGGATCCATATGTGCAGGCTCCAAGCGGTGCAGCACGAGAAAGTTCCAGTACTATTAAGGACATATTACGAAAAATTGAAAAACTAATGAAACAAGAACAATCAAAATGGTGGTAGTATAAATCTTTACAAAGTTATTTGGATGTGAGCAGGATCCCTAGGGGTTTGAGAATTATAATCGCCCCTAGTTACGAGAATCCTGACCCCAGCATGCTGAAAGAATGGGCAGAATGCAATCTGGAGTCGTCCAGAAGACTGGTTCAAAATTTGGTAAAGTATGCGGAAACTGACCGCAACGAACTTAAAAAACAAATAGATGCACACAATGATGAAATTGACAAAATGGGACCTATTCAGGCACTACCCAAAATGCGGGAAGAAATGATAGTAAGACTTCGCAAATAAGAGGATAAAATCAAAGATAGAAAAGTTTACAAGTTTCAGCGTGACAAAGCTGATTATGAAAATGGACACATTTTTACCTTCTCCAAGAAATATGACTATTTAAAACTTTTTAAATGAAGTGGGAGAAGTGACAAATTACAAGGACTGTCCATTAACAAGGAATCACAAGCCACTACATCAGCTTCAGATCTAAGTTTCGCTTTGGAGAGCGAGTCAGAACCAGAAACAAATCAATCAGGAGCTTGTCAACTAAAACCAAACCTTTCCCTAGCAGGGGAACTTGATTTTTTACGCCAAGACAGAAGCCAAACCTTGCGTCCGAGAAACAACAAAGCTGGCAGAGGCGAAAGGACTGGTACGCCCTGTAAGTCGAAGTCTACTTTCAATCCAATCATGCCCCATGATTCTATAGATATTTTCAATAAACAGGTTACTTCTCAGATCAAAAAATTGAACCATTGTCTACAAAGAACTAGGCCAAAACTCAGTAATCGTGAGTTCTAGTATCGTCAATTGATCAACAAGCTGCAGAAAAACAACCAGATCATGATTAGAAACTCAGACAAAGGCGGGAACATTGTTATTTGGCCCAAAACAGGTTATCTAGAGGAGGCACTATCACAGCTGAAAGATAGTGAGTGCTATAAAAGAAGCAGTATTCAAGCTGCTCGTGTAACATACAACTAGTTTTATACGAAGATATTAGCTTGGAAAAGTGCCGGTTTCCTGAGTCTGGAAGAATACAAATTTCTCTAAAATGAGCATCCAGTCATGCCGGTAATCTACTTTATACCAAAGGTCCATAAGAATCCAACTTGGCCTCCAGGTAGACCAATAATTTCTGCACGAAATAGCTTATTGGAGAACATGTTGCGCTATATATATTTCTTGCAAGACTATGTGAAAGGTCTACCTTCCTATATACAAGACACAAAAGATTTTCATCGGAGGATACACGATAGAGGTTGGCATGATGATAACATCCTTATGGCATTGGATGTCTCATCGCTCTACACAAGCATCAGACACAAGTATGGCATTCGAGCACTGGATTATCTGAGCAATAGAGTGATCTGCTTGTTCCAACACAGCAAAATGTTGATCAATATGACACTGTTTTGTCTAGAAAATAATCTGTTCATGTTTCAAAATCAGATCTATCAGCAGGTAGGGGGTGTTGCCAAGGGGGCCAGCTTCTCTCCAAGCTATGCATGTTTACACATGGGCTGGTGGGAGGAGCTGGTCCTCAAGGCCAAACACGGGGTCACATTAAATGAACATGTAGTGACATGGTTAGGATTTATTGATAATTTGTTTATCGTCTGGCGAGGCACCAAGGAAAGTGCCTTGGAGCTTGTTACAGTGATCAATGATAATGATATCAATCTCAACTTTACAGCAACAGTGAGCTCACACACAGTTAACTTTTAGATGGACAGGTCTGTATCATAGATAATAGGCTAGTGACTTTGTTACATCGCAAGGAAACAGCGGGTAATTCCCTGCTGCATACCGCTAGCTCTCACCCCAACCATTTGATTCAAAGTATACCCTATGGGGAAATGCTTAGGTTGAGGCCAATATGTAGCAACAATGATGACTTGGCAAAGGTGCAAGAGGAGAGTAAATTGAGATGTTTGGCAAGAGGTTATTCCAACAAACCAATAGATAAAGCAATTGCGAAATCACAACTACGTAACAGATCGGCGTTACTGTTTAGTAATGTCAGTGGTGAGACAACTTATCAACCTACACATACAATAGAAGCTGTAGATCAAATGAGATTGATTTTCACGTACAACAAACAGGAAAAACAATTGAGGAACATCATCAGACGCAATTGGCCATTAATATTGGATGATCCCATCATAGGTCATTTATTTCCCAAAGCACCGTCCATTGCATATAGGAAAGCCACCTCCATGAGTAATGCTCTGATTAAGAGCAGCGCAAAGGTAATGGAGGGAGGTACGTGGTTAACCACTAGTAAAGGTTTTTATAAATGTACAACCTGTTGAGCCTGTAAATTTGGGGAGAATACATTATTTTATTCAACCCCATTCAGTGATAGAGTAACCAAGATAAACAAATTTCTTACTTGCAAAATGGATCATGCAGTGTATGTGCTGGAGTGCTCTTCTGGACTTCGCTACATTGGCAGCACCAAATTACAGGCCCACAAATGCATACTACAGCACATAAGGGCAATTACCAATTCGGATTCCGCCTACCCTGTTGCCCGTCACTTTAAAGAGAAGCATAACAACAATTTGGAACATTTTAGGTATTATTTTCTGGATGCAGTCCCTATTCTCAGAAGGGCTGGTAACAGAGAGTCCATGTTAAGATGGTTGGAAACCCGTTACATATTGTAATTAGACATCAAGATGCCAGGGGGGGCTCAATACTAGTGAGGATCTATTTACCAGTCTGTAAATTGATAGGGGATTATCAACTGGTCAAGGAATATTCATACATTAGGGTGATACAAATTATCCCCCACTATTTAATGTGATAACCTTTAAACCAAGTAATACTGTGAACTGAGGATAGGATTAAATCAAATTAATGTTGAAAGATGAATCATTTATATGGAGGGAATACAAAATAGAAAGGAAAGAATCTTTTATGGATATTGGTTCGCTATGTATTGAATATTGTTGCTATCTACCCAACATAATTGTTTTATTGGCACTTTTGCACTTTAAATTGAGAAAACATGCATATCAAGATGATTATTCACGGTCAGAGGCGGCAGGCTAGCCCGATGTCCTGCTGTTGCTGAGGCACGCCGCCCCTCCCCCTTCCTCTTTCCTTCGGCTTCCGGGGCATGTTCCAAGTTCACGGCTGGCCGCGGTGAGGGTGTGATGTGCTGCACCACCAGCGTCAGAGTTCCAGGGAGGAGCTGTGCGGAGTGGCTCTGAGGCAGCGGTGGATGCAAGCTGCTTGTTGTCCCTCGTGGTTTCTTGGTTAGGGATGTAGAGACGCGGAGACGCGAAGACGCAAGCTCCGGGCGGAGAGCTGCCGGCCGCGGAGATTGCGGCACGCAGAGCCAGCTGAAGCCGCTAGTTGAATGCGGAGACGGAGATGGATGGCGTAGAGCCGGTGAGACACGAGGGCAGTGAGCGGTGGAGCTGCGGGGGCATGCGGCATTGCGGCATTGCGGCACTGCGATATTGAGCTGAGTGTGCAGAGCTCTGGGCTAGTGGAGACCGAGAGGTGTGCAGAGACACGGTGGGAACCACAAGCTACAACGCGGCAAGGTTGTGAGTAGATACAGAGTGGTGTTGGGCTTATCAAGCAGGATGGTGAGCTGTTCTTATTTATAAATCCCTCAAGAGTGCCAGCGATTGACAACATCTCGACTGATTACACTATGTGCTTGCTGCTATTGCCTGGAAAGTTGCCCTATAGCTGCCCTCCAGCTGTCTCTCGTGTGTGCTGGCTATAAATGACTTTGTGACTTTGTGGTAGACGGATGCTGATTGTCTACGGGTAGAATAAAACCAGCTTCCCGTTCCCATGACGAAGTGTCCTACCTGGAATAGTGAGCTATAGCCCAGGTGTAGGGAAGATAATTAAGGGCTTGGACTGCGAGCTATGCTGCAGATGGTCCTGAGAGGGTCAACAACACGAGCAGGTGCTACAGCTGCGGCCCCCACTCCCCCATCACTAACTCAGAAGGCTAGGCGACAAGCAGCGCAGTCCCTTATTTTGGCAGCCAGGAGAGGAAGATCTACCCAGAAAGTAAGGGGAGAAATAAGTATCATGAGCTCACAAGTGGCTCTGCTGCTTCAGAAGTCTTCTCCTACGTTATCTGATTCCCCTGGAACTTCTTCAGGTTCTCTAGGGTCTTCTCCAGAAATAAGGACTGGGGGCAAAGGCCCCAACAGAGTGGAAGCGACAGATGCTGCTAGGTCACACATGGAAGTAGACGGAGGTCTGGATAAAGCGCTAGAGGAGGCAACACCACGGCATTCCAGTACTATGCAAGTTATGAGCGTGGACATTAACACTAAGGAGATGGGAGCGCCACAATTTCGTGTGACAGACAATAGGAGCCTAGAGTCAGATAATCCTCTCAAAGAGTACCCTGTATTCTCTAAAAACCGCAAGCCTAACCAGATGGCTAACAAGGTGCCCACAGCAGAAAAGTTATTTCTTGAAGAAGCCGCCCCTGTGAATCAGAAAAAAGGTACTGCTGTTACTGTGGTTACTGTTGTTCCTCCGGGAGAGAAAGGGGAGATTCCCCTTGAAAAAGGTCTAGAGGATCAAGTTCAATCTATGCAACCGTTGTGGTCTGCTCAAAGGGTAGCTCTGGATACAGTGAGGCGTAAATCTAAGACTCTAGAGGACCTGGGCTCTCTATCCCCTTTATCACAACACAGTCTTTCGATGAAAATTAGGCCAGAAGTGAGGACCGTGCCCCTAAAGCAGGGAGCTGGCAATAGAGATGTTAGCGCTGAAGGAGCTACTACTACTATGGCCCAGTCTTCATTTGTCCCGATGGACCAAATGCAACAGCTCTTTGAGACTATTTTGGGGGAAATCCGGGACTGTAAGACCTCACAAGCCCAGGAGCTCTCTTTACTGCATCAATGATTAGACAAAATTGAAACCATGGTGCAGCAAATACCTGAGCGATTTAAAAAATTGGAGCAACGGGTATCTGATATTGAGGACCGCTCTGTACTATGTGACTCTGATATTGGGGCCGATTCCGAGTCGGGCCGGAAATCTCTCCGACCGAGCCGGACCCGGAGAGATTTCCGACCGAATCGGACCCGTGCAGCCCGACCGAACGAGTACGATGCGTCCGTATGCTATCGTACTCGAGTCGGTCGGACTCCCATTGAAGTAAATGGGAGACGGTCGTGCAACGCGTACGCGGGCTCCCATTGCCTCAATGGGTGCGAGGCGAACAAGGGCGCCCCCTACAGCGGGTACGCGGCAAAGCGACTTGCGCCGTACACGCACAGGTAGGGGGGACCCATGGGTCCCCCCTGTGTGCGACTCGCATGGCTACGCATACAGGGGGGTCCGACACGGACCCCCGAAGTACGGCTCTGACTGCTCTTTCAAGCCGGAAGGCGCGTGTCAGTTGGACTGCTCGCGGCGCGCATCGTACTTACCCGGCCGGGGAACGTCTCCATTGCGCGGTGCGAGTCGTGTCCGAGCGAGTCGGTCGGTGCGGTTAGACCCGGGAACGAGTCGGTCGGAGCGGTTGGGACGCCCGAACGAGTCGGTCGGCGAATTCGCATCGTACTCGCTCGTCCGGACGCGCGTACGAATCGGTCGGGAAATAGGGCTCCGAATCGGATCCGGTTATGCCGAATCCGATTCGGAGCCCTACCGGCCAAGATCGGAATCGGCCCCTCAGTCTCTCTTCAGAAGAAGCTCCAGGCCTCCCAGATAAAGATGAATGAGATGGAAAATTATGCCAGATGGTCGAATTTACGTTTTACAGGGATTCCAGAAGACAGTGAACGCATTGATGGCCAGTCTAATCCGGTGGCTTACATCGAGTCGATAATCAGAGACCATGTGCTTGAGAAGGCGCTTGAAGATCTTACTGTAATGCGGGCCCATAGAGTCCCCATCCAGAAAATTCCAAGGGCTAAGTATCCCAGGACAATTATTGTAAATTTTTCTGACTACCGCATTAGAGAGGCAGTGTTAACCAAGGCGATCCAAAAAAGGGAGATTGTTCTACCCAACCGGGGCCGTGTACGAGTGTTCTCCGATATGTCGGCAGCAGCAGCACGAAGACGGAAAGACTTTGTGGGGGTGTTGAGTCAATTTAAGAGTGCAGGAGCACAGGCCTCTATTGCCCAGCACTCCAAATTGAGAGTTTTATGGAAAGGAAGGTCCCATCTGTGTCCCACTCTCGAAGAGGCCCAAGATTTACCATAAAAGATTGCTCAAGCAAATGTAAAATAAGGGAAGTTTGGGGACTCATGTAGAGACTTTTTTCTATAACAACTGGTTTATCGTTAGAAATGCAGGCTCTTTCTGTTCTTTTTCTTCTTTTTTTGTTTGTTTTTTGCACTTAGGCACTTTACCTATTTTGATACTACGTCCACTTTAACTGTATGAACCTTCTGCTAATTTGCACTCTACTCTCCTTCAGGGGGAAGATGTACTGGATTGAGCCATTGTCTTCCTGTTTGCTGCTATAGGTACTACTCTTTTAATGGCTTTCTTTAGTCTTTTGAATATTGAAATGCACTTTTGTACGTCGCACTTTTTGCAAGGTGTTTAACGGCTGAAAATTTGCATTATTGCACTAACGAACTCTGCACATTGCACTTTTTGCAATATGTTTACGGCTGAAATCTTCATTATTGCACTATCGCACTTTACCCTTCCCCCCTTTTTTTGTGAGGGGGGAAGGATACTATTTTTGTCAATTATTTACAAAGCTTTGTGGCAATTCCTTCTCTTTTGTTAATGTTCAAAGTATCGGGGAGTAGATGTATCAATTCCCATTACTGTTATTTCCTCTGGGTTAAACATTTGCACTAATTGTACTTTTTTGTTGTTGTTCTCCCTCTATGGGAGTACTTTTTTTTTTTTTAAGTCTTGGAATATTGGAGTGCTTTTTGTACTTTTTTAATGTGTTTATGGCTAAAAACTTGCACTATTGCACCATTGCACCTTACGTTATCTCCCCCTTTAGGGGGGGAACGATACTATTTCTATCAATTGGGGTAAAGCTCTGGGGCAGTTCCCCCCTTCCTTTTGTGCTCAGGGTAGGATGGTGATGTACAGCAATAGAATCTAAAGTTCGATCCTTATTGCATCTTAAGATATTAAAAATCCTAGAAATCCTAGATATCCTAGACACTAAGCCTACTTTATTTCCAATTCTACTTAGCTCTGACATCGCTACCTTGTTCTTCTTCAGGGGGGAAGATGCACTAGGCACAATCGCTACCATGAGCTCATACTAGATATACTGTGCTTGTTGATAGAAGTATGTAGTAGTGGAGGAATAGATTGCACAAGGGCCTTCCCAAGGCTGCACTAGTTACTGCACAAGCACTGTTATTTGTTTAAGCACTTTATATTACAAATACCCCGGGGCTTAATTACCTAAATGGTTCCGCTCACAGGGGGGAAGGGGGGGGGAGGAGGACGTGCTCCCGGGTGCCAAGTCAAGGCCCCTTGTTGTTGGAGGGAGGCTGCAGATGTGAGAAAAGGGCTACCTCACTCCACAGACAGTCCGGAGTGGGCAGGGGTGGGGGGGGAAGGGGGGTGTAGCATTAAACAAAATGAGCGTATAGGTAGTGGACAAACTTGGGATAATGGGCTGATTGGCAACATGGTTACATTCAGAGGCCAAGGTGAATTTGGCAGTGTTTCTATCATCAAGGGGTTATATGTAACTTTATTAATAGAGCTGGTACAACTGGAAAATAGACATATGAGAGAATATAGCAGACTTTTTTTAAAGTGGTATAATTTGATTGAAGAATGGTACAACTGCTGAAGGTAATTTCATGTAATGTGAATGGTTTTTTGAATGTACAAAAAAGAGGAGCAATGTTAAAACGGCTAGAATCCTTCTCCACAGGAGACACATTTTAAATCCAACTCCCCCAACTTTACACTCCCCAAGAGATATGCCCAAGCATACTTTGCTTCGGCTCATGTGGCAGTGCGTGGAGTGGGTATTCTTTTATCTACAGAGCTAGATTGGGAGGTTGGCAAGGTGATTCGGGATGAGGGAGCAAGGTGGATTTGGATAGAATTCTTAGTTAATGGGATAGCGGTTGTCCTGTTTAACTATTATAGATCAATTGGGGATGACTGTGCGGCCCTGAAACAGGTATATGATCTGGTGAATGCGCATGGGTTTATAATTATGGGAGGAGATTTCAACTTAATCCAAGATCTGGGTCTGGATACTTCTAACAAAGGAAAAAAGCAATTAAAACCTAAAACAGATAGACTTTTAAAAATTATAAAAGAGGATTTTGCCCTACTAGACCCATGGAGGGTAGATCATTCAGGCGGTACCGAGTTCACGTGCTACTCAGCAAGATTTAAAACTGCATCCCGTCTGGATTTTTTTTGATAAGCAATCATCTCGCAAGAGGGGAATCCTTGATTCTCTCTAACCCATTGTCAGATCACTCTCTGGTCTCCTTGTTACTACACTTGCCCGCCCCCAAGAGAAAAAATAACAGGTGGCACTTTGATAAAACATTGCTCTCGGACCAAAAATGGATTGATGAAACCCGTGATTTTATAATGTGGTTTTTTAAGGGAAATGTGAACACGGCACCAGGTTTTATGGTGTGGGAAGCTTTCAAGGCCACGTTTAGGGGACAGCTGGTGGCATAGAGGACCAATCTTCACAAATTAAGGAAACATAAGATTGCTGGATTCCAGGAGGCAGTGGAGCCGGCTAGGAGAGAACTTTTGGGTAGGCCAACCAGGGAACCGGAGGAAGAGACACTCCAGCAGGAATTATTAAGGGCAAATGAGGAGTTGAAAAGTTTTTTTATGCTCGAGGAAATTGCTGGAAGTAAAGCGTCTCGACAAAAGGTTTACGAAGAGAGCCAGCACATCGGTAAATTCTTAGACTGGTCCACAAAATCGCATCAGAGCAAGCAGTCAATTCCACAAATTAGAGATCCCAGTACTAGGTGCCTGGTGAACGACAAAGACGAAATTGCCAAAATGTTTGTGTCTCATTTCAGCAAGATCTATGCGGAAGTCCAGATAGTTAGCCCCCAGGCTCTTGTGGATTGTTCTATGACAGTCCAGCTACCTACGATCTGTGAGGAGGACTCTATGTTCCTGAGTGAACCGATCACAACCGCAGAATTAAGGGAAATCATTAAAAAAAATGGCAAACGCGACGGCAAGTGGTAATGATGGGATCCCTATTGAAGTTTACAAATTGTTTTTTGACGAACTCTCCCTGTTTTTGGGATCACTATACAATCAAATTATGGCCGGAATGGCGGTCTCAGATAAATTTAAGGAGTCAGTCGTGATCTCTATTTTAAAGAAGGATAAGGACCCGAAAGACCCAAGTACTTACCGCCCAATAAGTCTACTAAATGTAGACTACAAGCTCTTTATGAAAATCTGGGCAAATAGGATCGCGGGCTGTGCGCAATACCAGGGACACGCAGACCAAACAGGGTTTCTGCCTGGAAGATCTATGGCTGCAAATACTTTTTATCTGATCCAGGCCATCGACTACTTTTCTGCTAGAAAGGATAGTGCGGCCATTGTAATGATGGATGCAGAAAAGGCATTCGATGTGGTGGACTGGCAGGCCCTCTTCTTTATTTTGGGGAAGTTTGGCTTTCCACGCCATCTGATCGAGATGCTAGAGAGAATTTATGGTTTAAATATTTTTTCATGAATATGCAGCAATCGTTTACATTACACCCACCTACAACCATTGGCCGGCGGTGAGCATCTTAGTCAAAGTCAAACTTTATTATAGAGAAAGGAAATGAGGAAAAGAGGAAGTGAAGGAAAGTGAAGAAGAGACTGAAGAAACAGAAGAGATTAAGGACAGGTATCCACCCACAGCTTAAGGTAAGACTCGGTAGGGAGCTAGGGCTGATTTTCCTTCGGAGGGAGCGGCGGGTCTGTTAGGGGAGTCGTGGGGAATCGCAGGACTCTTAGATATCGGGAGCAGGTAAGCTCTATGAATTCTGAAGATAAGTATGCCACCGTAGCATCCCAGGTCTTATCGAATTTAGGCAAGGTATGATTGATCCCAGCAGTAATCCGTTCCATCCCCACTACCTCCCACATTTTGTGTAGCCAGTCTAACTTAGTCGGGGTGTCGGCCGTGCCCCATCTTGCCAGGAGAACCTGCTTGGCCACCCCTAGCGCCAGAGTGATCGCCCTGCCCCTACAAGACCGGAGGGGGTATGTGAGAGGGTTGGGTAGCCCCTAGGATATAACTAGGAAATCTGGGGAGTTCTGTCTAATATATCTGATCAACTAAGGGCAGTATAGTCTCCCAGAATGCCTGTATCTTAGGGCAGTGCCATAAAATATGGGTCAGGGTACCCGCCTGTCCGCAATTGCGCCAACAGAGATTACTGCTACGGGGCTTCCATTTGGCGACCCTCACTGGGGTGTAGTACCAATAGTGTGCCATTTTTAGGAGCATTTCCTTCCCCGATGTGCTGCACGATGATGCCTGGGCTCTATGGATAATGTCCGCCCATTCTTTGGGTGAGAACTCCCAACTCAATTCCGCCTCCCACCTACGCTGCGCTGGGGATTTGGCCTGGATCCTTGCCTTGTTGAGAAAGCCATAAATATCTGACACGAGGCGTTTGTTGGAGGTGCGGGTAATGTACCAAAGCTCAAATTTTGTGAGGAGCCGACCTGCATGTAGACGGACCTGGGGCTGTGTGACCCAATGGCGCAGCGCCAAATACTGCCAATACGCTTCCTTGGGGATCCCATAGTGAGCCACCAACCTGGGGAAATCCAGGATTCCCTGCTCGTCAAAGAGGTCGCCTATACGTTTACAGTTTGCTTCCTGCCATTTCAAGTAGGTGCACCCTACGAGGGCCGGGGGGAAGTCTGGGTTCCCAATGAGAGGGGTCAAGGGAGAGATAGCCAAGGACAGCTGACACTTCTCCTGGACCCTGTCCCACACATTCATAGTGGCGCGGAGGACCGGGGAGATGTACGCGCCCGGCAGCCGGTGTCGCCTAGGAAGCCAGGGAACCTTCTAGATGTGAATCCCTGCCACACCCCTATCCATAAAGCACCAATGTTTTTCCGACTCTAGTTGGTACCATTCAATCATCCATCGCAGTTGCACCGCTTCGTAGTAGCGCCCAAGATGTGGGACAGCGAGGCCTCCCTCGTCTTGCCTCAAGTACGTGAGGTGACGAGCCATACGCGGCTTCTCCCCCCCCCCAAGTGAAGCTGTTGATGAGTTGCTGCATTTGAGCGAGCGTCGTAGGTGGGGGACATAAGGGGAGCGTCTGCATAATGTAGAGCAGGCGGGGCAAAATCGTCATTTTGACGGCCGCTATTTTACCCAGCCAGGAGAGGGCATGCTTCTTCCAACTATTCAGTTTGTGGCGGACCTTGGCCAGTGCCTCCAGATAGTTCACCTGGGCAGTCTTCGCAGTGGTGGAAAAAACCCGGATCCCCAAGTAGGTGATATCGGTGGCGGCCCAAGAGAAGGGGAAGTGCTGCGATAGTTGGTGTCGATCCTCCGCTGGTAGTGTGAGGCTCAAAGCCTGGGTCTTTTTCAAGTTAATTTTGAATCCCGATGCCGCACTAAAGGCCTCCACCTCCGCCAGCAGAGGGGGAACGGAAATCAAAGGGCGAGTTAAGAAAAAGAGCACATCATCAGCGTACAGGGAGATCTTGTGTTCCCTGTCACCCATCCGGATCCCAGTGATCGTAGGAAGTTGGTGGACCCTCTTGGCAAACGGCTCCATATAGAGCAGGGGAGAGAGAGGACACCCCTGCCTCGTGCCGCGTCCGATCCGGAAGGGACGGGAGACCACCCCATTAACCCGAATACGGGCCTGTGGATCATGATACACACAGTTCACCCACTTCCGGAATCTCTCCCCAAGCCCAAATCAGCAGAGGACTTGGTGCAAGTAGGGCCAGTGGACCCGGTCAAATGCCTTTTCGGCATCCACCGAGAGGAGTATCGCCGGGGTCTGTGTCCGTTGCGTCTTGTCCAGTAAGTGGCATAGCAGCCGAGTCCCATCTCCGCAGTTGCGGTCCGGAATAAAACCCGATTGGTCTGGGTCCACCATGCCTTGCATGTGGGGGGCGAGTCGGGATGCTAAGATACTTGTGAAAATCTTCAGGTCCACGTTGAGCAGAGAGATAGGGCGGTATGAAGCACACTCTCGGGGATCCTTTCCCGGTTTGGGAATGACCACTACCTCCGCCATGGACATCGAAGGGGTCAGTTTCCCGGATGCGCTAAAGGTGTTAAACAGGTGCGCCAAAAGGGGGGCGAGTTCTGGCGCGCAAATTTTATAAAGGTCGACCGGGAAGCCGTCTTCGCCCGGGGCCTTACCAACTGAAAGTCTCTGGATGACCCGCAGAACTTCATCGGGGCTGATGTCCGCATCCAGACCGGTTGCAACCGAGGCCGTAAGCGGGGTCACCGGCGCTGCTAGCGTATACTCTCCGGCCGCAGCAGGGTCCAGGCACTTGGCTGAATAGAGGGCCTTGTAGAAGGCCTCAAATTCGGACGCTATGTCCTCATCCACACGCAGGGTCTCTTCCCGCTCATTCGTGAGTTCTGCGACTCAGCGTGCTGCCGTCTCAGCCCGAAGAGCGTGTGCCAAGAGTCTCCCCGCCTTGTTACCTCCTTCGTAGTAGCGTTGCTTAGTGCGGAGCAAGGCATATTCGGCGCAGTCGAGATCTAACGCCCGCAATTGCTTCCTCGCCTGTGTAAGTAGCCGCCGGGTTTGGACCGCCCCCCGTACGGATGTGCACCCCCTCCAGCTCCCTAATTTGATCCTGCAATTCCCCCCTCTTTGCCTTATGGTCCCTATTCAGGCCCGCCGCAATGGCTATACAGCATCCGCGGAGGACAGCCTTCAAGACGTCCCATAGTATGTCGACCCCCACCGAGCCTCCATCGTTCACTTCCAGGTAAGTTTTAATAGCACCACGTAGTTCAGTAATATTGGCGTCGTAAGTGAGCAGTTTACGGTTTAAACGCCATGAGCTTTGCCGTGCGGGACCGCCTGGGAGTAGCAGCGTCAGGACAACCGGAGAGTGGTCCGAGAGCGCCGCCACCCCAATAGATACCTCGTCGGTGGACGCCGTGACCCTAGGTGAGGTCCAAAAAAGATCAATGCAGGCGTATGTTTGATGGGCCGCGGAAAAAAAGGTATACTCCCGAGCTGTCGGAAAGCGGTGGCGCCAGGCATCCGTGAGGCCAGCCTCCCCCAGTCTCTGAAGCATCATGTCGGAGATCGAGCCGGAGTGTCCCACCCTAAGCGTCGATCTGTCAAGCTCCGCCGCCGGGACCAAATTAAAATCGCCCCCGATGACGAGATCCTCGTCCAGAGACTCCAAGATTGAGTTTATCGTATCCCGTAAGAAGGTCTCCTGCTGCTCATTGGGGCTATAAACCGAGGCTATCGTATGTATTCGCTCCCCTATCAAAACCCACAGGGACAGAAGGCGCCCAGCGATTTTTGTGTGAGTACCCACAACCTTCCCCTGAAAGTGTGTAGCAAAAAGGATCGCCACTCCAGCCTTCTTCCCCGGCCCGATGAAAAGTATTGTCTATCGAACCACTTGGATCTAAGCCGCTTCCAATCCGCCCGCATAAGGTGGGTCTCCTGTAAAAGGCAAATGTCGCACCGAGCATCTCTCAACAAGGCAAGAAGCTCGCGCCGCTTTGCTGGCGAGTTAAGACCTCGCACATTGAAGCTCATAATCACTACCTTAAATCGTATCATGTGGAGATGTGAGTGGGTTCAAGTGTATACTGACTTAGCCTGTCGCGCGGGAAACCCGCAGCTGCGGAGTACCCGCTCCCTTTCCCCTGTCCCACCAGTGGGCCCCACTACCGGTGATCCCCCCTCCCGCAGCAGCGACACACTGTGTCCCCCTAGCGCAGTGGAGCAGGCCCAACATGTGTGTGGGGAGGCAGGCCCCGGGTAACGAACCAAGCAACCAGCGCACCTCCGAAGTAGAAGCGACAATAAGACCCACAAGCAGCACCCCCCCGGTGTGCGCAGCAGTCCCATCCTCCTCCCCAGGGTTGTTCCCTCCTCCCTGCCCCCAACCGCCGCCCCCCGCTGCCAGAGTCGATGAGTCACCCTACCTGTCTGTGGGGTGGCTGCAAATTTCTCTTGGGTGGAGAAAAAGAACAGAGGAAAGGAGAGAACAAAAAAAGGCAGAAAGAGAAGAGCATGAGAAAATTTCAACATCTTCTTCCGACAGGAAAAGTAAGCACTGACGTGCAGGGGTCCATGGATCCAACGGTCTGGCATCAACACTCATGGGACGGGGCTCCCCACACCAATACCGATGTCTTATCCTATTAGGATCGGACCCGTCATTCTGCTGTCAGGTCGCGGGCTTCCGACCCCCAAGGGTCCTTCAGTGGTTTCCGTCCTCCGAGCCCTCCCGGTTTTGTAGTTGTCACAGCACGGCCTCCCGTTCCTGTTGGCATTCCTCCTCCGACGGTTTCGTCTGGGTGCCCCTCCTAGGGCCGCGTCTTCTACCTGTTCTCGGGGGCCTCCCAGCCGAGGGAACCCCTCCGCCGCGTCTGAGTCCTCTGCCACCGTCAGGGCGTTACCCAGTACAGCCTTCGCCTCCTGTATATTCCGCACCCCATGTGTTTCATTCTTCCAGACGAAGGAGAGGCGGAACGGGTGTCCCCATCTGTACCGAACACCCTGCTCACGGAGGAAGGACGTAACAGGCCGTAAGTCTTTGCACTGCTGTAGGGTGAGGGGCGAGAGATCTTGGAAGACCCCCACCTGGAGTCCCTCAAACTCCACCGTTGTTCGGTCTCACGTGGCGGCCATGATAATCTCCTTCTGGCGATAGGAATGTAGGCAAGTCAGGATATCTTGTGGTTGTTATTGTTATTGTTATCGTTAGTGACATTTATAGAGCGCTACTGCTACCCGAAGGTGTCCTACCGGAGACTAAAGTGGAAGAGGTATCAATGAGATTAATTAATAAAAAGCCATGTTTTTAATGCTTTCCTGAAGGCCAGTAGATTGGTCATACTTCTGAGGTGTATTGGGAGGCCGTTCCATGCCTTGGCAGCGTTGGCTACAAAGCTTCTGCCAGGGCCGGAAGCAGGCCGCCCGGCTCGGTGTGTACGGTCCAACACGACCTCCTTGTCCCTCAGTTCTGGAGCCATATGTTTAAAGAAACGGAGAACCCACTCTTCCAGCTTGCCGCCATCTGCCCGAAGTGGCATGCCCTTGATTCGAATGTTAGAGCGCCTCGAGCGGTTCTCCAGATCTTCCAGCTTGAGGTATAGCTCCTCATTCCGCTCACGAAGGTCAATGAGCTCCCGGGCCTGGGTGGTGAGCTCCTCCTCCTGTCTCCGTTGCGTTCCAGAGTGTCCACTCTATCCCCCACCTCGCTGATCTCCGTCCGGAGCTGCTTGATATCGGAGGCCATCTCCTGCCGCAGGCTTGCTAAGTCCTCTCGGAGTGAGCCGAAGAGCTGCTCCATAAATTCTTTTGTAATCGGTTCTGCGGCATGCCCCAACTCCGGATCCGTCCCTACTTCACCCGTCTTCTACCCGCCCCTTTTCTGGAGCAGGTCTTTGATGGAAGGATCTTTACTCATGGTGTCCTTCTTGGACCGTTCTGTAGCCATGGCCATGGCTCGCCGGACACAGGATCACGCCACCTCCCCCACACGAGACTCCAAGTGGGGGAATAGGAGCTCCTCCAGCAGGCCACCAAGTCAAGGGGTATGCAGAAGAACCGCGCCCAGGCCTCCGCCTCTGGGGCCCTCCTTCGCTCGTCCCACCTCACACCAGTAAGGGCACGCCGGGACCCAGCCAGAGGATCACACCGCCAGGCTGGGGCAGATCACCAACTTCACCTGCCTCGGGGCAATACACTCCCAGTCCTGACAACACGTGGGTCCCAGCCGCAAATGTGTTGCATTGCCACTCCTCTCCCAGGTCCCAGTTCTCAGCTGGAGCGGCCTGTCTATCCGCTCACGAAGGTCAATGAGCTCCCGGGCCTGGGTGGTGAGCTCCTCCTCCTGTCTCTGTTGCGTTCCAGAGTGTCCACTCTATCCCCCACCTCGCTGATCTCCGTCCGGAGCTGCTTGATATCGGAGGCCATCTCCTGCCGCAGGCTTGCTAAGTCCTCTCGGAGTGAGCCGAAGAGCTGCTCCATAAATTCTTTTGTAATCGGTTCTGCGGCATGCCCCAACTCCGGATCCGTCCCTACTTCACCCGTCTTCTACCCGCCCCTTTTCTGGAGCAGGTCTTTGATGGAAGGATCTTTACTCATGGTGTCCTTCTTGGACCGTTCTGTAGCCATGGCCATGGCTCGCCGGACACAGGATCACGCCACCTCCCCCACACGAGACTTGCGCCGCCACCTCACCTCCCCGGCTCCAGGCCTCACAGGTTACTGCTGCCGCGTCAGGCCAGGTCCCGCATAGGCCGCCCCTCAGCTCCGGGCGAGGCCGTGATCCCGCCAGGCCTTCGCCCTCCACTCCTCTTCGCTGTCAGCCCGCAATGCCTCCTCTGCCACTGACTCGGCGGGTGCCGCAACTCTGGGGCCCACTCACCACCGGTAGGTTTCTCGGGACGGCCTTCACAATGTCCCCGTCGCAGCCGCTGCTCGCCACTTCAGAGCCTCCGCGGCCGTTTACCGCAGCGATCGGGGTCCCCGGGATGTCTGCTCCGACTCACGTTGCCCAGCGCACCCTGAGGATACTACGGAACCCCCTCTAAGGTCCAGATGCCGCCAATGGATGCTGTATTACGGTCTCGGCGAGCGGAGCCCCAAGGAGTCGATGTTACTCCGCCGCCATCTTGGCCACGCCCCCCACTAGAGAAAATGTATAGGGGAGCTATCGCAAAAATAATTATAAACTCTGAGGTGGCGGGAGAAGTGGCGATAAGGCGGGGTACAAGGCAGGGGGTGCCCTCTTTCCCCCCTTTTATTTTCACTCTTTATCGAGCCACTAGTGATAAAATTAGTTCTAATGTATTAATTCAAGCTCCCCTAGTAGGAATGGCAAAAGTCAAGCTGTTTGCCAACGATTTGATCCTATACCTGAACCCAGAGAAGTCAAATATCCAGAGAGCGCTGGGAGAAATCCAGCCGTTTACAGAATTGGGGGGTTACAGGGTTAATCAGTCCAAAACGGAGCTTCTCCTATTTAATGCACCAGGAATAGAGCTGCCAGAAGGGTTAACATTTCTGCCTCTTAAACCTATTAGATATCTGGGCCTGTACGTGACTGTGGACTTCCTACAACTTTGTCATCTGAATTATGGTAGAACACTTGATAAAATAAAAAGTCTGCTAGAAAGATGGTCACTTTTACCTTTGTTGATAATAGGACGAGTCTCTTCGATAAAGATGTTGATACTTCCCTTGCTGATATTTTTATTTTTAAATCTTCCTCTAAAGGTACCAATCTCATATTTTAATGGAAGTACACAAAGTGATTCGGGAGTTCGTCTGGGCCAAGAAAAAACCTCGGACTAAGCTATCTATTTTACAATTGGATGTAGAACAATCTTCTACATCCAAGGGGGGTCTTGCATTACCTCATTTAGGGGGTCATTACGATGGCGGGCGGAAGCACAACCGCCGTGCTGGCGGATGCAAAAACCACCAGTTACCGCCGGCACGCAGCAGTCCACACGCCCGCCCAATTACGATGCGAAAAGTAGGCCAAACACCGCCGGCAAGCCAGCAACACCGTCCGCCATCAAAGTGCGCCCGTACACGTAGCGGCGCAGCCTAATTGACACACACCGTCCGACGAAACACGTCCCGCCCGGCGTATAAATTACGATGCCGCAAACAAACGGCTCCCACGGCCAAGAGATACCGTACGACAAACCGAAGCGGTAACACGGACGCCGAGCACGGACAACGAAGAGCGGCTCCCCGAGCATGAATCCAGCACTGCAGGCCCTCCCCATGCTCCTGCTGATGCACCACCAAGGACGCAACGTACCGCGGAGACGCAGGTAGGCACACACACAACAAGTGCACGCAAACAGCGCACACAGTGCAAGGGCGGAAAAAGCGGACAACCCCCCACCAGCGCGTGTACACTACACATCCACCATTGCATCCACATATGACACACAGGCCAAATCGTAACATCGCGTAACACATGTGTACACACCACCTGGGACTAGGAACCAACCACCCCGTCACGGCCCCAAAGCGGCGATGACGCCGCCACACATGCGCACAACGCAGAGGCCAACCGCAGCGCCATGCATGCGTCGCACACAGACACAGGGACACAACCAAGCAGCACACACATCAGCCCCACCCCGAACGCACATGACACGTGACAGGCCTGCCACAGACATGTCCCCAACGCCCAATTCACGGACAACACCCAACGCCACACAACCGACGCACACATGTCAGTGAAGTCACGCAACAGCAGGACACACCCCAGTGTAACAAACATGGCGTAGCACACAGCGGCGGCAACACCAACTAGGAGAAGCAGGGCCCCTTCGGGAAGAGGAACGCCAGTCCCACACTGAAACACCCATACCACCCTGCACATATGAACAAGACATATAAAACGGAACACCAAAGAGCCCGGGGACCGACAACAGGTGGCCCAAGAATAACATTCACACACAAGGCCCAACGCAGAGCGGAAAGGCAGCCTGCCGCCCACACAAGGGAGAGCAGACAGCACTGAATGACCTTCCATTCCAACTCCGAAACCACAGCCCTACGACAGAAGCCGGTGAATACAGCCATTGTCCAAGAATAGACCAACACAGGCATGCCGAGGAGACCGACCACAGGGCAGATAGCGCATATCACAGAAGCACACAACGGACGGGGAAGAAAAAGAAAACACTCCCCCATGTCGGCCACATGCAAGTTAATTGGAAGGAGTCACACATCACTGACCTTGAACTGTCTGAGAAGCATGTGGGATGAGGGCCCGTGTCCTCCAAACAAGCCAACAGAACACAAGTCCTGTCTCCCTACGACTACACAGAGCTCACAGCAACCTCGGAGCGTGCACATTGCAGACTGCACACACAGCCGGAGCACGCCACCACAACGCACCGCTGCGAAATGGCAACCGCAACACACCTACCCAACTACGCCGGACAGCTCAAGCTGTACAAAACCAACCTGATACATATATTGGGATGCGATCTCCTGTCCCTGCTGAACGTAAGTTACCGACTGACTTACCGCATCACATTGTTCAGCTGCGTCATGCCCGTCTTCTACTGTCGGAGGTGTCCCTACCAGCATCCCGTGGAGATATGCCTCTCCAACCCGGCATGTCTGAAGGCGGACCTGCTACCACTACTCCTCCCTCTGGACGCACACGACAGGGCCTGCTCTGCCTATGGGGGCATGGCGTATGTGGCCAACATCGCACCCGCACTGAAATGGGACCACTGTGCCTCCACACGACGGATCATCGAGAACAGCTACATCGAATGTCACCCAGCATGCCCCATCATGGTCCTCCAAGGGACAACTTACGAACAACACCTTGACAGCCACCATCCGCTACATTGGCTGGCAAACATGTACACCACCAATGACATGGAAGCCCTGCTGGACGGCATCGCATACCTGACAACCTGTAAATTCGTCGGACCACAACGCAGGTTCCACGATTGACCTATGATGTCCAACCCCGCACCCATGCTTAGCTTCCGCACGGACTGGCCAGTCACCACCACAACAGCCATACCAAACGACCGGCAACTGTAACCACACCATCAACGACATCGCCATGACATCGGATATGACCGGGACATGCACACTGTTCCCCATCACATCCAGGAACACCGCATGCATCGTGGGAGGCAGTGGCATGGGGTCTGTGTATCGCACCCACATGGACGGAACTGCACGAACAACCAGGACACGACATGGATCCAGCGCACATGGACACACACACCGCTCAGTGGACATGAATAGGTCGCCTGGAGTCTGTGGGTGCTGCACCCCTCCCACCCCCGCCCCGGGAATCCCATACCAGGACCTTTGCATGGACGACAAGTGCATACAACAACAACACGACCCCAGTGACTGTGACATGTCCAGTAACCACCACATTGCAACAACAAGTGGCACACCGCTGCATGCACGCAAGCACATGCCCTGATGTCATCTCACATGCACGCGTGCATGAGGAACAACCGCAGCAAACCTGTCACATGGAACTGAGATGGACTGTGCCCATGATGCCAAGCGGTCTGGTAGGCTACATGTATACCGTCTGTGTCAAAGTCCGCAGCTCCGCAGCTATACGTAAATGTACATTAGCACAGCCTTGGCCAAGCAGATGTAACTCTGAAGCCCACATCCCACATGCAACAGCCAATCACATGTAACCCCACACCCTATCCCATTTGCAATCATGCTCAGTATATCCTCAACATGTATTCCGCTGCCAGTAGTGTCCACTATACTGCATCACAGAGGACAGAAGACTCAATATAATGTTTGAAACCAAAACTGTCTCCGCTGACTCATTTCACAAGTACGAATGAGAGAGGATGAGAGTATGTGAAGTACACGGCAGTCGTGACATGACCATGTAGTCCACTGGTATTGGATGTCAACGCAAATGAGTAGCGCAACTGTGGAAGACACACATTTGTCGTGTGAAGTCGTATGGACGCAGTGCTCAGGTGGGTGGGTGTGACGGGTAGATGCGCACATGCCAAGTTGGAGCACGCCGTGTTGGGAGGGGTCATGAACAGTACACCACCGCTTCCATGGGCATTGTGAGAGGACACCTGTCGGGGGAGTGAACACGTGTGTGCACAGCAGCCGGGCACACGTACAAAGCGGTACCAGGCGCACCTCAGCCCACCCTCTGTGGACAAGCTGGATCCTGTTGTGCGCCCGCCATGCCCCTTGACAAGGCACACACAGCCCCAGTCGACCAGGTGTAACCCCAACATAGTCAATCCGCACAGGCGATACAGGGCACGGGATGGCAGTGGAGCATGGTGTGTGAGAGGTCTCCTCGCGCTCCTCCTGGTCATATCACGCAGGCAATAGAACCTCAACGTCTAGCATGGCACAAGTCAAATGGAAGTGTAGGGGGACGCACCACAGCACGAGCAGCACTGACGTCACGGGAGGTGGCTCGCACCATCCCATCCATTGCCCATTATACCAAGCACGCCACATGCCATTGCGACTAAGTGCAAGCGCGTGCGCCACCACCCCCGAGCCCTCCCCAGAGAGGCCAAAGAGTGAATGTGTGGGCCATCAGTCACAGACGGACGCGGCCTGGCCGCAAGGGCAGCCACAGCCACTGGGTGTCGCAGGTGGCGGATCCGGAAGGCGAAGACTGTGATGCATAGTCCATGCAGGCCGGGTCTCCATTTGGGGCACCACGCAGGTGGACGGCATCCCGCAACACATCATACCCTGAGACAGCCCACTCGTGCAACTGGACCCACACATACACTCCTTGCCCTCTCTGGTGCGAGCTTGGGGCTGCCTGTGCAAGCGCTAGCCTCGCAGGTGCACATGCATATTGGGGGAGCGAGGGGAGGACATGAGGGCTGGGGCGAAGATGACTGTATCACTGTCAGTGAGTACAAGGGATGACCCAGATGTGGAAAGGAAGAGACGTGTCCCGTGTGTACTGCAACTAGTCGCCAATCCAACTACCCCCCATGTCCGGAATGTAAGCCCGCACCTAGGCCCGCCCATCCGCCACATCGAACATACCACCAGCACGACAACCTTCCCATTCGAAACACTGACTGGGGGTGGCGACCAGTGAACAATCATGTGTAGCCTACCCACGCGTACATGTGGGCCCTCCATGATCCATGTCACCTGCGGCAAAGTCATGACATGCGCAATGAGGGAAGTGAGGAGAGCTGTCCGCCCCACGCACAGAAGGTGCATCAGCTCCACAGACCCAGCAGCGAGTCCAGCAGGGGT
Organism: Calotriton arnoldi; assembly: GCA_963921515.1. Lineage (NCBI taxonomy): Eukaryota > Metazoa > Chordata > Amphibia > Caudata > Salamandridae > Calotriton > Calotriton arnoldi. The sequence goes on from CAWUFW010001814.1 coordinate 557,930, forward strand.
CACATGTGCAGGGGCAGCTGTGCCTGGTGTGAAGGCACATGCATATAGACAGCACATCGACCAATGTGTAGTCTGCCCACATCTACAGTCCATCATCATGCGGACATAGGAATTGAACACAGGGCAACACATCTTAGTGGGTGCACCCACCGTGACCAACAATGCGCAATCATCGACGTACCCGCCCTGTGCATGGCCCCCCACCCAACGGAGGCACATCCAGTGCCACCATCCCACACACACAAGCATTCCACGGGACATGCTGTGTCCAATGGTCAGTACAGAGTCAGCGCCCATCTGGTGGATCCTGAACAGGAGACACATGCACACACATGCCAGCTCCCACTATGTACGTCTGCCACCTGGCACGTGCAATGTAACCTCTCACCTGTGACGTGTGACTGCAAGCACACAGCCGTCTTGGCATGGGGCTGTCAATGTGGACACCTGTCAATGTTTCGGGAGGTGTGATCCGTACAGTGCTGTACATAGGGTGCAGTGCTGACACCTACTACTGTCTCATATCCCCTCGTGCCACAGGTCCCACTTGTTTTGGCCGCTCAGCCTGTGCCCACATCGTCGTCGTCGTGTGCCATACTCATCCAGCCTCGGAAGCAGTTCCATGCTCAGCAGACATTCATGTTGCCGTGGCATTGCCGCTTGACGAATATGCAGTCAGTCCCCATCAGCACGCCCCACAAGTCATTGGGGCCTAGATCCCCATGTGCATGCACATGGCAGTGGTCTGTATCACTAGCCATTGCCATTGTTGGGAGACCTGTGTAAGTGTATTGTGGCCGTGCCGTCCCAGCTTGACAGCTGGGCTGTGGCTCATGTGCTTGCTCAGTCATGTCAGTGATGTGTATGCGAAATTGCTATGTGTTGTGTTGCTTTGACATGTGTCCACTGCCATTTTCCCTAGGCGGAGACCGAACATTGACCGCCCATACCAATTGCTGGCGGACATGGACGATACAGAGGTCATTAGGAAGTTTCGGCTGGACAGGCCAACCCTGCATCGACTGTGTGCCATGTTGGAACCCCATCTCCATCCCCGCAGGGTGTATCCGACAGCTGTCACCCCCACGGCTAAGGTGATGGCCGCCATGCATTTCTTCGCCACTGGGTCATTCCAGCACACAGTGGGCAGTGGAGGAGGGATGTCCCAGCCCATGTTCAGCAAGGTGCTGAGGGATGTACTGGCAGCCATGATGCTGTACCGAAACAGGTACATCCGCTTCCCCAGGACTCGTGAATTGGCGGCAGTGAAGGGTGCATTCTATGCCCTTGGCAGAATCCCACACGTCGTTGGAGCCATTGACTGCACACATGTTGGCCTTGTTCCACCACAGGCCACTGAGCACCTGTACCGCAACAGGAAGCACACGCACTCCCTGAATGTGCAAGTGGTGTGCCTTGCGGACATGGTGATCACCCACGTGTGTGCAAAGTTCCCAGGCTCGGCCCATGACGCACACATAATGCGCAACAGCATCTTGCCACGACTGATGTCCAATCTGCAACAGGATCGTGGCTGTATTGTCGGTGAGTATGTGGAGTGGTGTAGCGTGCTGGTTGTGCGATGCTGTCCCCTGTCCAGTTGGAATAGCAACGGTTCTCTGTGTCCCTCACACCCAGGTGACTCTGCGTACCCGAATGGGGCATGGCTGCTCAGTCCATTGAGGAATCCTCGCACCCCAGCAGACGATCGCTACAATGAGGCACATGGGAGGACCAGACGTGTGGTCGAGCGTACCTTTGGCCTCCTCAAGTCCAGGTTCAGGTGCCTGGACCGCACCGAGGGTGCGCTGGCGTACTCCCCACAGAAGGTGTGCCAGATAGTGGTGGCGTGCTGCATGCTGCACAATCTGGCCATTCGGAAGCAGATCCCCCTCATCGTGGATGACGGAGATCAACCAGGGCCCCAGCCCGCAGACCAGGATAGCTCGAGTGAGGAGGACAGCGGAGAGGAGGAAGCTGGTAATGTGCGGCAGCAGCTCATCGCCCACTACTTCACTTGACGGTGAGTGTCCATGTACGACGGCTGATGTGGCTGTATCTGTGCAGGTGTGTGTGTGCTGTGTCAGGGTGGCCGTTTGTTCACTGCGTGCTGTGTGTCAACGCTCCATGGCCAGGGTAGTATGCCACTGTTGGTGGCTGTGGCATTGTGCCCTATTGCTCTGTGCGATGTGTGTACATTGCTTGTAGTTGTTGACATGTACTGTGTGATGGGTGTGTGACACACTCATTGAATGTGCTCCTGTTCTGTCTCCCACCCCTAGGTCCCTACAGGTCCTCCGGTTCCATTGCCATGCCACGCATCAGGTGCCTTTCCGCCCAAGGTGGCCGTTGTATTCCGTACAAATAAAACACAGGGCACAAACAGCAGTTTGTGTAAGAGGTGCATTTATTTCAAACTGTGACATGTGATTGTGTGTAAGGTGATGACAAAAGTGGTGCGTGCAGTGACAATGAGCTGTCGGTCATGGCTGCGTGATGCTCAGGGTGTACCCACTGGTTCTATGTCCATAGTCCAACACACACATGCCATCCAGATGGCTGTGTGGAGTGGGATCGTAGTCCAAGTCAATGCAGTGGGTGGTCAAGGAAGGCTGGCTGGCTGCCTCACTTGCGTCTGGAGCGTGCAAAGTCCTCCCGGGAGATCTGTTTCCACTTCGGACGGCCCCTTCCACGTTTGCGAGGGGGGTGCCTGCTTGCGACATGCTGGTGGTTGAGGTGTGCTCACTGGCTGTGGACGCAGGGGAACTGGACACTGCTGCTCGACCCTGCGCCCCGGCAGGTGGTGGCGGAGGGGAGCTGCTGTCCCTGGCTGTGACCTCACCGCCACCACCAGCTGGCCCATGAGGTCCACGAGTTGGCCCATACGGGCGTCCATGTACCTCAGCACCCCCAGCACCTCACGCGTGTCTGTAGCTGACCTGGCCCATTGTCCTTGGGCCTCTTCATAGGCCCCAAGGACTCTGGCCATTTGAGGCAGGGCATGGCTCCCAGGGGAGGCTGGCGTTTGCCTGACCCTGCTCCTCCTACCAGTCCTGCTGCCACCGGCCTGCCCACTAGCCACATTGCTCACCAAGGTCCTCGCTGTGGCTCCCAGGGTGGATCCAGTCGGCCGGGCCACCACCTGCGCTGGGGCTGGTGCCAGCGAAGACGTGGTGGTGGTGGCGGCGGTGGTGGTCGGTGCGGCGATGGTGGCGGTTGCGGCAGTGGTAGTGGCCGCAATGACCGTGGGTGTGGCCGCAATGACCGTGGGTGTGGCCGCAATGACCGTGGGTGTGGCCGCAACGACAGTGGCAGCAGGGGGCTGGGAATGTTCAGCAGCCCTGGATGATGGGTTGGTGGGTAGGAGGGGTCCTGGGGAGCGGCTGGGCCCTGCCACACCAGATGGGCCTGCTTGGTGGTCCGTGTCCGAAGAGGAGGACAGATCCTCCACATCCGTGTGTCCTCGTTGGGGGCTTGTAGGCTGGCTGTGCTGGCTGCTGTCTCCATCCCCAGCATCCAGCAGTTCGTCACCTGTGGAGAGAATGAGATTTGTTATTGTGTTGCACCTGGCGAAGTATGTATTTGTCGTCTGACATTAACAGTTCGTGCAATCTCGTACATGGGTTTCCCGGAGGCGTGTGTGTGGCTGTACCATTTGTAGTTGTGTGTGCTTGGCAATGGGACTGTGTGCTGTGCACATGTGGCATGGGACGGATTGGCCATGCCGATGGGTGTGTTGCTGTGCCCCTACTTATTGTGACTCTGGTGTATGCGGGCTCCTGGCCCATCCTGGGTCTGGTTTGTACTTTGCTTTTGGTGTTCAAATGGGACGCTTAGGAACGCATATGGCAACATGGGGGCCATGCCCCAGATTAGCATTTGGGAGGGAATATGCTTTTGGGGTTCAAATGGAACGCTTAGGAACGCATATGGCAACATGGGGGCCATGCCCCAGATTCACATTTGGGAGGGAATATGCTTTTGGGGTTCAAATGGAACGCTTAGGAACGCATATGGCAACATGGGGGCCATGCCCCAGATTCGCATTTGGGAGGGAATATGCTTTTGGGGTTCAAATGGAACGCTTAGGAACGCATATGGCAACATGGGGGCCATGCCCCAGATTCGCATTTGGGAGGGAATATGCTTTTGGGGTTCAAATGGAACGCTTAGGAACGCATATGGCAACATGGGGGCCATGCCCCAGATTCGCATTTGGGAGGGAATATGCTTTTGGGGTACATGCTGTGAGCCATGGGTGCCGAACGTGACATGTGTTGTGGCAGCATGACAGTGCATGGTCTGAGGTGTGTGCATGTCTGACATGGCCTGCATATTTGCTGTCTGTTGTGATTACTGGACATGGCATTGGACGCATCGTTATGAGTGAGTGATGGTTGTGTGCCAGCCAACGTATTGCAGTTGTCCCATCTCCTTGGTGTGCGTGCTGCCCTGTGCCATGTGCATCACTGCAGTGCTCGGGGGGTGTGGCCCATGTTGTGTGTTGTTGCTCACAGTGTGGCGTGCGCTTCATTGACTTCTGGCACATGGTTGGTCATGGGCATGTATCTTAGCGTGACTGCTGTATGTGTGGCAGCTGTGCGGATGACATGCCTTTCATGAGACTGGGGCTGACGGATGGGATGGATGGTATGTTGTATGTGCATGGTGTGTCTGTGTGTTTGATGGGTTCAGTGGTGTTCGTGTGCATTTATGTTGTTCCGCTCTGTTGCGTCTAGTGTTGTTTGTCTTACATAGGCGTAGTTGTGGGGTGTGTGGTTGACAGGCAGTAGGGGCTACATGAACAGGACTTCAATGGTGTTTCGGTTGTGTGTGATGGGTTGCACAGTGGCTGCCGTGTGGTACTATATTCAGTGTGGCTTGTGCATGCAGACGTGGCTCCTTGGGTGTTGCTGTGTCTGTGATGGGTCATGTGAGGTGTGAGTCTGTGGATCATGTCCGTGTGCACATTGTTCACTTGTTCGTGACGGTGGGCGGTGCTGCCTGTTCGTCTGCTACGTGACATGTCCCATGTGTTGGTCGTGTTACGGTCCTCATGCCTCCAGTAATCCAGCCCTGTCCAGTTTCCCACCTGCAGGTTGTTCGGGCGTGCACTGTACTGGATGCCACATGGTTCTAAGCGGGGGTGCTCCATGTTGCAGGTCTGTGGGGGTGGGGGGGTGTTGTGGGTCGTGGTGGTGGCTGGACACCCACTGACACCGATTGCTGTGGACCGTGATGTCTACCTTTCGGCTGTCGTTGTGCACTGCGGTGGCTGACACGTGGCTGTGGGGTGTGGGGGATGCTCCTCCTTTCTGTGCTGTGGGACTAGGGGCCTGGTGTGTGTTGTACTTGGGCTGTCCACCCTCCCACCCACTGCACTTTGTGTTCCTGCCACTTACCTGTTACTTGTCGGTTAGTGCAGCTGTGGCGGACACATGGGTGTGGTGGGTGCTCGTTGTGGCGCTTCTGGCATATTTGGGGACCTGTTGGTGGTTACGTGGCTGGCTGAGTGTACACATGTCCCCACGCATCTTACAGTTGTTCTGTTTGGGCTGTGTGTGGTGGTGTCTGTTGCATGTGTGTGTGATGTGTTGTGTATTGTGTGCTGGACATGGGGGTGTTTGTCCCTGGGAGCTGTGGCATGGTGGTAGTGCATGTGAGTACATAGCGGTGTGCTGGTATACATTAGTTTGTACTTACCAGCCTCCACTCCCCCTGCTAATCCGGCGAGGATCTCGGGATGTATGATGACTCGCACCTTCTCCTCCCACGCTTTGAAGGTCTTGAAGAGCGCGGGATTCCCTCCGCCAGTGACGGCTGCCAGCTCTCTGTTCTTGGTCTCCTTCTTCTTGACCAGGCTCTTGACGTCATTCCACCGTTTGTTTATTTCGACTCTGTTCCTGGGCAGGGTCCCGACTGCATTGACCTGGTCTACGATCCGGTTCCACATTCTGTTTCTGGTGGCTAGTGGTGTGTGCTGGACCATGTTCCCATAGATTTGTGGGTGCACCTTGATGATCTCGTCGACCATGACCGTCAGCTCAATGGGCGTGAACTTGGGCATTCTTTGTGGTGCCATGGTGTTTGTGGTGCTGGTGCGGTGTGTGTTGTGTAATGTGCAGGGGTTTGTGGTGCCGGTGTTTGGTGGTGGTGGTGGTGGTTGTGATGTGTGCGTTTCTGTGGTGTGCTGCTGTCCTTGCTGTGTCACTGTGTCCTCTCCTCTCCTCTCTAGTTTGCAATGTTGCAAGGGGTTGTGGTCTGTGGGAGTGCTGCTTTTGTACTTACCTATGTGGGTGTGTCCTCATGGTCTGTTGTTTTCAGGTGTGTTGTGTCTGGGGTTCTGGCCTTTGTAGTTTTTGTTTGTCCAGGGGGTGTTTTCGGGATGTGTACTGTGCTTGTGTATTTGTGCGTGCCTTGCTGTGTGGACTTGTTGGCCATGTTGTGTGCGATTGTTTTTGTCAGCGGATGGTTTCTGTGCAGGGACGTGGGCGCCATGGCTTCTGCCGTGTCGATTCTCATCGGCGTTGTTTGCGCTGGCGGGCGGTATATTTGTAGTTTTCCCGCGCTCATGGCGGTGCGATCGTAATCTCACGTGCGGTGTGTCGGCCGTGAGGGCGGGCGGTTTTGTGTTGTCGTGCGTGTTTCCGTCCGTGGCGGGAGGTTTGACTCCGACTCGGACGATGGCGGGCGGTATTTTGTGTGATTTTTCCGCCGATGGCGGTTTTCGGTTTGTGTAATCGTAATGGCGTGGTCGGTGTTCAGACGGTGTGTGCAAGCGGATTTTTGCCGCTTCCATGCCTGGCGGATTTTTTTACGCCGGGTATCGTAATGGGCCCCTTAGCTACTTATTATCAAGCTGCGTTACTTAGCTTAACAACTCAGCTATTGGCCCCTATTTCGAATTTTGATAATTTTCTACTTGATCTTATGTTAATAGAGAGAGCAATTAAGCTACCAGCATTCCTGCGCACTGCAAAGCTACCAAAAAAGACAAGATATAAGGTCGTGAATACACTCTTAAGTCGCATGCAGCGGTTCAATAAAAACTATAATATCCCATCATGCCATGCATATTCCTCTCTTTATGACTGTGAGTTATGGGGCCTTAAGCTCTCGCAAAAGGGGATCCAGTCCTTCAATATGCTAGGTTTTTGTAAGTTAGGTGACTTTACAACGGCGCTAATCTGATGACGTGGGATGTTTTTGCAAAACATTTCGAACCTCACAGCCGCGATCTTTGGCTAAGCTTCAGGTAGATTACATGCTTTCTCCTGACCAACTATAGAGGAATCGGATCACTGACAAAATATCGAAGGTCAAAAAATCGACCTACAAAAATATCGGAGCAAGAATATCGATGTCAACAATATCGATATCCTATCTACAACATGGTAAGTACAAAAATATCGGAAAAAAATATCGATGTCAAAAATATCGTTATTAAAAATATCGGTTTTTTGTTAAAAAAAATATGTAAAATAAACTAAATAATACTTATAAATAAAATAAACATAGTTAAAAATATTTTATAATGTTTAAAATTAATAAGTAATATATATAATTTAATAAAACATTAATTAAACATATACATATAACATATAATATATATACTTACTTAATAATCAGTTTTAATAATTATTTTAATAAATTATAAAGTATTAAAAAATATTATAAATTACAAATACATCTATACACATAAAACAATAACATAAATACAAATTAAATAATTATGTATAACAAATTAAAAAAATTAAATTTACTTTTAATATTTTTAAAATTAATTATATACTACATTAACTAAAATAATACAAAAAATATTAAATAGCGGAGGGAATAAAACTACTATTGCAACTCCCAAAAAAACAACAGTAAGAAAAATGTTGGATAGCGTAGAGCTTAAAATTACTATTCCCACTCCAGAGAGTGCAACAGTAGAGAAAGTATTGGATAGCGTAGGGGTAAAAATTACTATTCCCACTCCAGGGAGTGCAACAGTAGGGAAAGCGTTGGATAGCGGGAGGGTAAAAATTAATATTCCCACTCCAGTGAGTGCAACCGTAGGGAAAGCGTTGGATAGCGTAAGGGTAAAAATTACTATTCCCACTCCAGTGAGTGCAACAGTAGGGAAAGTGTTGGATAGCGTAGGGGTAAAATTACTATTCCCACTCCAGGGAGTGCAACAGAAGGGAAAGCGTTGGATAGCGTAAGGGTAAAAATTACTATTCCCACTCCAGTGAGTGCAACAGTAGGGAAAGTGTTGGATAGCGTAGGGGTAAAAATTACTATTCCCACTGAAGGGAGTGCAACTGTAGGGAAAGTGTTGGATAGCGTAGGGGTAAAAATTACTATTCCCACTCCAGGGAGTGCAACAGTAGGGAAAGCGTTGGATAGCGGGAGGGTAAAAATTACTATTCCCACTCCAGTGAGTGCAACAGTAGGGAAAGTGTTGGATAGCGTAGGGGTAAAAATTGCTATTCCAACTCCAGAGAGTGCAACAGTAGGGAAAGCGTTGGATAGCGGGAGGGTAAAAATTACTATTCCCACTCCAGTGAGTGCAACAGTAGGGAAAGTGTTGGATAGCGTAGGGGTAAAAATTACTATTCCCACTGAAGGGAGTGCAACTGTAGGGAAAGTGTTGGATAGCGTAGGGGTAAAAATTACTATTCCCACTCCAGGGAGTGCAACAGTAGGGAAAGCGTTGGATAGTGGGAGGGTAAAAATTACTATTCCCACTCCAGTGAGTGCAACAGTAGGGAAAGTGTTGGATAGCGTAGGGGTAAAAATTACTATTCCCACTGAAGGGAGTGCAACTGTAGGGAAAGTGTTGGATAGCGTAGGGGTAAAAATTACTATTCCCACTCCAGGGAGTGCAACAGTAGGGAAAGCGTTGGATAGCGGGAGGGTAAAAATTACTATTCCCACTCCAGTCAGTGCAACAGTAGGGAAAGTGTTGGATAGCGTACGGGTAAAAATTGCTATTCCAACTCCAGAGAGTGCAACAGTAGGGAAAGTGATGGATAGCGTAGAAGTTAAAAATAACATACGTATAAATAAAATAATTTTTTTTAATAATTAATGAATTATTAAATAACTCTAAACTATTTACCAATACCAATAAATAATTATTAAAAACATAATTACCAATGGAAAATTTATTAACAATAAATTAATAATAAATACCAATAAATAATAATTAATAAATATTAATTACCAAATAATAAATATTGAACAATACAATATTTTTAATAACAAAAAACATATTAATTATTAAAACTTAATTACCAATTAACTAATATTGAACAATGAAATGCTTTTTTTATACCAATAATATTAATTATTAAACATTAATTACCAATTAATAATTACTTATTAATATATTAATTAAATGTATCAATAAATAATATTTAATCATATTTAATTACCAATTAATGATAAAACAACAATAAATAAATTTTTAGAACCAAAACATTCTAATTAAAAAAATTACCAATTAATAATTAATGTCCAATAAATTAATTATCAATACCCAAAAATAAATTTAATAATTACTTAATTAGATTTCAATTACTTCCAACACTATTCCCCTATAAACGCACAACACACTCCAATAATAAAATAATACACTTAACATAATGATCAATTAATCAATTAATAAAAATTAATAACCAATTAATAAAAATTAATTACCAATTATTAATTAATTAACAATAATATAATTATCAATACCAATTAATTAAAATAAATTATAACTTAATTACAATTAAATTACTTCCCACCCTATTCCCCTATAAACCCACAACCCGCTGCAGAACTTAAACGCAAAAAATAATTAAAATTAATTTATAATTCCTAAAAATTAATAATTAATTTAGTATAATTAAATTACTTCCCACCCTATTCCCCTATAAACCCACAACCCGCTACGGTACTAAAAAAAAAAAAAAAACTTAAAAAAAACATTATTAACATATAAAAATTGTATACATATATTTTTAGACAAGTAGAACACTTAACAAAAACACATATAACACATACATATTAAACACAACAAAATACATAACAATAATACAAATATCGATATTAGTAACATCAATATTAGTAACATCGATATATTTGATTTCGATATTACTAACTTCGATATTACTTACATGGATATAAAGAAAATCGATATTACTTACCTTAGAGTCGATATTCTGTCCATCGATATTCTTAACATCGATATTCTGTCCCTTCGATATTGTCACCTCGATATTAGTGTATATCGATATTTAATTTTCGATATTTTGACTGCCCACCAGAGGAATCAGTGAGAGAGCCAGATTAATTTTAAAAGCAGCCTTTGAGGTAAATCTAACTGGTATTGGCAGTTGGTATAGGTTATTACGACAGGACACGAATAAGAGCCTCGTTGAAACAATTCTCTCAAAAATTGCTCAGGAAACCAACTGCTGGTTCAATAGCCAGGAATGGCTACAAGTCTGTGAGCTTGGCCACAGGGCTTTGAGGGAGGCCAATTTCAAAAGAATGTCCTTTCTTTCTAGATGGGTGGCCTATTACACTCCCTCCAGACTCCATAAATGGTTTCCTACAACCCAGAATTACTGTTTTAGATGTAATTTGTCAGAGGCGGGGGATTGGACACATACATTTTTTACTTGCCCGAGATTACAATACTTTTGGGAGGAGGTGTTTAGGTTTATTAGTAAATGTCTGTCAATAGACATCCTTCCATGCGCATCGTTGGCTTTATTTGGTTTTTCCTATGTAGTTGGCCAGCTCTCAATATATAGGCAATTTTTTGTTTTCCTAGCCGTAGAGGTAGCCAGATCTTTAATACTACAGAATTGGAGATCTCAGAAAATCCCTACATTGGCTCAGTGGCTACTTAAGCTGGAAAGGACCTATACATTTGAAGAGGCCTACGCGACGAGGATAGGGGCGTTGCGGAGGTTTGGGATGACCTGTGAGGGCTATGTTGCAACCACGCAAACAAATGACACTATGTAATTTAAGTGATCTTTTGTTTAAATTTAACATCAACAGTTATTAGCCTCTGCATGTTTCCGTAACAGTTAAAAGGTGGGTAGTCCCCAGGAGAGAGCTTAGGGTGCAGAATCAAACTAATTATGAAGTACCCTTTTCAAAGAAATGACTGAAATCACATAGGTCGTCAAGTTAGGGGTTACATGTTATCACTGAGCTGCTATCCAGAATGCTGGTATTGCACACCATGTAAAATGGGATATGAATTTGTGCTTTTTATCACTGTACGTTTTAAATATGAGACTCAATATTTTATAGGTCTTATCTTTTTTCTGTATATCCTGCTTATCATATTTATCGTGTACAAATGGAGTATGAAATTTGTTCTATTTATTGTCTATAATAATATGAGATTGGAGATTTTGTAAATTTGTCTGCTTCCGTGGTTAACATGTCTGCTATGCTTTTTACGCTCAATAAAAAAACAAAAAAAGATGGTTATTCACATTTGCACTTTAATCTTTAGGCACTTTTGTACAGGACACTTTTCTAGACTACTAATTGACAAGTGAAGAAAACATACGCTAAGGTAGTTGAATCAGCATTTATGCTAGTATTTTAAAACATAGAGGAAGATTTCTCAAACAAAAAGCTACCAATATTTACATGAATATAAACTTTGACAATATAGGTTTTTATAACATGGGTATTTTACAGTGATTTTAAGCCATTGAATACTATTTGTGAAATAAGCAAAATCGAATTGATTCATGTGTTTGAGTAGTCTGTTATCAGTGTTCATTGCATGGTTGTAGCACGAGACACTCTAAATATTTTGGTCCCACAATGCAGTGCTGTCATGTGATCAAGGCCGGTGTAGGCCGAAACGCGTTATGGCGGACAGTCTGAAATAAATGATTATGCACAAGCGAATGGTGGTCCGTGTCTGTCTTGAAGGAAATGACAGAGAGCGGAGTATCAGATATATATGTGTATATATCCTCTGCTCCGTCTATCTGCCGCCTGCTTCCACACTCATCAACGAGTGCTCGGTCACGCGAGGGCAGCCTCGTGCAAATGTAACGCTCCCACTCCCTAAGGAAAGACCAGCACTCACGTTAGAGGTAAATCCTCGATTTTGGATTTACAGATTGACAGCATAGAGGGACTACATATACAAGCGCTTTGCCTGGTGCCATTTTGGAACGTACAATTCCGTCCTCAAACAAATGTTATACATTTTTTCATTCAGCATGCATTACTAAAATTTCACACTGACGCAGGTAAAACCACGCATTTCATTAATAGTTCACCTCTGGGGAGAGTTATGTACATCACTCGAAATCTGTAATATATATACTCTTTTTTGTGTGGCAAAATCCTAACTGCTCATTGTAGGTTTATAATCCGCTCCCACAATTGTGCCCAGAATGGGCATTTCTCGATCTGGCCTTCGCTGTATATCGTCATTTGTCACAGGTTGTTTCTTTACTTCTATTCATACCCCTTCTGTAGTGCCCTGTGCTGTGCTAAAATCCTCTTCATGCTCTGTGTTACTGCTAATTTCTATTCCTCAGTTAAGTACCACCTCCCCCTTTCACAGATGTATTGCTAATTCCTCCCTACTGTTGAGACCTTCGGGTGATTTCGTCTGCATGTCAATTATGTAACGTGATTCAAGTTGCCTCAATTTCTTCTCCCTGTCCCCTCATCTAATGTCTCTTGGTACATGATCTAGACAAAAGTATTGTAGAAGGGACCTATTGCTTTGGTGGTAGCTGGCAAAATGACGTGCTACTGGATAATTCATGTCATTATTGCTTATCTCCCTCTGATGTTCCAAAATGCGTACCATCACGGGTGAATGGTACTCCCCACGCATCGTAGTCCGCATGGGCAGACTAGGCAGTAGACTATAAGTGCTGAGTTGCAGTTCATAAATTTCGTTATTTTCCTCTCTTTGGCTAGGCCTTTAATTTTGTATGAGCTCACTTTCTTGCTATTAACACAGGCCTTTCATCTTCCACATGGAAAGGAGCCAAGAAGAGAATGCAAGTTCGACTGCTGTTTGATGGTCGATAAGTGAATCTCTACTATCTGGTCTCTTATTGATCATGGTTTCCTGAAAGTCATCTGAGGGTGCGGTGGGAGATCTTGATCTACCACCTAGGGGCCGAATCCGATTCGGGCCGGAAAAAATACCGACCGACTCGGTACGGGATTATAGTCCGACCGACACGTACCGGCGTTGCCCGACCTGGGAAGTTCGATGAAATGCATGTGAATCACGACCGACTCGTACGGAACTCAAGGCGAACGACCGACCCGGACGGAAGCAAGCTATCTGGCCGGGAAACAACGCGAATCGAACCGACTGACACGCACCAGGAATCAACCCGAACGAAACGTACCCGCGAACTCCGACCCGCGCAGTACGATGCAATGGGTGCAAAATCAGACCGATTCGCACGGAGCCCAAGCCGTACGACCGACACGCCTACAAAACCCAGCCGAACAAACACAATACTCCGCGACCGATGTGTACGCCACATATGAAACTGAGCTGAAACGCAGCGGGAACGACTCGGAGAGGCGCGCACAAGATAACTGCAATGTCCTACTCGGTCAGAAGAATGACTCCTACATGCACAATAATCACAAATTAAAAAATACAAAAAAAGAGGGCCAAACAAGCAATGACAAAGCCAATAAATACAGGGGGTGAAAAAAATGGAACAAGGACACACCCCCAACTCCACCTACATAAAGGCCACAAATCCCTACCATGATCCTTTGCAAATTCCACTGACCTGCCAGCACAGAACACCAGCAGACAGCAGACACACACACAGCTCATCCAACACAAAAGCCACACACCATTAGCACCTCAACAAATAGCACCCTCACACACACACAGCAAAACCTACACACACACACCCTCACCTGCACACACACACACATCAATCACCACCACCACCCATCACCATGCCCCTAAAGAAGAATCCAAAGTTCCTAGATAGTGAATTGGAAGTCAGGGTAGACGAGATCCTGAGGGTAGAGCCACAGTTGTTTGGCACATTGGTCCAACAGACCCCCATGGCACAGAAAACCAAGATGTGGGCGAGGATCGTCGACAGGGTGAACGCACAATCACCATGTTTGCGCACAAAGGAAGACATCCAGAACAGGTGGTATGATGTGCGCAGGAGGGTCAGGGACCTACTGAAGAAGGATTACCTCCTGAGCCAGCACACCGGCAGTGGCCCTCCTGCCAAACCAGTATACCTCAGGCCCTGGGAGGAGAAGGTGCGGGCCATCCTACCACCAGTGAGCATATATGGACTAACAAACATCCCAGAGCCTGGTGAGTACACAACTAATATACACAATATTGTGTGCCAATACACACACATCACTGTCAAGGGGATAGTCAAACCATGCACCCCTAGCAAATCAACAGCAACCAAAAGATAATCATCCCAAGAAGTGTATGTTAGTCAGATAAACACAATACATGCCATGTCATAGTGATATGTAACTGTGTCATGACATGTACAAACCCAATACCAAATAGAGCTAGGCAGTGGCACAAATCTAACCAACAAACACTGTCAGATATTTAGCCACCACTAGAACACCACCTCACAGGGAAGCTCACAGAAAGGAAGGAATCCTGTGTATGCTGGTAAAGTCAGTGTAGCCAAGAGCATGATGGGACTCGTAGTAACAGATAATGGGCAGCCTCACATTTGGACCATCAACACCACTCTGAACCATGCTCACAACACAGGGAGTGGAAAAGGACTGACAATATGGCTGACACTGGGTACTGCTGTGGGGAGCACAAGGCCCTGCTGGGAACTGGGCACCAACAAACAACAGGACCACACTGTCAGCCATCTTGCCATTGCTGTCACACTCACACACAGTGAAGTCCACTCAAAAGGAAGGAAGTATGGGCATGCTGGGAAGGGGGTGTAGGCAATAGCATGATGGGAGTTGTAGTCACAGATATTGCTAACCCTCACAATTGGCCCATCAACACCACTCTGAACCATGCTCACATCACAGGGAGTGGATAAGGACTGACAAGATGGCTGACACTGGGTACTGCTGTGGGGAGCACAAGACCCTGCTGGGAACTGTGCACCAACAAACAGCAGAACACCACTGCCTGACATCCTGAAAGCCAACTTGCACTCCCTGCAATGCAAGCACGTTGCATGGTGGGATACCTGGCTGGGTGGGAAGGAGGACTGACAGCACTGACCATAGGCACAAGCAGCTCTCCTCACACACCCCCTCAACACAAACTCCACATAACCCACCTGGGAGAATGCAATGCCTCACACACCAAATGAAGATCCCACAAAGAACCACCACCCTGGGTAATGCTGTGTGAAGCACAGGGACACTCTTGGGACTTGTAGCCAAACAAACGCAAGGACAACACTGTCAGCCTTCCTGTCGGCACAGGCACACTACCCCACAGGGAAGCAGAGTCAAAAGGAAGGAAGTACGGGCATGCTGGGAAGGGGGGTGTAGGCAATAGCATGATGGGAGTTGTAGTCACAGATATTGCTCCCCCTCACAATTGGCCCATCAACACCACTCTGAACCATGCTCACATCACAGGGAGTGGATAAGGACTGACAAGATGGCTGACACTGGGTACTGCTGTGGGGAGCACAAGGCCCTGCTGGGAACTGTGCACCAACAAACAGCACAACTCCACTGCCTGACATCCTGAAAGCCAACTTGCACTCCCTGCAATGCAAGCACGTTGCATGGTGGGATATCTGGCTGGGTGGGAAGGAGGACTGACAGCACTGACCATAGTTAAAAGCAGCTCTCCTCACACACCCCCTCAACACAAACTCCACATAACCCACCTGGGAGAATGCAATGCCTCACACACCAAATGAAGATCCCACAAAGAACCACCACCCTGGGTAATGCTGTGTGAAGCACAGGGACACTCTTGGGACTTGTAGCCAAACAAACGCAAGGACAACACTGTCAGCCTTCCTGTCAGCACAGGCACACTACCCCACAGGGAAGCAGAGTCAAAAGGAAGGAAGTACGGGCATGCTGGGAAGGGGGTGTAGGCAATAGCATGATGGGAGTTGTAGTCACAGATATTGCTCACCCTCACAATTGGCCCATCAACACCACTCAGAACCATGCTCACATCACAGGGAGTGGATAAGGACTGACAAGATGGCTGACACTGGGTACTGCTGTGGGGAGCACAAGGCCCTGCTGGGAACTGTGCACCAACAAACAGCACAACACCACAACCTGACATCCTGAAAGCCAACTTGCACTCCCTGCAATGCAAGCACATTGCATGGTGGGATATCTGGCTGGGTGGGAAGGAGGACTGACAGCACTGACCATAGTCACAAGCAGCTCTCCTCACACACCCCCTCAACACAAACTCCACATAACCCACCTGGGAGAATGCAATGCCTCACACACCAAATGAAGATCCCACAAAGAACCACCACCCTGGGTAATGCTGTGTGAAGCACAGGGACACTCTTGGGACTTGTAGCCAAACAAACGAAAGGACAACACTGTCAGCCTTCCTGTCAGCACAGGCACACTACCCCACAGGGAAGCAGAGTCAAAAGGAAGGAAGTACGGGCATGCTGGGAAGGGGGGTGTAGGCAATAGCATGATGGGACTTGTAGTCACAGATATTGCTCACCCTCACAATTGGCCCATCAACACCACTCTGAACCATGCTCACATCACAGGGAGTGGATAAGGACTGACAAGATGGCTGACACTGGGTACTGCTGTGTGGAGCACAAGACCCTGCTGGGAACTGTGCACCAACAAACAGCACAACACCACTGCCTGACATCCTGAAAGCCAACTTGCACTCCCTGCAATGCAAGCACGTTGCATGGTGGGATATCTGGCTGGGTGGGAAGGAGGACTGACAGCACTGACCATAGTTACAAGCAGCTCTCCTCACACACCCCCTCAACACAAACTCCACATAACCCACCTGGGAGAATGCAATGCCTCACACACCAAATGAAGATCCCACAAAGAACCACCACCCTGGGTAATGCTGTGTGAAGCACAGGGACACTCTTGGGACTTGTAGCCAAACAAACGCAAGGACAACACTGTCAGCCTTCCTGTCAGCACAGGCACACTACCCCACAGGGAAGCAGAGTCAAAAGGAAGGAAGTACGGGCATGCTGGGAAGGGGGGTGTAGGCAATAGCATGATGGGAGTTGTAGTCACAGATATTGCTCACCCTCACAATTGGCCCATCAACACCACTCTGAACCATGCTCACATCACAGGTAGTGGATAAGGACTGACAAGATGGCTGACTCTGGGTACTGCTGTGGGGAGCACAAGGCCCTGCTGGGAACTGTGCACCAACAAACAGCACAACACCACTGAATGACATCCTGAGAGTCAACCTGAACCCACTGCAAGGGTGGCATGCTTCATGGTGGGATAACTGGGCTAGGTGGAGAAGGATGGCCGGATGTCCACCAAATACAACCAATGCTGGCCATGCACACACCTCAACATTCACATTGAAATGCCCCAGGTATGCAGGACAATGTGCTACACCAATATCAACCTCTTACTGTGACAACTTAGGACAATTCAATGTACATGCCCGCATCCAGAGGTACAGTCACAACTGTCAGGTGTGTGAACCATTGAGGCCTGTAGAAACATAACATACAATGTGTGTCTCTTCCAAATGCAGGTGATGATGATGGGGACACAGCAGCAGGCGAGGAGGAGTCCCTGTCCCAGGCTCCAGGGGACACTGAGCTCACTGGTGTGGAACAGCCTCTGCCCTCCTCGGATGGCGAAGACCTACTTGGCACCTCTGGTGTGAGTCATCATGCAGCACCAGCAGGACCAACATCTGCACCCCCTGCACCCACCCCTCCAACAACTGCCAACACACAGACCACCCCCGCCGACACGGACAGACCAAGGACCACCGATGATAACAGCACAGGGCCCCAGGCCCACCGTGGAGCAACGGACAACAACACCACTAACAACGCCCAAGGGGGCCTTGGGTCACCTGTGCGTGCCACCTCAGGTCCTGCACGTGTCACCAGGGGTGGTGGGAGGGGTGGTAGACATAGGTCGCTGCTTGCAGAGGGGTCTGGACTGCATGATGACCCACAACTGGCACGCATCGCTGATGCGTACCAGGATAGCACCGGAGAGGTCAGACAGGTAGTGGGGATCCTCAAGGACATACAACAGCAGCAGGCTGCCCATCATGCCCGCTTGGACTCCCACATGTCCCGTGTGGAGACACACATGTCTCGCATGGAGTCCAAGTGGGACACATTGCAAGAACTCACAGCGGTGCATAGGGACATATTGACATGCCTCCGCCAGATTAGCACCAACATGGCCACACCTCCCTGTGTGCCCACAACATCTGGTGCTGCAACAACTGACACCGCCACAGGGAGGGAGGAGGACTCTGGCGGAGACTCCCCTGCACCGCAGCAGCCTGCACGTGAGGGTCCCCCCAAAGAAGAGGGGTCGTCCGAGGAAGGAAAACTGAGAGGTTGATGGCCACATACATCCCCCAGGAAGCCAACACCTGTTCCAGAAATTCTCCTTTGTGTGCAAACTTTTCACCCTGTCGAATGCAACACAACTCTCCCACATGACATGGGGAGTTCAAGTTGGACTAATGTATCATATGACTGTGGACTTCACTCAGGACATTTCTGCTACCAAGACTTCCAACTCATCTGGGAACTTTGGATCACAATCCCAATGTACAGCACCCACCATCCTGTGCACTATACACACACACATTTCTGTAAATAAAATCACTAGTACACCATACTTGCCTCTGTTGTTATTCAAATGTGGATACTGTTATGGTGATGATGATCTGCTAAATTACACTGTGTATGCTAACTGCTACAGCAAGTACAACACCGTCATGTGAGTCATGGTGACGTGACACATATGAGGGAGACACACCACTAGGGCCACACAACACAGAGACACCAGGGCCATCGGACTCATCGCCTACAGTGATGTTGCCAGGAAATACTGTGGAATGCACAGACACCACACCTATTCAGAGTCTGTGTCAACTAGCCCACAGGTGCAGTAAGCAAATGTCAGTCAGATGTGTGACCACAGACAATGCACATCCCAAAGTGAAGCACAGGTTTATTACACATTTGCAACAATATTATTATTATTATTATTTTTAAATTTATATATGGCGCACACAGCTACCCGGAGGTTTCCCAGCGCCTATGGACACGACGTAACGAGAGAGGAGCACGCGAGACAGAATCTATTGATCAAAGAGCCAGGTTTTCAGTTGTTTGCGAAATTTAAGATGGTGTTTTTCCATGCGGAGGTGCATCGGAAGGGAATTCCAAAGGGAGGGAGCCAGATGGGCAAAGGATCGTACTCCCATTCTGGCTCGTTTGATCCTGGGTACTTGAAATTTTAATTGATTCGAAGAGCGAAGTAGACGTGAAGGGCGGTAGTGTTGCACTAGGGCATTTAAATAGTGGGGGCTACTCCTTCATTTATTTTGTGCATATAGCAGAGGGCTTTAAACTTGGCTCGATTGTCAATATGCAGCCAGTGCAGTTTGCGAAGCGCTCCTGACGCGGAGGCTGTACTGGGAAGTTGGCATAGTAGTCGTGCTGCAGAGTTTTGGATCACCTGAAGTTTACGAAGGTTTTCTTTGCTGGCACCCAGGTAGAGCACGTTACCATGGTCCAGCCTGGACATTATCAAGGCCTGAATTACGTTTCTCTGTGTAGTGGTGGGAAGCATCCAGAGAATTTTTCTTAGCCATTTTAAGATGACAAAGCAGGTGGAGGCTACCTTAACTATTTGCTGCCGCATGGATAATAGGTCGTCAACAATGATGCCCAAATTGCGGGCTGATTGAGATGGGAGAGGAAGGTCGCCCATTTGCGATGGCCAATGCTGGGGGCCCCAAAGCTTTTTATTGTTCCCAAAAATGATGAGTTCCGTTTTCCCCCCGTTGAGTTTTAATTTATTGAGGTGCATCCAGTCAGCGATCTTATTTAACCCCATCTGAAGGGAGGATGCTTTGGTAGTCTCCTTCGGAGAAAGCGAGAAGATAAGTTGGGTATAGTCCGCATACGAATAAATTGTTAGCCCAGCTTGCTCTGCTAACGTGTTGTTTCCACTACAAATGCAAGGTAATCCCACGTGGCAGTGGCCACACAGTCAACAAGTGCAGAAGATATGAAATCCAGGGGTGTGTGGCACATCACCTGTAGGGAAACTACTGCTGCCACCCTGAAAGCTGAATCATGGTGTCGGGGATCCAAGTTGACCAAAGTACTCAGTAAGCACCCTGTGAAGGACAGACATGACACACAGTTAAAACCACTGAAGAACAGGACAGAACTGCAATACTCATGCCCAATACATGTCACAAGACAAGTACACAAAACCAAGTTAGCATGTCAAAACTGTTGGGGAGTACATACTACCTGTAAGGACACATTGCTGCACGCATCCAGTCAAGTAGCACATGGCCACACTCAAACAGCACCAGAGCACCACCCACACATATCATGCAAACTCACATCATTCACATTACATCTCCCTGGATACTCACATTCAGCTGAAGAAGTTGGTGATGAGCTGTGTGCGGACATCACCATCATCATCATCATCATCACTGGCAACGTGGTCCAGGCCAGGATCCTCCACAGGTGGCGGACGTTGGTCATCATCATCCAGGATGAGAGGCAACTCCTTCCGCACTGCCAGGTTGTGTAGCATGCAGCAGACGATGACAATCTTGCACACCTTTGCTGGGGTATATGGGAGGGCCCCCTCCTGTCTTGTCCAGGCAGCGGAAGCGGCTCTTCAGGAGACCAAAGGTCCGCTCAATCACTCTCCTGGTCCGACCATGTGCCTCATTGTAGCGCAACTGGGCTGGTGTCACAGGGTTCCTGAGGGGTGTCAGCAACCACGGCATGTTGGGGTATCCGGAGTCACCTACGGACAGACAAGTGCACATTAGCTGATTTGGAAAAGTGGGCGGTATACTACAGAGCAGAACACACACAATGGTACAAAGTCAGTACACACCGACAAGCCAGGCACGCTGGTTCTGCATCTGTGCCATTATCCTCGGGATGCGACTACTCCTCATCACGTAGGCATCGTGTGCTGAACCAGGGAAACGGGCACACACATGTGTGATGCTCATATCTGCAAGACATACCACCAGAGCATTGATCGAATGATAATGTTTCCGGTTCCGGTATGCCTGCTCATGTGCCTGTGGTGGTACCAAAGCCACATGTGTCCCATCAATGGAGCCAATGACATGTGGCATCCTCCCCAGGGCATAGAAGTCACTCTTGACGTCAGTGAGTTGTTGACGTGTAGAGAAATAGATGTACTGGTTCAGGCATCTCAACATTGCCTCCAAAACATCGCGTAGCACACGGCTGAACATAGTCTGTGACATCCCACCAGCAGTCGCCACAGTGTGTTGAAAGGTACCGGTGGCAAAGAAGTGTAGGGCTGCCATTACCTTCACCTTGGGGGTCAGCGCCGTAGGGTACGGCCGGCCAGGTTGCAAATGTGGTGCCAAGCGCACTGCCAAATCCTCAATCAGCTGCCTGGTGAAGCGGTACCGTCGGATGCTGTCACGTTCCACCATCGTTGCCAGGTCAGGGAATGGTCTATGGACAGCTGGAGCCCTGCAGTGCATAAGTTGAGGAAAGAAAGATTGTCAGTCACCCCACATATGTGCCATTCACCATACTCAATTTCACATGATACATCATTACGAGACACAAGTACTTGATGTGTGTGCCGTTCTGTTCGGACATAACTCGCACCTACATGGCCATCATCTAACTTCTCAGTACAACATGTGTGGACAACAGGTTCCAGGTTGTGCTATGGGAAACCATTAGGCTGTGTCACAGTACCCATTTACTGCTGTCACGTTCCACACACACACCACAGTGACATGTCTGGACAGATGCGCCACAGGCATCACAGCTCATTGACAGGTAGATTCCCAGTGACCCTGTCTTGCCACATGGACACTGGCATGACATGGCGTATCATGTACACGTCAGAAAAACAAATATGACTCCCACAGGTAGTGGCCCCTGTCGCCTACGCAGGACAGACATGGACGCCAGTGATGCACAACATCAAAGTCCATGCACAAACAACGTTGATGTGGAGACTGTCTCCCATCGTGCACATGGAATCAGAGACATCGGAAACACAACATGCACACAGACTGTGGAGGGACATCACTATTGTGGCAATGGGTCACCCTGTGACGTACATGCCTTCCCCCATGGGACCCTGGGGGTATGTGACATGTCACACACATACACAACCTGGAAATGTGACCATGCCACATGCTCCGAAATGAACTGTTGCACATCACAGTGGTCATGTGCACAACACACAAAGGACCCTGTCCCCATTAACACATGCACAGCCTGGGTGTGGCTGCCCACAAGTGCCACCACAGAAACCACATGTTAACCCCCATACACAGAAAAGGTAATGCAGCCTTACATGCCTTAGGAAACAGTGTGGACTGGGTGTGGTGTTGTAGGTGTGCCCCTGGGTTTCTGGCAGGTATATGTGGCTGGCATACGTTCACCAGTGACAAGCATGGTGACATATGCGCCTGACCTGTACAGGTACGCGTTGTACAGCAATGGACCGATCGGTGTGCCCGGCCGGCCCATTGCATCTGTTGTGAGCGGGTACGCGTTGTATCCCGAAATACGCGTTGTACAGCAATGGACCGATCGGTGTGCCCGGCCGGCCCATTGCATCTGTTGTGAGCGGGTACGCGTTGTACAGCAATGGACCGATCGGTGTGCCTGGCCGGCCCATTGCATCTGTTGTGAGCGGGTACGCGTTGTACAGCAATGGACCGATCGGTGTGCCCGGCCAGCCCATTGCATCTGTTGTGAGCGGGTACGCGTTGTACAGCAATGGACCGATCGGTGTGCCCGGCCGGCCCATTGCATCTGTTGTGAGCGGGTACGCGTTGTACAGCAATGGACCGATCGGTGTGCCCGGCCGGCCCATTGCATCTGTTGTGAGCGGGTATGCGTTGTACAGCAATGGACCGATCGGTGTGCCCGGCCGGCCCATTGCATCTGTTGTGAGCGGGTACGCGTTGTATCCCGAAATACGCGTTGTACAGCAATGGATCGAACGGTGCACACGCGTTGGCTGGGGCCTGGCATGGCAACTGACGCGTATTCGAAGCTTCAACGAGTCTGATGCAGTGAATTCAGTTGGCCAGCCAAAACAATGTTGCAAAATCATGGGTGTCATGAATTTGGATTTTTGATGCATGCTGTGGGCGTGTATTAGTGCTGCTATTCCATGGATTGGTCAGATTCAGAAGATGCAAACGACTTGGACCTATCACTTTGGACACATGGGACAGTATCTGCCTCTGCAGCACACATATAATGCTGGCTGTTCCCCTGAGAGCTCACTTGCCTGCACTACATGCTCCAGGACGACATCTGCCACCAACACTGCTGCTGTCTCTGTATCCTCTGGCTACTGCAATGGCACGTACTGTGGAGAGAGCCCCAGCCTTCAGCCTTGAGAAGAACCAGGCCCTGCTGGACAGCCTCCTTCCACAGTACAGCAAGCTGTTTGGGACACCAGGGGAGCAGGTGAGTGTGCTGTCCACTGCCTTACTAATTTTGCATGTTGTCTGACTAGCAGGACTTACAGTGTGCACACCACTGGTTAGCATGCTCACTGAGTAGTTCTGAGCCCCCAAAGTGTGTAATTACATGCACTGAACAGGTACAGTGCAGTAACAGTGCATTCCAACAAGGTTTACTTTCCATGCAATGATACCATGTAGTAACTGCTGGCAAACTGTTCATAGCCATCGTTGCACTGCCTGTGTACATCATGTGCCCCAGTGATTGAGACATGTATATCCAACTGTGTGTTGCACGGATATGTTGCATGTGTAGTAATGGCATTTTCACTTTGACATCCTCACAGGTTGATGCCCACCAGAAGCAGGAAATCTGGCTGACCATCGCCCGGGCAGTAAGATCCGTGGGGGACTACAAGCGCCGGATCCGCAAATGCCAGAAGAGGTGGCAGGACCTTCGAGGCTGGACCCGGAGGATCGCAAGGGTCCAGCTGAAGCTGTCGCATCCGCGCAGGAGGTGCGGACTCCGGACCCTGACCCCCCACATGCTCAGGATCCTGGCGGTGGTCTTCCCTGACCTGGATGGGCAGCTGAAGGCCAGACAGCAGCAAGGAGGGGGTGAGTCCATGACAGCACTGTGCACTTTGTCTGACATGCTATGTGCCCTCCTCTGGCCTGGTTAAACTTCCACAGTACATCAGTCTTGTGGTCCAGGACCCATGTCCCTCTATTGTGACATGCCCACTCCTCATCTGATACGCATATGTGTGGCCCTTACAGTCAGGAAATTGTGTCACTTGGGCACTGTGTCATTGCCTTTTGCTTTGCTCAAGGTGGGGGACAGCATTTGTTCTGGTGACTATGTTGTGGGATTCATGGGTGGGTCAATTGCTCACACAATGCCCAAGTCCTGACATGTAATCTGGGTGTAACTTTGATATGTGGTCCACTTGCTGATCTGATTCACCACATGTCCCTGGGGTATTTGGCACACCCCCATGCTGTGGGTGGGAACAATGTTTGGGCCTCAGGAGTATGTATATCAAGTGTGTCACACATGCTTAGACACCTGCCTACTGTCCAGGACTCATCCCTCTTACAGGTGGAGCTGGACAGTCATGCCTACTCCAGGGCATACAGTAGACTCTGTACTCCCACTCCCGTTGATCATCTGACATGTTGTGATCAGTGACATGTTCCCTCAGGTGTCTGCCTCTGTGTCAGTGTGCTGTGGCTTCGTTGTCAGGACTACTGGTATGTTTGTCGGTTAGGGTTCAGCATGCCATCTGAGATGTGACCATGTGAGACGATACTTCTGTGACTTATAGATGTTTGATCACTTGACTGTGCACACAGGTGTATGCGACTGTGACTTTCAGGTAGCTGTTATTCATTCACAGCACACTGTGAGGTGCTCAGGTTCTGGGAGTTGTGTTTCATGTCCCCCATATGTCCAATTGGCATGACGTGGACAAATACTAGTTCAGATGACGTGGTGTGTGGGGGATGGACATGTGCACTTGTCAGTTACATAACTTGCATTCCCCATGTCCTAGGATTGTGACACAGTGCAGACTGTTGTTGGCAGGCTGCCATGGCCATGTGACTGGAGACAGTGATGTATGACTTTGCAGGCATGCCTGTGTCATGGCATTAAACTTCCTAAGAGTGATCCTGCAGGGGAGTGACATGTGCAACATGCACCCCATTGTGGCATGGACTATCCGGACATGGGTGCATCATGGTGTCTGGTGCTGGTATGCATCACATGCATTTCTATTTAGACTCTGGCCATCCCTTTCTCCGGACACCCGCACTGACTCAGTGGCAAGAGATGTGATGTGTGCATGTTCACATACTTCACTGTGTTCCCTGCAATGTCCAACAACTGTGTAGGTGGTGCATGTGTCCACACTGGGGTCTTACCATCAGACAGGCACCAGACAGATGGGTGCAAGGGCAGGAGGGGTGTGAGTCCCATGGTTGACCATCAGACTGACAATTGGCTTCTCCAAATCTGTGTGAGGAGTTTTGGCAATGTTCTACTAAGGATGCCAGGGCTGGTTCTGTAAGTGCTGTACTTACTGTGGTGTGTGCGGTCAGTGCAGGTGACTGATGTTTGTCTGTTTCCCTAATTGTTTGCAGATACATCCACAGCCACAGGAGGGGACAGCTCCATGGACCAGGAGGAGCAGCGGAGCCAGACTGGGTCAGCATCCGACGAGTGGTCAGAGGGACCCAGTGGCACGGAGGGCGAGGTGAGCCACACCAAGGAGTCCTCAGCACCATCCACCTCAGCTGAGGACCACAGCAGCTCAGAGGATGACTCCCTTGTGGAGGCGGGTGTCAGCAGCCACCACACCCCGCTAGTCTGTCTGGCCCCGCCACCACCACCACCAGCCCCCCCCTCCCATTGGCTCCAATTCCAGACGTCCGTGGAGGCTCCCGTGTTCGGGAGCGTGTCTCCTTCGTGCCAGGCACCGCACCCCTGCCCCTGTGTCCCCTGCTGCCCTGAGTGAGGAGTCTGTGTACCTACTTCAGCAGCTCCATGTAGGGCAGACAGCAATGCTGAGTGTCCTCCATGCACACACCACTCTGTTGACACAGCTGGTGTCGTTCATGGAGGGCATCTCGACGGGTATGTCTGCCCTACAGAGGAGCAATAAGTCCATGGACTCCTCCCTGACGGCAGCAGTGTCCCTCCTCCAGCAGTCCCTCCCACCTCCTACCTCTGCCCCATCCACACTTCCTGGCACCCTACCTGTCCAAAGCACATGCACACCTGCACATTCACCCAAGCACACAGACACGAGCAGCACAGACACACCCAAAAGAAAGGCAAGACGTGCACACAAGCATCCTCAGGGGACAGATACCACACACACAGGGGATGGGGAACAGACACACACACAGGCATCCACAGTCACTCCGCAGTCCTCCAAATCCTCTCCCTCCAAGACCCCTTCCCTTGCCTCACCTGCAACCCCACCTACACAGCAGGTCTTCCTGTGTGACCTCGTCCTCTTCCCCTCCTATCCTGCAGATCCGGCATACCGGGGGAAGAGGAAGTCCACCCACACAGAGGGGAGTGCCCCTCACCCCCGGACACCCTCCCCCAGGTGCAGGCAGACTGAGGACCCCATTCGGAAGTCCCCCCGGACCAGGAAGGGCAAGACCCCACCACCACCACACAGCTCCACCACCCAGTCTCTCTCCTCCATCCCCCAGGCCACCACTCCACAGGTTCCACTGCCACACCCTGCCCCAGGTTCCCCACACACCGATACCGCATCCCCAAACTGCTTAGGCCCTCCCCCCCTGCCACTTGCTCTTTCACCCCCAACCCAGATGCTCAGCCTGTTTGTGCCACTGGTGTGGAGACCGGGTCCCCCCCCTCTGTCCTGCCCACCTCATCTACCCTCCCTTCCACTCCCTTGGAGGCATGCACTGCAGTGGAGTCCACAACCACCCCGTCTGACTCGGGCACTGCAGTGGTGCCGGCCCCCCCTGAGTCAGACACCTCCACTGCAGTTGCTGGTGACACTCCTGCACCCACCACCCCTTCACTGCCTCACTCTGGCATCCCCTGATCCTGTCCCTGCAGTGCCTGGCCTGCCCCTTGTATGCCCCTCCAAGGGGGATGTCCCCTGTCCCTACCAGTGCAGGCAAGCAATGGGTGACAAGTTGTCACATATCACCCTGTTGGGACTGTGTATTTGGACTAGCCATTGGCCTTAGTTTAATTTGGACTTCTGATTTTTTATTGACATTTGCTGAATAAAGCCTATTTTTGTTTACTTGTGGTTTTTCTTTTGATGTACATGATGTACATGGTTATCATCATGCATTTTCAGTTGTAATAGTGTTCAGATCAGGGAAATGAAGTGTTGCAGTGATGGACTCCATGTGGTCCATGGGATGTGTGTCCTGTTGTAGTCTGGATCTATGGCATCCTCTGCTGCAGTCTGAGGGTGTGATGTTCAGCATATGACACAGGGATGTAAATTTTGCATTTGTAAATTAACATCTTTGTCTTACAGTGATGCACATCTGGTGGGCTTACCACTGTTCAATGTTCCATTTCCCTGACTGTGTGCCCATCTCCACTGGACATGCAGTTTAGCACACCAATGTTGAAGGACTCATCAGTGTATACAGTGCACCTTGCTTGACACGTGTTTTGGGTGTATGCAGATGACTGACGTGACACTCCCGTACCCAGGCTGATGTGAGCAGAGCCTTCAGTGTGTTGTAGTTGTTGACTCACTGACCGAGTGTTCTGCCGACATGTTTGAGTCGTGCACAGACAAGGCTTGGCACAGCGGACCTTCCACAGCAGTGCAGTGCCCTCATGGCAGTGTGTAATCCCGTGACATTGCCTGGGCCCGTGTTTTGTGTTGTGTAAGCATGTCTGTGCGTGTGCCCTTCCCTTTTCCTACACAGGCTGTGCCCTCACGGATGTTCCTGTTTCTGATGCTTGCTGAGTTGTTCTGTGTTCATCAAGCATCTTGGACCTGGTTACTCCGGGATGTGGGTGCATGGCTAACTAAGGTTCATCAGGTTGTCATCCCAGGTTGTCTTTGTTGTCAGGGCTGGGGATGTGGGCAAACGCAGATGGGACACATTCAGGATTCCCCTTGGCACTTGTTGGTTACACATGTCATGTAATTTACAGTCTATGGTAGCTTTCAGTGATTGTGACACGTTGTGTGTGTGACTGCTGCCACTCCTCAGGGTCAGAGCTGCAATGTTGGAAGTTGTGTACGTGTGTTCTTTGTGTGTCACCTTGTCTTCTTCATTGGTGTGTGACTATGGCCAGGATCCCATTGATTGTGGTGGATTTCACGTCATGCCCATGTACCGCGTAGTGTGCAGTGTGTCAGACATTCACAAGTCTTGTTGACTGGCCATGTGTGATGGGTTTCTGCACCTTAGTTCCCCCACCACCCCTGGGATTGTCATGGGTGCATGTGCAATGTCACCAGTCCATGTGAGCTTCACTGCTGCACATTGGTGGAGATCAAGGTGTGTGGTGTTGAGTGTGCAAATGTGAGTTGTTGCACGGCTAGACCCCTACCTCCATATTGGCCATGGCTGGCAGGCTGTGCTGTTTGATTTGTGCTTGTGTAGGTGTGATGGTGGTTTGTTGCTCAGGACACATGGCTGTGGTTCACAGTGTGAATGACATCTACCTTTGTCATCACAGTGGGATTATCATGCAGGGTAGTGTCACCACAATGTGGGGTCCCTGGGGGTTGTGCTGTGGTGGGTCTGTCTCTTGCTGTGTTAGTTGCTGTTCCTACTAGCTTGTGTGACATGTGTAATTTGGGCTCCCTCTCATCTAACAATGCCTCTTTGCCCACATAGGGGAATCCGATCCATGAGTTACTTTTGTATGGCACTGTATACACATCTGTGTAATTGGAATTCAGGCCTCCTCATGTGTTGTGTGGTTGCCTGGGGACACTGGCACACACCCCCATCACCTGTTGTGTTTGATATGCAGTGTGGGTCTGCCTGTTTGTGTTTGTGCATTTGCACCACTGCATTGGCATATATTGAGTGTGCCATTGGCTGTATGTTGTTTGGTGGCTTTCCCCTGCTGTCCCTGGGACTCCTAGGTCATCAGTCAGCACAATAATCATGGTTTGTATGTCCCATTGCTGCCATGGTATGGTATTTGTTCACCTGACATCTACAGTCTCCCAAGGATATCTACATTTGTGTGTCCATTGGTGCAGATATGTGGGGCTGCATTATGATGGTCACTTCTGTCATTGTGTTATTTGTGAATGTTGACAATGTGAGCCCCCATGGGGGATGTTTGTATGCACATGGCCAAAGGTATGTTTTATTTGCACTGCACTGTTTGCCTCACCCAATCTATGTTGCTATGGGACACAAGCACTACTATGCCACTGATGTGTTTGTTGTTGTGTGACCAGGAATCATCCATGCAGTTTGGCTTTGGCAGCTTTTACCCTGACTACACTTCCCTTTTGATCACTGTGGTGATGGGGCTTTGGGCCCCATTGCCACACTGTTCAAAAGGTGCATCAGCTATGGACCCCACACTTCCCTTTTGGTCACTGTGGTATGGGGCTTTGGGCCCCATTGCCACACTGTTCAAAAGGCGCATCAGCTATGGACCCCACACTTCCCTTTTGGTCACTGTGGTGATGGGGCTTTGGGCCCCATTGCCACACTGTTCAAAAGGCGCATCAGCTATGGACCCCACACTTCCCTTTTGGTCACTGTGGTGATGGGGCTTTGGGCCCCATTGCCACACTGTTCAAAAGGTGCATCAGCTATGGACCCCACACCTACCTTTTGGTCGCTGTGGTGATGGGGTGTTCAACCCCATTGCCACAGTGGCCATGGTCGGCTTGCATTGTGGAGGCCACACACATTTATGTGTGACACATGTGCTAGGGGGTCACATTGTATGTTCAATGTCATGTTCAGTGTTGTAGGCATTTGTCACAGACTACACACGCTTGTCATGGTGTTGGGGGGATGTAATTTTCAGACATTCCTTATGTGGGAGTATGCTGGTTGTGTCATGCATTACCCGTCCTATGGGTAGGGGTGGAGGTAGTGGCAGGCATCCAGCCCCCCCTGAGTAGGGGTGGTGGTAGTGGTAGGCATCCAACCCCCTGAGGGTGGGGATGGTAGTAGTGACAGGCATCCAGGCACCCCTGAGTAGGGGTGGTGGTAGTGGTAGGCATCCAGCCCCCCCTGAGTAGGGGTGGTGGTCATCCATCCCCCTAAGGGTGGGGATGGTAGTAGTGACAGGCATCCAGCCACCCCTGAGTGGGGTGGTGGTAGTGGCAGGCATCCAGCCCCCTAAGGGTGGGGATGGTAGTAGTGATGGGCATCCAGCCCCCCCTGAGTAGGGGTGGTGGTAGTGGCAGGCATCCAGCCCCCCTGAG
This sequence comes from Calotriton arnoldi, assembly GCA_963921515.1. Lineage (NCBI taxonomy): Eukaryota > Metazoa > Chordata > Amphibia > Caudata > Salamandridae > Calotriton > Calotriton arnoldi. Next base: position 588,563 of record CAWUFW010001814.1, read on the forward strand.
TAGGGGTGGTGGTAGTGGTAGGCATCCAGGCCCCCCTGAGTAGGGGTGGTGGTGGTGGCAGGCATCCAGCCCTTCCTGAGTAGGGGTGGTGGTAGTGGTAGGCATACAGGCCCCCCTGAGTAGGGGTGGTGGTAGTGGTAGGCATCCATCCCCCTGAGGGTGGGGATGGTAGTAGTGACAGGCATCCAGCCCCCCCTGAGTGGGGTGGTGGTAGTGGCAGGCATCCAGCCCCCTATGGGTGTGTATGGCATTGGTGATGGCCATCCCACCCCTACGGTTCTGCTGTTGCTAGTGTACGTCATTTGTGCATCCCTATGTGTGTGTGACATATTTCGGGTACGTGTCGTTTTTTTGTATTGTTGGTGTTTGACTTGCCGTCTCCGCCGTACTCGTCCGTGCCGGTCCCGGTAATAGATGTAGAGTATAGGTAGGACCTGCGCAATGGGATTCATGCTTGGATCGTCTCGTTCAGGTTTCTCGTGTCTTCGAGTCGTACTCGTAGCAGGCTTGTTCGTCTCGTAGCCGTGGATCGTCTTGTGGCGCGAAACAGAGCTTATGTACGGCTCGCCCAGATGCTCAAACGTCCCGGACGTAGCAACGGGTTCGGCGCGTACAGAGTGCGCATTGTACTCGTCCGGCCGGAAGGTGCTGTGTATTTGCTTCCGTACGACTCGATTCGGCGTTTACGGATCCGGCTCGGGCGGGGAACAGGAGCTGAATTGGGTAAGTACGGCTCGCTCGGAAACTGGGTTGTTATACGCATCGTACTTGTTCGTCCGGACGAATGTTCGAATCGGTCGGGAAACACGCAATCGGCTGTTTTTTTTTCCGGACGAATACTGTTAGGTGCGCTTCCGGCCGGGATCGGAATCGACCCCTAAGTCTGATTTCACAGTATACACTGAAGGCCCATTCAGGTCACAATTGTGGGAGCGGGTTATATAACCTACAATGAGCAGTTAGGATTTTGCCACACAAAAAAGAGTACATATGTTACAGAGTTCGAGTGATGTATATAACTCTCCCCAGTGTTGAACTATTAATGAAATATGTGGTTTGACCTGCGTCAGTGTGAAATTTTAGTAATGCATGCTGAATGAAAAAATGCATAACATTTGTTTGAGGACGGAATTGTACGTTCCAATATGGCGCCAGGCAAAGACCTTGTAAATGTAGTCCCTCTATGCTGTCAATGAAGAGTAATTGACATAAAAAATGCCATTAGTGTGGTGGTCACTGACACCGACGAAGGCTCCACGCCGAAACGTTTTAGTTTGTATTGTGCGATTAAATCCAAAATCGAGGATTTACCTCTAACGTGAGTGCTGGTCTTTCCTTAGGGAGTGGAAGCATTGTATATATATATATATATGTGCCCGAAGGATGAGGCGCCAAGACGGATACGTCGTTCCACTTGCGCCCTTGTTTCACAGGCGCATGGACCCACTGATGTCTGCAGTGGGGCAATCCTCGCGGCCAGAGCAGACAGCTATACATTCCATATGAAAGTGCACGAAGGATGAGGCGCCACACACGACATCAATTTTAACCTTTTATTCTGGCAGACAACAGCATACTCAGCGAAGCCCCTCAGCAAAATGTCCTTTGCCATACGCATTTCGGGGTCTAAAATCCCTTGTTCACTGGCTAACACCGGGGAAACGGCTGTGGAAATTGAATCGCACTCGCGATATTTGAAGTGAGTCCCGCCCTAATGGGCATGCAGTGTATCATCGTCTTTGTAGTTCAGGTAAGTGTTTAGAATTCAAGGTGGATGCCGCCGTACATTCCTCTCATTTCTTTAATATCCCTCTGGATCGCTGTTTAAAGCAGGGCTGAGCTGCTGCCATACTTGTGTCTCACCAAGACGGATCGGTCGTTCCACTTGAGCCCTTGTTTCACAGGCGCATGGACCCGCTGATGTCTGCAGTGGGGCAATCCTCGCGGCCAGAGCAGTCCGCTATACATTCCATATGAAAGTGCCCAAAGGATGAGACGCCACACACAACGTCAATTTTAACCTTTTATTCTGGCAGACAACAGCATACTCAGCGAAGCCCTCTCAGCAAAATGTCCTTTCCCATATGCGTTTCGGGGTCTAAAATCCCTTGTTCACTGGCTAACACCTGGGAAACGGCTGTGGAAATTGAATCGCACTCGCGATATTTGAAGTGAGTCCCGCCCTAATGGGCATGCAGTGTATCATGGTCTTTGTAGTTCAGGTAAGTGTTTAAAATCCAAGGTGGATGCCGCCGTACATTCCTCTCATTTCTTTAATATCCCTCCTTTATTAAAATGCCCCAGAGACCTGGCCCACCCGGGGGCCAATAATTGATGAAGTGTGGAACCCCCCCCAGGCCTTGAGGGTGCGGGTGTTTCAACCCTACCCCTTGTTCTTTTTTTTAAAAATTTTTTCAGAGACTCAATTCAAGCTAAGTGAAGTCACAAAATGGCTGCCAACACTTCCTGGTAGAAGTCTTGGCATCCAATTAGAGCTCTGCATTTCCCTGCACCAGTTCGTCTTTTTTCGCGATTAATCGTGATATAACCATGAAATATCCTCAGCCACAGAAATCACTAACTTTTTTGTTTTATTTCTCAACAACTACTGAACGGATTCACACCAAATAACAAAAAGCACAATCTGAATAACCAAATCTACCTTTCTACCAAATTTGGTGTCATTCCATCCAGTGGTTTGGGCTGTAGTTTGGACTATGCATCCTATGGGAATTAACATGGGAAAACACACTTTTTTAGCCCCCTTTTTCACAACTGCTGCTTGATGGATCACCCCGAGACTTGTCATGCACAACAAGACTTACTATGACACTATTTTCGGAAAGTTTCATGAAGATTCGTCAACCAGCGCCAAAGACATAAGCAAGTCAAACACCTCGTTTCCTACGAAAACATGGTCCTAACTATAACTACCTTACAGGGACGTCATAGTTAAAACAAAGGTTGTAAGGACATTATAGTTAGGCTCGGGTTTCACTCACATAAAACCAGTGAAATTCAGCAGTTATAGTTAGCTGGACTTACTATTACTCGCACCCCTGCAAGGCAATGCTTATGACCTCACATATTACATTACTCAGACATGGTCAGGGACATCACTGATGACAGCTCAAATCACTCACACCCCCATAGAACCTTTCATACACCCACTCCCACACAACCATTCACTAACCCATTCACAGACCCATACCAGTACAGAATACAGCGTACACAGAAAAAGGAAAAACAAGGAGAAATTAAAACATTTCTCCTCGTTGCGCCTCCCTAGCACCACCCCTGGAGTGCTCTTAGATTCTGACGCATTACCAGGTTTACGATTTCTCGTAAATCTGGAATCTGTCAGATTCCATGGGTGTTGCATGGGAACACCCACAACAACCCCCATGGAGCGCCACTTTCACGCTGTGTTCTGCTTGAAAGTGGCACATATTTACAAGGCCATCATGAAAAGCCACATAAAGTGGCTTTACATGGACTTGTAAATATACCATGGCATATTGCGCCACCCGAACGTTAAAAAAAGAGACATTCCGGTGGTGAAAAAGTGCAGCAGGATCCTCATATATGACAAGGCCCACAGTAGGGAAAGTGTTGGACTCCAGAGGGGTAAAATTTACTAGTCGCACTCAAATCCGTGCAACAGTAGGGAAAGCTTTGAACTTCAGAGGAATAATATTTGCTATTCCCAATCCAGTCTGTGCAACAGTAGGGGAAGCGTTGGACTCATGAGAATAACATTTACTATTTCCTCTCCAGTCTCTGCAACAGTAGGGAAAGCGTTGGAGTACGGAGGGATACAATTTATTATTCCCACTCCTGTCTGTGCAACAGTAGGGAAATGGTTGGACTCCAGAGGGGTAACTTTTACTATTCCTACTCCAGTCTGTGCAACAGTAGGGAAAGTGCTGGACTTCGGAGAGGTAGAATTTACTATTCCCACTCCAGTCTCGGAAACAGTAGGGAAAGTGTTAGACTCTGGAGGGGTAAAATGTACTAATCCCACTCCATTCTATGCAACATAGGGAAAGTGCTGGACTCTAGAGGAGTAACGTTTACTATTCTCACTCCACTCTGCCTAACAGTAGGGAAAGTGCTGGAATTCAGAGGTGTAACATTTATTATTCCCAATCCAGTCTGTGCAACAGTAGGGAAAGTGTAGGACTCCAGAGAGGTAAAATTTACTATTCCCACTGCAGTCTGTGCAACTGTAGGGAAAGCGTTGGACGTCAGAGAGGTATAATTTTCTATTTCCGCTCTAGTCTCTGCAACAGTAGGGAAAGTGTTAGACTCCGGAGGCGTAACATTTACTATATCAACTCCAGTCTGTGCACCAGTAAGGAAAATGCTGGACTCCAAAGGGGTAACATTTACAATTCCCACTCCATTCTCTGCAACAGTTGGGAAAGTGTTGGACTCCAGAGGGGTAAAATTTACTATTCCCACTCCAGTCTATGCAACAGCAAGGAAAGTGTTAGACTTCTGGGGAGGAGGTGGTCAAAGTTTTCCCACTCCAGTCTGTGCAACAGTAGGGAAAGTGCTGGATTTTGGAGGGGTAACATTTACTATTCCCACTCAAGTCTATGCAACAGTGGGGAGAGTGTTGGACTTTGAAGGGGTAAAATGTACTATTCCCAGTCGAGTCTATGCAACACTAGGAGAAGTACTTCACTTCAAACACATAACTTACATGAAACATAACCCTATTAATTATTTAAAAAATATAAAAGTCTTAATATAAACTTTATTAATTAACCAAATATATATATATATATATATATATATATATATATATATATATATATATATATATATATATATATATATATATATATATATATATATATATATTAACATAATTTTTAAACATTTTATTAAACAATTTTTAAAAAATACCATTTTCTTTACTTAATTAACTAAGCACACTATACCCCCACAAACCTGGCAGGCCAAACTTAAAATATTACTAAAATAAATAAATGTAAGACAATTAACATAATAACAAATTAAATGTTCAATAATACATTAGTAACCATCAATTAATAATTATTTACTAATTAATTAATTAATTAATAATTAACTTTCCACCCTATAACCCTACAAACCCACCAACCCGCACCTAACAAATAGCTAAAGAAATATAATTATTACACAATTGACATAATTAATACTCAATTAAATAATTATTAATACATTGGGTCAACTGACCCAGCGAGTCCGGTCTAGCACACATGCTGCTGGCCACTTATTAGATCCTATATTCTCTAACTTAGGCTCCCTGATTGTCTCATCTCCTATTCCTATGGCCTGGTCTGATCATTTCCTTGTCCCCTTCTCCATTCATTGGAGGGGGAAGCCGGCTCAAACAGTTCTCCCGCCTATATTAAAACGACTCTGGCATAAGTTAGACATCAGCAAATTTTCCGATCTACTTTTAAGGCGCAAACCTCAGTTCCCGCCTAATATAGAATCCGCTGTAACTCTCTTTTGCGAGTGGATATCTTCATCTTTGGATCAATGCATCCCGGCTAAACCATATATGAGGAAGAAAAAAGAGCTTTCCAACCACTGGTTTAATGAATCTCTGAGTAAGGAAAAAACCAAATGTAAACAACTAGAACGAGTCTGGAGGCGTTCTTATGATGAGGAATCCAAAACCAAATATCGTAACTCCATCAAGATATACCATAAATTAGCTTGGAAAGCCAGAGCTGAGTACATTGCCAATGAAATTTTAGACAGCAAGAATCCATCAAAAACGATTTTTTCGCTTCTCAAGGTGATGAAAGGCTCTATGTTGAAGGCTGACTCTCCCGTCTCCTCTAATGCACAATGTGATGAGCTGGCTAATTACTTTGTGGACAAAGTGGATAAAATTTATGATAGTTTTACCCCTAGTTTTACTCCTAGTCCTGTCTTAGATGAGGTAGAACACTGTGCCGTCAAAAGACCCTCTGTGGGCAACAATTCCCTGTGCACTTTTCTGTCACTATCTCTGGCTGAGACCGAATCTGTATGTGGAAAGATCAAATCCGGCTCTGCAGATGACCCCTTGAGACCAGCCCAATTTCGCCAACTGCATAATGCTCTCCTCCCTATGGCACGGGACTTGATTAATCTATCCTTGTCTTCAGCATCCCTACCTGTGGCTTGGAAGCATGCGAAAGTCATCCCCCTTCTGAAGAAACCTTCTCTTGCATCTTCTGACCCGGGCAATTATCGCCCCATTTCCCAGCTCCCTTTTTTAGCCAAAGCCACCGAATTTTATGTTAACTCACTCCTTACTGAGTTCGTAGAGTGCAACGACATTTTGGATGCCTCCCAAAATGGCTTCAGGTCCCGTCACAGCACCGAGACTGCGCTGATGGCAGTGACCGAAGAGATGAAGGTAGTTCAGCGGCTCTGATTCTCCTTGACCTAAGCGCCGCGTTTGATTCGGTGTCTCATGCGATACTCTTGCGCAGGCTGGAGGAAATTGGGATTGGGGGTCTGGCTCTGACCTGGTTCCGCTCCCTTTTGGAGGATAGAACTTTCCAGGTCACGGTGCCACCTTTTCAATCCCAGGTGCACGTCATCAAACACGGGGTCCCGCAGGGCTCGATCCTGAGCCCCCTGCTGTTTAACATTTATGTCCAACCTCTGGCAGTGGTGGCCAGGAGCAGAGGGCTGTCTTTGGTGTCCTACGCGGATGATACCCAACTAGTGATTGCCTTCTCTAAGAAGTGCAATCTCAATCTTGCGAAATTTAAGGACGATATGCAGGCAGTTGCTAACTGGATGACAGTCAACTGCCTGCAGCTTAACGCCAGCAAGTCCGAAATTCTTCTGCTGGGTAAAGACAGGGATCTGTGGTCCAAGCAGTGGTGGCCAGAGGATCTCAAACCAGCCCCGATACCAAAGGAGGTGGTCAAGAATTTGGGTTTTTTGTTTGACAGTAGCCTGTCCTTTGACCCACAAGCTAAGTTTGTGGCAGGGACCTGCTTTGGGCTTTTGAGAGGTCTTAAACCCTTTCTGGGTTTTTTCAATCCCTCTGTCCGCCAGACCATCTTGCAGGCCACGATCCTGTCGAGATTGGACTATGGAAATGCCCTGTAATTGGGGGTCAATAAATCTTGTATCCGGCGACTTCAAAGAGTACAAAATGCAGCCAAGCACGTGACCTTGCTGGCACTCCCGAGATCCTGCTCAGTGTCTAGCTCTCTGTCCAGGCTTCACTGGCTGCCAGTGGATAGAAGGATTCAGTTTAAGACCTTATGTGTGGCCCATAAAATTTTGAACCATCGAGCCCCGAAGGTCCTTGCGAATCTGCTAGTGCCGTATATTCCAACTCGATCTCTCCGCTCCACAGATAAAAGGCTAGTTTGTATCCCCGAGTTTTTAGAGCCAGAGCCGGGGGCCGTTCGTTTAAGGTGTTAGCAGCTAGGCTTTGGAACTCCTTCCCTTTGGGATTAGAGAACTGCAGAATTATCTAGAGTTCAGGAAAGCCATAAAGACCTGGCTTTTTCCGGGCTAGCTCTCTTTTTGACATCTTCCTTCCGTCCCCTGTCTGTGTTCTTGGGTAGCGCTGGGACGCCCCGTCGCTGGGGCAGCTTTGCGCTGTACAAAATTAGTAAATAAAATAAATAAATTGTTAGTTAATTGTTAATTATTTATTGCTTAATTAGCTTCCCACCCTATACCCCTACAAACCCATGAACCCGCACCTAGCAAATAATAAAAAAAATACACAATTTACATAATTAATAAAAAATTAAAGAATAAATATTTAATAAAAAATGACAATATTTAATTATACGTAATCAACTTTTCACCCTACACCCCACCAAACCTAGCAACCTGCTACGACAATATAAATTACTATCATATTTAAATTTAAAAATGTAAATCACTTAACATTACAAACTATCTTTAAAATTATTATTAACAATCATACAAACAATAATAACTCCAAAAAAATCATATATAAACTAACACACATAAAGATAGCAAAAAAATTATATTTTTACAACTATATTATTTTGAACGATATTTACAAAACCATATTCTTGAAAACGATACTACTTACCTAAAAAATTGATATTCTTGAGAGCGATATTTCTGCATCACGATATTAATGTGTCATGATATTTTTTCTCCAATATTTCTGTAACCGATATTTCCAACTCGATATTTTATCCAAACACCGTGGAAACACAACACTTGAAAAATCCCACCCCAATTTCGAAAATACAGTAAAATGTAATAAACTACTTGTGACCAAAACAACAAAAATCCAATTATTAGAAACGGAGATATGCAATTTTAAAGATTTAAGGGAAAACGGTGCTTACAGCACAAAGCACCAGCTGTGGTTATCTGGTTGCGCCAGACAGGGACAAAGACACAAGCTCAGGGCATCCGGAATGGAGCATGGGTCAGATACATGGACCAACTTAGGCCTGCTGAACGAAGTACCTTAAATCCAGGTTGCAGTGCGTTGTTAGGTCCTGCATCAAGGTCATGGCGCACACCGGCAACCGCAGGGTTCAGCATCAAGTATGCGTAGTACAGTGGCAGTTCCAAGGAGCTGTAGGGTTGCGATGTGACGTCCTGCATCAAGGACACAATTTGCAGCAGTGGTTCCAAGGAGCTGTGAGGTCCTGCGTTGGTGATGCATCTTGCTGCTGCAGTTCTGATGTGGGGCTGCGAGGTATTGAGTCGTGCTGCGTTAGTTCCGCGCAAGAGAAAACAGCCGAGCTGCAGAGCACCTTCAGGCTCACTCCCAAGTGTCAAGGTGTGGGGTGGTACCACTTGGGGGATAAGAGTCACACCAGGCAGAGTCCAACTGCTGGGTTCAAGGTGGATGGAGCCTTTTCTAACCCTGAGGTTCTGATCAGGAGGCCAGCCAACTAGGCCTTGGAGTCACTCTGGTGGTCTTGGGTTCAAGATGCAGGTCCAGGCCTTCTCACCCAGGCAGCAGGGCAGCAGAGTAGACGTCCATCTTGTAGATGAGCATTGCAGTCCTTCTCAGTCTTCCACAAGTCCAGAGGTGTACTGATGAATTGGGTCTAAGAGTCCACTATTTATCCTTGGTGCCAACTTTAAAGTAGGATGAGGTTCTGGAGGTTTCCACCCCCAGAGGTGCCAGGAATTTCCTGTTTCCCTGCCTTGCCCTGCTTGTCTGGGGGCACAAAAACCTATTGTGGGTGTGCTCAGGCAGAGACTATGTCATGTGCATTTGTTGTATGTGACAGCTCTGCCCCTGTATCAAGTCAGAGACAGCCCATCCTACCAACACCTTTTCCCCTTTTGCCCCAACGTCTGGGAGTAATATACAAAGACCAACTGCCAGCTACACCTACTCATGTGACCCAGGATACAGGCTGCAGTCATCAAATGATTGCGACAAGAAAATGGCAACTTTCTAAATATACCATTTTCAGACTTGTGACTAAAAATCTGACTTTGCCTTCAAAGAGGGTTTTAAGTTACAATTAGGTTTTGCGATTCTCAAATAGCGAATTTTAGAGAATTGCTATTTGAGAATCGCAAAACGAGATGTATGTAGGATTAGCAAAAAAATGTGCGACTCCTACATATTCCTTAATTGCGAATCGCAAAGTGCGATTCGCAATTAAGGAAACCCTCCCCATTCATTCCTACGGGGCTATAGGCCCATAGGAATAAATGGGAAGACATTCTCAATTTGCGATTAGCAATTCGAGAATCTCAAATTGAGAATACAATTTCAAGGTTGCAAGGGTGTCAAAAGGACACCCTATTGCACCCCTGAAATAAGCATGGGTGCACATGTGGCGCACATACATGCCCTAAGCGCCACATTGCACTTTGAAAAATGCAAAAAAGTGCATTTTTCAAAGAAATCAACTTGAAGTTGGTGGCAATTTGCGATTCCTTAAATGCAATCGCAAAATAGGGAATCACAAATTTTGCGATTCCTTATTTTGCGAGGCAGTTTTTCATTAATATATACCACTAAGCCCAATTGCGATCGCAAACGCCGAAATTCTGCGAATTTCGGTGTTTGCGATCGCAATTTGGAATGATACATATGGCCCCAAGTGTGATATTCCGGCCTGCTCCCAACTAAAAGTTATTAAATGTAATACATTAAGCCAATGTTATCCTTCGGAAGATGCAGGTCTTGTAGTAGTGAAAAACGAATTTTAGAGTTTTTCATTATAAGGACATTTAAAAGTTAATAGTACATGTCCAACAATGACAGGCTAGAGACATGTTTAGAGGGCTACTTCAGTGAATGCGTCTGTATGTAACGTAACTGGTGCTCATGTAAAGCGCTCTGATACCTCCGGGTCTAGTTAGGGCTATATAAAAAACCACAAAAAAAAAAAAAAGGATAGAAACACCCTGACCCCCTAGGCCTGCTCAGGGGGTCCCACAGGGACCCCCACGCCCCCCAATTTTTTTTTTTTTTAAAACAAAATCGGCAGAATTCACGCTGGGTGCGCGAATCCTGCTGAGAAAGAAAAAAAAAACGCGGGCTCCGCGCTTCGTTATTTGTAAGCCCCCGGGTGGGCCAGGTCCTGGGGGCAATGCCAAATTATATAGCGCGGGCCCATGGGGCCCCCACAGCCCCGGGGACCGCCACTTCCCCGGGGCTATACTAATTTTATGCTCGGGGCACGCGCCCCCCCGCAGCCCAGGGTACCACCACCTTCCTGGGGCTTGTTTAATAAGATACGGGGGGCCTCCCAGGCCCCCCCCAAGTCCCGGGGACCACCACCTCCCCAGGGCTTTATTTAAATATGCGCGGGAGCACGTGGCACCCTGCTGCCCTGGGGACTGCCACCTCCCCGGGGCTTAAATGTTGTGTTGTTAAAAATGTGGGTGGGGGGCCTCACGGACCCCCCAAGCCCCGGGGACCACCACCTCCCTGGGGCCATGTTAAATGATGGGAGGGGGGCCAGGAGCGGTCCAGCCTGGCCCTGGGGACCGCCACCCCCCAGGGCTGGCTTCTGCAATGTCCCGGGGTGCCCACCCCTGGGACATTGCTGTTTGCTATGGCAGGGCGGGAGCACGCCTCCCGCCCTGCCATAGCAAACTCTGCTTTGATTCGTTGAAGCGAGAGCAGGAAACCTGCTCTTGCTTCAACGAAGCAAAGCAGGATTGCTTTTGAGCAAGGTGAGCTGCATGTCAGCAGCTCTCCTTGCTCAAAAGCAATGCCGGCTCCTGCAGGAGGTGGAGAGCCGGCAGGACCGTGGGGGCATTGGGGCTCCCCCCACGGTCCCCAACGGTGAGACCAGGCCCCGGGGGATGGGGTCCTGGGTCCAGAAATGGCCCGGGAAGGGGGCCACGCGGCCCCCTCCTTTTACTTTAAAAAAAAATGGCCGGGCCCCGGGGAATGGGATCCCCGGGGCCGAAATCGGCCTGGGGAGGGGGGCCGCGCGGCCCCCCTCCTTCAAAAAATAATAAATATATAATGGCCAAGCCCCAGGGGATGGGGTCCCCGGGCCAGAAGTGGCCTGGGAGGGGGGCCATGTGGCCCCCCTCCCGAATAATTTTTTTTAAAAAAAGAAGCAATGCCCCGGGGATGGGCGTCCCCGGGGCAGATAATTGCATCAGGAGGGGGGCCACGCGGCCCCCCTCCATTAAAAGTAAAAAAAAATGTATATGTGGCCATGCCCCGGGGGATGGGGTCCCCGGGGCCCAAATTGGCCTCGGGAGGGGGCCCTTCCCGTGTAAAAATTTTTTTTTTTTAAAAGGGGTCAGGCACGGGGAGATGGGGTCCCCAGGGCCCCAAAAATAGTAAAAGAAGGGGGGCCACACAGCCCCCCTTCTAAAAAAAAAAAAAAAAAAAAAAGCTGGCATCACGCCGGAGGCCCCGCCCCCTCCCTGCACCACTCTGCAAACACGCCCCCTGGTGCAATATAAGGTGGGAAATTAAATCCCCATGAATACTGAGGGTCCCTGGGGGCCAACTACACCACCAGGTACCTCCATTAAGCGCCACATAGCTGGCTTGCAGAGAGGTGGTCCGAGGCCACGCCCCTTTTTACACCACTCTGCAAACGCACCTCTTGGCGCACTGCTGGTGGGAAGATGAGGTCCTCTTGTGTCCTGAGGACCTCAGGACACAAGTGGACTTCATCCCCCAAGCAGCAGTGCGCCAGGAGCCGCGTTTGCAGAGTGGTGTAAAAAGGGGGCGTGGCCTCGGACCACTCTCAGCAATCCAGGTGTGTGGCGCATACTGGAGGTACCTGGTGGGCTAGTTGGCCCCCAGGGACCCTCAGGAATGAAGGGGACTTAATACCCGAACTTAGAACGTGCCAGGAGGTGCGTTTGCAGAGTAGTGGGGAAAGGGGGCATGGCCTTTGTCCACCTCTCAGCAATCCCACTGTGTGGGGCTTACTGGAGGTAAGAGGTAGGCTAGTTGGTCCCTAAAGGACCCCCAGCAGCGAAGGGGACTTCAATCCCCATCCAAGAGCCCACCAGGGAACGCATTTGCAGAGTGGTGGGCAAAGGGGGCGTGGCCTGCTATGAGAACTTACCAATCCTGCTGTGTGGGACTTACTGGAGGCAATAGGAGGGGTAGTTGGCCCCCAAGGTTGTCCTTGGGGGCCAACTACCCTCTTGTTACCTCCAGTAAGTCCCACACAGTGGGATTGCTATGACATCTTCGGAGGACATGCACCCCTTTCTCCACCACTCTGCAAACGTGCCTCCTGGCAGACTACGGGATGGGGGATGAAGTCCAATTTACTCCTGAGGGTCTTTGGGGCCAAGAAACCCTCCTGGTTCCTCCTCTAAGTCTTATGCAGCGGAATTCCTGAGCGCTGGCCGGAGGCCCAGCACCCTTTCTCCACCACTCTGCAAACGTGACTACTACTTAAAGAAGCATCTTTCTGCACCTCTGACTTAGAGGTAGTTTTAATCCCCCTGCCCTATTATGTACTTGGGCCTTACAGAGGAGGTCATGCCAATCACAGGGTACCCCAACGCATAGTGTTCCCTAGTGTATGTAGGGGTTTTCACTGTATTCTAAGTGTCTTTTAGCATAGCACTGGCTCTAGGCCTGGTTAGTCAGAGTCAGTCACCACCAGTACCCGTCAGCAAAATGTTGGGGGCACAGGATGACTTTGCAACAAGGCCTCTTTCTGCTCCTCTGTTGGTTCTTTGTGCACATCTCTTGCTTCTTTCTGCACCTTTCTTCGTCTTTCTGGACTTCTGTTGCCTCTTTCTGCATTTCTCTTGCTTCTTTCTGCGCCTTTCTTCCTTCTTTCTGCACATGTCCTACCTCTGTAGGCATAGTTAGAAATTAGCATTTAAAAAACCTTTGAAATTCACTGAAAAAATCACAGGTTTCAGGGACGTTATAGTTAGAAATTAGCATTTAAAAAACCTTTGAAATTCACTGAAAAAAACACAGGTTTCAGGGACGTTATAGTTAGAAATTAGCATTTAAAAAACCTTAGAAATTCACTTAAAAAACTACAGATTTCAGGGACGTTATAGTTAGTTGGACATTTCGCTCGTACAAAACCAGAGAAATTCGACCGCTTTAGTTAGTTAAGCTAACTATAACTCGCGCCCCCGCAATGCACTGCTGATGACGTCACATATTACATCATTCATGACATGGTCAGTGACATCACTGATGACATCACTGATGACATCTCAAATGACATCACTGATGACATCATCCACGTGATAATCTGATGCACCTCCTCATACCCTAATATAACCTTTGATACATTCACTTTAAAATACAGACTACCATTTTCAAAACCATGGACACACCAATACCAGTTACTACATACCCACTTACTGATTCCTAGGTCTACACACATCCACTCATTCACCCATACAGTCACTCATTCATGCAGTCACTCATCAATACAGCACTATCATATGCACTCATACACCTATACAGACACTCACACACTGCCACTCTCCCACAGAGTTACTCACACACCTAGTCAGTCATGCAAAGAATCAATCAGACTCCCATTTACTCACCTATACAGTTATACACATACCACCTCACTTATTCATACAGATAGTAACACATACTTACTCTCTTATACAATCACTGATACAAGCACACACTCATCCATACAGGCACTCTCAAAATCATTCACTCTAACATATAGTCATTTATATACTCCAACACTCACATATACTGCCTTTCAAATATGTAGTTACTCACACATGTACCACTGAGGCATCCATTCACTCACCAACACACCCATACAAATACTCACCCACCCATACAGCCCCTCACAGATGCACTCTTGAACCCGTACACCCATTGAATCACCTACTCACACATCTATGCACAGAGTCACACCACCCACCCACCCAGACACTCAGGCACCCATACAGATACTCAGACAACCAATCAATAACCCATATATGCACTCATGTAGCTACTCACCAACCCATGCAGCTGCTTACACACCAACTGACAGACTAATACAGACATTCACACAGTTTAGTCACTAACGCATGCATTCAGTAAGACACGATTAATCACTCACTTATACAGTCATTCACGCACCTACTAAATCATCCATTCAGACACTTATACACCCACTCATTCTTCAATACACCTTGGCATATATATAAATATATATATAAACAAAAATTTACAGAAACAAACAGTCACTGGATGATGCCATCAGTGATGTCATTTGAGATGTCATCAGTGATGTCACTGACCATGTCATGAATGATGTAATATGTGACGTCATCAGCAGTGCATTGCGGGGGTGCGAGTTATAGTTAGCTTAACGAACTATAACGGCCGAATTTCTCTGGTTTTGTACGAGTGAAATGTCCAACTAACTATAACGTCCCTGAAACCTGTGTTTTGTTCAGTGAATTTCTAAGGTTTTTTAAATGCTAATTTCTAACTATAACGTCCCTGAAACCTGTGGTTTTTTCAGTGAATTTCAAAGGTTTTTTAAATGCTAATTTCTAACTATAACTTTCCTGAAACCTGTGGTTTTTTCAGAGAATATATTTATATATATATATATATATATACATTATCTACTGGCGGTCGCCAGTAGATAGTTATAGTTAGGACCTATTTTCCATAGGAAATTCACAACATTCTATTTCCAATAACTTTGGCGCCGGTCGACGAATCTTCGCGAAATTTTCAAAACTTATGGCCCGCTCCGGTCCGCTCCTATCCTGAAAGTCTCGGCGTGATTCGTCAAGTGGGGGCCGAGAAAAAAGGGGGGTCCCAAAACGTGTTTTCCCCATGCAATTTTCCATAGGAACCTTTAGTCGCAGCTACAGCCCGAACTGCTGAACAGAATTACACCAAATTTGGCAAAAAGGTAGCCCTTGGTTCAGAGTCGTGCCTTTTGGTTAAATGGTGTAAATCCGTTCAGTAGTTCCTGAGAAAATCAAAAGTAAAATCACATATATATCTGGGCGGAGCCTAACCACACATGTCATTGTGAGATCTGATTGGCTGTCAGCACTTCATCCTGGAATTGCTGGCAGCCATCTTGGGACCAATATACATGATAGTACCCCATTGAAATGCATTGTAGTGAATCAAAGATTTTGAGGGTTACCAAAAGGAGAACTATAAAGGGTGATAACAGAATTTAGTTACATTAGAATTCATTTGTTGATGGCGCCATACTAATTTCAGGAATTGTGGTGTGTTCTAAGGTGATTTTACCCTGTGAAAAACCTTCTGCTGGGATATCATGAATCATGTTTGAGAGAAAACTATTTTCACATGCTTGTCCCATAGAGTTTTGGAAGGTGCTCCAGAAGGTAAAATGAGAGCATATTTTCAGTAAATTCACATTATCTTTCTCAGTCATGTGAGAATGAAGTCTGACATTCTCAGTACAACAAGTACATCCAACAAGGGCAGAGACTGTCAGTTGATTCCTTTGTGTTCTACTGCAGCTTCCCAGAGTGTTCTAAAGAACAACTAGAGTGCTAACAGCCTTACTTATGACAAAATTATGGCACACCTGAAGCCATCTTGATTGGAATAAACTGGTAACTCTTAAAACATTTAATTTAAAAAGGAACAAAATGAGGGGGTTCATTTTGTCATAGAAATTATGGTTAGTGCTGTAGAAAGAAAAATTAGGAAATGTTTTAAGTGAGATCTCAACTATCTTCCTGTTATATTTCAACAGGAGCAGCCTGCCAGTTGATTCCTTTGTGTTCTACTGCAGCTTCCCAGAGTGTTCCAAAGAACAACTAGAGCACTAACAGCCTTACTTATGACAAAAGTATGGCACACCTGAAGCCATCTTTATTGGAATAAACTGGTAATACTTAAAACATTTAATTTAAAAAGGAACAAAATGATGGGGTTCATTTTGTCATAGAAATTATGGTTAGTGCTGTAGAAAGAAAAATTAGGACATGTTTCAAGTGTGATCTCAAATATCTTCCTGTTATATTTCAACAGGAGCAGCCTGTCAGTTAATGCCTTTGTGTTCTACTGCAGCTTCCCAGAGTGTTCTAAAGAACAACTAGAGAGCTAACAGTCTTACTTATGACAAAATTATGGCACACCTGAAGCCATCTTGATTGGAATAAACTGGTAACACTTAAAACATTTAATTTAAAAAGGAACAAAATGAGGGGGTTCATTTTGCCATAGAAATGAACAACATTCCCAGCATGACCCCCTACACTACACAAGCACTACTGCACTACCCTAAACCCTAAAACACTACCCCCAGCACGACCCCCTTCACTACCTAAACACAACGGCACTACCCTAAACCCTAAAACACTACCTCCAGCACGACACCCTACACTACACAAACACCACTGCACTAACATAAACCCTAAAACACTACCCCCAGCACGACCCCCTACAGTACCCAAACACCACTGCACTACCCTAAAACACTACCCCCAGCATGAACCCCTACACTACCCAAACACCACTGCACCACCCTAAACCCTAAAACACTACCCCAGCACTACACCCTACACTACACAAACACCACTGCACTACCCTAAACCCTAAAACACTACCCCAGCACTACCCCCTACACTACCCAAACACCACTGCACTAATATAAACCGTAAAACACTACCCACAGCACAACCCCTACACTACACAAACACCACTGCACTACCCTAAACCCTAAAACACTACCCCCAGCACGACTCCCTACACTACCCAAACACCACTGCACTACCCTAAACCCTAAATCTTCCCCCAGCACGACCCCCTACACTACCCAAACACCACTGCACTACCCTAAACAATAAAACACTACCCCCAGCATGACTCCCTACACTACACAAACACCACTGCACTACCCTAAACCCTAAAACACTACCACCAGCATGACCCCCTACACTACTCAAACACCACTGCACTACCCTAAACCCTAAAACACTACCCCAGCATGACCCCCTACACCACCCAAACACCACTGCACTACCCTAAATCCAAAAACACTACCCCCAGCACGACCCCCTACACTACCCAGACACCACTGCATGACCCTAAACCCTAAAACACGACCCCCTACACTACACAAACAACACTGTGCTACCCTAAACCCTAAAACACTAGAACCCAGCACGACCCCCTACAGTACACCAACACCACTGCACTACCCTAAACCCTAAAACACTACCCCCTACACTACACAAACACCACTGCACTACCCTAAACCCTAAAACACTACCCCCAGCATGACCCCCTACACTACACAAACACCACTGCACTACCATAAACCCAAAACACTACCCCAGCACTACCCCCTATACTACCCAAACACCACTGCACTACCCTAAACCCTAAAACACTACCCCCAGCATGACCCCCTACACTACACAACCACCACTGCACTACCCTAAACCCTAAAACACTACCCCCAGCACGACCCCCTACACTACCCAAACACCACTGCACTACCCTAAACCCTAAAACACTACCCCCAGCACGACTCCCTACACTACACAAACACCACTGGACTACCCGAAACTCTAAAACACTACCCCCAGCATGACTCCCTACACTACCCACACACCACTGCACTAAACCCTAAATCTACCCCCAGCATGACCTCCCACACTACACAAACACCACTGCACTACCCTAACCCCTAAAATACTACCCCCAGCACGACCCCCTACACTACCCAAACACCACTGCACTACCATATACCCTAAAACACAACCCCCTACACTACACAAACACGACTGCACTACCCTAAACCCTAAAACACTACCCACAGCATGACCCCCTACACTACACAAACACCACTGCACTACCCTAAACCCTAAAACACTACCCCCTACAGTACACAAACACCACTGCACTACCCTAAACCCTAAAACACTACCCCCAGCATGACCCCCTCACAACACAAACACCACTGCACTAACCTAAACCCTAAATCTACCCCCAGCACGACCCCCTACACTACCCAAACACCACTGCCATACCCTAAACCCTAAAACACTACCCCCAGCATGAACCCCCTACACTACCCAAACACCACTGCACTACCCTAAACCCCCCTACACTATACAAACACCACTGCACTACTCTAAACCCTAAAACACTACCCCCAGCATGACCCCCTCACAACACAAACACCACTGCACTACCCTAAACCCTAAATCTACCCCCAGCATGACCCCCTACACTACCCAAACACCACTGCCATACCCTAAACCCTAAAACACTACCCCCAGCATGAACCCCCTACACTACCCAAACACCACTGCACTACCCTAAACCCTAAAACACTACCCCCAGCACTAACCCCTATACTACACAAACACCACTGCACTACCCTAAACCCTAAAACACTACCCCAGCACTACCCCCTAGACTACCCAAACACCACTGCACTAACATAAACCCTAAAACACTACCCCAGCACAACCCCCTACACTACACAAACACCACTGCACTACCCTAAACCCTAAAACACTACCCCCAGCACGACTCCCTACACTACCCAAACACCACTGCACTACCCTAAACCCTAAATCTACCCCCAGCACGACCCCCTACACTACCCAAACACCACTGCACTACCCTAAACCATAAAACAATACACTCAGCATGACCCCCTACACTACACAAACACCACTGCACTACCCTAAACCCTAAAACACTACAACCAGCATGACCCCCTACACTACTCAAACACCACTGCACTACCCTAAACCCTAAAACACTACCCCAGCACGACCCCCTACACTACCCATACACCACTGCACTACCCTAAACCCTAAAACACTACCCCCAGCACGACCCCCTACACTACTGCACTACCCTAAACCCTAAAACACTACCCCCAGCACGACCCCCTACTCTACCCAAACACCACTGCACTACCCTAAACCCTAAAACACTACCCCCAGTACGACCACCTACACCACCCAAACACCACTGCACTACCCTAAACCCTAGAAAAGAAACCCCCACCCCATGCCCAATCCCCCTTACCTCTCACTCCTCGTGGTTCCTCTCTCCTCGTGGTTCCTGCTTCACGTCGTCTCTGAGGGGCGGTGCACGTCGTTGTGAGGAAACGGAACAGCCTCTGTTTCCTTACAACGACGTGGATCATCTACATGTTTTAGAACGCATGGTCATTTACCATACATACCTTTACAACAAAATTTGTTGTAAAGGCATGCGTGGTAAATGACCATGCGTTCTAAAAAATGCGTAGTAATGACTCTTAGCGATGTACAACGCATGCGTGGTAATGCATGCGTTGTAATGGTATCGCGAAGTAAAAAGTCGTTGTAACGGCTGCTTACCGATCGAAGCTGGCCCCTGTTCTTCAGTGAGACGTTTATTTGATTAATTAGGAGGAAGGAATGTGGTTTTTTACCGAAAAGTGCATTCCCGGCTGTTGTATTGTGAAAGTGTCCGCGTGGCCTGGTTTCACTTCCGGTGAGAGAGTGAAAGAGTCTGTTTGGATCTAAAGGAGTTCTGTTGTTGGACGGGGCCGGCGCGAAATGTCATCAGAAAACATAGCTAATGGAAAGCGTCCTCCCTGAAGTGTGGAGCAGTGCCATGAGAGGTCAACGAGTGTGCGTCCCACCGCAGTATGACCGTACCGCGTGACCCATGTGCCGCCTCCAGGGTACGGGAGGCAGAAGCGGCATCGCAGGTCCTCTTGAAGACCGTTGTAGCACTAATTCTACATTTTGGTACTAGGGCATTTTAACTTCGTTGTTCCTGCCAGATACAAAGAGAAGATCCTGTGTTATTCAGTGCCCTCGTTACCTTTTTTGTGGGTTGTGGTGCTTGTCACTTCGCTCCCGCCGGTGCACACGACTGGGCACCCCACCTCGTGTGCCATCTGCAGGGCCTCTGCCCTCTGATCACTGGTTTTGGTTTCTGGAGTGGCAACATAAACAGTTGCTCCCAAAGGACTAGCCTGAATACTTAGGTGAATATCCCCTGCACCAGCATTCCACGGAAATTCTTTCCTAGCTCTCCCACGTCAACGAGGACGTCATAATAGCACGGCTCCGCTCGCGACACCGTATGACGTCATCGGAGCCATAAGAGGACCTCGTCGGCGTGTTGACGTCAGTTCCACCCATTTTTTCCGTGCCACCGAGGCAAACAGGCGGACCGAGACATTTTCACATGTATACATAGTATAATAAATATATATATATATTCACTGAAAAAACCATAGGTTTCAGGCACGTTATAGTTAGAAATTAGCATTTAAAAAACCTTAGAAATTCACTGAAAAAACCATAGGTTTCAGGCACGTTATAGTTAGAAATAAGCATTTAAAAACCTTAGACATTCACTGAAAAACCATAGGTTTCAGGGGCGTTATAGTTAGTTGGACATTTCACTCGTACAAAACCATAGAAATTCCCCGTTATAGTTAGTTCAGTTAACTATAACTCGCGCGCCCGCAATGCACTGCTGATGACGTCACATATTACATCACTCATGACATGGTCAGTGACATCACTCATGACATCACTGATGATATCTCAAATGACATCACTGATGACATCATCCTTGTGATAGAGTGGCAGACCTCCTCTCACCCTCATATAACCTTTGATACACACACTCAAAAATACAAACTGACATTTTCAAAACAATGGACATACCAATACCAGTTACAACACACCTATTCAGTAATTCCAAGATCTACACACACATCCAATCATTCACCAACAGTCCCTATACAGTCACTCATACATGTACTCACTCATCATATGTACTCATACACCTATACATCCTGTTACACACCGCCACTCATCCTTAGAGTTACTCACACACATAGTCACACATGCAAACAAAGTATCAAACATCCATTTACTTGCATATACAGTTATACACACACTACCACACTTACTTCTACAGAAACTTACACATACTTACTCTCTTAAACAATCACTTATAGAAACACCTACTTATTTGTACAGGAACTCTTCCAATCCATCACTCTCACATATACTCACTTATATACACCAATACTCACATATACTAGTTTAAAACATATGTAGTTACTCATAAAGACACTATTGAGACAGTCATTCACTCACTAACACACCCATACACACACTCATCCACCTATAGTCCTGCACACATGCTGTCTTCAACACATACAAACAGTGAGTCACTCATTCATGCATCTATGCACTAAGTAATACCCCCACCGAACCATACAGACACTCAGATACTGATACTCAAAAACCAACTAATAACCCATATAGACACTCATGTAGCTACCCATGCAGCCACTTATACACAAAGTGAGAGACTGATACAGATATTTTCATATTTAAACATTACTCACTAACCCATGTATTCACTAAGATACACTTAATCAGTCAGTTATACAATCAATTTTACAAAAAAAAATCATCCATTTAGACACTTATATACCCATTTATTCTTTCATCGACCTTGAGATATACATATATAAAACATATTTAATTTTCAGAAAAACACACATTCACTGGATGATGTCATCAGTGATGTCATCAGTGATGTCATCAGTGATGTCATTTGAGATGTCATCAGTGATGTCATGAGTGATGTAATATGTGACGTCATCAGCAGTGCATTACGGGAGCGCGAGTTATAGTTAGCTGAACTAACTATAACGGGGGAATTTCTATGGTTTTGTACGAGTGAAATGTCCAACTAACTATAACGCCCCTGAAACCTATGGTTTTTTCAGTGACCAATCATATCTGCTATTGGGGGTCTTTTTGAACACACGTCCAGCTACATAGATTATTTTTTACAGCCTTTTGTACAAGAACTCCCGGCTTATTTAAAAGATACTGGGGACTTTTTGAGGAAGATCTACAATTGTAATTGGAGTGATAATTGTGTACTAATGACACTTGATGTACAGACTCTTTATACCAGTATCAGGCATAGGGATGGTCTCAATGCACTTAGACACTATTTGGGTAAACGACCGATCAGCTTACATCAACATACCATGATGCTGCTCCAAATGTCGGAATGGTGTCTTGAAAACAATATATTCTTGTTTGATAGACTACATTATAAACAGATACAGGGGACAGCCATGGGTACTTGCTTCGCCCCCAGCTATGCTAATTTGCATATGGGCTGGTGGGAGGAGCAGGTACTCATGATGGAACATAAGGAAATTATGACAAATAGTGTGAATCTGTATGTGAGGTATATTGATGATATCTTTATCTTGTGGCAAGGGTCTGAGGTAAATGCAGAAGAATTTGTCAAAGTAATCAATAATAACAATCTTAATTTAACCTTCACATGTACTATCAGTAAAAAATCTATCCACTTTCTTGATCTTGAGATCTACATTGAGGGCAATAACATCCAATCCCGCACATATAGAAAGCCTACATCTGGAAATGCCATCCTTCATGCTAGCAGCTTCCATCCCACTAATCTTAAGGAGAGCATACCATATGCAGAATGCCTCAGAATGATGCGTAATTGTAGCACTCAAGAGGGGCTGCGAGACTCTAAAAAATGCCTCTTTGATAGACTTAGATGCAGAGGTTATAACGAAAAAACAGTATCTAATGCTGAGAAAAAGTGTGTGAGTACTAACAGGGAGGATCTATTATTCTCCATTAAAAAGGACCCCAAATGTAAGAAACGTTTCCACAATGGTACCCCAAGATTAATAACAGGGTATAATGCATACCACACTAATCTCAGGAAAATACTACACAGACACTGGCGTATTGTCAGTTGTGACCCAGTTATTGGCTTAACTAGTAAAAAACTCCCACAGATTACATATAGACGAGCCAAATCCATGCGCCAGGAACTTGTGAAAAGTGCCCCAGCTCTTGAAAAAAGTACTAACTGGCTGAAACCCCAGAAGGGATTTTTCAAATGCTATAAATGTAAAGCGTGCAAGCACGGGATTAACACCAAGTCTGTTCCACTGCCTTTCAGGAAAACTCCTTTTGAAATCCGTGGTTGTTTCACATGCAAAACGGATTTCGCTGTGTATGTTTTACAGTGTACATGTGCCAAGCAATATGTAGGGAGTACTATACACCCTGTGCATGTGAGAATACTGCAGCATCTTAGAGCTATTTCTAATGATGACCATACATACCCCGTGGCACGACATATTAACACCTGCCACGCAGGGAAATCGCAAGAACTTTCCTTTTTGTGATAGACAGTGTCCCCAAAAACATCAGAGGGGGCAATAGACAGCTATCACTTAGAAGATTGGAGTCCAAATATATAATTTTGTTGGACTCCAAAATTCCTCAAGGGTTGAATGCTGATGAAGCCTTAAATGTGCACCTGTAATTCATATATGCCGCTTGTCCCGCTCTTTTCTGTTTTCCCTCCTGTAACGTTAGGTTTTTGCACTTTTTATTTTCTATATTTAATTTAATTTTATTAATTTTTTAATTTTTTAGTTATTTAGCACACCCCTTCTGTTACTACAGCGAGCTCGGAGCGATGCCCCCCTTGCTTTAATTGCCATTAGTAGATATTGCCCACTTGGGCGTTATATCATAGTAAATACCCTTTTCTGTGCTATAATTATAAAGAGTCCGGGTCTAGGAAGTAGCTTGTATGGGCATTATTCTTTATTGGAATAACAACATAAGTGGATTATTTTGATCCATGTGGGTGTTACTCCTTAGTGTTTATGACTTGTTGCATTATATTTATAGGGAGTATAGGTTTAGGATCTAAGCCCACTTGGGCAGTATCTCGCTTTCCCACTGACACCATCAACTTATGTCTTTGAATAAAGCGCAACTACATCCAGGCGCAGACATCATTTAAAACTTCCCAATTGAGACATTACTTGATTCTCACAGATATAAACCCTTTGGGTATGGATTCATATAATAATGACATTTACATATGAGTATTATATATCATATGCTGTAATTTTTATTTGTCTATATATGACTTAGCCTAATTTTAGCGTTATTTTGCTATCTCTCCTTGCTTGCTGTTAGTGAATAAGTTAAACACTCACTTATTTGTAATTAAATATATAAATATTTATTTGAGTGTTATGTTAAATGTGAAGGTAAATTACCATTTCGTTATTGACAGTGTTTATGCTTTTTCTAAAAAAATATGGAAAGGGTTTTCTTTTTGGTTGTTGCACCGTTATTGCATTTAGAGAATATGTTTTCTGTTTCTACTACACAGAAGTGGTTTCTATGGCAACTGCCTTAAGTGTGCTTTACCAATCAGTGTATGTGTGTGTATATATAAGTGTAATCATTTGTTACCTGGCGTAGTGAGCAAGGCGGTCCGCCGCCGAAACGCGTCTTGGTCTTCAATTGGAATAAATCGTTCCGTGATATACTCCCACGGTGTCAGCGCCTGTGTTTTTGTCGACATACAGGATTGGAACTATATATATATATATATATATATATATATATATATATATAAATACACACACACATATATATACATACATAATTATCCACCAATTTCCACACTTGGAAAAATCATGGAGCACTCAGCGTTTTCCAAAACTTCAATTTACTCAGGCAGATGCGTTTCAGCAGTCACGCCTTTTTCAATGCCATTTTTGCATGTAATTACCATCGTCCATGTTTTTAACCATTCCCGTCCCTCATCCATTGGACAGGCAAAATGTGGTAAGGGAAGATAGACTTTAATTTAATTCAATTTGCTCCGTTTTCATGTCCGCCATCATAGCATGAATATTTTACTAATAATCTCTCAGTGAGTTTGGTTGCATGCTTGATTGACCATATTGATAAAGACTGTTCACTACGTGTGAATGAACATGCAGTCCAACAATATTTCTCATGCTTTGTTTCCACTCACCAAACATGGGCTGATTGTAGAAGAGAGTACTCGCCCTGCCGTTCTCCTACCCTCACAGGTGTGTTACCCCAGGTACCGGTTTAGTAACCGAATTCCATGCATTATAGTAAAGCCAACATTGTGTTGATAGATATCACATTCCTGGCGGTCATCGGCACTCCATTACTTTCTCACCAAATGCCACAATACTGCTGAACAAACTTGCTTCTGTCGTGACTGTGGCTCTCACAAATTATATATCCACCAATTTCCACACTTGAAAAAATCACAAAGCACTCAGCATTTTCCAAAACTTCAATTTATTCAGGCAGACGCGTTTCATAAGTTACGCCTTTTTCAATGCCATTTTTGCATGTAATTACCATCGTCCATGTTTTTAACCATTCCCGTCCCTCATCCATTGGACAGGCAAAATGTGGTAAGGGAAGACGGACTTTCATTTCATTCAATTTGTTCAGTTTTCATGTCCGCCATCATAGCATGAATATTTTACTAAGAATCTCTCAGTGAGTTCGGTTGCATGCACTCACCAAACATGGGCTGATTGAAGAAGAGAGTTACTCGCCCTGCCGTTCTCCTACCCTCACAGGTGTGTTACCCCAGGTACCGGTTTAGTAACTAAATTACATGCATTATAGTAATGCCGACATCGTGTCGAGAGATATCACATTCCTGGCGGCCGGTGGCGGTTCTAGCAGCACTCCATTACTTTCTCACCAAATGCTACAATACGTCTTGATATATGTTCTTTTTTTTTTACAAGGTACATAGATGTGGTGTCAGCAGTAGTAAATCTACACTTCTCTATATGCACTTACCTTTTGCTATTTTGTCCCTCGATATTCTGTCTACAATATTCTTTTGTTGTATGTCGATATTCTTAGGCTCAATATTTAGTAGCACAATCCACAATTGACCATCTTTTGACAAGAAGTTGTGCTTATTTTTGTCTGCGGCGCTTCCTGCTTTCTCAGGGCCAGTTGGGCTTCTCCTTGCTTTATGAACGTACATCCAGGGAGTTGCACTACACCCTATGCCTCACTATGCAGTACAGTTTCATTTGCTTCACAATGGTGCACACCCTCCTTGGTTTCTCAGTGCGCTCACCTCCTATATCCTTCACTTCAAGTCACCGTTTATGCACTATCTCAGCTTCCTGCTGCCACATCTTGTTCTCGAGGCATTATGGTGCCACCTTTCATCACAACTAACTTTCCTCGCCACAGTGTTCTCGCACTCGTTGTCTTTCTTTCTACAGTGTTGAGACTTTTGTTCAGCTTGCTGCCAGTGTGAAAATTAGCTCCAGGAGACAGGTGAGAATGTAGTTGGAGATTAATTTACTGAAGACCCCTTCCACTTCCCGAGAGACACTGCCATTTCCTGGGCTACCAGCCAGAGAACCTCCAGTCCCTCAAAATTCCATTCACAAAGATTCTAAGCCAGGACACCACACCCAGCAAATGTCTTTCCACCTATCCCTTGTACGTATAGGCTGGGTGCCCCACCACTGAGAACCAATGACACCATAATGGAAAAGCCAGCTCTGTCAGTTGTTTGTTCAGTGTTCTGAAAAGGTGTAACCGAATCTAATGCCCATTTTTACGTAAGTGAAAAATCGGACGCTTGTCCTGTTCAATGAGTGTAGCCTAAACGAACGATTCTGAGCGATGCACCTCTTAGTTTGCGTTGAACCTTTTCTAATAACAATGATACAACAACCATTAAAGTCCAAAAAGGTCATGGCAGTAAAATAACTGAACAAAACACAAGTTCTCCCTTAAACTTAATACATGGGGCATCTAATCCAATCGAATTTAGCTGTACTTTACCTTCAAATGCACTTTGTAGGTTTTGCCACCCAAAAACTTTAACAAGCATTGGCAAATCCAATAGGTCTTGTGTTGAGTTCAATTCTTTCGGCTTAGCCAATGCTTTGCCAATGCTTCTTTTGATTTGTCTTGTTTTTTAAAAATGTTATTGTTATGGGATCAGCCCAAAAAGCTAAAAAAAAAGAAATGGCTTAAAGCAAATATATGTTTTTGGTCTTAAGATGATCCTTGGCATAGTGGGCCCTGGCACGGAAGGGAACTACTTTCTAAGGGATATGCCACTTGTGAAAGGGGAGAACACAGTCACTCACAGTGAAGTTAGCCTATGGCTTAATTGGGCTGACCCACTGCCCCATGCTGAGGTCAGCGGAAGAAAAATAAGAATGATACAATAAAAGACATGGGGGATTAAAACCTTCAATAAGTATAACATATTAACAAATTTAGTAAAATCAAAAGGTCTTGCCTAACGTTAGGCCTAAAAACAATTTGGGGCCTATTATGATGTTGGTCAGACACCATATCAGAACTGGGACCAACCGACCTCCGGTTGGCAGTCCCGACCTCCTGATTAGGATGCGGCCGAACACTGTTCGGTCACGTTCCGACATTTCCCTTTGGGAGCATGTATTACGGCTGGAAACCGGCAGTAGTACATGCTCCCATAGGGAAATGGGAGGTGGTGTTAATCCCTGCAAGGTGCCTGCCACGGGGTGCAGGAATTAACAGGGGGGCACCTACCTTGGCCCCCAACCGGAGGCTGTAGAGGCAAGAGGGCACTGCTAGGGCCCCCCATACTTGCTCTCGGACAAGCTTTCCATATCGGAAAGCCCAACATGGAAAGCCTGCCTGAGACCGAGTATCGTAATCCTAATGGGCGGAAAGACCACCCTTTGGGATTACGAGTCGGCCTCCGACTGGACGATGTGCTCCTTGAGCCCATCGGAAGCCAGCCGGAATGGCTGAGCGGTTTAATTTCCGACCCCCAGCATTGTAATGTGACGTTCGAAAATTAAACCGAGATGCGGGCCAGTAAGGCTCTGACCGACGGTCGGAGCCTTTCTGGGTGCATCGTAATTAGCCTCTTTGTCTTTCTAAGGAACACCAGGCCAGTCGAGCACCCTTCCTTCTACACTTCAGAAGCAAGCACAGGAAGACGCGTGCTTTGGGTAATTATGCACAATTTTGAACAAGTTTGCCGACATTTCACATAGCCCTTTTCTGTGGGCCGGATTTCCTTCTTGTATAGTTGAGACATTATTTACTGTTCAGCTATTTTCAGACTGCTGCGCATTGCTAAGGGTGCATGTGGCTGGGTCTTCGAGATAATTATTGAAGACCACATGTGAGCTGCGTTTCTTCCTTGCCTTGGGCTTATTAGGCTCAGCTTCCTTTGGTTTGCTGGTAGACATTTTACAGGAGTTTTATGGGATGCGATTGTTTTTATTGCAGTGTCTGCACAAAGGGTTTGGATGCCTGTTTACATGTCTATGTGGTTGTAAGGTAATGTGCATGGGTTGTGTGAGGACTGCCCTGGCCATTTAGAACCTGGCAGTAAGCTGACAAGCTTGCCAAGTAAGCAGAGGGTATAATCGCTGCATGCCGGGTGTCCTAAGGCGGGTTTCCTTTTGTACTTCTTTAGTTACTTGACCCTCATTTATTTGGTCCTTAGCTAAATCTGAAGGGCCTTATTTATGAGGCCTTGTGACACTTTTGCGCTGCCATTGCATCACTGTTTTGTGATGCATCGGCGGTGTAAAAAATGCGCCACATTGCGCCCTATTTACAAAGTGATGCATCTAGGCAGATGCGTCACTTTGCAAAGCCCTGTGCTATATTATACCTGTGTCAGGTATAATGTATGCAGGGTGGGCGTTACCCCGCAAAAAGCCTTGTAGAAGTGGCGCAGTGAAATCTATCAGATTTCACTTCACCACTTCTAGGACGCCACTGAGTCAAACCTTTACACCTGCCTCACAGCAGGCGTAAGACTGTCACAGCCCCTTTCACATGGGGCTTGCCCAATGTGAAAGGACACATTGCTGTAGTTGCGTTTGTTTTCAGACACACCACAGCAATGCGTCACTTTTGCGCCTACAGATACGTCAGTAATGCCGATGTATCTGTAACTCCTTGTGACATGGAGTGCCGTACATTAAATATGGTGTATCCATTGTGTCACAACGAGGGCACAGTGAAAACTGTTGCATCACTATTCTGTCACAGTGATGCAACAGTTTTTATAAATGAGGCCCGAAATATTTTATTTAGCGCATGAGAGGTTTGCAGTTGCTGTGGCAGAGTATCATTGTTTAGTGGCAATAACTGAGGGCCTCATTTATGAAAACTGTTGCATCGCTGCGACAAAAGAGTGATGCAACAGTTTTCACTGCGCCCTCCTTGCGGCACGATGGATACGCCGTATTTAATGTACAGCGCTCCATGTCACAAGGAGTTACAGATACGTCAATTTTACTGACATATCTGTAGGCGCAAAAGTGACGCATTGCTGGGGTCTGTCTGAAAACAGACGCAACTCTAGCAATGTGTCCTTTTACATGGGGAAAGCCCCATGTCAAAGGGGCGGCATCAGTCTTACCCTTGCTGTGAGGCAGGCATAAGGTTTTGACGCAGTGACGTCCTAGAAGTGAGGCAGCGAAATCTGATAGAATTCACTGCGCCACGGGGGAATGCCCACCCTGCATACATTATACCTGGCGCAGGTATAATGTGGCGCAGGGGTTTACAAAGTGACGCATCTGCCTAGATGCGTCAATTTGTAAATAGGGAGGAACGTGGCACATTTTTTACTCTGCTGGTGCGTCACAAAATGTGACGCAACAGCGGTGCAAAATAAGACCCTGAGTATTTGCTACACGAAGAAATGCCACTGGCGAAGTCCATAGCCCTAGATATTGCTTCATTGACTAGCAAGATGTGTGTGTGGGTGAGCGAGGGTATGTGAGAGTAAGGAAACTATTGGATGGATGAATGTGCCAATGGATACATAAATAACTGAATGATTTCGTTTATGAATAACTAGAGGGTGATTGAGTGCACGAAAGAAAGGATGAATACGTCACATGATGGATGCGGGGTTTCAAACGCTGGGATGCTAGTTTAAGAGGCTGGTGTCTAAAGTCAGCCTAATTTAGAATTCCCTGTCAGGCATGCAGGGATCTCTGTGCCTACAGGGGTACCACCGGTGCAGCGGTTCTGCTGCAGGCATAGAACTTTGACAAGATGGCACCGAGTTTATTGCCCATGCTTAGCAAAGTTTTCTTGTTTTTAAGAAACAAACTCCCAAAGCAGGAGTTCGTTTCATGAAAACAAGAATATAATGTTCCTAATGCTTAGGGAGTTTTCCTCCTGAGCATGTTTGTCATTCTTTGATTGCCCTGACAGGTGCGGCCTATCTCACTTGATGGTCCCTATTATTGGACTCTAGTGATGGTTGCCTCGCCTGGTGGTCCAATACCCGTCCTGCCGCCTATCGGCTGCCAGGTCAGAGGTTTACACCTGTGAAGACAGCTGAGGCTCCACCGGGGTAAACTTGGGGCTTCATGGTTCATCCACTTGTAAATGAGCCAGTTGCATCACAGTTTTGGAGGAGTGAGAGCCCTGCCGGTTTACAGAAGGCTGCCACTCTGCTGCACTCCAAGGGGCATATTTACTAGGGCTTTATCTCTGCTTTTTTGGCTTAAAAAGCCAAAAAAGCGGAGATAAAACTATCGCCCTATTTACAAGAGGGTGCTAACATGCATAATCGCATGTTAGCACTCTTTTTCCCAACGCCTCCCTTTGCATCTCTAATGAGATGCAAAGTGGGCGTATCCCAGATGGACTACCTTTGCAAATATCGCTGATGTTCACATCGCGATATTTACAGGCTAGCTCCCAACATTTTAGTACACGTAGTTTTTGGAGAAAACCGCAGTTTTCTCCAAAACTAACGTCTGCTAAAATGCAGACTTACCTATCCCTAACATTGGGGTGGATTATGCTGATACGACCCTGTGGGTCGTATCAGCAAAGAGTAGCCGTTTTGCAGGGAACATGGCTGGAAAACCAGCGATGTTCCCTGCAAAACGGAGATAACTCTCGCTATCTCTGGGATTTTTATCGCCCTGGAGAAACGCGTTGTTAATAACGCGCTACCAGGGCGATAAATTCCAGCGATAGCCTGCGATAACAAAATTATCGCTAAGCACGGCCAGCGATAATTATCGCTGGCCGTTGATAATATGCCCCCTAATGCCCTGAGGTTTAGTTTAGTTTAAAACCTTTATTTCGTCCACAAGCGTAGCCATAAAAGTGCAGCAGATAAATAGTACATCACTTTGTTAAAAACAATATATAGCCTCGGTCACCATAAAAGTGCATACATCATAGACTACCATACACAAAAACAATTCAGAGTTTAGAACATCAAAGTGTTGCCCACAATTCCCATATCAGGGGGATCACCCCACTTGATTAACCCTTCGCCAAATAAGCAAATAAAGTGCAAGTGCCAATTCTTTAAGGAAGAAATAAATAACATAACATTGCTGTCAGTGCGTGATAGTTATTCTAGTACAGAGAAAGTAAAAGCAAATCAAAGCAGCAGTGAATTTCTCCTCTTAATGTCATGCCGTAACAAGCCTTGGCATAGCCAATAGGTCTCGCCTTTGGGACCTTATAAGTGTTTAGCCATGCAACACTTGATGTTGTTGCACCAAGGATATTGTGCTGGATAACTAAACACTTATAAGGTCTTAAAGGCGAGACCTATTGGCTATGCCATTTAACCCATATAAAGTCACCTACCTCGAGCGGCTGTTACAGGCTGGGCAAACGCACGGACGTCGCTCGAGTGCATGGGATCTCTTCTGATTCACTCCTACTTTATTGAAGCATCCTCGTGCCCTGCTCACCAGTGCCAGCAGTTGTATGAAGTCGGAGACTGCCCAGCGCCCACACAGCCCAGCTTCAGTGTGCTACTGCTGACACCAGGGCACTGGTGTGGGCTCTGGATACAGCCTCTCTTTATATTCGCGCACGGACCAATAGCAAGTCCCCAAGGGTGAAATCTGTCCTTGGTGGGACAGTGTGAGGTACGGGGGAGCTGCCTTTTAGCTTGTGATTATTTCCAAATTGACGCTATGCTCAAAGAAGTCTGTTACAGTGTCCGGTGTGGGGGTGGTCTTTGCAAACCACGCGCCAGCACCTGAATAATCTAGTTATTAAATATTTGTTTCGTGTATTTTACGAGTGACTCGCTCTACGTGAAATTCCCAGCCTCTTTTTAGGCGCTAAGAAGAAGTTAGATGAGAGAACGAGGGTGACACTCCGAGGCTGGGCACACTTTAGGAGAAGTGGGCTCGAGATAGAAGGACACACACAACTGTACACTGCATTGCACACATCGCCAAGGGCAGCGATGCATGACGCTCTTTACTCCCGTAGGCTGTTCAAGGCACTACAATGAGGCAGCCATGGAGCACCAAATTGTGCTTCAGCATTTACTAAACGATGCAGCATGAAAGTCAAATTATGCGGCGTGACGGAGCACATTTTGCAGTGGGATTATTTCACAATTTTTTTCATTTTAGCACAGATTAAATTGTGTGGGCAGGGTTTTCTAAGCTAGCTGGCAGAAACGTCACACGGGAGGAGAAGTGCGTTCCAAGCCTCGTTCTGGGAAGAGAAATTTTATTGGCTAAAGAAATAAAGGAAGGGCTAGGCTATGTAGCGCGAACTCGACCTGGAAGTATGCGAAGTGATTTATATGAGCACTAGTTGCTTACATCACACAAGAACAAATTCATTTTTGTGTATTTTTAGGCATAGGGATATTAAATGATTTGCCCAGGATTTCAAGATGGTAAGCCGATGCGAGACTCGAACCGGGTTCCCTACTTACTGCCCCCTCCCTGCCTATATCCCTCATTCCTGGCTGACGTCACGGCTCGTTCCAGCTCTGGTATCTGACCCCCGGGCAGCGGAAAAGTAAAACATCCCGGGTTACCTGGCGATCGTGAAATCCGCCATCCGTCCACTCCTGCAGCCTCACGCACACACACGTATCCACTCATCACACGCTTGCCTCAAGGTAAACAAGTGAAGCGCTGGACAGCAGAGACGTCGGCAGCGTGAGAGAGGAGCGGGGGCGAGCGCGGCAGCCTGCTGAGCTGACCACACGCTCGTGCACAATGGCCATGTGTTTCCAATTATCGCGCCCGCGTCTGGGCACGATAATTGGAAACAGATGCCGGCCCTGCGGGTAACCGCAGGGAAAAGGCCATTGTGCACGAGCGTGTGGTCAGCTTTCAAAAGCCCCTTACATAAAGTCTCGCAGAGCAGCACTTGCGCGCTACTCGAGGCTCGACCTAAAAAGGAGCATATGTTGACACAGTTCGTTGGAGACTCAGACATTTGAAGATATTCCAAGGCTGCCAAAGACGTATGAATGCCCCGTTTCCTTACAATCTAAATAATTCTTGCTAAAATCCTGATAATATTGACAAAAGAAGGTAAAATGTAGTAAGCTCTAGGGTGAAACTTCATTGCATGGGCACATCACAATTTTAGACACGTCGAACTGCCACAGAGGGATACCCAAAAGCCATATCACAAAACCTAGGTGAAAGTGAGTGAGTAACATTGTCTCCCAAGAGGAGTCTATCGACTCTAGACACGGTGCCATGCCTTGAGTATTGTGTAGGGCGGTATGCTCTCTACCAGCAATGTGGGAGGACTCGCTCGCTTCTCTAAGATTGTGTTTTTCCATTTTATATAGAGATTTTACCCAGGTCATATTATGCTTGGACAAGGTTTCAGGTTTATGAAAAGCTGCGACTCCCCCAGATCCAATAAAGTAGATTGCACATAATTAATCCAGGGAATATTCAGCCCTCTATCACATGATAAACAGTCTAGGACTATTTACCTGTCAAAAGCAGCATGCAGGTTGAGCCATATTGAGCACCACAACAAGCAGTGGGGCTAGATTAATGGCGTCCTCCACATATTCCACCCCTAACTCCTGGTGCAGGATAAAGCTGGAACAAGTAGGTGGAGCACCCAGGAGTCTCCCCAGTACTCTGTTTTGCATACCCTGGAGTGGCTTAGGGGTAACTATATCTCCAATGCCTGCACCGTACATTATGATGGAGAGACACTTTCTCCTATATACCTCCAGTAAAGGGACCACAAGTTTTTTCCCCAATACATCTGGCCATGTTAAAAATATACTCAGCCAAACCTGAAAAATTACACCGTACTGCAGAGATACAAGTCCCCAGTTCCCCTTCGCATCAAAAACTACACCCAAGTAGGAGAAATCATGGGTGACAGCCACAAGATGACCTTGCAATGTGATACCCCGCATCTTGGTTTGCTTTAACTTGCACGCCATTATAAAAGTTTTGGAGTGATTAGTGACCAAACCCAGGGAGCCCATGAAGGTAACAAATTCCTGAAATAATATCTGTAGGCTGTTGGGGGTTCTTGATAACAAAATGGCGTCATCCATGTATAACACAGGAACCTTTTTGCCGCAATGGAAGGGGCATAGGAGATCTTAGCTGATAGGGCGGTGCCTAGACCATTTATGCACAGCAAAAACAGCAGGGGGGCTAAAACGCACCCCTGGCGTACCCCTCAACCTATCTTAAAACCTTCTGTCCCCTCTCCTGAGGGGCTAAACTGGACCAAAGCAGAGAGGTCGTATTGGCGGGCTCTAAAAACTGGACGAGGTTGCCATCGATCCCCATATCAATCGATATGTCCCAGAGTTTGAACCTCACCTCACTGTTGAAGACGCAGGATAGATCCATGAAGGCCAGGCAAATGTTTCCCTGCTTAGTCATGGTGTATTTTCTAATCAGCAGGTACAAATTTAGACATTGCTCCATTGTGCCAAGTCCCTCACGGAATCCGTACAGCGCCTCTGACAGAATACCGGTTAACCCGACCCAGTCTAACAGGCAGGCCAACACCATTCTGCCCACTAGCTTGACTACGGAGTCCAGTAACAATATTGGGTAGTACCATTCTGGGGAGTGGGGATTTCCCTTTTTAAAAGAAAAGACAATTATGGCTGATTGCCAAGACTGGGGTAGACTTCTCTTGCAGAGGGTATTAAAACAATTGAATAGAAAAGGGCCCAGAGATCCGGTGCAGAAATATATAAGTCCATTGGCACGCCATTCTGGCCAGAAGCCTTCTTGCATAGGTTTGTGTTAATTGGCTCTCTTACTTCTTCTACAGAGAATTCCTATTACAAGGAAAATGCAACCCCCTCCTCAACAACTCAGAATTGTTAGTGGAGCCATAAATTCTTTTAAAATGTTCAACCCAAGCCTCCTGAGGAATGGTGGTAATAATAGTATTCAAATTTACCCCCAAGATTTGATATTTCCTATAGCAGACCAAAAGGCTCTGGTGTCTTTCAGTTTGCAAGCCTTCATCAGCTCTCCCCAGGATTCGTCTAGTAGTTCTTTCCATCTAACCCTTTGCGCAGTCCTGTCTGCATTGACTTGCTTATTCACCTCTCCAGCTCCTAAGGCTAAGGAATCCATGTAAAGATGACTGTAGCCATTCTATGTATCTATCTAATGGTGATTCTCTCTGCTCTCACTGTTCTTTTGGGCTGGAGTCCCCCAGGGCCCGGCTTTAGAGAAACTGTCTGATGTACATACATTCAAAATGCTTCTATTAAATTTCAGATCTTTATCAAAACACTCCCTTGAACTTAATATGCTCTTAGAAGAAGAACTACCAGATGTATTATTCCTGACTGAAACCTGGCTCCATAAAGAGTCGGAACCAGATCTGGTGCAAACCCTTCCCCCTGGTTACAATATCCAGCGGAAAGATCGCGATAAGAAGAAAGGCGGAGGCATTGCCGTTATCTATAAAAGCTCCTTTAAATGTCGGGTTGAACCTAATCTTATTGCAGACTGCGAAAGTCTATCCTTCACTATCTCGCTCTCCGCCAAACACTCTTTCCCAGGAGTTCTAATCTATCGCTGCCCAGGTGTGTGTGGGCAATTTCTCAAATCCCTTCCTGAAGTAGCGGCCACATTAGCAGGCTCCTCCCCCAACATCACTCTTTTGGGGGACTTTAACCTGCATTTTGATGACCCCAATAAGGCTGATGCCTCGGATCTTATTCAGGACGTATTAGCTATTCAGCTAACACAAAAAGTTAAACATAAGAAAGGCCATACCTTAGACCCTGTTTTTACCAACAACGCTGAACTATCGGTGGGTGACCCTATCCCCCTGCCTTGGTCGGATCACTTTCTGATCCCCATCTCTCTGAACCCTTCAATTCGACCCCCCGTCACTAAATTAATTAGCAGGAGAGTCCACCCTTGGTCCAAACTCCCGGTAGACTCGTGGATCTCTGCTCTTGAAAATTCAAAGGCTAAATTAGACCCCAGCCCTATCTTAGCCCTGGAAAAACTCACTCATTGGATAGAGTCCTCGCTGGATACAGTTGTTCCTGGTAAACCCAGCTATAAAAAAGTGAGAGAGAAAATGTCACAGTGGTACTCACCCAAGCTTCGATCTCTTAAGCAAGCTAGTAAAAGATTGGAGAGGAAATGGAGGAAAGACTACAATGGACTGAGTAAACAGGAATATAGAGAGGCTATAAAACTCTACCAGACGGAAATAAAAAAAGCACAGGCCCTCTACTATGAAGGAATAATTAACTCAGCAGCTAATACCCCTCAGGAAATTTTCCGCGTTGCGAAGACCCTCCTAGAAATCCCTGGTTTAGGAATATCATCCGATGTCTCCCCAGATCGTTGTAACGAACTTGCTGAATTTTTTCAGGGAAAAATTAAAGATATATACTCTGCATTTCCGGGCTCACCATGTCCCAGTGACCTTCTATTAACGGACAAGCCCCTGGCTTACACAGAGCAGCTTTTGGAGGCACTTCCTACTATGAATTTGGATACCTTGTCGGAAATCTTCTCCCAAATAAAATTGGGCTCCCCCCTTGATCCGGCTTCTCCCCACTTCCTTCGCAAAGCCAAAGACGTGATACTCCCAGTCATACTGGAGGTTATAAACCACTCTATTTCCACCGGCCAAGTCCCATCACCCTGGAAACATGCCATGGTGAAGGCCCTACTCAAAAAACCGAGCTTAAATCCAGAGGACTTGAGCAACTATCGTCCCATTTCTTTGCTTCCTGCGATCTCTAAGATCTTGGAAAAGTACGTCAAAACGACCCTCTCTGATTTCTTAGAAACCCATAGTCTTCTGCACTATTCCCAGACCGGTTTTCACCCTCACCATGGAACTGAAACTGCTCTTCTTGCCATAGTTGAAGAATCTAAGAAAATCCTTGATTAGGGAGGAGCTGTAGCTATTATCCTCCTTGATCTAAGTTCGGCATTTGACATGGTCAACTTTGACATTCTCTTAAACAGACTTTTGAGGGTCGGCGTTTCAGGTGGTGTTATTACCTGGCTCCGGTCCTACTTAGATGGTAGAACATTCCAGGTCTTTTCAGGGGAGTCCACTTCTAGGAGCTTATCGCTTAGCTGTGGAGTCCCCCAGGGCTCGTCCCTGAGCCCTACATTATTTAATATTTACATGAGCCCGCTTGCTGACATTATTTTGCCATATGGGATTAAAATCGTCACGTATGCTGACGACACGCAGCTGGTAGTTGCCCTCAACCACCCTCAGAACCTCCCCGCTGATCTTGAATCCTGCTTGGAGAAAGTGGCTACTTGGATGGAACACTCATGTCTCAGGCTCAATGGAGGAAAAACAGAACTAATGTTCTTGGACAATGGGACTAACATGGATCTTAGATATACATGGCCAAGTTGCCTTGGCCCTGCCCCAAACCCTAACACTAAGATCAAAAGCCTGGGCGTCTGGCTGGATAAGTCCTTTAAATTTGACCACCAAGCAGTGAAACTGGCAGGAGCCTGCTTTGGCACTCTCAGACTGCTTCGGAAAATTCTTCCTCTCCTTCTGATGGGGGTAAGGAGAACCTTAGTCCAGGCCCTGGTCCTCTCTCATTTGGATTATGGCAACTCTCTTTATTTGGGAGACCCCAAAGCGACGATAAGGAAACTCCAAGTCGCGCAAAACTGCACTGCGGGGTTGTTGCTCGGGGTCCTTAAACTTAAAACTCAGTCGGCTAAGCCGGCTCTGAAGACCCTACACTTGTTGCCAATTCTGGAAAGAATAAAATTCAAATCTCTGTGTATAGCCCATAATACCCCAATGGGGGAGGGGCCCATTAATCAATCGGTCCCTCATCTCCTTCTACTGCCCTCGGAAATGCCTTTGCTCAGCTAATCAAAAATTAGCAGTCATTCCCAAAACTAAGAGAGCAAGAAGTGGAGGAAGGTCCTTTTCTTACAATGTAGCTAGACTCTGGAACACCCTGCTCCTGCATCTTCGCTCGGAGTCGTACCATCTCCCTTTTCGAAAACTTCTTAAAACATGGGGGCATATTAGCAAGACTGGCGATAAAATTATCGCCGCTTTAGCGGCAGGAAACTGCCGTTAAAACGGGCGATAAATGGCTTGCTAATATGCGTTATAGAATTCCACAGAAGCCCAGGTTAGATGTGCAGGACATCTAACCTGGGCTTCTATTGAATTCTATAACGCATATTAGCAAGTCAATTATCGCCGCTTTAACGGCAGTTTCCTGCCGCTAAAACGGCGATAATTTTATCGCCAGTCTTGCTAATATGCCCCATGGTTATTTCAAAATCCCACCCTATAATCTCTCAGTTCTTCTCCTGTTCTGCCGCCAGCGCTGGGATGCCTTAGGGTAGCTATGCGCTTAATAAAAGCTGAATAATAACAATAATAATTGACGCACTCTGTGCATATCCCTTGGTTTTACCTGTAAGGCCTAATGCAGAGGCTTTGAGGCTTCTCTACATACCTGGTCAAACCATTTATACCCGCCTGACCTTGGTCTGCTGGGTTTCATCAGCAGACTACTCACCACTAGACCTACTTCAACAAAGTGTGTAGACACTGTGTAAAAGCACTCAGGAGACTTAGATAGGCGAGTACTACAGGGAGGTGTTTCAAGCATATTTTTCTAGGAGGGTGACCATATCGACGTTTTTCCACACCAATCACAGCCCTTGTGTCTTAGTTTCCAGGGACTCAGAGGTCAGGATCCTTGGGCCTCCCCACTCCGGGTATGTGTAATTCAAGGCTCAAAGGGTTATGGTCACTATGAGGTCTTTCATCAATTTTGGCCCGGCGACCCAAGCACGGAGCTCCTAATTTACAAAAATATAATCGATCACAGAGGAACACTCCCCCTCTTTAAAGTTGCTTTAGTAGAGTAGAGTGGATCATGTAATTCAGTGATATTCTGGAGATTAAACAATTAAATAAATTGATAAAGTACCTGACCTCCCCGCCTTTTCCCCTGCTTGTCTGCTGCTCCCAATACTAAGGCTATCAAACTTAGGGCATCATTACGATGGCGGGCGGACAAAGTCCGCCCGCCACCGCAGAGGAATGCGGGACCGTCCGCAAGGGGTGCGACGGTCCCGCCATGGGTATTAGGATGCCACCGCCACGGTGGCGGTGGCATCCCGTATTGTTCGCATTGCGGCGGGCGGTGCTGTCACCAGCACCCGCCGCAATGTTAATGTTAATGTTAATGAAACTTGTAAAGCGCAGCTGCTGCCCAAAGGCGTCCTGGCGCTAAGCACTACCTGGTGGGTGTCCTAGGCGGAGATTTATACAGAGAAAAGCCAGGTTTTCAGCTCTTTCCTAAAAGAAAGGAGATCCGTGGCCTTTCTCAGATGCACAGGAAGATCATTCCAAGCCCTGGCGGCACAGTAAACGAAACTCCTGCCACCCCAACTGGCTTTCTTAACTCGGGGAATAGTCACTAGCTTTGCTTCCGAGGAACATAACAATCTTCCAGGAACATACCAGAGTAGTCGATTTCTCAGGTAGACTGGGCCACTGCCCACCAAGGCTTTGAAGACCATGCACAGTGCTTTAAACCGTGTCCGTTGTTTCACTGGAAGCCAGTGGAGATCTCGAAGACCCTTTCCCACTGAGACGAACCTAGGAATGCCCGTTAGCAGTCTTGCTGCCGCATTTTGCACAATCTGGAGTCTGTTAAAATGTTTCTTTTGTAAACTCAGATACAGACCGTTGCAATAGTCCAGTCGTGACAAGACGAGCGCCGTGACTGCTGTCCTGAAGGTATCTTTAAGCAGAAATATTTTTATTTTTCTCAGCTTTCTGAGAAGAAAGAAACTGGTGGATACCACCCCGCTAACATGATCACCAAAGGTAAGTTTGTTATCCATCACCACACCCAGGTTCTTTACTTTCGCGGAAGGTGCTGGAGGTGTGCCCATTTCCTCTGGCCACCAATCAGGTGACCAGAGGTTAGCCTTATTCCCAAATAGCAAGACCTCCGTTTTGCCGGCATTGAGCTTTAGGCAATTAGATGCCATCCAGCCTGCAACAGATTTCATGCAATCATGACATCTCAGGCTGGTCTAAGCTTTTTGCCCGGCTGAAGGGACAACACAATTTGAGTGTCGTCTGCATAAGACGTCACCTGAAACCCAAAGGATCCAATCAGGGCCGCCAATGGGGCCACATATATATTAAAAAGCGTGGGACTAAGAGATGAGCCCTGTGGCACCCCGCACGGAAAGGATAATGGCTTAGACTTATTCTTGCCTATGTCCACCGTTTGGGTTCTATCCGACAGAAATGATTGTAAAATGTTCCAGGCCCTGCCCTGAACCCCTGCTGTAGATAGCCGGTCCATCAATACTTCATGATGGACCGTATCGAAGGCTGCCGAAAGGTCCAACATGATCAGAATCGCAGCACCTCCTTGGTCCAAGGCCTCTCTTATTTTCTCCGTTGCTTTAATCAAAGCTAGCTCTGTGCTATGTTCAGCACAAAAGCCAAACTGCGTGGGACCCAATGAACAGTTAGTGCGAAAAAACGTGCTAAGCTGGGTGTTCATGGCCTTTTCAATAATTTGAATGCGAAAAATGCATGTTGTGCATTTGAATGCACAACGTGACAGGCACCGCGCGGTGCCTGCCACCTTGTGCATTCAAATGTAGGGGGGTACCATAGGCACCCCCCATGTGCACCCCCCACACCCGCCAAATCCTGGGGGCCCGCAACGGGTCCCCAGAAGCAAAGACCACATGCCTTTCCATGGTGGCAACACCGCCATGGAAAGGCTGCTTTCCGCCAGCATCCTAATATGGATGGCGGTTTCTTGCAGACACCGCCACCATGTTAGAGCCCTTTTCCGCCCGGTCGACGAGTCGACCGGCGGAAAAGCGGCGGACGGTCTTTCCGTCCGCTTGGGTCCCCACCGCCATCGTAATATGGCGGGGGGAAATGTTGTGCGGGCGGGCGGATCGCCACCGCCATACGGGCGGCGGCGATCTGCCAGACATCATAATGACCCTCTTAGTTTGCAAATTCTCCACTTACATTAAAATCACCACCTATAAAGATATTTGAACCATTGCACAAGGATGCTATGTGTACTTCAAGACCTTATATAAAATCTGACAGCTCTTTGAGATTGGCAATATGGTCTGAGTCAAAGTAACCAATATAAATATTCATTCGGACAATACTCATGCCATTTGACCATGTAGTTAGGATAACTTGAATTAGGATGCTATCAGAGGGGATTGGAATGATGATACACACCAGGGTGTCCTTGAACCAACATGTTAGACATGCCTTGGCCCTGCCTGCAGCAGAACGAACTGCGGGGACCGAGAATGAATAATAACCATGCAAAACAATTTCCTCTGTGGCCCAAGTCTCCTGAAATAGAGCAATGCCATACTTGCGTATATAAAGCCCCCATTCTTCACAGTCCAATTTTTTGGCTAGGCCCACAATATTTCAAGAAAGAATACTCACAAAATGCTTCAAATCCCCTTCAGAAGTTAGGATAAGCTCATTAGATGGCATGGGCACCTCTTTGCACTGGGTACATTAATGGGTTCCAGAAAAAGGGAGGTGGTAGAGAGAGCCACAAGGGGCCCCAATCCCGTCTGGGCTCCTTGGTGGGGAAAGGGTTTGGCTCATTAGGAGGGCTGAGTCAATTATTTTTGGATAAGTCACCCAAGGGGGAGAAAGAGTTCAAATTCGGAACGGGAAAATTAGATATCTGAGGGGAGATGGAATGTGGCCTTCTGGCCAGGTCCCTGTAAAAGAAACCCAGGGCAAAATCCTGATCTTACCATAATTGGGGTTGACTATCCCTCGGTGCCCCATCAAGTGCCTGGCCATTATGGGATGCCTAAAAGTGACAATGACACAGTCTCCCTCAAACTCCTTATTCATTTTCCCAACCCAGCCCAGCCCAGCCTTCTGGCCATAACAATTTCAGAAAATAAACAACCTTGAAGCCTTACGTTGCCCTTAATCCAATGTGTGGCTAAGTTGATCAATACTAGGGTGAACTCCCGTTTGGGTGCAACTTAGGGACATCAGCTAATATGGCCACATAAGGACGAGCAGCCGGAGGGAGGTCACATCTAGAAGTGCAATCATGAGATGACCCTGCTATCTAGGCTGGGTTGGGGGAGCTTCCTGCTAAGCGGGGCCTGGTGATAATGTATTCGGCTAATGTATTCGATAGTATGGCTTCCCTTGGCTCCTGGGAGAGAGAAGTGATTAGGTCAGGCTGGGAAGCCTTCCTAGTCAGATTTACACAGCAGCGGCTCCTCCGCAATGGCGGAGAAGCGTAGCCCCACTGCCTGGCTCAGAGCCAGCAAATGAAAAGCAAAACGATGTTCTAGCATCATTGTATTTTTCATTGCTGTCTCTACGCTGTAGGGAGGGGCAGGGCCGAGGCATGGGAGGGGGAAGAGAGTGCTATCTGCACTCCATACGTGTGCACATGTGTTTTTACCGGCCATCTCAGGCCGACCAAAACACGCATGCGCACTTAGGTTTCAACAGCCCGGCTGCATTGAGCAGCCAGGCTGGAGAAACCCCAAAGAGTCCCTGACCTGAACTCAGCATCTTTTTAGCCCGCTCAGGTCAATCCCTGCGCTGCTCTGCAGTACAGTGATTGGATGGGAGTCTGTCCCAGGATCTGCTGGGACCAGGAAGACGAGAGGAGGCGTGGTGCGACGCGGGAGGCAGTCAGCGGCTTCAGGTACATTCTTTTTTGTAAATTAATATATTATTACTAACCCCCCCATGTGTGATGCAATCCCTCCTGCTTTCCCTTCACCAGTCTCACCATGCTTTGTTTGTGGCGGCCGCCACTGGATTTACAGGGAACTGTCTCCTCTCCTCTGGCTCTTCTCCTCTGCAAGTCTTGAACGGAACTGGGGGGTCTCTGCACTGCAATTTTAACACTTCCACCCCTTACGTTCTTCCATCCTACAACCGTCCCGGCTAAGGTCCATGGAAGATAATTTGGCCTCCATTCGACCTAAGTGTTCATGCAACTCAGACATCTTATAATCAATCACAT
Source organism: Calotriton arnoldi (assembly GCA_963921515.1). Lineage (NCBI taxonomy): Eukaryota > Metazoa > Chordata > Amphibia > Caudata > Salamandridae > Calotriton > Calotriton arnoldi. Next base: position 632,190 of record CAWUFW010001814.1, read on the forward strand.
CAACAATGTCTTTGTCCAGTTGTCTAAGCAGGCCCTCAATAGTCTCTTTACAAAGATGGGCGCTTGGTGTTATCAAGTCCGGAGGAGCAGGCATGGTGGTCTTAGGGGTCTTAAGAGTCTTAAGGGTCTTTTTGGGCACAGGACCTTTTTTCTGTTCTCAGGTGGAGACGAGGGTTGAGCGGCTGTGTGGGCAAGAGGAGGCATGGCGGGTTTAAATCAGCAGGATCTGTCCTCACAATCCGGCCCAGTAATGCTAGCATATACGTCTCAGTCAGATTGTGACAAAACTGTCGAGAGTCGCTGCTCCGAAAGGAGGATTTCTTGATCAAGATCACCCGCCGCCTTTTCTATGGATCGATCTAGGGTGCCGCTTTTCTTGGCAACGGCCTCTTCCAAGTTCGGGCCTAGCTTGCAATTTGACATCGTTAATCACACCGAATGCCAGACGCCAGACCCCACGGCAAACAACAGGCAACAAAGGGTGAATTCTTACAAATGATATGGCACCAAAATGTTAAAAAAGCTGTAATCATGGAAGTAATTAAATAACAAGCTTAACAAGACTTCACAGAACCTCAGAATGCAGGACCAAGGGGGTTGACCCAGCACAACCTCCTCCGGCCTCCGACAGGCTAGAAAGGGCTCACCCTTGGCCCGGGCGCGGCCCGTCCACATCCCACATAGCAGGTGTGCACAGAGCGCTTTAGGCACATTGGAGGCCCCGCCCCCTATCACCTCCACTCTGCAGACGCGCCTCCTAGCGCACTGCTCGATGGGGGGAACGAGTCCCCTTGAATGTTGAGGGTTGTTGGGGACCAGACTCCCCTCCTGCTGCCACCAGTAAGTCTTGTGGAGCTGGTGTGCACAGAGCGCTTTAGGCATGTCGGAGGCTCCACCAACCTTTCACCTCCACTCTACAGACACGCCTCAATGGGGAATGGAGTCCCTTTGAATGTTGAGGGTTTTTGCGGGCCAGACACCACTCCTGCTGCCACCAGTGATGCCCTGAGTTCTTAGTACAGTACAGTATATCAGTCTGTGCTGTCCTTGGGCAATATGCAAGTCTGCCCTGATTGGGCGGTGGGACCATGCTCTTTTGCCGAGTGAATCATCCATATTTGAAGATCATACTGGGAGATCTTAATTTGAGATGTTATTCATTTACCTTTTTTTTGCCCGCAGTCCCGGTCGGCAAATGGTGTGGGCTTGATAGTATCGGACCCAAGAATGATAGTGTGGGAATGTCACATAGAGCAAATCGTAGTGAACTATGTAGAGATATTTTGTATGTCTAGTGGCTTGGGAATGTTTGCTGTGTTGAAGGGTGACAGAGGTTCTGCTGTATAGGTGTTTAGCTGTTGTGTACTTTTTTCACTTTTTATATGAGGTCACTAAGGGCATAAGTCATTCTACAGGAGGCCTGGCTCTGGCCATGTTTTTCTCAGAAGCTACAAATGGGCATTGTTTGAATCAGAGACCAAACAACAACTCAATTATGTTGGGATGTTGCCCTTTGTGGACCGTATGTGGACTTCTTCCCATCAGGGTGTGCAGGGGGCCGGCAGTGATTGGCAGCTGATGTCATTAGTGGCCAGGTGCTGGATACAAGTGTTACACGCCAGGATTGGTTACGGAGTACTCTTCGTCTTGGAGCATATGGATTTTAAGGATCACATTTGGTTTTATGCTATTGCTGCTACTGACTGATGACGGTTTATGATTACTCTCCTGATATCGACATAATTGGATGCGGTTTTTATCTTCAGAAGATTGAATTTACGAAGGTAGCCATCAAGTCTATATTGTGCATAAGACATCGTAGTTGACGCCCTGAGGAAGTCCTTGGTTAATCCCGGACGAAACACGTGGTGGCATAATCTGTGGCTATCTGTTCTGTTGCTGAAGATAACAAGAATTGCCTTGTACAAGATACTGAATAAAGTACCAAGAAGAAAATATACTGAGAAGACCTCTGCGTGGAGTGATTGTATCTGGAAATGAAGTGACTGTAGCTCGGGAAATTGTTGTCGTGTTTTGTTCTAAATGTGTGGACTTTGCCTACACTATTAACAACGAGGGGTGGTCGTTGTCCAATTGCCCTTTGAGCTTGGTCATCTTAATACTAAATTATCTCACATTACAGGTTCACTTAACCTTGTGCAGTTTATACCCCACTACCCTTTTCTGTATGTAATCAGGTGCTGGATATAGGTCAGTACTATTGCACTGTGCAATAGAGAGCAGTAGCCATTCTTATTATTATTATTAGGAAGTTTGTAAAGCGCAATGGTTACTCCCAACGGAGTGTCCCCGCATAGGACAACTGGAGAACCCCAAACCCATGCCACACTAATCGACTACCTACATAACCTCTAAGCAAGGAAGGCAGCAGAGTTATTAACGACCGCCCCCTGAGTCACGGAAGAGCCAGGTTTTCAATTTCTTACGGAACCAAGGTTCTGACACAGATATCCTCAAGTCCACCAGAAGATTATTCCAGGCCTTAGCTGCCAGGAAACCAAAAGATCTTCCACCCACCCTGGCCCTCCACACCTTAGGCACAGTCATTCTCATACTGCCAAGAGATCTCACATTCCGAGAAGGTTGGTAAACCGTCAGAAGGGGGTCAGAAAGCGCTGCCCTTTTTCCTAAGGATCCTATGGCTGATACAGAGAGCCTTAAATGTAACTCTAGCCTGTATTGGGAGCCAGTGAAGTTTTTTAAAGCTTCTCCTACCGGGGCCCTCCTGGGAATATTCAGGATAAGCCTAGCTGCGGCATTTTGGACCTTCTGCAAGATGTTCAGATTTTTAGCAGTCAACCCTAGATACAGAACATTGCAGTAGTCAAGACGAGACGTGACCAAAGCCTGTCCAATAGCTCTTTTAGCATCCAGGGGGAGAAGGTCCAGAATCTTCCGCAGCATTTTCAGGATGCCAAAGCAGGTTCCGGCCACAGCAGAAATTTGCTGAGTAAAGGAAAGTGCTTCGTCGAACCACACCCCCAGATTTTTCACCTTAGCTTTCGGCACCGGGCAAGGTCCCAGTTCCTCAGGCCACCAATGCTGTGACCAGAAAGAGGGCTGTTTTCCCACAACCAACACCTCTGTCTTCCCTGCATTCAGCTGGAGGCAACTCAGTCTCATCCAGTCCATAAGCTCCCTCAGACATGTTTTGAAATCAGCAGCCCTTCCTGATTCTTGTTGTTCTAGGGTCACAGCTAGCTGAGTGTCGTCAGCATAGGATACCAACTTGATTCCATGTCTCAACACAATATCTGCCAGCGGGCGCATATATATATTGAATAGGGTGGGGCTTAGCGCAGATCCCTGCGGCACCCCCTGGTTTAAAGGACAAACTCTGGACTTGAATGGATGTTGCAGCACCTGAAAGGTTCTGTTCTCCAAAAAGTTCTTCAGCCACATCCACGTGACACCTCCGACCCCGACCTCTCCTAGCCTCTCCAGCAGGAGGCCGTGGGACACCGTGTTGAACACGGCACTCAAGTCCAGCAAAACCAGAGCAGTTGTTCTACCTTCATCAGCAGCAATCCTCAGCACTTCAGCTGCTAGAAGAAGAGCAGACTCTGTGCCATGCATTGGCCTAAAACCGGCCTGGGTGTCATGAAGAACCTGCCTCTCTTCTAAAAACCTCGACAGTTGGCTATTCAGATGTTTCTCTGCAATTTTTGCCACATAAGGAAGAAGAGATATAGGTCTTAAATTTTCAGGGATAGCGGGGTCCAGTGATGGTTTCTTCAGCAGCGGGACCACCATAGCGTGTTTCCATCTGCTAGGAACCAGACCAGTACTGAAGGACAGGTTCATAAGTGAGGTGAGAACAGGGGCAATTATATTTTTCCCTAATTGGAGAAATTTAGGGGATCGGGTCCAAAGGTGATCCCGATTTCACAGCCTCCATCAACCCCAAAACCTCATTTTCCACCAGAGGACAGAGGATAAACTTATCCTCGGTCAAAGGTGCCTCCAGATAGACACAGGAGCATAGCTCCTACTACTATCTGGGAAGGAGGCAGATATCCGGTCGATCTTATCAATAAAATAATTGGCGACCTTATCACAATACTCCGTAGAGGCAGGGAGTGCAACAGTCACTCGCTTCTAAAGAGGACAGTTGTTTCACTACCTGAAAGATGGTCTTAGAAGAATGTTTGGCTAACTCGATTTGCCCTGTATAATATTCCCTCCGCACTCTCTTAATATGGCGATGGTAGAGCTTCAAGGCATCAAAATATTTCTGTTTATTTACATCCTGATAGTTCTTCCTCCACTGGTGCTCAAGATGCTTACATCTGGTTTTCATTAGTGCCAACTCTTCCGAAAACCACTTCGCCGAAGCGGATGTACGGGCATTTTTACATTGTTTGAGCGGTATCAAGGAGTCAACCGCCTTCGTCATCCAGCTAAAAATAGAGGGGCATATTAGCAAGATCGGCGATAAATTATCGCCGCTTTAGCGGCAGGAAACTGCCGCTAAAACGGCGATAATGGGCTTGCTAATATGCGTTATAGAACTCCACAGAGCCCAGGTTAGATGTCCTGCACATCTAACCTGGGCTTCTATTGGAATTCTATAACGCATATTAGCAAGCCTATTATCGCCGCTTTAGCGGCAGTTTCCTGCCGCTAAAACGGCGATAATTTTAACGTGGGTCTTGCTAATATGCCCCAGAGTTATCGGCTACCTGGCTGTTGTCCCCTAAATCAGGAGGACAACTCGCCAGAGCATCTTCAAAGGCAACCTGGGTAAGAGCAGACCATTTCCGAACCATTATAGGTTTACAGCCCCTGCCCTGCAAGTGAAGTGTCGGACCTAATATCGGTATATTAAAAAACAATAAAAAGTGGTCTGACCAGGCTACGGGGAGGGGTGGAAGAGCAGCTGACTCTGTGCAGTTAGTGAAAATATTATCTAACGTGTGGCCTTTGTTATGAGTAGGGGAATGTACCAATTGAGTAAGGCCGAGTGCCTGAAGACCTGATACAAACTCAGCCGATTCTTTACAGCCATTGTTTTCAAGATACAAATTAAAATCTCCGACTAAAAAAAAGTTAGAGTGACGATGGGCATATTGTGGTAGTATTTTCAAAAGCTCATCAATAAAAATTCTCCCCGAGCCGGGAGGTCTATAGATGAGGAGCCCAGAAACAGATCTGGAGCTAGTGATAGTTAAATTAAAAATGCTGCTTCGCAGCTAGACAGTTGCAGTTTATCTAATTTAAGCTGAAGATCTCTCCTGAAGATCACCGCAAGGCCCCCCCTCTGGCCAGCCCTATCCACCCTAAGAATCGCATAGCCTTCTGGTAAAGCATCCAGAATATCTGGAGCGGATGCGTCATTAAGCCATGTTTCAACCAGGAAGAGTCCATCTGGTTTTAAATCAGTGAGAAGATCGTAAACTTCAGTGCTGTGTCTACTTAGCGACCTACAGTTAAGAGAGAGACAATGCAAAAGGGTGCTAGCAGTTCTTGACGCTTCCCTTTTTCCCCTTGGTACTACACCAGGTGTCACCCGAAAGCCACAATGCTCGCAGTCTCTTCGAACGCCATCCGCCCTCATGGAGTGAAGGCATGCACTACCCCCCATACATCTAAGAGCCAATAGTTCATCAGAGGTGTACATCTTTCTACAGTTTAAGGGAGAGATAGGGGTCCTGGCCCCTGGCGCCGTCCCGGCGCGGACGGGCGCAGACGGGCTTGCCTTAGGCGCGCCTCCGCTGCGCGCTCGCTTGATCATGCGCTTTAATAGCGTGAGCGCTGGGAGCACTAGACCGCTCCGCCCGTTCTACGCTCGGCCCCGGAAGTGAGTGCCAATGTGGTACAGCGCAACGCCCTCCGCACCAAACGGCACACGCCGCGGCGGAACAGGGCGGAAGTACCAACTCTGACGGTAAGGCTAAAAATAATGCATATAATAACAGTAAGCTAAAAATAGTTAAAAACAGCTAACACAGGGCTAAAAGGAATAACACATAGCAGCATATAGGATCGGCTTATTTTTAAAAGACTCGATAGTAACTCAATAGTGATTCCACTACAACAGAAGAGAAGGAGGCAAGGCAATGAGCGAGGGCAGTGCCGGACTCACCAGCGTCTTGCCACACATGGACTGACAATGGATGCCTGGCTTCAGATATAGGCTGTTTGTGGGTGATTCCTGACTCAATGGATGGCAGGGGTGTCACTGAGTTAGAGGTGTCTATGGGATTGCCCAAAAGCAGGGTGCAGTAGCCTCAGGAAGATGGAATGTGACCTGATCTAGGCTATCGGCCTTCTTGTGATGCAGCTGGCTTTGTTAGAGTGGACTGAGGCACCACCCAGCAGTATAGTATGTCCCTGAGAGAGGATAGGTGTGGGAGCGACTGTGTGCTTTTCAGCATTTCATTGCACGCTTTTCACCATTGTGAGTGCTGTAACGAGAAAGATACCTACTTATGGACATACAACCTAGTAGAGGGGGTCTAACACAGCTGCAGCTCCTCCGTTATGGTGGAGCGTCGCCCCTCCTGTCAGCTGCCTCAAAACGGCAGGAAAGGAAAAATAAAACAATAAGAAACACATTTTATATTCGTTTCATTTTTCCTTTCCTGACAAGTCTTTTGTGGGGCAGGGCCATGGGGAAGATAGGCCGCAGGAGGAGTGGTAAGTGCACTGCGATCAGTGCGCATAACGGTTTGGCCGGCTGTCTCAGACCAGCCGAACAGTCATGCGCACTGAAGCTGTCTTCAACCCGAGCTGTGTTGCCGGGTTGGAGACAGCAGGCACAGGCTCCCAGTCTCACTGGGAGCGCAAATTCAGAGCGCTCAGGCCAATCCTGACACTACTTCCAGCAGCATGAGAGCAGCGTCATGATTGGCCGCAGTGGAGTCTGGGAGCCTGTGCTTGCAGAGAAGAGGAGCAGAAGTGCGCGACACGGCCTGCTACAGGTACGTTATTTTTTTGTCATTTGTCGTCCGTCGTCCTCTGCCCCCTCACCCCTCCACAATTCGACAACACCAGTCTCTACTGGTCTAACATGGGAGCATTCCCCGCTCCCGCACTCCACATACACCATACTTAGCAAAAGAAGAGAGAACTGCAGAGTGATACATTTCTACCGAAATAAATGTGTAGCCTGGGACACAATCACACCAAGGACAGACCAGGTGCAGCCCCGCTGCACACAAAAGAGTACTGTTATCTCAGGTTAACACATTTACTGAAAAACCTTGAAATGCAACCATCTCACAATACAATTGGAAATGCCTCAGTAAATCCAGAGCTTTCCCGCCAACCACAGCACCGTCACGAAAGGGTTAACACAGCTAGCAGAGTTTAAGCACATTGATCATAAGCGGTGGGGCAGGGGAGCAGCTCATTTGCCTTCACAATCAGACATTATTCTCAGCATGCATCATTCCCAGATATTGTTTTATAAATGGTGAAATTTGCGTCTGTAATCAGTAATTTACAAAGGGCCCTTTCAAGGGGAACTGCAGGATCCCTAGATGTTGTTTAAATGCCATTAAGGAACTCGCACAGGCATTTTCATTTCCCAGCAGTCATATTCCTTTTTTTTTCATAAAGGTTGTGTCATTCAGGAAATATTTTCTCACGTGTCCCAGCGCTGTTGTTCTTCACAAGTGCGTGTTCTGGGGGCAGGGCCAATGTTGTAGGGGCCAAGCATTTGGATTCAACAGAGAACATGTGCTGGATGTAACAGTGAATTCTGAAAGCACCACTGCTCAGAGGACATGCAGCTCGCATTGCTTAAACCAGAGGTGAAACATATGGCGGAGCTCTGCATAGCATTGTTCCACAATTACTGACTGAATATGTATGACTCTTGGCTCATGCTCCGCCTCTTGGCCCCGTTTGGGATCTTGAGGCCTGCAGAGGCATTCACAGGCGCCATTTTGAGGGAACCCCAGCGCTGTGAAACAGAGACATCTGCTGTCCAGCGAAAGGGCAAACATGTATTTATTTTAAACTATTTAAATGAGCAGCTCTGCTGAATCTCTAATAAGTAGTTTGACTGAATTCCAAGGAATAGTTTATGTATTTGACATTGGTTGCAAACTTCAAGAACCACTATAGATGCCATAGAAAACAAAGATATGTAAACTTTTTTGTACAGTTAGAGGAGAATTTAAGGTGTCTTACTTGCGCAGAGAGACAGTGAAGGGATCTGAATGTTTTGGGTCCCATCATGTTCCTCGCCAAGTTTTTCACTTTTGTCTGCACGAAAATCATGGCTTTTGAGACAATTTATGTTGCACTTAGAAAATGGTTCTGTAAGGATAAAGTCTGGAGAAACTATTGCCCCGCTCACAGTCTTGGTGCAATTCCTGTTACGGGCCTACAACCTGGGTCTGTATTACTGATAGGGCACGCAGCCCTGGTCTGCGCCACGGCGCACCTTTGACTGCTTGCACCTGACGCAGACCTAGCCAGTGCAACCTAGTCAGTGGTCTAAGTGGGGGAAAAAAAGTAGGGGAACTGTGGGCGGAGAATCAGAGGGCGGGAATAAACCGAAGTTGGGATCAGTGGCAGGAGTCAGAGGTGTGGCCAGAATACACAAAACATTCAAATTTTCTGTATTTGTTTGGCATTTCACTGACCAGTTACAGCTTATTATGTTATTTAATTCAACCAATAGATACACACGATTATTTAACGTTTAATATGAGTTATTGACATTCAAAGTCAGACAAGCGCAAGCTGGGCTAATTTTATCTTATTTATACTTTTACTTCCATGCCTAATTATGTGCTGGTGGGCTGTATTTTTATCCTTATTGTCATTTTCCCTGTTATGGATCTTCGAGGTGTGCTCATTCTTGTATGAAGTGTCGTATTACTCAATGGAGTGTATTCTATTTTATTGTAGAAATTAATTCTGAGTGGAGCAGGACTCTCGAGGATTAATAACTGTTTTATGGGTTTTTGCTACATTGTCATGAGATGGGAGATCTTAATTGATTTTATATCTATGTATTTTATGATTGTAGATTCGATTTGTTCTGCTTTGTTCTTTGCACTTTGATGGCTTTAATTAGCTGAATAAAGTTAATCATGACTGACTGACTGACTGGAGTTATTGACATTAAAATATATTCACAAAGTGGGATATGTTTCCAATCACAGAATGTCCCAAATACTCTTAAAAGTGGAAGCACACGTCATTTCTCTCTGAGCCATGGAGTTTCTTTCATCAGCACTTGTCCTCCCTTTTTCCACAAGAGCAGTTCAAATATGAATGGCAAAATATCCTGGTTTGCAAATGTTTACTATATAATTATGGCTCTGCCATATTTGCCACAGAATACATCATCTGCTGCATAATCTGGCAATTTTAACTAATTCATTGTTTGTAGCTCAAAGGGATCAAATGTTACTAAAAAAACATGTGATTTGTGTTGCTGCAAAGTGGAAGGCCCTTTGCAAAGGTTGACTGATCACCTTTCTCACTGCTGCATTTGTATTTTACACTGGTACTAAGGCAAAATCTTTCCAGAGACTGTTAGAATGTGAAAAATTAAAAAATAATAAAGTATCAGAAAATATACTGCATTACGCTGCAGCCTTTTTTTGCTGCATAATTTAGTCAAAACTGCGGCATCATTTTGTCCTCCTGTGCAGCATAATTCCAGTGGTCCCAAAGCAGGCAGCACATGTTGAAAGTGCTTGTACATGAAGCAGAGAGACTGTGAAGTTTGCAAACTTAGTTTGGTGTGCGTGCAAATCCTGCATTGCTGATCCCTGGTGAGTTACAGCTACTACTACTGAAACAAGGCCAATGGAGGTACCAATGGGTGAGGCGGACTGGCCTCAAGGGCAGGGGCGGCATTAGCGATGGTGGCTCCCTGTGCAACAATGTTTGTTGGTTCCCCTCAATGACCACCTCCACCACAGATTCCCTCACTACCACCCTTTAACAGTGCCCCTCAAGTCTCCATAACCACACTCTCTCTCAGATGGATTCAATTTGATTTACAGCGCCACTCATACCAGTGTAGGGTGTCAGAGCACTTTACATCACTCACATTACACAGAGACAATCAATTATACGTGTGTAAATCACTGTATAGGAAATGTTACATAAGACTAAGGACTACAAGGTGTAGGAGTCACATCATTCATTCTAGTAGGCAGTATAGTTTAATAGTCATTGATCAGGAGAAACACAAACTCAGAACACCCAACCATGGTATTATGTTTTAAATCCTCTTTAATAATCAGAATTGATTTCTATCCAAATAAACACTTTTTGCAACATTAGGATGATCAAAGAATGGGGAAAAACCATAACGCTCTAATTTATACCTTGCAGTTTGCATGCATCTCTTAGATGACAGTTAACAGCTCACTGTTCTAAGTTAGGATGTTACCTTATAAACTGCAAGTAACAAAAGGTTTCTCTGACAAAAGCAGTAACCCACTGACCTGTTTACATTATGTGCACTTTGTGATCTGCATGGTACATGATCTTTGAAGCAGGCACATTAACTCTCTGCGCTACCTCTCTAAGAGCAAAAACTTCTACTAGACAAAACTCTGACCTCTCCTTAGGTAGAACATTAATCACTGGCGTTATCATTACATTGTTGTTGTTGCTGACGCACCCACCCAAAGTCAGCGCCCGGTGCGGTCACACCGGCCGCACTGACCTAGAGCCGGCCCTTCTCAAGGGTCCTGAACCTCACTGTCACACTAGGGTGTGCTGCTTCATAGCCTGCCTACTAGACTGGAGGTGAACTTCAGTATGGATTGCAGTGGACAAGCCTTCAAGGTTAACCCACACATGCCACCGCTAGGGTCCATCTACTGGTACTAAGAAACCAGGGCTTTTAAGGCTTTGCGGGGACTTCGAAGGTCTAGCATGGTATTGTGTTCCCTCGGGAGAGTGGTCTGGTGGACAGGTCAAGAATGCTGAACCTGGTTCCGCAGATCCAAATTCGGCAGCTACGACTATAGTGCCATATCCTCTCCCCCACTGAACACCATACTGCCCCACTGAAAGAAACTCACACTTCCTTCAACTACAACCCAATTGTGCCCGCTATAAACACCTGGATGCGACTGTATTCAAACTATGCACTAAACAAGAGTAAAATGCTACCTAAAAAAAAAGTAACAACATCCTGGAAAGAGCAAACACTCATAGGGAATGCAAGATTAAGTATAGCATGTGAAATTGTAAGCAGGAACATCATGGTTACCTTAATGCTTTTACACTCATTAATCGGAAATCAGTGAGTGTTTTTGCCTGAAAAGTTAAGGGCAGGAAGGGACCCGTTTTAATGTCCATTGCTTATATCCTTAAAAGACGTAAGCAGTATGGTTTAAAGAGACCACATCTATGAACGCAGAACCGTGGTACACATTTTGTTTTCCAATCCACTCATCAATCAACATTGCAGTACCTCCAGGATTGGTGCACTTCCCCACCCGGGTAAAACAATGCTGTACAAAGAAAGACAAGAAAATAAAAGTCGCGCTTCACTGGTAAACTCTGTCAAGTGATGCTCATGTGTTTGGGTGTGAATCAAATCAATCTGGCCACTTTGCGACCACTCTGTCTTGCTTTTTTTTAGTTATTTAATTATTTTTCATATTTTGAACCTTTTATTACCCACGCATCACTTTGGAATAGAAAAATGTCAAAAAATAGACGACATGACATTTCCAGCAAAAGTGTTTTATCTTTTTTGGATCCATTTCACAGGGGAACAAATGAGCGAAAGGAGGAAATAGAGGGTGAGAACCATTTCTTGAAGTCCCGGTTTTCAGTGAGTGAGGAGGAGCAAGACAGAAGTGACACTGTCCTTGTCTTCCCTGGGAAGGAAGGAAGAGACAGAGTGCTTTTCCTTCTCTGCCCGCCCCGCCCGTCTCCGAACGCCAAGCCTTATCAATAGGACTTGACTATTTCTGCCGTCCGGGGACGCATGCTTAAAATAAAAAAAGTAGGGGGACGGAATCTATTGGATTAAAGAAGTAGGGGCACGCTGTGCCCTGCCGATCCCGCCCACTTCGACCACTGGACCTAGTAAAATGAATGAGCTGTCCTCAGCTCAGTAGTGAACTAGGGGGAATATTTACAAGGAAATTGCAGAGCGCGGAACTGCACCAAATTTGGCTGCGCCGCGCTCAGCCATTTCCAAAATGCAGGGAAGTGCCTTATTTACAACAATTCGATGCACCCCTTTGTTTTCCCTAGCGCTGACACTAAAAATAGCTGCTTAGCGCCAACGCAGGCCCCTTGCACTATACCTTGCACTATAGTGCAAGGGGCCTGCGTTGCAGGGAACGATTGTTTATGGGCAGGATGGTGTCCCTTCCTCCACATAAACAATCATTAATGGTGTTTTGCTCTTTCTATGTGTGCTGCAGAATACAGCACACATAGAAAAAACAAAAACTAGGAGAAATAAATGTATTTCTCCTTGTTGAGCCATTCTAATGCCTGCTATTGCATGGCGTTAGTTTCTGGCACTGCCTCAGATTTACAGATCCTTGTAAATCTGGGGCAGCGTCAAAAAGCAATGGGTGTGGCGATGGAACACCCACAGCAACACCCATTGCACGCCCCTTTCACCAAAGCGATGTATGTAAAGGGGCTGTATTTACAAGGCGGCGTTAAGCCACTCAAAGTGGGTTAGCGCTGATTTGTAAATATGGAGAAGGGCATAGCGCCACCAGAACATCGCTAAAAGTTACGTTCTGGTGGCGCTATCCTCTTTTAAATATACCCCTAGATCTTGCCCTAGAGGCAGTGCATCAATGAAAGGCGCTCTGGTTGTTTGAAGCCACGTGTCCTTTCACTGTGCAGGTGACAACTGGTTTGCACTTCAATGGGGCAGTCGGAAACTGCACCACCTGCAGGGGCTGTCTGGGTTGGACGAAAGCGCTGTCGTGTAGTTCCTAGGAGTCCCCCAGGACCCTCATATTTTGGATGACCTAAACTGAGGGCTTGGTGTCGCAGCTGCTTCCGGACACCCCCACAGGAAATGTCAGCCGTTAGACCAGCTAGCTCTACAGTGCCACTACCACCCCCCTGTATTCTACAGTGGTGTAGGTAGTCTCTGGTAACCACTGAACATGACAACCCTAATTTCTCAGGGATCGTGGAAAACAGTACAGTACTTTTCGCTCAGCCACTCGTGCTTGTTTTCTCTCAGAAAATACATAGGATGGCGATTAGGACATTTCAATAAGAATTTATTGGTCCTGCGACAGCCTGGTGCAAAACATATATGCTGCGACAATCAGGAGACAGAAGCATACAAAAGAGATTGCTAGTACCAATATAGTGAATAGTAGATACATTTCTACCATAGTGCTAATAGGATGAACAGAAACAGTTCAGATAAAAACAGTAGCACTTGCATATTCCTAAAATGCCCGCCCTAAGTAAATTGCCTAAATGTACCTAGCCTAACCTAGAGGTGTAGGTGTACATGCGTATAGATATGTGTATCTGTAGCCAAGAAAACCCTAGGGATGAACCAGCCCTTCACCTGATGGTTTAGAACGAAGGACCCCGTCTCTGCGTCGAGGATGACAACCCGCAAGGGATGTCAGACCGTTGTGTGTCGAAGATTCGGCATGCAGGACCCCCGTCTCAGTTTGGAATGAATTCTCCTCTAATTTGTAGGGTGGAGTGAGGGTCTTTTACACTAAAGTGGTCACTCCAGGGTTTTTTCTAGAATCGATATGTTTTTAAAACAACCATGGATGTTATGAAAACAATCATAATTGTTTTGAAAACAATCACCGATGCTTTTCTAAAAAAGTGTGATCATGCACAGCTGGCTGTTGGCAAAGGATGAAAAAGTGGTGACCCTTATACAGAATAAATCTGCCGTGCCTGGGGACATGTTTATGAAGATTGAGAGCCTGGTGTCGAAGAGACTGGAGCAAGCTATTACGTAAAAGGTCACCTTTTTCGAATCGTTATAGTCATGTGGATGGGATAATGTATGTAAAATGTGGTATACATGACAGGGCTATCCTAAAGGACATGACACCCACTCCTCATCAAAAGGTCAACAAGGTTAGCTAGGTAATGATAAAAAGGCATACAAATCACTTATAATAAAAATAATAAAAAGTATCTTTAAAAGCCTTAAAAAATTGTCCATAGAAAGAAAGTCATTTTTTCCCTAAAGAGGCGTTTCAAAAGGTCCTCTAAACTTGTAATATATATTGGTATTATTGCACTGAACACCTTGAAAGCCATAAAGCTCAGTTAGAGCTGAGAAGAAAAAATAAAACAAAGTCAGTTTCAACCTTCAATTTTAGTAAATGTTTAAAAAGTAGCCAAACGGTTCCCAGCACAGGAGAGGCCAGATTGTTTTAAGAATCCTGTGCTGAAGTCTCAACATCGCTGAGCATCATATCCGCAGATGGCAGTCCCTCAAGAACTTCCAGTATCATATCCAATGAGCAAAGGTGGTCATCTCTGGTTCCCACAGCAGCCGCCGGGGAAGAGTTAGATGCCTGCACGCCGGATACCGATGCCTGAACCTCTAAAGTAGAGCCAATATATCCATTCCAACAGGAGCAGAAGCATCCCTTGGAAGCTCTAGAAATGCCGTCATCAACATGGGAATACGCTGTGGACAACTGCACGTGTGGGCCTGCAAAGGCGCCAGTAGCGCTTCTATGTCCAGCTGCGCAACCGATGGAAGTGTCAGACACAGGTCCAACAGGCAGCCAAATCCACAGAAGAGACAGTCGAACACAGGAAGGACACAGTCTAGCCAGACCGGTCTGAAAGACAGGAACCAATGCTCACTCAGCTCTCGAAGCTGAGGTGTAGTCAGGTAGAAAACCATGCGCTCACGACAATGTCGTTCCAGCAGTGTTCTCTACATTTCGTGAGGGATTGCGACGTCCATTGCAAAGCAAGAGTATTAAAATCAGGATGCCCGCTACCGAAAGCAGGACCAAAGGAAGCCCTCCAAAAATGCTTCCAAGTACGGAGTGTATGAAGGCTGGTATTACTCCGAAGATGGTCTGAAATGTGGTTAAGAGACTTGATACAAGTCGCTTAAGTAAGTGTACGATCCCACTCGTATCAGACATGTTAAAGATACGATGAACCATTTCTCCGAAATGGATCGGGAAGTTCGGACGGGCCAGAGTCTGTATTTCTGCTGAAGACCTTACAACCTGGAGATCAAAAGTCTCTCGGGCTGAAGTTAAGGCCACATTTTGTTGAAACAACATGGCTTTCAGTCTGCTCAGTGAATCAAACCTTATACTGGAAACATTTAATGAAGGCCACAGTGGTGCCTCCCTAACTGTGCGAGCCGGGGTAAACAATACTTGCTTACAGCAAACAACCCTGAAGTTTACTATGACTAGATATGCGATGCCTGGCGTCATTCCACAACAGCCTTGATCATTCAGCACTAAATAACTTCCATTCGAAAGTAATTAAAAAACTGGATGAATCACGGCAGATGGAGAGCCTTTCAAGTAGCATGATAAGTTCGTTTTAGACGCATTACACGTTCCATGAAGCAACACTTCTTTGCACACTAAAGACCCACTTAAAGCCTTCCCGCAGTCTTTACCACTTAAGAAAACTTCAGTGTGCTTATTTCTGTACCTATATTTGTACAGTTAACTCCTAGGGTTCCTGTATGAACCCTTCACCCAATGCTTCATACCTGCCTGCTTGGATGTATCTAAGGCAGTATTGGAACTGAAATGTTGTGATTGGCAGTGTGACATAGCCACAAATTAACCATTCTGTAGATGGTGACTCTGCTACAGTGAAAGGTAACTTCTCTAATTTCTCAATGAGCAGCATGGTGTACTTTGCATCTCTGTGTGCCATAGTCAACTGTCTGTCGGTCAGATTGTAAACCGAAAATAAACTTGTGCTGTTAATGTATCACCATGGCACGTGGTCTGAATGCATTGATTGGAGTCTCCAGCTTAAAAGCATAATGGAGCGCAATTGAGATTGCCCATGCTGTAGAATAGACAAATCTTGTTCCATTATGACAATTGCCGAGGACACAATGTTGCTCAGTGAATAAGTATGTGAAGAAAGTGTGGTCATACCATTGTCTACCACAGACAGGGCCCTTTCTATGTTAATCCTATCAATTTCACGTAATCTCTCAGCAGCATCCTGTTGGGAAAGTTTCCATAGTTCATTATAGATGGCATACAAGAAGCGTTTCTTACGCGGTTTCTTGGGACCTAACAAGAAATCCCTAAGATCCATGTTGTCTGCTAGAAGGGACACGTGCTGTTTCACCTGTTGTAGTGTTGAGGTTTTTAGCCATTCTAGGCACAGCTTCCCAACACTATAAGAAGTCATTACCCCTGGGTCGTCTGTGTGTACATAGCGTGGGTCAAGCCTATGGATACTAAACCCTCTGGTGGTACCCTTGAATCTTGCATGACACCTATTTGTGTCGACAGGCCAAACCAACCATACCTTCCAATTGGGAGCTGAAGAATTGCATGTACCATTCTGTATTATTGTACCCAGCATTTCCTCACTTATCAGTGTGTCATTCGATATACCTGCAATAGGTATGGGTAAGGGGATGCGTGGTGTTTTCAGGTCTAAGTTTTGCAAACCCGTAGCAGGTAGTTTGTTGCATTGTTCTGTTCAGGAATATTATCTGTAACAGTGTTAGGCAAGCTCTAAATAAAGCCTCTGTTCCCTGAACCTGCCAATCTTTCGTCCCCAGATGGATTTTATGTCTATCGTGTCCCTCCAATAGTCGAAACCTTGTATAGACAGTTGGGAGATGAAAGGTTCTGAATAAATGAGCTTGTTGTTTGTCAGCATTGTTTTCCTTGCAGTTGCATTAGTCTGTACCAACTTATAGTAGTATGACATTGGGTCTGATGTATTGAACCCAGAAAAGTATGCAAATTTCTGTGTCAATGTGGCAGAAATACCTTTTGGTGTCGTCGGGCAATGTTCTCATTTATGGTACGTGTTTACAGTGCGTGGAACACTAGCTCTGTGCAAAAAGTGATGACCATAATGCTGATAACAAAACATACTATCGTAGTCAGGTGTATCTTCATACAATTCCCTGTAAGAAAATGCAGCAGATTGTTCTAAATCTGAAAGCATAGTACTTACAGTCTCAATGTCCCAATCATCAGAGAGTGTACTCGTGGTAATGAAATCATTCATTGCAATTTTAAACACGTGTGGAATTTTCAAATTTTCAGTAGAACCAAACACATCATATGAAACTCTATCCCAAACTATACCATCGGGTACTGGAATTGCTGTAATGTTCACTAGGGATGAGTCTCTTTGTTCACGGTGTGATGACGTAAGTGGTTTCAAGACTAAGTTCACAGGTTCTACTACAGAGCGTTGTGGGAGGTAATGTCCATTCAGTAGTAGGAAAAAGACAGTTACTATGCCAATCCAAATTAACAGGAACAGGATCCCTAATGCAAACCAAAGATGCAGCCAAGGGGACACAAAGGAAGTCTTTTTCAGCCAGAGATAGAATTGTCTAAATTGTTCTTTTTTAGAGATGGGTGGCGTTTGCTCAGGTTCACTTGGATCTGAAGAAAAGTCATCGAAGTTGATGAAGTAGCCATACGCAGTTCGATCTATCTTTGGGAGCTCAGCCGTGTTTGTAGAACTGGCAGTTGCTTCTTGTGAAGACACGTTGATGTAAAGTTCATTGTTGGGCCCAATTGCAATTTGAGTTTCAGTAGTATCTTGGTGTTGTTCCTTTTGAACTGGTGTGATTCGTACTCCATTATTAGCTACTCCGGCATCTTGCAGAGGAGTCTTGGAACGTTATTAGTCTTTCCATCTAAACTTCCTGTATAATAGCGAGAGGAGATCTGTGGCTACTCAGGATTCCACGCGGCCTGCTGTTGAGAATCAGCAACATAGTGTGGTTTGATCAGATCAATGGAGACAAATCTTTTATCTTTTCGGCCCGCAAGAGGCGGATGAAGTACTGTTCTAATTCCTTGAACCGCCAGGACAGGTACAGGTGTTCTGTAGGATGGCCCAAACTCCTTCTTGTCCACGATCTTTTCTCCGACCAGGTCCCCAACCTTCGGGACCCAGACAGATCTTGCCGAAACCGGTTTCACTTCCCCAGTGGTGGTGTGTTTTACTTGGACATTGCTTTGTAATGCTCGGAATTCATTGAGTATCTGTAAAACAGCCAAACGATCATTCAACTCAAATGGTTTTACATCCGCCACTGTGCTGGCATAATCAAGGTCAGGTACCCACATTCTTATCCCAAACAGGATCTCATAGGGGGTACGTCCTCCCAAGGATTTTCTTGGCATATTGTTCAGTGCCCTCTGGACCCCATATAGGTGATAGACACAACTACCGCCCGCACCTATTACCCTAGCTGTTAAGGATTGCTTTAGGTCCCGGTTTTTCCTCTCCACCACCCAATTTCCCTCGGGATGGTAGGGGGAGGAGTACCGCAAGGCCACGCCCATACTTTCCATGGCTTCCTTGTAAGCCCGAGAGCTAAACGCAGGGCTACGGTTGGAATGTAACATGCCAATTGCGTATGTCCTGATAAAGACTCACAAATCCTTTATAACAGTTTGAGCGTCAGCCGAGCGCTGCGGCCAAACCCATAGAAATCTAAAGCATGAATCCACTGCCACCAAGATGTACTTGTAAGCCCCGTCTGAATTTAAGGGGCTGTAGTGATCCAAATAGACACATGTGAGAGGTCTGTCTGAAATGAGTAATGGTGTTTGTGGTGGCCGTGCTACAGTGGAACCTTTCATATGCTGACAGATGTCACACTTTAAAACATAAGCCTTTGTTTGTTTAGACAAACTCAGCCACCAGAATCCCTGCTTCAGTATCAAAACTGTAGCAGTGACTCCTGCGTGTGCAGAGCCCAGACCTTCGTGTGCAGCTAGAATTAAACCTAAACTGCGATCAGTGTTTGGTATAACTCTATCCCCCACTCCTGGAATTTGAGCATACAGTGTGTTTTGCGCATCTAATTTTTAGGAATATTTGAGTGGAAAGCCCTTTGGAACGGCAGAGTCGTTCTTTGAGGCGTTGACAGCTATCAGTATGTCTCCGTCTATCCTCATGCTAGAACGAGTGATTGCAGCAAAGGCAGCAGTTCGCACTGTAGCCTTGTCGGCTTCATCAGCCAGTGAATTCCCTTCAACGTGTATGCCAACACGCTGGTGACTCAATGTATGAATAACTTGAGCCCGTGGCAGGCATGCTTTCAGCTTTGCCACTTGTTCCCATAACAATTTATGTTTAATTGTGCAACCCTTGGAGTCTCTAAACCCATTCTGGCTCCAGTAATGAAGATATTCATTGTAAGACTGCACACAGTAAAATGAATCGCACACTATCAGTGTGGGGAATTCCTGATCCGTATACTGTAATGCCAATATCAGGGCTTTCAGCTCTGCCAACTGCGCTGTACAATCTCCTAGAGATTGCGTAGTCGTATTGCTGTGTTGGAACCTACCGTCCCGCATACGTCCTTTCACTATAGCACATGCAGCGTTCTACTGTTGTTTACTTCCTATGGCAGGCTGGGCAGATCCATCAGTATAGATGATGTATTCATATTTCTCTAGAGGCAAGATTTCATTCGGGAGAGGGTATTCTAGTTCGTACTGCAGGAACGCTTGCGTTTTTAATGTAGAATCGTATCTGTAATCTACATCTGCTGCAGTGAGACAATTAGCCCATTGAATTCATCGCGGATGTAGTGCTTTCGCATTTGGAATGCTTGCTTTGGTAACAGCTTCTAAAGTTGGTACCGGGGTAACAACGATTATGCGTTTCCCCTGTGCTAGTGCTCTTTCTCTCACTACAGCAGTCTGTACTGCGGTCAATATTTTTTCAGTTGCCGCAAATCGCATTTCAGCATTTGTGTATAAATGTGATTTGTATGCAATTGGAACTGTCTCACCTTCATTGAACGTGAGGTGAGTATATCCTGATAATCCAGGGACGAGCTGGATCACCAAGTTTGTAGTATTCACACATGTGTGTAAATGTTTAGATGCTATCATGTCAGCCTGAATTGAACTTAGAGTATCTGTGTGTTGTTGTGTCCACTGGTCTGATTAACTTGTAGAAAGGTTTTACTCTTTCTGCGTAATCTAGAATGTCTGTTTTTTCAAAATGTAGAAATATTAAAATGGATTGCAAACCTTTGAAAGGCTTAAGAGCTTAAGATCAGCGTGCATTTTTCAAAAAAAGTTGGCTGCCCGGCTCTTGCCTTCACTTGATAGCTCATAACCCAAAAACAGGACATTGAGATGGGCAATTTTAGATTTCTTGAATTTAAATTTGTAGCCCAAATTGGTGAATCAAACAATTATGTTGTTCACCCTGCTCAAGTGTTCAAGTAATTAATCGTCCATCAGAGAGATGTCATCTACGTAGGACACAGCCTCCTCATCGCAAGTTTGTAATATTTCTGACACTCTTGCCGAGAATAGCCCCTGGCTGTTCTTATACCCTTGAGGCAAACAACAAACATTTCGCTGAGTGCCGAGCGCAGAATATGCTGTCAAATATCTGCTTTCTGGAGCTATATTTTGGCAGAAGAATCCATTTGAGATATCTAATGTTGTTTTGCATTTTTTCCGCACAATGTTATTCATTAATGTGGCACTGTGTGCATTCTGAACTGCAAATGTTCGTGTGCATGTGTTTAAATGTCGGTAATCTAAAACTAGACGATATGTATTGTCGGGTTTCATTACTGGAAACAGGATTATTCATGGGGGAGATGCACCTTTCAATTACACCTTGGTATTCGAGTTGGTCTAAGATTTCTTTGACCTGTCTTTTTGCATCGTTTTTATAGGGTACTGTCTCTGTGGATTTGGAGTAGATTTTAATGCAACTTCGTGGTGGGTAGACTTCACGTCCCACCCTACATGGTTGCGGTATAATGCCAGAGCTAGCGCTAGCGCCCACTCCTGCGTGTATGAATGTTGTAAAGATTCTGGAACGAGGTCGGACAAAGCAGGTAAAACAACGCTTTCCCCTTTTGGGCAATCCATCACAAACTCAGGCGGTCAATCTCTTTCTGCTAGCAGTATGTCATATCCAAATGTTAAGTTCTCCCAAAAGAGAGCTTTAACCTTTCTTGAGATGTCCCCCTATCTTTGTAGCGTAATTTCATACAATCAATGCAGGACACTAACTCTGGTATCAGGTGTTTCCACTGCGATGTGCTCATTCAATACTGCTGACACCAGAAAATCCTTCAGGTTCTGGTGAGCTATTGTTACTTCTGCCGCGCTGTCTAACATCGTCAGAGCCCATAACATGTTCAGAAGCTGAGTCCTCAACCTGGGCATTTCTAATTTTTAAGCCAGCTACTTTCTTCTTTTTGAATTGAAGTTTTGCTTTAGGTTGCTCTTCCTGTTTGGTAATATAATCTGAAGTGCAATGTGTTTCCCTTTTTGTCTTTGGTCGATCGTCAGTCTTTTGTTCTGATCGCCCATTCTTCTCTGAGTTTTTTGATGAACCCTGGAAGGAACGTAAGGAACCTGTATCAGTGTCCTGATACCTATCAGGTTTTTTAATGATATCACGATTCCTAAGGTTGTACCTCTTTTCAGAGGACTCCCGTTGTGTCTGTACAGCCTGACTATGTCTTTGTATATTTTACATACTTCATCCACTAGTAGTGTTTCTATCTTGGGATTGTGGAGTGTATGTCGCTAAAACCGACCAGGACGCGCCTTCTATGCTAAGTGGACCGAGTCTCACTGCAGATGCTGTCTGTGGGAGGGCACCTTTAAATCAGCTTTTATGTTGCTGGTAAGTTAACGGGATTTCAATGTCTTCGTATGGAATGTATCCTTCCGGTGGTTCAACTACAATGTATGTGTGGAACAATTTAGTCACCGGACCTGCAGATGTGAACTGAACCCAAGAATAGAATACTTCTGATCAGAACACCTTGTGTGCCTCAATCACGAAGGTAACACAGCCACCAGTTGCTGGTACGCCGTGTTCTAACAATTTCATAATAATTGTATGTTTGCAGTTTTCTGTAACGTTAAGAGCGTTTGCAACTTCGTCTTCCTCCGAGCTACTCGCAGGCTCCGTCATTTTTAAAAAAGAAGAGTAAATTTAACAGGTGGGGTTTTGCACAATGTGAGGAACTGTTTATCCTTACAAGCTTGCTAAACCTTCCACCAATACACAGAGTATGTCTACTCAGCTGAGGTGGATTTCCCCTTCACACTTCAGACGTCTCTGAAAAGGTGTGAGTAGGGCTCTCTGAAAAAGCATGACTGAACTACTCAGATTCTTACTGTTAATATAAGAACCAATCCAACGTTGGGCGCCATGCCATGTAGTTCCTAGGAGTCCCCCAGGACCTGCGCGTTTTGGATGACCTAAACTGAGGGCTTGCTGTCCCAACCGCTTCTGGACACCCCCACAGGATATGTCAGCCGTTAGACCAGCTAGCTCTACAGTGCCACTACCACCCCCCTGTATTCTACAGTGGTGTAGGTAGTCTCTGGCAACCACTGAATATGACAACCCTGATTCCTCAGGGATCGTGGAAAACAGTACAGTACGTTTCGCTCAGACACTGGTGCTTGCTTACTTTCAGAAAATACACAGGATGGCGATTAGGACGTTTCAATAAGAATGTATTGGTCCAGCGACAGCCTGGTGTAAAACATATGTGCTGCGACAATCAGGAGACAGAAGCATGCAAAAGAGATTGCTAGTACCAATATTGTGATTAGTAGATACATTTCTTCCATAGTGCAAACAAGATGAACAGGAACAGTTCAGATAAAAACAGTAGCACTTGCATATTTCTAAAATGCACGCCCTACGTAATTTGCCTAAATGTACCTAGCCTAACCTAGAGGTGTAGGTGTATATGTGTATAGATATGTGTATCTGTAGCCAAGAAACTCCCAGAGATGAACCAGCCCCTCACCTGATGATTTAGAACGAAGGACCCCGTCTCTACGTCGAGGATGACAACCCGCAAGGGATGTCAGACCGTTGTGTGTCGAAGATTCGGCATGCAGGACCCCCATCTCAGCTTGGAAGGAATTATCCTCTAATTTGTAGGGGGGAGTGAGGGTGTTTTATACTAAAGTGGTCACTCCAGGGTTTTTTCTAGAATCAATATGTTGGATGTTTTGAAAACAATCATAAATGTTTTGAAAACAATCATCGATGCTTTTCTAAACAAGTGTGATCATGCACAGCTGGCTGTTGGCCAAGGATGAAAAAAGTGGTGACCCTTATACAGAATAAATCTGCCGTGCCTGGGGACATGTTTATGTATGTCAGGTACAGGAATTCAGATAGAAGATTGAGAGCCTGGTGTCGAAGAGACAGCAGCAAGCTATTAGGTAAAAGGTCACCTGTTTAGAATCGTTATAGTCGTGTGGATGGGATAATGTATTGTAAAATGGGGTGTTCATGACAGGGCTATCCTAAAGGACATGACAGCGCCCCATTCCAACTTCCAAGGGGTACCATCAGGGGGCGCACTGACTGTGCCACCTCTTTGTGGCATATAGTCAGGGCAATCCTTGACAGCTGCTCTGCCTCTGCACCAACATCTACAATATGGCGCTGGTGCACAGTTAAGTGTTTCCTCATTTGCATAGGGCCACAACCCCATGCAAATGAGGGAAAGATCCTTGAGTTTGCGCTGGTGCTGCATATGTGCCAATGCAAGATATGTTACAGAAGGGGGTGTTCAAGCTTCTGCAGCCCCTTCTGTAATATCTAAGTGTCCAGGGGGTACAGAAAGCCACCACACAAGCCCATTGTGCCTATTAGTGTAATACGGCCCCTGGCAGCAAAGTGCTGCCCTGATAATGTTACTCACACAATGTTGGCCACAGAAAACCTGTTGGAAAGTGTGTGTGTGTGTGTGTGTAAATAGCTTTAAAAACAAGTTTCTACCCCTCAGAGTGGAGGAAAACATGCAATTTTCCTATCATTTTGCATTCTGAGGTCCAGTACTCAGATTTAGGTGCAGATTGTGCATCTGGTAGATACAGATACACAGACTAAGGGCCTCATTTATAGTATTTTGGCGTAGAGCAGCGCAGCAAGGCACCTTGCTGTGCTGCCCTACGCTAAAGTGAAAGGGCAGGAATGAACTGTATTTAAGCAATACAGTGTATTCCTGTCTTTTCTGCCTGTGCTGGTGCCATTTCGGTAGCCTAGCGCCAATGTAGACACCCATGCACCATGGTGCTGGGGTGCCTCCATTGCAGGCAGGGTTGGTTTTGTGCAGGAAGGTTCACAAACACAATCCTAAGAGGCGTTTTCCTCTTTTTATATGTGCTGCAAAATGCAGCACACATGGAAAGAAGAAAACAACGAGGAGAAATGAAGTTATTTCTCCTCGTTATGCCTCACCTCTGGAGGAGTATGGATTTACTGCTTCCCCAGGTTTACATGTTTATGTAGATCTGGGGCAGTATCAAATTCCATGGGTGTTGTATGAGAAAACCCCCCGTAATGCCCATGGAACGCCTCACGGGTGCAGAGTAAGGCGATGCAGAGATTTGCGCTGCGTCACCTTACTTATGATTTTTGAGAACCCTCAAAGCCACGCAAGGTGGCTTTGCGTGGCTTCATAAATCTTCATGAGAGCCCTGCCTCACGTATGTACCACTTTACTTGGTGCAAATGTGATGCAGGGCTCTCATAAATAAGCCCCTCAGGGGCTTATTTACAAGCCCAGTGCGCCACCAGAACGTCACTTTCTGGCAGTGTACTGGGCTTGCCCATATCTATGAGGCCACGTAAAGCCACCCTGCGTGGATTTTCATGGCCTCGTAAATATGGTGTGAGGCAACGCAGCGCAAGTCGCTGAATTGCCTCACACTGCAATGGGGAGGCAATTGGGTGTTCACTGCAGCATTAAACATTCCACCTCACAGCCACTTGTTGGAGTTTATTGAATCAATATAAAAATAATTCCAATATTCTTACTTCAGGTAAAAAGATTTATACAGAGATGGTCGTAGTCAAAAAAGTCTTGCAACTACACCTTGATACAGATGCAAAAGCACTGATGTAGATATACGTATTTTGGAAATTCATAAACATTCCAGTATGTATCTAGAAAGCTGCATCAGTGACTGCTTTCCAAGAAAGTTATGGGGAAAGTCGTGGGACATTTTTTGATGTTGGTATTTCCATAATAGGAAATTGTATGCACAGTAGAAGTGCACAGTGGGGCAAGCCAGCATCCATGTGCACAAGATAGGGAAACCATTAACTCCTAACGAGAAACCCTTACACATGCACTGCGGAAAGGTTTGGAGTTTTTCCATTTCCCTTGACACCCTGGAATGGGATTTATTTATTCACTTTTCTGGAGAGAATATTTTGCCCTTTCCAGTTTTGCTCACAGTGTCCCATTTGCAGTTGTTCACAAACGTGCAAGACTATTCACGCCTTATGACACCCAGGGGCATATATACAAGGGGATTGTGCCACGCAGCATCTCTTTTTTCGACGTTCCGGTGGCACAATGCCCTGCACCAGATTTACAAAGCGGCGTTAAGCCACTTTGCATGGCTTAATACCGCTTTGTAAATATGGTACCTTTTCACGCAGGTATCTGTGTGAAAGGGGTGTGCAGTGGGTGTTGCTGTGGGCGTTTCATCACAACATCCATTGCTTTGTCTGGAAGGTTGTTGGAAGTTAAGATGGTTGATGTATGACAGTCCCTGGTCGTGGAGGGCCTTGTAGGTGAATATCAGTATCTTGAATTGGCAGCTCTTCTGGACAGGTAGCCAGTGGAGGTTCCGGAGGTGGGGGGTGATATGGGTCCGTTTGGGGAGGTTGAGGATGAGTCTGGCAGCTGAGTTCCGTATTTCCTGGAGTCTCTTGAGGAGTTGGGTGGAGATTCCAGCCAGCATGGAGCGCATTTCCTTATTCCAGCCAGTTGGTGACAAGGGCTTGAGTGACAATTATTCTGGTGTTGATGCGGATCCATCTGAAGAGCTTTCGAAGCATGCGGAGGTTGTGGAAGCAGGCAGAGGAGACTGCGTTGATCTGGTGTTTCATGATGAGTTTACTTTCCAGGATGATGCCGAGGTTGCAGGCGTGGTTTGACGGGCCATCAGTTGTCGTTTCACGAGGTGGTATTGTTTCCAAAGATCAAGACTTCCGTCTTGTCCGTGTTAAGCTTCAGGCAGTTGCTCTTCATCCCGTCAGCAACACTTGTCATGGAGTTGTGGAAGTTGGTTCTAGTGATGGGGGGGTGTTCCTCCGTGAGCAAGAGGATGAGCTGGGTGTTGTTTGCGTAGGATGTGATGTTGAGGCCATGGGTTCTGATGATGTCAGCCAGCGGTTTCATGTAGGTGTTGAACTGGGTGGGTCTCAGGGATGAACTTTGAGGGATGCTGCAGATGATGCCCTTGGGATACGAGGTGAATGGTGGTAGGTGGACTCTCTGGGTACATCTTGTAAGGAAGGATACGATCCATTAGAGTGCGTCTCCATGGGTCCCGACATGGTGGAGTCCCTTGATGAGGGTGTGGTGAGATACGGTTATTGAACGCAGCTGAGAGGTTGAAGAGGATCAGGGCTGCTGTTTCAACCTGGTGAAGAAGAGTTCTGATGTCGTAGGTAGCAGTGATCAGGGTGGTCTTGTTACTGTGATTGGCACAGAATCCAGATTGGGAGGCCTCCAGCATGTTGTTTCTCTCCAGGTGTTCAGTGAGCTGGTGGTTGATGGCCTTCTCTGCACTTTAGCAGGGGAAGGGAGCAGTGAGATGGGACAGTAGTTCTTGAGTTTGCTGGGGTAGGCGAGGGTTTCTTGAGGACGGGTCTGACCTCTGCGTCTTTCCATCCATCGGAGAAGGCCACCTTGGTGATGGATGTGTTGAGAATAGAGGTGAGTTCACTGCTGATTTCTGTGCTCCCAAGATTGAAGACGTGGTAGGGGCAGGAGTGGTTGGGTGCTCCAGAGTGGATGGATTTTACATGGCTGTGGTGTTCTGTGTGGTGAGTAGTTCCCATGTGGTAAGTGGGTGGTTGTGGGTGGTGTCCGTTGGTGTGAGGAGGTTGTGGAGGTCGGTGGGTTGGGGTTAGAAGTTTCTGTAGATGGTAGATATCTTGTTATGGAAGTAGTTCATCAGGGTGTCGCAAATTTCATGGGAAGGGGGATCATGTTCTCGGTGGGCTGAGGGGCAGGAGAACTCTCTTACCATGCTGAAGAGTTCCTTGCTATGGTTCATGCCTGCTTCGATGTTTTCTGCCATGGCATCTCTTTTCGTGTCCTTGAGGTATTGGTGGTATCTGTTGAGGACTGACTTGAAAGTGGCTCGGTCTGTCTGGTCTCTGCTGGTGCACCTTCTTCTTTCCAGTTGTGTGAAGTTGCGTTTAACAGTCCTGAGTTTTGGTGTGTGCCAGATGGCTTGTTTGGTGGATCTGCTGGTATTGGCTGGTTTCACTGGGGGTGACTCAGTCGGCTCCATTGGTGATCCAGATGGAGACATTCTGACCAGCCTGTTCCAAGTTGGCTGCAGCGTCGTGCTGGGTGGTGTTGAGGGTGTCCGTCTATTGGGTCTCTGTCACTTTGTTCCAGCTGTGGTGGGAGGAGCTTGGGGACCTAATGGTGGTGCCCGGGGATCCTGTGATGTTGAAATGGACGATGGCGTGGTCGTTCCAGGTGAGTTCGGTGGCATGACTGTACTTGACTCTGTCACTGGCAGTGAAGATCAGGTTCTGCGTCTGTCCTGCACTGTGTGTGGGGTTGGTGACCAGTTGGATGAGGCCGATGTTGCTCATGCTTTCCAGGAGGTTAGTGATGTAGGTGTCTTTGTGGAAGTTGAGGTCACCTTGAAAGATGTAGTGCTTGGAGTGAATAGCAAGAGGGACGATGAATTCAGGAATGGCATCGCAGTAGCCAGGGCCTGGTCCTGGGGGTCTGTAGGTGAGGGTGCCTCTGATGGTCATCCTGCCATCGGTTTGGAGTTGGAATGAGGTGTTCCATGATTGGTGTGATTTCGTCTTTGGTGGTGGTGCAACTGAGTGTTTCCTTGTGGAATAATTTCTTCATCCCTTTGTAGGTCCTGTAAATTGCTTGAAGGTTCTTTGAACCATATCATTTGAGGATGAGAAGCTGCATTCATTTTGGCACAAGTACTGAATGTTTTCAATCCAAAATAGAAATAATTATTTAAAAATCCTAAACATTAGTTCAGTTCCATGGTTCTTCTTCATTCTTATTACTGAGAAAATGTCAGCCTTTATGGGCAAGAAGAGCTTTCTTGGGGGTCCAGAAATCAATATTTAGAAAATGGAAAGAGTGTATATTGCCTCCAGTATTTATTTCATGTTCTGTTTTTTTGTGTTATTAGAGCATTCTGAAATATAGCCCGGTCAACATTTAGGTTACATGACAATAGTAACATTGAGTACTTTGTTAATTAATCTTCTTGATAAATACATCCGAAGTTTCCTATTTTTGTATTTATAAACTCAATAAATATTGAGCTTGAAAATGTCCTTGACCATCCCTGTGACTTCACAATACCATCTAAAACAGATTGCGAAAGCTGTCAGCAGTACTCATCAGAAAATAACAACTTCTTAAACGTTTTGAAAACCTCTAATGTTCAATTGGGATTTTTTCTCAGGTGAAGTTTTTGTGGTATGAGCATTTAAGTTTCAATAGTCCAACAATTAATGATACAGGTGGATCCTAATCAGTCAACGTTTCTATCCCTCAAAATAAATCACACAGTGTCTTTTCCAGGACAACAAGGAGGTAGCAACCTACAAAGGAAGATATGAGAGCTATCAGTGATTCCCTTCAATGTACAACAAAATGCTATGAATATATCCTTAAGGGGACTGAACAATCTGGCCCGTATTCGTTCATGTTATGTATTCCTCCTGAATGTATGAATTGAACACAATCATGTTTTCAGGAGGAATGATCATTTACACATTTTGTTGTACATTGAAGGGAATCACTGATAGTTCCTGTATCTTCCTTTGTGGGTTTTCAAGAAATTAGTCTCTGTCTGATGGGCGGGGACCCTTTGTACATATTGTAAATATTGTCAGTGTAATATATGTTTGTTTCTGTATGGCTAACCTAATTACGCTTGAACTGCGCCGTCACTTGGAGCACCTGCATTGGTTTTGACTACTTTGGTTACCCTTTGACCTGTTTGTTATGATACTTGTATATTGTAATACAAAGCATCAAGCGTCATTTGTGTTGATTCTTCTTTCATGTATGATCATTTCGGTCATGTATCAATCAAGGATTGAATTATTCCTAGATAAATACTGTTCTATATGTGATTGATTATCCTTCTTCTTTGGAATACTGGGTGCCCTGTAGTTTCGATGTATTATCATTATATGATTGTCCAAAATTTAGGGGCATATTATCTAGGAGATGCGATAATTATCGCAAATCGCGCTTAGCGCGATTTACTCTTGCTGGATTACATCGCTGTGTTAGCGACGTATCATCAACGTTTTGCTAACAGGCGATGTAATTCCAGCAATAGAGGCTGCTTCTCAGGAATAGCGCGTGAAATCCAGCGATGATTTCACAGCGCTAAGGAGAAGCTTGCTGATAGGGGAGTGTGGACCTAACCTGGCAATCCACCTCCCATTATCAGTATGCCTAAGTCACTTTCAAAGCAGGCGTTACATTCCTGCGATAACCGCGGTTAGCGCGGTTAATATTATCGCTTCGCGGGTCTGCTGCATGGCTTGCTAATATCGCGAAGCTGTGTTAGCGAGGATTCCCATGTTGTTTAACAAAGGAACGCCTACTTTGCATGTCATTAGCGATATTGATCACAGACATGCAAAGTCGAAAAGAAACACGCGCTAACGCTTGTTAGCGTGTCCTTGATGATATTGAGATTAAAAAATCGCCGCTTTTTCGGCGCTATGTGCCGAAAAAGCAGCGATATCTCTCTTGATGATATGCCCCTTAGAGTTTAAGCAACTTTAAATTCTTTTTCATATGCCACTCGTTATGCCTTTATTGGAAATAGTGGCAGGAGAGGTTAACTATTATTTTACCCAGTCATTCCCTCCCTTTCCACAAGGGAATCAAAACACAAAGGAAAAATCAGTCAATCCTCATCAAATGTTTTCAGAAACTTTGCTCAAGGAATGTTTTAATGGAAATCCAAAACAAATTTTAAAAAGTAACTTTTTTCTTGTGTTCATAATGCACTGTTCTCAATAGATGTCTTCAAATTCAACTTATTATACTCCCTAGAATCATACTCTGGTAATAATTTAAATTCAGTCAGTCTCAGATATTCGGACTAGTAAAATTCCATACATTTCAGAATGAAATTACAACAGAATATTCAAACCTTTAAAGGAAGAGAAAACGCAAACACCCTTTATTACCCCGCACTTCAAAATCTAGTTCTCAGATAGAAACCCAAACTACCTTTCTCCAAGGACAATAATTCACAATGGGTCAACTCCCAACCCAGAAGAAAGCATTAATGTACCTGTCATCGTAAAGAGTGTTGCATGCCTCACTAAATTGTGTTGTGTTGTCTGAGCTATCTTTAGTAAATGAGGGCCTTAGACTGCACCAGAAAAATATTAGCCACATTTTACTGAAAGGGGGTGCTGCCTCTGTGTAAAACACATTTAAATGAATGGATGTTCAGTGATGGAGTGCAGCTTACCAGATTTGAGGGCATCCATGGGCTGGCTTTCAAGTGGAAATCGTCGAAATAGCAATATCACTATTTTAGATGGAGAAGGCCTCAAGCAAGTGAGGGCTCGGATAGTGTGAACTGACACAACTTAAAAATATATTTTACTCGTTAGAAAGGGTTGGGCTGACAGGTACAATAGTTTTCAGTTAGACCAGACCTTTTGCTACCTTGTGTAAAAGGAAGGAACTGGTAAATATGTAACAGCTGAAATATATCTGTGCACTGAAGAGAGAGAGTATGCGTGTGTTTGTGTGTGTGTGAGAGAGAGAAAGAGAGAGAGAGAAAGAAACAATGCCTTCAGCCCAATAGGGTAACCTTTTGGCCTAATTACCAAAGTGAAGTAGAATGTTTCATCATGTTCACTCCAGAATCCTCAAACATATTTGACATAGTCTGAAAAACATACAGTTATCCAGTAGGAAAGTAGTTTTAAATAGTTTAATTTAGCATCTGAAATAAAGTAAGACACTGGGGAAGGTAGGTACTTCATTTAATAGGTGTCGCGTACATCAGCTCCCAGGCAGCAACTGCCAGAGATAGAACATTCTGTGTTCCACGCAGGGAACAGTGCCACGAGGCATACAGAAGGCAGAGGCGTTCTACATTCTCCCCAGATCCCCACACACCTCCCTTACTACACAATAAAGAACAAAAAGGAAGAGAAAGTAAGGAAAACAAATAATAACAAGATAGAGAGAAAACAAGATAGAATAACAAAGAAACACAGCATGATCAATGCATAACATAGTCTTGAAACCTAACGGGAGTAGACCTTGCTCTGAAAGAACATCTTTTGGAAGAAGAGTAGTCTGGGCGAACATTCCTGGAAGAAGGAACAACATTAGCAGAAGAACAACCTGAACGAACAGGAGTTACCTTTACAGAAGAAAAATCAGAACGAGCAGAATGATCGTAAGGACCAAAACGAACCCCCGTCTTCTCACCAACATACACAGCTTTGGATTGGGGAACAACAGAAATGGCACACTTGTTCCAAACTTTTCCATTCTCCAACACCACCACACGATCTTTCACCTGCTTTACCTTAACCGGAGAATGAAAACCGAGAAGTTCCCTTGCGGATGAAACCAGGCTTTTTAATTCTTACCCAATCACCAACACACACAGGGGAAACTCTTCCAGAAACAGTGGCGTACTTCGATTGGACTCCAGATCTCACATCCGCTACTTTGCCAAGTCTACTCTGATCAACATCTTTCCTGGACATCCAGTCTTTATTCAACTTTGAACCAGCAACCCTGCCCCTGAGCAGGGTGAAAGGAGACATCCCAGTACTAATATGAGGGGTGGTCCTAATCGCCCACAACATATCCGTGATGGCTGTACGCCAGTGCAAACCATTCACTAAAGCCAATTGTAGTTGATCTTTGACAACACGATTAAAGCGTTCAACCAAGCCGTTGCTGCGGGGGTGATAAAGTGAAGTTAAAACGTGTTTGATACCGTGTTCCCTAAGGAAATTTTCCATTTCAAAAGACACCAGTTGGGTCCCGTTGTCAGTCACCAATTCCTCAGGAAACCCCTCACGGAGAAACACCTCCTTGAGAAAACTAATGATAGACAAAGAATGCACACACTCCACAAACTTGACCTCCGGCCATTTAGACATATAATCCACCAAAACCAAAGCATACAGAGGAGAATCACCAGTGATACCAAAAGGACCAGCAACATCGAAAGCTAATTTACACCAAGGTAGATTCTTGATCACAATCGGTTCAATGGGAGAGGGATAAGTTACCTGAGACTTATCACTTAATACACACGCACTACAATCCCTGACATAATGCTCGATGGACCTGTCTACCCCGGGCCACCAGAAATCCTCTCTGACCCTGCGCTTCATAGCACGATGCCAAGATGGCCCTCATGAGCTAGGTCCAAAACCTTTTTCTGAACACTTCCTGGAACAACTAGAAGACCACACCTGCGTAATGTGCCATCCACCATGGACAATTCATCACATACCCTTCTAAAAGGAATTAACTCTGGGGACAAATCCTTGTTGGCAGGCCAACCATGGATCAAATAATCAACTACCAATTTGATCACATCATCCTCTGAAATGGCTTGTAACCATTCACGCTCAGAAAGTGCGCCCTTCACAATGTCACCAACGGTACCAACAGCACACACAATGTCAAGATCTTCCTCATTAATTCCACTGACGTCAACACTAAGAGGTAAACGGGATAAACAATCAGCAAGGATGTTTTTGACACCAGCAACATACACCAAACGATAATTGAATTCCTGTAACCTATATTGCCATTTGGCAATTCGTGGAGTGGCACGACCCCCACCTTTGGTAGTGAAGAGATCAACTAGTGGCTTGTGATCGGTCCTGAGAATGAATTCATTTCCCCACTGGAAATTCCGAAAGTACTGAACACCCCACCATAAGGCTAACGCCTCTTTCTCAATGGTAGAGTAAGAACCCTCAGCACCACGAAGAGTCCTGGAGGCAATGCAATGATCTCCTCGCGACCATCACTTCTCTTTTGCATGAGGACAGCACCCAACCCAATGTTGCTGGCATCAGTAGAAACAATACATTTGTCATTAATGTCAAACAATTTCAAAGGTCTTGCTTGGACAATTTCTTTCTTGAGAAGATCAAACTGATCAACACACCTGTCACACCACACAAATTTGACATTTTTCTTTAGTAACTCACGCAAACAGGAGGTCTTGTCAGCAAAATTTCCCACGAATTTGGCGTAATACTCTACTAAACCCAAGAAAGAACGAAGTTGATCTTTATTGGTGGGCGGAGGTGCATTTTGAATGGCATCTAAAATCTTAACTTTTGGTTCAATGCCTTTGCTAGAAATATGGTGGCCTAAATAATCCACACCCTCCACAAAAAATTTGCACTTGTCCCTCCTTAAGGTAAGCCCATGTTGTCTCACAATATCCAGCACATGTTTAACTCTACTATCATGCTCAGCTTCAGTTTGTGCATGCACCAATATATCATCTTGGAAAAACACAACTCCCGCTGTGTTTTTGAAAAGGTTGCCCATAAGGCGCTGAAACACAGCGGAAGCTGATGCCAAACCAAAAGGCATACGTTTGTAACGGAAAGCTCCTTCGGGTGTTACAAAAGAGGTGAGATGTCTGGAATCCTTACACAGCTCAACCTGGTGGTACGCAGAGGAAATGTCAAAAGATGAAAAATACTTGGCACCATCCAACGTCGTCAGCATTTCATTAATATTAGGCAAAGGCTGACGATCAATCCATTTTTAGCATTGAGATCGCGCAAGTCCACACACATTCTAAGGGACTTATCAGCCTTGCGTGCAAGAACTATGGGGGCCAACCATTCGGAACCTTCAATGGCTTCGATTACATCCAGGTTACACAAACGTTCCAGTTCATGCTTAAGCTCCATACGCAAACTCAGGGGTACCTTACGCACCTTATGCGCTACCGCCTTGGCACCATCTTTCAGGATAATGCGGTGCTGAAAACCTTTTAGTTTGCCTAGTTTGTCACAAAAGACTTCTGGATACCTCTGAATCCATTCATCACCTGATAAATGTCCCACTGCCTCCTCAGTGGATAAACTAGAGGATGAGGACGAAGTATAAAATTTGCATGCATCACGCCTAGACAGGACCATGTCGGGATGATTGGGATCGAGAATGATACCAAGCTCTCCTTGCTCCTCCCATCCCAACAAATTAGCACCATCTTCTACTATGTATACAGTACTAGTAGCAAAATCCCCACAGAATTCCAATTTGGCCTCACATTTGCCAAGAACATCTACTCTCTTGCCCCCATACGCAAAAATCCTGATGTTAGACTGGTGTAATTGAATGTTATCAATCCCTCCAAAATCCTTAGCATTAATGAGGGTAAATGGGGAACAGGAATCAGCCAAGAAAGTTACATTTTTTCCATTCACACTGATGACACATGCAGGAGATTTTCTCTTGCGTAAGCTTCCCATGGACGCAATTTCAACAACACCCTCAGATGGTTCAGATGAGGAAGACAACATTAATAATTCATTGTCATTTTCGTCACTAGAGTCAATAAAGTCTTCTTCAATGTGTTTGATGACCTGCATATTTCCTTTGTTGGACCCTGTAGCCTTGCAAAAACGAGGCAGATGACCTTTCCTTCCACACTTGAAACAAGTCTGATTCAAGGCAAAACAGAACCTAGCATTCCCTAAATGAGATTTGCTCCCACATCGGAAGCAAAAAAGTTGCATCCTGTCAGGCTTGACTTTGGACGAAGGTAGAGGAAAAGGATTCCGTATCGCATTCTCGGTGGAGACTTTAGTAGACTTGACTTTGTGCTTTGCTGATAACTGTTTAACTTCAGTAGGTTGAGAATTGCTCATCTCCTTCATGCAAAATTGAGAGTGTTCAATGCTTCTTGCAATAGTAAGAGCTGTTTCAAGGTCGGGATCGTCGGATGACAAAAGCTTTTCTTGAATTTTTTTGTTGCATGTTCGCTCGATGAATTGATCACGTATGATCTCATCTCTAAACTCTCTATAATTGCAGGTAATGGCAAGGGTTCTGAGCGCAGCGACAAAATCATCGATTGATTCACCCGGAACCTGGGCCCGTTGTAAAAACCTATGTCGCTCAAGCACTATGTTCTTCTTGGGATTAAACCTTTTGTCCAAAGTTTTAATCAGTGATGCATAATCGTCAATGATTAATGAATCACCACTGTCCCCACCACTCACAAGAGTGCTGACAACCTCCAGGGGTAATGTTTTCAAGATGCTTCTACCTTCGGCGCCAAGATTGTAAATAAGAAGTGCCTTCTTCTTCTTCGAGGTGAACGTATCGCCATCAATGGCTTCAAGATAACTCTCGAATGTGTCCTTCCATTGTTGCCATAAAATGGGAGGAGAACCAGGAGATTGTAAAAAGGGTGGCGGAGCTAGCACCCGATCCATAATCACACCTTGCGTGGGTGAGTTGCTGCCCACACATTCTCCCCAGATCCCCACAGCATCATTAAAGACATTGTACTAGTGATGGTCTGTTACACATCAAGTTGCCATAAGAAAGGCATCTGAGCCACTTGAATTTGTAAATGCTAATCAATCGATTCATCAATTTTATAAAATAAATGAATGATTTTAAACATTTTTTATTAATATGGTTTTATTAAATAGGAGAAGCAATATATATAAAGCTTAAACTATACTGTTAGATTTTTGTAAAGGCCTACATTGGAACTATAACTAAATAGGCATGAAACTTGAAATAAACTTGAAATATTTTAGGTTTGTTTGAGACCTGCAAGTCTGAGACAAGGCTATGAAAATCTGGACATTTTACTCAACACAGGAAATCCATAGTTTACTATTAATATTCGTATATACCACTGCTGTAAACTTTCCACATGTAGCTATGGGAGCAGTATGAATTATTTATATGCCTTTCAAGGAGCTACATTTAGAAATTCAGTATGAAGATATGAAAGATATACACTGAGGGGCATATTCACAAGGAGCTATCGCCGAATTAATGGCACTTTATCGCAGCCAAAGTCGTGATAAATGTATCCCCCATTCACAAGCCAGTGTTAACAGTTCTAAGTTCTCATGCAAGAATCAACCAAATTATGGTTGGTGAGAAGGAATCGAAACTGGTGGTCAGACTCTAAGACGGTTGGGTTTTATAAGTAATGATGGGGGGAATCCCTCCTTTTAGATGTAATGCCCTCACACACCCTTGCGGGTGTCAGCTTCATCATCGGGCGTTGCTCCTCGTGGGGGTGGCGCTGCAGTCCCTCACGGGCCCTGCGAGAGGGCTCTTTAGCGGAGTTCTTTTAAGGAGACGCCGCAGTTGTGCATGTGGGTGTGTGGGCCTGAGAAGGTGGGTGAGTGAGTGAGTTAAAATTACCAACCGGTTCCCGGAACCTATATTTATTCGGGGGATCCAAGTGGTAAGTTAAAAAGGGTACAAATCCTGGAGCTCCTCTCAAAAATAAATATAGAGGCCGGATGTACGACTATCCGCTGCTCTCAGAATGGGTGCTAAGGTGAGTAAATCATACATAAAAGAAGGTCAACATGTTTCGCGCTCTTCGATGGTCCTTAAGGGATCCTGGGGCGCTTCGTCAGGACCGAAATGTAAGTGAAATAAGCAAAAAGACAGCCGGTTCCAGGAAGAAAGAGACCTGTGAAACTGCGATACCTTATTTGCAAGGAATGTGAGCATCCTTGCCCTGAACGGAACTCCCAATGTAGGTGCCTATCCCCAACCCCTCTTTACGGAAATCGGGCTCCGTCGGCACGCTCTCGGTAAAAGGTAGAGTTTATTGACTCGCCTCTGCTGGGATAACGACCTACCCCTCCGTAGTAGTGTGCCAGAATCTTTTCCTAATAGCTCCCGGTCCCCAATTCTTTTGTGTGATGACCTTCCAACCAACAACTGCCAGAGTCAGAGGGGTCTCACAGCCAGCCCTATCAAAGTTCATCACACCCGTCCTGGATGCCATCCTCAGCTTCATACCCCAGTACCTTCACTTCCCCAACACTGCGCAGGAACAGCTGGAGACTAAGCAAGGCTTCTACGCCATAGCCAGATTCCCGGCCGTGTTGGGGGCAATCGACTGTACACATGTCCCACTTGTGCCCCCTGCGGATACTGCACACCACTACCGCAACAGGAAGCAAACGCATTCCATCAATGTGCAGGCAATAGTGGACCACCGAGGAATGTTCACCAATGTCGTCGCCAACTACCCAGGCAGTGTGCATGATTCCTTCATCTTCCGACAGTCCATCATCAACCAGCGCTTCCTGGATGGCACATATGGAATGGGACTGCTCGTTGGTAAGTACCAACTCAACACACCACACATCCCACAGCCACCAACGCACAAGGCACAACTGTTTTTTTTGTGTTTTTTTTTACAGAGTTTTATATAGCGCGAACTTGACCCGAATCGGGTTTCAGAGCGCTTTACATAGCACCAGTTGCATTACATGAGGACACATTCATTTTTGTTAGGCACGGGGAGATTAAGTGATTTGCCCAGAATCACAGGATGTTCAGCGTCATTGCCGAGACTCGAACCCAGTTCCCCAGATTCGAGGTCGACCGCCCTAGCCGTTAGGCCAACTCCTCTCCCCTGTGGGGATGCACGTGACCAAACCACATCCGACATGTCAAACTACACGACCACCTACCAGACACGACTACACCACTCCATGGTCATCCTGGGCTACCCCTGCACCCAATACAGACTCCACATGGCACCACAGCCACACAACTGCTGAACGTGTGGAGATGCGGAATGCGGCCATGACACATGTGAGGCACTGCTCTGCCCCCATGACCCTACCCCGGTCTCCCGCAGGTCAGGGTCCCGTGGTGGTGGGCCTGTGTCAGCCGCTGTGCATCCGGGGCGACTAGCCCTGTGCGACTCGAGTCATGCCCCCTTGTAGTTCAGACATTGCATGTCTGTGTGCCTGATGACTGTTGGTGTAGTTGCCAGCACATGCTACTCCCTGAGGGCTGGCTTACACTCACTCCCCACACAGTCAGCACAGGCATCACTGAATTGGTGGGCCTGCCATCACATCCTGCCGAACCAAGTATTGACTCTTTTCTCCCTGCACTGTCCCAGGTGATCAAGGATATGCACTCTGCCCTTGGATGATGACACCCCTCCGAGACCCGAACACACCCGCCCAGAGGCAATACAATGCAGCCCACATACGCACCAGGGGCATCGTTGAAGGCACATTTGGCGTGTTGAAGTCACGTTTCAGGTGCCTGGACGGCACTGGTGGGAAGCTCCTGTACAGGCCGGACGTTGTGTGCAAGATGATCGTTGCATGTTGTGTGTTGCACAACATCTGTGTTCGCACCAGGGCCCCATGGATCCCAGTTCCAGAGGTACCGGACGATGATGGTGGTGATGGGGCAGGTGGCCCACATCCCACTGCAGCTGCGGCAGGAATGGCCCGTAGGGACTCCATCATTGACACTTACTTCTCATGAGCACATCACATTGTGACCCTCCGTGGCATTCATGGGACAGTAGTGGATGTCCAATTGCACTGCATGTGTGAATAGACATGTTTGCAGGTCACAGGTTGGAATTGTACATTGTCATGTTACATGTCCCTGGGGTTTCAGGTGTGATTTGCCAGGTTGTGCGCATTTTCCGATCCAGTTGTGTCCTGTGTTCAGTTGTGGAGGTGTTGCTGTTTGTACCGGGATGTTATCACTGTCCGGGTGCACCTCTGCTTGTGTGCGTATGCTGCACGGTGGGTGTGTCGCTCCTGCGGCTCTGATTTGTCTGCCACTGGTCTCTTTCAAGTGGTGTGCCTGTGGGTTCTGTTCTTCCACGGTGCGTGGATGTTGTGGTGTGCATGTTGTCCTCTGCAGTTGGCCAGGGTGCATCCGTGGCACTCTGCTGTTGATGTATTTTGTTCTGTGGCATTTTCCGTATACTGTTCTTGTGCTTTTTCCCGCATTGCGCATGCGTATTGCTGCCCTCGCGCTGGTTGTCACTGTTTTCTTATCGCGTTTTGGCCCATCGCGTGTTTTTTGGTGTTGTGGTTTGTGTTTTTATCTCCGTCGTGGTGGTTGTATCGTGGACTTTGTCCGCGGTTTCGGCAGGCTATCGCATGGTACCGCCTTGTTGTGAATTCCACGTTGACACGGGGTTGTTTTCCCGTGATAGGCTGCGTTATTGAAAGTTGTGTTACGCTACTCTTGCAGTAGTTATCACACGTTCTTGTGAATTTACCCCTGAGTATTTTAGATCTCACTTAACAGCCAAAATTAGATAGATGGAAAAATATGATACGCAGTTAATTATGATGTGAGCTGGAAGGATGCTGGTAAATTTCTTGACCACTAGTACATGCTATAATTTATATAAAATTGAATGAAATAGCAGTTAAAACTGCACACACTGGCTGCAACCTCAGGCCTAGGACATGTTTAAAGAACTACTTAAGTGGGTGGTACAATACGTGCTGCAGGCCCACTAGTAACATTTAATATACAGGCCCTGGGTACATGTTGTACCACTTTCCAAGGGACTTGTAAGTAAATTAAATATGCCATTTGGGGATACGCCAATCCTACCATGTTTTAAGGTAAGAGCACAATCACTTTTGCACTGGTTATCAGTGGTAAAAAGCTGAGAATCCAACAAAAACGAATTCTGCAAAAAAATAGAAGGAGAAAGGCAAAAGTCTGGGGATGACTCTGCAGAAAGAGCCAAGTCAAACACTTACTATATGAAATATGGTACCATATAGGTTCTTTTTACATTAATACATTTTGACAGGTCATGTAACATAGCCTAAGGTCTCCCCAAACATCAACCTGTTGGAAAAAATTTACATATAAGATGGAGCACAAAAATCCATAAACCTGTCTCAATCAGTTGGCAAAACAAACAGGTTGTTCATAGTAAGAGGCAAGATGCACTTGCATGAAGAATCCATTTTAAATACCCCCACATGAGAGCAGCTCATTTGTAAAAAAACACAATATGATGAAAATTACTGTCTCAGGCTGGTCAAATTTCTTATTTTAGCTGTCAAGAGAAATCATGTCTGTAATTTTTCCTCGTCATCAACCATTGAAATCCTAAAAGATCTCAAGCTGTAGTAGGCTGAAGGGATTGCAGGGTTTGAACCCCAGGGACTGATAACCAGTTAATAGTTGTCTCCATTTTGGGTGCATGTGGACTTAAGGTGGTAAGGAGACTTGCTTTGGGAGCATGATTCTCACCACAGCTGTATCCCCCATGGAATGATAGACTGAGGCATTAATATAGACGAGTGGCCCAAGTCATTAAGGATGCCGGATAAGTAATGGGAAGAGGTGATGACTCAGCAGAATGCACAGAGAAGCATGTCGAGAAGTGTTGGGCTGGAGTCGTGGGTGTGGTGAGTAGGACAGCTAAGGCATGGAAGAGTGTGACTGAACTAATCATCAGTCATGACTGAATCAATGTGTTAGTCTGACTGTGTCTTGTATTGCTGACCTAGGCATGGAAAATGTTAATCGGTTATTGAGTGATGGAGCATGAGTAAATAAATATGGTGCTGAGTTGTAAATGTAAGTGAGAGGTTTATCTAGGTTGCTAAGTCCAAGTTCCACTAC
This sequence comes from Calotriton arnoldi, assembly GCA_963921515.1. Lineage (NCBI taxonomy): Eukaryota > Metazoa > Chordata > Amphibia > Caudata > Salamandridae > Calotriton > Calotriton arnoldi. The sequence goes on from CAWUFW010001814.1 coordinate 673,048, forward strand.
TCAACCTTACTATCACCATGCCCACCTAGCGGCAAGGTGATGGCCATCTCTAGGGATCTCTAGGGATCTACACCACAGCTGAGTGTTTCGATGTGAGTGTTTCTGCTTTCATGACAGGAGCAGTCTCATCAGAAATGTAAGTGAGTCAGGTTGCCATAGCATGGCAGTCCACTCTGCAATATTTTTTGTTTGGCAGAAAGAAACCCCCCAAGCAGGGAACTGTTTCTTTGAGTCCACTGTGCCTTGTATGGCGGACCTAGGCATGGAAAATTTTAATCGGGAAGCAATAAGCAGTACTTCCATCTCTAAGGTCGAGATTATGAGTTTAGGTGTTATTTATTGCACCTGATAAGTAATGATACCACACAGTATGTTATTTTTTGTGTGCAATAAATAACACCTATTACAAGTTGGTGGAGAATAGCATGCAGATTTTGGTACTGAACGCGCCAAAATCTGCATGATGCAGTAAATACTGCATGCTTTACTCCATTAAATTTCATCAGGTTTGAGCTGTCGAAATTTAACAAAGGTTGAGGTATTTAACTCATCCGATAATTGTCGAACGCGTTAAATACCTACCTACTCACAATTCCAACCAGTGCATAACCCATACCTACCGACTGGTTATCAGGTGCATAATGGCGCAGGAGAATTATGAATTTGGAAAAGCAGCTGTGGCAATTTACCGCATGGCTCCCACTCTACCAAATGGCAAGTTATTGAAATGAAGAGGAGCTGAAGCTGACAGTTCCCTAATGTGTCTGGTGCTGCATTGCACCGCATGTGCAACAATTTTAATAACTTTTGATCTGCGTGAGTTTTTGTTTAAAATCTGCAAATTACACAGCAGACGATGGTGAGTGTGTCTATTTTAGGTTAATGCAGAAAATGCATCACAACTGCAATTTTTCAGTGCCTCTGCCTAACCTAATTACCTCTTCCATGACCAATAGCCAAGTACTCCTGTCTACACTCCAATAGCTCTCACCCATTCTCCTTTACATTAACCCCCTTTCTCTATAATTGTTTTCTTGCGTCATTGCCCTGCCCCTAGTCCTTGTTTCTTGGTAGGTTTTCTGTCTATTGGCTTAAACCTTCTTGTAGACAAAGGTTTTCCTCGTTTTGGAAATTCACCAAAATAGAGTTTCCCGAGCCTTGGATAGCCAGACTGGTGTTTCTCGTTGTAGATTTTCTCTGAACTGAAGCATAACTGGTAAAGGGACCATTGACAGTAGAGCGGTTGTGAAAGCCAAAGAGAGCCGGAACAGGGCCCATTATTCAACACATAAGGATCATGGCTGCAAGAAATATTGGGCCAGATGCATCAAAGGGGTTTACCCATTCTGTGTCTATAGGAAACTGTGATCATACCTATGGCCCATTGTCTTTACATTGGACTAAGTGGAATCCAAGTGCAGACCTATTAAAAAATGCAAGCAGCTGGACTCAGTTGAAGACTTCACCAGAACACCCACTACAGACAACCATCATTCGTTGTGCTCTGCAATAAAATATACAAAGACAGCTTCACACACCCCCATCTCCTACCTCAGAGAATTTTGTTGGCTGATACCCGACTTGTTTTGCGCAGTTTACTATTCTCAATTCCTTCTACCTTCTTTTTGCTTTGGTTGTGTAACTGGGCTTCCTGTTGCTTTTATGTGTGTTGCAGCAGTGTAGCGTGGGTGCAAGTGCCCGGGGCAACATTTTAAAAGAAAGTGTTGCACCCCCTTACCTGTTGACCTTAAGCTCTGGAAGTGCTAACGGCCCACGGGTTAGGGGGCGCAATACTTTCTTTTAAAATTTTGCACCCCTAAGTATTTTGCACCCGGGGCAACCGCCTCTGTGGACCCCCCCATGTTAGGCCACTGGTTTGTTGTTTAGTTTTTGGCAATGAATGTATTAGCTATTTTCCCATTGTAACGTATTATCTTGCAATAAATTCCCATCAATTCTTGTTCATAATAATAAGTAATTTGTTATAAACTATCAGTCCCCCAGGGCTGGGACGTATAGATGGATTCATTTGAAAGTGAAACAGTCCAGAAAGGAACAAAAAATCATAGGGAAATGTCATGGAAATAGGAGCAAGAACAGCGTTTTTAAATCTTTCTCATAAACTTCATGCTTGCTGTTTTTTTCAGCGAGGCGCTCCGTGCTCGTCATGGTTTTACTCTGTAGAGTGCAATAACACGATTCTTCGAAAACTTTCTTGGATTGTTCTGCTTTCTGAAAACATTGAGAGTGACAGAAATTGCAAGGAGGGAGTTCTCAGGTTCCTAGAATTCATGACTCGAAGCACTGGCTGAACCGCAGAAATGTCATAACCCCCGCTGGGGGTGGAAGATCTCACGGAAAATGGAAACACATTGTCAGACAAAAGCACACGTCCCAGTTGCGAAATGTGGTTTACATCACAATTTACTCCATTTCACCATCTGTTTCCCAGGCCTCAGTTTCCAGGCTCCATAGTTGTGATATTTGATCCCATACCAAGCTGTCATTTTGAGAACCTTCAGTGTCTGCTTTATTGCTGGGACTGGAAAGCAACAGATTCACCCTGTTGGGAGTTCAGTGGAGGATAAGGGCATCCGAACTTAACACAGGCAATCATCAGAGGCAAAAGTGACATTCCCTACTTTTGCATGAAGCAATCTGCTAGTGTTTGTACAGTTCTATTTCTCCAGCCAAACCTCAATGATCTTGCACTTGTAAATTCCTCAGCAGTAGAAGGAACAAGCATTGGCAAAGCCAATAGGTCTCAACTATGAGAGCTATTGACTTTGGCAATGTTTTGTAGACATGCTGTGCAGCAGCGTGGATGCTTTGAAGTGTGGCTAAAACATGCCCCCAAAAACAGTTAACGGACACTAGACAAACTCTTGGGATGCTCCCACAAGTAGTCGGTCACTATCCGTGTGGTGCATGTAAGGTGTGTCACCTAACCAAGATCACACAATCAATCAATTTCAGAAATAAAACCAAATGGGAATTGAGAAACGATACAAAAAGCAACACACTGAGAGTAGTGTATATGATGACCTGCCCATGTAAGTTACACTACATTTGTATAACCACTCGCATGTAGAAAATAAGAATAGGGGGACACTGCAATAACCTTAGGTGTGGTCGAGCAACAACGAAGATGTCCACCCACTACATGGAAAAGAAACACACTATATCAGATTACCAGTGGGTGGTCCTCAAGCATGTATTGTGAAGAAAGACTTTTGGAAAAGGAGCAACGATGTATTTTTAAACTCAATACACATAACGTGGGTCTAAATGATAATATTCCATGGGCCCAGTGCATGGTATAAGTACACGGCCACATCTACAAGTGCTCTGCCGAGGGGTGCTATTACGTGAACAGGGCTCTTCCTCCTTTACACCTAGGGTTTACCACATCCTCTTAGTGGGTATTATGCCGGAGATTTACTCACCAACTTTCCTTTTAATCACTACAGATACACCATATAAGTTCGATCACAAAATTAATCTTATCTTTTTAATGCTGTCTAAATAAAGGTATTATTATTATGCAGAGCCAGACGTTTTGCTCAAACATCGTTTAATTTCCCTTAATTCCTGCAGTTGAAAAGCTACAACTCCCTACACATTACAAGTGCAAATTAATTTGGTAGAAAGGAACCAAGTCAAAGATTCCATGCATTATTAATTACATTATTTACATCAGACATGTCATCAGAACAAGCCGGCACTTTGCAATCACAGAGCGCATAAGATGTGCTGCATTCAAAGCTACCCAGCGGCCTCAGAGGAACCAGGAAATGGTTCCATTAGGAACTGCCATTTCACCTGGGTGCGCGGACTAGTTCTCCGGCACCCGTTGTTCAGAGCGAGTCACACATGTTACACATCCTCGCCTGCACTCGGATCACTTAAAAGCGGGCAAGCAGGGCAAAACAGGTAACATTCAGGACCGGGTGGTGCTCTCTCAGGTTAATTTGCTGAGACAAGACCTTGATGCAGTTAGTAAGGCATAGCCAATACATTACCTCAATGCAGGTCGATTTTTTTCTTGCTCATATTGACTGCTCCGCCTTTACTTAGACACACTAAAGTTCCTGTTTGCATTTCTTAAATAGCGACTCTGTAGGAATCGCTATTTATGAAATGCAAAAGGATATGTGTGATATGAGTGTAACTACAGGCTCGCCTTGCCACCGGAGGAACTATGGAGCACAATTCTTGCTTTTTGTATGTATGTAATGTCTACCATCCATGTATTGTATTGTGTGGTATGTCCGTTGCAATTGAGTGCTCGATCACAGGGGTCATCACTGTTTTAGTAGATGTGCTCACGTAAACACTTTATGAAGTATCCCTACCTGCCTGCACAGGCTATAACCACTTCAAGATGTTGTTCAGCAAAATAGATGATGCTCCATGCCTTTCATACTGGTGCGAAGCATTTTGTTTCACATAAATGTGCCATATAATAGTGCAGGCTAATTCTCTTCTGATATGTTACAGGTTTCACATAATATAGTAACCAAGTAGGTGAAAAGTGTATTTGCGCATGCAGTATGTGAAGTTGCTACACTTTGTTGTTATTGGATAGTCTAACTAGGAGTGGTATCAGGGAGTGTATTGCTTGGTCCTGATGAAAGCCACAGGTAAGGGTGTCTTGAAACATGTAGACCAAGTAGAAAGAAGGGTCATTTAAACCACACATACTTTCTACATTTCCTTCCTTTTTAGGTCGAGCCTAGACAGCACTTGCGCTGTCTTTCCAGACATGTTGTATATACTTTTAAGGCTTACAGCCCATCATTTGCTTTTTATTTGATAATTTCTGTGTCCTTTAAAATTCCTTCCTTCGAAGTGGCTAATCTTTCCTATTTGCCCCTCCTTTTCGTCGGTCGTCGGCACTCCCACAGAGCAGCACCTTTGTACTTGTAGCCTTCCACTTATGTGCATTTAGGCTTGTTCCTGCACACTATTATTTGATTGTGCTTCGGTATGGCGGCCTGGGAAGGCTCTCCTTCCTACAACTGCTCCCCCTGCCTTTTGATTTCAAGCACGATTGAAAACAGGCCTGTAAATCTTGTCACGTGCCCACATTCATGTTTTACCATTGTGTGCCTTTTAATTATCAGCACAGCACCCCACAGCTGGTCATCAGTACTGCAATGACTCTGGTATGAGAAGCCTCGGCCCCAGGGGCCTACGTGGAACCACCTTTTGTTTTTTTGTTTTTGCTGTAAACAGGGATGTTTATCTTGTTTTCTCCTGGCTTGTTCTCTGCTCATATTTCTCCAGCTTGGAGGACTGGGAGCATCAATATTGTTTCCATATGTACTCGCATGAAATCATGGCAGTCTGCAGAACAGAGGCCCAGATGTACGAAGCCATTTACCATTTCTTAACAGGCCGAATCGTTATTTCAGCCTGTTAAGAAATGCTAAATGGCCTTTTTAGATGTACAAAGGGCCAAAACCAGTTGCAATTTACAATTTCTACACTAGAAATTGCAAATTGCCACTGAGATTTAAGAATCGCGAATAGGGATCACCTGTTTGCGATTCCTAAAGAACATTTAAAAAGCAGTTCCTAAATGCGAATTTGGCATTTAGGAAATGCCATTACCATCGACTGGTAACCATCTGCAAAATAAAACAAATACATTAAAAATGCATTTTTTTATTGTGACATGAAGCGCACATATGCCCGTAGGGCATATGTGCCCTTTCATGTGCACTAGGAAATTCATGCTGCCTCCAGGGGTGCCTTAAGCCCAGAGGCACTCTTGACTTTGCATTTCTAAAATTGCAATTTCCTATTAGGAAATCACAATTTAGGAAATGCAAACCATTTTCTATTTCACCCATAGGTAGGAATGCAATGGCATTTCCGATTTGCCATTCCCTAAAAGCGATTCCTAATCTGTAGGAATCGCTTTTAGAGAATCACAAGTTTTGTACAGATCCTTTTGCATTTCTTAAATAGTGGTTCCTACAGAGTCGCTATTACAGAAATGCAAACGGGAACCTTAGTACATATGGCCCAGAGTCTCTTGTTCGGAATGCGAAGGGGAACTACCGCACTGCACGCAAACCAAATCCTCCCGGCTATCAGGAGTGAAGGGGCTGAGCCGGCCCAAAGTTACAAGCTCTTCATAAACACCTCCCAACAGACTCTCTGTAAGAGAAAGATGACGGATTTTGCAATCTTTGAGCAGCCGCTGTGATTTACTAGGGTAAAACTCTTCAGCATGTGAGAGGAGTGCACTTACTTGAACTTTGAAGACACCTTATTTTATTCTTACATAATCTTTGTTGCATGCTAACATACCAAATATTTTCAAACTCTGCTCGTGCACCGGCTCTTACATCCCGAGCAAACCCATAGCTCAGGTCTTAATGTTAATTTGCTGGCTCGCCTACCTTTACATTCTATGAGTCAAGATAGGATATCGGTTGTCATTGTCATTGCTTAATGACTGCCAAGTGAATCATTACACATACTTTATATGGTTTTAGAGTCCTTTTTAGGTCGAGCCTAGCGGCAGCGCGCATGCGCTGCTTGCTCTGCGAGGCATGCTGTAGTAGAGTATGCTGTGGAAGCCTCGCCCACTCTCCTCCCATATTTTTCATTGGCTGGTGTCATTGTCCTTGATAAATGCTGGCTTCTGATTCATTATGAGGCTTGTTAGTCCCTCCTTGTTACCGCTTTGTCGCCATTTGTTACCGCCCATAACGACTGGACCTTTTACTTGGCACGTTACATGGTCGGCTTTATCTAGGGGGTCAGCACTATTTTGTTTATGGGCACTTATGGGGACAATGGCGGAAGCTATTTTTTTGTATTTGTATCCTGAGCGCGGGGCCCGCTTTAGGGACACCACGCTCAGTTTGTTTATTTATTTATATGTAACTTTTATGTTGAGCGCGGCATCCACTTCTGTGACACTGCACTCTTTTTATTTATTTATTTTTTTAACTTTCATAGTGAGCGCGGTGCCCACTTCAGGGACACCGCGCTCTGTTTTTGTTTTGTTTTTTTTACTATAAAACTGAGCACGGCGCCGCTTCAAGGACACCGCGCTAGGTTTCTTTCTATTTTTTAAACTTTAACACTGAGCGCGGCGCACGCGTCAAGGACACTGCGCTCAGTGTTAAAGTTAAAAAGAAACCGAGCGCTGTGTCCTTGAAGCGGCGCCGCAGCTCAGTTTTAAACTTAAACAAGAATTTGCAATGCAATAGGTCTCACATTTACGCGAGTTTAAGCTATTGGCATTGTAAATGACAATGCAAACACAAGGAGATGATGGACGGAGCGCTGAAACTTTTCAGACACTCACCCCCAGTCACAGATTTGGGTTGAATCCATCATCGTTCTTTAGCTCACTTCGCCACCCCAGTTCAGACACAGCTATATGCAAATCAGTCTTGACCCTGTGCCTCATGGGAACAGTCCAGCCCGAACTGCCAAGCCATGTCTTCCCTGGACCATAAACAAGCATCCTGGGACCGGTTCCGGGCTAAAAGCCCTCATCAGCCAGGCTAGCTTGAATCCAGTGGCAAAGTGAGCAAGGGACCCACGTTTGGGCATACCCTGCCAACTTAGGGCAAACAAAGCAAACACAAGGAGATGATGGACGGAGCGCTGAAACTTTTCAGACACTCACCCCCAGTCACAGATCTGGGTTGAATCCATCATCGTTCTTTAGCTCACTTCGCCACCCCAGTTCAGACACAGCAATATGCAAATCAGTCTTGACCCTGTGCCTCATGGGAACAGTCCAGCCCGAACTGCCAAGCCATGTCTTCCCTGGACCGGAAACAAGCATCCTGGGACCGGTTTCGGGCTAACAGCCCTCATCAGCCAGGCTAGCTTGAATCCAGTGGCAAAGTGAGCAAGGGACCCACGTCTGGGCATACCCTGACAACTTAGGGCAAACAAAGCAAACACAAGGAGATGATGGACGGAGCGCTGAAACTTTTCAGACACTCACCCCCACTCACAGATCTGGGTTGAATCCATCATCGTTCTTTAGCTCACTTCGCCACCCCAGTTCAGACACAGCTATATGCAAATCAGTCTTGACCCTGTGCCTCATGGGAACAGTCCAGCCCGAACTGCCAAGCCATGTCTTCCCTGGACCGGAAACAAGCATCCTGGGACCGGTTTCGGGCTGACAGCCCTCATCAGCCAGGCTAGCTTGAATCCAGTGGCAAAGTGAGCAAGGGACCCACGTTTGGGCATACCCTGCCAACTTAGGGCAAACAAAGCAAACACAAGGAAATGATGGACAGAGCGCTGAAACTTTTCAGACACTCACCCCCAGTCACAGATCTGGGTTGAATCCATCATCGTTCTTTAGCTCACTTCGCCACCCCAGTTCAGACACAGCTATATGCAAATCAGTCTTGACCCTGTGCCTCATGGGAACAGTCCAGCCCGAACTGCCAAGCCATGTCTTCCCTGGACCGGAAACAAGCATCCTGGGACCGGTTTCGGGCTAACAGCCCTCATCAGCCAGGTTAGCTTGAATCCAGTGGCAAAGTGAGCAAGGGAACCACGTCTGGGCATACCCTGACAACTTAGGGCAAACAAAGCAAACACAAGGAGATGATGGACGGAGCGCTGAAACTTTTCAGACACTCACCCCCAGTCACAGATCTGGGTTGAATCCATCATCGTTCTTTAGCTCACTCTGCCCCGGTTCCTGGCCGGGGGCCCAGTTCGCTGCACCGCCCTAAAGATCCCCTCCGTTTGAGGGTTTGGCTGCCAGGCAATGAGTACACAGTGACCCTCCCCACACAGGCAGAAAGTACAGAGACCGAACCAGAAACAGACCAACAGTACACAGTGACCGACCAAGGAAGATAAAAGTAGAGTTAGGTCCGGCCTCGGACGCAGCAGCAAAGGCTTTGGGTCTGATGTACAAAACACTGGGGCAATCAATACGGTTCTGTCATGGTTAAAGTTTATATCCAGAAGTACAATAAAAAGATTTTAAAAAATACTGAAAGCAACCTAACCAAATTCTCGTATACAGCTTCAAAATAAACAAGAAACCAGGAAATGCTACAACTTGAAGAAATGCATCCTCGGCAACGAAGCAACAATGGGGCATAACATTCCCGCGCAAGTAACCACTGGGCGTTTAAGGAAGCAACAGCCACTGAGAGACTGACATTCACTGAGCGATGAGGGAATATTTGGCAATAAGAGAATATGGAAGGCAAAGAGAAAGACTATGGAACGTAACAGTGTAATCACAGAGCGAAAGGTGTTGGAGCGCTTTGTTAGTGTTTGTAGCTCGAATCATATGTAATTCTCACTTCACACTTTGTGTCTGTGTAATTTACAACATTTACACATCTTCTTCACTGCACTATTTATCACTACTTTGAAGACGTCGCAGGTCCGTCTCTTCCTCTGACATTTACAATCTAACAAGCAGTCAAGAAGGCCCTTTATTGCAATGCAATAGGTCTCGATTTGCGAGAGTTTAAGCTATTAGTATTGTAAATGACAGTGCCTTTTATTTATGTTTTAAAACCCAAATGCCAATAGCTCAAGCTTGCGTTAATGTGAGACCTATTGCATTGCAAATGCTTGTTCTATTTCTGGTATCACACACCTCTGTATTGGACAGAAACAGAAGCTGAGGTGCAGGCTGCGGGGAAGATTGGGGAAGAGAGAAAGTTCTGCTTCGTCAGACAGTGTGGAGAGCCGGGGAGAGCTTACTGGAGAGGGAAAGAAGAAACCGTTGCTATGTTTCATCGGTATTTTGGCTCGGAGAGCGTTCCGTGTCGTCTGTATTTTGGCTCAGGGACAGGGTAAAGAGGCAGAAAGTGAGACAGGTTTGATTTTGCCACCTATCCTCACACTTTGGGATTCTTGCCAAATGCAGCACTTTGTTTCAAAAGGCGGGAGCCCGCCACTCTTTAATATGTGGCACTAAAATCTAGGGCATATTAGCAAGACTGGCGATAAAATTATCGCCGTTTTAGCGGCAGGAAACTGCCGCTAAATCGGCGATAATGGGCTTGCTAATAAGCGTTATAGAATTCCAATAGAAGCCCAGGTTAGATGTGCAGGACATCTAACCTGGGCTTCTATTGAATTCTATAACGCTTATTAGCAAGTCAATTATCGCCGTTTTAGCGGCAGTTTCCTGCCGCTAAAACGGCGATACTTTTATCGCCAGTCTTGCTAATATGCCCCCTAGTGCTTTGTTTGGAAGAGGTGGTGGCTGCAGGAGTCCACATCCCCTCTGAGCTTTAATTATTTTGGCTTTCTTCTTGAAAAGGTGGGTATAGAACCACCTGTGAGCTAGATTGCATGCATGTGCATGGGGCTTTGTTTGGGACACCGCAGCAAATGTGGGGGGTGGAGAGGGTGGTGTATGTTCACATCTCAACAACAACTGTGGAGCAGACAGAGTTGAATGTTGTGCTTTATTATTTCAAAAGTACGCGTGGAAACCTGTTCGAATGAGTATCTGCCTTCATTTTGAAAGAGGTCGCAGTGGGATTTTGTGTCTTATAGCCTGATCATGTAATATAACTCTTTGATTGAATCATCAGAGCCCGATCTCCGCAAAAGTTTGATCCTGATGGCATTACTGACACTTTATTATCTTGGATCAAGAATACCTAATAATTGTTCTTGTGGGTCTTGGACAGCAGACCTAGACACTAATGAGGCAGATCATGTATGATACAGTCCTGTCATCCCTCAACCGTACATATTTAATTACTGTCTGTTTAATAAAGCATAAAAGCATAGCTACACTCTTTTTTCCCTTCTTCGCTATCAACTTTTCTCCCACTCCTTCTCACCTCACTTCTTACCTTTTCTCCACTCACGCTCTGCCCTATGTCCGAGTTTCCTCTTTCTCTCCGTTCTCCCCTCACTAACTGCTTTTCATTTTTCAGCTTCACGTCTTTCCCTTACGCTCTCCTTTCACATTCTTCCATCTAGGACTGCTCTTCTTCCCTTGCCTCTCTCTCTTCTCTTCTCCTCTTGTACCTTTCACTCTCATCTTGTTCCACTCCAATCCTGCACGCCCTGGCTCTGCTTTCCTCGGTTCTTTTCACATTCATTGTCTACCTTTGCATTCAGATCTCTCCTTCTGCCTCACTCTCCCTTTTATAGTTTTCCTTCTTGCACATATCGTTCATGGTTTCAACCTGTCTGGTTCCTTCCTTCTTCGCCACTCTTTCTTCCTACTGCCCACCTTAGAGAGTGTTTACACATTGCAAACCAGGCCTGGTCCATCAGTACAATGATCGCTCGTTCACTGTGAAGTTAACTTCCACATTTTCTGCAGTACTGCTATCACCAGAACCGCTTGTTCAGGACTCATCTTACCAGCCCAGTTCTCACTCGGACTCGAGACAAACAGCAGCATGCAGTCTTCTCTATACAGTGCAAATAGGAACTCAAAGCTACCCCAAATTGCCCCACTCCGCCAGACCTCTTTCCTGGGGCTGCTTGATCACTAAATTACAAGTCTGAGCCAGCATAGGCCAACAAGCTCAGAATTACTCTCTTACAATGATGCTACTGCACAGCTAGTTATTATTATGCACTTTTAGTGCATATTTCTTTTAGCCACATGGCTCAGGAAATGGACATCGCATGACAGTTTATCTGACGCCTGAGCTGGTACTTTAATATATGACCTGCATGGATGCAAACTCTCTAGGCATAGTAGAAGCACTTTGGGCTTCGAGGTGCTCTTTCCGGGCTTCCTAAGATGTCGTACGCTTTCATATATTAAAACTGGGATTTACATTTCAAAATTTTATGTCAAATTAAGTGCTCTGATGGAGTCAGGTCAGTCAGTCTGTGGCTAATCTTTTTTTTTTTTTTAAACAGAATATGTTAGATTAGCTGGGCTGCTTTTGGATGCAGACCTCAAGCCCTCCATGGATCACAGAGGCTGTTAAACGTTCAAATTCTATATTTATTTCAATGTGCTTTGTTAATACAGTTTGAAATTAATTGTAGTTACAACTTTAGCTTATGTAATGTATTCTCATTACACGTTGAATGTTTCTGTCTGCTCCTCAATCATACCTGGGTTCAGCTTAGGTAGCATTTAGCTGTCACTTAACACCATGCACAGTCACAAACAAGGGGACACTGTTCCTAGGGAGGTGCGCAGAGTGTCGCACGCTCCCTTGAAAGAAGGGGAAGAGAGAAGAGTGAGAAGCCTAGGTCTGGGACTCACTAGTGACAGTGAAGAACAAGTCTTGTTCCTTGTTGCCCTCACACACCCCGAAGGATGTCATGCTTCATCATCGGGTAGTTGCTCCTCGTCGGGACGGCGCTGCAATGCTCTACGGGTCCCCCGATGGATCACTTTAGTGGAGATCTTCTGCGAACTGCTGTATGGTGCATGCGGGTGTGCAGGTGGAGTCCTAAGTAAGTAGTGACAAAGTGCGTGCAGTGATCTAAAATTGACTAAGGGTTACCAGAAAAGTATGATTTAATATGGCGGTACCCTTGCCAAAGTAAAAAACCCGTAGGTTAAGTGTTACCCTACAAAGCGTAATGTGCCTGGGTAACTCAAACGGTCGACATGTTTCGCGCCTCCAAGGTCCTGTAGGATCTGTGGCGCTTCTTCAGGACCAGGTGAACGTGGTGTGGTGTCTAGTGCACGTGATAAGGAATAATACACAATCAAATGAATAAATATACACAGACGGTCAGTCACCCTCTGGGAGATCAGTGCAGGGCCAAACCTGTGATTCCTACGGGTGGGCTACAACTAAATAGTAGAAAACTGCTTCCTGATCGTAGGCCTAGGAAAAAGAGAGTAAACAAAAAAAGGGAAGACATATATCAGGCAGATAAACGAGGCTCAGTGGTATGCCAAGGATATATGTGGTATCAGAGTGCAGAGGGCATTCTGTAGAGACACGAAAGAAAGGTATGGTAGGTGGTGCCAAGGGGCCACGCGTCCCGGAGTGGGCACTGCACAGGGGCGGTGGGCGGGTGAAGCGCACAGCACAGCCACACATGTGGCTAGCACGGCGCAATAGGCCGCCGCCCATCCCTGAGCACGGCACAGCCAGGTCGGTGCCTTTTATCAATGGAACCCGCGTTAGTGCCAAGAGTCGCGCTGGACATGTCGAGCGCCTGGCACACGAAGGTATAGACACCACATACGCTACGTGGAAGTTCTGCGTATGGTGTCGTAGTCATAAGTGCACAGTGCAAACATGCCCAGTTACAAATGGCACCACTCCCAGTCCCATGCCCAGTTACAAATGGCACGAGTCGATACACCTCGTCTATTGAGGAGGTTACTATGCCAAATGCGCTGCGGGACCCTTACCTAAATAATATCGGACAAGTATTCCAAGAGCTATGAACGTGGGGTGCCCGCACCTTACCAGGCTGAGGGGAGAAAAACACAAAGCAAAAAAGCAGAACACATCAGTTCTTGGCCCGGCACCCAGCCCGTTATGCAGCGACTTACTGTTAAGGGTCCTGGATCCAGGTCACAGAGGTTCTACTTACAAAATAACTCGGGTGCCGGCTCTTCTACACCTACCCCGTCCTCACGTCTGCCCGAATGCTGAAAAGGACAGGTGGGGACCGTCCACTTATAGTTGCTTTAAATGAAAAGCGGGCGGTACCTACATCCGGTATGCAATGTCATGCCAGATTGTGAAGCGCATGCGTGCCTGGTAGTGCGCATGCGCATAGAGATCCCCGTAGGATATGAGAAACTGTGCGTGTGTCAAAAGGTAGTGTCACAATGGTAAATGCTGATTGGAATAGAATGCGCAGGGCGAAAAGCTAAGTTGCTTGTGCAGTGTTTCTTAGAGTCAGCAACGACGGGAGGCATGTCCGTAGTCGTTGTGCACTACGCCAACAGTGATGATGTTGTAAATATTGACAGTGTGTGGCCCCCCATGAGGAGGAGGGCCACAACAGTGTTGTTATTATTTTGTGCCATCACGCTTGTGTTACCCTCATGAATGGGGGCATGAAATGGGGCAATAATGCATACGGGATGTCCCCAGGGAAGTTATAATGCACCCCCATAGAGAAGAGAGGTCTCTCTGCGCAATAAATGCGGGTGAGTTGATATCTGCATAGTGGTCTAACCAGATAAGGTGACATTGTAGTGTTTATGAGTCACAGAGGGCTGTTTTCAAAGATTGATACATCAGGCCCCAAATTCAATTATTGGCCCCCTCCTAAAAGGAGATACAGATTTCGGGTACATTTCAAAACCTGGAGTATGTCGCATAGAGGGTGGGTGCACAGGGCGAGAGGAAAGAGGGAGGCCTGGAGAGGTAAAGGTCAGAGCTCGGTCCATGGTATCTCGTCGGGTTCCATTGATAAAAGGCACCGACCTGGCTGTGCCGTGCTCAGGGGTGGGCGACGGCCTATTGCGCCGTGCTAGCCACATGTGTGGCTGTGCGCTTCACCCGCCCACCGCCCCTGTGCAGTGGCCACTCCGGGACGCGTGGCCCCTTGGCACCACCCACCATACCTGTCTTTCGTGTCTCTGCACTCTGATACCACGTATATCCTTGGCATGCCACTGAGCCTCGTTTATCTGCCTGATATATGTCTTCCCTTTTTTTGTTTACTCTCTTTTTCCTAGGCCTACGATCAGGAAGCAGTTTTCAACTATTTAGTTGTAGCCCACCCGTAGGAATCACAGGTTTGGTCCTGCACTGATCTCCCAGAGGATGACTGACCCTCTGTGTATATTTATTCATTTGATTGTGTATTATTCCTTATCACGTGCACTAGACACCACACCACATTCACCTGGTCCCAAAGAAGCGCCACAGATCCTACGGGACCGTGGAGGCGCGAAACATGTCGACCGTTTGAATTACCCAGGCACATTACGCTTTGTAGGGTAACACTTAACCTACAGGTTTTTTACTTTGGCAAGGGTACCGCCATATTAAATCATACTTTTCTGGTAACCCTTAGTCAATTTTAGATCACTGCACGCACTTTGTCACAACTTACTTAGGACTCCCCCTGCACACCCGCATGCACCATACAGCAGTTCGCAGAAGATCTCCGCTAAAGTGACCCTTCGGAGGACCCATAGGGCATTGCAGCGCCGGCCCGACGAGGAGCAACTGCCCGATGATGATGCCTGACATCCTTCGGGGTGTGTGAGGGCAACAAGGAACAAGACTTGTTCTTCCCTGTCACTAGTGAGTCCCAGACCTAGGCTTCTCACTCTTCTCTCTTCCCCTTCTTTCAAGGGAGCGTGCGACACTCTGCGCACCTCCCTAGGAACAGTGTCCCCTTGTTTGTGACTGTACATTTAACTCCTGGAGCACGGGCACTGGACCCTTAATCAGCTCCTGGTCCCCCCTCTTTCTTCTTTTTTGACATAAACTTAACAACATGCTCCGTACCACTCAAGCACTGTGGCTAGCAGGTCTATCCCTGACCTTTGTCAAGGCTGGGTAAGCAGATGATACAAAGATAACTCCTACAACCACAAATATTATGGGACAGTATATCAAGCAGAACGCTTGTTGATAGCAAAAGTAGTATTTTCAAAGCCATCCCAAGGAGGAACTTTTGAAAAATAAATGAATGATTTAATAGTTAGTTAAAAACCTTTGGAATTGTGTTACGCACAAGCAATAGTCAGGGCTATTGGAATTATGCAATTCTGCAGGCCTGGCATTTTTTACATAATTATGAATTTACTGCATTTGCCATATAATCCTTCATCTGCTGCATAGTCTGCAGATCTTCCCCAAAAAATATTTCTACCTTAAACTGATGGAAAATTTCTAAAAAGATGGCAATATGTGTTCACATGTGGTGGAAGGCCCTTCCAAAACATTAACTGGTCATCTTTCAGTTGCTTATTTCTAAATGTGGTTGTTAACCTGATACTACTAACGTGAAATCTTTGGTATAGCTCAAAGTAGGTATCAGAGCGCTTTACATGAACACCAGTTGAATTACACATGGTCATATTTATTTTGTAGGTATGCGGCAATGAAGTGATCTGCCCAGTCCAATCTTCACAGGATTTTGAGCCGATGCAGAGATTCAAACCTGGTTCCCTATGCCCAAATTCAGTAGATCTGCGACCCTTGACCTTGTTAGGTAGGTCGCTCCCCCACCACACAGCTCCGCCTGTGTGTCCTGATCCGCCCCAGCTGCCACTGCTGGAGAAGTTGATGCCCTCCTCCACCCGCAGGCTACCACCTGCGCCTCATCCCTGGTGGCCAGTGGTAGGCCTTAGGTCTGTATTCTTTTGCTGTCTTCCCTGTACAGCCCTTACTGTCCTCAGGTACTGTGACTGCTGTTGTCTGTCTCCCCCCCTGTGCCTGCATTCCTTTCTGTGCCCGTATTTGCCTTCTGTTTCCCCTTGTTGCCCCGATTTGTGCCCGTATTTGCCTTCTGTTTCCCCTTGTTGCCCCCGATTTGTGCCCGTATTTGCCTTCTGTTTCCCCTTGTTGCCGCCGATTTGTGCCCGTATTTGCCTTCTGTTTCCCCTCGCTGCCCCCTTGACTCTATGCCCATTTTGCCTTTTGTTCCCATCGTTGCCCCCGATTTGTGCCCGTATTTGCCTTCAGTTTCCCCTTGTTGCCCCCGATTTGTGCCAGTATTTGCCTTCTGTTTCCCCTTGTTGCCGCCGATTTATGCTCTTATTTACCTTCTGTTTCCCCTCGCTGCCCCCTTGACTCTGTGCCCATTCTGCCTTTTGTTCCCATCGTTGCCCCCGTGATCCTTGCCCTTGCCTCCTTTCCCTCGCCGCTCCCGTTCCCGCCGCTGCGTCCCCTGTGGCCCCGCCCCCCCACTGCCCATTCGCTGCCCCTGCCTCCCGCCTCCCAGCTGCTCCTCCCTCCCACCTCCCCATATATAGCGGCCGCTGCGCGGTGAGGAGAGCGACCCTTGACCTTGTTAGGTAGGTCGCTCCCCCACCACACAGCTCCGCCTGTGTGTTCTGATCCGCCCCAGCTTCCGCTGCTGGAGAAGTTGAGGCCCTCCTCCACCCGCAGGCTACCACCTGCGCCTCATCCCTGGTGGCCAGTGGTAGGCCTTAGGTCTGTATTCTTTCGCTGTCTTCCCTGTACAGCCCTTACTGTCCTCAGGTACTGTGACTGCTGTTGTCTGTCTCCCCCCCTGTGCCTGCTTTCCTTTCTGTGCCCGGATTTGCCTTCTGTTTCCCCTTGTTGCCCCCGATTTGTGCCCATATTTGCCTTCTGTTTCCCCTTGTTGCCCCTGATTTGTGCCCGTATTTGCCTTCTGTTTCCCCTTGTTGCCGCCGATTTGTGCCCGTATTTGCCTTCTGTTTCCCCTTGTTGCCCCCGATTTGTGCCCGTATTTGCCTTCTGTTTCCCCTTGTTGCCACCGATTTGTGCCCGTATTTGCCTTCTGTTTCCCCTTGTTGCCACCGATTTGTGCCCGTATTTGCCTTCTGTTTCCCCTCGCTGCCCCTTGACTCTGTGCCCATTTTGCCTTTTGTTCCCATCGTTGCCCCCGTCATCCTTGCCCTTGCCTCCTTTCCCTCGCCGCTCCCGTTCCCGCCGCTGTGTCCCCTGCGGCCCCGCCCCCCCACTGCCCATTCGCTGCCCCTGCCTCCCGTCTCCCAGCTGCTCCTCCCTCCCACCTCCCCATATATGGCGGCCGCTGCGCGGTGAGGAGAGCGACCCTTGACCTTGTTAGGTAGGTCGCTCCCCCACCACACAGCTCCGCCTGTGTGTCCTGATCCGCCCCAGCTGCCGCGGCTGGAGAAGTTGAGGCCCTCCTCCACCCGCAGGCTACCACCTGCGCCTCATCCCTGGTGGCCAGTGGTAGGCCTTAGGTCTGTATTCTTTCGCTGTCTTCCCTGTACAGCCCTTACTGTCCTCAGGTACTGTGACTGCTGTTGTCTGTCTCCCCCCCGTGCCTGCATTCCTTTCTGTGCCCGTATTTGCCTTCTGTTTCCCCTTGTTGCCCCCGATTTGTGCCCATATTTGCATTCTGTTTCCCCTTGTTGCCCCCGATTTGTGCCCGTATCTGCCTTCTGTTTCCCCTTGTTGCCCCCGATTTGTGCCCGTATTTGCCTTCTGTTTCCCCTTGTTGCCGCCGATTTGTGCCCGTATTTGCCTTCTGTTTCCCCTCGCTGCCCCCTTGACTCTATGCCCATTTTGCCTTTTGTTCCCATCGTTGCCCCCGATTTGTGCCCGTATTTGCCTTCTGTTTCCCCTTGTTGCCCCCGATTTGTGCCCGTATTTGCCTTCTGTTTCCCCTTGTTGCCGCCGATTTGTGCCCTTATTTGCCTTCTGTTTCCCCTCGCTGCCCCCTTGACTCTGTGCCCATTCTGCCTTTTGTTCCCATCGTTGCCCCCGTGATCCTTGCCCTTGCCTCCTTTCCCTCGCCGCTCCCGTTCCCGCCGCTGCGTCCCCTGTGGCCCCGCCCCCCCACTGCCCATTCGCTGCCCCTGCCTCCCGCCTCCCAGCTGCTCCTCCCTCCCACCTCCCCATATATAGCGGCCACTGCGCGGTGAGGAGAGCGACCCTTGACCTTGTTAGTAGGTCGCTCCCCCACCACACAGCTCCGCCTGTGTGTCCTGATCCGCCCCAGCTGCCGCTGCTGGAGAAGTTGAGGCCCTCCTCCACCCGCAGGCTACCACCTGCGCCTCATCCCTGGTGGCCAGTGGTAGGCCTTAGGTCTGTATTCTTTCGCTGTCTTCCCTGTACAGCCCTTACTGTCCTCAGGTACTGTGACTGCTGTTGTCTGTCTCCCCCCCTGTGCCTGCATTCCTTTCTGTGCCCGGATTTGCCTTCTGTTTCCCCTTGTTGCCCCCGATTTGTGCCCATATTTGCCTTCTGTTTCCCCTTGTTGCCCCTGATTTGTGCCCGTATTTGCCTTCTGTTTCCCCTTGTTGCCGCCGATTTGTGCCCGTATTTGCCTTGTGTTTCCCCTTGTTGCCCCCGATTTGTGCCCGTATTTGCCTTCTGTTTCCCCTTGTTGCCCCAGATTTGTGCCCGTATTTGCCTTCTGTTTCCCCTTGTTGCCACCGATTTGTGCCCGTATTTGCCTTCTGTTTCCCCTCGCTGCCCCCTTGACTCTGTGCCCATTTTGCCTTTTGTTCCCATCGTTGCCCCCGTCATCCTTGCCCTTGCCTCCTTTCCCTCGCCGCTCCCGTTCCCGCCGCTGCGTCCCCTGCGGCCCCGCCCCCCCACTGCCCATTCGCTGCCCCTGCCTCCCGCCTCCCAGCTGCTCCTCCCTCCCACCTCCCCCTATATTGCGGCCGCGCCGAAGACACGCCTAAGGCAAGCCCGTCTGCGCCCGTCCGCGCCTGGACCGCGCACAGTGCCAGAACCCCTGGTCCCCGCGCCAGCCACGACGACCGCCGCCGATACGATGCCACCACACTCCACGCTCTCAACCCCGGACGGACACACACCTGCTTCAAGGCCGCCCCGAAACGCACTCATGGTCCCTTCACCTGCCGGAACTGCAGCTACACCAGCCTCAGAGCCGCCGAAGCGCCCGCCAAGAAGGACCTCAAACACCTCCGATGCATCCTACTGAACACCCGCTCCGCACGCAAACACGCCGTCGAGCTCTGGGACCTGCTCGACACATCATCACCGGACGTCGCCTTCCTGACAGAGACCTGGATGAACGACTCCTCCGCACCCGACATCGCCATAGCCATCCCAGACGGCTATAAGATCACCCGCAGAGACCGCACCAACAGAGTAGGAGGAGGAATCGCCATCATCCACAAGAACACCATCAGGGTCACGACCGGCACCAACGACACTCTCTGCACCGCCGAACACATGCACTTCCAGATCCACACGGACCCCAACACCACCCTTAGAGGCACCCTCGTCTACAGACCCCCTGGACCCCGACCCCAGTTCAGCGACTCCATCGCCGACTTCATCAGCACGCACGCCCTGACCTCCACCGACTACATCCTCCTCGGAGACCTGAACTTTCACCTGGAGAACAACAATGACAGCAACTCCACCACCCTGATCGACAACCTCGACAACCTCGTACTGAGACAGCTCATCACAACGCCGACCCATTCCGCCGGCCACACGCTCGACCCCGTCTTCTCCTCAAGCCCCCACGTCTCCTTCAGCCACACCACCGAACTCCTCTGGACCGATCACCGCTGCATTCACTTCACCTTCCAGAAACCCACCACACACCACCGCACCCAACAGATCCCACGCCGCTGCTGGAGCAAAGTCACCGAAGACCAACTACAGGCAAACCTCGCTATCAGCCCACCCACCGACCCCTCCAACACCGACGACGCTGCCCGCAACCTCAGACGATGGATAGACGACTGCGCCAACACCCTCGCCCCGCTGAAAAAACCCACCTACAGAGACACCAGCAAAAGAGCCAGCTGGTTCACCCCGGAACTCCTAGCATCCAAGCGTACCTGCCGGAAACTAGAGAAGAAATGGCACAGTGAAAAGACACCGGACAGCCACGCAGCCCACAAAGACGCCATCCGCAACCACCATCACCTCATCAGGTCCGCCAAGAGGATCTCCTTCAAAGACCGCCTCGACAACAACGCACACAACAGCAAGGAGCTCTTCAACATCGTGAAGGAACTCTCCAACCCCAGCTCCAACACCAACGACATCCCGCCGTCGCAAGCCCTGTGCGATTCCCTCGCCACCTTCTTCCACCGCAAGATCGCCGACATCCACGACAGCTTCAACACCCAGACAACCCCAACAGACACCGACACACCAGACCCGTCGCACACCATCGACCACGACCCCTTGCCAGCCTGGGCCAACGTGAACATCGATGACACCATCAAGACCATGAGCACAATCCACTCCGGCTCCCCGTCAGACCCTTTCCCGCACCACATCTTCAACAAAGCCAGCAGCTCCATCGCACCCCACCTGCGCAACGTCATCAATCTCTCCTTCGAGACCGCGACCTTCCCAGAGAGCTGGAAACACGCCGAGATCAACGCCCTACTCAAAAACCCAAGGCGGACCCGAGAGACCTCAAGAACTTCCGGCCCATCTCCCTGCTTCCATTCCCAGCCAAGGTCATCGAGAAGATCGTCAACAGACAGCTAACCCGATACCTCGAAGAAAACAGCATCCTGGACCCATCCCAGTCAGGGTTCCGCAGCAACCACAGCACCGAGACTGCCCTCATCGCCGCCACCGACAACATCAGGACCCTGCTGGACAACGGTGAGACCGCAGCCCTCATCCTGCTGGACCTCTCCGCCGCCTTCGACACTGTCTGCCACCGCACTCTACGCGCACGCCTCCACGACGCAGGGATCCGAGACAAGGCCCTGGAATGGACCAACTCCTTCCTCTCCGGCAGAACCCAGAGAGTCCGCCTCCCCCCATTCCGATCCAAAGCCTCCGAGATCATCTGCGGCGTACCCCAGGGATCATCCCTCAGCCCGACACTGTTCAACATCTACATGGCCCCGCTCGCACGCATCGCCCGACAGCACGACCTCAACATAATCTCCTACGCCGACGACACTCAACTGATCCTCTCCCTCACCAAGGGCCCCCTCACCGCCAAATCCAACCTCCACGAAGGAATGAAGGCCGTCGCCGATTGGATGAAGAGCAGCCGACTAAAGCTGAACTCGGACAAGACGGAGGTCCTCATCCTCGGCTCCAACCCTTCAGCCTGGGACGACTCCTGGTGGCCAACGATTGACACTCCGAAACTACAGGAGCAGCTTTCTATGACCATTCCGGATCTTGAGTTAGATAGTAATTTAGCTGCCGAACAGGTTTTCAGTTGGATGAATTCAGCGGTCGAATTAGCAGTTCCACTGAAAAAGATCTCCTCTAGGAGGAAAAATCCCTCACAACCTTGGTTCAACAAAAAACTAAAGCCACAAAAAATAAATTGCAGAAGGGCGGAAAGCAAAATGGAGGGCTGACTATGAACAACGGACGAAAGACGAATATAGAAGCTCCCTGGCAACTTACAAAAAATTAATCGTAGAGGAAAAAAGTAACTATTTTATACAAAAAATAAATGAAGCTAAAAACTCCAGTAAGGAATTATTTGCCACGGTAAAAAAACTAACTAATCTCAATGCTAACAAACAGATAGACGGTAGCATGGAACTTTGCAACACTCTAGGTCAGTTCTTCATTGACAAAGTCAAGTCCGTTTATGAGTCCTTCACTACGACCAACAAATTTGATACCCCATTTCCACTCATAGAATATAAACAGGGCCTGCCCATGGAAATCTCCAATACGGGGTTCCATTTTTGGCCTCCATCAGTAGAACAGATCAAACAGGTGGTAATGACAACTAGGTCTGGAGGCCAATCAGACCCCTGCCCACCTAAGGTGATGCACCTATTTCCAGATCTACTGAGCGACCAACTATCCCTGGTGTTCACTAAGATAATTACATCGAGCTGCTTCCCTGATGCCTGGAAAAAGACCGCAGTCCTCCCGTTACTTAAGAAGCCAAATCTTGACCCACAAGATCCCGGGAATTACAGACCCATTTCAAAGATCCCTTTTCCAGCAAAAGTACTGGAAAAACTACTGAACAAACAATTGTCAAAATATCTAAACTCCGTAAATGCCCTAGACCACTGACAGTATGGGTTCCGGGAACAACATGGAACCGAAACAGCTCTGATCATGGCAGCGGAAGAACTCAGGAGTGTACTGGATGCTGGAGGGAAGGCTGCCTTGATCCTTTTGGATCTTTCGGCGGCCTTCGACACGGTAAATCATGATACACTCCTGACCCGACTAGGCGAAGTAGGAGTCCAAGAGACGGCACTTAAGCTTCTATCCTCATATCTAACTGATAGAAATTTCTCAGTTAAATTCGGAGATGCCACTTCCAAACCTTTTAATTCACCTTGTGGCGTACCTCAGGGGTCTTCATTGAGCCCCACCCTTTTTAATGTATATGTTGCCCCATTAGCGGCTATAATAAGGAACTGTGGTTTCCTACCAGTCTCCTATGCGGACGATACTCAAATTGTGGTAGCAGTCTCAAACAACACAGATGAGACAGCAAGCAGATTCAGTAATTGCATGAGTCAGATCACTCACTGGATGCAATATAACTGCCTAAAATTGAATGGTGACAAAACCGAGGTTATGTTGCTTGAGACAGATATGAATTTCTGGTCCCCAAAATGGTGGCCAGATAGCCTAGGCGACTTCCCATTCCCAGTGGACAAAGTTAGAAACTTAGGAGTGCTACTGGACAACAAACTATCTTTGGGCGCCCAGATAAACAAACTATCCTCCTCGGTGTGGTACATCCTCAAACTAATAAAGAAACTATCACCATTTATCCCCCAAGATTCCTGTAAAACATTAGTAACCGCACTGGTCTTATCCAGGTTGGATTACGGGAATGCACTGTATGCAGGGTTACAAATTCAACATTTAACAAAATTACAGTGCCTACAGAACACTGCAGCAAGGCTGGTGCTGGACATTCCCAGATATGAACCAGTCGCCCACAGATTAGGAACCCTCCATTGGCTACCTATTGAAAAGAGGATCAAGTTCAAGTCAGTCTGCCTGGCCTACAAAGCCCTTCACGGATTAGGATCCCACTTCTTAAAAACTCATTTGAAACCATATGAGCCATCCAGGAGACTGAGATCAAGCCAGGCAAAATTGATTCAGGTTCCTAAATTTAAGCAAGTTAGGTGGGGAGGGAGAAGCTTCCTCCTACAGGCAGCTAAGACGTGGAACCTTCTCCCTGTTACAATTAAAAACAGCACATCGCTACTTTCATTTAGGAAGGAGGTGAAAACCTGGCTGTTTACTTCGTAGTTAGATACCATTCTCCGGCAGACCTAGTCTTTCACAATGATTAGCGCCAAGACGCCCTTGGGCATTCGTGCGCTTTACAAATTTGCAAATCAAATCAAATCAAATCAACGACACTGGGGGCAGCCCCGACACCCACCGACCACGCACGCAACCTGGGAGTCATCCTCGACTCAACGCTCTCCATGGCCAAGCAACTCAACGCAGTGTCCTCCTCCTGCTTCAACACCCTCCGCATGCTCCGCAAGATCTACAGGTGGATCCCGACAGATACGAGAAGAACAGTCACCCAGGCCCTCGTCAGTAGCAGACTCGACTATGGAAACGCCCTCTACGCGGGAGCCCCGGCCAAGCTCATCAAGCGACTGCAACGCATTCAAAACGCCTCTGCACGCCTTATCCTCGACGTACCACGCCACAGCCACATCACCCCCCACCTGAGAAACCTGCACTGGCTCCCCATCGACAGGAGAATCTCCTTCATACTCCTCATCCACGCACACAAAGCACTCCACAAGACCGGCCCAGCCTACCTCAACAGACGACTCGTCTTCTACGTCCCCAACCGCCAGCTCCGCTCCGCCGACCTCTCCCTCGCCACCGTCCCCCGCATTCGAAGAACAACCACCGGCGGCAGATCCTTCTCCCACCTCGCCGCCAAGACCTGGAACACCCTTCCACTCAGCCTACGACAGACCCAAGACCTGCTGACCTTCAGGAGGCTACTCAAGACCTGGCTGTTCGACCAGTAGCGGCACCCCCCCTTTTTTTTCCCCAGCGCCTTGAGACCCTCTCGGGTAAGTAATGCACTCTACAAATTCTGTGATTGATTGATTGATTGAGATCTGGCGTAAACCACACCCTCTCTCACCCTTTTAACCATTTCCCCCCGTGTTGTGTTGCTTGTTTAGCACCCCACTGCTGTAGGAAGGTTCAGCTTTCATCAGTGATGTAAACAATGACTGTTTTGCTTTTCTGCTCACCCCTTCTTACCCAACCCTCATTTCCATCTGAGATACTTCTCACATCCAGTCTGTAGCTGTATTGTAACGCTCAGCAAACATGTCCATGATCTTGTTGTTTGTGCATCTAGTTCATCAGGAGACAAAACATTCAGACAAATAACGTTCATCGCGGCTAAAAACTATTGGCAAGGCCAATAGGTACCAAAGGCAAGACCTGTTGGCTTTGCCAATGCTTTTTAATCATACCATTTGAAGGTCGGAATAAAGCATACCTTTTAATTCCCAGTAAAACCCCTCCAACTCCTATTTGGTGTATACCCTTTAGTGCTCCCGTGTATCATACAGGTAGCAGCATGCCCCATTTCGCAGTGGAACGGGATGAATCCTATGATGAAGCATGCCACCAAGAGGTAACCCTGGTGGATGAGAGTTATACAAAAAAAGCCTTGTGCTTTTTCTCCCTGTAGGAGGTTTAGCACACTTTATGGATTGGGGCTCCAGTTTGTTTTGATATATATGTAACTAGGAGGACGAGCACCGTCCTCTGCGAAATTCCTCTTATCTCCCCCTATTTCTTTGATAAATAAAACTAATTTTAACAAGCACTGGCAATGCCAATAGGTCTGGCTTTAACGTAATGTTGCATGATAATGTGAAGCATTACAGGTAAATAGCATGTGAATGGATAGGTATTTGTGTGGAAGCAAAGAACTGCAGAATAATAATGGTGTAGGCTAAAAGGTCAGGTGACAGTTGCAGTGTCAAGCCAGACCTAAACATGATGTAGGTTAACTACTGCCCTCCTCCCATCTGTGCTATTGCCAGAGAAAAACACATAATAAATAATCTAGCTATCTAAGATACTACAACTGCATTACAATTTCATGTGGGTACCCCTGAAAGGTCAAGCTCAGGCAGCTGTATGATTGAAATGATCACAGCTCTGTAAATGGCAAACACTTTTTTGTGGAAGCACACAACCTCTGCCCAATCAAAACATGTACTCCTAGCTCCAAACTACTGGGCAGAGCCAAGGCCACTTTCTAGCAATGCTCACTTAATTGTCTGGTGACAGCTGCACTGTTAAAAGCCGGACAATAAAAAGTGCATTGACACAGTCTGGGCTAATGCATTTTATTTTCAAAGTGCATTAGTGCTGGATGCATCATAGTTCTTTTTATGGTTATTATTGTTAGCTATGCTGCACAGAAGCCATGCTGCTATAGAGGATAGGTGCAAATCATAGCCAAAGTTAGCAATGCCCATGGTGTACATCTTGAAAAAAGGCAATGACAGAGCCAATAGTCTCAATGACAAGACCTATTGGCTATGCCAGTGTTTGTTAAGTCTTGTCACAATACCCCTGATACTGTGAGAAAATCAGTTAGTCTACCAATGCGTGAAAAAGATATAAAAACTAAACACTAGGCAAAAAATTCTATCACATATGGAAAGCAATTGCGTCCATGTCCATGTAAAAATACATTTGGTAGCAGATAACATCTGCTTTCACAATAAAAGCAGGTAACATCTGCTACCACAATATACATCCATTTCCTAGGAGAAAAGGGCTTCTCTAAAGTGTGTGTGTTGCATAGTAAAGCATAGCTACAAATTACAAGAAGTTCAACAAGTATGACAAGGAAGAAGAAAAAATAAAAGTAGTTCCTCAATCACAGCTCAATCAGTGGAAGCACAGCAATCAGGCTGAATCAATCAGTACTTGGGCCATGCTCCATCAGAAAGAAGAGAAAGTGAAGCCAGCGCGTACTGGCCAATTAGAAGACAGCAAATAAGAGTGGCAATGAAGCCAATGAATGTTAACCAAAACCAAAGTGATTCAGCTGGTCGATTTTAAGTTTAAAAATCATGCGTGGTTGTTGGAAGGGAAAAAAACTGGAGGAAGTACATTCATATAAATATCTGGGATTTACTATGGATAAACAAATGACTGGTAAACCCCATCTGTTAGACATCTAGGCTAAAGCACAATCACTAACGTATGGATTCAAAATATTAAAACAGAAATTGAGTTGTCAGTCACTGACTCATTTACTCAAGGTTATGGGGGCTCGGCTACTACCTTCGCTATCGTACAGTACAGAGATTATGCGGGGGTTGGAAATAGACATTTTGAACAAGACCCAAACAAAAGTTTATAAGTCTGTATTTAATATTCCAAAATGTGTCTCACCAGCCCAAATACGTTTAGAGTTTGGCTTAAAAAATCA
This sequence comes from Calotriton arnoldi, assembly GCA_963921515.1. NCBI lineage: Eukaryota > Metazoa > Chordata > Amphibia > Caudata > Salamandridae > Calotriton > Calotriton arnoldi. The sequence goes on from CAWUFW010001814.1 coordinate 700,027, forward strand.
AGTACATAGGTGCGAAAATGCTTTTACAAAATTATGTTGGAGATTGCGAGCATGGGAAAGGGAATATAGTAGCAATTTATGCTGGAAGAAAATAGAGGAACAGCAATATAGTAAGACAAAAGAGTCCTGTGGAAGTCACTTAAATCTGCCTCTAAAATATTTAGGCTTACAAGATACTTGGGAAGCAACAATGGGGGACTCATCTTTCAATCAAGTGCTAAGAGCTGCAACTTGAATTGCATCAAACCTAACAGATATAAACACATTGGCACTAAGGAGGCACGCCTGGAAAGTAATAAACACTTATTCTAATTGAGCCCCTCAGGGGTATCTGGCAGAACATTTTTCATTAAGAATAAAGCACCAAATGATGTTATTCCAGTTTGGTATTATGGAATATAAAGATTTTATCCCATCCTAGAAACAACAGACACATAATTTAGCTTGTAGACTTTGTGGATATAAAAAAAGAGACATTAATCCATATTTTATGTGTCTGTCCCGTACCTTTGGTGCAAAGGAAAATTCTTTTGAAATCACTATTTAGCAACATGGGAATACGCTCATATAGGCAAGCCATAATCACCTGGTGAAGTGGAAGCTCAGTTCCCCTTGCTTGTAGGGGAGTAAAGTTCATAATGCCATTATTTAAGGAAATCTCTAACAGAAGGACAAAGGACTAAGAACTGTGTTTATTAGTGGTATCATATACATGTATCTTAAACATTAACATAACCTTTGTTTCTATGTATAACTTGGCCTTGAAAGCAGTTCCTTTTACGTTTAGTAGGATAGAGGTTATAACTACTACGGCTCATCATAGCCTGTTTATTATTTTAAGAAGCAGACAGAAATAGCTGCTATCTTATGATCTTATACTTGGTGAGACGTGATGGTAAAACATTTTATTTTCAAATGTGTAAAGCTGCTAGTTCTAGGAGATATGAATTACCAATGGTTTTAAAATATTCCGTTTCTAGAGCTGTTTACATTAAATTTGTGACTGAATTTTAATTAAGAAAAGCAAACAGTGCATATAATGACCATTTAGCTTTGAAGAACCAACACATGGGACTTAGAGTGTTGTTACAGACAGGAGGTATTTAATGGATAGTTGATATTTTTACACAATTTTATATGAATTGTTTTATGCTATTTTTTGAACTGTAGATTTACAATAGTGATACTTATTTTGCATTGGTGTAAAGGTTTTAAATAACCATATACAATAAAGAATCTTCTTGTAGAATGTTAAGCAATGGGTGGCCAGCAAGCCCCTGGTTGTAATCATTATCTCTTGCAAGCGAGAGCGCATGCAGCGTGTGTGCTTTGGCAAGCAAGACCTAAAAATGCCATAGACCTCTATAAATTGTAAGCATATGATGGTACTCCTGGCTTGAAATTGCCTAATCAAACATACATGACAATAGGTTTACATAACAGGGCCATTGGAAATTTCTAATGATCAGACCTGCTGCCTGTGGAACATGGGACCAAGATTGGAGTTCTGGCTTCCGCTCTACAGACTGTGATTCTGGCCAAATCACTTGGTGAGGGAGATGGCGAGGGAGATGGTGCCGACGCGCAGCGGACGAGCGCAGCGGGCGCACCACCGGCGTGCCAAAGACATGCCAAAGGCGCGCCCGTCCGCGTCCGGAACGCGTCCAGTGCCAGGAATGCTGCCCTTTCTCTACCAGGTAAATGTTTCACAAGAGACTCTCTTTTGGCCCTAAATAACAATCCTCAAAATTGTAAAAACTCTCTGGATGTTGCAAACTGGAAAAGTCCAATTTGCTGTAGGAACTGCAAAACAATTTTTGGGCCCACCCAGGACATACTGATCGGAAACCGCGCTAAGCTGACCTACCTACGAGGTGGTCTTATTAATGCTCGATCATTATGCAAGCATGCCTAACACATTAATGACCTAATAATAAACGACAATTTAGATTGCCTTTTCGTAACAGAAACTTGGCTGAAAGCCTGGTGCAATCCAGATATCATCTGTGCCCTTCCCCCTGGCTATCTTATTCATAGACTAAATAGACCAGAACAACGAGGAGGAGGCCTGGTGATTAATTATCGCAGTTCACTGAAATATTCAGTATTTGAAATATCAGACCTCAAAGGGGCAGAGGGTATCGGTTTCTGTATCCAATTAGAGGACTCCTTCGCCTTTGCAGTAGCCCTGCTCTACCGCCCACCAGGCCCCTATAAAGTCTTTCAGGACAGTATTGGAGATATTGTGAGCTCGCTTACTCTCAGATTCTCCAACTTCCCCCTACTAGGAGATATCAATATCCACCTAGACACAGCTAACGACCCGGGTGCAATAAATTTCAGGGAAATTATGGATACACTCGGCCTGGAGCAGCGGATACTCACGCCACCCATAACGCAGGCCACACTCTTGATAGTATCTGCTCCAACCTCACAACCCTTACAGTCAAGGCCTAACCTGGTCCGATCATAAGCTGATACCCTTAGAAATCAGATATCAGCGCATGACAAACTCCAAGGGACGCATCCCTACCACTCAACATGCCAAGCCCAGGTGGAAGGATATGGCAGCCCTCCCTGATCTAAATCGAGAAGCAGCAGTCTGCAGACCTAATTTGTCAAGAGATCCAATAGTAGACAGCCAATGCTTTACACAGTGGATGTCTATCCTGAGGGACCGTTTCGCATCTCCCGGTTCACAAAACAGTCGCCCGCTCAAAAAACCCTCCGCCCCATGGTACACCCAAAACCTGAAAGAAATACATAGCCACTGTAGGACCCTAGAACGCAGATGGCGACATAATTATGAACAGGCTGAATTAATTAAGTTCAAAACAGCTCTTAAAAACTACCACCACCAAATTAAAGTAGCCAAAAAATCTTACTTTACTGAAATGCTCAAACTGGCAGACTCAAATCAAAAAACTATCTTTAAGATAGTCAACTCCTTCACTAATCCAAAATCTCTGCAACAAGAGATCCCCCCATCACAGTCTCTCTGCGACAGCATAGCAGATTATTTTGAACAGAAGGTTCAAGCACTACAACAAGATTTCACAGTACCCCCTGTCTCCTCCACCAACAATAATGTAGTCTTAAGCAAAGATAGACCGGCCCTTCAAACGTTTACGCCTTTTAGCCTGGACCAATCTCGCCAGGCGATCCTTGCTGTTAAATCTGTCTCCCCCTTTGACCCCTGTCCCCCCTCAATTATACATGCTATGATAGATACTGTCAATCCAGTCATAAACAAGATAATTAATGCCTCCTTGTCATCAGCCAAAGTCCCTAAGGAATGGAAGCTCGCAGAGGTCAAACCACTACAAAAGAAATAACTTGCCGATCCCACCATTCTTACCAGGCTCTGACCCTACTCCCATGTCTAAGCAAGATCACTGAAAAACTAGTTAATTCCCAACTTATGACCTACCTGGAAGGAGCAAACATCCTACACCCTAACCAATCAGGTTTCAGGCCCCAGCACTCTACAGAGTCAGCTCTTCTGTACACTGCTGAATCCCTCAAAGCCGCCCTTGATCAGGGAAAGAATGCTGTATTGGTCTTATTAGATCTATCGGCCGCATTCGATACGGTCTCACATGTCATTCTCTTGGACCGTCTCGAATCATACGGCATCTCCCACCTTGCTCTGGCCTGGCTTAAAGCGTTCCTGCAAAACCGCAGACAAGTCATCACCCTTGGGCAATATCAGTCAACACAAAAACCCCTGCTTTCTGGAGTCCCTCAAGGGTCCATCCTCAGCCCGGTGCTCTTTAATGCCTACATGGCCCCATTGATCAGTCTGATATCGTCCTTTAACATCGAGACTATCTCATATGCGGATGATACGCAGCTAATCTTGGTCCTAGATAAAAATACCACACAGGCTGAAGAAGATTTCTGCCAATGCCTCACAGCGGTTTTTCCATGGATGAAAGCCAACCATTTAAAGTGCACCTCAGAAAAGACTGAAATCATACCTCTGGGGAAAGGGAACACCTTCTCTCCCAATTTATGGTGGCCATCTGATACCCCCCTCTCCCCTAAATACAGTAAAGGTAGCCAGAAATCTGGGAATCAAATTTGGCGCAACATTATCTTTCCACCAGCAATCATTAGCAGTAGCTGGGACCTGCTTTCATACTATAAAATCACTCAAAAGGTTTTTTGATTTGCTCCCCATCGCAGCCAGACAAGCAGTTGCAGTGGCCCTAATCACATCAAGATTGGACTACTGCAACAGCCTCTATGCAGGTGCCAAAACGTCGGTCCTACATAAACTCCAGATGGTACAATACGCAGCAGCCCGCCTAGTACTAAAATGGCCCAGGAGATCATCTGCATCGGCTGCCCTGGAAGCATTACACTGGCTACCAATCCATAAAAGAATCCTGTTCAAGATTCTGATAATCATTTTTAGAATCTTTCACTCCTCAGGTCCTCACTACCTCCGGTCCAGGTTTGCACGCTATATACCTCAGCGTACCTTTAGATCATCTAATGCCAATCTGCTAAAACCCCCAGTGTTTAGATATGTCTCAAAAGGGGGTAGATCTCTTGCAGGGATCGGCTCCAAAGCATTGAACCAACTCCCCAACCACCTTCGTCTTATCAAATCAGAAACGCTCTTCAGGAAGGCCCTGAAAACGTGGATCTTTTTAGCCTCTGGCTCACTATGCAGAGCACTTATTTAATTCATTCCTTTCACCCTCAGGTACCCAGTTTCAACCTAGCGATCTGCTTAGCGCCATGATGCTCCTCGGAGTGATAGTTGCGCTCTACAAATGTTCGCTAACATAACATAACTTAATTGCCATGAACCTAAAAAAAGTAATCTGGTGCTTATATAAATTGCTCTAATGCCTCTCGGGTAAGTTTGTACTGACAACACTTCACTAAATGTATCCCCTTGTGAGATAGTTAATGCAGACAATGTCTTGTAAAGGACATTTTCCCATTAAATGAGTCCCCTTCTGATATCTCACATGACTGACAAACTATTGTGAACATTTTTTACTTTTGCAATTTTGCACAACCAAACATAACTTAAAACTCACTGAACAGTGAGATTGTGGAAGGAAACATTTCTGAGGTTTAATGGAAAATCATTGGCTCAAACAATCTGTTTAATGTTGTTGTTTAATCCTTGCACCTACCAGAATACTCCTGTTACACTCCTGCAGAAGGTACTCTCTACAAGCACTGATCCCGTTTTATCATATAGTTCAGATCACTGTATGCCAAAATAGTTTGACATATTGGCAGAAAATAGAGAGTTGCCTGATATGGTTTCCTTGGCAGTCAAAATTTCACACCAAAATGGTTCAATCTTAGGGCAGTCCTACCAAATGTGTTTAAAGTCTCCTCCCAAGCAGCCGCTGCCTCTCCAGCGGGAAAGGCTGGAATCAAGATTGATCCTTTGGAGTTTAGTAGGATAGTAATACCAATCAAAGGCACTTTTATAATGTGCTTCCCTAGCCAAAAGACTGTGAGAGTTTTTAGCTTTATCATGCATGAAGATCCCTACTGGAAAACAGATTTCGGAACCCTTAGAACTCTTGTCTATTGTTCTCGTAGAGGATAGACCTAGGGTGCTGGTCACTTTTGCCAATTGGATGCTATATAGGTAAGATATGCTGCCACTGGATTGATCCGCTCTTTTCACAAATTTTACTTAGGGACATTGCTCTCTAATGGCTGCTCTGCGAATGCGTAGATGGCCAACCCAGTGCCTTAGTTGTGTGTAATGGAAGCACTCAACTTCTTGTAAGGGGAATTTCCACTTGCACTCCTCAAAAGTGGGTATCATTTGGTTAATAAACATGTCAGAGATTGTCAGGCAATCGCCTACCTCCCACTGATGAAAGGGCTGAGGGGTAGCACAGGATTAAGAGCTAGGTTGTGATGTATTGAGTATGTGTTGAAAGGAAGAAGGTATTGAGATCGGAAGGCCTGGAAAAGATACAGAGCTCTCAGCAAAATATTAATTTAACCCTCCCAAGCCATGACAGGTAGAGTGGGGACCAGTGCCTATAATCATCACATATGGAAGAGAGGAGTTCTGAATCTATAACTGCATTTAGGTCACAGTTGGGTGTGATGTAGATACTGAGATATTTTATGTGTGTTTTAGTCCAGCGAAGTTGAGTTTACAATGCTAACAATATCGTATCAGCACGGGCTAGAGTTAGATTAAGGATCTTCAATTTGTTAGTACTATTCAAAAGTCTGATTCAGCTTCATATTCCTGAAGAAGAAGAAGAAGGTGTGGAGTGTTAGGCCTAGTCAAGGATGACAGAATGTCATCCACCAACAGTGTAATCTTATTTGCTTCCCCAGTAAAGGAAATGCCCCGTATCTCCCCATCTGCCCATATTGTAGCTGTGAATGACTCAATGCTTAAAGTAAAAAGTAGTGGGAAAATGGGGCAATGCTGTCTAGTACCCCTCCACAGAGGGAAGGGGGAAGATGGCTTCCCATTCACCCGAACCCTTGACATAGGGGATCTGCAGTTGGGCATGAGCATCACAATAAAGGAGGGACCAAAACAAAGCAGCTCCAGTGAGAGCACTAAAAGGTCCAATCCGCCTGGTCAAAATCTTCCTCGGCATTAAGCGATACCAGTAGAGCTGGAATATCTTTTTTGTGGGCTTTCTTAATCAGGTGGGCAATCCTCCTGGTGTTGTCATGAGTCAGTCATTCTTTGATGAAGGTGGAGTGATCAGGAAGAATCAAACTCGGAGGAAGGAGTTTGATTCTGGTCTCCATGCTTTTCGCATATAACTTCGCATTTAAGTTGAGTAAGTAAATAGGCCTCAAAGAGACACATGGACGAGCATGCTTCCACTGGTTAAGGAGCAGAGAAATCTGGGCTTCTGACATCAAAGGGGTCCCCCCTTCCTCTCGCTCATCCATTTAAATTAAAGAGTTGTGTTTGATAGGGAGTTAGTGTAGAGGTAAATACTTTATAAAGGATGGCAGTGAACCCATCATGTCCTGGAGCTTTATATTTTTTTAAGGATTTTATAGCAGCCTCAGCCTCCTGTGCAGAGACAGTAGCCTCCAGTTCCGCCCTAAGAGCATTTGGGATGCATGGTAAAGAGTCTAAAAAAGCCTCTTGACTAGATTTATGAGGTGTATCTGTTGTGTAAAGGTATTGAAAAAAATCCCGAAATGCTCCGACTATCTTTATCTTGGGCCACTATCCAGTCAGATGGGAGCATTATATCCCGTTCCTGTTTAAGCTGTCTGCCAAATGGAACCCTACCATATTCCCCTGTTCCTAAGAGGTTCTCCTCAGTCTGAGGAGAGTCAACTCAGCTTTATGTGGATCCAATGCATTCAGTTTTTCTCTAATTAGCATTACTTTTTTTTGTAAGTTCCAGACAGGTTGTTTTTGTGTCTGATTTTGCGGCTTTAAGCTGATCTACCAAGAGGGACCTCCCAGAGCATCTTATACTATGCAAATTTGCCATTACTGAAATACAATGGCCACGTACAACCGCTTTCCAAACATCACAGGTGCAGGCCCAATTTGTAGCTAGTGAAGGGTTATGAGCAAAGTAGTCAATGATGCAAGTGAGTAACTCAACACTGGGTCTCTCAGCAAAGCCAGAGAAAAGATTCACCTCCCTGGACACCGAGAGCCTACTTCCAAAGAGAGTTGAGTTTCCCCTAGTGCATGATCTGAAAGGGATATTTCAGTGTGTTATGCTGTCCTGTGAATACTGCATGACTGAATTGCTAAAAAGAATATAGTCTAACCTGGAGTAGGACCTGTGTACTTGTGAGAATAAGGTAAAGTCTCTCAAGTTACCATGTTGTTCTCTCCATGGATCCCTAGGGCTAGAGGATTTCAAGGTGGATCTAAGTCCCCTTAGGAAGGCACTCTGAGATGACCGCTAGTGGAATGATCAATCTAGGGTAGGATCCCAAAATAAGTTGCAGTCCCCAGAAAGTATAATATATCCAGTGATGAAATCCTCTATCTTATTGAGGCAAGAGAGCAGAACTACCTCTTGATTAGTATTGGGGGTGTAAATGGTTGTATTTAGGATGGATCTACCTTACAGGGTGCCGCCACCAAGACATTGTAACTATATTTCTCTGCATTATGAGTTTGAGGTTCAAAACCTGAGGGATTCTTAAAAATAGGGCTACCTCATTATGTTTGGTGCCAGCAGATGCGCAAAAGGTACCTGTCTATTGTTCATGCATAAGGTGGTATTCATCTTGTTTAGTAAAGTGTTTCTTGCGCACAGCGACTATGTCATATCGTCCTTCCCACACATGATGCCAAAATCGTGTGTGCTCATTGGGGGAATTAAGATTTTTTTTATTCAGAGAGTATACTGTAATCATTATACCATTTAAGGATAATAATTCCCACCATCAGCATGAGGGAATATTGCCTTGGCCTGTCATGTTCAAAGAGAAGCATTTAATAAGCATATACAGAATGGGTGGACCCTGTCATGTCAATGTCCTTTCCCTCCTGTTCAGACAACTCAAAACAAATCAACACAAAACAACATAGGAACCATGTGGATGAGAAAAAATTAGATTCAATGTAGTGAGCTACGTGTATGTATCTCCAATGGGCAAACACACCAGACCCAGTTATCTTGGGTCATTTTTGCACTAAACCAGTGGCTAGAGATGACAGGTCTTCAGGGCCCTGCCTTCTGTATTGAGTGGAATAAACGCTCCTGGAACAAATTATTAATATGGTGTGAGCATGTCACTGTGTCAAGGTTTTCTCAGCCAGGGAGTGTCACCTGGCCAGCAGGGCTATCATCTTACATAAGCCAGTAGGGAGGCAGATCAAATAGCAAGTAGGTGTCAAGAATTTGGATAGTAGAGTCTAATGTGCCGAAAGAGTAAAAGGCACAAAAGAAAAAAGTGAACGCCAGAGTGGGCCTCATATAGTTGATCTGCAAACAAAGATTATTCTATTCATGAACCCCGCCTGGAGTGCTGAGAAAACAGAGTTGTCCTTGGCTCTATCAAGCATTGGATCCAGTATGAGATGAAAGAAGAGTTTCTGAGGCGTGTCGATTAAGCTGATGGGGCTATAGTTCCCTGGGTCTTCTTTGGATTTTTATTTGTGAATCGGGACAATCTCTGCGATCAACCAAGAGCTACGGATCGGGCCACCTGCAAGAATAGAATGGAACAGCAGCTGAAAATATGTGGCCCAAATCAGAGGTTCGGATCTGAAGAGGTCCCCAAAAAAGGGTCGGGCCAGGTGCTTTATGTGCCGGAAGTGTCATAAATGCTGTCATTACATCTTTGCACTGGAAAGGTAGAGGGGGACCTTCATCTATGGTGAGACATAAGACATTACTCGATTGTATATTCTCTGGGTTGGGCATGCCTGCATACATATTTTAGAAATGATCCACCCAGGTCTGTGGCTGTAAATTGTAATTGACACTGGTGGTAGCATTCCACCTATCATGAGCCACGAGTCCCCATAAAGGTTTAACATCTCCTGCCATAACAGCTACTACTGAGTCCTCCCATATCTCTCGTTACCAATCAATTTTGGACTGATGAAGTGCCTCTTTATACTCCTTCCTAGCGCTATCAATGTTTTGCCTGATTCCGTTTTTTAAACTTTGCATAAGAACACCTCTGGAGTTCCTACAACTGGAATTGAACCAGGTACAGCGGGTCTGAACCCTATGGGTCTTGCGGGCATCTTTACTAAGTGAAGCTTTAAGGGAACTGAAAAGTCTTTCATGGGATGTAACAATAAAATTATAATCAGAAATTGGCGACCCCACCGTGTTCAGTCCATCCAAAGTATCAGCCACCTAATCATATATCTGGGCCACCAGTTTTGGGTCCTTACAAACAACCTCTGATTTTAGGGCCCTCTTGTTATTCGAAATTGACAGGGCAGTCCCAGAATTGGGGGAACACGCTGGTGAGCAATAGACTTTAGCCCACTTAAAGACAGATGGAGAGCATAGTGGTCACTGTTGTGGCGCTCAACAACTACCATGTCTATGAGGGATGACCATATTGGTAGGGACACGAATACATAATCAATGCAGCTCTTTTGTGATGCATGCTTAAAAGTATGGGCAGATTTCAGTTCCTCTCTTAGTTCAGCCTTGAAGCTTGAGAGGCTCTGCAGCTACTCTGCCTTTGTGCGCGTGTTTTGTGTGGTGGTGGGGTCAGACTGTTGTTCCATTTTTTGCACAGAAGGTGCTGGTCCACTCTGACAGAGGGGGCAAAAAACGTTGAAACGCTCTTCTGAGTTTCCCATTTGGGTGCCATGGAGGGAACTCAAAGAGCCCTCGCTCAGGGCATTATTGCCATGGATAATCTGGCAGCAGTCATAGAGGCACAAAAAAGCAGAGCCCTGGTTGGATTCAGCCCTTAGAAAGAGGGCAATGAGAAGGGTGGGCAGCCGAGACGCATTTTGAAGAGTTCACAGAACGGTATTAGTTGTTGACACAGCGCAATGAGCATGGGCCTTGCAGAGGAGACACAGAGGCTAAGAGGAAGGCCTACGGCTGCCTGGAGTCCACTCTTACAGTTTACTCCTCCTGACGACAACTCTGGCAGCACGCAGCTCATCAGTAAGTGGAATGCAAGATAAACAGCCACGGGTGTTGGCGTCTAGCTGCATATGAAACGGAGCCACCTCCATTCCTTTCCCAATTAGCTCATTTTCTGAGAATCTGGGTTGTCGTTTACCAAACATATTGTAGGAAAGTTCCAAACAGGAGCGCAAATGTTGTCGCATGTTGTCAGTAGTAAATATTTTTTGTGATTTAAGTACCACAGTAAGTAGCAGGTGTTGTTGATGAGTTGATTTTGACCAGGTACATATTGGTAGATGTGCTCATCAAAGTTTATGAACGGCCTATCATGGGCTGCCTCATGGCCTCCTCATGGAAGTAGGCCTGTGTTCACCGGACTCTCTAAGCAGGGGAAACCAGCAGGTTTGCCTTAGCTTCCCAGCTTTTCCTCACAGTAGATTATTATCATCAGGCTGGGAAGAAGCTCTGCTAATGGATGGATTACAGATGGTTCACCTGGGCCCTGTCCGGCTTGATTTAGGGTGTGGTGGACAGAGTACAAACATGATGGAATACCCTGTCCACCACACAGATTGCCCGTGCGCTCTTTTTAAACTCTGGCAGACCCTTATCTTTCCAATGGCAGTACCACTGCTTACTCCGATAGCCCAATGGAGTAGGTGCCATTGGAGTAAGACATGAGCTTACCTGCTCTATTTAGAGAGGAGGCTCTCAATTTATTTTATTTCTGTCTGTCACCAAAATGGAAAACCTGGCAGTCATAATCAGTTAAAAACAAAATAAAGATTAAGGCCCACTCCGCTTACTGGCATACAGGGTACTCCTTCACGGTTGCAGTGCAGTGCCCTGTGTGCCAAAGTCAAAATCTGGCACGTAGTCTGAAATGCACTTCTAATATAGCGGGCATAACATCCACCATATTTGTGTCAGAGTATCCCTTCCAACAATTTATCAATGAGCCCTTAAATATATACAATATATTTTAGTTTACCTTTTCACACATACTTGACTATCTGCTGGGTGATAGAGCTGGCTGGAATTAGTTAGGGCCCCTCCGCCAGGACCTTCAGCACTTCTAGTGTGAACTATTGAGATATTTTGGTAGCAGCAAATGGTGTGGAGGTGTTCTGCAGAGGGTGGTTGGGAAGCAAGTGTACTTTTTGTGCATCAACATGGCCTCAATGTGACGGAATTTGCGAAAATTGATTCCTTCAGTAAGGTACACGGTTAAACAATAGAGGACCGTGGCTGCCAGAAAAGGTAGGTTTACCATTGGCTTACTAGTCTGTTGTCCATGATGGATAATTCAGTAATTCTTAAAAAAACAACAGTGCTAGCTCGGGGGTTGCCAAACTGGAATTATGTCATTGACTGAAGCATCCATCTTCCGTTAAGTTGTTTCCACTAATGACTACTATAGAGTTCCCACTAAATATAATAGAGATACATCGTCTTTTGTGTGAGCCAAGTTTGATGGATATATTTTTAAACATTTATTAAAAACTATTAAAAAAATTATTATAAACATGGAAAGATGTAAAAAATATTTTAAAATGTTTACATGTAAAAAAAAAAATATTTTGGTTTACCTTTTTTTAACGTGTATTTTTAACAATAATTGAATTCAAATTATTTATGTATGACATAATAAAAAGATTATTTGAGGGAGCCGAAACCTAAAAATGTAACACATTACAGACTGCAGTAAATGGAATCTTTGTGTGTGTGTGTTCCATCTCAACCAGTACTCAGAATGTAGCATGTGACTGGTGTAATAAAGAGTTATGTTTTAAATGTTTTAACAATGTGACGTTCTAAAACAAGTGTACCAATATCATCAAAATATCGAACCAATATTTTACAGAAATGTCAATCAACCACTTTAAGCAAGATGGAAAACAAAACATCAATGTAATGAGCGTGTGTACAGACCACGCGCGGATCTACAGACCATGCACGAAAGTCACATCATTAGGAAGTGCAGGCTTGTCTGCAATACCATAGTGGCATTGGATCAGCAATGACACTCCAAACTGTTGCTGGGCATCAAAATCCAGACTGCCATCCCACCTATTGTGAAGACCATGGCAGTATTATACTTCTGCACAACTGGCTCCTTTCAAAATTCTGTGGGGACCCAAAGTGGATATTTGAGCTGATGTTTTCAGCTGTCACACCACAAGACCTGGGAGGCCTCCTCTCCTCTCCTGCCGAGATCTGCAAGGAACTGGTTTCACAGCATTGCCCTACATAGGAACATACCTTCAATTCCATATAAGGATTAACAGAAGCAGCTCAAGGCTGATGCTGGAGATATGTGCCAGCAATATTACAGTGATAAGGATGAAGGGAGTGACCTCATGCGTGATCTCTTAAAAACATCGTTGCTTGATGGTAAGTGACTGTATAGAATGTGTAATTATGTGGTCATGGATATGAACATATCATCTTTGACAATCGTAACTACATAAAAAAATCTCTTTGACAATGTGGTTTGTGGGTGTTTAAAATGTACTCTTTTGATGAATTGTGGGAGAGAACTGAGACAAATATTTTGTCCGCAGTAAATAATGCATCCTAACCATACATGATGCCAAGTGAGAGAACTGACTCTTCCCCGCAGATCATTTCACCACTCGTGGATGTCCTCCTGAAAGTGTCTGTATGCATGTATGTGGTATTTTTATAGTGCAAACCTAGACAAAAGTCATTGGAGTTCTGTACATGGTCTAAGTCCAGCCTAAAGGCAACAAGTGATAGGAGAGGTAGCTGGTTTGTGGACTATTAAAGCATTGTGATGTAATGTTCTATAAAAAGGTGAGACTTCAACTCTCTTTGGAGCAATGTTAGGGCGGGCCTGATAGATACAGGGATGTTGTTCCAGGTCCTTGGTAAAAAGATGAAAAAGGACTTCTGCCTCTTTTGTTTTCTTTTCCACACTTATTAGTTTACCGTTTGATGGTGGTTTGGCTTCTGGTGTGCCAAGAACTACCACAGATGTTGAGTTTGTCTACATGATAAGTGGGGTTGTTGGTCATGATGGCTTTGAAAATGATGCAGCTAGGTTTGAAGATGGTTGGAGCCAGCAAAGGTAGCAAATAGAATTCCATCAGGATGGTACTGGAGACAACATTGACCTTATCCAAAATTCAGGCCCACATTTCCCTTCTCTGGCTCATGGTTGTTGTCTGCACCAGTGCTCCAAACAACTGGAGCTCAACTCAAAATATTTAATCCACCTTCATAGTTAGCTCATTTTCTGAGAATCTGGGTTGTCGTTTACCAAAAAGATTGTAGGAAAGTTCCAAACAGGAGCTCAAATGATGTTGCATGTTGTGAGCAGTAAATGGTGTTTGTGATTTAAGTAGCCCTTTTTGATGTGTGAGCTGTAGGTGATGTTAATGAGATTTTGACCAGGTATATGTTGGTGGATGTACTCATCAAAGTTTATGAATGGACCTATCATTGTAGACACCCTCTACCACTGATATCCTCTGAGGGAGGGTCCCTCCACCAAAATGCGATGGCAGACAGCTCTATATATGGTGACCCATCTGCCGAACTCTACATCAGGCCTGACTCTTTATCCATATTCATGCTACAGGCAAACCTCTAAGAATTTTCCTACAAGTGTTTCAACATCACTAATCTTAAAAGGATTATGGTCCGCTTTTTTTTGTTCAGAAAGAAGTCAGTCACAGCAAAGAAGAATAACGCTTTTGCTGCATTGAGAGTTAACCATTTAGCATCCAGTCTATACTGAATCTGTGAGAGCACCTCAGCTATTTAATTGTGATCTTTAACAGGGTCCTTATAGAGAAGAAATAGCGCATGTGTTGCATATGGAAAACTTTGAAATTCTACTCCAAGGTCAAGCAGAGATGTTGGGATGGTTGGATATATGAACTGAAAAATAAGGGCAAACAATGTGATGCTTGTGGTTCTCCATATTCCATCCACAAAGGGCCTGCTACCTCCTGGGTGACCATCTTTCTTACTCTTCAATTATTGATAGGTGACTACAATGCTGCAATAAACAAAATACGTCTAATGTCTGGTCTCAATATGTATCCAAGATTAGTTCGGTCAGCAAGAAGAAAGAAAGATTTGATCATAGACCGCTACATATTAAAACATCACAGAATAGAAGTATAGAGGAAGAGCTGGGCTACTTTGGAAGAAGTGAAAGATTTCCCTCTGGAGGCTGGTGGTGAGAAGAAGGGACTATAAGTAAAACTTGAGTCAGAGGACCAATCTGGACTGCTCTCTCTGCCAACAGAAAAGGGTGAGTACTTCTAGGTGACTTTAAGTAGTGGTAGCAGGAAACTGTCTGTGCCTCACAACTTGCTTTGTTGTCCCATTCCCTTCAAATCATCCACCTTAATGTTTCCCACACCATTGTTGTTTTCCCCTGTACCTATTTCTGCTTTCTACCACCCTGCAGGGCTTTGATTATTTACTGGAAACACTTGGCATTTCCACCTTGCTATACATGCTGCCGACTACTTTGCTCCTGAACTCGTGAGGGTCTCCTGGTGGTGTCTGGGTTTTGCCAACGGCCTGTTCTATCAGGCATGGGGAAAGTGTGTACACTGTGTTATCAATTATGAGTTTCTTCTTCGATTATCATATATTTAGGTATCCTTTGTTTCCTCAAAAATTCCATCCTTTACTGACAGATGTTACATAGATAATCCATTACATACAGAACTCCATCCTAAATCCAGTAGACAAAGTGCAGCAGCTGTATTTTGTCTTCTCCCTCTCTAAAATTCCCAACTCCATTTCCCCCCTGACAATGTCATTGTGATTAACCTCTACATTAGTGTTAACAAACTTTTCTTCACAGAGAGGAGACTGGTGGAAAATCTGCAAAACCTGAATTAAGTTTGCCCCATTAGCTGAGTCCTTACAAGATCAAGATATCGTTATATAAGGTGTCAACACCATCAAGTTTAACAACATTAGTAGGCTTGGATTACCCACGTTCATAATCTTAATTGTATTCTTTTTAATATCCACCAGCATCACCTCTGCACCCCTTTCATGGTGAAAACCTGATTGTCTACTGTCTGGGATATTATTAGCCTCCACAAAGGCATTCAACTGTGAAGGGGTGACTTTCTACAGACCTTTCAAGAGCCAAGGAATGCTGGTGACCAATGACACCAGTTTTTAAAGACACTTCCAGGATGACACCAGTTTTGAAAGAGCTATCTATAATGTCTGAAAAATGTGCTAATATTTCACTTCCATCTCATTTATCCTAGCAAGGGAAGTGTCCCAGGGCAGAAATTGTGATTGATTGCTTTCAATAAATTTACAGTTTCTCCAACTAAAAGCCTTTGAAGGGAAAACGTTGGCATTAACCCTTGTTCCATAGCTTTTCAGACACATTAAGAGTCTAATTGTTGCCCCACTCTTTAACCGATTTCAGTGTCAAATCGTTATATTTCAGAATTGCATTCCTGACATTACATATATTATTTTTAAACACTCTAATGTGTGCATATTGTAGAATAATAATAGTTTAGATGTTAATTAAGGCAAATAATCTGAACTGCAAGATACCAAGTAATAGATTTTACCAACTTGAAGGATGGAACATCCACTTATTGATCATGTAATAAAAGTAACACCATGAGAGGTACTGAAGGTGGTAATCCACACAGTGGTGAAATAAACTACCCATAACCCTTTTTCAACTTGTCACTCCGCAAACATAGTCAACTTTAAGTGTCTGAGGTTTAACGTATGCAGGCCAAACAACAATAATAACACAAACTAAATGGACACAACATACAGTCATATGGGACACATGTTTGGAAATCACATGTGGATAGATTCTTTAATGGCAATGCCCAGACTACTTCTCAGGTTTGCCTTTAAATACTGAAAGGTGTGAACATTCTGCCAAGCGGTGGTGACATTATTGATGGGTTATTATTGCAAGTAGCTTGGTGGTTAGACAAAGTGTGTAAAGTAATACGAAAATCTATTAATGAATTCATTTGAACTGCTTCTGTTATTGAGCAAATTTACATTACATATACTTTTCATTACATTCTCTTAATATTCTAGAGGAAATCACCATCCATTTTTAGGTCTCGCCTACGCAGCACGCATGCGCTGCGTAGGCAAAAAGACCCTTTGGAATCGCTTCGGCTTTTCAGCCAAAAACGTGCACGCGTTCCATTGCCCTCAATGGCAACGTGTGCACGTTTGGCGATTCACTTGCGGGAGCGAGCAGCTGGCGCCATATGGCAGCAATTATCGCGCCTTGCTGCTCGCTCCCGCAAGGGAATCGCGCAGGCCCCCTCCTTTCTCCCCTTGCTGCCGCGCGAGGCGTGCGCGTGCGCGCGCGCTTGTGCTTGTTTAGCTTTTGTTACTGGGCTTAGCTGTGAACGTTTCATTTTCTTTGCTCTCTCTGCAAGGTATACAGTACTCTATCTGCCTCACACCTAGTTCCTCTGTTCATCCTTCTTGTGCGCGCATGCAAGACTGTGCCAGTTTCTCTATTTGGCCCTTCCGGTGCCCGTACCTGCACTCATGCCCTCCTGCTCCCGTTTCCG
The DNA here is from genome assembly GCA_963921515.1 of Calotriton arnoldi. NCBI lineage: Eukaryota > Metazoa > Chordata > Amphibia > Caudata > Salamandridae > Calotriton > Calotriton arnoldi. The sequence goes on from CAWUFW010001814.1 coordinate 717,155, forward strand.
GTCATCAGTCATTCCTGTGCTCGTTTCTTCTTCTGCTCTTTCCATGATGTTTCCAGTACTGAATCTGTGCCCATTCTCCCCGCTGAGATGTTCCCATGTGTATGTTCATTGAATCATGCACCACACGTACTGCTCCTTCTGTGCTCTGTTTGACCTTTCAAGAGTTTCTCTCTACAAATGCCCGATTCCTGTGCTCAGATCTTTCTGGTCCAGTTTTCTATTCAATACTCTCCCTGTTCTGCTCCCAGTGCTCAGTTTTTATACATTAATTTGCTGTGCTCAACACTTCCTACGTGTTTAATTAATCCTGTAGCAACAGTTGCCTGCACTTAGCTATTAAAGCATCTTTTTTCTGTGCTCGATTCTTGCATTGTTTCCTGTACAGCTCTCCCTGTCTCTGTTCTACAGCCAACTTTTTCCAGAGCATATTTCCAGTGCTCAAGTCCTAATGCTCCTGTTTCCAGTAGTCGATTTGCCCTATGCTCAGCTCTTCCAAAGAATATGCTAATATCGTTCTCTACTGCGTGCCAGTGTTTATTTATTCCCGTGCCTGTTTTTTGGTCTCAGTTCTTGCTACACTGTTTGTCTTTGCCACTTTCCTGTAATTGCACCTTTCTATGGCCGTTATCTGTGCTCAGATTTTCCGAGTGCTCAACTCTTCCTGTGCACTTTTCTGTCCTCAGCCTTTCCTTTCCTTTTTCTCATGCCATACATTACTGTGCTTATTTGACGATAATAGCCCTTCCTAAGTAGATATATTGTGAGTTGCACTGATCTTTTCCTAAATAACTTGTTTGTGCTCAGATTGTTCATCTATTTCATGTGCTCTAAATTTTATCATGGACAATCATACAATTTAGTTGGGTACCTTTGGGTGTGCAATGGAAGCCTTTTATTCCTCATTCCTACATTCTAACTCTAGCTGCTATATTACTTTGAAAGAGAAATCCATAGGGACATTTTTTGTGGGCATTTTCCAGTGATACCAAGAAAGAATGCCATTGGTTGAGATCTGTCTGCCTTTAAGGGCAAAACGTTTAAAGCATGTCTCACAATACGAAGTCCATGGTTAATACCCGATTTGAGGCAAAACCTCTCTGTTGAAGGTAAAGAGAAAGTTCCTAACACCATGTCAAAGGTATGTTTATTACATTCATAGACATTAGGTTATATCTGAGCAGATGCGGGAATCCAAAACATTCCTTCAATCACAAAACCTGAGAAACAGTAAATAAGAAATGCCTATAAAGGCAGCACTTTTTTCTTTGTTGTTGTTTAGGAAAATTACCTCAATGTAAAAAAATTACCAGACAAAACAAGAAAAAAATGAAAATGTACATGGTGCCCCCCTGCTGACTTAACAGTTCCCCTTACTTCTTTCTAAGAAAAAAAAAAAGTTCCCGTATGCATACCATCAAATATAGAGCAAACACAGCACGTCACTTCAAGGCAACAAGGGTCACCATAATCCCAGCATGCCTCGCACACAGATAGTTGCCCAGCGATTAAGAATATCTCAAACTATTGCCTTCATTCCCCTGGCTGACGGGGTTGGGGGTGGCTTTGGATAAGAATTTAATAAAGAAAATCTTGATGAAGAACTGGAGTTAGAGGTAACGTTTTCTTCTCTATAAAGGAATTGTCATGAGTATTTATAATCATTAAATAAAATAGCAGGCTAATTCCTTCCTAGAAGAATCACAATGAATGGAAGAACGAGACAATCAAAATGTCGTGAACACCTACTGCACAGAATTGCAGAGTAAAACTGGACTACTCGACAGCAAACATTTACAGAGAAGACAAAGCTAAATAGAACAGTCATGCTCTCATGACCATGACTAAAGGCATATTTTGTCCTTTGGAAACTTCCCCAAGGAAATCATGTAGCTAGGCAAGAGGATTTGGAATTCAGTCTATAACAGTCAAGGATCAGTATGTATCAACTAACCCTGGGCGTAGTTCGCGAAGTAGCGCTACGCGAAGCTACGTGAAGTGCACCTCGCACTACGCGAGCTACGCGTAGCTACGCGAACTGCGTAGTGCACTGTGCAAAATGCTGTTCGCACTGATTGCACAGTGCCGGATGCTTGTCCGCACTGTGCAATCATTGAAAACGGCATCTTGCACAGTGCGAGCTGTCTTTACTGCCGCTCGAGTAGATTTTTACTCGAGCGGCAGCTTCTCAACGCGGACTGGTAGTTTCTCATCGCGAGCGGTCGCGAGCATGCGCAACCACTCGCAATGAGAAACCTTACCTCCCCGCGTTGAGAATCTTGTCGGGAGGTTTATTTTCCACGCTTGCGATCGGCAACTTGATGTTGCTGATCGCGAACGAGGAAAAAGTCTCGCCGGGATGTCATTTTGCTTGCTCGCGGTCGCCAACTTGACGTTGAGGACCGCGAGCAAGCAAAAAATGACAGCTGCACTACGCTACGCGTGTTTGCACTGTGCTACGTGCAATTCGCGTAGTGCGAAGTAGCGCAAACTTCGCAAACTACGCGAGCGTAGCGTAGTGCTTTGCCCAGGCTTAGTATCAACACATATCGACACATTTCCCAAAGACACTGAGTGGGTTTAAAACATCCGGCCCAAGATGCTGTAATTGAAACATTGACCTTCTTTACCATCCGTTATTATGTAAGAATAAAGCAGAAAAAGAATCTTGTGAAACACTATGCCTCTATGTAGAACACCTTATAATAAGCAAACATTACCAAACAAATAACGTTTAGGGTATATCAATGTTTTTAAGGAATCGCTGCAGTAAATCAAAGATTGGAATCAATACAGGTCATTATTATAAGTTATGCTCTCAAAAAAAGAAAACATGGGTTAACCTACAAAATTAGACAATAAAAAAAGAGTAAAACCACTGTAACAAATTATAATAATTATTAACTGCAGCTAAAGAAAATATTTGGCTTGTGTATTGTATATTTCGCAAGACCACCAAAGCAACCCCTGAAAGATGTGCCACACTACAGTTGAAAATTGGATGCATCCTGTGTTTGGTAAGCCCTGGAGAAGCCCTCAGCGTCAGTAAACCTAGTATTAAGATTTTGGAATGGCAAAAAGAGTACTACTGGAAATGATAGATGCGTCTTACAGACTTTACCCCTCTACCCCTCTACTACCCCTCTACTACCCCTCTACCCCTCTTCTACCCCTCTACTACCCCCCTACCCCTCTTCTACCACTCTACCCCTCTTCTACCCCTCTTCTAACCCCCTTCTACCCCTCTTCTAACCCCCTTCTACCTCTCTACTACCCCTCTACCCCTCTTCTACCCCTCTACCCCTCTTCTACCCCTCTACCCCTCTTCTACCCCTCTACTACCCCTCTTCAACCCCTCTACCCCTCTACCCCTCTTCTACCCCTCTTCTAACCCTCTTCTACCCCTCTACCCCTCTTCTACCCCTCTTCCCCTCTTCTACCCCTCTACTACCCCTCTACCACCCCTCTACCCCTCTTCTACCCCTCTTCTACCCCTCTTCTACCCCTCTACCCCTCTTCTACCCCTCTACTACCCCTCTACCCCTCTTCTACCCCTCTACTACCCCTCTACCCCTCTACTACCCCTCTACCCCTCTTCTACCCCTCTACCCCTCTTCTACCCATCTTCCCCTCCTCTACCCCTCTACTACCCCTCTTCTACCCCTCTTCTACCCCTCTACTACCCCTCTACCCCTCTATTACCCCTCTACCCCTCTACTACCCCTCAACCTCCCTTCTACCCCTCTTCTAACCCCCTTCTACCCCTCTTCTACCCCTCTACCCCTCTTCTACCCCTCTTCTATCCCTCTTCTACCCTGCGGTGGACTAAGTGGCAGCCGGAGCCTGATAGCACTGCTTGTCCTTTAAGAAAAAAAAAAGCATTGGCATAGCCAATAGGTCTCGCCTTTGGGACCTTATAAGTGTTTAGTTATGCAGCACAATATCCTTGGTACAACAACAGCAACTGTTGCATGGCTAAGCACTTATAAGGTCCCAAAAGCGAGACCTATTGGCTATGCCAATGCTTGTTAAGATTGTGGGAGGCTAAAGATCCTCTAGAAAAGTGAAGGGGAAATGGAAAATTGCATTGGGGGTTCAGAGTGCTATTCTGTGTAAGTAAATCATTTCTGTGTCCTTCTTTATTGTAATCTTAAAGCTACATTAATGTATATGTTGGGTTTCCTGTTGCCCCAGTGAAGGACATATTTCCATGTCAGTTTCTATATACTTGCATGGCATGTTTACAGTGCACCAGTGAAGTACACATTTCCATGCAAGTTTCTACATTGTTACCATATTGTCATACCAGCTTCACATTACCATGCCAGTTTCACTCTGCCCCAACCAGGCACAGATTGCCATGTCAGTGTCTCCTCTGCAGGAAGAAAATGACCAAGACGAGTCCACACCCTTCCAGTTAAGCATACATTGCCAAGTCAGTTCAAAGGTGCTTATATCTGGCTACACCAGGTTTAGATTTGTTGAATGAGATTCACATTGCCCAGTATGCACACCTTGCCATGCCAATTTCTCTTTTTGCTCAATAAAATTACTGTGCTAGTTTTCACATTGCCATGACAAATTTTTATTACCATACCAGCTTCCACATTGCAGCTAGACAATTTCCATACCAATTTTCACATTGTCCCACAAGTTTCCATTCTATAGCCATAACAGTGTCGATATAACACACAGGGAATCACCATGCCTCTTTAACAGTGCTATGTGAGGTCTACATTGCTAGACCAATGCACTGATCCATGTTGCAAGGTCCTTTTCTAAAAAAAAAGCAAGGCTAGCCAACTGAGGCTAGAACAGACCCCACTACCCCTCTAATGTCACAAAATGCTATGTCCGATGAATACTTACTACTCTGTGTGCGAGCAAACCATGGGCCCTATTAAGAAAGGTAAATTTAGAGGTGTAGATTTACTCATGTGGCGGTCCCAGTCACAACCTGCACTTAATAGTATGTTTAGTATACTACAATAGTACTACTCACATACTACAAAATGCTATTCATTAACCTAAGTGTGGAGACCTCCGCCGCTCCTATCTTTTCTATGTGGAGTTCTTCACCCAACTGTGAAGATCTCTCCACACATGTTCGACTACTTTTTTGTAGTAAACATGAGAGGGAGAGGGGAGTGCCTGAGAAATGGGGAATACTTACTTCAAATTGGGAGGAGTTAAGAAAGGAATAAGGAGGGAATTAATGAAGGAAAAAAACATCGACCCACAAAAGAGTGAGCCCATTGCTGTTCACAAACTGCGCTTCTAATGTTACTACAGCCAAAAGGGCCCCAGAAAAGTCTTAAATGTTCTGCAGCTCTGATTTGAAGTAAGTCTAGCACTAAACATGGCCAACCACTTCAACTGGAAGCAACACTGCTTAATCCACCCCCGCACCCAGGGCATGGAAATCTGCCTAAAAAAATGGGACCCGCTGAAGCAAAGGGCTCTACATTTAGGTTGGTTAACAGAATTTCGGTGTACATAGGTAGTGCTGTTTTAGTACTACTAAACATACTACAAAGTGCAGTTTGTGAAGGTCCTTGGTGGCACGTGTACGACCATTTTAGGGGTCGCAAATGGAGATTCTGCACATTTCCGGACGCTAAAATGGCTTTTGCCAGCCCTATTTTGAGAGCCAGTGACCTATTTCCGACTTGCAAAATAGGTTTTGCAAGTCGCTATTAGGAAGGGGCGTGCTAAGGGCGTCCCTTCCTAATAGCGAGTCTCAGGGGAATGTATGATTGTTTTGCGACCGGAATGCAGTCGCAAAACAATCGCACTTTACCGTCTACTTCAAGTAGGTGGTAAGCCAGTCACAAATAGGAAGGTGTCACAAGGGGACCCCTTCCCTATTGTTATTGGTAGCGAAAAAGTTTTTTAAGAGCAGACCAACCACTGCCTACTCTTAAAAAATGAAAAGAAAACTTTTTATTTTTAAATGCATCCAATTTTCCTTTAAGTAAAACAGCTGCATTTAAAAAAAACTGCTTTATTTAAAAATCAGTCACAGACAGTGGTCTACTGACCCCAGCAGGCCATCATCCCTGTGAGTGCCGGCCATTCCCAATGGGTCGCAAATTGCGACCTGCCTCATGAATATTAATGAGGTAGGTGCCTTTTGACCCATTTGGGAATCGCAAACAGTATCTGAGACACTCTTGTACATCAGGTTTTGCGGCTCACAAATTGTGAATTCGCTAAAAATTGCAATTTGCATATCGCAAAACTTGACATGGGGCCCTAAATGTCAAATTGCCTTTAGACATCAAATGACATGACTAAAATCATCAATATTTTAATTCACACCATTCATAATAACCCAAAGAAACGTTCAAAAATTAGCATCAAATTTCCCTATGTTAGAGTTGAGCACAGTCTTTTAATTAATTCCATATAATTCATGACATTTCTCATCTCTGAATTGCACACAAACGTACAGCATTTTCGTTCAGCTGACGTGTTTCATCCTCTGAAGTAAAATAGTAAATGAACAAAATGTTTTTTGTTTTAAATCAGTGTAATTTGACATTCATGTTTTAAATCATTGATGTTCTACTTTCTTAACTATAAACCTTATGACTTTAAAATAATTACAGGCAGGTGCATCACACAATAACCCAATAAGCCTGTTCCTGCATCTATCTTATGACTCAGAGTCTTGTTCACCCTCTGACTCATAACTTAGATTCACAAGGATAATTACAGTGGCCAGTCTTGAATGCTTCCTACAAGTATCCGCTTTTTACATCATCCAGAGGTTTGACCTGGACTGCCAATTGTGTACCTACGATACCTATATTTATGTTTGTGTGTTTTCTTAAGCAAACTGGCTGTCTAATTTGTTGAGTACCTTCTCTCTAATCAATGTCTCACTAAAAGACGCAGCTCAATGCAGCCAATAGGGAGGTCAGGTTTTTTAGCTTTACTCCAGACAATATGACAATATGAAGAATTTTCACTCTGTACGTCTGCATTATGTGGATTTCGATAACATAAATCAAAGTTCAATAACCTAGTGTTAAAGCCTTTTATACTGTTAGGCAGCCGGGGCACCAAATCCACTTTAATGTCAAAGTCGGATTTAATATTAAAACTTTAAAAATGACGGGTGAAACCCCGAAACCGGTCCCAGGATGCTAGTTTCCTGTCCAGGGAGGACCTGGTCTGGTAGTTCGGGCTGGACTGTTCCCATGGGGAGCAGGGTCAAGACTGATTTGCATATGGCTGGATTTAAACTGGATTGGCATGGGGAGCAACATTCTGTCCATCGATTGTTCTTTTTGCTCTTGCCTGGGTGAGAAGGACTAGACCTGCATCTCTTGAACCCAGAACTCAGAGTGACTCCAAGTGCTTGTTGACTGGTCTCCTAATCGGAAGCTTCTGGGACATTACAGGCTTCCAGCAACCTTGCACCTGGACTCTGCCATCTGTGAGTCTACCTTGCCAAGTGGTGCCCCCCCAGTCCTGGATCCTTGGAAGTAGACTTAAGGTGCTCTGGCAGCCTCTGTTGATCCAAGTGGAACTGACGCATCTCCTCTGCTGCGTGGGGCAACCCCAAGCAGAACCGATGCAGCTCCGCTGCTACATGGGTTGGACCCATCGCAAAGACCCTCCTCACCGCTGCAGCCCACAATGCCTTCGGAACACCAACTGTGTGATGCATCCTCGGTACAGGCCCTCACATCCCTTATCAATGGCAGCCTTGATAACGGACTCCGCATTGCAGCCTAGCAGCTCCTCGGAACCGACACATTGCCTTGACTGCGCTGCGCATCCTTTGCAATGCAAGCCCTGTCGATGGGATCCTTAATGACGATGCAGGCCCTCACATCGCAGCCTCGTTGCATCTCAGAACCAATGCATTGCTTCAGCTGCGCAACGCATCTTCACTGCGAACCCCCGCAATGCTCTGCAAAACCAGATTTAATGTACTCTGTTCAGCGGGTTGAACTGGGCCCTGTAGCCGGCCCACGCCCAATCGCAGTCAGGATGAACTTGTGACTTTGTCCCGGTCCAGCACGAACAGATACCCACATTTGGCACTTTGTGCTCTTTGGCACTCATTTCACTAACACCTTTAAAATTGCATATCTCCGGTTCTACTAATTGTTTTTGTTGTTCCTTTGGGCTTGTTTTATTTATTAAAAGAAAGTTCTATTTTTCTAACTTGCTGTGGGGTCCTTTTTGTGTGGTGTTTTCACTTTATTACTGTTTGAAGAATTGCACAAATACTTTACACATTGCCTCTCAGTTAAGCCTGACTGCTCTGTGGCAAGCTACCTGATGGTTTAGCGCAGGTTATTTTAGGGTTGGCTTGTGCCTCACCCTGACAAGCATTGTGGCTGCTGCTTTACCAGGGCTCACACCCCAGTCAATCAACGCCCCAATTTCTCACAATGTGGAGTTAATAATAACTTACGCCTGTGACGTCCTGCCTGACCTAAAACTAATGTGGAAAATTTGAATGAATGTTGTGAGTACCAAATACATTACTGCAAGACGTTGTGCCTGACAAGTCTATTGGGGTTTAATGTGCTCTCTTGTGGGAGAGCCCATTGTATGGGAACTACTATAAACTGCATTTCGAACCCAATGTCTAAACAAAGAGAGTCACTGTCTGTCCTTTTTTGGTCCTTAGATGACTTTCCAGGTGGATACAATGGAGCTTTTCAATTACATCTAAAGAGTTATAGAAATATTAGACATACTATAACTGGCAGTGCAGGGCACAAACCGTACAATGCCCCGTCTCTTGCTATCACTGCCCATTTAAAACTAGGCATGTTCGCACAGCACACTGCGCACAACAGGTCTTAGATTGGTAAACTTTCTGAAGGGCTCAACAATAGCAATACAATAGTCAAACACAGTCTTGGGTAACACTTGTGAGGATGCTTAGATTCCCACACCAGAGTACATGAAATAATTTGTTATAAAACCTAAAGCCCTCCTGGCATGATTTGTGCATAAGGGTGCTCTTCTAGATTCACCTGAGCACCTGGCTTCAGCCCTTTGTCAGTTGTGCATTGAACCATACATGCATGTGTGCCTTTCTCAACAGTAGATACAAGTGACTTTGGGGCAGATTTACAAGCCCCTTGCGCCTCCTTGTGCAGCCTTTGTGTCACTTTTTTTGACGCAACACCGGCGCAAACAATGCAGCCAATTTACAATGTGACTTATCTAGGTAGATGCGTCATGTTGTAAAGCCCTGCATCACATTATACCTGTGCCAGATATAATGTATGCAGGGTGGGCGTTCCCACTCAAAAAGCCATGTAGAACTGACGCAGTGAAATTTACAACATTTCACTGCGTCAATCTATGCCTTCACTGCGTCAAAATCCCTACGCCTGCTCAGACCAGGCGTAAGGAATGACGCAGGGCTTTTTGTATGGGACTCACCTATCTGTTGTGGCACATTGCTGGAGTTGCGTCACTTCCATGAGCAACTCCAGCAATGCGTCACTTTTGTGCCAACAGATGCGTCAGTATTTCTGACGCATCTGTTAATCCTTGCACCATGGAGCACTGTATTGTAAATACAGCGCATCCATGGTGGCGCAAGGACATTTGGCACTGTCCCAAGGAAACTGACGCATCTATGCAGATGCATCAGTTCCTTGTAAATCTGCCCCTATATTTCTGATGCACTATTGTTGCTCTGGTGTTCATTCCTTCGTTTGTGCAAAAGTGCAGAGGACCGCTTTGCACATTCCACTCATCATTCTGAATTTGATTTGAAGGGAATACTGTTACCTTTTCACAATATAGGGCATTTAATAACCACATATGTATAGTGACAATCACCATTACCAAAGCATGTTTCTTGCAAGCCATTTGCAATTCTAGCCTTACTGCTGCAGACACCCCCTTCAGAATGTGCATCAGTCACTGCAAAGCGATGTGTTATCAGGTTGCTGCTATCAATGAACTTGCTGGGCTGTTGGTGGCCAGTGGGACCTTCTTGAGATGCTGTAAGTGACAGCTAAGTGTCCATTAGTGTCCCTTGAGGACTCCAAGTGGATTTCGTAGGTGAGCCATCACTGATGGAAATCAACGTCTGGGAATCCGGGCAGAGGATCCACAGCAGGCTGGCAGCTTGCGACAATAGGGTCAGCCAGTGAAAGCCCCCCCCCTATGATTCCAATGGGGCTTGAAGTGAGCATCCTTGTCATGCCTGGTAATGAGCTGTGAACATTCCTCATTCATCGTAATGGGCTGCAGAGGTCCACCATTCATGTCAGTGGGATAAGAACAGCCCCTGTGTAATGCACCGACGCGCTTCTATCTCATGGTCCTCATCAGCACGGAATCATTATCAGCAGTAAAACATTTACGAGAACATTTGCGAAGAGCGTACACATCTCATACAAGGGAATTTTTGTGTGCTAGGGAAGAGACTCTGAAGCTAGGAAATGTCTGTGCCAAACAGCTTTAGACTACAAGTGGTGGCACAATTTGGTAAACTCTTTGCAGTTCTCTCATGACAAAGTTAAACTAGAAATGTTTATGTTTAACACATTGCCCTGTGTAAGTTAGCATTTGCTGCACCATTTTCTTTGCAGGCGCCATTTTAGGCTGTTCGAAACTAAGTTAGTTTAATTCCGAGAAATGCTCCAGTCTAAGTTTCATTTTTGCCATGTAGGCCTGTTCCCGTAATGAGTACACTGTTCCTACTAGCGCATACCTTTCTCACTAGATAGAGGCCCTCTCCCACTTGTCTGGTGACAGGCCAGACTGGAACAACCTTGGACTTTGCAACTTTGTGTAAGATATGAGTGCTGAGACCGTTTTTTCTTTGTATTCCATTGCTTAGCTGCACCTGCCTGGAAAATTCCACTATGGGCGTGTTTTAGCCCAGTTACGAAACTTACATAATGTATCTCTATGCTTGTCGATTTCAGTCCCTCTGCAGCACTCCTAGCGACTGGGAAGACTGGGCTCCGCTCTGAGTGTATATAATAAACAGTTATTGGTTTGTATTCTCTACTGTCTGACCGACTCTTCATTTAGTATGGAAGGCTGAGAGGTGGTCATTAGTGACCCGGGTAACCCTAATCAGGCCACTTCCTTCAGTTGGTGCCGAACAGGGACTCCTTCGGTTGATTGATCCATCCCCTTTCCGCAGACGGGGGGGCCAAGGACATCATCGGGTCAGACTGGCGATTCAGGGATCCCTGAATGAAGAGTTTCTGTTACTCGCAGCTGCCCCTTCTGTCCCGCCGGACGGTGCCTCGCCAAATGGTCATCCCGACTGGAGCCCTGAACGGCGAAACCCTTGGATCTGACCGTTTGGTCTGAAGAGTCGGCAGTGGAGAACTGGTTAGTTTGTGCTACTGATATCAGGTGAGTTTGTTTTGGTTCTTTGTGGATATGGTACCATTGTGGTTTGAGTTTGGTACGGTCTGAGGACCGTTTTTGATAAAAGTATTTGCAATTACTTTGCTAGGTAAAATCAACAAACTTGTTTTCCTTTTAAAATGCCTAGTCACAGTAAAATGTTGTATTCGTGTTGTCGTTGTTGTTCTGCAGATGCTCGATTGGAAGAAGCTCAGCCGGCGCCTCCTGAAGGCAGCCCTAATTCTGATATGTATGTGAAGCATGGTCTTGGCCCTATTATGTTTAGTACATTATGGCACAAATATACGAGGGACAATGCTGAGTTGCAGTGGCCATTGACGGGCACTTTTGATGAACAAAAAATTGGGTTCTTACAGGAACAATTATTTAAGAAAAGAAGTAGACAGTCTATGTTTGACTCCCTCAGAACTTGGCAGAAGAGCCTCGACAGAGACAGTTAAAGATGGAAAGAGATGCACGGAAGGGGAAAAATGCAAACATTGACACAGAAAGCTGTGGCATATGATAGAGAAAAACAAGAGTCTGGAATTGAATGTGAAGATAGGAGATTTCGGTTGCATATTGATAAGTCTTATTTGACCAAAGAAGAAGACGATACCTTTGTGGAGGAGTTGCTAGATACTCGACCCCGCCCCCTTATGCCCCACAGAGGAGATATCCCACCATTTCCTACAGTCACAGCAGCCTGTTACGTCTGCTTCGGCCGTTCCTGTATCTACACCTGTTGTTTCGACACCTTTGGCTACGGCACCTCCCGCTCCTTCTTTGTCCTCGCCGTCTTTGGCAACTGTGACCCTCAGCACATCTACTGTTTTGACTCCTGTCTCCTCCGTTCTTTCTCCTCCGGTGCAAGCGCCAGCAACGATTGTACCTGTCACTTCTGTTGTTTCTCCTTCTATGGTTTTTCATCCTCCGATACCTTTGAAGGTTGAGACGCCAGTGCGTGTATTCGACGATAGAGATTGGACGAAATTCAAGGAGCAAATAGGCCCATTAGTGCGATCTGGGGTGGGGGATGAAGAGAAACAAGTAATAGCTGACCAGGCTGCGCGGTGGGCTTGTAATGCGATTTATAGTGTGGAGGATGTTTGGGAAGTCATGCTAGATTTTGAACCATTTATACAGCAACATGCCCTTAAGCATATGTCTGCTACATTGATTAGTCTTTGGCAAAAACACATTGGGACAGAAGTGCCTCAAATTGTATTTGATATTAGAGATCGTGTGTATACTACTGACTTGGAGCCAGGCCAAGTATTTGGGAATGTTAAAACTCTAGTTGCCTACAGGGGTAGACTACATGAGAGGAGCCCTACTCAGATAACTCAGTTTCCAATGCAAGAGGTCCCTTCCATATATCACCCAGAAATACCTGAGATAACGGATCAGCGCGGTAATGTCACTAGACCGGCTGTAGCGGCCCGTTTTCAGGAACAATGGGTTTATACTCCATGGAAAAGGAGTGAGGTTCTAGCCCTTAAGACTCATTTGCCTGATCCTAGGAAAAATCCATATATCAAAAAAGAGAGGGACCCTTGGGTAACCCAAAGGACTAGGGTTCAATCACGAACTTTTCAACAAGAACGTCCTCTGGGAAGAATCTTTTTTTGTATCTCTGCATTACATTCCACACTTCAAATCTCAATCACACGATCACAGGTTGAATCCTATCCACCACATCCAAACTGTTCAGTACACTAAATATTGGCACAAAAACCTATAGAAAATATAGTAACAATTAAATTTATTAAAACACAGATATTTTTCAAAACTTTACATAATAAAACCATTTCATTGAGGAAATCATTTAGTTAGACAATTCAATAAAGAAACCTTATAATCCATTCAGTATACAAACAAATTGATCTTGATTAAAAAATACAGTAAAACCTATAATAAAAAATATATGCAACTACATGTATATCTTCACGAGAGTTTTTTCTAAGACAGACAATAACCTTTGTCTTTAATGGCCACAACCAAAAAGAAACAGAATTCTGACACATACACCTTGTTGCCTAGCACATTATACGCATCTAAGGTGATATTCAGACAAATTAGTTTGTGGCTATTATTACTGGCGTCGACGCGTTTCGAAGGTATATTTCACTTAAAACCTTCTTTATCAAGACTGTGATGTTCTTACTCCCGTTCTTTAAAATCTATAAATACAAATCAATCCAGTATATTACACCATGACACAGTATCCACATCTAGATAACAACCATCTCTATACTTTATTTCAATTATTGACACCACTTCTAAGTAAACAGAAAAAATATGTTTTATGCCAATATAGTGGACCCTCACACATCCTAGTCATATCTTCAATAACATTCACATTCCTCACCCCTTTCATTCTTTTTTACTCATTATTAATTCCTGGATTAATACAGTAATCTGTATCCCTTATATCATTTCTAAATTCACTTTCAGTCTTTTTATCTATAAAAAGCCACATCTTCAATTCACAGATTTATAAAAATCTATAAAAATCTAACTTACTTGAGGCGATTTGATCAGACTGCCCCACAATCTTACGGACACGATAGTCCCTGAGCTACTTCTATGAAGTCGTCACTTTATCCTTTTTCCTAAATCAGAATCATACAGCTTATTATAAAGAATTAACAGAGGCTGCCTCTTCTACTGTAATGACTCTTGCTGATATTGAAATATTTTTTGATCTCCTTGTTCTGGTTGATGTTTGGAGACAGGTTCATACTCAAGACCATGTTGCGGAGTTGGGTGGTACATGGGATGTGATTAAAGGATGGGATCAGGAAAGGAAGCCAGGTGATAAACCCCGAGCTGAGATACTTGCTTTGCCAGGTCGTATTATTACATATATGCATTCCCTTATTCCGCCTAAGAAGGTAAGCTGGGACAAATTGACGGCTTGTCGACAGAAGAAGGATGAAAGTGTGTCTGATTTCTTTACCCGGTTTGAAGATACGTTTTTGGACTATAGTGGGCAGGGTATGTCTATCGAGAGAGGAGTTCAATTGTTTGTTGACAGATTTGTTTCTAATCTTCTTCCTGAAATTATGACTCGTTTACAGGTGTCTAAGAGTACTTGGTCCACCTCTTCCCCCTCTGTTATTTTGAATATGGCCCAGTACTATGAACACCGAGATCAGGAGGAAAAGGATAGAACTGATAAGAAACACAAGGATTTGAAAATGAAGGTGTTGTTGCAGCAGGAGTTTAGGGGAAATAATAGGGGACGAAGTGGTCCTTCCAGACAGGTTCCACGTACCAGCAGGCAGCCTTCAACTACACCCCGTTAGGGCCAAATCAGTGTGCGTATTGTAAGGAGGAGGGTCAGTGGCGTAGCCAGTGCCCTGTGCTTTTACAGAAAGTTGTCTCTCCTAGAGGGCGAGGTTCTGGTGGGAGAGGTCGTGGAACAGAGAGAAATCAGAATGCTACGGTTTCACAAGGTCATTCTGATAATAATTACTTTGATGACCCTCGTGATGGCCAGTATTATCATGATGATTACGATATGGATGAGGTGACAGGTATGTCCTATAGCTAGGACAGTCAGGGACAGGGAGAGGGACCAGTTCAGATACCTGTAGATCAGTGTGGTCCTTATGTCACAGTGGATATGCAAGGCTCGACTAAGGAATTTTTGGTGGACACAGGTGCGACAAAGAGTTCTGGGCCATATGCATCAATGTTAGGTTTTGCAATTCTCAAATAGCAAATTTTTGAGAATCGCTATTTGAGTATCGCAAAACGAGATGTATGTAGGATTTGCAAAAAAATGTGCGAATCCTACATATTCCTTAATTGCGAATCGCAAATTGAGATTCGCAATTAAGGAAACCCTCCCCATTCATTCCTATGGGCCTTGAGGCCCATAGGAATGAATGGGAAGACATTCTCAATTTGCGATTACCAATTAGAGAATCGCAAATTGAGAATGCAATTTCAAGGTTGCAAGGGTGTCAAAAGGACACCCTGTTGCATCCCTGAAATAAGCATGGGTGCACATGTGGCGCACATACATGCCCTAAGGGCATGTATGTGCGCCACATTGCACTTTGAAAAATGCTAAAATTGCATTTTTCAAAGAAATTGCATATTACCACCAACTTGAAGTTGGTGGTAATTTGCGATTCCTTATGACCAATTTGAACTTTTTTGTGCTTCATACATTGCATTTAAGGAATCTCAATTTGCGATTCCTTAAATGCATTCGCAAAATAGAGAATCGCAAATTTTGCGATTCCTTATTTTGCGTGTGCGTTTGTCTTTGATACATTGCACACTTCTAAATTGCGATCGCAAACGCAGAAATTCTGCGAATTTCAGCGTTTGCGATTGCAATTAAGGTTGATACATATGGCCCTCTGTTTCTAGACATGGCCCCTGGGGCAGCCCTGTCTGGCCACAATAACGTTTCGGTAGGTTTTTTAGGTGTACCTGTTGTAAGCCCCATTTCACGCCCCCTTGCATTGACTGTTGGTCCTTTTACTGTGGAATCTCCGTTTTTGTTGACATCCAACTGTGGTGAGAATCTGATGGGTTTGGATTTGTTGAAGAAGTTTCATGCTACTATCTATTGCTCTCCTGCGTGTGTTTATATCACTATTGGTCCGGATGTGAGTACTAAACAGTGTTTGTCTCAGGATGCACCCCTTCCGGCTGAATTTGCTGATGTCCCACCCACTCTATGGGCCACAGGTGACACGGATGTGGGGCTGCTGCATATATCACCAGTTTCTATACAAGTTAAAGAGAATGTTGCTTTGCCTCGTATTCCTCAGTATAAGATACCGCAGGCAGGAGAACGGGCTCTTCTTCAGATTATTCAGGATTTGATACAAAAGGGAGTAGTTGAGGAAATGTCTGGCAATATTTGTAACAGTCCTATTCTTCCGATTCTTAAAAGGGAACCCTCAGGCTCTTCTGAGGACGCTGATGATGTTTATCGTTTTGTGATTGATCTGCGCGAGGTTAATAAAATAGTGGTTCCGCAGTTCCCTGTGGTTCCTGATATTACTGCGCTTTTCACGATGATTCCTTCTACTGCTAAATATTGCTCTGTTATTTATTTGAAAAATGCTTTCTTTAGCATTCCTATCCATCCAGACAGTAGATATTTGTTTGGGTTCACACTGGCTGGTAGAAGTTTTAGATTATGTCGCGCTCCTCAGGGCTATACAGAGAGTCCTAGTATTTATAGTCAAGCATTAAAGGGTAAACTGGATTCAGTATCGCTTCCTCCAGGTAATGTATTGGTGCAGTATGTTGGTGATCTACTCATAGCTTCTGATACGGAACAAGGTTGTAGAGATAGTATAGTCAAATTGTTGTTGCATTTGGCCCATCATGGGCATAAGGTTTCCCTTTCTAAATTTCAGTATTGTCGACAGGAGGTCACCTATTTAGGTCACCTACTGTCGAAGGCAGGTAGAAGGTTGACCCCTGAGCGCATTAGTACCATTGTTAAAATGCCCATTCCACAAACTCAAAAAGATGTGCGCGCTTTTATAGTTATCACTTCCTATTGTCGTCAATGGATACCTAACTATTTCCTACTAATTAAACCTTTGCTTGCATTAACAATGAAAGAAGTGCATGAACCTTTGCCTTGGACGCCCGAATGTCAGCAGTCTTTTGAGCAAGTGACAACTGCACTTTGTTCGGCTCCAGTGCTTGGCACACCTAACTATGGCAAATCGTTTGTGCTCTTTGTCGACGAGATGGCTGGTTGCGCGCTTTCTGTCCTAACACAAAAATTTGGGAATAAGCAACGGCTGTGTGCTTATTTCTCTGCTGTGCTTGATGCCATCGCAAGGGCCCTCCTGAGTTGTCTGAGAGCGGTCGAGGCTGTGGCCACTTCAATCCGACAATCGGCTGGACTCGTGCTTGATACTAACCTCACAGTTATGGTACCCCATCCTGTGGATTCACTTTTGAATAAGAGAAAGACACAGCACCTCACCAGTGCACATCTTACCGGCTATGAATTGACCCTCTTTGCTAAGCATATTACGATTAAAAGATGTGCTACTCTGAATCCAGCCACGTTACTACGCCTCCCTTCTGAGAACGATGCAGTCGATAAACATGATTGTATCTACCGGACAGAAGAAGAGATGAAGGGATGGGTAGACTTGACTGATGTTCCCTTATCTGACCCCCAAGGAGAACTATATGTTGATGGCTCTTGTTTTAAATTACCAGATGGCACCACGACGGCAGCTTATGCTGTCACTACGTTGCGCACGGTGGTAGAGACATCACAGGTCCCCTATCAGTCAGCTCAAGCTGCTGAGCTCACTGCTCTTATTCGAGCTTGCGAATTGAGCGAGGGACTGGTTGTCAACATCTATACTGACAGCCAGTATGCCTTCGGGGTCGCGCATAATTTTGGGCGACTCTGGGCAGAGAGAGGGTTCCTTACTTCTCATGGCACCAAGATTCAGCATGGGCACCTCATATTGAGGCTTTTGTCCGTTTTAACGCTCCCCAAGAAATTGGCCATAATTAAATGTAGTGCCCACAGGAAGGTTACTGATGACGTGGGTAGAGGAGATGCTTTTGCAGATCAGACAGCTAAGGAAACGTCCCGAACAAAGATGAAACGCATGTTTGTAGCAGGTCCAGCTAGGTGGGTTCCTGAAGATGTAATGTTCGAGAATACCCTTGAAAGTGTAAAGGAGATACAACGTGAAGCCACAATGGAAGAATTGGCAGAATGGCAGGAAAGTACAGCACAGTTAAATGAGGAAGGATGTTGGATTGATAAATCAGGGAAGCAGAGATGGATGTTACCGGATGCATATGTTCTTCCCGTGGTTACTATGGCACATGGTCCAGCTCATATTAGTGCAAACGGCATTTGTAAGTTGTTAGACCCTGTATGGCAGAATGACAATATCTCTAAGAAAGCCGCGCAGTTTGTGAAATATTGTATGGTTTGCATGATGCATAATCCAGGGAAGGCTACCCCTACACCACACAGTGATTTTGCACCACCCACTTTTCCTTTTGAAGTCCTTCAAATGGACTATATTGAATTAGAGAGATGCAATACTCTTAAGTATGTTTTGGTGGTTGTATGTGCATTCAGTAAATGGGTTGAGGCTTACCCCACTAAATATAATACAGCCATTATGACTGCAAAGGTACTCCTGAAGGAGTTCTTTCCTCGTTTCGGCTTGCCCCGAGTTATCTGGAGTGACAATGGAAGTCATTTTAATGCGAAAGTGATTCAATTAATTTGTGAGGGTCTCCATATCAAGCAAAAATTCCATGCCGCCAATCATCCACAGTCAGCGGGTTTGGTTGAGAAGTACAATGATACTCTCAAACTGAAATTGACAAAAATTCAGGAGACCACAGGGTTAAAGTGGCCAGATGCTTTACCGTTAGCACTTTTGTTGACAAGAATGACAGCACATTCTAGGACAGGATTGTCTCCTTACGAGGTCATGTTTGGTCGCCCCGCAAACGTCTGGGGCGTCCCATGTCCCCGCAGGATTTCTGATATTGAGTACCCTGTGTTGCTTGATTACCTTGGCCAGTTAACAGAAAGTTTACGTTCTATTCACCAACAGGTGCGAGAGTCCCTGCCTTCTACACCAGAGGGACCCGGCCACGTTATCCAGCCTGGTGACTTTGTCCTATTGTGAAACTTCCAGAGGAAGAAAAGTTTGGAGCTGCGCTGGAAGGGGCCTGAGCAGGTTCTATTGGTGACGCGTACTGCTGTGAAGGTTGCTGCCCGTAAGAACTGGGTCCACGCGACCCACTGCCGGAGGGTTCCCTTACCAGTACCCTATGACCAGTGGGTCAAGGACGGCATTGGGGACACAGAGTGCGAGCAGTTTCCTCGGTTTATCCCCTTCAGCGATGCCCAGCTAACGTGGATGCAAACGGATAAAGAGAATGACGATGTGCTGAACGAGGCTGTTCCCCCAGAAATACGAGCTATCCAAGAGCCTTTGTTCACTGATCACACGGTGCCTGGGGCTACCAGGTACAATTTGTGCCCTCGGATGAGGGAAACTGCATCTAAGGAGAAAAGAGATTAGGGATGGACTGCGTAAGAGAGGTTGTACTGAATTATAGTACCAACGGAATTAGTTGAGATTAGTGAAGGATTTCTGCGTACTTCATTTTAGTTGTTTGAACATTAGATAGGGAAGACTGAAGTATACCCTGAAGGTATACCATCTTGATCGACGTGGGATACGAGCTTAGGACAGAGCAAGCTCCACCGCCGGTGCTCAAGCGCACCAACTTATTGATGGACAATAGGAACCTCTACCAGTGAGGCTCTGATGGACACTGGGAACTTATATATTCTTCTTGCATTTTGATCCCCTCTTTATCATTCGTTATGCATCCTTTTGCTAAGGAAGAGCAGCCAGTGATTCTTGTTGCCCAGCATAATATGGTGTGGACACGCAAACAGAAAGTAATATGTGTTATTTCTTGTGGTCTTGTTATTAATAATATTATGTGGAGTGTCATGGGTTCTGGAAATTGATCAAAATGTACCTTTACGTACCAAGGGTAAGGTTATTCCTCTGACAAGAAAGAAAAGGACAGCCCCGAGTAATATATTTCTAGACACAAGAGATTCTTTGGAGAAGGGGCAGCTTGCTACCCCACCGAATCTGTAACTAGTTTATGGACTGCCTATCTATTGTCACTTGTCAATTATACATATACTCGTCCACCACAATGTACAGAAGTGAAGGGAGTCTTTGATTTCGGCTATCCAGGGCCTTGTTTATATTATAGAAAGCCACTGGGAATGGGTTATCAAGGTTGCGATAATAACACATATTGCGACAACTTTTATATGGAAGAACAGAAGGTCACACTGGTGGGTTGGCATTACAAGGAATTGATAATCACCCGGGAGGCTGGTTATTATCCTGCTTGTTGCCTTATTGTGAATAGCACAGACACTTCTTTGTATATCAATTGTTATGGAATAGTGTTGTATAAAAATACAATCCCTTTAGTGAATGATAAAGATCCAAGTACTTTTGGAATGAACACCAGATATGCTGCAGTAGATTATGAAGGGCCAATTTATGCACACCCGGGGTTTTACTTTTTGTCTAACGGTACATATTCCAATGTTCATAAAGGCACAGACGATGTGGCTCTCGGGATGGTGTTGCCCTTGGGTGTTCCCTGTAAATACGCTAAGCCTAATGTCCGCTCTGTTAAAAGGACTTTGACCAAAGAATTCTGTGAGGGAGTGACTGATATAGAGGTAAATAATTATAGTAATGGGATCACTTTTGAAAACATCCTTTATTCTATTTTCACTTTGGGTGGTACCTCTATGGCTCGGGGTGAGAAAGCTAGAGAATATTTTGGGTGCAAGTTACAAATTTTATCCAATACTATCGTGGCAGCTTTACGCAACATCACCACTCAGTTGGAAAGTATGCAAATATATTGCGAACAGACTAGATACACGGTTGATTTTATCTTAGCCAAGAGTGGTGGTGTATGCACGGTAGTGGGAGACCAGTCTGTGGTCAGGATAAAGAATATGGAAAAGAATATTACTAAGCACATTCCCGATATCCTCGAGAATGTCAAGGGAATGGAGAGTGGAAATTGGAGTTGGTCCCTTTTTGGTAGTTGGGACTGGATTCTTAAAAAGGTAATTTACCTGATCGTGATATTGGTCCTTTGCTGTGCTCTTATTCAGTGTCTTCCTTTCTGTTGCTCTTACTGTACCACCATTCTCACCCCTAAATGGAAAATATCGATTCATGATACTAATGCTGCAATTATGGTACAGAAAGAAATAGACGACCTCATGAACATTGATGAGGGCATTTTCGAGACTTCTTCCCTCCTCACAGTTTCCTTCCCCGATGCTGAAAACATGGAATGCTCATAAGGATTCATTGTTATCATTGTTTGTGGTTTCCTGTTTTACTGATTTCCTGTTTTCCTTGTTGCTGTTAGAAAATGTTTTAGCTCATGCTAAAAGGAGGGTCTGTTAAACTAGAGATGTGTATGTTTAACGCATTGCCCTGTGTAAGTTAGCATTCGCTGCGCCATTTTCTTTGCAGGCGCCATTTTAGGCTGTTCGAAACTAAGTTAGTTTAATTCAGAGAAATGCTCCAGTCTAAGTTTCATTTTTGCCATGTAGGCCTGTTCCCGTAATGAGTACACTGTTCCTACTAGCGCAAACCTTTCTCATTAGATAAAGGCCCTCTCCCACTTGTCTGGTGACGGGCCCGACTGGAACAACCTTGGACTTTGCAACTTCATGTAAGATATGAGTGCTGAGACCGTTTTTTCTTTGTATTCCATTGCTTAGCTGCACCTGCCTGGAAAATTCCACTAAGGGCGTGTTTTAGCCCAGGTACGAAACGTACATAATGTATCTCTATGTTTGTCGATTTCAGTCCCTCTTAAGCACTCCTAGTGACTGGGCAGACTGGGCTCCGCTCTGAGTGTATATAATAAACAGTTATTGGTTTGTATTCTCTACTGTCAGACCGACTCTTCATTTAGTATGGAAGGCTGAGAGGTGGTCATTAGTGACCCGGATGACCCTAATTGGGCCACTTCCTTCAACAAGTTCACCTTCACCATCTCATTGGCATAAATCAGTTGTAATTTGCATATACCTCAAGGGCATCCAGGTGCAGGATAGGGGAAACAAGTCCAAACAATAACCTCAAAGAGATGCGTTGTCAGGTCTTGTCTGAAGGTGAGCAGGTTTGTAGAAAGTGGCATTTCCAACTGGAAGCACTTTCATAAAACCCTGCCTTCAGGTAGAAAACCTCTGTCTGCACCTCTAGTTTTTAGACTCTTATTTTGCCTCAAGAGCATTTTCCCCCTCCAATGAAGGTCTCAAGCAGGGTTGCACATCTAAAGCCCTTTCTTCAGGTATTCTGAGATGGATCCTTGAATGACCTTGCAAACATCTGGGTCTTTAAGAGGATTCTCTGCAGGATTCAATTCCAGTGCTTCTCCCAAAGAGTTGAGGAGGCATGATTCCTCTACGGAGCGCCCGCTATGGCCCAATTTGTGGAATTAAGCAACACCCACATCCAGAAAGTTACAATAGTCTAGATCTAGCTGATAACTGTAGACAGGAGACTGATTGTGTTGTCATGGTTGGTCATTGTGTTACATAGGGGATGTTCAGAATGTTCTCCTCCTTACTTTTGCCCCCGTTTCCTGCATACCTAGCTTGGCGGTTCATAAACTGGATTCTAAGAGTACAACAATTATTTTGAAATCATTCCTTTGCATTTTAACTATATTCAGGAGACAAAGTGACCTGATTTCCCTTCTGCAATCCTTGTTATTTTGTTGAATCAATATCAGTGTGCAGCTGCATCGTGAATCCAACCCCTACCTATCTGTAACCTACCATACCTAGTCCAACATCTATATTGTTATCCCACACACTGAACTACTCTTACTTGGCATTTTGATGCACCACTAACTGCTGATGCTTGCACATGGTACTGGGTGCATCTGGGAGCCATCTCGGAACAGTTTTTGTTAAGCCTGCCAGTGCCTGTGATCACCATATCTTAAAGTGCTCCTCGTCATTTTTTTTGTTTTGCACTTAGGTGCCGCTAACAAACCATTTACTCTGCTTACACTACTTGAGGATGGATGACAAGTTGCCTGAGGGATAGTCAGCATACATCAAATCCCATAAAATCCAACACTCTAGGGCTCAGCGTTTAACTGGTGCAATACATTGCTGGTATTCTGAAGTAATGGGGAATAACATGCAGAAATTGGTGCTTATTGCACCAACATCTGCATGTACCAGTAAATATTGACCTTTTTTTCCTCTCTAAAATTCTGGAAGGTTTGATCTGCCAAAATTTAATGAAGAACGTGAACTTTATCACACTCAGTAATTACCAGGTGTGATAAACCTTGCATCACTAGTATCAAGTGTTTGCACAGGGATTGCAATTATAAAAGCCAAGTGTAATTAGGCCTTTAGTTTCCTTTCATAATTGGTTCTACATGCAACCAGGGCGGTAACTTGTAGAGGGGCGGGTGTAGCTTAACAAGTGAGATTTGGCAGGTGTGAGTCTGAGATTTTCCAACCATCTCTGTAGTGTACCATACTAAGAAATATTGTTCCAAGCAGGGGTTGGGTGGGTGACTCACCAGCATCAGGAGGACAGAGGTTCTGGGTGCTAAATAAGTCGAAGGGAAGGATGGCGATTTTTGGAAAACTAATCCTCATTCTTGAAGCCCTTCAAATCTCTCTGCTCATTTTGTATTGTATAGAACATGGGTACTCACAAACATTTTCCCGGGGGCCAAAAGGTTTGGTCGCTGGTGGGACCGAGGGCCGCACAGATACCAGCAGGGAGTGGTCGGTGAGGAGGGGTAAGGTGTGTGTGAGGGGAAGCAAAACACGTACATCTACTGGTTGAATTGAATTGCACAATGTGGAAAACCGAAAACCCTAACACCTTTTTAAAAAAATACTTCTCAATGCACTGACAGAATCTGCTTTACAAAGGTGAAACGTTATGCATGTTGATGAAATACACTTTTTGAATTTTGAAAAGACTATATCATATTTTTTCACGCTTTCTGAAGATGTCTTTATAAATGAAGGTGTTCCTAAAGTTAAGTAGTTCGGGACACCCTAGTTAATAACTCTCTTTAGCTGCAATTAACATTTAAATAAACGCTGGTTTGTTTTAATGTTAGTACTCTGTCAAGTCAACAGCAGCCCAGGGCTTCTGTTGACCAGTGGGCCGCACCTAAAGGTCAGGAGGGCCGCACGCTGCCCCCGGGCCGTACTTTGAGTATCACTGGTATAGAAGAACTTGCTAACAGCCAGTTGAAGACTGGTAAGTTGTGCACATGCTGTAGGAAGCTGTCATCTGTAGGAAACTGTCACTTGTACTTTATAGACTCCACTCCAATTAGATATTACATGAGGGCTGCAGTGATCTTTGCATAAAAACTAAAACTTACAGGTCATAGGCTCCAATGCTGGTGAGGCAACTTGTTGGGCAAATGCACCTGCTGCGCAAAACAAATATCTTTGATATGTATGTGAGTCTGTGTTTGTGACCTTAAGGCTGTTTTTATTTTTTAAGACAGTTGATATGTAGCATGAACCTAACTGCACAGGGGAGTAGTCTGTTTTTCACACAACATTTTTGTTGCAGCCGGAGCATCTCAAGCTGGACCGGATCCAAGCTTCACACTTGGCAGCCATGGCTGCATACCACAAAGACGTTGCTGGAGTCCTCCAAGCCCTGCAGCTTCTCATCACAGCAGTGCTGCCTCAACCTTTGGCACAGATGAATGCTGCTGCACCTTCAACATCCACATCTCATCCCCCTGATGTGTCACTGCCTCACAGTGCCCCAGCCAATCTTCCATCACGCACATGGGAGGCACATGACACATCAGAGGAGGAAGATGTGGACGAATCAACAATCTTGCGAAGAAGTCAGCGGTAGCAGTCATCTCTGTCAAATGGACTGTTTCTGCTTGGATCTGTGCCTTGCATCATGCCCCGGAACATCAGCTTCCACTGTCCCCTGAATCACTCTGCGACACTCACCTTGGACATCGATATGGATTGCCATATTTTGTGTGGTTCCCAATGACACTGCAACCATCCCACTGACTGAACTCTGCCTCTTCCTCAACATGTCTCTGCACATGTTCCCCCATGGACTCTGTATGCCCTCCCCCTTGCATTCAGACAATGGTTTGCTGTTGCACAAATAACTGGGCCAGTCTACCACATCAGTCACTGCACATGTCAATAAAAATCATTGAGTCACGAAGATGTGTGTTGCCTGTGACCAATAATGTTTGAAATGTGCCAACAATGGATGTTGAGGGTAGCCACTACTATTAATCAAAGAACATCTGACAAAGGGAATATGCTTAGTCTGTGTCCATGATACGCAATGTGAGTGCCTGACATGTGTGACATAAACAATGCCCTGATCTGTTAGACTACACTGTCTCCGAGAAAGAAATTTACTCCATGCCCATGATGTTGATTGTGATTTGGAACAATGCTCATGTCAGTGTACAGACACACGAAGGGCCATATGTACAAGCCCCTATCGACAACACAAGCTCACTTTTTGCGACGTTGTTGTGGCAATAGGGGCATGGCCTTAGTTACAAGGCAGTGTTTAGTCACTTAATGTTGCTTAACCCTGCCTTGTTAATAAGGCACCCTTTCACGCTATGGTTAGTGTCAAAGGGGTGGTCAGTGGGTGTTGCGGTGGGCGTTCCACCGCAAAACCCATTCCTTTTGACTCAGCCCCCTATGTACAAGGGCAGCGTACATAGGAGGCAGTGCATACATTTCGACCATGGAAAACCTGCTCTAAACATGGCAAAAACATGAGAAATGCATCTTACCTCCACGTGTCTGCTTTTCACATGTGTGCTGCCTTGGATTGTGTATGTATAGGAAGGTGTCCCTTCCTGTACATAAATGTTCTGTAAAAACAATGCCATTTAGTGACTTACATGTGTGCTGCATGAAGCAGCATACATAAAAGTGAGAAAAAGACATTTTAGGATTGTTAATGTGCAGAAAGGGACACCTTCCTACTCATAAACAATCATCCCCTAAACGCAGACACCCTTGAACTATGGTGCAAGGGTGCCTGCGTTGCTGCTACACTGCTAAGTGTAGCACCAGCGCAGGTGGGAAATGCAAGGCTGCACCATAATGGTGTATATATGGTGCAGCATTGTGGGGGATATGTACAAGAACTGCCGCTAACTAACGCTAACGCTAGTTAATGGCAGTTTTCTTAACGCAGCCTATCACCAAAAACTATTGCCCTGTTAGCGGTGTATTTACAACATGTCGCTACATGGCGATAGTTCCAGGTAGCTGCGGTGAAAACTGCCGTTAACACCTTCGTGAAGGCGATACAAATTCTGGCGTTAGCGGGCGAAAACTGACGAAAGGGCAATTTGCAAGCAAAAAACTCACGTTAGTCAGCCCAGCGTGAGTTTTTTTTGCCTCTAGAGGCAAAAATAGCTTATAAGTCCACCCCCAATGAAAAATAGAAAACAAAACCAATGGAATGCAGATTGGAGCAGCCAGGGCCAAGTGCAGCACTGATCAACAACCCCCCCCGATCCTCCCAACATCCAGGATGACCAGCCAGAGTCCCAGGGGAAGAGGAAATCCAGGGCTACAATCATGAAAAGATGCGCATCACTGGACAAAACCAGGAATGCATCACTTATCATTGCGCACTCCTTGCAACACCATGGCATCCAAAACCTTGAAAGCATAGACAGTCCCCGGGGCCCAAAGGCCTCGCTGGGCCTGTGTCTGGGCCCCGGAGTAGGATGCAGCGGTGCTGTGGAGTTGCTGGCACGCGGTGGTAGACATTGAGGCATTAGCAATCACCCTTACCTGGTGGTGAAGCCTGCCAGGACGCATGGAGACACATTGCTGACCTGTGTGAGAAGACTGCCTGGTGCCCTTGGAGCTGTGAACAGTAGAGGCGCTCCTGCGCACCAACGTTGGCAGGTCTGCATTGCATACCATGCGCCACCACTACACCAGGGTGCACGGAGGAGATAGCCAATCGTGGGCCACGCCTCTCTGCATCACAGGCCGGAGGATGTTGCGCTGGCCGGATGCTGTAGAGGGTGAGGCCCCTGAGCTGCGCCGAACTTGTGTGGCGGGAGCGCTGCAACTTCATGCCTAAGGGGGCCCTGTTGCATCACCTGCATCCGGAGGTTCCCCAGTGGACTTGGCATCAACTGCTGTACCCTGGCATGTGAAATCCCACCTGGCTTAGGCTCCTTCTGGCTGAGTCACAGATTTGGAGAGAGTGCAGCTGATTGAGCCACGGTGTCAATGCCCAGGTGAGGAGAAGGTGGGACGAGTAGCGGAGGAGGCCCGGGGGTCGAGTCAGGCCCAGGCCTAGCACCTGTGGGTGACGCACCCCCAGTGGCGGCTCATCCGCTGTGGTGGAAGCAGTGCAAGAAGAAGAAATATAATATGATGATAGCTTACTGATGTACTCATGCTATGCTTCCTGTGCAGGTGGGAGGGTGGGTGGGGCTGCACTAACCACAGAGCAGGGCAAGGGTGGAGTGGTATGCCCACTCAAGTGTGCAATGACTGGTGCCCTCTCAGGTCGCCTAAAACAGTTATGCGCACATCACTGTTCGCAATGAAGGCTGCATTACAGCCTGCATGGAGAACATGCCCACCCCTCCAGCCCCTGGCTGAACGCCTTGGCACGGCGCTCAAGAACAATCACAACGCCGCATTGCAGCGTTTTGATTGGCTTAGGGGAGGGAGCCTGGCTGCCTGCTTCCTGTTCCCGAAAGCAGACTCAGGAGAGCAGGAGCACAGAAGACGCAGGACCCGGCCTCGAGGTAAGAATAAAAAATATATATATTTACAATCCCTGCTCCCCCCCGCGTCACCGCCCCGTCCAGGGTCCTTTCCTGTGTTTCCTGCCTCCCAGCTGTCCAGTCCCCCACGTAGCACTACATAATGGCAGCCGCTGTGAGGCCATGTGCAGCGGGTGTACCACTGGTGCGCCAAAGGCAAGCCCATCTGCGTCTCTCCACCCCTGGACCGCGCCCAGCTCCAAGGACCCTTCCTCTCGGACACTCCACTGCTACGACGCCAGCACCCTCCTTGCCATCAACCCTGGATGCCACACTGCCTGCCATCTAGCAAAACTGTGGAATTCTCTTGCACCCTGTGCCTGTCAAAACTGCAAATGCACCTTCAGCGACATCAGTACACCAGCGCCTCCTGCCGCCCAACCGAACAACAGCACAGCCGACCACCTTAACTGCATCCTCCTCAATGTGCGGTCCCTCCACAAACACCCAACAGAAATCTGGGACCTCCTCTACTCCACCTCTTCAGACATCGCCTTCCTCACGGAAACCTGGACCAATCTCTGCTCCGGACCCGACTTCGCCATCACCATCCACGACGGCTACAAATTCACTCGCATGAGCGGCCAGGAGGAGGCATTGCCCTTGTCTGGAAAAGGCACACTCCGACTGACCACGCACTCTAATGACCCGACGGTGACCATGGAACACCTCCACTTCCAGATCCGTACCAACCCCAACACCACCCTCCACGGCACCCTCATCTACAGGCCCCCCGGGCCATGAACCCCCATTCACCGATGCCATTGTAGACCTCATCGCACCCCAGGCTCTCCCATCCACTGACTACATCCTACTCGGAGACCTCAAGTTCCACCTGGACAACCCCAGTGACCAGAACACCACCTCCCCTCTTGGTGAACCTCGCCAACATCGGACTCAACCAGCTAGTCACCACACCAACTCGCATAGCCTGACACACACTCGAGCCCGTCTTGTCCTCCAGCAGGTACTTCAACTACAGCTCCACCACAGGACTCTCTTGTACCAACCATCATTGTTTACATCACGCCTTCACCACGCCCACCATACACCATGGGCATCATGGCCCCCCCGTCATTGGTCGATCAAGGCCACCGAAGAACTTACCGTCAACTTCCTCAGCACCACCACTCGGCCAACGCTAACAAATGCCAAAACCGCAGTGCGCAACCTCCACCGATGGATCTCCAACTGCGCCAACACCCTGGCACCCCTCAAGAAAAGACCAGTCAAACAACACCCCAAGTAGGCCATCTGGTTCACTCCCGCCCCCCACCTGCAGATGTCTTGAGAAGAGATGGAGCCACACATCAATCAACTCCGCAACACAGTCACCCTTGCACCATGGTGCAAGGGTGCCTGCGTTGGCAGCTATTGTGTGCCAACTTAGGGGAAAAAGACCGTGGGGCTTATTCATGAGCCCCTTCGGTGCGTCATTTCCTTGACGTACTTGCAGCGTGATTCTTGCAACACGTTGAGCCGTATTTGCAAAGTGACACATCTAGGCATATGCGTGACCTTGTGAAGCCCTGTGCCACATTGTACCTGCATCAGGTATGATGTATGCAGGGTGGGCGTTCCCACACAACAAAGCCTCATAGGAGTGGCGCAGTGAAATCCATCAGATTTCACTACAGTAATTGTAGGACGCCACTTCATCAGTACCTTACGCCTGCCTCATGGCAGGCGTAAGGGTGACGCAGTGCCACAGGGATAGGCTGGCCCCATGCATTGCTGGAGTTGCGTCATGCTTGTGACACAATTGCAGCAATGCGTGACTTTTGCGCTGATAGATACATCAGGATTCCAGTAATTAATTGCGACATGGAGCGCTGTACAGTAAATACAGTGCATCCATGGTGTCGCAAGAAGGGCGTAGTGAAAAGTGTTGCAACGCTGTTTTGTCGCAGCGATGCAATACTTTTCATGAATGAGGCCCAGGAATGCACCCTATCTTATTGATGGTGCGCATTCCTGCCCTGTAGTTTTGTCGCAGGGCAGCGCAGCAACATTCCTTGCAGCGCTGTCCAGCACCACAACCTTCTGAAATGAGGCCCCAAGTGTTTGTACCATTTTTAAGACCAGGTATTTTCTGGTCTTAAAAAACTGCCTCTAAATGGAGTTAGAGGCAGTTTTTTTGGTTTTGCACTATACAAGAATTCCTTGTAAATATCGCGAGGTGGGGTTAGCGGCTGTTTTTGCACGGGAACGCCTACCTTGCATCTCATTTTTGTTAAGTCCCGCTAACAGAACTGGCGATCCGAAAAACGCACGTTCACGCCGGAAAACTCCCGCTAACTGCGGTTAGCGGCAACTTGTAAATACGGTGATAAAAAAAAAGCCACCGTAACGACAAAAAATTTACGCTACGGCGGAGTTAACTCCTTGTACATATGCCCCTGTGTTTCTGAACTGGCGGAGTGATTTGTTAATCCATGACGGCTAACGCCTCACTCTGCCATTTCCTGTTACATAGGCCCGAAGTGTCTACTAACAATACTTTATAAATACATACACTGAAGAACTACCCATAGTCAATGTGGTGGACAGTGTGTGAAAAGATGTGTCTCGTGGCATGACATGTAAAGTCCGGTCAACTAACACGTCACATATTAAAACTAATTCTATCAAGCAGAAAGAGGAGGAATGGTGTATGAAAGCATAGCTCGGAATCTGATAATGGGTCCAAGATGTGCCAAGGTTAGCTGTAACGCACATCACTACATCCCTCCCACAACATTTGACAAATTAGTCACACTGTTGTTCTAAACCTACAAGGCAGTGCAGAAACCTGTAATGAGGCGTCAGAAGGACTTGTGAATAATGATAAGCATACAGCCCCTGCAGCCCCACGTGGAAAGTGAAGCTGTTGTGGAGACTGGTGTAATAAAAGATCTCAAAAAGTGTCCAGACTCCAAACCCACAGCATTAAAGCAATGCTGTGCAGAGCACAATGCCCACAGTGCATCCTGTGTAAATCTGTCCTAGCTAAATAACCACATATGGTTAAATATTTGACAGACCAATCAAAGACTCTTTTCCAAAATGAACTTTGTTCCCCAAAACATCAATAAGTTCGTTAAAAATAATTTCAAATGAGGTTTTTTGGTAGCCTGTCCCTTGAAGATGCTGTTATCACAATTGTAGACATCAAAATTGATTGTGGGGGGGATGCATCTGTTGTGATCCACTAACAATCCAACAGTACCAGTCCACACAGCAAAAAATAATGGGAGCACAAAGTCTCAGACATTGGCAATTTATTTGTAACAAGACACTTCTAAACAAATACACTAATTATCCTAACTAATCCTACACTACACTAACCTAACTTGTACTAACATCTGACTACACTAAACTAACTAGCTTACCTAAGACTATACACAGAACAACATGTCTTAAACATCAACCCACCACCCCCCTTATGGCACATTGTTGACGGCACAAAGACACCTTATCCTATAAATCAACTAACTAAACATACATACTAAACAAATATATCTTTTTTTGTATTTTTTATTAACAAGTCAAAAAACACATTAACCCCCTCCCAAAGGAAACAAAAACTTAAACAAAAGCACTATAAAGATAAAATCCTAAAATCAATAAGCTACTTACACCTAACACTACATTATCCCTACACTAAATCTACACTTAAGATTAACTAACTATTAAATATGTTAACAGGATGATAAATAGGAGAGGTTAAACATGGGACTGGACAGGGTGGGAAACCAAATAACCATTGTCCATCAATAAGGGAGCCCCACGGCCCCCTTAATGTCCATGAGGTGGCCCTTAATGTCATCCTGGTCCCGTTCAAGTCGGGCAACTCTGATGTTCAAACTGAACATTAACCTCCTCTCCCTTCTGGTGAGGGCAGACCTTTCCCGGTGTGCATGAGCTCTGGAGGATGTCCCTGGTTGTGCACTCTGTGAGCGGGGAAGAGTCTTGTGTGAGGATGTGGCTGCTGCAAGTGGAGCAGCTCCTGATGTAGCCTGGATTGCAGACCTTCTCCTTTGAGTGGGCAGATGAGTTTAGGATGGTCCAGGGATTTGCTGGGTCTGGCTCTGCTGTGTTGACGATGCAGGCAGTGTTGTGGGTTTCTTACCAGCAATCACTGTACTGTCTGTGATAGACTTCCATCTGCCTGCAGCCCTTCCATCCTGGTACCTCTTGGCCATTGCCTTGTACCCCTTAGCCACATGCCTGATGTGGTGATAACGTTCCTTTTGCAGGAGGAAATGACGCTGCTCCTCCGGGGACATGTCATCTAAAAAATGAAATGATAATTGTCATGTTTCCTGACTCCAATAACATGATGGCTTAATGCATATTTTCCACACCTATGAATAATGAGCCATAGCTTACGTGAACATCATCAAAAACAACATGCAAATAGACACATGACCTGATAAATCATGAACACATCGTAGCCGTATTCCGAATTAGATGGTCATGACAGGGAAACATCTTTTACCCCGCATGCGTTACTCCGCAGTGCCATTACCCTGCAGTTTTTACACCGCAAAATGTTTTATCATGTAGGGCTGTACACCGCAAACTATTACAACGCATTTCCCATTACAATGCAACGGTGGAGTTTGAATACTAAATTGCGTTGTAATGGGAAATGCGTTGTAATAGTTTGCGGTGTACAGCCCTGCGTTGTAAAACATTTTGCGGTGTAAAAACTGCAGGGTAATGGCACTGCAGAGTAACGCATGTGGGGTAAAGTGTCCTATTGGTCATGACAACATGATTAGTCATGTGCTTGGACAAGGCAGGCACAGAGTGAAGTGACAACAATTCGCAGATTTCTGTTTGCAATTTGGCCGTGCAAATTAACAGCAATCAAGGCCAATAGGGGGAGTACAGTAAGTATGGCTTATGACAGGTCTATAGCAGACCCTGCCATTCCAACTAACCAAAGACAGTAGGCTGCACAGTCTGCGATCAAGTCTGGTGACTAATCACAACAGTGTTATTCATGTAATACATTTAAGCAAATGTAAAATCATTGTATGAGTGAGCCCATGGATGTGTCACCACAGGTACACAACCAGATTAGATCATGTACACATGTTATTGTCAATTTGTGGAAAAATGTTAAAGTTTGGCATGCATGTAAGGAAAGAGGGCATATGTTGCATGCAGATGTGTGTACAAGTATTAATACTCTCTGCACATTTATGTGCCATGAACCAATGGGACAGCAAAGATGCAGCTTGTGAACCACACATTTGTCTACACTGTTCCTAAAACAGTGGCAGTGTGAACACAATTATGTTATTGATAAGGAAAACACCCTCGCCCAAAAGTGCACTGTTGTCTGGTCTGAGCACATGCTAGTCAGTGTTACGCAAGGATCACCATCATGCACCTGATCCATCAGTGAACTATTTGGTATTTCATGTGTGACACATCCAGATGCCCAACTAGTAACATGTGAATTGGCAGAAGTGTTGAGCATGTCACCGTAAAGAGCATGTTTACAACATTATTCACACACAGTATGAAAAACAGTCACTAAACGGAATTGAAGGTGCCCATGTGTGAATGGTACTGTGTCATGATGAGTGGGCTTAGCAGTGTAACAATGTCCAACACTCATTAACTAAATGCGGTCTGCAAGGATGCCTGTGTTGAGATAGTCCTACCCTGATTTCCAAATGCATGCTTCCGCACTGACTCTGCATTAGTCTCTCCAAGACTATATTGTGAGTACAAGCTTTCCTATTGGCTACAGAGGCTTGCTTATTTGCCACAGCATTGAATTGATTTGCCTTATTCCTCATCAAATACACAAGTATTTGATGTGACCGATTATGTACCAACAATCTGTCTGAACCGTTCATCTTACAAGTCATGACCAAGGTGAAAACTTCACCAGGGGCCTCCATGAAGCTGAGCACCCGCCGGTGCATGACCAGGAATTTCTGCATAGACTATACACCCATCTTCATAGGGCACTGCATCTGATCCCCAACACTGGAATGTAATGCTGCCCTCCCCCTCAAGCAATCCTCCGTCCTCTTACCTGTGTTCCGCACACAACGCTGCCATAAACAGCACCCACATACACTTGGCACGCAGTGCTGCCTACTAAAACGCAAAACCACCAGCCTCGCTCGTGTGTCTCCTGTCCATGCGCTCTCCTCACCATCTCTTCTCAACCAACCCTACAGCTTGCGCATAAACAAGAGCATACATCAAAGAGGGTCCCACAAACCCCTCTTTACTTCCTGTTCCTCCCACTGCTTTCATGATCCATAAATCTGGATTAGCCAGGGCAGTGCCAGGGGCACCGAAGAGAAGGTCAAGGAAGTAGATGGGTCCCTTTGCGACATTGAAGGTCACAGAGAATTTCGATTGAAGTTTAGGAAACTACAAGTGAGGACGCGTGATTGATGAGCGGAAAGTGTAGTATGTTAGTTCTCTGAAGGTCTATTCTTGTTGAAGACTTGGGTACTCCAGGGTGATGGTGAAACGTACACGTTCTACATGAGCGATAAATCACGACTTTTTGCCGTGTGTGATGCAAATGCCACAGCAACACACGGGCATATTTACAAGGGCATTGCACCACCAGAGCGTTATTTTTTAGGACGCTCCGATGGCGCAATGCCCTGCTCCACATTTACAAAGCGGCGTTAAGCCACTTTGCATGGCTTAACGCCGAAGTTGCTTAATGCCGCTTTGTAAATATCGTACCCTTTCACGCAGGTATCTGCGTGAAAGGGGCATGCAATGGGTGTTGCTGTGGGCGTTCTTTCACAACACCCATTGCTTTTTCACGCTGCCCCAGATTTACAAGGATGTGTAAATCGGAGGCAGTGCCAAAAAGTAACGCCACTGAAAAGCAGGCGTTAGATTGGCGCGAAGAGGAGAAATACTTTTATTTCTCCTCGTTTTTGGTCTTTCCAAGTGTGCTGAGAGCAAATCGCCTTTAATGATTGTTTATGTGCAGGAAGGTGTCCCTTCTTGCACATAAACAACCATCCCTGCAACACAGACACCCTTGCACCGTTGGGCAAGGGTGCCTGCATTGACGCTAAGCAGCTTTTTTTAGCACAAGGGAATACACAGGGGTGCGCCGTATTCTTGTGCATATGGCGCATCCCTGTGCTTTTTAAATGATGTGGCGCTGCTAAATTGCTTGCAGCGCTGCACCATTTCTTTGTAAAATATGCCCCACAATGTACACAATGAGGAAACACCATTTGACTCTAACCCCTGGGTGAACACCCACTAATCATTTCAGCAAGCTGTAGGTGTGGGTGTGAAACTCTACACCAAGGATCTTTTACAAAATCACGCAATTCACGCTATAAACACTGCGCGCACCAGGTCAGAGCTTCCTGCAACTTTAGACTTTTGGAGGCGTCTTTAAAACACACCCGGGCTTTCCCATCAGTTCCAGACGGCGCATCAGACAGCTTTCCATTTACAAGTCTGGGACGGTTTTCCCAGTCTTGACAGATAGATCAATCGTCTCCGTTAACAGACGGGCTGATTTGTCATGCCTCAAACACGCCATGAAGAGAGCTCGGTTTACTCAGGTCACGTGGGAGGGAGTAAACTGGCTCCTAAACACCACGGGAGGCCGCAGTCAGAGAGTGCCAGTGTTCAGAGATGCGCAGTACACACACCGGCTTCTTTCAGAGCATTCCGCGTGGGGGAGGGGCGCGCTGCAGGAGCAGAGGTCTGTCTGTCCTGTTCAAACCTGCAGCTGTGGCAGCAACACACTTTCAAAGTCGAGCATTTTGCGCCAAAAAGGTTAATACAAGTTCCCGCTACAAAAATGTAAACAAACAAATGCCAAAAACGCTGAAAGAATGTCTTCCTTTTAAGTTAATAGTTTTAAATTAATTTAAGGAAGGACGTGCGGGCGATGGGGTGTCTAGTCTACCCTTCAATGGGAACAATGTGAACATTCTTTGAAAAACCATAGAGTATAGTTTTTAAAGTGTGTTTGTAGTGTGAAATGGGTTCCCAGTAGAATTCCATTAGGCGTCTTCCATCCAGTACTTCATTTGTAAAGAAAATAAGTACCAGGGCCCTTGTCTCCATGGCAGCTTGCACCATCCATTGCCCCCACTAGCGCTGCTGATAACAGTACCAACACAACTGACCATCACACTCATACAAGTGTGACAATTCAGACTTTAAATATACATTAAACACGCCTAATACATGCAGCCCAAACTATTCTCATAGCTTTGGGTGGCAGGTATTACTGATTTTAATGTATATTTAATAAATAAACACTGCCTTTCACAAAATTAGACAAACGGTGCCACCATGTGGCAGCTGCTGTAAGAGCCAGTGCTGAGCACCGAAACCACAGGTTCAAATTAAGCACTGCTTGCATCCTCCACTTCAGAGCACTACCCCCGGCCCTGCTATTGAAGTCCACCTTACCAATATGGAATTCCGGATAAGCAAACACTGGTTCATGATGACATCGGAGTTTCACCTCATCCCACTGCCCTCTCTCTTCTAGAAGGTCAGGCAGCCCCCAGCATCTACTTCCATCGGCCCCAGCACCAAACCCTTCACCTTGAGCCTGCTTCTGGCTGTCTTCGTCGCTTCTACTGTATTCTTACCCTTACCTTGTGCGGTGGTCCGTTGCCTTATGACTAGGTTTGTGCCATATAAATCCACATACATCCATATATTAAGAACCATTATTAAAACCTGTCAATCTATCAAGATTCTCATTAAATATGTAACTAAATATATGTTAGGTCAGTGGTTCTTAGCCTGTCCGGGACCCCTCGGGGTCTGAGAAGACATGCTCAGCAAGTCCGCGACTGCTTAGAAAATGAAATAATAGTAACAGATTAATAAAGTGTATACAAATAAAGAAACACAATGTGTAGTGACCTGGGTCAGAGGGCACTAGGACCCTGCACTCGAAATGTGGGAGGGGGCATGAACCGGACACCACTTCAGGTCAGGGAGTGGGGAGGGCATTCCTAGGGACAAGAGGGCACGGAGACAGACGTGCATGTGGGCACCGGAACAAAGAAGAGAAATAAAGTATACTAAACCACTTACCGGTCTCCGCGTGCTTACTGGCGAAGACACGACAACTGGCGACGAAGAGGTGGGATTAGAAGTGACCAGTAGAAGCGCGTGCCCCCTGCGACATTGAAATGAAGCCAGGAGCCCACCCTGGTCCGCCGACTACACGGAGCGGAAACGCGACGTCGGGAGTCCACCCCGGTCGCGAGGTAACGAAACCAGGAGCCTACCCTGGTCCGTCGTGCCCCCAAAGAAGACGCGAAGTCGGAAGCCCACCCCGATCGAGAGGAGAGCGGAGCCAGGAGCCCACCCTGGTCCGCGTGCGGGGGAGTACAGCGACTTCGGGAGCCCACCCCGGCCGCATCGAGGAAAGAAGGTGAGCGGAGAAGCAGCGGTGCACCCGGCCATGACCACAGCCGACCGCCGACTGAACAGACAGCCCCGAGCTTCCCACGTGTAGATTTCAAGCTGAAATCTCTCGAGAGAGCTCGGCGGCCATCTTGAAGTCAGACGGGAAAGTCAATGGGATGCTGAGAAAGACCCGGCGGCCATCTTAAGGTCAGGCCATTAAGGTATAGCAGAGCAAAAACCTCGGCAGCCATCTTGGGGTCAGGCGGGAGAGCCAATAAGGAGCTGGAAAAGGCCAGGCGGCCATTTTGAAGTCAGGTAACACAGAAAAAGGGCCCAAAAGAAGACAAAAGGAAGAAATAAAAGGAAATAACTACAACAGAAGGTGAAAGAAAGGAAATTAAGGAGAAATAAAAAGAATCACAAGAAAGAAAGGTGAAAGAAAGGAAAGTTAGTACAGAAAAAGAAAATAAAAGAAGAAACTGCGCACAGAGTAAGAAGAAGAAGGTCTGCACAACAACAAAATGACAGAAGACGTAAGCGACAAGAATAGCGCGAACGCAATTTTCCGCAGACCACTACCGTTCAGCCTGTCAGAACCACAAACAGGCATTCGATGGGAAAGATGGATGAGGCAATTTGAACGATACATGTGTGCCAACTGCAAGGCATACACAGATGACCAGAACATAGACTTATTCTTAAACTTCGTAGGTGATGAGGTCGAGGACCTGCTAATTACATTTCCCCAAGATCAAACAACAACATACAAGGGACTGATAAAGTGTCTCACAGACAAATTTGACCCGCAAAGAAACGTAGACTTCAAAAGGTACACGTTCAACACCACGTGTCAACTAGCAGAGGAGTC
This sequence comes from Calotriton arnoldi, assembly GCA_963921515.1. NCBI lineage: Eukaryota > Metazoa > Chordata > Amphibia > Caudata > Salamandridae > Calotriton > Calotriton arnoldi. The sequence continues at coordinate 755,181 of CAWUFW010001814.1, forward strand.
TCTCTACGATTTCACAACCAGACTGCGGAAACTAGTAACATATTGCGAATTCGACAAGTTTGACAACGAACAAGCGATACGACTGCGCATCATTGAAGAATGTCAGTCAGTGGAATTCCGCGCACGAATTCTGAAGGAACCGTCCTCGCTCGAGAAAATACTGACCATGGCCCGAGCGGAGGCCAGAGCAACAACGCATGCAAGACAGATGGAACTGGGAAAGCCAAGAAGAGTGGAACAAGCGAACCGCGTAACTGGAAGTGTCAAGAAGAGAGACAATACACCGCCACCAAGAAAGAAGCAAGAAAGAACGTGCTATCGGTGCGGACTTGAATTTCCACATACCGGCGCGTGCCCGGCAATGGGCCACAGATGCAGAAAATGCAACAGAGAAAACCACTTCGCAAGCGCCTGCATGAGCGGACAATTTAAAAGTGAGAGTGGACGACCAGCAAGACCACGGACAGTGACGAACAAATACGCAAGGCACAGGAAACAGAAAATCGCAGTCCCTCAGCTGAATCGGATGGAGCAACCGCGCCAGAGGCTGCGGAACGACTGTATCTGATGTCGGATGAACCAGTGGAGGACCGCACGCCAGAACACATTCATCTCGTAGGAAAACATCAGATCAAAAAAACAGCGACAGTGAACATTGAAGTAGGAAAACACAGCACAAGCTTCGTATTAGATAGTGGAGCTACATGCAACATCATGTGCATGTCAGAATATGAGAAGATGAGGGTGAAACCGCCACTGTCACCGTCTACTGTTGATGTATTTACCTGGGGCTCGAGGAAACCAGTAGTGAACATGGGGAAGTTCACAGAGACATTAACTTACAAAGAAAGGTCAAGCAAAGAGGAAATACATGTACTACAAGGGGACATTCCAGCACCCTGTCTGCTAAGCAACGTCACCGCACAGGTGATGGGGCTCCTAGCAATGACCTACAACATGTCAGAAAGACAGAACTTTCTGAGGGAACATCCGGCCATACTACAAGGGCTGGGCAAACTAAAAGAAAAACAAATAACTCTGCATATCAATGAAGCGATAAAACCTGTGGCTCAACATCACCGAAGAGTGCCCATACATCTGCAACCACAGGTAGAAGAAGAGATACAAAGCCTGCTGGCACAGGATATCATAGAGCCAGCCGACGGACCGACTCCCTGGGTGTCTCCAATAGTAGCAGTCCCAAAGAAGAACACCTCAAAGATTCGCATATGCGTCGACATGAGAGTGCCAAACACGGCCATTGAGAGGGAAAGGCACCCTGGACCTCACCTAAATGACATGATCAGCTGTCTCACTGGCGCATGCCGATTTTCAAAACTAGACCTGTGCAAAGGATACCACCAACTGCAGCTTGACCGGCAATCAAGGTACATCACTACCTTCTCCACGCACATGGGTCTGTTTCGTTACAAACGACTAAGTTTTGGAATATCATCAGCAGCAGAGATATTTCAAGAGATCATAAGGCAAGTAATAAGGCCGGTGAAAAACAGTTTGAACAACAGTGATGACATCCTGGTATTCGGCCGTTCAGATGAAGAACACGACAAGGCCCTACGTGATGTCTGCACCCAGCTGGAACAAGCAGGCCTAACTCTAAATGAAGACAAGTGCGAACTGGGGAGAAATGAGCTAGTATTCTTTGGTCACATCTTTTCAAAAAAAGGAATGAGGCCGGACCCCAGTAAAGTGGAGACACTGGAAAAGGCAAGACCTCCAACAGAAGTAGCGGAAGTGAGGTAATTCCTTGGTCTAGCAAGCTACTGTGCTCGCTACATAAAAGACTTTGCCACAGTGAGCACACCTCTTCGGGATCTAACAAAACAGGGTCAGAAGTTTCTCTGGACACAGGAATGCAATAGGGCATTTGAGGCCATTAGACACGCAGTAATGGCTGTAGATCATCTTGCCTATTTCGACCCATCGCTATGCACTGAGCTGACTGTACACGCCAGCCCGGTAGGATTAGGAGCGATCCTAGCACAACACATGCCTGGAAGAGATTCGCCCAGGAAAATTGTCGCATATGCGAGCAAAAGTTTGTCGGACATCGAAAGGGCATGCTCCCAGCCAGAAAAGGAAAGCCTCGCAGTAGTATGGGCGTGTGAACACTACCACATGTTCATCTACGGGAAACCATTCACCATCGTAACAGACCATCAGGCCCTAGTAACAATATATGGCAATCCAAATGCAAAGATACCGCCACGCATTGAACGATGGGGAATAAGACTGATGGATTATGATTTCAAGATCATGCATAAGCCGGGAAAAGAACACAATCCAGCCGACTACATGTCACGACATCCCCTACCGCAGACACCAGAGAACACATTAATGGCAGAAGAATACCTCAATTTTGTGTTAAAGCAGAACACTCGTGCACCAATAACAATCGCAGAGCTAGAACAAGAGACAGTGAAGGATGCCACACTGCAAGCAGTCAAAATGACAATACGACAGCAAAGGTGGAGACACGTAAAATGCAACAGCACCATGGACGAAGGAGTCAACAGGGAAGAAATGCTGGTATTCAAAAACATACATGAGGAACTCTCAGAGACAGAAAGAGGAATCATACTACGAGGAACAAGGATAGTAATGCCAAATGCCCTACGTCGGCAGACTATAAACTTGGCACATGAGTCCCACAGAGGCATGGTAGCCACAAAAAAGATGCTAAGGGAGAAGGTATGGTTCCCAGGCCTGGATCGACTAGTGGAGAACACTATCTTAAACTGTCACCACTGCCAAATGACAGGACGACCAGCAAAGCCAGAACAGCTACAGATGTCGGAGCTTCCAAGGGCGGTGTGGGCAACGTTGGCAGCAGACTTCTATGGGCCATGGGCCACGGGCAACTACTTGCTAGTGGTCATTGATGAATTCTCCAGATTTCCCATAATGCGACACGTCTCGTCAACATCAGTGACTGCAACGTTGCCGATACTTGACGACATATTTGCAGCCTGGGGTTCCCCACAAACAGTAAAGACAGACAATGGTCCTCCCTTCTCAGGAGAGGAGTTTCGCAAATTCATGGACTACCTAGGGATTCAACTCCGGAAAATAACGCCTTTGTGGCCACAAGCAAACGGTATGGTGGAGAGGTTCATGGGGAACATAAAGAAAGCAGTCCAAAGAGCAAAGCTAGAACATATCTCCATAGGACAAGCACTCTGTCAAATGCTACGAGACTATCGAAACACACCCCAGTGTCTAGTGCTAAGAAGGATAAGCAGGACAAGACTGCCCCAACTAGAAGCAAAAGTGCCACCAGATCACGACAGCATCGCAGTAAGAGACCAGGAGGCGAAAAACAAGATGAAAGTCTATGCGGACGCCAGGAGACATGCCACTCCATCGCACCTGAAGCAAGGGTACGCAGTATTGGTGCGCCAACGGCAGTCAAGAAAATCAGACAGTCCATTCTCAGATGAACCACTGACAATAACAAACATCAAGGGGCCAATGATAACAGCTGCGTCGGGCCCCTACCTGATCACCAGAAATAGTTCTCACTTCAAGGGACTAAAGACAATGGATGAAGGCGGAGGAGACACAGCGAAGAACAACGAAACATATGAAAAAGAGGGAGTTATGGACAGCAAGGGAAGAAGGACACACCATGGTGAGAGACAAGAAGAGGGATCACAGAAGGAAGCGGAAGGAGCATGTCCAAGAAGAGTGAGCAAAAGGCCAAAAAGACTGATTGAGGAAATATAACGATGGGGATCATCTCTCTCTCTCTCTCGCTATCACTCGCTATCACTTTCCTTCATTTTCTTTCCACAAAGGGGGAGATGTAGTGACCTGGGTCAGAGGGCACTAAGACCCTGCACCTGAATTGTGGGAGGGGGCATGAACTGGACACCACTTCCGGTCAGGGAGTGGGGAGGGCATTCCTAGGGACAAAAGGGCATGGAGACAGATGTGCATGTGGGCACCGGAACAAAGAAGAGAAATAAAGTATACTAAACCATTTACCGGTCTCCGCGTGCTTACTGGCGAAGACACAACACAATGTACAGCTGAAATTTTAAAACGTTCTATAAATGTGAAGAAAATTAAAATGTGAGGCTAAATATTAGGTTGGTATACTCAGATTAAATTGTGGGAGCAGTGCAAGTGCATCAAATAGAATTTAGTAAGGATGATGGGTGGCCTCAATTGAATTTAAAAAAAAAATTATAATCTTTATTCGGATATAAAATATCCATAAAAGCACAGAGCAAAATACCAGCAAAATTGTACATTTTAAAACATTACATAGGTTAAAACGATAAGCACACAATTTAAAACAATGGACCTGTAAATTGTGCAAAGCGACGCTGCAAATTCTTCATAAACTTATAATAAGCTTAAGACCGACAAAAGGGTTTTTCATAACATGTAGCAGCATAATTTGATAAAGTGCAAAAAAGGTTTAGCAGTTAGCAGCGAAATATGGTCTGGGTACAATCCAGTGTAAACGACTAGCAGCATAATACTTTAAAGTACAATCAGATTAGACTATAAGATTTAGACCATAAAATAAATAGCAACACTTTTCAGAGCACCGGCCAAGATTCAAATTCATGTTCCTTCTCAAAATAAAAACAAAATTTGAAAGGTGCAATCGAATCTACTTATAAGGTGGACATAGAGGCACGTCAACGAATAGCCATTTTCAGAAAAGTGCTAACACAGAGAATTAGGTCTTCCCCATTAAGCTTAAGAATATCCCTATAGGCTACTTTAAAGTCAGTAATGGCCAGTGCCTTAAAAAAAGGATCAACAATTGTTTGCTGTATTTTTGGTAAAAGTTACAAAAGAATAAAAAATGTAACATAGATTGATTGCCACGGTTACCGCAGGGACAGGGCGTTTGCTAAAGATTAATGTTGAAGCCTAAAGGGAAGCATAGTAGGTATTTTAAAGTGCCAGCCCTAAGGCGAAAGAGCAAGCATCTCTCCCAGCGGTTAATATCTTTTAGGAGGTAACTAGCTGGCAAATGTGAGGGGGGACCATCAGCGTCCACCATAGACATATACCGTGCAACTGAGGATTTCGAAAGTTCTTGTGCATGTCTCATGTCACCATAATGTTCATATAGGGCCACCTGGACAATCTTTTTGTTAATACCCTCCGTGTTGCTTGGGTTTAAAAAGATATGGTCGAAATTTACGCTAGTCAGGCTATCCCTAATGGCCGCCAGCCAGGGTATATCCCCACCCTTGTCGCATTTGAGGCAGTCAGCTATAATTTTTTTTGTTAATGTAGCTGCTGGATTTTGCCAAACCTTTAGCCAAAATATGGCGGGGCCGGACCTAATATAATCCTCTATATAAAACAATTTTAACTCCTTGTGGCAAACAAAGGATGAGGAAAAAATCGGTGCCCCCAAAATTCTCCGGCAAAATCTGTTTTCTTCTACCTGGATGCTGTGACAATTTGTAAGGCCCCAAACTTCTGCCCCATATGTTGCAGTAGGTATACACTGTGTTTTATATATTTTCAATAAAGATAGCACTACCTCAGTTCTTTTAGGTTGGGGGAGGCTCAAAATTGAGTTGATAGCCTTTAGAAATTTGCTCCGGCTATGTGCCAAGTGAGCTGCCCAAGAACCATTATCTGAAAATACTAGCCCCAAATATGGGAAAGTGCGAGTGTTTAGCAAACATTCAGAACCTGAGGTAATTACATTAATTACATTAACAGAGTGTTTTTCGGGGCCGCAACTCATTAAAAATGATTTCTTAAACTTTGTACAAAGCTCTAAGCCATCCATAAAATCAACAAAACCCCTAACTAAAGTGCGCAGTGCATTTGGGGTTCAATTGAATTTATACAAGCTCCAACCTTCCTAGTAACAGTTTTGATTTTATTATATTTGTTTGGAATGTATGATGTTACAATGCAAACTATTACAACGCATACCTTTACAACGCTGTTTTTACAATGCAACTTCCATTACAACACATGCCATTACAACGCATATACCATTACAACGAAAATGACTATTCTAACACCGCCTGGTGCTTACCTCAGGGAATGTGCTGGTGAGTGAGGGATGTGCATTGTAATGGATGCTGAGCCCTGATAACGATAGAGTATTAAACAGACGATGTTGCATTATTCATACCTCACAACATTTTAAACTTCTGGAGAAGAAGATTTGGTGTTATGGCCTGAACTGCCTACTTGGGAACTGGGGAACAAGGTTCGAGTCTCGGCATTGGCTCAACATTCTGTAGTGCTGGGAAAAACACTTGCAATCCCGGTGCCTAAAGAAATTAATGTGACCTTGAGTAATATATTTGGGGAGCCCGTCTCTTTTTAGCCTGTTGCTGCCTGCTTCGTGTCCCATTTTAGCTGGCAGAAAGATCCCGATTTTAATGTTTGCAGATGACACTCTGATCATCTCTAAAACCCCAAGTGATCTGCAACTTGCTTTGCGACGGTATGAAGAATTCTGTCTCCTACGAGGCTTAAAAATTAACGCGGATAAGACCAAGTTCATGGCTTTCAATCCACATAGATCCTTCAAGGGCAAAATAACAATGGATGGGCTTCCCCTTGAGCAGCTTGATGTCTATCTGGGCATCAAACTGCAGAAGGATATGAGATGGAAATTGCACATCGATGCCATGGCACTAAAACATCGAAAGTTAGCGGGTGCCCTAAGAAAGGAATTCAAAACCTCCCTGACAAAACCACTCAGCCTGGTACTTCAAATTTATAATAGCAAAGTGGTGAGCTCGGCCCTCTATGGTGCCGAGCTATGGGGTTTAGAGGATATGAGACAGCTAACTATTGCTGAGAACAAGTTCCTGCGTGCAATAACTAGTCTACCACAAAGCACACCTACGGTCCCCTTAAGCAGCGATCTGGGTAGGAATGCTATGGTGACTATGCCAGGTTACGACCCATCCTATACTGGCGCAGGATATGGACCACACCGGAATTGGCTGTGTATGCTGAGGGCTTAAGGGACATCATTGATATGGACCAATTCCACAAAATTAGCTGGCTGCAAAATTTAAAGGGCCTCTTTAACAAACTGGGCCTCACACATCTGTGGGATAGTCCCTCTAGCTCCCAGTTCCCATCGAAAGACACACTCAAAGATAAGTACTGGGAGATGATTGTACATGAAGAGTGTAGGCACCACGATCCCTCTTCACTCTCAGGGCTCCATTTACAGATTAAACCACTCACGAACCTCGAGCCATATTGGGACGTTATCACAAAGCCCCTCGATCAGAAATTGTATTTCCAATTCAGAACAGGAACTTTACCACTAAAGAGTTTCACAGCTAAATGGTCCACCACAAATACCAACAAATGTATAATATGTGCAGATCACGTAGAAACCTTAGCACATGTGCTGTTTGTCTGCCCTGCCTATTCTGGTCCGCGTATGGTCTGGTTGGTGCAAATGTGCAGGAATATGGGCACTAGATTATGCAGCACAGCTCTCCGAATTCTCTGTACAGACCCATCACCCAGGTACGCTATTCCGATGGCAACATTTTTAAGGTGGATGTGGTGTATCCGTTCGCAACATATTACGGCTGAAAAATGAAAATGTAACTCGTTCCCATTTACGATCGAGTATTGGGACTAAAGTTATGTGTGGGTTCCAATAAGCCCTTACACACTTTTCTGAGATTAATTGAGATCATCTGAAACTTATATTTATATGTTTGTTTTATCATGAACCAATGTATCGGTATTATGTCGGGATATTCTGATGCCTATTTTGCACAAAGTGTTTTTATTTAAGTTTTTTAACTTTTTAGATCTGTTTTAACTTTTTTTCTGTAACGCTTTTATGACACAAAATGTCGAATAAAGCATTCTTTGATTTGGTAGACAATCTTGGGTCCTCTGGAGACCAGGTGAGATGTTGTCCCTGTTTGTGATGATGCTTACTGACGCTTCAAGGGAGATGCGTTTCAGACGGGAACTTCTAGCAGAGGAGGAAGGCGCTTGCTGGTGGTTGCTCCAATGTCCTCTGGTTCGACCTTTTCCTGATCACTCTTGGTGGTGGGCGATGAGATCGCCTGGCTGAACCCTTCTCTGCCTCATCCAGAGGGCCAGAAGGCTCCTTGATGCAGTGCCCATTTTCTAGGTCTCAACCCAAGTCCATACGTGTTGTCCTCAAGACCATGTCTTGCCCACTGTTATCATTGAATATTGACGAGAGCGGTACTTTCAGAGCTTTACCAAGCCACTACAATTGTCATGGATTCTACAGCTCGGCACTCTCTCCAATCCTGTAACAATCTCAACCACACTTGAATCAATGTTTTATCAATGTCTCCTGTTTCCAGCTATTTCTGAAGTATGCTCAAATTCTTGCTGCAAAAAGTCTCGTTGATCTTATGATGATTAATGAAACTTGGTTTGATAATGCTTCTCAAATGATTATGGATATACCCTTGCCTCCTGGCTACTCCAAGTACTAATATGAAAAGTAAGACTGGGTGTGGATGGGCATTTATTCCCCGATTCGCCTAAATTGCATGATGTTTCCTCTGACTCCCAACCTACTCTTCAAGTCCTAATAGTAAAAGTTTAAGTTGAAAGACAGTAAAACTACCACTATTAATATTATCTACACTATCAATACTTTTGTTGAACACCTCATTGAACACTGACCTCTAAACTAAAGGTTTTGTATAGTGGTCACATGCATATTGGTGACTTTAACCTCCACTTTGATGGACAGTTCATATTACATCTTTGCTTCCTTTTTGGGGGTAAGTGGATTCAGCAATCAATGTCTGAACTTCACTCACATTAAAACTTCCACTCTTTGCTATGTTATATTGAAAAGCGACTCAATTTCTATCAAAGACCCTATCAAGGATTGGTCGGATCATTGTTAGAATCCTTTCCTGTGTCCTTCTCCAGAATTATTGTTTGAAGGTAATCGAAATGCAAGAAAAGACTGATAGATGATGCAGGGCACACTGACACCAATGATCTAGCCTCCAAATTTGTGCTCTGTATCCCCTGGTTTCCAGAAGAGCCTGATGTAAATGATGCTAACAGTGACTTCAGCAATGCACTTTCTGAGATTATGAATGGCACTGCTCCTCTGAGACCAGAAACAAATCAAATGCAATAGGTCAGAATACTGATACACCGGAGATTTGAATAATGAGAAAAAATGACCCAGACTGGCCGAACACTTCAGTTGTCTCAATCCGTCCAAAGCTAATCTTGAACACTTGTGTGCCTCTAGATTGTTATGCAAAATGCATGTTTTCCAAACCAAATCTACTTCTATTAAAGTTCAAATTGAATCAGCAAGAAACTAGTCTAGCTGCTCTTTGAGAGTGTCATCACTTCCACAAACTTTTCATCCCTTGTGCCCATTGCAGAACCTGAACTGAAATGTGAGGAATTTAGCCAATTTTTGTTTTTCAAGGCTAAGCCAATAAAGAAGTCCTCCACCCCCCACCTCAGATCCCACCCAATTACCTTGTGCCTGGCAAAAAAATCTTCAAATAACTGGTCTTGTTTGAAGGCGATCTCTCACCAGGAAATTTCATGCATCATCGCAAATCTGAAACCGTCTAATAATGGCCTTGGAGAAATCATCAGACAGTCCTGAATTTTCTACCACCATTATGCGTACGACACTCTGCTTGAACTTTAGGTCACTTCCCCTGATGATATCTCCTTTTCCAACTCGAACCTTGACAAGTTACAAACTTGTATGACCACCTATCATCTTAAATTCAGAGTTCACAAAACTGAGGTCCTTCTCAACCCTTCTCAATTTGGTGACAACTCTGTCCTTTTCACTAGGCCTGGGTGTAATTTCAATAACACCAGAGGTAATCTGAGTAATTTTGGTACTTCCGCATTACTCTTTGACGCGGAATGACCAATAATTCTGCAATTACTCCTCCTTGTGTAATTTGGGGGAAGAATTCCTAACGCAAGAGCACATTTTGCGACCGCGAGCGGCCGCCATGCATGCGTCATTTATTTTCTGCTGCATTCAGCACTATAACTTAACACAGAAATGCATCCTCAGAACAATTTTAGACACAAGGGTGCATTTTGCGCTAAGATAATAGTGTTAAATGCTAAGAGTAAGTTGTGGAAAAATCCTACCTCAAAAGCACATTTAGTGAGCATAAGCAGCTGCTCGTGTTCGGTTTTATCTTCTGTGGCATTTAGCGCTATTCACTAGTGCAAAAAATGCACCCTCTCATCCAAAATGGATGCAAGAGTTTATTTTTGCACTAAGAAGTAGCGCTGAATGCATAATTACTCTTTTTACAGAATTCCACGTAATCTTGCAGAAATCTTGGATAATTCTGCGTGATAACGCTACAAGGAATTACTCCAGTCCTCTTGATTTTGACCAGATTTAAAAAGTTTCTCCTGTAAGTGTGTCCTACTGCTGGAAATTTTGATGCAAGTCACACTTAAGTAGGGAAAAAGATACAATTACTCCTATAAACAAAGGTGTGAATTGTGCACTGTATGATCTGTATTCATTAATAAATATTACAATTAATAAAACCATTAAAGTGTGATTTTTCTTTATGAAGTGGGACTTGATCACTTAAAAAAGGGGTCATAGTTCAGATGGACTGGGCAGGTGACCATCAAGTTACAAGGGAAAGGCAGTGGTCCAACCAGGGTCATCTCAAAAAATGAATGCACCCCCTAAACCGAGCCATCTTTAGATCCTTAATGAATGGAAGCTGGTTGGGCAGAACTCTCTGTTCAGGAGAAGGGTATTTCAAAAGCTACTGCCTTGTACTTTGATATATCTGCACTTATGCTTTTTCAGCTTGCTATCAGATCAGCAGATTCTTCTGGATCTCCTAGATCATATAAAAAATGTAAGTAAGTCCGTTTTTATATAACGCAGCTACTCACCCTTATGGGTCTCAAGGCGCTGGGGGCCGTAGTGGAAATTAAGTGAGCTATTGCCCAGAGTCACATGGTGCTGAGCTGAGCTGCCGCCGGAGCCGGGGATCGAAACTTGAACCCTGTGCTCCGAAGTCAGCTGCCCTGGCCGCTGCACCACACCTCTCCACTCATGAGGGCAGTGAGGCCCTGCAATACCAGCCAGGCTTTTGTCAGTACTCTAGACTGGTACAAATATATGCTTTGTGCATCTGGACAGTCGAATGACGGTTCTTTATAAAGTAGTATATATTGGGGGACTCACCTATTGCCAGAAGTTGTCTTGTGGTGGCATCACATCCATGTATCTCTTCAGCTCCTTGGTAATGTCGGTGGATGCTTTCTGGTACTGCCAGCGCCTTAAGCGTGAGCGTGAGTAGTCGCGCTTTACATGACACCTTATTGATTGATTGATTGATTGCTAGTGGTCGCTTTCTGTCACAGCTGGAAGTAATGACATCCATGCCAATGGTGATGTCTGTTAGAAGGAGAGGGTGTTGGTTTCCAACCTTTGCTGAAAATCATACATTTACAGTAAAGGCGGGGCAGGAGGTAAAATGGACCCCAGATGGTTCCTCCGCCACGGGAAACGATAGAGACCGAGCGGTTGACCGTCCTTTTAAAAGGAGTGTGGTGCACAGGGTCCAAGGAGTGACCTTAATGTGTCACAGTGCACTGGGTGTAATAGGGGAGGATGAAAGACACTGGAGTTCTATCAAAATTAGAGGAGAAAGGAGAGGTTTCAAAGGGGGCAATCCTGCACATGGGTTAGCTTCCACAAGCAAAGTGGAGAAGGAGGAGCAGCTGGTGGGAGACTGATGGCTACACTCCAGGCACGGGAGACTGTTGGCCACACTCCAGGCATGGGAGACTGATGGCCACACTCCATGCAAGGGAAACTGACGGCCACACTCCAGACAAGGGAGACTGACGGCCACCATCCAGGCACGGGAGACTGATGGCCACACTCCAGTCAAGGGAAACTGACGGCCACACTCCAGTCAAGGGAAACTGACGGCCACACTCCAGTCAAGGGAAACTGACGGCCACACTCCAGGCAAGGGAAACTGACGGCCACACTCCAGGCAAGGGAGACTGATGGCCACACCCCAGGCAAGGGAGACTGATGGCCGCACTCCAGGCAAGTGAGCCTGATGGCCACACTCCAGGCACGGGAGACTGATGGCCACACTCCAGGCAAGTGAGACTGACGGCCACACTTCAGGCAAGTGAGACTGACGGCCGCACTCCAGGCAAGTGAGACTGACGGCCGCACTCCAGGCACGGGAGACTGACTGCCACACTCCAGGCAAGGGAGACTGACGTCGACACTCCAGGCAAGGGAAACTGACGGCCACATTCCAGGCAAGGGAAACTGATGGCCACACTCCAGGCACAGGAGACTGATGGCCACACTCCAGGCAAGGGAGACTGATGGCCACACGTCAGTCAAGGGAGACTGACGGCCACACTCCAGGCAAGGGTGACTGATGGCCACACTCCAGGCAAGGGAGACTGACGGCCACACCCCAGGCAAGGGAGACTGATGGCCACACTCCAGGCAAGGGAGACTGATGGACACACTCTGTTAGAATTGAATGTACCATTGCCACGTCCCCCATGACGTATACCGTGTTGTATTAGCATTCATGTAGCCATTTCATATTGATTGCTATTGCAAATGTGTGTGTGTCCAGCTTTTCGTGAAGTTGTGCAGGCTAAAGTTAGCATCTGAGACGCCATTTTCCTTTCCCTAGTCGCCATGTTACGCTGTAAGCAAAACCCAGACTCTGTGCCCCCGCTCTCTGCTTTCCTCAGCAGAGGCTGCTGTTCAGAAAGTTCCCTTATCTCATCCAAGGTTGGAACCCAGATGCACAAAGAGAATAGTTTATTCAGCTTTGCATGCCTATCCCTGGACATAGTTATGCTCCCACACTAGAGAGAGCTGAGACTCAGTGAGATGGCCTTTGGAGCCTGATAACGTGTACCCATTCCGCAGGTGGTAGCTCATCCCTTAGTGCCTTCTTTGTTCAGTGTTCTGCCCAAGCAGTATTTTTCCATCAGGGGCGGGGTTTTGAGAGGTGTTGGAAGGCTTATTTGTGTTACCAAGTGTTCTGAGGCCAGTCCCTCGACAGCTATCCCATAAGGCTGGTCAGACCGGGCTCCACTGCAGTGTATTTACTATTAAAGGTGTTAGATTGTATTCTCCACTGTCATCCCGACTCTTCATTTCTGGGAAGGCCGAGAGGTGGTCGTGGGTGACCCGGGTGGCCCATTTCGGGTCACTTCTTTCAGTTGGCGCCCGAACAGGGACCCCATCGGACTGACCCATCTTGCCCGGAATCGGGTATGGAGGTCGGGGCCGCGTCCGGTCGGATGGGCGGATCGGGGATCCCCACACGACCAAGCTTAGTTCTCACAGCTGCCCTGCCTGTCTGATCGGGCGGTGCCTCACCCAGTGGTCATCCCGGCTGGGGTCCTGAGAAGGCGAAACCCTTGGATCTGACTGTTTGGTCCGAAGAGTCGGTAGTGGAGAATAACTTGGCTCGACCTGTGTGCACCAGGTGAGTTTGTCTTGTCTCTTGGTAAATATGACGCCATCTTGAATAATTTTGAATATGGTCTGAGGACCATTCTTGGCTTGTTTGAACTTGGTGGGTCTGTGGACCCTTGAGACAAAGAGTGTTTGCGAACGCTCTGCCAGGCCACCTGCTGAATTTGGTTTACTCTTGAAAAGGCCTGGGGCTAGAGCCTGTCTCCTTGTCTTGGTACAGTCTTCGGACTGTCTGGTGCAGTTTCCGGACTGCCTTGTCTTGGTACAGTCTTCGGACTGTCTGGTGCAGTCTCCGGACTGTCTTGTTTTGGTGCACTCTGTATGTAGGCTGCCTGTTGGATTCCTGTTGTTTGGCGGGTGGTTGGTTTCATGTGAACAGTGAATGTGTCTGATGTTAAGATGCCTTGTCTGAGTAAATTGTGGTGTGTGGGGTGCCGCTATTGTTCTGCCGAAGCTCGGCTGGAGGAGAGGCAACCTGCGCCTCCGGAAGGCACCCGAATTTCGATATGTATACCAAGCACGGCATTGGCCCTATTATGTTTAGTACATTATGGCACAAATATACGAGGGACAATGCCGAGCTTCAGTGGCCACCGACAGGTACCTTTGATGAACAGAAATTGAATTATTTGCAGGATAAATTATTTGCCAGGAGAAGTAGGCAGTCGATGTTTGATTCACTCCAGGTCTGGCAGAAGGAAGCTAGGCAAAGGCGCATGCGAGCAGAGAAGGAGGCTCGGAAAGGAAAAATGCAAATAGTAACACAGAAAGCAGAAGCCTACGATAGAGAGAAAATAGAACAGGATATAGAGTGTGCTGATAGGAAATTTCAATTGCAATGTGATAAGTCCTATGTCGCCCGAGAGGAAGGTGATGCCTTTGTAGATGAACTCTTAGAAGCCCGGCCCCCACCTCCTTACGCCCCACAGAGGATATATCCTGTTGTTCCGGCACCTCAGTCTTCTGCCCCTCCTGCGTCTGCATCTGGCCCCTCTGTCTCCGATCAGGCTGCTTCGATTACGGCTCCGCCTGTCCCCTCCCTGGCTTCGCAAGCTGTGGGTGCAATAGTTGTAGGTCCTCCCGTGGTGTCTCCTGCCCCCGCTCATGCTTCCCCCCATCTCACACCCCTTCGATGCAGTCATTGCTGACATTGGTGCCCGTCCCTTCATCCATCGTGTCTTTCCCAAACATTTCATCCCTGGCATCGGTGGGTGCTGGAACACCAGTGCGTGGGTTGGATGAAGGGAATTGGGCTGCGGCACAGGAACGAATGGGGTGGGTGCTGATCCGGTCAGATGTGGGGGACGAGGAGAAAAAGATGGTAGCTGATCAGGCTGCACAGTGGGCACGGAGTCCAAATCTACAGTGTAGAGGATGTGTGGAGTGTGTTGAAAGATTTTGAGCTGTTTGTACAGCAGCATGCTCTCAAGCATATGTCAGCCACATTAATAGGGTTGAGGAAACAGTGTTTCGGAGGTGCAGCACCACAAATAATATATGACATTCGCGACCGTGTATACGCTGATGATATGGCCCCTAATGATGTTTTTAGTAATGTTGCAACGATGATTGGTTATCGAGGTAGGTTGCATCAGAACACACCGACGATTGTGTCCCAATTCCCGATGAGGGAGGTTCACCCTATTTTCCATCCTGAGATCCCAGAACGGCGTCATGCGCAGAATGTTGTTGTTCAACAACGGGTGAAGGCCCGTTTTCAGGAACAATGGGTTTACACTCCGTGGAAAAGGAGTGAGGTGTTAGCCCTCAAGAGTCAGCTGCTGGACCCTAGGAAAAATCCAACTGCATATTACAAAGAATTAATGGAGGCCGCCTCATCGACAGTGATGACGCTGGCCGATATTGAGATGTTTTTCGGGTTGCTAGTACCAGTGGATATATGGAGGCAGGTGCATACGCAGGACCATGTGGTGGAGTTGGGGGGCACCTGGAATAAGATTAGCATGGGAGAGAGCGAAAGCCTGGTGAGAAGCCTAAGGCTGAAATACTGGCTTCGCCGAGTCGTATCATCACTTACATGCATTCTCTCATTCCGCCCTGACGAGTAGATTGGGATAAGTTAACGGCATGTCGTCAGAAGAAAGATGAAAGTGTGTCAAATTTTTTCACTCGGTTTGAAGGAGTGTTTCTGGATTTCAGTGGACAAGATTTGTCGGTGGAAGGCGGTGTCCGGTTGTTTGCTAACAGATTCGTTGCGAACCTGCTTCCTGAGATCGCGACTCGGTTGCAGGCTTCTGAGAGCACCTGGACTACCTCCTCCCCTTCAGTGATATTGAGTATGGCCTAGTACTATGAGCATAGGGAAAATGAGGAGAAAGAGAAGGTGGAGAAGAAGAATAAGGAGTTGAAGACTAAGGTACTAATGCAACAGGCAGAAAGGGGGTCCGGTAGAGGAAGTGGCACTGGTCCAGCTCAACGGTCGCGTGGCAGAGGTAGCGGTCCGGTGGGGCCGAACCAGTGTGCGTATTGTAGGAAGGAGGGGCACTGGCGGAGTGAGTGTCCGGACTTGTTGCAGAAGGTCGCAGCCCCGAGAGGTCGGGGTGCATTTGGACGGGATCATGGTGAATGCGGTCGCAATGAGGTTCAAGGTGGGGCATCCTCGGAGGGTCGCTCCAATCAGAACAATTTTGATGCCCCCCGGGGAAGGCAGTACTATCACGATGATTATGATCTGGACGAGGCATCAGGGATGTCCTATAACTAGGACAGCCAAGGACAGGGTGAGGGACCAGTTCAAATACCTGTAGAACAGTGTGGTCCTTATGTCACGGCGGATTTGCATGGTTCGGCTAAGAAGTTTCTGGTGGATACAGGTGCAATGAATAGCTCTGTTTCTCGTTCACTGGTCCCCGGGGCAGCCCTGTCTGGCCATAACAATGTCTTGGTAGGTTTGTCAGGCGTACCGGTTGTGAGCCCCATCTCCGAACCCCTTGCTTTGACTATTGGCCCCTTCACTGTGGACTCGCCATTCTTATTGACAACGAATTGCAGAGAAAATGTAATGGGATTAGACTTGTTGAAAAGGTTGCATGCCACAATTTCATGTTCTTCCGATGGTGTTTATATGACAATAGGACCGGATGCAGCTAGTACCAAACAGTGTTTTTCAAAAGATGCACCGCTTCCTCCTGAATTTAGAAATGTGCCTCCCACATTGTGGGCAATGGGAGATACGGACATAGGGTTGTTGCAGATACCACCAGTCTCGATTACGATTAAAGAGAATGCTGTGTTACCTCGTATTCCCCAGTACAAAATACCACAGGCGGGGGAACGGGCTTTGTTGCAGATTATACAGGATTTGATCAAATCAGGGGTGGTTGAGGAGACGGTTGCAAATGTCTGTAATAGCCCTAATCTCCCTATCCTTAAAAAGACACCATTGGATTCCCCTAATGCTCAACACGATGTCTATCGCTTTGTGATTGATTTACGGGAGGTTAACAAAATAGTGGTTCCTCAGTTTCCGGTGGTGCCTGACATTACTGCCCTTTTAACAATGATTCCTTCTACAGCCAAATTCTTCTCTGTGATTGACCTGAAAAATGCTTTTTTTAGCATCCCCATCCACCCGGATAGCCAGCACCTTTTTGGTTTTACATTGGCCGGCAGGAGCTTCCAATTCTGTCGAGCTCCTCAGGGGTACACTGAAAG
Source organism: Calotriton arnoldi (assembly GCA_963921515.1). Lineage (NCBI taxonomy): Eukaryota > Metazoa > Chordata > Amphibia > Caudata > Salamandridae > Calotriton > Calotriton arnoldi. Next base: position 772,354 of record CAWUFW010001814.1, read on the forward strand.
TCCTAGTATATATAGTCAAGGCCTGAAAGGTCAGTTGGATTCCCTCTCTCTTCCCTCAGGTAACGTATTATTGCAATATGTGGACGACCTGTTGGTAGCCTCCGATACTGAAGAGGGTTGCAAAGACGCCACAGTCAAATTGTTGCTACATTTGGCACAGCATGGACATAAAGTGTCCCTTTCAAAGTTCCAATATTGTCGACAGGAGGTCACCTATTTAGGTCACCTGCTGTCGAAGGAGGGAAGGAGGCTAACACCAGAACGAGTTGATGCCATTGTTAGGATGCCCATCCCCAAGAGGGATGTGCGTGCCTTCATAGTCATCACCTCATATTGTCGTCATTGGATACCTGGTTATTCTCTACTAAAAAAAAACGCTGTTGCAGCTAACCACTAAAGATGTGCATGAACCTTTACCCTGGATGCATTAATGTCAGCAAGCTTTTGAGCAATTAAACGTTGCGCTTTGCTCTGCACCTGTGCTTGGTACGCCTGACTACCAGAAGCCTTTCGTGTTGTACGTACACGAAATGGCTGGATGTGCACTTTCTGTGTTAACACAAGCCTTTGGAGGTAAGCAGAGGCCGTGTGCTTATTTCTCTGCTCTTCTTGATACTGTCGCCAGAGCCCTCCCGAGCTGTTTAAGAGCAGCCGCGGCCGTGGATGTCTCTATTCGACAATCGGCAGGGCTCGTCCTCAATACTGATCTCACAATAATGGTACCCCATGCTGTGGACACACTTCTGAATAAGACAAAGACGCAGCACCTTACCAGTGCTCGTCTGACTGGTTATGAATTGACTCTGTTTGCGCCACACATCACAATTAAAAGATGTGCCACTCTGAAACCAGCCACGTTACTACCCCTCCCTTCGGAAAATGAGGACACAGATGTCCATGATTGTTTATTCCGGACAGAGGAGGAGACGAAGGAACGGGTAGACCTGACTGACGTTCCCTTATCTGACCCGCAAGGGGAACTATATGTTGATGGCTCTTGTTTCAAATTGTCAGATGGCACCGCCACCGCAGCATATGCTATTAGTACGCTGCGCACTGTAGTTGAGACATCACATGTTCCCTACCAATCAGCCCAAGCTGCAGAGCTGGTTGCTCTTTTGCGAGCATGTGAGTTAAGTGAGGGATTGGCTGTCAATATTTATACTGATAGCCAGTATGCGTTCGGAGTAGCCCATAATTTTGGGCGGCTCTGGGCGGAGAGGGGATTCCTGACTTCCCACGGCACCAAGATACAGCACGGCCCTTTGATACATAGGCTTTTTTCAGCACTGGCGCTTCCCAAAAGATTGGCAATAGTGAAGTGTAGTGCCCATAAAGCGATTACTGACGATGTGGGGAGGGGAAATGCGTTGCAGACCAGACAGCTAAAGAGACAGCCAGGTCCAAGATGAAGAGAATGTTCGTGGCAGGGCCAGCTAGATGGGTGCCTGACAATGGGATGTTTGAGGACACACTAGAGAATGTGAAGGAAATACAGAGTGAGGCAACAGTTGAGGAGCTGGCGATGTGGCAGGAGAGTACGGGATGTTTAAACGAGGAGGGGTGCTGGACCGATAAATTGGAAAAGCAGAGATGGATGTTACCAGATGCATATGTATTCTCTGTAGTTACAATGGCACATGGCCCAACCCACATTAGTGCGAAAGGAATATGCAAATTACTGGACCCCGTATGGCGAAATGACAATATCCCTAAAGTAGCTGCCCATCTAGTGAAGCACTGCATGGTCTGCTTGACGCATAATCCTGGGAAAGGTACTCCTACACCTTCTGGAAATTTTGCACCCCCTTCTTTCCCTTTCGAGGTTCTCCAGATGGATTACATCGAAATGGAACGAGTTAACAACTTGAAATATGTGCTGGTGGTTGTTTGTGCATTCAGTAAATGGATTGAGGCTTACCCCACTAAAGAGAACACAGCCATAGCAACGGCGAAGGCCCTTTTAAAGGAGTTTTTCCCGCGCTTCGTCTTGCCCCGTTTGATTTGGAGTGACAACGGGAGTCACTTCAATGCAAAGGGGATTCAGCTGGTGTGCGATGGTCTGCACATTAAGCAGATGTTTCATGCAGCGAATCACCCCCTGTTTGCCGGTTCAGTTGAGAACTATAATGGTACTCTCAAGTTGAAGTTGGCAAAGATCAGGGAGAGTGCAGGATTGCAATGGCCAGATGCGCTACCCCTTGCCCTATTGTCCACGAGAGTGACAGCCCATTCTAGGATAGGATTATCCCCGTGCGAAGTTGTTTTTCGGTGCCCCGCAAATGTGTGGGGCGTTCCCCGCCACTTCTCTGAGATTAAATATCCATTGCTTGTAGATTACTTGTGTGAGATAACTAAAAATTTGCGTTCTATCCATCAACAGATACATGAGGCACTCCCGCCAGCACCTGAGGGGCCCAGGCACTGCATCCAGCCCGGTGACTTTGTCCTGGTTCGGAACTATCAGAGGCGAGGGTGTTTGGAGCCGAGGTGGAAGGGGCCCCTGCTGGTTCTGCTTGCCACGCGGACGGCAGTGAAGGTGGACGGCCGGAAGCACTGGATTCACTCATTGCACTGCCGGCGAGTCCCAGTTCTCCTCCCCTACGACAACTGGGTCCGTAAAGGAATAGGGGACCACGAGACGGAGCAGGTGCCTCGCTTTGTTCTTTTTTCTGATGCCCAATTGACCTGGGCACAGACGGAAGAGGAGAACGATGCTGCTTTGAATGAGGCGACCCCGCCAAAAATAAGGGCTGCCCAGGTTTCTCCTCCATCTTCTCCGCAGGAGCTTGAGTCTCAGTCCCCTGTCTCCTCTGAATTTAAGATCCTTTTTCGTGATGAGACAGTGCCTGGAGTGACTAGGTAGAATTTGCGTCCCCGGCGAAGGGACAGTGCACCCAAGGGAAAGTCAGGTTAGTAGGGATGGACTTCATGGATGAAGAATAGGGTCCATGTACCTTGTCTGTGGTACCAACGATAGATCAGGGAAAGAGAGATTGGTGCATTGTCTGAGATATTGGACAGGATAAGTGGGGGGTGCCTTCCCAGGAGGGAAGCTGCCCTATCCTGAGCGAAAAGACAGAAAGGGCTGTGACCGGGCAGCTCCACCGCGAAGTGCTCGGTAGCACCATTGTTAATGAACAATAAGACTCTACAGACGCCGAACAGTGTTTTTTTTTTTAATTTTTTCAATTTTTCCTTTTTCCCCTCTTTTGTATCTCTGGCTCCATAGCACGGACTTTCCTCTGATAGTTTGATATATATAAAATGTACCCCTTCAGCCGCATTGTTATGGAAGAAGAACAGCCTTTAGAAGAACACCATCTTGACCAACATAGCCCAACTTGGTCGAGCTGGCCCACCAAGACTAAGATAGTGTTCCTAGTGATAGTTTTCTTTGCATTGGTATCAGTGTTAGGGATCCTATGGTTCCTGGAAGAAAGACATCCTGTGCATTGCCTGATTGGAACAACTACAGTCCCCCTGAACATGTCTTTGTCAGTTGGGCTCCACATAAGGAAAGACATAGACAGACTTATGTGGATAATGTCTTCCTGCAGATGCTCCATCAGGCCCACCATACCACCAATGTCACCGATTGTTGGGTTTGTGGCTTACTCCCCTCAGTGATGCATAAAAATGACCTGTTGCTGTCCCTGCCCCTCTCTTATTTGGCCAGCTGTGAAGCCTGGTTTCAGTTGTTCACCATGGTATATATCCATTATCATTCAGATGCAATGAATATGACATACCTTGATTATGAGGCTGTAGTGGGTTATTTAGCAACTCACCAAGGATTTACCCCGGGGAGGGATGGGACTACTGACACTCTACATCCCGATGCCTGCATGAATGTGTATGAAAGGAAGAAAAATGTAACATGGCTTCTGGATGTGATGATAGATTTACAAGACTTTAACGTCACTGAATATTTCAGGTCCTTTCAGTTACGTAATATTACTCAGGATAAGGCAATGCCAGTACCGGTGATTAATACAACAACTAGTTTCTGTGTTTGAGGTTTTGGAAAGGTTCTGGTAGGAGAGAGTATTTGCAACTACACTTATGACTTGAACACCAATAGTAGTCCACCATTGCTTCCGCCCCACAATGTGTACTTCGTTTGCGGGTCCCAGGCTTACATATGGCTTCCTAGGGGGTGGTCTGGTGTCTGCTACGTGTCCTTTCTCTTGCCCCCTGTGTATATTGCACCATCCAACTATCATAGAGACCACAGATTACGACGCAGGAGTGTGTATCTGTCCCGAGTAAGAAGGGTTCTTGACATGAATGATATCGATCAGACTGACACTACCTTGCAGCAATTTACAGATGCCATGAAGGGTATTTTGCCATTTTGGGGCCCCATGCATAACAGCCGTAATATACGCCAACTCACAAGGGTTGTAGAAGGAGTTATCAACACCACAGCAGGAATACTGACAAACATCACGGCTGAGCTTCAGGCTACGAGACTCGTTGCCCTTCAAAACAGGATGGTGTTAGACGTCATTCTTGCTGATCGGGGTGGGGCCTGTCGCGTCATTGGTAGTAGTTGCTGTGTGTACATACCGGACCACGCTCCGAATGTCTATGCAGCAATACAAACGTTACACAGACTGGCGTCTGACATCCACCAGGAGAATGGCACGTGGTCCCTGTCTGGGTGGTTTTGGGGTCTGATAGCAACATGGGGCTGGAAAATACTCTTATTCTTAGTAGCCATTGCAGGTGTTGTATTCACCTGTTGTCTGTGCATCAATTGCTTCCCGCCTGTTGTTCTTATTGCATGTAAAAGTTAACACCCAAGCCCGGAGTTCAAGAGCAAACAGCTAAACACTCCATCATGATGGTACAGGCTGTTCATGATTTGATGTCAATCGATGAGAGCATTTTTGAATATTGATATGTGTACCTACCTAACATTGCTGATGATCACCCCAATGGTTAACTGTTATATATGTAACATCATGTCTCCCCTCCACTAGAATTGTAAAGACCCTAACCTGATAGCAACAATAAAAGATTAGCAATGAATGCTAAAAGGAGTGTCTGTTAGAATCGCATGTACCATTGCCCCATCCCCCATGACGTATACCGTGTTGTGTTAGCATTCATGTAGTTATTTCATATTGATCGCTATTGCAAATGTGTGTGTGTCCAGCTTTTCGTGAAGTTGTGCAGGCTAAAGTTAGCATCTGAGATGCCATTTTCCTTTCCCTAGTCGCCATGTTACGCTGTAAGCAAAACCCGGCCTCAGTGCCTCCGCTCTCTGCTTGCCTCAGCAGAAGCTACTGTTCAGAAAGTTCCCTTATCTCATCCAAGGTTGGAACCCAGATGCACAAAGAGAATAGTTTATTCAGCTTTGCATGCCTATCCCTGGACATAGTTATGCTCCCACACTAGAGAGAGCTGAGACTGAGTGAGATGGCCTTGGGAGCCTGATAACGTGTACCCATTCCGCAGGTGGTAGCTCATCCCTCAGTGCCTTCTTTGTTCAGTTTTCTGCCCAAGCAGTATTTTTCCATCAGGGGCGGGGTTTTGAGAGGTGTTGGAAGGCTTATTTGTGTTACCAAGTGTTCTGAGGCCAGTCCCTCGACAGCTATCCCATGAGGCTGGTCAGACCGGGCTCCACTGCCGTGTATTTACTAATAAAGGTGTTAGATTGTATTCTCCACTGTCATCCCGACTCTTCATTTCTGGGAAGGCCGAGAGGTGGGCGTGAGTGACCCGGGTGGCCCATTTTGGGTCACTTCCCTCAACTCCAGGCAAGTGAGACTGATGGACACACTCCAGGCAAGTGAGACTGACGGCCGCACTCCAGGCAAGGGAGACTGATGGCCGCACTCCAGGCACGGGAGACTGATGGCCACACTCCAGACAAGTGAGACTGACGGCCACACTCCAGGCAAGGGAGATTGACGGCCACACCCCAGGCAGACTGACGGCCACACTCCAGGCAAGTGAGACTGACGGCCACACTCCAGGCTAGGGAGACTGATGGCCACACTCCAGGCAAGGGAGACTGATGGCCACACTCCAGGCAAGGGAGACTGATGGCCACACTCCAGGCAAGTGAGACTGATGGCCACACTCCAGGCAAGTGAGACTGATGGCCACACTCCAGGCAAGGGAGACTGATGGCCACACCCCAGGCAAGGGAGACTGATGGCCACACCCCAGGCAAGGGAGACTCGTGGCCACTCTCCAGGCAAGGGAGACTGATGGCCACACTCCAGGCAAGGGAGACTGATGGCCGCACCCCAGGCAAGGGAGACTGATGGCCACACTCCAGGCAAGTGAGACTGACGGCCGCACTACAGGCAAGGGAGACTGATGGCCACACTCCAGGCAAGGGAGACTGATGGCCACACTCCAGGCAATGGAGACTGACGGCCACACTCCAGGCAAGGGAGACTGATGGCCACACTGCAGGCAAGGGAGACTGACGGCCACACTCCAGGCAAGGGAGACTGATAGCCACACTCCAGACATGGGAGACTGACGGCCACACTCCAGGCAAGGGAGACTGATGGCCACACTCCAGGCACGGGAGACTGATGGCCGCACTCCAGGCAAGGGAGACTGATGGCCACACTCCAGGCAAGGGAGACTGACGACCACACTCCAGGCAAGTGAGACTGATGGCCACACCCCAGGCACGGGAGACTGATGGCCACACTCCAGGCACGGGAGACTGATGGCCGCACTCCAGGCACGGGAGACTGATGGCCACACTCCAGGCACGGGAGATGATGGCCACACTCCAGGCACGGGAGACTGATGGCCACACTCCAGGCAAGGGAGGGTTCTTCTGTGTTGAGTTATGAGCTGGAAAGAATCATAGGAGATGGAAGAGCAGGAACAGCTAGCGGTGGATGGATGGCCATGCTCCCTTTTTCACATGTTCTGCTTCCAGGTGAGCAAGGCCAGAAATAATGTGGAGAAATCCTTGGAATTATTAGAAAAAGTAGAGGGTAAATTTATTCTACAAGTCATATAACCAGCGGGATTAATGAATTGCAAGATAACACTTATACAAAAGGAGTGTACTCTCAATATAATAAGTTAAACTCAACGTTATGTCCCTTAATGTGCCCTAGTACTCCAAAAAGACACATTCTCTTGCAAATGGCTCTATTCCATCATATGTAAATGCAATAATATCGGAATAGGTGTTATATGGCCAGGTTTCTAATGGTTTATGCACAGTCTGGTAGCTTGATTTTGAAATAACTGTAATTGTCAGATTTATTTTATGGAGTTCCCCGTTTATTTCTAGTTTGTAGATTTTCTTTCCATTATCAACCTATGGCTTCCCCTGCAACCTGTGGTGATAGGATCAGAAAATTCTTCTAAAGCTTTTTAGTGTTCTGTGCCTTTACTATGTATGCATAGTCACTTCATAGGTGGCACAATCTGCTTCTGCATGTATTGTTCACTTTTGTGAACTAGGGGATTCAAGCATACATGTGTCTTTTGGCTCATGGCTGAGGGGGTCACCTGGAGCATGATGATAATAATAATCCATATTTGTAAAGCACAAACAAATCACCCCTTAAGGTTTCAAGGTGCTGGGGGCTGTCAGGGAGATTAAGTGAGCTTTTGCCCAAAGTCCCATAATGCTGAGCTGACTGCCACCAGCTCCGGGGATCCAACCGCAAGCCCCACGCTCTGGAGTCAGCTGCTCTGGCCGCTGTGATACACCTCTCCCTAGATAGATGAAACAAGCTTAGGTACTAAGACTAGTAGAGAAAAGTGACTTTCCAGGTGGAAGTTGCTTAATATGACTGTTACAATCTGGCTCGTTTCCATGCTCAGCCTCTAGGTAGATTCACCAGCAACTGCAAGAGGAGGTGAACGGCAGCATCATGTAGACTTGGCCAAGGCAAAGAGGTTTCACACAACTTACTGGGCAAATGTTATATCCCCATAGGCTGATAGGGAGTATTCTACCAGAGAAAATGCCCAGAATAATAACCACCACTATATCATGAGGGTAAGTGTATACAGACAAATAAGGATTTACTATTCTTAACTCCACATATCTATACCTTCATGACATAAATATCTTCAACTTACATAGATAGGAAGCTAAGAATAGTAGATATATACTTATCTATATGTACTTAAAATCACAAAATTGAAGCAGTTGAAACTCTGGCTACAATATGTTTGTTGGATGATATTTTTGTACTTTCTATTCTCACATACAAGCTTTCTGAGAGGAAGCTTTGGGAGCATAATGTTGACAGAAAGCACAGCCTTTGTAGCCACCTGGCATATGTCTCCGACATGCACATGCCTAAAGAAAGTCAAAGTTATTGCCTTTGCATTTTTGAAGTGTGCCCTGGAGATTGGAATCTGTGCTGTTGTGTTCGCTGTGATATTATTGGGTTCACACCTGGTAGGTCTCCTGTGTTATTGGTGTCTGATGGAACAAGGAGGGGTTGCTCATGCTCTTCTCCAGCTTTACTATAAAAATGTGCAAAGAATACCCCTTAACTGAAGCATACGGTAGCTATGGAAGCGTCTGCTACTTTTTCCTCCTTCCTTCCAAGACGGATTTCGACATGGTCATCTTCCCTTGCAGCAGTGGTTACAACACGCGCACCAGAGAAGTGGAAGGTCTCTCTTCTCTGTCCAGTTAATTTGAACAGTGCAGAAGATCATGGCATCTCAAGAAAGCATGGCAGAAGCATATCCATCTGCCAAGACTTGCTCCTAAGGTAATAAAAAATTGGTTTATCAATGCAAGATCCCTAGTTCAGTCAAAATAAAAGCCCAAGGCATTCTTGACGTCAAGGGCTTCAGAATGAAAGAAAGATGAGCCAGGAGAGTTAATGCATCTCTCTGGAACATTGTGAGGTGCTCTCAGATGCACAACGCCAGTAGCTCACTTATGGTCCTATCCAACAAAGCCGTCTTCAATGACAGAAGGTTCTTCTTGCAGAAAGTGATCAGTTCTAAAGACTTGTTCACTGTGTGTAGGTTGTGGCGGTGGTACGAGGCCCAGGCCAGGTCTGGTGGGGTAGTGGGCTAATGCATCCACTAAGGGGACCTCTGTTTGACCTCATGGTCACAGGTTCAAATCCTGGCGGTCTACTTAGCTTCACATCCTTCTGAGGTTGATAAAATGAGTGCCATTGAGTTGGGTAACAATAAACATCTGTTATTCAGTGCCAAGATCCCCTGGGGTGAAAGTGCACTTTTTAGTAAAACACATTATATGTTATGTAGTGCCAGCTCTGCTTACGCCACTGATGAGAGACAACATTCTTTGTGTGGAGTTGAGGCTAAAACACAACACTAATAAACAAGAAACAATGAGATTTCAAGTACTTTTAATGACTTTAAAAACTCAGCTGCCCTGTCTAGTGCTAAGCCTGTCGGGCTTCTGGCCAAGCACGCTGCGTGATTAACATTCGGCTCTGAGCTGAGGACTAATATTTCCAATTTTCCCCTGCAAACTTCATTACACTACTCGTAGCCGTTCAGACCTTGAAAGGGCTAAAACATAATATTATCGATTCATTTGTGGCTCTGTATAATAATGACAAAATGGGCAAACACTGTTCTGTTACCCTTTTGCTAAGAAAACTCCATTATTAGTCTGAACTTTGATGCCGTGATATGTACAGCAAACACAATATAGTGTCTATTACAGCAAAACTATCTCTGGAATGGAATAGGATCTCTTTGCTCAGCCTTATTAATCCGCCGGAGCAGGAAATTTAGACAGCTCTTTGAATATTACAGCTGCTCCTTTCATGCAGGCAGGAAATTATATTTCTTTCTTAAAAGCAAAATTAAACAACTGACTGCATTTTTTTTAATCACGAATCAACATTTTTAAATGGGGTTTAATTTTGCTGAAGGAATGCACACGTTCCAATCAAAATGATTATTTTTTTTATCTAAAGACATGAATAAGATATGCTGATTTTCCTGACCGCAACACAAAACACAAGATTCCAAGTCATGAGCCTGCCGCTATTACAATCCACACTTCATGCAGTTTATATGAATTTTGTGTTGGGTAGCTGACTAGAAAACGCAACAACATCACAAAAAAATGTTATGTTATTTATTTCATTGTGTGATTTATCAGACACCTCCAGAAGGCAGGGGAGAACCTTCCAAAGCATCATGGGTACATACACAGCATGAGAGGATGTAGTGACATGCAGGAATGTGTACAATGTGTATTGAGGACAATCCTTAGGCAAGCCATGGCGAAATTTTTGTTACGCTATTATAATCTTGAGCAAATTCCAGCATTTCGTGTTTGGTCTACGATATTCCAAAAATGGTGCCATTACACCATGTCACGTAGATTGAAGCCCTTTTGGTAAAACTAAGGGAGAACAGGAACAGGGTGAAGAACAGAATGTGAGCAGCTGATGTTCACAGTACTTGTGTTTTCTAAGCTATTTATAGCATGAAAGTCATCTTTGCATCCAAAATGGTCCCATGGGCAAATTTCCTGCTAAAATATAGAGCTAAATGCAGAGTTTGCACTTAGTGTAATTTGTCCTAAATTTTGCATAATTACGCAAAAGGAAATTATGCAATTTTCGCAAACAATTAGTAACAAATATAGTGGATCACAAACAAAGCATCACGGTGGGATGGGAAGGTGGGAGGAGAGGTGGCCTAAAATGTTAGAAAGATTGTTCAGGAGCGGTTCTGAGACCTTTCCTGAACTGCACCAATGAAGAAGCAACTCTGAGACACAAGGGGAGGTTATTCCAGAATCTTCGCCAAACAATTAGGGGTGTAGTTTAGTCAGTGATATTTGGGGTCGTGATTCACAAATTTCTCAAATAAAAAAGCAGTGGGCCATAGGGTGAATGTGTGAGGTGACTAAAGTTCGGGATGGACTGTTCCCATGAGGAGCAGGGTGAGTACTGATTTGCATTAGGTGGATTGATTTAGAGTTTGGCAGGCAGATACCCTTTGGTTACGGCAAAGAGAACCATGTACCGCACACTCAAGATCCACCCACACGATTTTGCATCGGGCAGACTGCAAGTTTGACACCAAATGAGTAAAATATATTCTGTCAAAGCTTCCTTTGACGGCCGGATGGAGTAGGTACCATTACAAGTAAGCCACTCAACTGTCCACCGCCCTACTTAAAGTGGAAGGTCAAATAGCTTTTTTTTAGGTTTCGCCTGCACAGCACTTGCACTGTGCTTGTCAAATCTATTGTATTTAAAATATTTTAAAAGGGGCTTACATCCCGCCTTCACTTCTCATTCACTTCTTATTTGTCCGTGAACTTGTCACTTTCATTTTTCTTCCTTTCTTTTGGTTGAGTGTTGCATTTGCATTTACCATTTTTTTTGGGTGTGTTTCTCATCAGTATCCCGCAGCCTAATTACTCATTCCCTCCGCTTCTCATTGGCTTTGATGGCTCGAACTACTTTCGCGGATGCATTTGAAGAATTCTTTTCATGGTAGCATGCATGGCTACATTTCTCCTACATTTTGATTATTTAATTGCACCTTTACTAAACTTTCTCAAGCTCCGATGCCCGGGACTCCTTTCCGATTTTCCATTCTTTGTTATTACTGATTCTATTTGTGCATTGCCACGACATGATCGCTGACAGGGGTATCCATCAACTGTGCCGCGGCAGCAGTGACATACGTAAAGCTAACTTTCACTACCAAACAGGTGGAGGGGGTGTTTCTCTTGTGTCTATTTGAGGCTATGGCGCTCTCGTTACTTCTCTGCTTGTCGAGCTCCGCAAAGAACCATGTGTGCAACCGTCCCAGAAATTTGCCATGGTACAGCGCTAGCGCAAGCATTTTTTGCTCCTTTCACGTAAAATGTTGTGCCCCTACCCTCCTTCCAAATAATCTCATGAGGTACGAGAACTGTGTAACCCATCCCTCCTGGTGGGGGGAGGGCAGCACAGAGTGAAGGCTCTCTGAGACTGCAGAGCTCCTCAACAGGGGCCAGGTGTTATAGTCCTTTACACTGTATGCCATTATGACTTTGGCATTATGGCACTGTCGATTTCCAACACAGCATGATCCACCATTGTTTTTCAACACCTTTACCACATGAATCTTGAGATACATGCTCAGCGTTGTATTGTATCTGAGGATACTTGTTTTAGGACTATACGAGTATACAATTTGAATGAGATTTGGGGTTATATAAATTTGTGGTTTTCTATACTTGCTACAATTACATTTTTTACGTTTGGTAGTAATTTTGAAAAGAATGTGGGAACAACGTGCGGAAGAATGATGCCAGAATAGGTCTCTCAGTCTGTGTTTTCTAAAGAATAGTTTAGACTGTTAACACATTGCAAAAGCGCGGTTAAAGTATTTTTTAAAAGGACAGTCGAAAGGTTTGCAGAGGGCTTTCCACCTGCACGCACAATGCAAATACACAGTGGAGTAGCCAGGGTTTCACAGGCCCTAGTGCAAGGAAGGAAATGGGTCCTGTGAAATACAGCAATTATCAGGCTCTAGTGGGCCCCCTCAGGCCTTTGGGCCCTGGTACCACTGCATTGCTTCTCCAATGGAAGCTACGCCTCTGCCATCACAGATAAGTAAACATGTATTCTCTGGCCATCACAGAGACGATTATCTTGAAAAGTCAGATTATAGGTCCCTGTCGGATTGCTGGATGTTTTTGAAATGTGCAGGGTGGCTGATCACACTGAACTTTTCTGTTTAGGGAACATATAAGGGTAAAATGTAGTGTGTGGATGCGTGCCTTTGTGGCAATTCCAAATATGCTCAAACACGGTATGTGCTGCGTTTAGCAAAATCCTTTGGGGTAGAAAATTCTGTGATGATATAGATCATGGTGCCAAGGCAGATGTCGAAAAAACACACAAAAACACATTGGGGCATATTTATAAGCCCCTATCGCCACGGGAATGTCACTTTTTTCAAAGTTCCTGTGGCGATACAGGCTTCACCTTATTTACAAGGCGGTGTTAAGCTACTTAACGCCCCCTTGTAAATAAGGCACCCTTTCACGTTATACTTAGCGTGAAAGGGGAGGGCAGTTGGTGTTGCGGTGGGCGTTCCACCGCAACACCCATTGATTTTGACGCTGCCCCATATTTACAAGTGTGGCGTAAATATGGGGCAGTGCCAAAATTAAGACCAAAAGAAATCTGGTCTTAACATGGTGCATAAGGAGAAATGCTTTATTTCTCCTCCATTTTGCTGTTTCTATGTGTGCTGCATTGTGCAGCACACATAGAAACAGCAAAGTGCCATGCATGATTGTTTATGTGCAGGAAGGTGAGCCTTACTGCACATAAACAATCATTTTAAAAACGACGAGTTGCAACTTCTATGTGTGCTGCACAAAGCAGCACACATTGAAGTTACAACTCGGCATTTAAGATTGTTTATGTGCAGGAAGGGACACCTTCCTGCACATAAACAATCATTCCCACAATGCAGGTACCCTTGCACTATGGCGCAAGGATGCCTGCGTTGGTGCTAGGCAGCTGTAATTAGCGCCAGCGCAGGGGGAAATGCAGGGCTGCACCGTATTGTTGTAAATATGGTGCAGCCCTGTGTTTCAAAAGTGGGGAAGCGCGGCGAATAGCCAAGAAGGCTAACGCCGCGCTCCGTCACTTTTCTTGTAAATATACCCCATTGTTTTACCATTCAAACCAATGACTGTTATCTTCAGTGGCTGCAGCGTAGAGACCTTTTAGTGAGTTTTTAAGTTAGTCAACTTCAAGGGACAGTTGGCACAAATGCTTTTTTCGGACTTGCCACCTCAGCACAGACTGCTAAGAGGGGTATTTAGAGCAGTAAACCTGGCAAAGAATGCACCTTACCCCTCAGAATGTCAAGGATGAGTAACCACAAGGCCAATAGCTACTTTTGACTTAACTTATTTAAAAGTACGGGTATCGTTTGCAGATCAAGAGTAAAACAGGATGAAGAAGCACAGGCAGTGTGTGCAGGATTGCTTTAAAAATTACCATGCAAAATCTGGAGCTAGTTTATGAATAAAGATTTCTTTAAAAAGCAATCGCATACCAGGACCACATAAATACAGGGAGCTAGTCAGGAATTTCAGGACTTTTCTGATTTTGTAACTTTAGCACTTGTTAACATTTTCTATCCAAGTGTTTTTGTGACTTTCACTATTGTGCGATGATATCCATTCATTGTGTTTAATTTCACACTCTATCTCAAATTTGATCTGAATAATTGAAACAGCGTTCTCTATTAAAAGTTAAAAACAAATTGGTGTAAGCTGTGGTGGCACTGAAAATTAGGTGAGGTTCCATTCAGCTGTTCTTGACTTGTGCAAAACCAGCTGTGCAAGTCTGAACAGCAAACAACTTTGTTAACATAACGTTATTCCCTTGAAATATGTTCACGAAACTTGGACAACAAAGTTGGAGTTGGTTAAACACAATCTGTGTAGGATTTGATTTGAATGCACCAAGAGGCTTTAAGCTAAACTGTCTAACGAAAACATGGTTGTTAGACTTGACATCCTTGGCATGGTTTTCCCCCAAACCTTTTGCCTTCACTCCTCCTGTTTTGCTGAATTAATTTTTGTTGGCTCTAGGACGCTGCACACTGCTAACCAGCGCTAAAGTGCTTGCCCTCACTCCTTTGAACATGGCAAAATTGGCTAACAACCAATTGGCACATTTAAGTTAATTGTACACCTCTCGTAAAGTGGTGCTGCAGGTAATCAGGGCCTGTAAAATAAATGCTATCAGTACTCCTGCACTTATTGTGCCACCCACTTAAATAGACCTTTAAAACACATCTCGGGCCTGCCGTTGCAGTCTGTTTGTGTAATTTTGGCCTGGCAAAATAAACCTGTTGCTAGCCCTAAACCTTCTTTTTTAGGTTTCGCCTGCACAGCGCTTCCTCTGTGCTTGTGAAATCTATTCTATTCAATATAAATCTTAAAAGGGGCTCACATCACGTCCCCTTTTTAGGTCTCGCCTACGCAGCGCGCATGCGCTGGATAGGAGGAGACCTTTAGCCGTCGGTTCCCTTTATTCCCCAAAAACGTGCACGCGTTCCATTGCCTTCAATGGCAACGCGTGCACGTGTGGCGATTGCCTTGCGGGAGCGAGCGGCAGCGCCATATGGTATCAATTATCGCCGCTGGCTCCCGCAAGGCAATCGGCAGGCCCCCTCCCCTGCTGCCGCCGCGCAGGCGCGCTTTTGCTTGTTTAACGTAGACACGAGAATGAAAAGAAACTGCTCCGATCGCCAACACAGAACTAGCACATAATAAAAATGGAACAACATTGCCCTCTAGTGGCGAAATAAATACTATACCAACCATTATTCTTCCGTTCTAAACGGCTCCCCTTGATTTGTTTCTCAGACCTGGTGTAAACATTAGCTTTTATGGTCAGGCCAGATTCCTGATGAGGAGGTTTGGCTGTATTTTTTTGTTTTCCTCCGAACAGACAGAAACCTCAAAATGAGTGTTTTCAGAGAACGGCTCCTCTCCGTATTATAAACTCATTAGGCCCAGACGTCTAGCCACCTCAATTGCTTTATTGCGCTCAGCTCTTCCTGTTTGAAACAAATTCTAGGTATAGTGTTGACAATTTTTTATTTATTTTTATTTAATGCGATTTTATATAGCGCGAACATTACCCAAAGGTGTCAGAGCGCATGGCCGCACTTCGAGGCACCCCAGCTCGGTGACATTGCTCTTGTAGGGAAATCGAAGCCACTCGGCTATTGAGGGAGATCAAGAATTAGCAATAAGGCTGGCAAGGCCAATGTTCGCCATCTGCTCTAGGATAAAAGGAGGGCCGATGCCCAAATGCCAGTATTTCAGCAGTAGCGGGCGTTTCACCGGTATCTAAGAAAGACACATTTCAATGAACTTCGTGTTTGCAAGCGCAATAAACCGCCTTGTGTATGGGTTGATGATGGCCGAAGACACACACAAAGAGATGGAGCCACCTTCAAATGCTCCATCAACGTGAACAGATAAGGGAAAGGGACACTTTCCCCCAAGTCTTCACAAATCTTAAAACCGTGTTAAAAATAATATTTTCTTCAACGGGCTCCGGAATATGAAGCGAAAAGTCACGAATATGAAATGCTGCAGCCTCCCGCCATCTTTAACACGATGATGGTTACATATACCAATAACAAAAGGCTCATTTTACAGCCCTTCAATACATCACGTTTTATGAACTATTTCTGCTGAGAAGGAACCATTAAACTGTACAATTGTATTTGAATACGTGTTCTTATATTAGCACCTCATCAAAACAAATAATTTACAGCGATCTTAGTTAAATATTGTTTAAGCAGTATAAACGTTCTCAGGTCTCAAAAACACCTATGTGTCTCATGTGCCTTTCAGAACTCGCTATGTTTTGAGCACCAGACCACTGTTTTCACTTTGCGTTAGAAACTGGAATTTGATACTGTCCCTTTTTTCTTGAAACTGAAGCTTATATAGTTCCCGTAGCTGATGGGTAATCTTCACCGCCGAGTACCAGGCCTGTCGTAAAGCACTTCACTCACTAACAGGAAACTGAGCCCAGTATACAAGTGCATCTAGGAACGAGCATTGGCATAGCCAATAGGTCTCGCCTTTGGGACCTTATAAGTGTTTAATTATCCAGAACAATATCCTTGGTGCAACAACATCAACTGTTGCATGGCTAAACACTTATAAGGTCCCAAAGGCGAGACCTATTGGCTATGCCAATGCTTGTTATAATTGGTTCCTGTACTTGCCACTTACTTTTCCTCATTTCTATTGGCTACAGCATACTGTTTCCTGTTTTTCCTTGTGTACTTCTCTTATCAGTCTCCCGTAGCCCAAGTACTGCTTCAATCCACTTTGCGCCTGGAACTTCTTTCAAGCGTGTCATCACCCCTGCTGTCACTACAAGAGCTGCACCCTTGCTTTGAAGCTACAGTGCTGCCTGACTGCCGTGGGCTCAGTGAGCTGTGCTGGTCTCAGTGGAGACCTCGTGATCCCTGCAATTTACTATTAATTGTGTCAATATTTTAGCAATTTGTATTTTTACACTGTGGCAATGTTTAATGGATGTTGCTTTTCTCTCAGTCCCTCTGATCCCTATGTTCCTTATTCTTTTCTTAATTACCTTGTTCCTCTGACGAGTGTGTGTTACTTTTCAAAATTACTCACACTCTTTCATGCAGGTGGCACCATTCCAACATGGTTGCCACACAATCCATATCACTTTCTGCTGGGGTTGAGGCATAGCCAGTTCCCATAACATGGCTGCGGTTATGTACCACGCATGCGCACATTTTCCCATAAGTTTCTTCCATCAAAAAGTGTGCTTGTTTTTGTAATCTCAGACCAGGGTTACACATGCTTATGAGGTGAAATTCTTTAAGAACGTGAACGCACATGCGCTGCCGCCGCCCTTTGACCTAAGTATGGCTTTCAATGTTTCTTGTTGGCAGCCTTGCTGTATGGAGATGCGGAGAGACCAATGGGCACAGGCCCTAAGGAGGCGATGTCCTCAGAAGAACCCCGGGCACCCTGCACCTGTGAGGAGAAGCCGTGCAGCTGCCAGAAGCCCGACATCAACTATTCGGCGCTGTACTCAGCAGGTAATGACTGAGAGGAATGGGTGTGCTGCTAGAAACCTCTTCCCACCAAACCACAAATGTGCAAGAGCTTCTCAGAGCCACCCTTGAACGCACATCTGAGCGGAGCTGGGAGAACCATGCTGCTTGCACACTGACTGTACATCTCACATGTTGTCATGATGGGAACTCTGTACAGCTTTGTTTGTGGTCACCCTGCTGCTTTATAGTATATTTAACCAGTGCCCTGGCGTTATCCTGGGTTGCCTACATGTAGAGGATGATTTGGTTTTAAAAACAATTTCCTCTGGCCTGCCTGTGCACTGGTTTTACCTCCTACTACACCTCCTTTGCTTCTGTTGTGGTTTTACTCTCATATCTTTTTTGAACAGTTTTGCACTGGGGTGCCGCTTTTATTTTTCTTGTGCAGCCTGCGCCCTGGTTTTAACCTTCTAATCCATCTATGTTGCATCTGTTTCGCTTTTGTCCTAATATTTATTTTTCCTCTTCAGCCTCTGCCCTGGCATTACTCCCAGTTTATATCTGTGTAGTCTTTGCTGTGGGTTTACTATGACCTTATTTTAATACAGCAAACACCATCAGTTTACTCTTCTAGTAAATCTGTGTTGGTTGTTTACTGGTTTTATCTACATATTTTGTCTCTGCATCCTGTGTCCTGGTTTTACTATCATCTTGTATCTTTGCAGCCTATGCCATATGTTTACCCCCTTGCTGCATCTCTGTACTTGCCTTGGTGCGTTTGCCCTTATATATTTCCTGTGTCCTGGTTTTACTGTCCTCTTGTTTTGTACAGTCTGTTTCTTGGTTTCAATATTACTTTGTGTCTGTGCAGTCGGTACCCTAGTTGTACTCTCTTGTTGTATCTGCACTGGTTCTTTTGTGGTTTTACCATTTATTTCACCTGTGCAATCTGTGCATTTCTTTTAACTGTCAACCTGTGTCTGTACAGCCTGTGTCCTGATTATTGGATCTGCTCTGGTCCTGGTGTTGTGTTACCCTCACATTCCGCCAGTGCAGTCTGTGTTTTGGTTTTCAGTATCATCTTGTCTCTGTGCATCCTGTGTCCTGATTTTACCCTTGCATCTAAACTGGTCTTGGCATGGATTTATCCTCATGTTTGTCTGTGCAGCCTGTGTGTCCTGATTTGACTCTGTACAACATCTGCACTGGCCGTGGTGTGTCTTCACTCTCATGTTTGTCTGTGCAGCCTGTGTGTCCTGATTTTACTCTGCATTGCATCTGCACTGGCCCTGGTGTGTTTTTACCCTCTTGTTTGTCGGTGTAGTCTGTACCTTGTTTATACCACTGCATCGCCTTCGAGCAGCACTTGCTCTCAGTACTCAGCACAGTGCTGTGTCCCAGTGTGGTGTATACTATTTTTATGACTAACCCAATTTGCCAACATGAGAGATTATGAAAACAAGTAACATATTTAAAACACTAAAAAAAGCATTTAGAAATACCAATTGCTAGATTTTATTTGCATTTGGAGAGAAATGTTCTTGAACTTGTTTGTTCTTTCTGTCTTCATTGTTAGGTTTCTCCTGCACAGTGCTTGCTCTGTGCTTGTGAAATCTATTGTTACTATATATCTTAAAAGGGGCATACTTCCCGCCTCTTACTTTCCTTGCCTTTAATTGGTTCCTGTGCTTGCCACTTACTTTTCCTCCATTTCCATTGGCAGTAGCATGCTATTTCCCATTCTTCCTCGTGCGTTTTCTCTTATCAGTTTCCCGAGACCCAAGTACTCTTTTCAACCACTTTTGAAGCAGAACTTGACCGGTGCATATGAGGCTACTCTTCGCTTCCGCGATCCTGACCCGACTGCGACTGTATTCACTAGCTACTTTTGTGATGCTCTCACCTTACGAGAGCCCACCCGACTCTAACGTTGCACAAGCAGTCAGAAACTGCTCACACACCACTCCCACAGTGCTGACTCTGCACTCACACACAATTGACATACCTCTCACCCAGAACTCACATTCCTCTCACCCTCCACCCACATCTCTTACCCTGAACTCAGACCACTCATCCTGCACTTATACTATTGACATACATCTCACCCCATATTCGTACACTTCCTACTGTGTACAGGATAACATCTCTCGCCCTGTACACTCACACAATTCTCAGTCTGCACTGAACACATATCAATCACCATGCATTAAGGCACTTTCACTCTGCACTCAGACACTTATCAACCTTCAGTCTTGCATCAGTCACCCTGCACAGAGAGCACTCACACCAATATCCTTGCACACATACACTGCTTCCACACCTCTTATTATTAATTCCATAGGCGAAACCTAATGCATTTACCAATGCTTGTTTTATAGGCCATTACGAGCAGATGAGGAGCAGTGGTGAAAAACAGTAAAAAATTAAAAATTACCCCCACACCACAGGAGAAAACGGGTGAGGAGATCTTTGTTCTTTTCCCCGCTTTGAGAGAGGTGTGGTGCAGCGGCCAGAGCGGCTGACTCCGGAGCACGGGGCTCACGGTTTGATCCCCAGTGCCGGCGGCAGCTCAGCTCAGCACCCTGTGACTCTGGGCAATAGCTCACTTAAAAATAAAAATGTTTAGAAATGTTGGATGGTCAGTAGTGCCTAACCTGTAAAAGGATGAGTGCCAGCGCCCAGGGTTCTGCTCAGAATCTTGTACTGGGCGCTATTAAATGTTGGTGTCCGAATATAAAGGCTGCATAGTCCTAAATCCAGCTCATGACTCTTTAATCCACTATCAAACACTCCCTGCCCCTTTATATCGCTCTTGAAGGTCCATGCTTTCTCTCTTTGTTAAGGTTTTTCCTTCATTCTCTTTCTCCGTCTTTCAACTTTGTATGTTTTTCCCTCTCGTGCTCTCGTAAATGCCTGATGCCCAAAAATATATGCCTGTCCCCAAAAATTAGTGCCAGTGGCACCCACCGGCAACCACCGGCTCAAATTAAAAACTGATGGTCAGCCGTCATTTTGATGGAGCTGTCCATTAAACTTTTTCAACATTGACAAGAACCAATGTGACAATGGTTCCTGCCAATGAATAGAGATATCTACTGTGCTGGTGGACATCTCCAAATTTGACAGGCAGAGTAAAGGCATTAAAGTCCTCGCCATCCTGTCTGTCTTTAGTCCATCTGCTAAATCAGGCCCTCTGTCTGTAGTGGCACAACGGGCAAAAAACTGTGGTTTGGAATGCTACCCGGGGAGGGATTGCAGTGGTTAGACTATTTGCGAGCATTCATCTAATTTCCTTTTGGATGTTTGATTCCCAGAAGTAGGCTTGGAAACCTGAAACTGGTGTACCTTTTTAAGGCTATTATGCCAATGTTTGTGAATTCTGAAAAGTAGTATATTTGAATCCATTGAAGGAGTTCTTCCATGGGTGCATATTAGCTACTTTTTTGATAAGCAAATCACTAAAGGGCATATTTACAAAGAAGTGGCACAACGCAGCACAAGCAATGTTGCTACGCTGCGTTACATCACCTGAAGGAGGCGGAACCATAGTGCACAGGTGTTTGCGTTATGGTCAGGATAGTTTTGTGCAGGAAGGGGTACTTTCCCGCACAAAAACTATCCATGGAGGCTTTTTTCTCTTTGTATGTGTGCTGCAGAAAGCGGCACATATGCAAAGAGGAAATAATGAGTAGAAATAAAGGGATTTCTCCTCGTCGTGCAAGCTTCAGGCAGGTGCAGCATTTTAGCGCAAACCCATGTCTACAACTTTTTGTAAATATATTTTTGCTCCACAATCCATGGGTGGATGCACAGGAACGCCCATGCACTGCCCATGGATGGATGGAATGCCCACGTAATCCGAGGTAACACAAGGCAGTACACTGCGTTGCCTTATGCTACTTTATCTTACAAAGCAACGAAAATCGATATTTGCATGACTTTGTAAATACCAAAAAGGATTTTGAGCCCGGGCTGCGTTAAAAAGAGAGACAACCCAGATACAAAATCTTTGTAGATCTAGGCCTATGTAAAAATTTGTTTGTCTCAAAATCCATGGGTGGATGCACCCGTGTACCATCTGTGGAACCTGCCCCAACGTAAACCAAGGCAGTGCTAAGCGCTGCTTTGTGTTACTTTTTCCTACAAAAGTATGTAAATCAACATTTACGTGGCTTTGTAAAAAGGATGCCTTGGGTTGCATCAAAAAAGTAATGCATCCCAGACGCAAAATGTTTGTAAATCTGGGCCTAAATATATTTAAGTTCCTGATAAAAAATAAACAAGTAAAAACCTCAGAGTCAAATCAAGATGACAGGAAAAACTAACACAGCCATAGATGACCTGGCTCAGAGCCCCCAGAACCACCTACCAAGACAGAAATATATTTATTTGGGGGGGGGTATTAAACCCCAAACACCCCCCTGAAGCTACGCCTCTGCCTAAAATGATTGCAGTTCACGGTTGTGTAGCTGTGAAATTTCATACACAGATACACTTTGCTCACAAGAATTAAAAGTGGGTATTTCGGACAATATGACACAGGATGGGGTGCGCCTGTTGACGGCTTAAATGTGGGATTTGCAGCAGTCCGGGAAGGTGTGATCCCCTTGGCATTGAAGTCACCAACCCCAAAGGATATCAAGCTCTAAATGAGATAATGTCATCTGGAAGATAGGTTAGATAAAAAGGAAAAGTAACACCACCATAATCATGCAAGGCAATATTTGCAAATAAATGTTTTAGCTCTTCCTTTGTGCTATTAGTTAGTGAAATTGTTGATAGGCCAATTTTATCTAAATGCCTGTACTAATCAGCAACCCAGCTGAAAGACCACAGTGTGATTACCCTTGGGGTATAAGCTTGTTCACTTTGCCTGAAATCTATTTTCTGAGCCTTGTTAAAACTAAAAATATCCCCAGGACAAGATTATCTTGTGCCCAATAATGCTCAAGTGGAATATTTCATTCTATCTCAGCATCAATGGAGTTAAGCACCACCACCACCTCCAGCATCAATGGAGTCAAGCGCCACCTCCCCCACCACCTCCAGAATCAATGGAGTCAAGCGCCACCACCACCTCCAGCATCAATGGAGTCATGGGGCACCTCCTCCACCATCTCCAGTATCAATGGAGCCTGGCGCTACTTCCACCACCACCTCCAGCATCAATGGAGTCATGGGCCACCTCCTCCACCACCTCCAGAATCAATGGAGCCTAGCGCTACCTCCACCACCACCTCCAGTATAAACGGAGCCAAGCGCCACCTCCATCACCACCTCCAGCATCAATGGAGTCAAGTGGCACCTCCAGCACCACCTCCAGCATCAATGGAGTCAAGCGCCACCTCCCCCACCACATCCAGAATCAATGGAGTCAAGCGCCACCACCACCTCGCCACCACCACCTCCAGCATCAATGGAGTCATGGGCCACCTCCTCAACCATCTCCAGTATCAATGGAGCCTAGCGCTACTTCCACCACCACCTCCAGCATCAATGGAGTCATGGGCCACCTCCTCCACCACCTCCAGTATCAATGGAGCCTAGCGCTACCTCCACCACCACCTCCAGAATCAACGGAGCCAAGCGCCACCTCCATCACCACCTCCAGCATCAATGGAGTCAAGCACCACCTCCGTCACCACCTCCAGTATCAGTGGATCCATGCACCACCTCTACCACCACCTCCAGCAGCAATGGAGTCAAGCGCCATATTAATCACCGCCTCCAGCATCAGTGGAGCCAAGAGCCACCTCCACTGCCACCTCCAACATCAAAGGAGCCAAGTGCCACCACCACCACCTCCAGCACCAATGGAGCCAAGCGCCACTTCCACCACCACCTCCAGCATCAGTGGAGCCAGGCGCCGCCACCTCCAGCATCAATGGAGACAAACGCCACTTCCACCACCACCACCTCGAGGAATTCTCTATCTTCTGACCATATTTTGATATCCCTTGCACTCCAGAGGGTAGAGGTCTGTAAGACATAAGTGGATAGCCATTTAATAAGAAAGCAGCAAAGGTGAATGCTGGACCTGGCAGTCTGTAGGTAAGACTGTGCATAAGGGAAAGATTGGGGGAAATGACAATGTTTATAATGATTAGTCTAGCTGGGACAAGTTTAAGCGTGCCATGGGTGGGTATAGTAAAGGTTTCCCTATTAATATTTTAGTATTAAACCCTGCTGCAGAGGTCCATAATGGTTGTTAAAGCCCCTCTTCCTGAGCTGTAGGTCTGAATCGCGGGTCACACCTAGTTATTTTGTAGGATGGCGGTACAGCCGGTTCCATATGTGCAATGAAATAGCTAAAAACAAGTTTAAGTTACCAAGGAAAACTTGTTCAGCGACTTGCACACAGAACAAAATGATGACAGAAAGGAAAACATGCAATACCCAAGGCCGGACTGGGAACTCAAAGCGGCCCTGGCAAGTTTGTCACACCAGCCTTGGGGGAGGGGGGCACAAGTGTGAAGCACTGCTGCTTTTGTTACTGGGGGCGATATTGCAGCACCACTATAAAACTGGCCCCAGTAAAAAAAACTGGTCTCCACGGCTCCTATACCGGCCCCCACCCTTCCAGCCTCCCAGGGAAACGCCCGATGCCCAGTATGGCCAGTCTGGCACAGGCAATACCAGAAAGGAAACATTCTGTGTTACAGCAGAAGCACATTGTAACATATGCCTAGTTGTGAGTATTCAAACCCACATGCGGGATACAGCGCTGCCTCTGTGTTATGTTATTATAGTATTTATAGTAGAGGGATACCTGTAATAATTGTATAAAACTTGTATCTATATTTCTTATTACAGTCATGACATCAGCCCTCGCCTGTGGTAACATTACTAATCTATTGCAAGGTTTTTCCAGTTACGTTACAACCTCACCGTGTCTGCCTCCAGAGCCAGGGACAATGTGAAAGACGGGTTACCACACATTCTAACCAGCATCATTTCGAAAGTGCCTTAAATGAAACCACTTAACATATGTATGTGCAAAAAGATAACCATTATATCAGCATGTGGATTTTCACAGTATTGTTCCACATTTATCCTATCTACCCCCAACCACAGGATGTTTTTCTTGAGAAGGAGCAAGAAACAAAGGGCCTCATTTATGACACTCCTTGCGCCTCCGGAACGTCACTTTTTGTGACGCTTCGTGGCGCAGAAGCCTGCGTGATATTTATCAGGCAGCACTAAGCCACTTTTTTTGGCTTAATGCTGCCTGATAAATATCAGTCCCTTTAACGCAGTGTTCTGCGTTAAAGGGGCGTGCAATGGGTGTTGCTGGGGGCAATCCCAGCAACACCCATGGCCTTTTGACACTGCCCCAGGCAGCGCCAAAAGCTTACGCCTCCCCAGGTCCTGATGAATGCCGCGGACCCAACTGGGCCTTAGGCAGAAACATGTCGACCCCATTGACAGCGGTGGGGGGACAATAATATCCCCATTACACCGATCACTTTGTTTTTAACTACCATATAGATGCCAGCACCATTAAATTTAAGCTGACATCCTTAATGGCTTCTTAACTCACTATTTTCTTTGGGCCCCCACTTAGTTTAGAAGTGCATCCCTGTCGTCAGGTGTATGCCCGCCCTCTATCAAACCAAGGTTTTAGAGGGCGAGGACTGGTCAATGATGAAGCATGACACCAGGTGGTGTGTGAGACCAGTCCTTCATTTTATGTGAGATGTCTTCACTCACAGACTAAAACTGCACTAGTACTTGTGACACCCTACTGGGAGCGGCTTCATTGTGGTACACAGTTTATTTTGGAGGCTGCCGACTCCCAGTACCCCGTGCCTCTCGTTCCCTTACCCCAGATTTGGTCTGGGTGTTGTGGTTATACACTAATATTGTAGACAGAATATCAAGGGGAAAAATATAAAAGGTAAATATGTATACATTTTCTATACCTAATTTCACATATATGTATACGTTGATGATCGATATATATTCAAGGGACATAGTGTGTAGTTAAGAATAGTAAATATGTACTTCCCTATATGCACTTAACTTTCAATATTCAGTCCCTCGATACTTTGTCCATTATATTAGTGTGCCACAATATTCATGTACTCGATATTCAACAGTGCCATCACTGTCACATTTTTTTATAAGGTTTTTTTTTTTCCCAATAAAGTCACAGTGGGTATACAGTTTCAAGCATGCGGTCAGATGGGGTCAGAGAACAAAGTGCAGATACGTAAACAGTACATTATCATTTGTTACATTACCAGTTGCCTTATGTCTAAGAGCTTGACAATGAAACATCAAGAACATCAGCTCACATCCTCCTTAATCATGCGGTCACTCGCATCTGAAGCATGCTGATCACTCACATTTGCCTCAGGGTTCAAAAACACTCTGCATAACTCCCTCCATGTCCCAAGATCCTCTTCTAATTTTTCATCCCTCCTAATGGTCTTCATGTGGGCCTCCTCCGCAAGCGTTCACTCACGCACATCCCTCAACCAGTCATCGACTGTGGGAGTTCACTTTCCCATCCATGTCACTGTCACCTTACATGGCTTCATCACAGTCTTTCCACAGAACTGGAAACCCAAGTGAAGGCGTTGGAGCCGAATACCAACTGGCCCCCTTTCAACATCCCTGTGTCTTTCATCATGATGGTACAAGACTTGAGGGAACAGGAGGCAGAACAGACAACAAGCAACCAGAAGCTGTAACCTGATGAAACAAGAGCAGAACATGAAGGATATTCAGCAACCAATGACAGAGGGAGCTAAAGGTAAATCTATGTCTGCCTGTTCTTCCATTGGATAAGGGGAACCACCTACTAGTTGAAATATCTCGACAATAGAGTGGCCTTATGCAATGACTCCATCAAACTGGGTTGTGAGAAGACACGTTTAATCAGTAATGAACAGAACACAAAAAATACATAAAAAGAGGGCTTGGAGTAAATTAGGGGCTGAATTGTGGAATGTATTCTCTATAAGAGAAGGCTGTGAAGTTGGGTTTTGATTTTTGTCAAGCTGTTCTTTAAACCATTCTCACAGAGTTGGCAAAGATTACAAAAATAGCAGATGAAAAGTACTGCACGCAGTGGATTCTGATCTCCTGAAGTGGCAATGTTTGTTAAATTAATACAATTTTGGTGGTGGAATTTTAATTTCACACACTCCTTCTTTCACATGAAATAATAATATACCAAAAATGTTTGTGAACCACCTTACACAGATGGGCAGGATAGTTGGAGGCTTTTACCCAATATCCTCTTCCAAACTTGGCAGTATGGTAATCTTACCAAATATAGCTAAATAGATGTAAAGTTCATATTCCTGTTTAAGCTCTCATTAAGCCCCTGTCTCAGAAGAGCTACCTATAGTTTATTTGGAAAACGGAATGAAAAATATATTTTTTGTATTAGAAATAGATAATCTTAAAATTGATTTTTGGACCTTGAAGAAGCACCAAAATATGAGCAAGGAAGTCAATGACACCTTTAAATTACATTCGGGGCATTCAAAAAGGTAAATTACACTTCTGAGTGATTTACACGTGTACCTTTAGTCTTACACTTTTGAGTAATGTTACTACTTTTAGCTATTCACAAAATCCGAGTATAAAGTTACTCAAAAGTGTAGACTTACATGTCTCCACGTCCTGAAAAAGGGGGTGGATCCAAATTTACTAGTGTAAGTTACTATTAAACCAATCAAACAATCAGTGATTTTATAAAGCACGACTACTCACCCATGAGGGTCTCAAGTGGTGGGTGGGGGGAGTAGGTCTGCGGTTCAGTCGAAGAGCCAGGTCTTGAGGGCCTTCCTGAATTGTGATTGCCTGAGGTGCAGAGGCAGGGAGTTCCAGGTCTTCACAGCGAGGTAGGGAAAGGATCTTCCTCCAGCCGTGGTCTTGCGGATCCGTGGGATGGTGGCCAGGGCCAGTTAGGCAGAGCGGAGATGTCTGGTGGGAGTGTAGAAGGAGAGGCGATGGTTGAGGTATGCAGATCCGGCGTTGTGGAGGACTTTGTAGGCGTGCATGAGTAGCTTGAAGGTGATTCTTTTGTTTACAGGTAGCCAGTGAAGGTCTCTCTGGTGGCCGGTGATGTGGTTGCGGCGTGGGATGTTCAGGAGGAGTCTGGCGGAGGTGTTATAGACGGTCTGCAGTTTTCTTTTTAGTTGCCGGGTGGTTCCGGCATACAGTGCATTGCAGTAGTCGAGTCTGCTGCTGACGAGTGCATGAGTGACCGTTTCCCTGGACTCGGTGGGGATCCACTTGAAGATCCTATGAAGGAGGCGGAGTGGGTGGAAGCAGGAGGATGAAACGGCATTGATTAGGCGGAAAAAAGAACAGTAGTAAGCCCAGCACCACAAATGGCCAACCACTGGTATTGCAACAACCTCATATAAAAAATAATGGTGGCAGGGATGTAAATGTAAATCCCATAGGAAATAATGCAAATTTATATTTCAAATATTTATAAATATAAATACATTGAATTTAATGTAAAAAAAATTATTTAGATAGTTTTCATTTAATTATAAATGTTTTAAATAACTTTTTTGCATTTAAAAATTAATGTGACTATAAAGCTTATTAAAATATAATTAAATTATAATTATTTAAATCACATTAAATAATTATTAATGCATAATAAAATACATTTTATTTTTACTTTAGGTGGATTTGTTTTTAAATTTAAACATGTGAAAAATAATTTTAAAATAACAATATATTTTCTATAATTTAGTTTTTCATTCAAAAAGTAGTTAATAGTGCTGTAGCACCTTTTCTTTAGTGCTACAATAAAAAAAAACGGTAATTTACATCAACATTTTATACAAAACATTTTTTACAAACTTTTTCCAGGTTTAATAAACTTTTTACTTTCCCCTATACTTTCACATGCAAATTCTCCACTGTGTTAGTGGTATAGAGCACTTTTCTCTATACTTTACTATACAGATATCTCTGCCCTGACTGTGGAGGTCTCCCTATGGTAAAGTATAGAGATCGTGTTCCTATATTTCACCATATGAAGATCTGCAGTTTTTTTTTGTAAGACTCTACCGCCATTATTTTCTATGGAGGGTGTTGCAGTACCAGTAGTTGGAAATATGTGGTGCTAGACTTACTTCAGCTGTGCGCTGGAATAATTTACCACAGTTTTGGGCCCCTTTTTGGCTGTAGTAACCTTAGAGAGGCAGTTTGTGGATAGCAATGATATTACTCTTTTGTGGGGGGAAATACTTCCCTCCCATAGCCCATCCCAGACCATCCCTTAAGTCCTCATTACTCCTCCCTAAACCCATCCCCTTAAGTAGTAAGTATTCCCTATTTTCCAGCCACTCCCCCTGCCCCTCCCCCACTTACTACTTACGTATGCTCACGTGTGGGAAGACTCCACATTCGGGACAGAGATCTCTGCATAGAAAAAGATAGGAGAGGCGGAGGCCTAACTCTGCACGTAGGTTTGTGAATAGCATTTGTGTTTAGTACTATTGTAGTACTACAAAACATAGTACATAATGAAGTTTGTAAATAGGCCCTGTTGTCTTTAAAATAAACATTCCAGCTTAGGTGCCCTTGGAGTTCCCTTATTTCAATTTCAATTCCCTCTGAACCCATCTCTCCATTGACTATCCTTAGAAGTGAACACTTGCAAATTTGACTGGCTTCCTTGCCTTATTTGCCTTCTCTCATGTGTATAAGAAAGATAAAGTTAGGGGTATTCTACTTGGCACCTCACCTTCTCTTCTTTTGTTGTGAAAAGACATTTAGAAGTACCAAACCAATTGAATAAGAATAAAACAAAACATAAATGAAGTCCAATGCTAATTTATAAAAATAGATCTTATTTTAAAGAATAATTAGACACCAAAATGTACAAAATCCACCAGAGGGATCCGGAGATATGAATTTTTATGCAAATTGCAAATCACTGATTTTCACCCAAAATGTAAACAAGCATTGACAACTAATGCAGTTAGCGGTTGCCTTGAAAATATTTTGTAAATTTGTGTTCATCTACTCCAGCCTGCTTTGGGTGATCAACTTCAGCAGGGAGCAAGTCGGGGGGAAGCTAGGCTTACAAGTACAGTGACCTTGCATTCAAAAGCAGTCTTCAGTCCTGTTAAGGCTTTATAGGTAAACTGCCATAGATATAAATGAAGTGGTCCTGATGCAAGGGATACAGGATGCTGAATATGCTGAGGATGCTTATCTGGTCTATGGGGGTCTTCCTGGGTGCCACCTCTCAGTCCACGAACACGGTGGGTCACCTTTGGATACAGATATCGATGTCTCTTGAAGTCCAGTTGAAGTCCTGCAAAAAACTAGTTGTCACTTGTGTTTTGTTTTCTGGTCACAGCTAAAACTGGTGGTTCTCTTTAACTGTGGTTAGTGTCAACCTTGGGTGACCAATCTGCACTTTGCTGACTCTACCGGGTTCAGCAGACTTGGGAGCAACATTTGAGTATCAGGGACCCCCATCCCAGGTTGCGCTTTGGCAGTCAGCAGTGAGCAAGCACTTGTGGCTACCAACTTTGTCCAGACATCTTCTTCAGCTTGTGTGGCCCTGGAGCTGTAACAGGATGTCAGTCAACAGACTCTTGTAGTTGACCTCTTCTGTCTAGGGCTTGGGGAAGGTATTTTCCTCAAGCAGGGCACCATGGGCACAGTCCTCTCTTTCCCAGTGTAGACGTAGCAGGTGAAGTCCAGTCTTTGGTGCAGCCTCTCTTTGCCAGGTCCAGGGAACAGCAGGACAGTCCTTCTTCAATTCTCTCTCCAGTACAGATGGGATCTGAGGTCTGGGTGCCAGAGGTACCACTTTTATGCCCACAACTTACTCTTGAGGGATGCAGTGACTACTAGCCAATGGGCTACCAGGTCTCCTCCCACCTAATGACTTCCTGCAAAGAGTGGCATCTAGCTATCCCAGAGTGCAGCATTCTGCCCACTCGCAAGATGGGAGAACCCAGCTCTTGGTGTATGCAGGTTAGTAGCCTACTTTAGAGGTGTGGCCCCCTGAGGGCTACATGCCCACAGAAAAAAATGGGTTGTCAACCATTTTCCCCCTCTGTCCCCAATGCCAACCTGTCTACCAGAGCAAAAGAGCAGCCCCTCTCGTGTGTGTCCATTATTTGCCCTTCAAAGATGGCTTCCCCTTTAAAGGTCGCCTTTTGGGTTCACATGCTGTGTGGCTTCCTGCCAGAGAGAGGTAATGCCTCCTCCATTGGCAGGTCTCTATCTTGTCCTTTCCTGGGAGTCGTTCACACCTCTTTGCAGGAGGGCAGAAGTCTGTCTTGTGGCCAGTATCTGCAAATACCCACTGAAAAACTTCGGGCAACAGAGTGGCAACTTTCTAAAATTAAATTTGACTTCGGCATCAAGTCGGGTTTAATACAACAATTCTTTTGATACTTAAAAGTACTAACTTTAGCAGTCCCATAGAACTAAAAATAACCTAAGAACTGACAAAAGGAGTAAAGATGGGAAATATGATGTATTTCAAGTGACATAGGAAAGATATCTTAATAGGTTCCACTGCATTCATTGCTCCAAAGGATGTCTGAAAACCACTCTAAAGTGTTGAGTTAACCTAATTACCAGTGATTGCATGACAATAATGAATAATTCAGTATATACTTGATTGGTTGTTGCTGGCAAAGGATGTTTCTAGTTTCATAAGGTGTAATTTTTCATATTTACTAGTTTTTCATTTAGCTGCATCACTTTTTATAATTTGTGAAACCTTCAGTGAAGCAGAGGGAGATGTTGATTGATTGGCACTTAGTGGGAAGCCAGGGGTTGCTAGAAGGATGCCAAGGGCTGTAAGCAGGAGCAGAGGGCTAGCAGCTGCTACCTCAGAAGATCCCCATAGACATTCTTGAAATACATTCTTGAAATACAGAACTGCACATGGAATCTTGATGCAGACAGGTCTAAAACAGTGCATAAGATGGGAAAGAGCAGGTACTTGAATATAACATTTTCTGCAAAGTGAATTATCTCTTTTGGGCCTATTCATGAAACAGATACCAGCACAAACTGTTGTGTTTAAAGCAAAAAGATCACCCTAATGCCAAGGAGTATATCATAGAATTTGTATTTAATGGCTACAGGATCCATGTTTTGCAGATTCAGTCCGAAAATGCTTGATTGACTTATTGTCCCACAGATTGCTCTGTTTAAGTTTTTTTGTATTCATGCATTCAATTATAGTCCAAGTGTGCCATACATTGTATGTGAATATCATTTGTAATTCATCATATCCTTCTAGTGTAACCCAGACGGGTAAAATTATCATTTGCCGTTTACACTTGCCGACATGTGTTTCGCTTCCCGCTTCCTCAGGGCAATGATAAGTTGTAAAACTGACCCATATTATCTTGTACAAGAATCTTACATAATTATACACGTATTTTATCCAACAGAAAAGCTCAAGTGTGGGTCAGCACTGACGTTCTCCTACATTTTGCCTCTATTTTGGTATTTTGAACTCTGGTACGGGGCTGGACTGGCGTGTTCTTCTTTCCTCATGTATCGCCATTTTTCTGCAATGTGTTTCTCTTTGTGAACTTGCACATCTTTTAAATGCCCACATCCTGCATTTTACTAAGGGGCATATTTATTAAAGAGTTATGTCACCCTAGCACCACTCAGTGGTACGCAAGTGACACAACTCTTGAGTTTGACTATCATGCCATGCAAGGCCACCTTGCTTGGGATTGCATAAATCTAGATACATCTAAAGTCCCCACACATCCACACATGGATTTTGGCGCATTCCCAGATTTACCATCAGTGGTAGACCTGGGAATTCGTCATAATGATACACCCTCCCAGGTGAGCCGTAACGAGGAGAAATATATTTATTTCTCCTCCTTATTTCATACATAGAAAGAAGAAAATGCCTCAGGGGATTGGTGCCTGCGTTGGTGCTAAGCATCACATTGGACGCCAGCACTGGGAAATTACAGGAATGTGCCATATATTGTTAAGTACGGTGCATTCCTGCCCTTTTCCTATCACACAGAGCATCAAGGTGACTTGTACGTTGAGTGATTATTTGTTAAATATCCCCAAAGTGTTCCCAAAGTGTTTATCTTGTTCTGTGGTTTAAAACTTTTAAAACTAAAAACACCCCTCTCTTGGGAAAAGTCTTGTTCAGTACTAATCTTGTGGATCCGTAAAAAAAAAAATATATATTACGTTTTTTCAAACAAGTACCTAGATACAGCGTATATGCAGGTCACAGTTCAATACTCAGTGGCGCATTACATTGACATGAATACATATATTCGGGTTTTAAAGTCCGGTCGTATATGCAGGACTTTCTAGTTTGGGCACTTATTTGATGTGGATCTCCTGAGTAGTTTTCTTAAGTGTGTACATAGATACTACTCATCAATTAACTGGAGACGTCCGTGGTGTTATGGGTGCGTCCTTCTCAGCTAAATAGGCAACCCCTATATTTGCCTGTAGGTTGTTCAAGATTGAACCTTTCAAAGGATCACCCCACCATAGTTACCTTCTCTGAATTCCATAGATCAACATGGCTAATGCACAACCAAATAACATACTAGTAACTACTAGACATGCAGTAACATAAATGTTACTACATCATGTGCTCCAAGCTACAGGTTACATGTTACCTTCATTATAGGAGCTTACGAAGCGTATACAACAGAGGCATTCTATTCATGGGTAACATTTCCAGCAATAAATTCACTGTCCAGACAGTTTCATGAATACACTGTAAAACCAGTTCTCAGCAATTGTGGATCTAGAAATACCGCTCACATATCAGGAACATGCAAATTGGTTCCAAGGCGCCCTCCCACATACTGCAGCAGACTGGGTCCCCTCAGCAACAAAGGGGTGACCTGGCCCACACACTGTATCCAGACTCAGCAAACCTAAACACAATAGAACTGCACATACCATCCACAGATCTATTCAGGTTATACAGAAGTATGACACAGCATGTCATATGAAGCATGGCACTAAACCCAGAGAGGAATGCTCAAGCTGCACAACTGCATTTAGCACTGCAGGCAATTAGTCCAGTAACTATTAATTCAATAATGGGAAAGATTCCCACCGGATGAGAGGAAATTCCAATCTGGATTGCACAAAAAACAAATCAGCTGAAGCAATATTTACCTATACAGGACATCAAGAAAAACATAGAATTCCCACAATATGTCTACCTTTAAGAATGTTCCTTCGGTAGAAAATTGTACTACTTCGGGCACAGTGTTCTCTGTGGTGTATACCACAACACATGGTACACCATCTATTGCTGCTTTGCCTGATGTGCTAAAGCAGATTCAAAATGAATACTCTTCATTGCCTGTGGCCTTCATTTTATCATTCAGGCTTAGTGTCTTAGTCAGCCAGTGCTCACATAATCTCCTTTATTGTCCGCATGGTCTGATACCGTTGCAGTCTTGGTATGGGTATTCAGGCTTTTATTTTTAACGCTTTTTTTGCAAAATGAACTGGCTTCAGCGGGGTTGATGAAAATGTGCACTTTGCCATCCATGTCGATCTTTAACTGTGCGGGGTGGAGCATGCAATGTTGGGCACCCCATCGCAAAACGGTTTTTTCACATCTGTAAATTTTCTGTGGGCCTCCTGTACCGATTGGATAAAATCTGGAAAGATGGACATTGTGGTACCATGGTAATTAGGTGGGCCTTTCTCCTTTGCCAGATGAAGAGCAGTAATCAAGCAGTCGGGCTACCACAGGCCGGGGTGGTGCTCCCGGGGTGGTCATTGTCCAGGAGACCTGTGGGCCCCTTCCACCATGAAGAAAAAAGAGAACTCTGTAGCACCAAACAGCTCAACAAACATGTTTGGGTGGCCTTTGGTGGTGGCTTTGGCTATGCCAGAGATCCGTTTATTATTACGACATCGGGTTTCCAAGTCTTCATTTTTGGCAATGACTTGGGAGAGCAGCTTCTCCATCTTGTTCAACCGAGAGGTGTTGGCGGTGGTATCATCCTCCAAATCAGAAATGCACTGCTCTGCCCCATCAATCCTCGCATTCTGTCTGTCCAGCCTCTTGATAAGTCTGTAAATTCAGTTTGGCAGTCTATCTAGCTGCTGATGGAAAGCAAGCCACTGTGAAGCTCCAGCAATAAAACTTCATCCCTCAGAGTCCCCTCGTCGGTGTCAGAGTCGGTGGGTTTGTGTGTTGCCTTTGTGTGGTGAAAGTGCAACTTTAACCTGTTTCAGGCATCCTTCCTCATATTTGTAAGTAGGGCACCGACACACGAAAAACTAAAGGGGATCAGTAGCTCTTCTGTGTGCAGTAAACTCCTGCTGGACACGGGTGGGGGGGGGCACAGGTGTGTAAATTGCAGTACCCAGGCTGGGCAACCCCTACAGTAATGTTGAAGGCAGGTAGAGAATGTCACGTGACCCGCCACAGTAGGCCACAATGTGAGTGGGGGCAGGGTGCACTGCTAACAATCACGAGCACCAAGTGAGACACCAATGGGGTAGTAGCGCTCATGGCACTCTGGTTGCATCGTTGTGTAGGAGCTGATGGTCTTGGGAAGGCATGCATCTCGTGCACCGCTCAGCAGGCAGCCCATGACCGATTCTGGCCACGCGCTTCAAGGTCTGTTGTTTTTATGGGCCCTCTGCAGTAAAGCCATCTTGGCAGCACACTTCACCCCAAATGATCCTCAGTCCCTGCAATGGTAGGACAACCCCCGCAACAGCCTCATGCTTACCAGTAGTCCCTGTCGCCGCAGGGCCTCCAAGGCCTGCAGTGGCTCTGATGAACAGCCGCACTCCGGGGGCACCAAACTGCATCACCTTGCTGAAGGCGGATGGATGCAGACTGCTCAGGGTCCAAGCTTCCCATGGCCCCTCATCCACAGACAGCGATAGTGTACGATTGTCAAGGATTGGCTGTCTGGCCCCAGAGCTTCACACTAGGTGGCTATCTTAGACAGCAGCATGGCCATGCCCCCTGTGGATCCATTTTTAAGATCCTGCAGGAGCTTTTTTTTAACTTTGCTTAGTGCCCAACCCCCACTTCAAATGTAGTTGATCAGTGCTCTAGTTCACACCTTCAATTAAAAATAGTATAGCTATCCTAAAGAATAGAGATCACTTAAACAGGTAAGCAAAATACTACCTACAGCATCACTCTCATGTGTGTTATTAAACACGCATTCCCACCCTGCCCAAAAATAATACGTTTTTAGCGTACTCAATACAAAAGACTTCATCAACTTGTTCCTAACCAAAACTTGGTTAAATTATCAGGACCTTATATTGTTGCTAGCATGTGTGCTAAATTAGCATAATTTGCATTTATGTAACTATAAGAAATTTAGGGAAAATTAAGACAACTTACGCATAATTATGCAAAATACAAAACCAGCAATTGGCACTATAGTTTATGTGCAAAATGTGTCCTCATGTCTATTTTGGATGCGAGGACTCATTTCATGCTACAAAAATCACAAGAAACACAAGCGCCACAAACAGCAGCCACTTGCCTTCTAGTCGTTCATGTTTTTCTCATACATCCACACTAAACTTTTGGTGCGAATGGCATGTAATTACACAACTTCACATAACAAGCATAATAAGGAATTTCCCAAATTACTCAAGATTACATCAGCGTAACAGAAATTGAACTCCAGCCAAATTCTTACAGATGTTCCGGATGACTAAAAATGATGCTATCAAAAATAGACTGCAGTCTACTTGGGGCAGGGAATTTATCAGAATTAAGAATAATATGAACCGCGCCTTAGAGCAGAGTGGAACTGCTGATAATTCTGCAGGAAATGTCAAATTATTAACATGCTCAAGCATCAAAACTGATTTTGCTAAGGGACTACAATGTACATAAAGACAATGCCACATATGCTGTGGTAAGGAACTTCTTAACCACACTTAATTATTTCAGTCTCAATGACCTTGTGAGATCACCTACTGACTGTAAAGGGGACAGGCTGCATTTAGTTTTCATTTCCAATGGACTGGGAATCTGTTCTAACCCCCACTCTATATCTTGGTTCGATCACTTTCTAGACCCGCTCAATATGATGTTGTTCAAACATGCAGATACTGTTCAAAGACAACATTTTAGCTCTCTTTGGGGATGGTCTAAATTACATTTGGAAGACCTCTGCCATAAGTTTGAACATCAATTCAGAGAGGAGGTGTCTACTGATGATGGGACAAAGGTACTTCATCACACATGAAAAACTTAATGCCTGGTTCATCTCTATGCTAATCATGGGCATTTAGCTCTAAACAGGCAAGAAGGTGAAGAAAGAAATGATGAACAAGAAGTATATATATATATATCAAACTGCACTACAGTGCGACGCACCGCAGTTGCCCTTCCCCTTCCTCTTGTAACGGCGGTCCGCGGTGAGGAGACGAGCCTCATCACACCAACACACGCTGTTGCCTCATAGCACCAACAGCAACCACGGACACCATAGGCTTTCAAAGCAGTGTTTATTCAGCAAAAAATGGAACCACTCGACGCGTTTCGGGATACACTCCCTTGATCACGAGTACTGTGGCAACGCCTCATTACCTTTTAAATAACCATGTGACTATGTTTATCATAGAACGTGAAAACAGACTTCAGTGAAAAAAAGAGTTAATTCACTCTTCAATAACAAAAATGTATCAGCATGTTACATTGGTAATAATTATTAACAATTGTCGAAAAGCATTAATATATAAAAAAAAACAGTTGACCCAAATATTATTAAAACAGCTCCAGAATTTTTACACCATTATTGGAATCATAAAGGCAATCCAACGTTGGTCTTAACGTGAACATAAATTTTTTTACGGACACTGGATTCGCTCTATAATTATAAACCATTTCGCCTGTGCCATTTGGTCAAAGTCGCAATTAATAATATTTATCCTAATCAGAATATATGTGCATTTTAGCTGATTGCTGCCTTTGAAGTTTATCACACTGATACTACCATAAATATTACCGCATATTCTCACTGAATTTTCGCCCCTGTGGGCTTTTTTGACGTGTAGCTCATAAATATTTCTCATTCATCATTGCCCAAGTGGGCTTAGACTAAATGCGATAAACATGGTAAATTCCATTAAGCTTATATACATAAAACACTTTTGTTGCATTGTCAAAGCATCAACTTCAGAAAAAACATAACTAAGCTATCCGACATCATGTACCAAGTTGTCATACCCCTGTGGGTGAACCAACTAAAATTAGATACTTTCGCTCTTTGGCATTCTTCATTGTAACAGCAGTAACATTTTCTAAAATAAAACAAAACAAAATCAAATTAGTATCATACCAACATAACCCCTCACCTAACTTCCACAGTGCAATTAAAAGACTTAGGGGCCGATTCCGATTCGGGCCGGAAATCTCTCCGACCGAGCCGGACCCGGAGAGATTCCCGACTGAATCGGACCCTAGCAGCCCGACCGAACGAGTACGATGCGCACATATGCCATCGGACTCGATTCGGTCGGACTCCCATTGAAGTCAATGGGAGCCAGTCGTACGACGCGTACACGGGCTCCCATTGACTCAATGGGCACGACGCGAACAAGGGCGCCCCCTGCAGCGTGTTCGCGTCGATGCGGGTCGCGCCGTACATGCACGTGTAGGGGGACCCATGGGTCCCCCTGTGTGCGACTCGCGTGCCTACGCTTCCAGGGGGTCCGACACGGACCCCAAAGTGCGACTCCGACAGCTCCTTGGAGCCGGACTGCGCGAGTCGGTCGGAGCGGTCGAGGTGCGCATCGTACTTACCCGGCCGGGGAACGTCTCCATTGCGCGGTGCGAGTCGTGTCCGTGCGAGTCGGTCGGAGCGGTCGGGTCCTGCGAACAAGTCGGTCGGAGATTTCGCGAGCGCACGCATCGTACTCGCTCGCCCGGACGCACGTACGATTCGGTCGGAAAATAGGGCTCCGAATCGGATCCGGTAAATCCGAATCCGATTCGGAGCCCTACCGGCCGAGATCGGAATCGGCCCCAAAGTGTTCTTTGGCAGTGGCAGAATTCAATTATCAATAAAACATTTCCTCATTTTCTTTTTTAATTTTTTACAAAACATCTTACTTTGTATTGCCTCATAATAAAAGAATCAAAACTCATTGCACTTAACTGATCGTACCAAGCCTACATCTAGCCCAAATGTACTGCAAGCTCTTCGTCACAATTGTGACCTATCGGCGCCAACAATCTATACTGAATAATTAGCTTGGACTCAAGACGTCGAAGATTTTGCACTCTATTTCCTCCTCTCTCATTGATTTTCACTGTATCTAGTACACAAAAACTCAAAAGGTTACTATTCTGGCCATGATGACTTTGGAAATGTCGCGCTACTGGATACTGTTTGTCTCCATTTTTTATTGCGCGTAAGTGTTCCAACACCCTTTTCTTCGCCTTGTGTATAGTGCTCCCTATATATGCCTTTTGACAGGGGCAGAACAGGGCGTACACTGCAAAATCAGTGTTACAGGTCGTGTGTTTCGAGATTTGGAATGGCTTGCAGTCAGGGGATAGTATGCACTCTTTTATGTTTTTGCTGTTTTTGCATGCTTTACAGCTTCTACATGTGTAAAATCCTTGTATTCCTAAATTTCTAGTTGTTGAAGGCTCTACAGCTCTACATAAAGTATCCTTAAGGGATTTGGCTTTCCTAAAAGTGATCTGAGGGAAGGTTTCAACACTCTCTGCTATATCATTGTCGGTTTGTAGAACTGGCCAATATTTATTCAAACTTTGCCGTACTTCACGGGCCTGTCTTAAAAGTGGTAATAAATCTGATCTTTTCCACTGCCATTCCTTTTAGATTCTCTTTTTCTTTTTCAACTAACAATGAGGCTCTTATTCTTTTCCCAACTTCAGTTTTAGCTTTATTAATCACTGATCGTGGATACCCTCTCTCAAGGAATCTCTTTGTCATTATTTTTTCTTCCTTAGCATAACTCTGTGATGTGCTGCAATTGCGTTTAGTACGTAACAGCTCACCCAAAGGTATACTACTGATCAAGGAACTGGGATGACAGCTACGTGCGTGTAAGAGGCTGTTGCCTGCAGTGGTTTTTCTGAATAAAGCACTTTCAAGACAGTTTCCCTGCACCGTCAGTCTAAGATCTAAAAATTCTAAAGTTTCTCTTGACCAATGACTTACAAACTGTAAATTATAACTGTTCACATTCAAGGTACTCACAAACTCATTCGCTTCACTCTCCGTGCCTTCCCACACACAAAAGATATCATCTATGTAGCGTACCCACATAGCCACCTTGTCTTGAAAGATGTGTAATTCTCCTAATACCTTTTCTTCCCAGTACCCTAAATAGAGACCTGCAAAGCAAGGAGCAAAGCAGGTCCCCATCGATGTTCCGAGGGTCTGTTTGAAGATTTTGTTGTCAAAGACAAAGTAATTTTGTTTAAGACAGATGGACATCATCTCCATCAACATCTCTATGTGGAAAAGATACGAGATGGATCTTTCATTCAAGAAGTATCTACATGCTTTCAACCCTAAATCGTGGGGAATGCATGTATATAAGCTCGTAACATCAAGTGTCAGTAGTGAATAATCTCTTTTCCATTGCAAGCTCTCAAGACACCTCAAAAAATCTCCCGTGTCCTTAATGTAGGATGGGAGTCTTTTTACAAATGTTTGCAAAAAGAAATCAACATATCTGGAAGTATTTTCCAAACAGCTCCCCCTGGAAGACACAATAGGTCTTCCAGGGGGATTCTGTTGGTTTTTGTGAATTTTAGGCAGCAAGTATAAAGCTGGAAGCGTGGGGAATTTACACAGTAAGAAATCATACTCTTCTTGTTCTAATAACCCTTTATCCTTCCATTCTGCCAACTGTGTTTGAAAAATCTTAATGGAATGTTCATATTCCATTCTATTGCTCCTACTATAATTATTCTTATCTGACAGTTGTCTCAACCCTTCTTTAATGTACTTTTGTTTAGATTGTACCACAACATTGCCATCCTTATCTGATTTTTTAATGACTATTGTATTGTCATTTTTCAAATTCTCGATGGCCTCACTCTGCGCTTTCGTAACATTATTCCACCCCCATCTTTTTTTACATTTAGAAAGCTTCAGTAATTCTCGAGTTACCCCTTTCTCGAAAACATCAATTGCATCGTTTTTAATTTGGGCAAGAAAAATAGACTTGGGTTTAAAATTACTTCGGGCACTTAAATTAAGAGGGACATTTTCATTCATCAAATTAATGAAGGGATCACTTTCTACATCACCTTCATCTGCTAGCACATTCATAGTATGGAGCAACTCAACATCAGTTATTCTCACATTGCTAGGCTGTTCTCTAGGTATCCCAACATTGCTTGCAGCCTTTGTTGCATACCATTTCTTAATGCGTAGTTTCAGTGTAAAATAAAACAAATCAATGCAGCTCTGTGTATAATTAAAATTATTAGTTGGACAAAAAGTGAGACCCAAAGATATAAGTTCTACTTTTATGTCGCTGAGTGTTCGTTCTGACAGGTTGATAACGTTTTTCGTATCCATTATTTTGTCTTGGTTTGGCCCCTCGTACGACTTCCCACTGGGCTTCCAAGCTCTCCTAGCGTTGATATATTTCCTTTTCTTCCGTCTCTGTTTCCTCTTCCGCGATTGTGAAATCCGCCCTGTTTGTTGCCCGGCTGTCTTCCTTTGGCAACTAGACTGAACTCCGTTAAAATACTGTTTTTTACTCCTGCAGGGTCTACAATATTCGAAAGATCACTACCACTGGTGACACTTCCATCTGTTAGATTATCTATACTTGACTGATCATCACGGTTACTAACAGTTGCTGGAGGATTAACAGTTTTAGAAGCTGTTCCAGGTAGCCCACTTCGCAGTTGGTCATACTTTTTTGCAAAAGTCAAAATCTGACCATTCTGGTAATCAACCAAGTCCCTTTGGAATTTTCGTAGTTTTTTTACTTTAATTTCTTCTTCTATTTTGTCCAAACTTCTTTCCATCTTATCCATTTCCTTTTGGAATTCTTCTTGTCCGCATATTGTTTTTAATTGTCGAGTAATGTCATCAATGGTTACAGTTAGTTTTTCACAGTCCTTCTGAGCGTATTTAACCAACATTCTCAGCATATTTATTGAGCACTGGCGATTGTTACTGGCCCAGTCATTGACCAATTCTGGGTCCGGGTCGTTAAATGTTGGCGTTATAAAAATGCGCAGTCCTCTCGGTATTCTACCGACTTCGATGTATTTTTGGAGGGTTGTTGCCTCCCACCACTTATTTTGCTCCGTTTTGAGTGCTCTCCATAATTGATCCCACATTTATCTTTTATTAGACGTAGTGATTTCACTGCTCAAGGCATCATTCGTTTCAGTGATGTCATTCATTGTGCAATTGTCAAACATTCTGCCAGCCGCTTCTGAACGCTTGTCATTCCTGGTTGATGCCATACTTAATGCTGTTGGAATCACACGCGAAATACCGCATCACTGCTTTTAGCGGCGGGACTGTACTTACTTACAAAGACAGTCACGCCAACCGTCTGCTGAGTGTAATTACTTCCGCATATAGTACCAATTTCTTACTTCCGGGAAGCAAGGGATGAATTCGTCTGATCCCGGCTCTCCTTGTAAGTTTCTGTACCCTGATAGTGCACTCAGCGGGTAGGGGTTTTTTCAATAACAAACTGCAGCACAGTGCTCCTGCTTGTCCCAAACTTGCGAGATGCACTCGAGCTCGATCACGGGCCTCAAGCTGCAGCCCTGCTCAGATGTGGAAACGCTGGCTTGCCGACTCCTTTCGCAGCCATTACACCCCTGCCTGACGCGTTTCGAATTTCTTCATCAGAGGCTGGTGGTGGAAGAGAAATGACGCACAGTCCGGTGCTGACAGCTTCTGAAATACATGATCGCGCGCCCCCATTGGGCTGCTCTGGATGAGCCTGCGCGTTGCTTTCTGGAGGCTGTAGTTATGGAGGGATATAGATATCCCCTTGTACTGTGTGCATAAATGTACTGCTGGTGATTTAAAAGCCCGCCGATGGGCTTCAGCAAGCGAGCGTTGCCTAATTACAGCGGTCGTGCTCCACTCTCGTGGCCCCCATTTCAGCGGGTGGTGCATCTCGGCGGCCAGGGCGCCGCCTGTATATATAGCTCCTGCTTGTCCCAAACTTGTGAGATGCACTCGAGCTCGATCACGGGCCTCAAGCTGCAGCCCTGCTCAGATGTGGAAACGCTGGCTTGCCGACTCCTTTCGCAGCCATTACACCCCTGCCTGACGCGTTTCGAATTTCTTCATCAGAGGCTGGTGGTGGAAGAGAAATGACGCACAGTCCGGTGCTGACAGCTTCTGAAATACATGATTGCGCGCCTCCATAGGGCTGCTCTGGATGAGCCTGCGCGTTGCTTTCTGGAGGCTGTAGTTATGGAGGGATATAGATATCCCCTTGTACTGTGTGCATAAATGTACTGCTGGTGATTTAAAAGCCCGCCGATGGGCTTCAGCAAGCGAGCGTTGCCTAATTACAGCGGTCGTGCTCCACTCTCGTGGCCCCCATTTCAGCGGGTGGTGCATCTCGGCGGTCAGGGTGCCGCCTGTATATATAGCTCCTGCTTGTCCCAAACTTGCGAGATGCACTCGAGCTCAATCACGGGCCTCAAGCTGCAGCCCTGCTCAGATGTGGAAACGCTGGCTTGCCGACTCCTTTCGCAGCCATTACATCCCTGCCTGACGCGTTTCGAATTTCTTCATCAGAGGCTGGTGGTGGAAGAGAAATGACGCACAGTCCGGTGCTGACAGCTTCTGAAATACATGATCGCGCGCCCACATTGGGCTGCTCTGGATGAGCCTGCGCGTTGCTTTCTGGAGGCTGTAGTTATGGAGGGATATAGATATCCCCTTGTACTGTGTGCATAAATGTACTGCTGGTGATTTAAAAGCCCGCCGATGGGCTTCAGCAAGCGAGCGTTGCCTAATTACAGCAGTCGTGCTCCACTCTCGTGGCCCCCATTTCAGCGGGTGGTGCATCTCGGCGGCCAGGGCGCCGCCTGTATATATAGCTCCTGCTTGTCCCAAACTTGCGAGATGCACTCGAGCTCGATCACGGGCCTCAAGCTGCAGCCCTGCTCAGATGTGGAAACGCTGGCTTGCCGACTCCTTTCGCAGCCATTACACCCCTGCCTGACGCATTTCGAATTTCTTCATCAGAGGCTGGTGGTGGAAGAGAAATGACGCACAGTCCGGTGCTGACAGCTTCTGAAATACATGATCGCGCGCCCCCATTGGGCTGCTCTGGATGAGCCT
This sequence comes from Calotriton arnoldi, assembly GCA_963921515.1. Lineage (NCBI taxonomy): Eukaryota > Metazoa > Chordata > Amphibia > Caudata > Salamandridae > Calotriton > Calotriton arnoldi. The sequence goes on from CAWUFW010001814.1 coordinate 816,195, forward strand.
GCGCGTTGCTTTCTGGAGGCTGTAGTTATGGAGGGATATAGATATCCCCTTGTACTGTGTGCATAAATGTACTGCTGGTGATTTAAAAGCCCGCCGATGGGCTTCAGCAAGCGAGCATTGCCTAATTACAGCGGTTGTGCTCCACTCTCGTGGCCCCTATTTCAGCGGGTGGTGCATCTCGGCAGCCTGGCCGCCGCCTGTATATATAGCTCCTGCTTGTCCCAAACTTGCGAGATGCACTCGAGCTCGATCACGGGCCTCAAGCTGCAGCCCTGCTCAGATGTGGAAACGCTGGCTTGCCGACTCCTTTCGCAGCCATTACACCCCTGCCTGACGCGTTTCGAATTTCTTCATCAGAGGCTGGTGGTGGAAGAGAAATGACGCACAGTCCGGTGCCGACAGCTTCTGAAATACATGATCGCGCGCCTCCATTGGGCTACTCTGGATGAGCCTGCGCGTTGCTTTCTGGAGGCTGTAGTTATGGAGGGATATAGATATCCCCTTATACTGTGTGCATAAATGTACTGCTTGTGATTTAAAAGCCCGCCGATGGGCTTCAGCAAGCGAGCGTTGCCTAATTACAGCGGTCGTGCTCCACTCTCGTGGCCCCCATTTCAGCGGGTGGTGCATCTCGGCGGCCAGAGCGCTGCCTGTATATATAGCTCCTGCTTGTCCCAAACTTGCGAGATGCACTCGAGCTCGATCACGGGCCTCAAGCTGCAGCTCTGCTCAGATGTGGAAACGCTGGCTTGCCGACTCCTTTCGCAGCCATTACACACCTGCCTGACGCGTTTCGAATTTCTTCATCAGAGGCTGGTGGTGGAAGAGAAATGACGCACAGTCCGGTGCTGACAGCTTCTGAAATACATGATCACGCGCCCCCATTGTGCTGCTCTGGATGTGCCTGCGCGTTGCTTTCTGGAGGCTGTATATATATACACAAAACCCTTTCAAGCATAGAGTGATGCATAAATTATGCAAAAGAAAAAAGAACCAGAGAACTCTGGGTAGTTCTCAAGTTTAGGTGGAAAGCAGCTCCTGTATAAAGCTCCCTCAACACCAGCGACACTCTAAATTTGCTCACCTCAAATGTCTGCTTTTCTATCAAAGTCTTTAAGCATAGGATTAGCACAGTGCCATCCACGCCGAGATAGAAAGGGACAAGTCTTTTGCCATTTCTGCGGCAAAGTCTTTCAGCATAGATTAGCACCGTGCTATCCATGCCAAACTGTAAAATGGCCAAAGCCTTTTACCACTCCAGGTACAGTATTACAGCTTTGGATTGGTAAAATATCATCTAAGCCATGGGTACTCCCAAACATTTGCCCAGGGGCCACAAAGTACGGCCTGTGGTGTGACAGAGGGCCGCACTGATGCCAGCAGTGGAGGTAGGGGGTCTGGGTGGGTCATGGATTGCGTATGGAGGTCTAAAAAAAGGTTAAACGAACGGGCAAGCATTTATTTGCAGGTTAATAAATGCTTGTCCGTTTATTTAACCTTTTTTTATGGATATTCGTGCTCAGCAACTAAACAGCAGCTCGTGCTGCTGTCCACCAGGGGGGCTGCATGTAAAGGTCAAGAGGGCCGCAAGCGGCCCCCGGGCCGTACTTTGAGTATCACTGATCTAAGCCAACCTGAAATGAATAAAAGCAACCCCTGACACGTGTTTCGCTCTCATTAGAGCTCTTCAGAGAGGTATAGCTTTGTCCAGACACAAAGCTATATATAAGAACGACACAAAGCACTCTCGGGGCACAATGACATGTTTCTGCATTATACCTTTTTTCAAACTTACTTGCAACAAAGGAAATGCATCACTTGTGAATAAACGAATTGAGGATTGCCCTGCAACTGCTGTGTGTTGTCCTTTGGACATTGTTTTTGAATATTTCACATGGGTTCTCTCCCATGCTAGATTAGCACCCATCCTGAGTGCAGCGAGTGAGGGTGGAACGTGTATGAATTTACAGTACTGCACCGCCAAATGGGATGTTCACGGTGCTGCCATCGACTGGGATTGACAGTTATTCAACTGTTGGATGTACGGCCATACAGGACAAACTCATGTGGGTATGTGTCAAGAAAATCCCTAATACGGCTGTGGAGAGAGGCACATTTTATTCAAGTCTTCAGATATGGCCGTCAAGGAAAATGAATCATAATCACCAAAGTATCAGTCCTCTCTTTTTGCTATTGACAATTGTCCAATGGGAGAACATTACCTGTATTTAAAAGCCACAATCACTGTGTTCCTTTGTTGCAAGCATGTTTGGAAAAGGCATAATGCCAAAACACATCACTTGCGAATAAATGAATCGAGTATTGTCCCGTGAGTGCTTTGTGTCATCCTTATATATATACATATATACATATTATCTATTTGCAGTCGCCAGTAGGTAGTTATAGTTAGGACCTAGCTTCCATAGACAGAACAATATTTTGTTTTGCTAATAACTACGGTGTTATTTGACGAATCTTCAAGAAATGTTCAAAACAAGTTTGCCGCTCACTTCAGCTGCTGTCTGGAAAGTTTCGGGGTGATCCGTCCAGAAGGGGCAGAGAAGAAGGGAGCATCCCAAAAAGCTTTTTCCCCATGCAATTTCCCAATGAGATTTTAGACATGACTGCAGCTTGAACCGCTGAACGGAATTTCACCAAATTTGGCAGAAAGGTAGATCTTGGTCCAAAAAGACTGCTTTTTGTAATTTTGTGTAAATCTGTTCAGTAGTTTTGGAGTAATTAAAGAAAAAAATATTTATGTATATCTACAGAAGCGGAATATCAAATATCGTAGGAAGGTGCCCCCTGTAAGTACTTTAAGGTCCAAGAGCGAGGGAGAAAAAACAAAAACACTCAAGTAGATACTCCTGCCTGACCTATATCTTTTTACTAGCGGCCTACTAAAGGCTCAACACCAGGGCTATTCCCAAAACATTAGTCTTTCCATACATAGTTGTACAAAAATGAATGATTTTTATTAAAATAATTTTTTCATTTTATATGTATTCATCATTTTTTAAAGTTTTTTGTTCAAGAGCTCAATCACTGAAAACATGTACAATTCTATCTTCAAGTCACAATACATAGAAGAGCGATCAAATTCATAGAAAACATTTCAATTTTAACATGTACAAAAAATATTATTTACAGGTAAAATACACGGAAAGACATGTAAATACATTCTAATAATTCATACATATGACCCCAAAGAAAACCATCAATCAATCAAACTTACCAACCAAACCACAATCTCACAATCGAAACACTCACACACAAACAAAAATCCTAGGGAAACTTCTATCCATTTGTATGACATACACTGCTGGTGATCAAGCGGACTGATTAAATCTCAGGGTTGTCCACTGTTGTGTTGTCTTGAAGGAGTTTCTCTTAATCTGGTCAACGTACGTTTCAGTGGATGTACATTGCTACCACCTTCATCAGGACCATTTTTTGTGAATTACTTTAAGGTGAGTGGATAGGGGTCCTCTTGTCATTCAGAGCTGGGAGTCAAGGTCCTCACTCATGTAGATTTATTAGCATGATTCATAGTTCGCAGGCCAATGTTATTACAGCTGTTCTGTACAGCCAAGTACCTCCTTATTGGTTTAGAAGAGGGAGTTGGCTTTTTATACCTCGGTATCCATCTCAAGGTTATGTGTAAGAGTGCTATTCCGTCTTAATAATGTTTTCGTGCTTGTCCATTTTTTCGCACTCGGATGCTCCACCTAGTGGTAGCTGTCTGCTTGTTTCAGTCTGGAAAAGTTTGACACGTCTAGCTCATGGCCTGCTCGAACAGATCCACGTGCCAACAGCAGTGCTGTGATTGCCTGGCCGCAACCTTAGAGAAAAGTTGCTGCTGCCATTTTGTTAATCGGTATACGGTTCCGGGGGGGGGGATAAAGTGAAAATAGGATATAAGGAGTCAGGATGGAGGTAACCTGACCCCATGGGACTGATGGAGGGGTCTGTGAGGGACCCCTCATGGGCAGGAAATTCCCCAAAACAGTTTTTGGGGTGTGTGAGGATCCACGGATCAATCAATCAATCAGGGGAATTATAAGCGCACTACTCACCCGTGAGGGTCTCAAGGCGCAGAGGGGGGGGGGTCAGCAGTTCCGTATTAGTCGAAGAGCCAGGTCTTCAGCGCCTTCCTGAAGGTGTTCAGGGAGGGGACACGTCTGATGTCGGTGGGGAGCTTGTTCCAGGTCTTGGCCGCGATGTAGGAGAAGGATCTTCCCCCTGCTCTGGCTCTGTGGATGCATGGGGTTTCGGCGAGGAGGAGGTTGGTGGAGCGGGGGTTGCGTTTGGGCACGTGGAGGGTGATTCTGTCATTGAGGTATTGGGGTCCGGTGTTGTGTAGACATTTGTAGGCGTAGGTGAGTATCTTGAAGGTGACTCTTTTCTCGACGGGGAGCCAGTGGAGCTTGTGTATGTGTTGGCTGATGTGTTCGCGTCGAGGGACCCCGAGAACGAGTCTGGCGGCGGTGTTCTGTATAGTTTGGAGCTTGTGGAGTAGGGACTTGTTGATGCCGGCGTAGAGGGCGTTTCCTGCCTGCTGGGGATGAGTGCGTGGGTACTGTCTTCCTTGCCTCGGGGGGGGATCCATTTGAAGGTCTTACGGAGGACGCGCAGGGTGTTAAAGCAGCTGGAGGTCATGGCATTGACCTGTCGATTCATGGAGAGGGAGGAGTCGAGTACGATGCTGAGGTTCTTGGCGTGGTCTGTGGGGGTCGGGGGCTGCTGAGGGCGGTAGGCCACCAGGTGTTGTTCCACGCCGAAGGGGTGGTTCCGAGGACGAGGACTTCTCTGAGTTGAGTTTTAAGCAGCTGTTCTTCATTCAGGCTGCGACGTCCTGCATTCCTTCCTGGAAGTTGAGTCTGATGGTGGTGGGGTCATTGGAGAGGGAGAGGATGAGCTTGGTGTCGTCGGCGTAGGAGGCTATGCTGAGGCCGTGTCATCGGACGATGGTGGCGAGGGGGGCCATGTAGACGTTGAAGAGGGTTGGGCTGAGTGATGATCCTTGTGGGACTCCGCATTTGATTTCAGTGGGTTGGGAGAGGAAGGGTGGCAGTCGGATCCTTTGGCTTCTGCCGGTGAGGAATGATCTGATTCAGTCGAGGGCGGTGCCTTGTATGCCGGTGTCGTGTAGTCTGTCTGTGAGTGTGCGGTGGGAGACGGTGTCGAAGGCTGCTGAAAGGTCGAGTAGAATCAGGGCTGCGGTGTGGGCCTGGTCGAGGAGGGCGCGGATGTCGTCAGAAGCAGCGAGTAGGGCGGCCTCGGTGCTGTGGTTGCTTCGGAATCCGGATTGGGAAGGGTCGAGGATAGCGTTGTCTTCAATGAACCTTGATAGTTCTGCGTTGACGGTCTTCTCGGCGGCTTTAGCTGCAAAAGGGAGGAGCGAGATGGGCTGGTAGTTCTTTGCTCAGCACAGCCCCGTGTGAACCTGCAATAGATCTGCTGATCCAGACCTTTTTTTAAACGCACCCCCTCACAGACCCAAACACACACTCTTTGCCACCCCCACACAACCACTCACACACCCACTCACACATCCATACACCCACTCACACACCCATACAGTCACTCACATACCCTCTAACACACCCATATAGTCACTAATACATCTTCTCAGGGACCCAGTGAACCACTCACACACCCCCTCACAGACACACACAAATACTTACACACGCACTCGCACTCCTATACAGCAAAATCACTGACACAGCCACTCGTTAAAAAAACCCTAGAAATTCACTGAAAAAAACAAAGGTTACAGGGACGTTATAGTTAGGAAATAGCATTAAAAAAATGTAGAAATTCACTGAAAAAACCAAAGGCTACAGGGTTGCTATAGTTAGGAAACAGAATTTAAAAAACCTTAGAAATCACAAAAAAAACAAAGGTTACAGGGACGTTATAGTTCGGTTCAGATTTTACACACAAAAAGCCATAGACATTCAGCAGTTATAGTTATCTCAAGTGACTGTAACTCGTGCCCTAAGGTTACTATAACTCGTGCCCTCGCCATGCACTGCTAATTTCCCCACATATTACATCACTCATGACATCTTCTGTGACATAATTGATAATATTACTGCAACATTTATAGTGAAATTATTGATGAGAAAACTATGCATGGTGGTGGCGCGAGTTATAGTCACAAGATACAGCTACAAATGTGCACTCAGGCAGCTGCTTCACAAGAGGGATAGCTAAGCAAAATGGAAGCAAATCTTCATAACCTTTAAAAAATAAGCTCATGCAGCTGAACCTGTTCAGGAGGCCACTGCAAAGGTCAAACGAAATAAAATCAGAGGAACAATGAAACAGGTTTTCTTACAAATGTTTATTGCTAGGTCTGTAAAACAAAGAGCAGAGAACTGACAGCAATAGCTGCGCTGAAGAACAACTAGATAAAAATGCAGACAAATCAGAAAAAACGTCCCGGGAACTATGACCTCCTCTGATGCAGGTAATTAAGGAACATGTGGGCCCTCATTACATAAAGGTAATTGCAAGAGCTAAATTACAGCTCTAGTTGTAATTTTTAATTATAAGATCAGCTCAAATCTTATCTTATTTAGGCCATTAAATTCCATCAGTTCTGTGTAGCATTGTTTCATAACTTGAGAATCACTGGCAGTAATGGAATTACCACAGGTGGTAATTTGTCCACTAGCCGCAATGCGGGATTACAGATTTATAATGTGGGTGGAATTTCCAGAGTTTTTAGCATTAGCTTTAAAATAATTACTTATTCTTTTCACCCTTTCCATGAAGTCCATGGTGTTCGGAGGTTAGAGTTTGAGGGATCCTATAAAGGATGTGAAGAGGAGCAGAATTTCTATGCAATGAGGAACCATCTAAAGGCTGCAATGAGGAAGCATATAAAGTCTGCAATGAGGAACCATCTAAAAGCTGTGGGGAGGAGCAGAATCTTTATGCAATGAAAAACCATCTAAAGGCGGCAATGAGGAACCGTCTAAATGCTGCAATGAGGAACCATCTAAAGGCTGAGGGGAGGAGCAGAATTTTTATGCAATGAGGAACCATCTAAAGGCTGAAGGGAGGAGCAGAATCTTTATGTGATGAGGAACAATCTAAAGGCTGCAATGAGGAACCATCTAAAGGCTGCAATGAGGAACCATCTAAAGGCTGCAATGAGGAACCATCTAAAGGCTACAATGAGGAACCATCTAAAGGCTGCAATGAGGAACCATCTAAAGGCTACAATGAGGAACCATCTAAAGGCTGCAATGAAGAACCATCTAAAGGTTACAATGAGGAACCATCTAAAGGCTGCAATGAGGGCCCATCTAAAGGTTGCACTGAGAAACCATCTAAAGGCTGTGTGGAGGAGCAGAATCTTTATGCAATGAGGACCCATCTAAAGGCTGCAATTAGGAACAATCTAAAGTCTGCAATGAGGAACCATCTAAAGGCTGCCACGAGGAACCATTTAAAGGCTGTGGGGAGGAGCAGAATCTTTATGCGATGAGGAACAATCTAAAGGCTGCAATGAGGATCCATCTAAAGGCTGCAATGAGGAACCATCTAAAGGCTGCAATGAGGAACAATCTAAAGGCTGCAATTAGGAACCATCTAAAGGCTGCAATTAGGAACCATCTAAAGGCTGCAATGAGGACCATCTAAAGGCTACAATGAGGAACAATCTAAAGGCTGCAATTAGGAACCATCTAAAGGCTGCAATGAGGAACCATCTAAAGGCTGCGATGAGGACCATCTAAAGGCTACAATGAGGAACAATCTAAAGGCTGCAATAAGGAACCATCTAAAGGTTGCAATGAGGAACCATTTAAAGGCTGTGGAGAGTAGCAGAATCTTTATGCAATGAGGAACCATCTAAAGGCTGCAATTAGGAACCATCTAAAGGCTGCAATGAGGACCATCTAAAGGCTACAATGAGGAACAATCTAAAGGCTGCAATGAGGAACCATCTAAAGGCTGCGATGAGGACCATCTAAAGGCTACAATGAGGAACAATCTAAAGGCTGCAATAAGGAACCATCTAAAGGTTGCAATGAGGAACTATTTAAAGGCTGTGGGGAGTAGCAGAATCTTTATGCAATGAGGAACCACCTAAAGGCTGCAATGAGGAACCATCTAAAGGCTGCAATGAGGACCATGTAAAGGCTGCAATGAGGAACCATCTAAAGGCTGCAATTAGGAACCATCTAAAGGCTGCAATGAGGAACCATCTAAAGGCTGCAATGAGGACCATCTAAAGGCTGCAATGAGGAACAATCTAAAGGCTGCAATAAGGAACCATCTAAAGGCTGCAATTAGGAACCATCTAAAGGCTGCAATGAGGAACCATCTAAAGGCTGCAATGAGGAACCATCTAAAGGCTGCAATGAGGAACCATCTAAAGTCTGTGGAGAGGAGCAGAATCTTTGTGAAATGCATTATGGAAAAATGTAACCTAAAAACCTACCACTAGGTATGTGCTCACTTCCTGATCTTACCTTCAATCCAAAGGATGGACTTCTGTGGCTATGGAATGAAGGACTTAAGAGCTCATGAGCATCTGCTAGTAAGTATGGTGGTAACGCCGCCGGTAACTGTAACAAGCTTCATCTTACCCATTACCACCACATTCATCAAAAGCTGAAAAATGACAGGTGGTAACAAGGTGACTGCTTGTATAATTCACTTAATCAGGCACACACTTACCAGGAGCCTTGGGTTGCCAGGCTACATTGGTATCAATTGCAAGGTAGTGTCATGGGATTATTTTAGTGGTAATAAGATGACAATTACTTCAGAGCAGCAAAAATGTCCAGCAACCTCCGTTACAGGTGGTTTTTAGCTCCTCCATTTTTTAAATGATCTCCTTAGTGTAGTTACAAATTACTTTTACCAGTAACTACCTCCTCCCGCATGTGCCTTTTACTTCTTCCTCTTGTCATTCTGATGAAATTCTCCTTAAAGTTACAGGTAAACAAATATGGATTTTTACCAGATGTATAATGCTTTCATTTATTTTTGACAGGTAAATTTCAATAAAAAACATGTTTTTAAACCTCGTTATTCTCAGTGCACCTTTTGAAGGGTTATGCAATCGCTGCACATTTCTAGTCACTAAACTGTACCGTGGTGTGCACGGATTGCTTCGTGTACTGTAATTGGGTCCTATCCATTATTCGCGCTCAAAAGACGTCGACTGAATGGGAGTGTAAAATGGAGGAAGGCAGCCGTGAAAAATCGGCGCTTCCTGTCAAGGATAAACAGTTGTGTTCACGCAGGGGGTTCCAACATGACAAGGACATCTCTGACATTACTAATGGCCCGCAGATGGAATTTATTTTGCAACCGTTGTATCCCGTCCGTAGCCTTGGGAGACAAAACTTCACAGCACAGAGCTCTGGTTTTCTTTAACCTCTGCAAGAGAGATGGCTCGCGCCATAAGGTCACCCGCATTAATGACCCAGCGTTCTCATTGAAACGGGGAGCATACTTTTGCCAGAAATAAAACGTGAATCAATTTATTTTTAGTGAGTGAGTAGATTTCTGTAGCGCTACAATGCAATGGGAATCGCATCTAGGCAGTTCCACGTATACTAGAAAGGCACTGGTTTAAGATAGCTCATATTAAAGGGTGCTGGATTGCTTCTAAATAACAAGGAAAATAGGACAGGTGTGGAGGGGAAAGAGAATGTGTCTGAGATTGCACAAAGATGAAGATTTATCAAGACACACTGGTGCAAAGTCACACAATGTGAGGAAAATTTATGCACAGTCTTTACAAAGTATTTAGGGCCATATTTATCAAAGAGTAACGCAGCGCAGCAAGTCACCGTGCTGCAATGCACTGCATTAAATAGAAAGGGCAGGAATGCACAATATTTATCACAATATGGCGCATTGCAGCCTTTACCCAGCGCTGGCGCACAATGGGCCGCCTAGTGCCCACGTAGGCACCCCTGCACCATGGTGCAAGGGTTCCTGCGTTGCATGCAGAATTGTTTTTGTGCAGGAAGGGGTACCTTCCTTCACAAAAACAATCCACTGAGGCATTTTCCTCTATGTGTGCTGCAGAATGCACCACTCATAGAAAGAGGAAGTAACAAGGAGAAATAAAGATATTACTCCTCGTTATGCCACCCTTGGGAAGGCGTGGTAGTTTGGCGCATTCCTTGGTCTACCAGTAATAGTAAATCTGGGAATGCGTCAAAATCCATGGGTGTTGCGTGGGAATACCCACGCAACGCCCATGGAACACCTCTCTGGGGAAGAGTAAAACAATCTAGTGACTTGCACTGCATTGCATTACTCTGGATTATTCAAGCCACTCAAGGCCACGCAAAGTGGCCTTGCTAGGTTTGATAAATTGCATTTTAGGGTTATGTGGTGTGATGCAAAAGCTATGCCACCCCTACATACATATGGCCCTTAATTTCCAGCACAAAACTTTTTTGTGCTGGAAAGACTTCTTAAAATTGTCACAAATAGCACTTTGCGTGAAGCAGGTGTCTCAGGATTGGTACATGGGAGTTTCCACGCTGCTACACATGGTTTGCAGTGCAAAGCTGTATCTACCAAAAATTTTAGACAGTGCTTTGTACCAAAATATAATGCCATTTTGGAGCAAGCACTAATGTCGATAGCACTGTATAGTACACATACATTGCGTGAAAAGTTATTAAAGTTTGTCTTGGCTTAGGACCTGATTACAAGTTTGGCGGTGGGGGAGCGGGACCGCCCAGTCGCTGCACCGCCAAACCCGTGTAAGCATCGCCCGCCAGATTATGACTTTTTTAGTCACTGGCGGGCAGTTTTTTGGCGTTCCCACAGTGGGGCACCACAATGGGAACGGCAAAGGCAGTACCTGCATGGCATGACAGGTGCAGTCCATGCCATGCAGGTACTGGGGTGAATGCACACAGCGGGGCACAACATGTGCCCCCCTGCATGCTCCCCATGGCCCAGAGGTAAAAAGGGGCCCTGTCGGGACCCCTTTGTTTCCTCTCCGCCACGGTTTTCATGGACTAGGAACCACCATGAAAACAGGGACAGAGAGGAAACATGTAATATGCTTGGCAGGACCACCGCAGTCCCGCCAAGCATATTGCGGCCTCAAGACCGCTGCACCACCTCCTGAGATCACTAATCCCTGGCGGTTGTGGCAGTGCAATGGCAGTCCGACCTCCCTAGTTGTAATAGGGCGGTCGGAAGACCGCCATCGCCACACCCCTGCAAGTGACTCGTAACAAGACCCTTAGTATTTTGTACTGGAAGTGTAAACTTACAGAACAAAACATATGCTAGACATCATTAATGCAAAATAAGGGAGCAGCAGAGCCACATCTTAGTAGAGATGGCTATGGATTCCTCACTCTCTTCCTGGTGCAATGCAGCACAGAAACTTTGGTTGCTGTACTACATAGGGCTACTTTTTAATAAATCTGCCCCAAAATGTTTTGCTTTGAGTGGGGCAACTGAGATTAAAATTGAGTTCTAATTCAGAATCAGAAAGGTGGGTGCCATCTATCTTTTGATGCAATGTGTTTGTCTTTCTTTTCCTTCCATCTTCAACCACCTACAAGCCATTTTGAAGTGAGGATGTGTAGCATGAGCAAAGGCTAAGACTAGACACAACAGATTCCATTCACAAGGCCATTTGTATATGTAAATTTGACTTACATATGCAAGTGGCAAGGTTTCAGACTCTAAGGATTTCACAAAGGGTGACTTACAATCAGGAATGCTTTTACTCTATCTCAATATCAATTTACGAACATCTAATATTATTCAGGTTTGGGGGGGCGGAGCTAGCCACGCTTGGAGATGGCCGCATAGTAAGCGTGCTCCTCCGGCCGTAACCTGATCCTACAATTATCCTAGTCCCTAAGCCAAAGAATCGCTTACAGGCGACAGCAACCAGCAGCGGAGATCTGCGGGAGCCGATATATAAAACATCAGCCACTGATGTGAGCCTGGGACGACGTAACGCTGTGTTGATTCCCTGGCCGAGCTGCGGCCTGCGCGGAGTGGGCGTGGAAATCCGGCGGCGGCGTCTACGCGAGGCCGCTGACTCCGAACGAGGAATGTGGAGCTCGGGCTGAGCCGGGACGTGGCCGGTGCTGCGCGTGCGGCCGTGCCTGCTGGCAGACCCGAAGCAATCTGCCTCCTGCAGTCCGGAGATCACGGTGAACTCGTGGCGGCTGTTGGCCCCTTTTGTCGACACTGCGAGGTGAGGAGAGGGTGAGTGGAATCCCGAGCGCGGCCGACGCGCAGGCCCGACTATTTGCGAACCCGTGGGAACACAGAGCTGCCTGGTGATAACCGGTTGGGATTCTCCCCGGCCAGATAGGTACTCGCTTCAGTGGGGGGTGCCACAAACCCCAAAAAAGAGCTTTAACCAGCGAGGCACATCCCAGGGAAGGGAGACGAGGACAGAGTGAAAGAGGGGCAGGTTCCACAGGCACCTTACAAGTGGGAGTTGCCTCGTAGGGAGACTTCCACTTAGGCACACACTACGGCTGGACGGCGCTGCGGACTGCGGTGGGGTCATAAACTGCGGAGCCTTCGACCAATAGCTCATTGGCCTGGGGCGCGGACGTCGCTTGGAATATTTGCTAGGACACCGCACATCGGTATAACTTCGGAGGAAAATACCGGAAGCCATACAGTCAGCTCACGGCAGGAAGGCCCGCTGAGGTAACCTGCGGCCTAATTGGTGGTCTCTAAGCACCCTTCAGTTTATAGCTTAGGAGCCTACATCATGGGGAAGCCTGAAAAAAATCAACCCAAACTGAATTTTGAACAATCCCGCAAACAGCCGGACCAAGACCAGGGGACGGTTTCTGGCGCACAGGCACCCGCGACGAGCGCAGATGGGCAAGTGGACTTTCAGGCTATGTTTGTGTCAATCCAATCCACATTAACCAACATTGACGGGAAAATAGACTCTCTCACTTACAGAGTTGACCGCATGTCTGAAAGGCTTGATAAACACACTGAGAGAATAGACATGGCGGAACGTCGCCTTTCTGATTATGAAGATTCCCAACGTCAAATGGAAACAAAGCAGGAAAAGCTGGACAAAGCTATGGCGACAGTGATGGCCAAGGCAGAAGATTTGGAGGCCAGATCGCGAAGGAATAATCTACGATTTATGGGGATTGCGGAATCCACCAACACGGGCAATATGGAACGATATCTCGAGACCCTGCTCACTGCACTTATGGGCAGAGATAATTTTTCTGAGGTGTTCCTAGTGGAGCGGGCACATAGGACACTTGCGCCTAGGCCAAAGCCGGGAGCCAGACCTCGTCCTGTCCTAGCGAGGCTTCTGAATTACAGAGATCGAGATGCTGCGCTACGGAAGGCCAGAGAACTGGGCCGCCTCAGTCACGAAGGCATGGACATTTCTATATATCCGGACTTTACATCCCAGGTGCAAGAGGCCCGTAAGAAATTTGTAGAGGTGAAGAGAAAACTAAGAGAGGCCAACATCACATACGCAATGTTATATCCGGCCAGGTTGCGGGTATCCGATGGAGGTACAGACAGAGGGGCCGATTCCGATCTCGGTCGGAGGCGCACCCAATACTATTCGGTCGGGAAAAAAGCCATGCGAAAGCCAGTTTCCCGACCGATCCGTACAGCACACCGAACGAGCAAGTACGATGCGCACAACAGCAAAAATCCCGGCCGAGCCGTACTCACCCAAACCAGGTCCTGTTCTCCGACCGAGGCGAATCCGGAAACGCCGAATCGAGTCGCACGGAAGGGAAAATGCAGCCCCGTCCGGCCGGACAAGTACGATGCGCTTTCCGTACGCGCCGAACCCGTCGCTACGCACGGCACGTCAAAGCATCCGGGAGAGGCGCACATAAGCTCCGAATCGCGCCACAACACGATCCACGGCTACGAGACGAACACAGCACCGACGAGGACGACGCGAAGCGACGAGGACGAAGCCAAGCGACGAGGACGACGCGAAGCAACGAGAAGGACGAACGACACGAACCAACCATGAATCCCTTCGTCCCGATCATACCAATATTCTACATCTACTACCGGAACAGGCACGGACGCGTACGGCGCAGAAGGTAAGTCAGACACCAACCACAAAACACATACAACACGGACACGACACATCACACACATACACTGGGAATCTGAATATACTTACACCAGCAACAGCAGCACCATAGGGGCGGGATGCCCATCACCAATGCCACATATGCACACAGGGGCCTGAATGCGCGCCACCACCCCAACCCAGGGGGGCTGGATGCCAACCACCACAACCACCCTTAGCCAGGGGGTGCCAGATGCCCACCACCACTACCACCCTTAGCCAGGGGGGCTGGATGCCTACCACTACTACCACCCTCACCCAGGGCGGGCTGGATGCCTACCACCACCCTTAGCCAGGGGGGCTGGATGCCTACCACTACTACCACCCTTAGCCAGGGGGGCAGGATGCCCACCACTACTACCACCCCCACCCAGGGGGGCTGGATGCCTACCACTACTACCACCCTCAACCAGGGGGGCTGGATGCCTACCACTACTACCACCCTCACCCAGGGGGGCTGGATGCCTACCACCACCCTTAGCCAGGGGGGCTGGATGCCTACCACTACTACCACCCCCACCCAGGGGGCAGGATGCCTACCACTACTACCACCCTCACCCAGGGGGGCAGGATGCCCACCACTACTACCACCCTCACCCAGGGGGGCAGGATGCCCACCACTACTACCACCCTTAGCCAGGGGGGCAGGATGCCCACCACTACTACCACCCTTAGCCAGGGGGGCTGGATGCCTACCACCACCCTTAGCCAGGGGGGCTGGATGCCTACCACTACTACCACCCCCACCCAGGGGGCAGGATGCCTACCACTACTACCACCCTCAACCAGGGGGGCAGGATGCCTACCACTACTACCACCCTCACCCAGGGGGGCAGGATGCCCACCACTACTACCACCCTTAGCCAGGGGGGCTGGATGCCTACCACCACCCTTAGCCAGGGGGGCTGGATGCCTACCACTACTACCACCCTCAACCAGGGGGGCAGGATGCCTACCACCACCCTTAGCCAGGGGGGCTGGATGCCTACCACTACTACCACCCCCACCCAGGGGGCAGGATGCCTACCACTACTACCACCCTCACCCAGGGGGGCAGGATGCCCACCACTACTACCACCCTCACCCAGGGGGGCAGGATGCCCACCACTACTACCACCCTTAGCCAGGGGGCAGGATGCCCACCACTACTACCACCCTTAGCCAGGGGGGCTGGATGCCTACCACCACCCTTAGCCAGGGGGGCTGGATGCCTACCACTACTACCACCCCCACCCAGGGGGGCAGGATGCCTACCACTACTACCACCCTCAACCAGGGGGGCAGGATGCCTACCACTACTACCACCCTCACCCAGGGGGGCAGGATGCCCACCACTACTACCACCCTTAGCCAGGGGGCTGGATGCCTACCACCACCCTTAGCCAGGGGGGCTGGATGCCTACCACTACTACCACCCTCAACCAGGGGGGCAGGATGCCTACCACTACTACCACCCTCACCCAGGGGGGCAGGATGCCCACCACTACTACCACCCTTAGCCAGGGGGTGCCAGATGCCCACCACCACTACCACCCTTAGCCAGGGGGGCTGGATGCCTACCACTACTACCACCCTCACCCAGGGCGGGCTGGATGCCTACCACCACCCTTAGCCAGGGGGGCTGGATGCCTACCACTACTACCACCCCCACCCAGGGGGCAGGATGCCTACCACTACTACCACCCTCACCCAGGGGGGCAGGATGCCCACCACTACTACCACCCCACCCAGGGGGCAGGATGCCTACCACTACTACCACCCTCACCCAGGGGGGCCAGGATGCCCACCACTACTACCACCCTCACCCAGGGGGCAGGATGCCCACCACTACTACCACCCTTAGCCAGGGGGCTGGATGCCTACCACTACTACCACCCTTAGCCAGGGGGGCTGGATGCCTACCACTACTACCACCCTCAACCAGGGGGGCAGGATGCCTACCACTACTACCACCCTCACCCAGGGGGGCAGGATGCCCACCACTACTACCACCCTTAGCCAGGGGGGCTGGATGCCTACCACTACTACCACCCCCACTCATAGGATGGACAATGCATGACACAACAAGCACACCACAACCTAGGGAATGCAACATTAAGACATCCCCCCACCACCATGACAAGCGTGTGAGCAGGCTGTGTCAAATGCCTACAACACCGAACATGACATTGAACATACAATGTGACCCCCTAGCACATGTGCCACACATATATGTGTGTGGCACCCACAATGCAAGTAGCCCATGACCATTGTGGCAATGGGGCCTAAACCCCCATCATCACAGTGACCAAAAGGTAAGTGTGGGGTCCATAGCTGAAGCACAGTTTGACCATTGTGCCAATGGGGTCTAAACCCCCATCATCACAGTGACCAAAAGGCAAGTGTGGGGTCCATAGCTGAAGCACATTTTGACCATTGTGGCAATGGGGTCTACACCCTCATCATCACAGTGACCAAAAGGTAATTGTTGACAAAGAAAGAGCTGCAACTGCCAAACTGCATGGATCATTCCTGGTCACAGAACCAAAAACTCATCTGTGGCAAAGTCGTGTATGTGTCCCATTGCAACATAAATTGGGGGAGCCAAATACTGCAGTGCAAATGAAACATTCCTTTGGCCATGTGCAGACAAACAACACCCATGGTGGCTGAGACCGTCAACAGTCATCAATGACACAATGACAGAAGTGACCATCAGAATGCAGAACCACATATTTGCACCAATGGGCACACAAATGCAGATACCCTGTGGAGACAGCAGATGTGAGGTGAACAGATACCATACCATGGCAGCAATGGGACACACAAACCATGATCACTGTGCTGACCGATGACCTAGGAGTCCCAGGGACAGCAGGGGAAACACACCAAACAACATACAGCCAATGGCACACCCAAGATATGCCAATGCAGTGGTGCAGATGCACAAACACAAACAGGCAGACCAACACTGTCATCATACACAGCAGGTGAGGGGTGGGGGTGCCATTGTCCCCAGGCAACAACACAACACATGAGGAGAGCTGAATACCAATCATACAGATGTGCATACACTGCCACACTAAGGTAACTCATGGATCCAAATCCCCTATGTGGGCAAGCAGGCATTGACAGGTGAGAGGGAGCACAAAACACACATGTCACACAGGCACGTAGGAACAACAACTGACACAGCAAGTCACAGACACACCACAGCACCACCCCCAGGGCCCCCACAATGTGGTGACCCTGGGCTGAAGAAAAATACCACTGTGATGACAAAGCTAAATGTCGTTCACACTGTGAACCACAGTCAGGTGTCCTGAGCAACTAACTACCATCACACCTACACAAGCACAAATCAATCAGCATGGCCAGTAAGCCAAGGCCAACATGGAGGCAGGGGACTAGCCGGGCAACAACTCTCATCTGCACACACTCAAGACCACACCCCTCGACCTCCAACAATGTGCAGCAGTGAAGTACACATGCACTGGTGACATTGCACATGCACCCATGACTATTCCAGGGTGGTGGGTGGGAACCAAGGTGTAGAAACACATCACACATGGACACTCAACAAGACTCCTGAATGTCTGACACACTGCACACTACGCTGTACATGGACATGACGGCAATACCACACCGACCAATGGGATCCCAGCCACAGTCACACACCAATGAAGAAGCCAAGGTCACCCACAAAGAACACACATAGACAACAACCAACATTGCAGCCCGGACCCTAAGGAGTGCCAGCAGTCACACACACAACGTGTCACAATCACTGAAAGATAACACAAACTGGAAATCACATGACAGGGGCAAACAACAAGTGCCAAAGGGAAACCTGACTGTGACCCATCTGCGTCAGCACACAAACTCTGCCCTGACAGCAAACACACCTATGGGTGACACCCTGATGACCAGTAATGTGCCATGCACCCACATCACAGAGAACACAGGGAGAAGACTTTGGGGGAACATAGCTCAAGTCAGCAAGCATCACAAACAGGTACAACACTAGGGATCACAGCATGCGCAGATGAATGGAAGTGAACACACAGACATGCACATACAACACACACCTTGGGCGCAGGCAATGTCACACGTGTACACACTGCCATGAGGGGACTCCACTCCTGTGTGAGGAAAGCTGTGCCATATGTTGCCTCAGTAGGGCCCCATCATGTCAGCTGAGCACTTGGTCACACAATCAACAATTAGCACCAAATGAGGGCTCCCATCACATCAGCCTGGTCATGGATGTGCCAACGGAATCATCAGCACAGATCCAACACACTTGTATAGCAATGTTGCACTGACTACACGGATGAGTCCCTCCCCATTGATGCCCAAACCTGCATGTCCACTGGAGATGGCAACACGGTCAGGGAAGTAGACAAATGCAACGATGGCAGGCACAACAGATGTGCAGGGGTGGAAGCCACAGATATGAAATTGCCAATGTAAGTAGGAAACCCATTGCCAAATACTGAACACATGACACCCTCAGATGCTGCTATTGATGACATGGATACACCACATGATAGGACACATTCCCCCTGGACCACATGGGTTCCTGCACAGTAACACTTCATAATCATGAGACCAGATATCACCATCACTGCAGCAAGGGCATGGTTAGCTGCACCAACAACATGTACATCTGAAGCATGAGCACTAGAGAAAAGAAAGTTGCTTTATTCAGCATATGTGTTGAGGCCAAACGAAGTCCTGAAAAAAGAGCAAAGGCCAATGGCCAGTCCATTGTCAAAGTTCAAACAGGGTGACACTGGCAGATGTCACCCTACGCATGCCTGCACAATACCAGGGACAATCCACTAGGAGGGGCAACCGGGGGGCAGGCCAGGCACCGCAGGGACAGGATCAGGGCTCACCAGGGGGAGTCAGGGAAGGGGTGGTGGGTGCTGGAGAGCCACTGACAACTGCAGTGGAGGTGTCTGACATGGTGTGTGCCGGCACAACTGGGGGGCATGACACAGATGTCGTGGGTGCCGGCACAACTGCAGTGGACCCTGCAGATGGGGTGGACAGGTCCGCCACTGCAGTGCCCAAGTCAGACAGGGCGGTAGTGGACTCCACTGCAGTGCCTACCTCCAGGGGAGGAGAATGGGGAACAGGCAAGGTGGGTTGGACAGAGGGGGGAACACCCTCACCACATCAGTGGCACAGACAAGCGCAGCGGGGGTGTGGTGCTGGGAGAGCAAGTGGCAGGGGGAGAAGGCCGGAGCATCTTGGGGATGGTATATCTGTGGGTGGGGGAACCTGGGGCAGGGTGTGGTGGGGGCACCTGTGCAGTGGGGGCCTGAGGGATGGAGGATGGAGACCTTGTGCCTGAGCTGCAGGGCGGTGGCGGGGTCTTGCTCTTAGCACTCCGGGGGACTTGCGGGTGGGGGCCTCAGTCCGTCTGCGCCTGGGGGAGGGTGTCCGGGGACGAGGGGCACTCTGCTCCGTGTGGGTGGGCTTCCTCTTCCCCCGGGATGCTGGAGCAGCTTCATCGGTGGGGAAGAGGCCGAGGTCACAGAGGAAGAGCTGCTGTGACTTTGGGGTTGCAGGTGAGGCAAGGGAGGGTGCTTTGGAGGGAGAGGGAACTGAGGACTGCGCAGTGCATGTGGATGCGTGTGTGTGTTCCAGGGCCCCATCCCCTGTGAGTCTGGCTTCAGTCCCCTGAATGTGCTTGCGTGTGCGTTTTGTCATTGGCGTGTGTGTCAGTGTGCTGGATGTGTGTGTGCTGGTGTGTGCCAGTGTGTGTGTGCCTGGGATGGGTAAGGTGCTGGGGAGTGTGGATGGAGCAGAGGCAGGAGGGGTGAGGGACCGTTTGAGGAGGGACACTGCTGCCGTCAGGGAGGAGTCCATGGACCTATTGCCCCTCTGTAGGTCAGACATGCCCGATGAGATGCCCTCCATGAACGACACCAGCTGAGTCAACAGCGCGGTGTGCGCATGGAGGACACTCAGCATGGCTGTCTGCCCTACATGGAGCTGGCGAAGGAGGTACACAGACTCCTCACTCAGGGCAGCAGGGGACACAGGGGCAGGGGGTGCGGTGCCTGGCCCAAAGGAGACACGCTCCCGGACATGGGAGCCTCCACGGACCTGGGGAATGGGAGCCGATGGGAGGGCGGTGGTGGTGCTGGTGGTGGCGGGGACAGCAACACTAGCTGGGGTGTGGTGGCTGCTGACACCCGCCTCCACAAGGGAGTCATCCTCCGAGTTGCTCTGGTCCTCAGCTGAGGTGGATGCTGCTGAGGACTCCTCGGTGTGGCTCCCCTCGCCCTCCGTGCCACTGGGTCCCTCCGACCACTCCTCGGCTGCTGACCCAGTCTGGCTCTCCGGCTCCTCCTGGTCCGTGGAGCTGTCCCCTTCCGTGGCCGTGGATGTATCTGCAAACAATGGGGAAACAGACAGACATCAGTCACCTGCACATAACGCACACACCACTGTGAGCACAGCACATCACAGAGCAAGCCCTGGCATCATTAGTTGTACATTGCTAAAAGTGCACTAATTGAACAGGAGAAGTCAATTGTCAGTCTGATGCCAAGCATGGCACTCACATCCCACATGGCCTTGCACCCATCTGTCTGGTGTCTGTTGGATTGCAACACCCCAGTGTTGACACATGCACCAAGTACACAGTAGTTGGACAGTGCAGAGGACACGGTGTGGACACATCACAGCTCTTGCCACTGAGTCAGTACAGGTTTACGGATGTAAGGGATGCCCAGAGTCAAATAGGAAATGCATGTGATGCATACCAGCGACAGACACCATGATGCACCCATGTCCTGATAGCCAGCGCCACTATGGTGTGCATGTAGCACATGTCACTCCCCTGCAGGATCACCAATCAGTAGACACATGCCATGGCGGAGGCATGACTGCAAAGTCATACATCACTGTCTCAGTGATGTATGACTTTGCAGCCAGACAACAACACTCTGCACTGTGTCACAATAGTAGGTCATGGGGAATGCAAGTCCTGGAGCTGCACAAGTGCACATGTACATCCCCCCCACAACACATCCTCTTAACCCTCATCTGTCCAGGTCATACCTATTGGACATATGGGAGACCTGTGACACTACCCTCTGAACCTGAGCCCCTCACACTCTGCTGTGCATGGGGAACAGCTGCCTGAACTTCACATTTACATGCCCCAGTCTGCATGGGCAGCTGATCAGACACCTATGTGTCACACAAGTATCGTCTCCTATGGTCACATCTCCAGTGGCATGCTGAGCCCCTACCAAGAAACTCCACAGCAGTCCTGGCGACTAATCCACAGCACACTGACACAGAGGCAGACACCTGAGGGGCAAATCACTGTGCACAATGTGTCCTCTGATACACGGGAGTGGGAGTACAGAGTGTATTGTATGGCCTGGAGTAGGCATGACTGTCCAGCCCCACATGAATGAGGGATGAGCCCTGGACTGTAGGCAGCTGGCTAAGTATGTGTGACACACGTCATATACATACTCCTGGGGCCCAAACATTGTTCCCACCCGCAGCATGGGTGTGTGCCAGGTACCCCAGCCACATGTGGTGGATCAGCTCAGCAATTGGACCACAGATCAAAGTAACACGCTGAATACATGTCAGAATACAGGCATTGTGTAAGCAATGGACCCACCCATGATGCCCACCACAGAGTCAGGGAAACAGATGCTGTCTCCCACCTTGAGTCAAGCAAACTGCAAGGACACAGTCCTAAGTGACAGAATTCCCTGCATGTAAGGGCCACACCTGGGTATCAGATGAGGAGTGGGCAGTGCACAATAGAGGGACATGGCTCCTGGACAACATGACTGCTGTACTGTGGCAGTTCAACCTGGCCCGAGGAGGGCACATAACATGTTAGACAGAGTACACAGTGCAGTCTTTGACTCACCCCCTCCTTGCTGCTCTCTGGCCTTCAGCTGCCCATCCAGGTCTGGAAAGACCACCGCCAGGATCCTGAGCATGTGGGGGTCAGGGTCCGTGTTCCGCCCCTCCTGCGAGGAGGCGACAGCTTCAGCTGGACCCGTGCAATCCTCCGGGTCCAGCCCCGAAGGTCCTGCCACCTCTTTTGGCAGTTGCGGATCCGGCGCTTGTAGACCCCCACGGACCGGACAGCCCGGACGATGTCCTTCCAGATCTCATGCTTCCGATGGGCAGAAGCCTGTCAGGATGACAAAGTGATAAGGACATTACTACACATGCAACATATCCGTGCATGACACAGTTGCATTTACATGTCGCAATCATAGGGGCACATGGTGTACCCAGGCAGTGCACGGCTGCCCATGGACAGTTTTCCAGAAGTCACTACATGGTATCATAGCATGGGGAGTAAAACCCTGTTCAGAAGCACTGTCACTGCACCATACCTGTCCAGTGCAAGTCACTACACACTATGGGGGGTGACAACTACTCAGTGAGCCTGCTAGCCAGTGGTGTGCTGACTCTCAGCCTTGCTAGTCAGACAAAATGCACATTCAGAAAGGCAGTGCACAGAACACTCACCTGCTCCCCTGGTGTCCCATACAGCTTGCTGTACTGTGGAAGTAGGCTGTCCAGCAGGGCCTGGTTCTCTTCAAGGCTGAAGGCTGGGGCTCTCTCCACAGTACGTGCCATTGCAGGGTCCAGAGGGGCAGAGACAGCAGCAGTGCAGTGGCAGATGTCGTCCTGGAGCATGTAGTGCAGGCAAGTGGGCTCTCAGGGGAACATGCAGCAATATATATGTGCTGGAGAGGCAGATACTGTCCCTTGTGTCCAAAGAGATAGGTCCAAGTCGTTTGCATCTTCTGAATCTGGCCAATCCATGGAATAGCAGCACCAAAACACGCCCACAGCATCCTTCAAATCTTCAACTTCATGACATACATGATTTTGCAACATTGTTGTGGGTGACCAACTGATTTTCCAGCAACCGACTCGTTCGAATATTCGAAAACGCGTCCGTTGCCAGGCAAGCCCATTGTCAATGGGTGCGCACCGATCGGTCCATTGCAGTACAACGCGCACAGGGGTACAACGCGTACCCGCACACATTGAATGCAATGGGCCGGCCGGAGGCACCGATCGGTCCATTGCTGTTCAACGCGCACAGGGGTACAACGCGTACCCGCACACATTGAATGCAATGGGCCGGCCGGAGGCACCGATCGGTCCATTGCAGTACAACGCGCACAGGGGTACAACGCGTACCCGCACACATTGAATGCAATGGGCCGGCCGGAGGCACCGATCGGTCCATTGCTGTTCAACGCGCACAGGGGTACAACGCGTACCCGCACACATTGAATGCAATGGGCCGGCCGGAGGCACCGATCGGTCCATTGCAGTACAACGCGCACAGGGGTACAACGCGTACCCGCACACATTGAATGCAATGGGCCGGCCGGAGGCACCGATCGGTCCATTGCTGTTCAACGCGCACAGGGGTACAACGCGTACCCGCACACATTGAATGCAATGGGCCGGCCGGAGGCACCGATCGGTCCATTGCTGTTCAACGCGCACAGGGGTACAACGCGTACCCGCACACATTGAATGCAATGGGCCGGCCGGAGGCACCGATCGGTCCATTGCTGTTCAACGCGCACAGGGGTACAACGCGTACCCGCACACATTGAAAGCAATGGGCCGGCCGGAGGCACCGATCGGTCCATTGCTGTTCAACGCGCACAGGGGTACAACGCGTACCCGCACACATTGAATGCAATGGGCCGGCCGGAGGCACCGATAGGTCCATTGCAGTACAACGCATCACTGTACATGTGACTGGCATATGTCAGCATGCCTGTCTCAGATGGACATATGCCAGCCACAGATAGCTCCCAGGGAGTGAGGGGCACACCTACATCACGACAGCCTGTCCAAACCTTATCATAAGGCATGTAAGGCTGCATTTCCTATTGTGTGTATGTTGGTGTACATGTTGTCCTGTGGGTGTCACCTGTGGGCAGCCACCCCCAGGCTGTGCACGTGTTCATGGGGACAGGATCATGGGTGTTACGTGTACGTGACCACTGTGATGTGCAACTGTTCATATCTGTGCATGTGCCATGGTCACATTTCACAGTGGTGTTTGTGTATGTCATGTCACATACCCCGTGAGTCCCATGTGGGACGGTATGTTTGAGCCAGGGTGTCCCAGTGGCACAATAGTGATGGCCCTCCACAGTCTTTGTGCATGTAGTGTTTACAATGTCTCTGATTTCATGTGCACAATGGGAGACAGTCTCCACATCCACGTTGTGTGTGCATGGACTCTGATGTTGTGCGTGTGTGTCACAGACGTCCATGGCTCTCCTGCCATGGCAAGTGTGGCCACTACCTGTGGGGGTCATGTTTGTTTTGTTGTGGTGTACACATGATACTCCAGGTGATGCCAGTGTCCATGTGGCATTACAGGGTCCCTGGGAATGTGCCTGTCGTTGAGCTGTGGTGCCTGGGGCACATCTGTCCTCACATGTCACTGGGGGGTGACTGTGACACAGCATCATGATATCCAATGGGCCAAACAGGGACAAATTGATGCCACCTGTAGGACCGTGTTGACAGATGTTGGCCATGTATGTACCATAAATGTCGTTCCGGTACTGCACACTTCATGTAGTTGTGCCTCATGATGATGTATGTTGGGATCTTGAGTGTGTTCAATGCCGCATATGTGGGGTGACTGACGATCTTGCTTACTTCTCCTCTGCACTGCAGGGCTCCTGCTGTCCATCGGCCATTCCCAGACCTGGCAACGATGGTGGAACGGGACAGCATCCGACGGTACCGCTTCACCAGGCAGCTGATTGAGGATTTTGCAGTGCAGTTGTCCCCACATTTGCAGCCTGGCCGGCCGTATCCTACAGCGCTGACCCCCAAGGTGAAGGTGATGGCAGCCCTACACTTCTTTGCCACCGGTACCTTCCAACATACTGTGGCGTCTGCTGGTGGGATGTCACAGACCATGTTCAGCCGTGTGCTCCGCGATGTTTTGGCGGCAATGTTGCTCTTCCTGAACCGGTACATCTATTTCCCTAGACTGCGACGACTCACTGACGTGAAGAGTGACTTTTATGCCCTGGGGAGGATGCCGCATGTCATTGGCTCCATTGATGGGACACATGTGGCTTTGGTACCACCACAGGCCCAGGAGCAGGCCTACAGGAACCGCAAGCACTACCACTCGGTCAATGCACTGGTGGTGTGTCTTGCAGACATGACCATCACACACGTGTGTGCCCGTTTCCCTGGTTCAGCACACGATGCCTTTGTGATGAGGAGTAGTCGCATCCCCAGGTTGATGGCACAGATGCAGAACCAGCGTGCCTGGCTTGTCGGTGTGTACTGACTTTGTGCCATTGTGTGTGATCTGATCTGTAGTATTCCGCCCACTTTTCCAAGTCAGCTGATGTGCACTTGTCTGTCCGTAGGTGACTCGGGATACCCCAACATGCCGTGGTTGCTGACACCCCTCAGGAACCCTGTGACACCTGCCCAGATGCGCTACAATGAGGCACATGGTCGGACCAGGAGAGTGATTGAGCGGACCTTTGGTCTCCTGAAGAGCCGCTTCCGCTGCCTGGACAAGACCGGAGGGTCCCTCCCATATGCCCCTGCAAAAGTGTGCAAGATTATCATCGTCTGCTGCATGCTCCACAACCTGGCAGTGCGGAAGGAGTTGCCTCTCATCCAGGATGACGATGACCAACATCCGCCACCTGTGGAGGATCCTGGCCTGGACCACGATGCCAGTGACGATGATGATGATGATGGTGATGGTGATGTCCGCACACAGCTCATCACCAACTTCTTTAGCTGAATGTGAGTATCCTGAGGTGTCATGTGAATGATGTGAGTTGGCATGATGTGTGGGTGGTGCTCTGGTGCTGTTGGAGTGTGTCCATGGGCTACTTGACAGGATGTGTGTTGCGATGTGTGGTGACAGGTGGGCTGTACTCCCCAACAGTGTTGACATGCTAACTTGGTTCTGGGTGGGTATCTTGTAACATGTATTGTGCATGAGTTTTGCTGTTCTGTCCTGTACTGCATTGCTTTTGACTGTGTGTCATTTCTGTCCTTCACAGGGTACTTTCAGATTCGTTTGGTCAACTGTGTCCACCGACGACGTGATTGCACATCCAGGCTGGTAGCTGTTGTGTCCCTACAGGTGATGTGCGCCACACCCATGGACTTCCTTCTGTCTACAGTTGTTGACTGTGTGCCCGCTACCAGGTGGGGTTACCTTGCATCTGTAATGGTTACGGCATGTTGCTACTGTGTAATAAACATGTGCTTCACTTAGTGATGTGCGTTGTCTGTGGTCACACATTTGACTGCCATTTGCTTACTGCACCTGTGGGCTACTTGACTACAACTGGGAATGGGTGTGGTGTCTGTGCATTGCACCGTCTTCCCTGGCAACATCAGTGTAGGCAATGAGTCAGATGGCCTAGGTGTGTATGTGTTGTGTAGCCCTGGTGGTGTGTCTCCCTCATATGTGTCACGTTGCCTGTACTCACATGCCTGTGTTGTCCTTGCTGTTGCAGTTCGCATACACTGTGTAATTTTGCAGTTCATCATCCCCATAACAGCACCCACGTTGGAATCACGACAGAGGCAAGTATGGTGTATTAGTGTGTTTATTGTGATAATAGTGCATAGGATGGATTGTGCTGTACATGAATCTTGCAATCCCAAGTTCCTAGATGAATAGAAAGTCCAGGTAGACAGGATCCCCAGTATCGGGGCCACTGTTGTCTGACACATTGTTCCAACTTATACTCCCCATGCAATGTGTGGGAGTAGTGTTGCCATCAACAGGGTGAACAGTCTGTGCACAAAGGCGAAAATCCAGAACAGGTTCAGGCTTCCTGGGAGTTGCGCTTGGCCATCAGCCTCTCACTTTCCCCTCCTCGGACGACCCCTCTTCTTGGGGGGGGCCCTCAAGTGCAGGCTGCTGCGGTGCAGGGGACTCTCCGCCAGAGTCCTCCTCCCTCCCTGTGGCAGTTGCAGTTTGTTCGGTACCAGATGTTGTTGGCACACAGGGAGGTGTGGACTGGTTGCTGTTCATCTGGCGGAGGCATTGTAAAATGTCCCTGTGCACCGCCGTCATCTCATGTAGTACATCCCACTTGGACTCCACGCGGGTCATGTGGGAGTCCACACGTGACATGTGGGAGTCCACACGTGACATGTGTGACTCCACTTGGGACATGTGGGAGTCCAAGCGGGCATGATGGGCAGCCTGCTGCTGTTTGATGTCTCTGAGGAGCCCCACTACCTGGCTGAGCTCTCCGGTGCTGGACTGGTACGCATCAGCTATGCGTACCAGTTGTGGGTCTTCATGCACACCAGCAACGTCTGCAAGCAGCGACCTCTGTCTCCCACCCCTCCCACCACCCCTGCTGACATGTGCAGTGTGTGCAGTTGCACGCACAGATAACCCTGGTCCACCTTGGGGGTTGGTGGTGGTGGTGGTGTCCATGGCCCCAGGTTGGTCCAGGGTCACTGCGCTGGTGTTGTTCCTTATTCTGTCCATGTCGGCAGGGATGGTATTCGTGGTGACAGTCGTTGGAGGGGTGGGTGCAGGGGGTGCAGCTGGTGGACCTGCTGGTGCTGCAGCTGGTGGTCCTGCTGGTGCAGCATGTTGACTTGCACCGGATGTGCCAGGTTGTTCATCGTCCGAGGAGGACAGAGGCTGTACGACGCCAGTGAGCTCGGCATCCTCTTGAGCCTGGGACTGGGACTCCTCAGCGTCTGCTGCTGTGTCCCTATCATCACCTGTTTTTGGGAGACACAAACAATGTATGTCATGTTTCTGCAGGCATCAGTGGTTGACACACCTGACAGTTGTGACTGTGCCTCGGGGTGCGGGCCTGTACATTGTATTGTCCTAAGTCGTCACAGTCAGGGGTTGATATTGGTGTGGCACATTGTCCTGCATTATTTGGGCATTTCTATGTATTCTCTGGGGTGTGAACATGGTCTGCATTGATTGTGTTTGGTTGACAGCCAGACCTCCTTCCCACCCACCCACCCACCCAGTCAGTTATCCCACCATGGAACGTGCTTGCATTGCAGGGAGTGTAAGTTGTCTCTCAGGATGTCAGTCAGTGGTGTCCTGCTGTTTGTTGGTGCACAGTTGGCAGCAGGGCCTTGTGCTCCCCACAGCAGTAGCCAGTGTCAGCCATCTTGTGAGTCCTTCTCCACTCCCTGTGATGTGAGCATGGTTCAGGGTGGTGTTGATGGGCCAGTTGTGAGGCTGAGCAATGTCTGTGACTACGACTCCCATCATGCTATTGCCTCCACCCCCTTCCCAGCATGCCCATGCTTCCTTCCTTTTGACTCTGCTTCCCTGTGGGGTGGGCTGGCTGTGCTGACAGGATGGCTGGGAGTGTTGTCCTGGCAGTTGTTTGGCTAAGAGTCCCAAGAGTGTCCCTGTGCTTCACACAACATAAGCCAGGGTGGTGGTGCTTTGTGGGATCTTGTGTTAGGATGGAGGGCATTGCATTCTACCAGGTGGGTACTGTGGAGTTTGTTTTGGGGGGGTGTGAGGGGAGGTGCTGGTGACTATGGTCAGTGCTGCAAGTCCCCCTTCCCACCCAGCCAGCCAGATATCCCACCATGGAACGTGCTTGCATTGCAGGGAGTGTAAGTTGTCTCTCAGGATGTCAGTCAGTGGTGTCCTGCTGTTTGTTGGTGCACAGTTGGCAGCAGGGCCTTGTGCTCCCCACAGCAGTAGCCAGTGTCAGCCATCTTGTGAGTCCTTCTCCACTCCCTGTGATTTGAGCATGGTTCAGGGTGGTGTTGATGGGACAGTTGTGGGGGGGCAATATGTGTCACTGCGACTCCCATGATGCTATTGGCTACACTGACTTGGCCAGCATACACAGAATTCCTTCCTTTGAGTGGTCTTCACTGTGTGTTGGTGTTGTTGTGGTGGCTACATGTGTGGATGTGTGTTAGTTCTATTTGTGCCACTGCCTAGCTGTAGTTGTGGTTGTGTTTGTACATGTGTTGGCACAGTTGGATGTGACTTTTTTGATGGCATGTGTTGTGTTTATCTGACTGACATACACATTTTGGGATGATTCTGTTCTAGTTGCTGTGTAATTGCTATGTGTGCATGGTTTGACTCTCCCCTTGACAGTGATGTGTGTGTTTTGTGGCAGTTTATTGTGTACATTTGTTGTGTACTCACCAGGCTCTGGGATGTTCTCTAGTCCATATACGCTCACTGGCGGAAGGATGGCCCGCACCTTCTCCTCCCAGGGCCTGAGGTATATTGGCTTGGCAGGAGGGCCACTGCCGGTCTGTTGGCTGTTGCTGTAGTCTATCTTCAGCAGGTCCCGTACCCTCCTGCGCACGTCATACCACCTGTTCTGGATGTCCGTCTTTGTGCGCCGACATGATGATTGGGCGTTCACCCTGTTGATGATCCTCTCCCACATCTTGGTTTTCTGCGACATGGGGGTCTGTTGGACCAGAGTGCCAAACAGCTGTGGCTCCACCCTGAGGATCTCGTCTACCAGGACTTCCAATTCACAATCTAGGAACTTGGGATTCTTCTTGGGGGGCATGGTGATGGGTGGTGATGGTGAGTGATGTGTGTGTTGGTGTGCAGGTGAGGGTGTGTGAGTGTGTGTTTTGCTGGGTGTATGTGAGGTAGGTATTTGTTGGTGTGCTGATGGTGTGTGGCTTGTGTGAGGGATGAGCTGTGGGTGTGTGGTTGCTTTCTCTTGGGTGCTGGCAGTGAAATGGCATTTGCAAAGGCTCATGGTAGTGATTTGTGTCCTTTATATAGGTGGAGTTGTGGGTGTGTCTTTGTTCTCTGTCCCCACCCCCCAGTATTTATTGGCTTGGTAATTGCTTGTTTGGCCTTTTTTTGGTTGATTTTTCCTTTGTGCTGTTTGTGTATGTTGGAAACGTTCTTGTGACCGAGTCGGACCCTGCATTGGTCTCGTACGGTGTTTTCCGTTTCGTTCACGCTGTGTTTGTGCAGTTTTGTATGCTGCGTACGCGTCGGTCGCGGTGTATTGTGTTGCTTCGGCTCGGTTTTGTATGCGTGTCGGTCGTACGGCTTGTCCTCCGTCCGACTCGGTCGTGTTTTTCGCGCCTTGCATCGTACTTTGCGGGTTGGAGTTGGCGGGTACGATTCGGTCGGATTTGTTCCGGGTGCGTGTCGGTCGGTTGGATTCGCGTGTTTTTCCGGCCGGATTGCTATTTTCCGAGCGGCTCGGTCGGTCGGCTTGGTTTCCTGACGTGTCGGTCGGATTTATCGCGGCTTGCATCGTACTTGGCGTGTCGGGCGCCACTGGTACGTGTCGGTCGGTATTTTTTCCGGATCCGAGTCGGTCGGTGCTTTTTCCGGCCCGAATCGGAATCGACCCCAGAGTCTTCAATGATCCACAGGAGGTGGCAAAATTCCTACGGCAAAAAAACACACAAATACCACGTCGGAAGTCCCCGAGAAACATCCAAGAAGAACACGGAGACACATCGGATGTTGAGTAATGGTCAGGCCCTGTGCAGTGCAAGAGAGGGGAACTCCTCTGAGGTTCGGCGAAGACCGTGAGATAGCCAGATAAGTTGTATTTCTAGCACTGGCAGCTGAACAGTCTTGTCGGCGCAGGCACTACTAAACACGGACTATAATGTGAAAAGGTATTTCCTGCCTGCCAAAATATAGGTCCAATAGATAGGACCATCCCCCCTACATAGTAAATTACTAGGTTTAGAGGACTAAATATGTTGACTTATGTATATCACATGGAATGGGTTAAACGGCCTCTTGAGCGTTTGTCTGCTCGAGAGTTCAGCTGGCAGCTACCCCCCGCGTGTGTAAAACACAAACTTGAGGTTAAGATTGTTGATGGGGGAGGGAGGGGGGTATTG
Source organism: Calotriton arnoldi (assembly GCA_963921515.1). Taxonomy (NCBI): domain Eukaryota; kingdom Metazoa; phylum Chordata; class Amphibia; order Caudata; family Salamandridae; genus Calotriton; species Calotriton arnoldi. The sequence goes on from CAWUFW010001814.1 coordinate 847,192, forward strand.
TTTTTTTGAATTTGTGGGATGTCTTCGCCAGGATTGGGCTAGCGATGTGGGTGGGAGAGGGTTTCTAGGGTTAACTAAAAAAATGGTCAGATTAAGCATGTCAATTGTTGTCTTAAACAGGGTGCACAACCAAGAGATAGACCGTACCGGACACTCAAGTAATGTATGGGATCATGACTGAAAGACTGGAGCATAATAGGAAACTAACGTTCTTGACGTGGAATGTTCGTGGACTGCAAAACCCCCAGAAAATTCGGAAGATCATTGCTTATTTAGATAGACACGACATAGACGTAGCCTGCCTTCAAGAAACACACCTAACGCGAGATACCGAGAGTAGAGTGGGTAACAGATGGGTCGCACATAGAATAAGCTCTTCTTATTCTAATTATGCCAGAGGGGTAATGATCCTTGTAAAAAAAAACATTCCGTTCACATTGCTCCACTCACACACTGATGGAAACGGCAGATATGCAATTCTACAGGGTGATTTTGGTGGAACGACTATAACAGTAGTCAATGTATATGGACCTAATAATGATGACCCTACACCTTACATGGAGATATGGAGTCACTTGAGACAGCTCTCGCCCACTACACTAATTTGGGGTGGAGATTTTAACACCTGCCTAGATCCACAACTTGATAGATCCACTGGGACTGACAGATATGGGAAGAGAACCACAAGGACACTGAAAGAGGGGATGGAAGAATATGACTTAGTAGATGTGTGGAGGATGCGCAATCCTCAGTTAAGAGAGGGTACCTGCATTTCGTCCTCACATAATACCTGGTCTAGGCTAGATTTCTGGATTGTCACCCCTGACATTTGCACTTGGACTACTGAGGTACTACACATGCCCAGAACTCTATCGGATCACGCGCCTGTTCGCCTAGTCCTGTGTATTCCCACACACACACCGAAGCCCTTTACGTGGCGTCTTCCGCCCAATGCGCTGCAGGATCAGGTGTTCCGTTCTGACTTAAGACAAGCCATAGAAGACTATTTTGAGAGGAATGTTGGGTCCGTAAACAGCGCACAAACTCTATGGGAGGCATTCAAAGTAACTATTCGCGGTGTCTGTATTGGTAAGCAAGCTGGCATCCTTAAGGACATTCGCAGACAAATGACTATAGCCGAATCTGAAATAAAACGGTTGGAAACACAGTATAGCGAAACATTAGATCCTGGGATACTAGCTGACATACGTGGTAAACTAGACACTTACAATGAGTTTGCGAATAGAGAGCTGAAATATCTGTCGCAGAAATACACAGCGCGGGCATATGGAGAGGGTGGCAGACCTGGGCGGACGCTATCAAGTAAGATTCGTTCAGGGCACACACAGACGTTTATAACTAAGGTGGTAGATTCGCAGACTAGGACACATTATGATACCCCCAACATAACGCAATGTTTCCGGGATTACTATGCTGGGCTGTACACAGCGGGACAAGTGCCAGACCCTGGCGAGCTTTCCCAATATCTGGATGATATCGCCTTAGCGTGGCTTTCTGACACGCAACGTGACTATTTATGTCACCATATCACCGCAGAAGAACTAAAGGCGGCCATAGCTTCCTTGCCCAACAATAAAGCAGCGGGAATTGATGGACTGCCAGGGGAGTTTTATAAGGAATACGGGGATCTAATACTACCGCACTTGGCGGCCATGTATGAGGAAGCATACGACGATGGCATATTACCTCCATCGCTGCGAGAGGCGTTGATAATAACGCTCCTTAAACCAGATAAGGACCCCCTCACTGTACTCGTATCGTCCCCTCTCCTTAATTAATATGGACGCTAAGATACTGGCCAAAGTGATAGCACTAAGACTGAAGCCACTGATGCAAAACCTGGTGCTGCCAGACCAGGCGGGATTCATCCCATCCAGATCCACCACGCAAAACATTCGCACCATCTTTGCCATGTACCATCACCTCAATCCTGAACTACCTGCAACTGCGACATTGTTGGACGCAGCCAAGGCGTTCGATTCGGTGGAATGGCCATATATGCTTTGTGTGTTGCGGTGCACGGGGTTCCCGAAGCCATTTCTAAAATGGATTGAAATATTATACACAGACCCCACCGCCAGACTCAGAGTGAATGGCGTAGTTTCGCAGCCACTTCATATATACAGAGGGACACGACAGGGTTGCCCCTATCCCCGCTGTTATTTACTCTGGCCTTAGAACCACTGGCTTGTAAGATTAGACAGAGACACCCCACGACAGCATTACAATTCCAGTTGAGGCCGATCAGCATATCACTGTATGCAGATGATATGGTGCTGTACACTAACTATCCTGATGCAAATCTGAACATGCTCATAAGAGAATATATCAAATTTGCCCACTACTCAGGGTTACATATCAACTGGGACAAATCTGTGGTAATCCCCCTCCCCCTGCGACAAACAGGCCCTCTCTCGATTACCCACTGCAATGGAGGACGGATCCGATAAAATATTTAGGCGTCTGGATACACCGAGACCCTGAAATGGTGATAAGAGAGAATTATGGCAGGGCAATCTCCAAGTTGGAAAATCAGGTGACTCGGTGGGTCCGGCTGCCATTGTCGATGGCTGACCGAATAGCGTTACAGAAAATGGTGGTCTTACCCAAATTCTTATATCTGTTTATGAATATCCCGGTGTGGCTTCCATTAGCACTGTTTGCCAGACTGCGAGCAGCTCAAATTCGACTGACATGGGCAGGAAAGCAGGCAAGGGTGGGTTGGAGGGAGCTGACGAAACCCTACGTTCAAGGAGGTTTCGGTGCGCCGGATCTGCAATTGTACTACTATTGCGCACAGGCGCAGCATGCGCATTTCTGGCTTCAGCCACATGGTTTTGTGCCACATGTTGCGGTGGAGCATGACAGCGTGGCTCCTACTCCACTACTTTCCCTTATCGCAGATCCTAGACAATATTGCTCCAATCGGGCGATACAACCGGCACTCTGTACATCCAGGGCTTGGTACACACTGGCGAAGAGAGCGTGTAAACTTCCTTCATACGCACCGGCCCTTCCACTTAGACACCATCCACAACTTACGGTGACGCAGGAACAGAAAATGACGCAGGAACTACATAAAATGGGCCTCAGGACCATGGGTGACGCTTTTCCGAACAAAGTATACATAACACAAGCCAGTGCAATGGCAAACGCTCCCCACACTCCGCTGAGGATATTTGCATATTTAAGATTGCGCATGGCGATTAGAGCCCTATATCCCTCATTCCCTGCAGAACCACAGACACATAATGCACTGCAAATGCTTTTGATCTCTCCCACGAGACAAAACCTTGTCACGAAACTGTACAATACGTCACAAAGGGAAAAACACCAAGGGGCAGATTTACAACTTCTGGCGCATCCCTGCAAATCAGCAGGGATGCGCCAGAATAGTTGCGACACGCAATTCTCTCCTTGCGCCACCACGGAAGCGCCGCATTTACAATGCGGCGCACCGTGGCGCAAGGAAAGGCCGATGCGTGTCGCATCCTGTGGCGCAAGGGCGGTGCATTGCTGGAGTCGTGTCGCAAGCGCGACGCAACTCCAGCAATGCTCGTGGGCCGCCCATACCTAACGTGGTGCGCCACTCCTTACGCCTGCTTGAAGCAGGCGTAAGGATTCGTCGCAGCGGCGTCGGAAAAGTGACTCAGTGAAATCTTGTAGATTTCACTGCGTCACTTTTACGAGGCATTCCTTCGACGGAACGCCCACCCTGCGGAGGAACGCCCACATGAAACCTGACGCAGGTTTCATGTGGCGCAGGGCTTTACAACGTGACGCATCTCCCTAGATGCGTCACGTTGTAAATAATGCGCAACGTGGCGCATGGTTTACGTCGCCGCTGCGTCACAAAAGTGACGCAACGGCGGCGCAAAAGTGGCGCAACGGGCTTGTAAATCTGCCCACAAGAGTTCAATAGACCACTTGCTAGATGGGAGGAGGCATTGGGTATAGCTATATCTAAAGAGGACTGGGACTTTAGCTGTATGCAATTACAATTGCTAACATCCAAGGTGGGGAGTGGGTGTTTCCAGTGGCAGTTGCCCTGAACCTTTGTGTTCACCCAAAAACATGTAAATTTGTGAGTATTCACAAATTCCTCTCTGACCCCTTCCTACCTTTAAAATGATTGGAGATTTACTCCTGTCAGGGTCAGGAGTAAAGCTCTTTCCAGGCTGAGGAGACTGACCCCCAAACCTTTCGACCCACTTTTTTCGCTGTTTCAAATGACTATACTTAACAGGTGTTACTTTTTACTAATTCAATGATACTGATTTTTCCAAGCTCTGAATGAGCGAAGACTGTGTTGGCCATCTCAGGATTCAGTCGTGGCACCAGAAAATCACCAGCGAGATCAGTGATGAACGTTTAACTCATGGAGCCAATTTCCTCTGTGTATTTGTATTTATTTGTTTTTTAAGGCACAGACATACCCATGAGTTTCACATCACAGAATGGAGAAACACAAGGAAGTTAGCAGAATTCCTAGACTGAGTATATTATTGGTAAGCACTGCACCCCAGAGGTAGAACAAAATGCAAATTGCATATTTGTTCTAATGCAATGAATGCTGAAAAAAAGCACTGAGTAGATGTGACACGCATAATATGATTTTATGGGTTCACTGACATAATATCGAAATCATAGAGATCGTGCTACAGAAATATTGTGTCAAAATGATTGATCACAAAAAAATTGTTTTAGTGTACATATGAAGGTAAGCACAAAACTAACGAAAAAAAAACAATATAGTTTTAAACTAATATCGAAAAACAAATATCCAAAAATATAATTTTTAATATATATATATATAGCTATAAATAGTAAACTAAATATATTGAAATATTTAAAAATATAGAAAAAATATGTAATTATTTAAACAAAAACACACACACACATATATATGTATATCTTTATATACACATATATAATGTAAAACTATTATTAAAAAAATATTAATTTTAATTTTAATTTTAATTTTCAATGTTTTTAAAATATAATAATATAACACGTATATATATATATATATACATATATATATATATATATATATAAATAAATATATACGATAACCACAGTCCTGTAGTAGATTCCTTCTTCAGCAACCAAACAGGTACGGACCACAATGTGGAATTTAACAAATCCTTTTTATTGAAGTTGCAAGTGCATCAAATGATTCAAGCAAGTGCCCAGCCTGACGCGTTTCGACCGCGTTTCCGTGGTCTTGTTCACATCATATAAATATATATATATATCTGAACATGCAAATACATAAAAAAACTAAGAAATGTAGAAAATAAACCATATACATTTTTAAAAATATTGCCAATTTCATTATACATAAAAAATAAACGATTGACAAAATATGTTTTTTTTTTAATAATCAATTTTATTGATTTTGAAATTAACACATTTACAGCAAGAAAAACAAAACCAGCTTTTCGCACAGTGGTCAGTACAAAACAGTGACAAAAATAGGGAAATAATACTCCCACATACATGAATCCAGCTAGGAATAGCAAGCAACAATGTCCACAACCATGTCCATAGGGAAGCCTCAGGAAAGTTCAGTCTTCCACCACCCGAACCCATTTACCCCACACCCTTCGAAACTTTTTGGGACAACCGCGGGCTGCATACATCGGTCGCTCCTGCGCTGCACACCAATCCACCCCCCTGCGCCACCGTGTCATGGAAGGGGCCGACGGGTCCAGCCAAAGGGCTGCAATATCTCGTTTAGCTACCATCAGTGCCGTGGTGAGACAGAGCTTCTCGGCCCTGTTCCCATCCAAACCATCAGTAACACCTAAAAGGATGGTCATCGGATTCAGCGGGACCTCCCAGCCCAGGACCTCAGTAAGTTCAGCTGTCACTAGTTCCCAGTAGCGCGTAATAGCGGGACAGAGCCATACCATCTGATAAAAATCCGCTTGGGGGCAGTGACAGCGGGGACAGGAAGCATCAGGCAGGAGCCCAGAGCGATGAAGGCGCAGTGGCGTGAGGTAAGCCGCATGTAAATAGTATATTTGAACTAATCGAAGCCGCGGTGAAGCTGTAACAGTTTTAAGGGCCATCACCGCGTCTCTCCAATCAGCATCATCTAGGGAGCCTATCCAACCCTCCCACTTATCCCGGAGATAGGAGAGGGAATTGGGGGTGTTATTTGTGAGGGAACGATAAATGCGGGAAATCCCCCCCTTCCCCAAGTTGCCAGTCATGACCTGTGCCTCAGGCGGGCTATATGCAGGCAAGGAGGTCCCCTCCAAGATGTGTATATGAAGTGCATGGCGCAGCTGAAGATAGCGGTAGAACTGAGAGGCGTGGAGGGAGAACCGGGTCTGCATGTCTGAGAATTCGCGAATATGGCTTCCGCGCCAGACATCTCTCAGCTGAGACATGCCGATGAGATCCCAGGCTCTAAAACCAGAGAGAGCGGCAACGTCTTTGAGCCATGTTCCGCTCCACAAAGGGGTACATTGGGTTAGTCTGCCTGACCAGCGGGTGTGGCGCAGGGTGGCTCGCCAGGCCAAAAACACCCCCCCTGAGTAATCACCGGCAGGGTGTGGGGGATAGCGGTTCCGTACAGTATTCCTTGAATACATGAAAAACCCAGGGCATGTAGTTCCAGGCGGTAGGCCGGATCCGCCCAGCCACCATTAAACCAGTCATGCACGGTGAGAAGCCTGGTCGCCAGGTAGTATAGATGTAGGTTCGTCATTTCCAGCCCCCGTCAAAAGGCGGAATTCTGCATTGACTGAGGGCCAATCTCGGCCTCCGACCTCCCCATAGGAATTTAGTGGCCAAACCATCCATCTCTCGGAACCAGGACCGCGAGAAGGCGAGGGGCGTGTTTTGGAGCATATACAGGAAACGGGGTAAGACCATCATCTTAAAAAGAGCGATCCTGTCCGAAAAAATATGTTTTAATAAAAATATCATATATATATATATATATATATATATATATATATATATATATTATATATATATATATATATAAAATATCAACTTAAATACATAAGCACATAATAATGCTATATATTTAAACAATATTAACAAAACTATTAAACTCCAATATATGCAACAGTAGAGAAAGCTCCAGTGTGTTCAATAGTGGGCAAAGTGTTGGACTCAGGAGGGTTAAAATGTGCTATTTCCTCTCCAGTCCGTGCAACAGTAGGGAAAGCATTGGACTACAGAGGGGTCAAATTTAATATTCCCACTCCATAAGAAGGGGAGGTGGGAGGGAGGAGCAGCTGGGAGGCGGGAGCGGGACGAATGGGCGAGCGAGGGGGCGGGGCCGCAGGGGACGCAGCGGCGGGAAACAGGAGAGCAGAGCGGGCGGAATTAACAGAAGGGCACAATAACAATACAAAAAGGAATAAGGAGGAATAAACAGATTACAATACAAAAACAGAATGCAAAATCACAGCAGGGCAGACAGGAAAAAAGGGGCAGAGCGAGCACACAGATACCTACGGCCTACCACTGGGCCACCAGGGATGAGGCGCAGGTGGTAGCCTGCGGGTGGAGGAGGGCCTCGAACTCACGGCAGTAGCGGCAGCCGCGTGCAGCGGGTGCACCGCTGGTGCGCCGAAGGCGCGCCTAAGGCAAGCCCGTCTGCGCCCGTCCGTGCCTGGACCGCGCCCAGCGCCAGACCCCCTGGCTCCCGCGAACACCACGACACCCGACGCCGCTATGACGCCAGCACCCTCCACGCACTCAACACCGGCCGATCACACAGCTGCTTCCGGGCCACCCCGAAGCACACCCAAGTGCCCTTCTCCTGCCGGAACTGCAGCTACACCAACCTCCAAACCACCACCACATCCATCGGGGTAGGACGCAACTACCTCCGATGCATTCTACTCAACACCCGCTCCGCCTGCAAACATGCCATCGAACTCTGGGACCTTCTCGACGACTCCTCCCCAGACGTCGCCTTCCTGACGGAGACCTTGATGAACCCCTCCTCGGCACCCGACATCGCCATAGCCATCCCTGACGGCTACAAGATCACCCGCAGGGACCGCACCAACGGAACAGGAGGAGGAATCGCCATTGTCCACAGAAACACCCACAGAATCTCGACCAGCACCGACGACACCCTCAGCGCCACCGAACACCTGCACTTCCAGATCCACACCGACCCCAACACCACCCTCAGAGGAACCCTCATCTACAGACCCCCCGGCCGCAGTTCAGCGACTCCATCGCCGACTTCGTCAGCACGCACGCCCTTGCATCCACGGACTACATCCTCCTTGGAGACCTGAACTTCCACCTCGAGAACACCAACGACAGCAACTCCACCACCCTGCTCGATAACCTAGCCAACCTCAGACTCAAACAGCTCATCACGACTCCCAGCCATCGTCCACAAATCCAGCCTCCGCCTGAGCACACTCCCTGACGAGCCCACAGAACTGATGGAACACCTTCACTTCAAGATACTGGCCAGCCCCACCGCCACCCTCCGAGGAACCCTCATCTACCGACCCCCTGGACCCCGCGGACCCTTCGCCAACTCCATCACGGACATTATCTCCCCGCAGGCCATCGCATCCACCAACTACACCCTGCTGGGAGACCTCAACTTCCACCTCGACAACCAACTGGACCCCAACACCACATCCCTCCTGGACAACCTCCACAACATTGGACTGCGCCAGATCGTGACCGAGCCCACGCACTCAGCAGGACACACCCTCGACCCCCTCTTCACTACAGGAAACTCCATCACCTTCAGCCACACCACCGAACTCCCATGGACCGACCATCGTTGCGTCCACTTCACCTTCAGAACACCCACCATCCACAGACACCAGCACCTGCTTCCACGAAGAAACTGGACCAAAATCACCGACGACCAGCTCACCTCCTCACTCCAACAACTCCACCCCAACCATCGCGGAAAACGACGACCCCAACACCGCAGCCCAAACCCTGCATAGATGGATCTCGGACAGCACCAACACCATAGCCCCCTCAAGAAAAACAACAATACCCGCGCCAAGAAAGCCAGATGGTTTACCACGAACTTCGAGAGTCCAGAAGCACATGCCGCCGCCTCGAAAAGGCCTGGAGGAACACCAAATCCACAGAAGCCCACGACAACTTCAGAGCCGCCACCAACGCCCACCATCAACTCATCACAGAAACGAGGAAAAAAGCGATTGAAGACAGAATCTCCACCCACGCGCACAACAGCAAGGAACTCTTCAGCATCATCAAGGAGTTCGCCCAACCCACTAGCGAGTCTACCGACATCCCTCCCTCACAAGACCTCTGCGACAAACTCAGCACCTTTTTCCACCACAAAATCAAGAGCATCTACGACAACTTCGACGAAGACAACCAACACACTGAACCCTCACCAACCACCCCCGACACCCGGAAACCAGCGATTGACGACTGGACAGCCCTCACCACCGAAGACACACTGAAGACAATGAAGTCAATCCACTCAGGTGCCCCCACGGACCCCTGCCCCCACCACATCTTCAACAGAGTCGCCGACACCATCGCACCCATGCTCCGCCACACCATCAACCGCTCCCTGGCGACCGCCTCGTTCCCCGACGACTGGAAACACACCGAGGTCAACCCCCTCCTAAAGAAACCCTCAGCGGACCCCACCGACCTCAAAAACTACAGACCCATCTCCCTGCTCCCGTTCCCAGTGAAAGTCATCGAGAAAGCCATCAACAGCCAACTCGCCACATTCATTGAAGAACACAACATCCTCGACTCCTCCCAATCCGGCTTCAGAAAAAACCACAGTACGGAAACCGCCCTCCTCGCCGCAACAGACGACATCCGCACCCTACTGGACAAAGGAGAAACAGTAGCCCTCATCCTCCTCGACCTATCAGCGGCGTTCGACACAGTCTCCCACCGCACCCTAATACGCAGACTCTACGACGCAGGAATCCAGGACAAGGCCCTCGACTGGATCCGCTCCTTCCTCTCCGGCAGGACGCAGCGGGTCAGACTCCCCCCATTCCTCTCGGACCCCACACCTACCACCTACGGAGTCTCCCAGGGCTCCTCCCTCAGCCCGACGCTCTTCAACGTCTACATGGCTCCACTCGCCCCCATCGTCAGAACCTACGGACTCAACATCGTGTCATACGCAGACGACACCCAGCTCATCCTCTCCCTATCCAACGAGCCCAACACCACCAGACGCAACTTTCGAGAAGGCATGGAAGCCGTCGCCAAATGGATGAAAAACAGCTGCCTACAACTAAACACCAACAAAACAGAAGTACTCATCATGGGCCCAAACCCCGATGCCTGGAGCGACACCTGGTGGCCCCCCGCCCTCGGAAACCCGCCAACCCCCACGGACCACGCACGCAACCTGGGAATCATCCTGGACTCCGAGCTCAAAATGCACCGCCAGATCAACTCTGTCTCGTCTTCCTGCTTCCACACCCTCCGCCTCCTTCGTAAGACCTTCAAATGGATCCCCTCGAACACCGAAAGACCGTCACTCACGCCCTGGTCACCAGCAGACTCGACTACGGCAACGCACTCTACGCCGGAATAAACAAAAACCTCACCCGCAAGCTACAGAACATCCAAAACGCCGCCGCAAGACTGGTCCTCAACCTGCCAAAACACTGCCACATCTCCCAGCACCTGCGCACACTCCACTGGCTCCCTGTCGAGGCGAGAATCACCTTCAAGATGCTCATCCACGCACACAAGGCCCTCCACGGCACCGGACCAGCATACCTGAACAGCCGACTCAAATTCCACGCACCCCAAAGGACCCTACGATCAGCCCAGCTCTCCTACGCCGTGGTCCCCCGCACCAGAAAGACCAGATCGGGAGGCCGCTCCTTCTCCTTCCTCGCGGCCAAAGCATGGAACGCCCTTCCGCTCCACCTCAGACAGACATCGCTCCCCATCTTCGCAAGAAACCTCAAAACCTGGCTCTTCGACAGACCCCCTCCTTGATGGATGGAACCTGCACCCCCCTAGCGCCTTGAGACCCTTACGGGTGAGTAGTCGCGCTTTAACAAACCCCTGATTGATTGATTGATTGACCCACTCCACCAGACACACGCTCGACCCCATCTTCTCCGCCAGCAACCACGTCACCTTCAGCCACACCACTGAACTCCACTGGACCGACCATCGCTGCGTCCACTTCACCTTCGAGAAGCCGACCACGCACCACCGCACACAACGGGCCCCCCGCCGCAGCTTGAGCAAAGTCACCGAAGACCAGCTAGTCACCACCCTCGCCCGTAACCCACCAACGGACACTACCGACACCGACTCCGCCGCCCGCAACCTCAGGCAATGGATCGGCAACTGCGCCAACACTCTCACCCCGACCAAGAAACCCTCGAACAGACGCACCGACAGAAAAGCCATCTGGTGCACCCCCGACCTCCAGGCATCCAAGCAGGCCTGCCGTAGGCTCGAGAAGAAGTGGCACCACGAACTGACACCGGACAGCAACACAGCCTACAAGAGTGCCATCCGCAGACACCACCAACTCATCCGAACCGCCAAAAGGACCTCCTTCAAAGAGCGCATCGACAACAACGCACACAACAGCAAAGAGCTCTTCAACATCGTGAAGGAACTCTCCAACCCCAGCTCCAACTCCAACGACATACCGCCATCACAAGACCTCTGCGACACAGAAACACCCTCAGAATCTCGACCAGCACCGACGACACCCTCAGCGCCACCGAACACCTGCACTTCCAGATCCACACCGACCCCAACACCACCCTCAGAGGAACCCTCATCTACAGACCCCCCGGCCCCCGGCCGCAGTTCAGCGACTTCATCGCCGACTTCGTCAGCACGCACGCCCTTGCATCCACGGACTACATCCTCCTCGGAGACCTGAACTTCCACCTCGAGAACACCAACGACAGCAACTCTACCACCCTGCTCGACAATCTCGCCAACCTCGGACTCAAACAGCTCGTCACGACTCCCACCCACTCCGCCGGACACACGCACGACCCCATCTTCTCCGCCAGCAACCACGTCACCTTCAGCCACACCACCGAACTCCACTGGACCGACCATCGCTGCGTCCACTTCACCTTCGAGAAGCCGACCACGCACCACCGCACACAACGGACCCCCGCCGCAGCTTAAGCAAAGTCACCGAAGACCAGCTAGTCACCACCCTCGCCCGTAACCCACCAACGGACACTACCGACACCGACTCCGCCGCCCGCAACCTCAGGCAATGGATCGGCAACTGCGCCAACACTCTCGCCCCGACCAAGAAACCCTCGAACAGACGCACCGACAGAAAAGCCATCTGGTGCACCCCCGACCTCCAGGCATCCAAGCAGGCCTGCCGTAGGCTCGAGAAGAAGTGGCACCACGAACTGACACCGGACAGCAACACAGCCTACAAGAGTGCCATCCGCAGACACCACCAACTCATCCGAACCGCCAAAAGGACCTCCTTCAAAGAGCGCATCGACAACAACGCACACAACAGCAAAGAGCTCTTCAACATCGTGAAGGAACTCTCCAACCCCAGCTCCAACTCCAACGACATACCGCCATCACAAGACCTCTGCGACTCCCTAGCCACCTTCTTCCACCGCAAGATCGCAGACATCCACGACAGCTTCAACAGCCAGGCCCCCCCGACAGACACCGACACCTCAGACTCACCGCCCCCCATCCACATCGACCTCCTGCTTTCCTGGACCCACGTCAACGACGACGACACCATCAAAATCATGAACACCATCCATTCCGGCTCACCATCTGACCCCTGCCCGCACCACATCTTCAACAAAGCAAGCTCCACCATCGCACCCCATCTCCGCAAGATCATCAACAGCTCCTTCAAGACCGCCACCTTCCCGGAGAGCTGGAAGCACGCCGAGATCAACGCCTTACTCAAGAAACCCAAGGCAGACCCCAAGGACCTCAAGAACTTCCGGCCCATCTCCCTACTCCCGGCGAAAGTCATCGAGAAGATTGTCAACAGGCAACTGACCTCCTTCCTCGAAGAGAATAACATCCTGGACCCGTCCCAATCTGGATTCTGCAGCAACCACAGCACCGAAACAGCCCTCATCGCCGCCACCGACGACATCAGGGCCATGCTGGACAACGGAGAAACCGCGGCCCTCATCCTCCTGGACCTTTCGGCCGCCTTCGACACCCTCCGCACATGCCTCCACAACGCAGGGATCCACGACAAAGCCCTGGACTGGACCACCTCCTTCCTCACCGGCAGAACCCAGAGTGTCCGCCTCCCCCCATTCCGTTCTAAAGACACCAAGATCATCTGCGGCGTACCCCAAGGATCGTCCCTCAGCCCGACACTCTTCAATGTCTACATGGCACCGCTCGCCAACATCGTCCGATCGCACGACCTCAACATCATCTCATACGCCGACGACACCCAGCTGATCCTCTCCCTCACCACGGCCCCCACCACCGCCAAATCCAACCTCCACGAAGGAATGAAGGCCATCGCTGAATGGATGATGAACAGCTGCCTGAAACTGAACTCGGACAAGACGGAGGTCCTCATCATCGGATCCACCCCCTCCGCCTGGGACGACTCATGGTGGCTGGCCGCACTGGGAGCTGCACCGACGCCCACTGACCACGCACGCAACCTGGGGGTCATCCTGGACTCAGCATTCTCAATGACCCAGCAAGTAAACGCCGTCTCCTCCTCCTGCTTCAACACCCTCCGCATGCTCCGCAAGATCTACAGATGGATCCCCAGCGGAACCAGAAGGACGGTCACCCAGGCCCTCGTCAGCAGCAGGCTGGACTACGGCAACGCTCTCTATGCAGGAACCTCAGCCAAACTCTAGAAACGACTACAACGCATACAGAACGCCTCTGTACGCCTCATCCTCGACATCCCCCGCCACAGCCACATCACAGCCCACCTGAAAGACCTGCACTGGCTCCCCGTCAACAAGAGGATCACCTTCAAGCTCCTCACCCACGCTCACAAAGCACTCCACAACACCGGACCAGCGTACCTCAACGAACGACTCACCTTCTACACCGCGAACCGCCAGCTTCACTCCGCTGACCTCGCCCTCGCCACCGTCCCCCACATCCGACGAGCGACCGCCAGCGGCAGATCATTCTCCCACCTCGCCGCAAAAACCTGGAACACCCTCCCCATCCACCTGCGACAGACCCAGGACCTGCTGGCCTTTAGGAGACTCCTCAAGACCTGGCTGTTCGAGCAGTAGCAGCACCCCCGCCCCCTCCCCCAGTGCCTTGAGACCCTCACGGGTGAGTAGTGCCCTCTACAAATGTACTGATTGATTGATTGATTGATTTGCTATACTGCTCCAGTCTGTACAACAGTAGGACAAGCGTTGGACTCAGGAGGGATAAAATTTACTATTCCCACTCCAATCAGTGCAACAGTAGGGAATGCGTTGGACTCAGGAGGGGTAAAATTTACAATTCTCACTCCAGTCTGTCCAGCAGTAGAGAAAGTACTTCACTTCGAACACATACCATATTTAATACATGTATTAATTAAACAAAATATGAAACTATCAATATAAAAAATTATAGATATATATATATATATATATATATATTTTCCATCAAAGTACCCGAAAGCAATGGAAGGGCACTCGACCACGCTCCTCCGGTTCTCAGCCTCGCCTCAGCTCGCACCACAGTTCCCATCAACTTGCTTTCCATGCCGACGCGTTTCAAGGCTTCTCCGCCTCTTCTTCATGGGCTTTGCTGAAACAGACATTGACGGCTCACCTTTACTTATTTATTTAAATTGATGCGATTGCCCCCAGTGGGCGTTGACTGATTTCAATGTCTCTTGTTGCATGGCGGGATTTGTAGTCCCTAAAGGTGAGTAAATTAAAATCCCTTTAGTAGGTTCAATGTATATTTCATATTTATGCATTTTAACATCCTGTAGTAGGTTGGGAACAGTGAATGCGGGCTCATTGTTAATTTTGGAACGTCGTGCTGGCACGTCTGAAATCGTTTCAAACCACAGCCTTTCATTTTGGAAATGGTGCTCCTTCCCATGGCAGGGCAGCCGTGTTTAGTAATTTTCCATCAAAGTACCCGAAAGCAATGGAAGGGCACTCGACCACGCTCCTCCGGTTCTCAGCCTCGCCTCAGCTCGCACCACAGTTCCCATCAACTTGCTTTCCATGCCGACGCGTTTCAAGGCTTCTCCGCCTCTTCTTCATGGGCTTTGCTGAAACAGACATTGACGGCTCACCTTTACTTATTTATTTAAATTGATGCGATTGCCCCCAGTGGGCGTTGACTGATTTCAATGTCTCTTGTTGCATGACGGGATTTGTAGTCCCTAAAGGTGAGTAAATTAAAATCCCTTTAGTAGGTTCAATGTATATTTCATATTTATGCATTTTAACATCCTGTAGTAGGTTGGGAACAGTGAATGCGGGCTCATTGTTAATTTTGGAACGTCGTGCTGGCACGTCTGAAATCGTTTCAAACCACAGCCTTTCATTTTGGAAATGGTGCTCCTTCCCATGGCAGGGCAGCCGTGTTTAGTAATTTTCCATCAAAGTACCCGAAAGCAATGGAAGGGCACTCGACCACGCTCCTCCGGTTCTCAGCCTCGCCTCAGCTCGCACCACAGTTCCCATCAACTTGCTTTCCATGCTGACGCGTTTCAAGGCTTCTCCGCCTCTTCTTCATGGGCTTTGCTGAAACAGACATTGACGGCTCACCTTTACTTATTTATTTAAATTGATGCGATTGCTCCCAGTGGGCGTTGACTGATTTCAATGTCTCTTGTTGCATGACGGGATTTGTAGTCCCTAAAGGTGAGTAAATTAAAATCCCTTTAGTAGGTTCAATGTATATTTCATATTTATGCATTTTAACATCCTGTAGTAGGTTGGGAACAGTGAATGCGGGCTCATTGTTAATTTTGGAACGTCGTGCTGGCACGTCTGAAATCGTTTCAAACCACAGCCTTTCATTTTGGAAATGGTGCTCCTTCCCACGGCAGGGCAGCCGTGTTTAGTAATTTTCCATCAAAGTACCCGAAAGCAATGGAAGGGCACTCACCCATGCTCCTCCGGTTCTCAGCCTCGCCTCAGCTCGCACCACAGTTCCCATCAACTTGCTTTCCATGCCGACGCGTTTCAAGGCTACTCCGCCTCTTCTTCATGGGCTTTGCTGAAACAGACATTGACGGCTCACCTTTATTTATTTATTTAAATTGATGCGATTGCCCCCAGTGGGCGTTGACTGATTTCAATGTCTCTTGTTGCATGACGGGATTTGTAGTCCCTAAAGGTGAGTAAATTAAAATCCCTTTAGTAGGTTCAATGTATATTTCATATTTATGCATTTTAACATCCTGTAGTAGGTTGGGAACAGTGAATGCGGGCTCATTGTTAATTTTGGAACGTCGTGCTGGCACGTCTGAAATCGTTTCAAACCACAGCCTTTCATTTTGGAAATGGTGCTCCTTCCCACGGCAGGGCAGCCGTGTTTAGTAATTTTCCATCAAAGTACCCGAAAGCAATGGAAGGGCACTCGACCACGCTCCTCCGGTTCTCAGCCTCGCCTCAGCTCGCACCACAGTTCCCATCAACTTGCTTTCCATGCCGACGCGTTTCAAGGCTACTCCGCCTCTTCTTCATGGGCTTTGCTGAAACAGACATTGACGGCTCACCTTTACTTATTTATTTAAATTGATGCGATTGCCCCCAGTGGGCGTTGACTGATTTCAATGTCTCTTGTTGCATGACGGGATTTGTAGTCCCTAAAGGTGAGTAAATTAAAATCCCTTTAGTAGGTTCAATGTATATTTCATATTTATGCATTTTAACATCCTGTAGTAGGTTGGGAACAGTGAATGCGGGCTCATTGTTAATTTTGGAACGTCGTGCTGGCACGTCTGAAATCGTTTCAAACCACAGCCTTTCATTTTGGAAATCGTGCTCCTTCCCACGTCCCTGAGCTCTCTGCTGCCGCTACTGCCGTGAGTTCGAGGCCCTCCTCCACCCACAGGCTACCACCTGCGCCTCATCCCTGGTGGCCCAGTGGTAGGCCGTAGGTATCTGTGTGCTCGCTCTGCCCCTTTTTTCCTGAGTGCCCTGCTGTGATTTTGCATTCTGTTTTTGTATTGTAATCTGTTTATTCCTCCTTATTCCTTTTTGTATTATTATTGTGCCCTTCTGTTAATTCCGCCTGCTCTGCTCTCCTGTTTCCCGCCGCTGCGTCCCCTGGGGCCCCTCCCCCCCGCTCGCCCATTCGTCCCGATCCCGCCTCTCAGCTGCTCCTCCCTCCCACCTCCCCTTCTTATGGCGGCCGCTGCGCGGTGAGGAGAGCGACCCTTGACCCTGTTCCAGGCAGGTCGCTCCCCACGCCGCACAGCACCACCTGTTGTGCCCATGTCCCTGAGCTCTCTGCTGCCGCTACTGCCGTGAGTTCGAGGCCCTCCTCCACCCGCAGGCTACCACCTGCGCCTCATCCCTGGTGGCCCAGTGGTAGGCCGTAGGTATCTGTGTGCTCGCTCTGCCCCTTTTTTCCTGTCTGCCCTGCTGTGATTTTGCATTCTGTTTTTGTATTGTAATCTGTTTATTCCTCCTTATTCCTTTTTGTATTGTTATTGTGCCCTTCTGTTAATTCCGCCCGCGCTGCTCTCCTGTTTCCCGCTGCTGCATCCCCTGCGGCCCCGCCCCCCCATTCGTCCCGCTCCGGCCTACCAGCTGCTCCTCCCTCCCACCTACCCTTCTTATGGCAGCCGCTGTGCGGCCGCGCGCAGCGGGTGCACCGCTGGCGCGCCAAAGGCGCGCCTAAGGCAAGCCCGTCTGCGCCCGTCCGTGCCTGGACCGCGCCCAACGCCAGACCCCCTGGCTCCCGCGAACACCACGACACCCGACGCCGCTATGACGCCAGCACCCTCCACGCACTCAACACCGGCCGATCACACACCTGCTTCCGGGCCACCCCGAAGCACACCCAAGGGCCCTTCTCCTGCCGGAACTGCAGCTACACCAACCTCCAAACCACCACCACGTCCACCGGGGTAGGACGCAACTACCTCCGATGCATTCTACTCAACACCCGCTCCGCCCGCAAACACGCCATCGAACTCTGGGACCTTCTCGACTCCTCCTCCCCAGACGTCGCCTTCCTGACGGAGACCTGGATGAACCCCTCCTCGGCACCCGACATCGCCATAGCCATCCCTGACGGCTACAAGATCACCTGCAGGGACCGCACCAACGGAACAGGAGGAGGAATCGCCATCGTCCACAGAAACACCCTCAGAATCTCGACCAGCACCGACGACACCCTCAGCGCCACCGAACACCTGCACATCCAGATCCACACCGACCCCAACACCACCCTCAGAGGAACCCTCATCTACAGACCCCCCAGCCCCCGGCCGCAGTTCAGCGACTTCATCGCCGACTTCGTCAGCACGCACGCCCTTGCATCCACTGACTACATCCTCCTCGGAGACCTGAACTTCCACCTCGAGAACACCAACGACAGCAACTCTACCACCCTGCTCGACAATCTCGCCAACCTCGGACTCAAACAGCTCGTCACGACTCCCACCCACTCCGCCGGACACACGCACGACCCCATCTTCTCCGCCAGCAACCACGTCACCTTCAGCCACACCACCGAACTCCACTGGACCGACCATCGCTGCGTCCACTTCACCTTCGAGAAGCCGACCACGCACCACCGCACACAACGGACCCCCGCCGCAGCTTAAGCAAAGTCACCGAAGACCAGCTAGTCACCACCCTCGCCCGTAACCCACCAACGGACACTACCGACACCGACTCCGCCGCCCGCAACCTCAGGCAATGGATCGGCAACTGCGCCAACACTCTCGCCCCGACCAAGAAACCCTCGAACAGACGCACCGACAGAAAAGCCATCTGGTGCACCCCCGACCTCCAGGCATCCAAGCAGGCCTGCCGTAGGCTCGAGAAGAAGTGGCACCACGAACTGACACCGGACAGCAACACAGCCTACAAGAGTGCCATCCGCAGACACCACCAACTCATCCGAACCGCCAAAAGGACCTCCTTCAAAGAGCGCATCGACAACAACGCACACAACAGCAAAGAGCTCTTCAACATCGTGAAGGAACTCTCCAACCCCAGCTCCAACTCCAACGACATACCGCCATCACAAGACCTCTGCGACTCCCTAGCCACCTTCTTCCACCGCAAGATCGCAGACATCCACGACAGCTTCAACAGCCAGGCCCCCCCGACAGACACCGACACCTCAGACTCACCGCCCCCCAGCCACATCGACCCCCTGCTTTCCTGGACCCACGTCAACGACGACGACACCATCAAAATCATGAACACCATCCACTCCGGCTCACCATCCAACCCCTGCCCGCACCACATCTTCAACAAAGCAAGCTCCACCATCGCACCCCATCTCCGCAAGATCATCAACAGCTCCTTCGAGACCGCCACCTTCCCGGAGAGCTGGAAGCACGCCGAGATCAACGCCTTACTCAAGAAACCCAAGGCAGACCCCAAGGACCTCAAGAACTTCCGGCCCATCTCCCTACTCCCGTTCCCGGCGAAAGTCATCGAGAAGATTGTCAACAGGCAACTGACCTCCTTCCTCGAAGACAATAACATCCTGGACCCATCCCAATCTGGATTCCGCAGCAACCACAGCACCGAAACAGCCCTCATCGCCGCCACCGACGACATCAGGGCCATGCTGGACAACGGAGAAACCGCGGCCCTCATCCTCCTGGACCTTTCGGCCGCCTTCGACACCCTCCGCACATGCCTCCACAACGCAGGGATCCGCGACAAAGCCCTGGACTGGACCACCTCCTTCCTCACCGGCAGAACCCAGAGTGTCCGCCTCCCCCCATTCCGTTCTAAAGACACCAAGATCATCTGAGGCGTACCCCAAGGATCGTCCCTCAGCCCGACACTCTTCAACGTCTACATGGCACCGCTCGCCAACATCGTCTGATCGCACGACCTCAACATCATCTCATACGCCGACGACACCCAGCTGATCCTCTCCCTCACCAAGGCCCCCACCACCACCAAATCCAACCTCCACGAAGGAATGAAGGCCATCGCCGAATGGATGATGAACAGCCGCCTGAAACTGAACACGGACAAGACGGAGGTCCTCATCATTGGATCCACCCCCTCCGCCTGGGACGATTCATGGTGGCTGGCCGCACTGGGAGCTGCACCGACGCCCACTGACCACGCACGCAACCTGGGGGTCATCCTGGACTCAGCATTGTCAATGACCCAGCAAGTAAACGCTGTCTCCTCCTCCTGCTTCAACACCCTCCGCATGCTCTGCAAGATCTACAGATGGATCCCCACCAGAACCAGAAGGACGGTCACCCAGGCCCTCGTCAGCAGCAGGCTGGACTACGGCAACGCTCTCTACGCAGGAACCTCAGCCAAACTCCAGAAACGACTACAACGCATACAGAACGCCTCTGCACGCCTCATCCTCGACATCCCCCGCCACAGCCACATCACAGCCCACCTGAAAGACCTGCACTGGCTCCCCGTCAACAAGAGGATCACCTTCAAGCTCCTCACCCACGCTCACAAAGCACTCCACAACACCGGACCAGCGTACCTCAACGAACGACTCACCTTCTACACCCCGAACCGCCAGCTTCACTCCGCTGACCTCGCCCTCGCCACCGTCCCCCGCATCCGACGAGCGACCACCAGCGGCAGATCATTCTCCCACCTCGCCGCAAAAACCTGGAACATCCGCCTGCGACAGACCCTGGACCTGCTGGCCTTCAGGAGACTCCTCAAGACCTGGCTGTTCGAGCAGTAGCAGCACTCCCGCCCCCAGCGCCTTGAGACCCTCACGGGTGAGTAGTGCCCTCTACAAATGTACTGATTGATTGATTGATTTGCTATTCTGCTCCAGTCTGTACAACAGTAGGACAAGCGTTGGACTCAGGAGGGATAAAATTTACTATTCCCACTCCAATCAGTGCAACAGTAGGGAATGCGTTGGACTCAGGAGGAGTAAAATTTACAGTTCTCACTCCAGTCTGTCCAGCATAGGGAAAGTACTTCACTTCGAACACATACCATATTTAATACATGTATTAATTAAACAAAATATGAAACTATCAATATAAAAAATTATATATATATATATATATAATTATTACAGCTCCCAGTCCACTTACAGGCAACGTGTGCACTCTTACTGACGGGTGCAACCATGTGGAAGTGGGTCCACATTTAAATAAATGCTCACGTTTCCAAAAAGAATCACGCTGCACTCACGGGACCCCTTTGAAGACTCTTTAATTACAAGGACGCGTTTCGGCGTTCTGCCTTCCTCTGCTTGTTTAAAGACAGCGCAACCTGTCCTGATGGAAATTTAAACAGGTAGAAGTAATTTCCTTGGTTCTTGCTGCTAGGCATCAAAGAGGACTAGTTTCCTCGGAAAGATGTTCCTTCCCCTGAGATATATTATGGGGTTTGAAGTCCGAGAGTGTTCAAGGGGAGGGGATAACTGGTCATCACATTCCCACCAGCATCCACATAGGCATGACCCCAAAACCACAGTTGTTTCACAGTTCCAGGTAAATATTTACCGTCCCTCTCTGACGCACAATGCAAATTCCAAGCGCCATAGCATGTTGCGCTGTTGACAAAGCCTCCTCTAGGGGGGCCTCTCATCAAAACCCAAGGTTCCGCAGCACTCGACGCAGGAGCTGGTCAAATGGCCGGGTCTCCACAGTAATGATGACTGTCGACGGTAGTCGGCGGCGGTGCCAGGATCCCGTTGGTGGTGCAACTTGCCTCCATATATTACAGCTCCCAGTCCACTTACAGGCAACATGTGCACTCTTACTGACGGGTGCAACCATGTGGAAGTGGGTCCACATTTAAATAAACGCTCACGTTTCCAAAAGAAACACGCTGCACTCACGGGACCCCTTTGAAGACTCTTTAATTACAAGGACGCGCTTCGGCGTTCTGCCTTCCTCTCCTTGTTTAAAGACAGCGCAACCTGTCCTGATGGAAATTTAAACAGGTAGAAGTAATTTCATTGGTTCTTGCTGCTAGGCATCAAAGAGGACTAGTTTCCTCGGAAAAGATGTTCCTTCCCCTGAGATATATTATGGGGTTGAAGTCCGAGAGTGTTCAAGGGGAGGGGATAACTGGTCATCACATTCCCACATTCCACTGGTGGGAATGTGATGACCAGTTATCCCCCTCCCCCCTTGAACACTCTTGGACTTCAAACCCCATAATATATCTCAGGGGAAGGAACATCTTTTCCGAGGAAACTAGTCCTCTTTTGATGCCTAGCAGCAAGAACCAATGAAATTACTTCTACCTGTTTAAATTTCCATCAGGACAGGTTGCGCTGTCTTTAAACAAGCAGAGGAAGGCAGAACGCCGAAACGCGTCCTTGTAATTAAAGAGTCTTCAAAGGGGTCCCGTGAGTGCAGCGTGTTTCTTTGGAAACGTGAGCGTTTATTTGAATGTGGACCCACTTCCACATGGTTGCACCCGTCAGTAAGAGTGCACATGTTGCCTGTAAGTGGACTGGGAGGTGAAATATATGGAGGCAAGTTGCACCACCAACAGGATTCCGAGCACCGCCGCCACTACCGTCGACAGTCATCATTACTGGTGGAGACACGGCCATTTGACCAGCTCCTGCGTCGAGTGCTGCGGAACCTTGGGGTTGGACGAGGGGCCCCCCTAGAGGAGACTTTGTCAACAGCGCAACATGCTATGGCTCTTGGAATCTGCATTGTGCGTCAGAGAGGGACGGTAAATATTTACCTGGAACTGTGAAACAACTGGGGTTTTGGGGGTCATGCCTATGTGGATGCTGGTGGGAATGTGATGACCAGTTATCCCCCTCCCCCCTTGAACACTCTCGGACTTCAAACCCCATAATATATCTCAGGGGAAGGAACATCTTTTCCGAGGAAACTAGTCCTCTTTTGATGCCTAGCAGCAAGAACCAATGAAATTACTTCTTTCTGTTTAAATTTCCATCAGGACAGGTTGCGCTGTCTTTAAACAAGCAGAGGAAGGCAGAACGCCGAAACGCGTCCTTGTAATTAAAGAGTCTTCAAAGGGGTCCCGTGAGTGCAGCGTGTTTCTTTTTGGAAACGTGAGCGTTTATATATATAATTATATACACATTTTTTTTAAGTTTACATAATTATAATTTTTTTAAAATAATTAATATAAAATAAAAATGCTATTAAATAATTATTTAATTAAATTCCCACAGTATACTCCCACATACCTAGCTGCCCGCATTTAAAATATAATTGAAATAAAAAAGTATAACACAATTAACATGTTAATAAAAAATAAAATAATAAATGAATAACTAATTATTAATTAATTATGACTTAAATATTTTCCCGCCCTACCTACAAACACAACACACACCTAATATATAACAAAAAATATATATGTATTAAACAATATACATAATTATAAATAAATGACATATTTTAATTAAAAATAATAATTAAGTGATATTTGATATATTCTTAATTAACTTCCCGCCCTATACCCCTACAAACCCAACAATGCACACCAAAAATATAACTAAAAAAGAATAATTACAGAATTTACAAAAGTAAATATCAATTAAATAATTAATAATAAATTAATTATAAATCATTAATCAATTATTTACTGAATTACGTTCCCACCCTATACCCCTACAAACCGAATAACCCACATCTAAAATGATAACTTAGAAAAATATTATAATTGCACAATTTACATAATTAATTATCAATTAAATAATTAGCAATAAATTAATAATTAATTACATAAAGTATTACTTAATTAATTTCCCACCCTGTACTCCTACAAACCCAACAACTCGCACCTAAAATATAACTTCCAAAAATAATAACTACACAATTTGCATAATTAATTATCAATTAAATAACTAATATTAATTAAATATTAATTATTAATTAATTATACCTAATTAACTTCCCACCTTGTGCCCCTGCAAACCTCACAACCTGCTACAACACTATAAATTACTATTAACTATTAAAATTTAAAATAACAAAATTACAAACTATATTTAAAAACTTTAACAACAATTACACAAACAATATATAACATATACAACTAAAATATTATTTAAAACACATAGATATTTTAAAAAACAATCAGGCACATGCATCAACTTTTTTTGCGAGCGCAAACGGTGCGATTCGCTAAAATCGGCCGTTTGCGCCCGCAAAAAGTGTTTTTGCGATGCATCAAGGTTCAAGGCACTTTCAATTTAAGAATTCGCAATTCATTACGATTTCTCAAATTACGACTGCATTTAAAGAATCGCAATTTGCGATTCCTTAAATGCAATGCAAGAACCACTTTAAATTAGCGATTTCGCTATTTGAGACGCAAATTACCGAGCAATTAAACTGGTCGGTAATTTGCAAAAACTTTGAAAAATTTACTAAAGTGCATTTTTCAAAGTTTCATGTTATGCACACACATGCCCTTGGGGCATGTGTGTGCGCAACATGGGTGCACATAACAACTTCAGGGTGCAACAGGGTGTCCTTTTGACACCCTTGCACCCTTGTAATTGCCTGTAGGCCCATAGGAATGAATGGTGAGCCATTCCTTAAGTGTGACTCGCAAATTGCGAGTCGCAATTAGGATTGTTTAGGAATCGCTATTTTTATAGCGATTCCTACATGCATAGGCTTTTACGAGTCCTTAATTGCGATTCCTTAATAATCGCAATTAAGGACTCGCAAAATCCTACCTTGATGCATGTGCCCCAATATTTTTTTACAACAATATTATTGAAAACGGTATTAATAACAACGATATTCTTGAAAACTATGGGGCTGGATACGATGGCAGACGGATTGCAGTCCATCCGCCATCGTCTCGGGGAGTGGAAACGCCCGCCTACAAGGCGCCGGTCCCACAGGTGGTATTACGATGCGGCCGCCACCACGGAAGCCGCAAGTGCCATACAAGTGCTGCAATGTTATAAAAGCACTTGTTACACTTTGCCTGCACTGCCTGGCAGGCACCATGCGGTGCCTGCCACATGGTGCAGGGGAATGTAGGTGGGCACCATAGGCGCCCCTCAACTCCAAAACCAAAGTGAGCGGGTGAAAGGGGGGGCCAAAAGTCCATCCCCACCAGCCTTTCCATGGCGGGTGAACCACCATGGAAAGGCTGGTGGGGATGGACCATCGTAATCCCAACGGCGTGCCTGGTAGGCACCACCGCCATTTATGGGAATACGAGGGCCTCCGCAGCATCGGCGGGCTCAAGGAGCCCGTCGGATGCGTGGCGGTCAGAGTTTCAGACCGCCACTGTACCGCCTGCCATTATAATATGGTGGGCAGAAAATGGCCTCACAATGGCGGTGAACCCGCCACCGAAAGCCTGTCAGTGGCGGGTTCACCGCCATCGTAATCAGCCCCTATATTACTTACCTTAAAAAAATCTATATTTTTGTCAACGATATTTCTGCATCACAACATTTATGTGACATATTTAAAACTCGATATTTGTGTAGCTTGATATTTATGACTCAATATTATGTCCACATGCCGGAGATAGAGTACTCTAAGGAGTATGGTCATTTTAACTAGATTGGATCTGTCCACTAATGAAAGAGAATAATGCTCCCGCCTGAATATTCCAATATAAGTCTTTAAGAAAGAATTATAATTTGCATGGCACATTCTCAAAAGTCCAATGTCAATTTAGTCCTGAGGTATCTAGTAGCCTGCTAAGTGGTGTGGTATCTTCATAATTATAAACCCCTAAAATATATCTGGGTTTTTGATGTCTTCAGCTTGTAGGACATCATCAACATAAGCTCAACATCAACATAGGCTGGAGTCTCAACTTCACAACAAGTGGCAAGCATAGGCTTTCTTGATCAGCTGGAAAAAGGGCTAATTATTTGCATCATTTACAGCAATAAAAGACATCCCCAGCAAGTGGCTCTGTTGCAGGGATTCTGCACATATACAGAACTATGCGCAGGAAACCAGGACCTCGGTGTATAGTGGTGTACCAACCTATCACCTTAGTGCCCAAAATCCCACAAACCGACTAGCTGTAGTGTCTCATTCGTTCTCCGACATAATAATGAAGTTACCAATAATTAGACAACCCAGAACACAACACTCCCGACTCTCTCAGGAATTGCGGCAGCAAGACAACTCTTTCGCTCACTCACTCATACTTGTCCACAATAAGAGTAATCAGAGTCACGGTATAGTTTAAAATGTTTATTTTAACTAACGCGCTCTATGGTACAGTACATGTGCCATTGCCACCAACAAAATGCATAAACATAATACTGTTAGCATTGTTCCAATTTCATAGAATACAAAAGGGGATGTCATTTTATAAAGACAGTGGAAAAGGGCTATAGGACCTAACCACCCTCCCCGTGGTAAGATATAGTTTATTATAAAAAAGAAGACCTCTGGGCTTTGTTAGCAGACCTCATACCTCAAGGCCTAGATGAAACGTTTACATCTCAGGACTAGTACAGCTCTTCTCTCTGGAAAGGTCTCTCTCCAAGTCTGTAACAACATGCAGTTCTCCAATATTAAAGCACACGACGTTCAGTAGTGCAGCTGTGTGTCGTGTTATGTCTAGGTGGGAGGGACTGACCAGACCAGAATAACAAGGGGCATTGTTTATCGACCTTGTACATCGTGTGCAGACTAAACCCCAGAGAACAGCAGAGAACGCGAAAAGCAGACAGTTCTCATGTGAAAGGCACAAACATTTTCTTGCAAAATAAATGCATGTAGTAACGTGCGCAAAAGCAGCCTCATGGCAGCGAAGCTCATGCTAACTTAGCAATGTCGACAATGAACCTACCAACCATACAACAGCACACAAAATTTGAAAAAATGTGAACTTGAGCCATTGATGAAAATAGATGCCTGGATGCCGGATACAAAACTTTGACCCAGTCTATGAAGTGTGATGAGATCACCACTTTTTTCATGAAAGCACACAAGAATGCCAATTTGACTTGGACTCGGTCAAATGATGTCTCTGTGTCCTGCAGACAAAGACGAGTGGGGAATCACTTGTCTTGCCCAGTCTTGAATGGCAATTACTTCATTTGTATGCTCGACTGTCCATCCTCTCCAACCATGAACATACTTGCTGCACTAATGGCATTTTTAACTTCTCAAAATGTTAAATGTTTTTGTGATGCAGTCACCTGAAATTTGTTAAGATGTTGAAACCAAGACCTTGTAAGAAGAACGGTGGATGACTTTGGATCAAGTGCCACTTCAGAAGAGTTCAGCTTCTGGTAATATTGAAAGAGGCATTCTAGAAACCTGGTTTGTCTACATGTCTACCGCATGTGTGATCTTACAACCTTCTAATGCAACTGGCTAACTAGTTTCTGAGACAAGGCATGTAGGGAAGGCCAACATGTTTCCAGGGAATTCGAATGCTTTATGCTCCATGCTGAATATCTTAACACATAGATGAACTCACCATAATATAGTGACTACCAAACGGAGGATCTTTGCACAACAGATCTGCATGATCAGTTCATCATTGTAAAATATTTATCTTTAATTGCCTCTCTATTCTTCTCACTAGGTGTTCGGGTAGTTCATCGGTCCAAATTAACATTCCAAAACCAAAGGGGATGATGGACGGAGTGTTGAACATTGCAAGCACTCACCCCCAGTCAACTGATCTGGGTTTAATCCATCATCATTCTTTAGCTCACTCCGCCACCCCAGTTCAGACATGGCTATATGCAAATCAGTCTGACCCTGTGCCTCATGGGAACAGTCCAGCCCGAACCGCCAAGCCATGTCTTCCCTGGACCGGAAACAAGCATCCTGGGACCAGTTTCGGGCTCACAGCCCTCATCAGCCAGGCTATCTTGAATCCAGTGGCAAAGTGAGCAAGGGACCCACGTCTGGGCATACCCTGCCAACTTAGGGCAAACAAAGCAAAACCAAAGGGGATGAGGGACGGAGTGTTGAACATTGCAAGCACTCACCCCCAGTCAACTGATCTGGGTTTAATCCATCATCATTTTTAGCTCACTCCGCCACCCAAGTTCAGACATGGCTATATGCAATCAGTCTGACCCTGTGCCTCATGGGAACAGTCCAGCCCGAACCGCCAAGCCATGTCTTCCCTGGACCGGAAACAAGCATCCTGGGACCGGTTTCAGGCTCACAGCCCTCATCAGCCAGGCTATCTTGAATCCAGTGGCAAAGTGAGCAAGGGACCCACGTCTGGGCATACCCTGCCAACTTAGGGCGAACAAAGCAAAACCAAAGGGGATGATGGACGGAGTGTTGAACATTGCAAGCACTCACCCCCAGTCAACTGATCTGGGTTTAATCCATCATCATTCTTTAGCTCACTCCGCCACCCCAGTTCAGACATGGCTATATGCAAATCAGTCTGACCCTGTGCCTCATGGGAACAGTCCAGCCCGAACCGCCAAGCCATGTCTTCCCTGGACCGGAAACAAGCATCCTGGCTGAAGATTGGTGAAACCCCGAAACCGGTCCTAGGATGCTTGTTTCCAGTCCAGGGAGGACCTGCCTTGGCAGTTCGGGCTGGACTGTTCCCATGAGGCACAGGGTCAAGACTTATTTGCATATGGCCGGGTTCAAACTGGAATGGCATGGTGAGCAAAAAAACGTTGGATTTAGGCCCAGATCTCTGTACTGGGGTGAATGTATGACATTGTTCTGCATTCTGTCCATCAACTGTTGTTTTTGCATTTGTCACCCCGAGTGGGACGGGTATGCCCAGACGTGGGTCCCGTGCTCTCCATGCCACTGGAATCAAGCTATCCTGGCTGAAGAGGGGTGAAACCCCGAAACCGGTCCTAGGATGCTTGTTTCCAGTCCAGGGAGGACCTGGCTTGGCAGTTCGGGTGGGACTGTTCCCATGAGGCACAGGGTCAAGACTGATTTGCAAATGGCCGGGTTCAAACTGGAATGGCATGGTGAGCAAAAAAACGATGGATTTAGGCCCAGATATCTGTACTGGGGTGAATGTATGACATTGTTCTGCATTCTGTCCATCAACTGTTGTTTTTGCATTTGTCACCCCGAGTGGGACAGGTATGCCCAGACGTGGGTCCCGTGCTCTCCATGCCACTGGAATCAAGCTATCCTGGCTGAAGAGGGGTGAAACCCCGAAACCGGTCCTAGGATGCTTGTTTCCAGTCCAGGGAGGACCTGGCTTGGCAGTTCGGGCTGGACTGTTCCCATGAGGCACAGGGTCAAGACTGATTTGCATATGGCCGGGTTCAAACTGGAATGGCATGGTGAGCAAAAAACGATGGATTTAGGCCCAGATCTCTGTACTGGGGTGAATGTATGACATTGTTCTGCATTCTGTCCATCAACTGTTGTTTTTGCATTTGTCACCCCGAGTGGGACGGGTATGCCCAGAAGTGGGTCCCGTGCTCTCCATGCCACTGGAATCAAGCTATCCTGGCTGAAGAGGGGTGAAACCCCGAAACCGGTCCTAGGATGCTTGTTTCCAGTCCAGGGAGGACCTGGCTTGGTAGTTCGGGCTGGACTGTTCCCATGAGGCACAGGGTCAAGACTGATTTGCATATGGCCGGGTTCAAACTGGAATGGCATGGTGAGCAAAAAAACGATGGATTTAGGCCCAGATCTCTGTACTGGGGTGAATGTATGACATTGGTCTGCATTCTGTCCATCAACTGTTATTTTTGCAAATTAACATTCCAGCATCAGTTCAAGATGCAGACACTGAGATTCACTACACATGTTTGAAGAGAAAGCAGAATGTGGCCTATCACAAGGTCATCAGTTCAGCTCACCATCGCCACATACATGCAGTCTACCACCAGATACAATATCACCAGGAGAAGGGGAAGCAATACAGTGCTGTGGACCATGATAATGCTCATAGTGGACCCTGGATAAAGGAGAATAGAGAGCATTGACTAAAGATGTGAACCAGCAAGATCATACTCATGAGGTAGATGTTTGTTAAGAGGCCAATAGGGGTGATGGCCAAATATGCAGGTGGAGGGCCAAGACGGAGCAGGAGATAAGGAGGGAACAGAGGCTGACAATGCCAGATACACTAGCAGAAACAATGAGCAAGACCAAACAGAGGTTCACTGCGAGGTCAGAGACAGATAGGGCACTGGTTATCAAGCCTGAAATACATTTCCACGATTGCCATAAGCCACCAAGGAACAAAGAGTAGCAGGCGAAAAAAGCACTGAATGTCACTGCGAGGAAAATCAACCAAAAATGGAAAGAAGTGAACGGCAGAACACAGGCAGTGAAGGGATACAGAGAAGTAATAGGTATGGCATTTGTAGTGCAATGTGAAAGTTCAGCAGTGTTAAAGGAAATGAGTGATGTTGTGCATAAGTACTATATTGTTGCCGGGCTACAAACATAGAGGTATATGGGCTTGCCGGTAATTTGGGAATCATCCACTCTTTTTTTTTTTAAATAATTTTTCAATTGTTTTTCTGCAAGGGAGTTAAAGCAAACATACATACAAAATCACATTCAGCTTTCAGTACAAATATAAATACAAATACAAATCATATCATCGGGGAAAATATCACAAAAAAGAAAATTCCTCTTTGTCCTTTTTATCCCCCTTTTTCTCCTTTCCCTTTCCTTCTTCCTTCACCTTCCCTTTTACAATCAATCTTGCCTCATTCCATGCCACACAGCAGTAAATCTCTGCATAGAATTTAAGCCTCTTACTTTAGCTAAGGCCTTCTCCCTCTCAAAAACCTCCATAACAATAGCCCACCACTCTATTGCATTACAAGGTCTATGGGAAATCCAAGCTCCAGCAATAGCTAGTCTAGCAGAGACTAAAATAATAGATAGTAATGTGAGGCGTGCCTGGTTGACATCCCCCTTGTAGCCCAACATAATCTCTTCATTAGAGAAAGTCAGATCTAATCCAAGGTGACTTTTACAAACCAGTATTACCCCCTGCCAAAAGACCCCTAGCTGTGGGCATGTGGCAAACATATGAACAATATTAGCCCCATATTCACCACACTTAGGGCAGTTCATCTTATCTCTTGAATATTGAATTCTTGATTGCCCCCACCTAGCTATTTTCTCGGGGTAAGATAGAGCATACATATTGTCTTAAATTGGTGTAGTCTCAAATTGGTAGACCACACAGCATCCTTTAGCATTGTAAGTGCCTCACTCAACATTGTAGGAGTAATTTCAGTCGCAAGAATTGAGCTCCATTTTGGAGCTAGCTGTATACAAGGGTCAGGTCTGTCCTGACAAAAAAGTTTATATGCCGCACATATTACCTTCCTCTGAGGAGCTTCATGTAGAAATATCAATAGATCTTGGCTCTCTACCGATTTTAGACTCAGTGATCTCAAGAAAAAATCTCTGGATTGTAGATATTTATAATAATACTGT
This sequence comes from Calotriton arnoldi, assembly GCA_963921515.1. Classification (NCBI taxonomy): domain Eukaryota; kingdom Metazoa; phylum Chordata; class Amphibia; order Caudata; family Salamandridae; genus Calotriton; species Calotriton arnoldi. The sequence goes on from CAWUFW010001814.1 coordinate 878,675, forward strand.
CGTGGAATCAGAAACATATCTTGAAGTTTTTGAAAAGTACAAAAGCCATCACAGTCATAGAGATCTTCCAGTTTATCCACACCATATCTAGCCCACTGTTTCGCTACCCCATCCTGAAAAATGCCTGGGAGGAGTGGATTATCCCACAGAGGAAATCTATTAAAATATACCAGTAGAGAATACCTAGCAACTATTTCTCGCCAGATATAGACTAGATCCCTAAGAGACTTAAAGCGTACTCTTTTAAAGTATTTGGGTCATGGATCCGGTAAAGAAATCTACAACTGTCCTGACCTAGCAAAAGTTTATGATTGAAATCCTGGCCCCTATTGGAAAGAAGACTACATAGTAGGTTAGTAAAAGAAGCCCAGAAATATGATTTGAAATCAGGGAGCAAAAGGCCCCCTTGACTAAATGGAAATTTTAAAAATGTAATTGCTCGACGAGCCCGCTTATATCCCCACACAAAGCTGCTCACTGCCCCATCTAATTTCTTAAAGAATGAATTAGAAACTCTTAAAGGGATTGAACGGAATAAGTATAAGAATTTTGGGAGAATAGTCATCATAATAATATTACACCTACCTATTATACTTATAGGTAGTCTATGCCAGTTCTTGAGTTTTTTAATAGCATCATAAAGTAAAGCGTCATAATTTAATTTTACTATATTTCCAATCTGAGGTGTAACACGAATACCTAAATAAGTAGCTTCAGAGCATATCCCCATGATGGGATTATCTGGTATATAATTCAGTAACACCTGCGTTTTATTAGTATTCAATTTATATCCAGAAAAAGTCCCAAAATGTTCCGCTTCCTGAATGATTAGTTCTAGAGATTGGCCCGGGTCTGTCGTAAAGACAGCAATATCATCTGCGTAAGCATTAACTTTTAATTCATGGGATCCTGGAGAAAGTGGTAAAATATTCTTATTAGCAAGTAAAACCCAGATGAAAGGTTCAAGATATAAAGCGAACAATAATGGGGAAAGAGGGCATCCCTGGCACGTACCTCTATTTATACAAAAAAGCTTAGACCTTGAGCCAGCATCACTTAATTTAGCCTGTGGTGTCTGATAAAGCGCTTTTATCCATGTTCAATACCGACCAGTCATGCCAAACGCAGTAAGGGTAAGCCAAAGACAAACCCATGCCACGCGATCAAAAGCTTTTTCTGCGTCTAACAGTATCATACCCAGATTAACACCAGTTTGTTGAGCTAGGTCAAATGCCATTATAGCGGTGTTAGTATGAGCGGAAATATCTCGGCCCGCTACAAATTCATGCTGTTGGCTAGAAACCAATTTAGACATCAAGGGAGCAAGACGATTTGCCAAGATTTTAGCATATATTTTAGCATCAGCGTTAATAAGCGATATCGGGCGATAAGACCCACAGTCTTCAGGTGGTTTACCCTTTTTCAAGAAGAAAATTATATTGGTATTATCCCAAGTTGATGGTACGCTGCCCGAATTACCTATCTCTGAAATGACCTTAGCAAACAGTGGAGTTATTATATTCCTAAATATTTTATATAATTCAACAGGTATCTGATCTTCACCCGAGGCTTTGCCAGTAGGAAGTGAAGCTAAGGCCATCAAAATGTCTTCTGAAGAAATCTCTGAGCAGAGATGGACAACATCTTCGTTTACTAATGAAGGAAGTTCTGCTCTGGCTAAGTAAAAGGAAATCTCCTCTGTTATTATAGGATGTGATGGAGCGTAAAGATCTTCATAAAAAGATACAAATTGTGAAAGTATAGCGTGAGTTGTCATATAAAGGATATTGTCTGCTCCTTTAATTGCAGTAATTAGACTTTTTGCCTTATTATCGGCTAATTTATAAGCTAATATCTTGCCCACTTGTTCGCTGTACTCATATTTAGTAGATCGATATTTGTCGTAAGCAACAGCCACTCTTTCCTTAAGTATCCCTGCTGCTGACTCTCATGCTTCAATCAGCTTAATATAAACTTGAAACTGACCACCGCTCTGTTGCCTAATAGCCATCGCATGAGATTGCTCTAAATTAGTTAAAGCTATACATGCCGCTTTGATAGAAGCCGCTCTAGTTTTATTTTTGGCTAATATATATTGTTGTGTAATGCCCCTAATAAAAGCCTTCATGGAATCCCAAACCATACAGAATGAAGTAGTATTGATATTAAAATGTATGAATTCCGCCAACAGTTTCCCCATATGCAAAATGTACTCATTATCTGCCAGCAAATAGCGCGAAACAAAAAAGAGCGCCTTGAATTAATAACAGGTAACAATTGAATATATAGCAGAATGGGATTATGATCTGACGTAATTTTGGGACATATCTCCATTTTAGCAGTACGCAATACAATATCATTAACCCAGGCCATATCTATCCTTGAGTACTGTCGATGTGGATGTGAATAATATGTAAACCCTGAAAGATTTGGATGTAAAACCCTGCATGCATCCCGGACATTATGTAACAGCGCTAACTCCAAAATTGGTGCCCGTACTTTCGACATTCTTAAAATTGACCGCCGGGTAGTAGAGTCAATAGCCTGATTCATAATGCAGTTAAAAATCACCCATAATAATCAAGGGCCCTTGCCATTCAAGTAGTGAATTAAACATCTCTGGATCATCCACATTAGGCCCATAAACAACAACCAGAACATATTTAATTCCAAAAATCTCAAGTTGAGCAATAGCTCATCTCCCCCCCTGCTGTTGTTGGAGAATTTTCTGGTAATTATATATCCTTGTATTTAAACAGAGAGAGACCCCTTGTCAGCAACCAAGGAAGTGGAGTACTATCAGTACCAAAAAACAAGTTGTCCCTTGATTCACTCAATCAACACGAACACCCTATGAATAGTGGAGTTCTCAATTCATAAAAAGCACATAGATAAACTTTAAAAAAAAAATTTACTCAAAATCCCTGAAACACTCAAACAATGATCCCACTATAACATACAGTGTAAAAAGGTCAATTTATTTCTTTAGTACATGTAATATTATTTCCTTTTGGAAAATGTCACATTTTCCAAAAGGAGGAAGTAGGACGGGGAATCCATGAGCGAATAAGTGCGACGTAAGCGCATCGGTAGGTGAGGAGGTGTATGTACTTAAGCCCCTCTACCTTGGACTACATATGTGAATTTTTGGACACAGAACTAGAAATCTGGGGTTCCGGATTGAACCGTTCAAGAATATACGGCAGTTGGGAAACGGGGATTATTCAAGTCAAGTTAAGAAGGGGTCTATTAATAGACCATTCTTCGAATCTGCAAAAGAAGTATAAGAATAAGTGCAAACATCAACTCTCTTTCATTCAGGGTATAACAATCAAATATACCACAAAGAAAAGTGAACGTAATGACTGTCTTGATAAAGATGGAATAATCAGATACCCATCGAAACGCGTCGAAGCATTTCTGTACATTATCCCGAGGACAAGTTGGACCTGTAGATACAAAATAGAGTACATGTATCCGGGCTAATCTTGCTAAAAATTATTCCTAGGGAATTGTTGAGCTAAAAGACAAAGTACACTATCTATCATTGTTCTTTTCCCTATTTTTTAGGGTTCTCTGTGGTAAAAGTGTTATAAGATGTTATGTTATGTCCTGACTTGATGAATTATATTGTTTTTAATTTATGTTGAACTGATGCATTGTATTTTATTATAGGTGTTTTATTATATAAATTGTGTTTTAATAATATTTACATGTACTAAAGAAATAAATTGACCTTTTTACACTGTATGTTATAGTGGGATCATTGTTTGAGTGTTTCAGGGATTTTGAGTAAAAATTTTTTAAAAGTTTATCTATGTGCTTTTTATGAATTGAGAACTCCACTATTCATAGGGTGTTCGTGTTGATTGAGTGAATCAAGGGACAACTTGTTTTTGGTACTGATAGTACTCCACTCCCTTGGTTGCTGACAAGGGGTCTCTCTCTGTTTAAATACAAGGATATATAATTACCAGAAAATTCTCCAACAGCACCAATCAACATCCTGCATTTACCCTGCACCATCCCCCCTAACACCACCCCCACCCCAAACCCCACCCACCCAACCCCCACCCTGTGTCTACAGAAAGGAATAACCCCCTCATTGCTGTAAAAAATAGACAGCCCTAGAGGAAGATCACACACAGAGTGCAACCCAGCCGTTTATCTAGCCTGATCAAGACAGAAAAGAAAAGAAGGAGAGAAAAGTACACAGCAGAAGGTAGAAGATCACTATAAGCCGAAAAGAAAGAAAGCCTGGAAACCACCATTACCTAAAACAAGAATACGCACATAAGAGAGGAAAGAAAAAAAGAATTATAAACTACAGTTATTTAGAGACCCCCTGCGCCATCTGCTCAAAACTGCTTGAGCCTCAGTTTACGTATAAACCAGAAGCGTTTGGCCATCTCTAATAATCTTTAAGCGTCCCGGTTCTTGCAGAAAACCTGCGCCCCTTCAGCTTTCAAAAGGTCAATACACTGGCGGAGCTTCCATCTTCTATCCATTGTAGTTTTGCAGAAGTTCGATCTCACAAACACCAAAAAGGAATTCAGCCGAATAGGAGAAGTAGGTCTAGCCTTAATTGAGACCGCCTGTCTAAGTAAGAAATTACCGAAATGAATAAGAAAAGGCCTAGGAAAACGTCCTGCAGCTTTATTAGGAGCCAATGGTAGTCTATGTGCTCGTTGGATTTGGCTATCCCGGTCCCAGTCTACCAAATCTGGGAACATTTTCTGAAAAAGGTGGACAACATAAAGCCGGCAGTCCGTACCGTCAACTCCTTCAGGAACCCCAAAAATTTGAAGATTATTTCGCCGTTGGCGATTGTCCAAATCCTCAATTATATCCTGTATAATTCGGAGCTGAGTATCTTGTGCTTCTGAAACTTTGGCTGCCTTAATCACTTGGTCTTCCGTGTCAGCAACCCGTTGCTGTAACTCCGTAATATCCGATGTGAGAGAGGCCACTTGAGTTTTAACCTCAGAGAGAGACTGTTTAATTGATAAACTATCAGCTCTAGCTTGAGCATAGTACTCCTGGGCCTCTTCTCTCTGAGCTTGCAGAGCCTTAAGTATCACTTTAAGCGACACCTTATTAGCCGCTTTAAATGCGGTCCGTAAGCTGGTTGAATCATGTATCTCTGTATCATTTGAAATGGCTACAGGGATTAAGGAAGAACGGTCGATGACCTGTACTTGTACTGGAGCACCCCTAGTATTAGAGTCCATCCTTTCAGGGGTTGCTTTTCCTTGCCCCGTAGTTTGAGATTCTTGTTGTGCTTGAAATCCCATTACTGGGCCGGATCCGGAGAGCCATGATATCAAATTCTTGACATCTCCCTTCTTCGTAACCCACTTCCGAAGAGGGCTACTAGCTGAAGCCAATTTGCCAGAATTGATGTTAACTTGCTTATCGGCTCCCTTTTTATGTAATTTCTGCGTCTTAAATTTAGCGTTCTCTTTATTATGGCGTGACGGCAAGTCAGCAGAATCTGCAGATTCAGCATGCGACCCCTCCTTACTTGTAGCTATGGTACCCAGACTGCCATTAGTAGTGAGTAAGCCCCCATCATCCCCAGAGCCGCTCTCTAGTAAGCCAACGTTAATAGGAGGAGAGGAGCTAATTATATAATCTGACTGTGATACAGAGACTACTTCTCCGGGCAAGCCATCTTGTACCGGCTTAACATCCATGTCCATACACAAACCTACCGGGGTCATAGTGATGATATCACCCTGGAGCTGACCCTCTTCCAGTAGGTCATCCAGCTGGTCATCCAAAGTTTGACCAATATGAAGTTGCTCTGTTATCGGGTTAGTAAGTTGTACTCCAGTTAATTCGTAACCATATCATCAACCAAGGCTATTGTGTTTAATGGCAGTAGGTATACAGGGTTATCAGCTTCACAGTGAGGAATTGATAATACTCCCACGGCAATTTCATTTCCAGCATTCACAGCTTCTTTGCCCCGAGCACTTGGCAATACAGCCCCCATAAATGCTTCAACCATCACAGTTTCCGGGGGAAAGCAGCAGCCCCCCTGAGTTAATGACTTCAGAGGCTTTAGCTGGCTGCAGTACTTTCATTATCGGTCGGCCAACCCTGGAAGTAGACCGAGTTAAATTACCTTTCGTGTTCAGAGAGAAATGTAAATCCCCTTCAGCTCTGAGAATGCCCGGTGCTTCTACAGTCATTGTTGCGGAGCGCGAGCCAGTGCGTCCGCTTCTCTGAGTGTTCACTTTCACTGGTCCCATTACACACAGCTGCGCCAAGGAAGGAAAGCCCAAGGGAAACCAGCGAAGCGTAGAACGTTGAGAATCCGTCAAGCTTCGTCGGGCAGAAAGCCAAACCTGCCGCGGCGTCCGTATGATGGTGTTTCTCCTCGTTTTTTGAATTCTTCTTTTTCTCCCTCTTTGCTAATCCAGCATTCCACAATCTCTGCCTTAATTTCTTCCGTGTTACGCCGCGTTAGTACTTTTCAAGCAGCATAACATTACGGCGTGGGAGCAACTCTGTGTGTGAGCTTCCCAACGGCGGCTTCAATCCGCCATCTTCCTTCCCCCTCAAAACCCGTTAATTCTCCACTCTAAAGTATCAATGAAGTCCAATCTGTTGCTAATGCACCCCTTTGTTTTATGAGAAAGTTGGAGCATGCCCCATTGGTTGCTATGGCAAGTTCCCTACCTCCAGAATCTGCAATATTGTTTGTTCTAGTAAGTCATGAAAAGTGTTGCATACTCAATATGTACCTTTGGGATCTTCCCAAGTTTTTTATAGGTTACAGTGAGTGCTAGTGGGCCATGCAATATAAGTTTAGAGTCTAGGGTCCAGGAGAGGAGTCTGCAGTGTGTCTGCACTTGGTCTCTATAGCCAAGAGTCTACATGTTCTCTCTGCTCCTGTAAAACATCTTGCAGCTCTGTACAGTACTTGCTCATTTAGGTGACAGTGAGGCTACATTCCTTGGCCAGGTCTGATGGCTCAGTGGACTAATGCTACACTACAGGAAGTTCGAATGACCTCATCACCACAAGTTCAAATCTTGGTTGGTCCACTCAGCCTTTCATTCTTTTGAAGTCAATAAAATGAGTACTGTTGGAAATTGGGTTACTGGTTGAGGGGTTGACGGGGGTGAAGCCCTATCAATCAATAAATCAATCAATCAGGGATTTGTAGAGTGTGGCAAATCACCCATGAGGGTCTGAAGGCACTGGAGTAGCTAACTGCCTTGTGGGGATTGTTAAATCAAACAGCCAGGTCTTGAGCCCTTTCCTGAATTCCTGGAGCGATAGGGCGGTCCTGAGGTGCAGGGGAGGTCGTTCCATGCTTTCGCCACCAGGTACGAGAAGGAGCATTCCCCGCTGTTGGTTTGGAGGATCCAGGGGGTGTCTGCAAGAAAGAGGGAGGTGGAACATAGCTGTCTGGTTTGTTGGTGGAAGGTCATGCGTTTGATGATGTATGCTGGTCTTTCATTGTGCAGGGCTTTGTATGCATGGGTCAACATCTTGAACTGGCATCTCTTCTGGATCGGGAGCCAGAGTAGCTTCTTGAGGTGCAGTGTGATGTGGGTCCGTCTGGGAAGGTCAAGGATGAGTCATGCCGCTTAGTTTTGTATTGTCTGCAGTCTCTTCAGGAGGTATGCAGTGATTCCTACATGGTGTGTGCTCGCCGTAATCCAGCCTGCAGGTGACAAGGGCATGTGTGAAGGTACTTCTGGTGTTGACTGGGAGCCACCTGAAGATTTTGCGGAGCATGCATAGGGTTCAGAAGCAGCTGGATGAGACTGCGTTTACCTGTTTCTTCATAGATAACTTTCTGTCCAATAAGATGCCGAGGCTGCAGTCGTGGTTTGTCGGGGTGGGGTATGGACTGAGTTCAACAGGCCACCATGCATCGTTCCATGGTGAGGTGTTGTTCCCAAAGATGAGGACTTCCATCTTGTCCGTGTTGAGCTTGAGACAGTTATCCTTCATCCAGTCAGCGAGGTTCATCATACATCTGTGGAAGTTGGCTCTGGTGGTGAGAAGATGAGCTGGGTGTTGTCGGCATAGAAAATGATGTTGAGACTGTGCAATCTGAAGGTGTTGGCCAGGAGGGGTCATGTACATGTTGAAGATGGTGGGGCTGAGGGACGATCCATGGAGAACTTGGGTTCTGAGTTAAATGGTAGGGGACGGATTCTCAGGGTTCTTCCGGTGAGGCATCAGGCAGTCCATTTGAGGGCACATCTGGATTCTGATATGTTGGAGTCTGTTGATCAAGATGTGATGGGAGACAGTGTCAAAGGTGGCTGACAGGTCCGGGGGGATGAGGGCTGGCATTTTGCTGTAGTCCAGGAGGGCCCTGATGTCATCGCTGGCTGTGATCAGGGTTATCTCGTTACTGTGGTTGGCTCGGAATCCAGGTTGAGAGGAGTCCAGGAGGTTGTTGTGTTCCAGGTGTTCGGTGAGTTGCTGGTTGATTGCCTTCTCGAGAACCCATGCTGGAAAGGGGAGAAGGGAGATGGGCCAGTAGGTCTTTGGCTCTGTTGGGTCGGCGGAAAGTTTCTTCAGAAGGGGTATCACTTCAATGTGTTTCCAGTCCTCAGGGACGGAGGCCGAGGTGATGGAGGTGTTCGGGACTTTCTTGAGCTCGTTGCCGATCGTCTGGCTCCTGAGGTTGAAGATGTGGTGGGGACAGGGATCCCTGGGTGCTCCCGAGTGCACAGAGGTCATGATAGAGATTGTGGCTTTAGTTGTGAGAGAGACCCACTGGTGTTTGTGGGTGTGAGCAGTGTGATGCTGCCAGTGGTGGGGTTTGACGTTTTCGTAGATAATCAAGATATTGTTGTGGAAGAAATATGCCAGGGTGTCGCACAGTTCTTAGGAGGGGGTGATGTCGTTCTCGGCGACTGCGGAGTTGGTGAGCTTCATCACAATGGTGAAAAGCTCTTTGCTGCGGTTTGTGCTGGCTTCTTTGTGGTCTGCTAGGGCGTTCTTCTATGTATATTTCAGGAAGCGGTTGTAATGGTTGAATGCTGTCTTGAAGGTGGTCTGGTCTCCTGTCTGTTTACTGGTGCGCCCCTCCCTTTCTAGTTGCCCGCAGTTGCGAATGATGGATTTCAGCTCCGAGTGAACCGGCTGGCTCTTCTAGCAGATCCTTTGGATTTGGCTGGCTTGGCAGGGGCGATTGTGTTAGCACATCTGCGATCAACTGGGAGAAGTTCTTTACAGACTGTTCTCTGTTGGATGCTGTGTCTGGGAGATGGGAGTTGAGAGCGTTGATCTACTGGTCTTCCAATATATTTTTCCAGCTCTACTACAGCAGGAACCCCAATCTCTGTCAGGGTGAAACACAAGCAACCCCAAATTAACCTGTGCCTAACCCTCTGGTTGTTTGGTACAAAAGGAGTCAGGCTTAACTTAGAGGCAATGTATAAAATATTTACGCAGCACAGTAATAAAGTGAAAAGAAAACACAACACAAGAAAAATCCCACACCAATTTAGAAAAATAGAGTAAAATGTAAAGTATACGTTTTTTGAGACCATAACAATAAAAATCCATCAGTAGAACCAGAGATATGCAATTTTAAAGGTTTAAGTGCAAATAGTGCCTAAAAGCACAAAGCGCCAACTGTGGTGATGTGGCTGCGCTGAATCGGGACAAAGTCACAAGTTCATGCTGACCATGATGGAGCATGGTCCGGATACAGGGACCAAGTTAGGCCCATTACAAGAATACCATAATCCTGGTTGCAGAGTGTTGCATGGCCCTGCATCGTGGATGCATCGTGCAGCCAAGGAAATGCGAGGTCCTGGTATGGAGATGCACCACACAGCAGTGGTTACAGGATGCTGCGAGGTGGCGATGCGAGGTCCTGCATCGGCGTTGAGGATGCCGTCTATGAGGGACTTGTTATGCAAGTCTTGCGTTGCAGATGAATTGCGCACCAGCGATGTGGAGTCCTGCATCGTCATTGAGATGCCATTGATGTGGGGCTTGCAATGCGAAGCCCTGCGTTGAGGCTGCATCGCATAGCAGCAGTTGAGAGGAGGCTGTGGGCTGTGATGCGAAGTCCTGCGTTCAGAATGCTCCAAACATCGGTTCTGATGCTGAGTTTTGTGAGGCGATGCATCGTGCTGCTGTTCAAATGCAGTGTTTAAGAGGTGATGCATCTTGCTGCTTCGGTTCTTCTGGGACCACAGCTAGGCTGGCAGAGAATCTTTAGGTCCACTTCCAAGGGTCCAGGACTGGGGTGGTACTTCTTGCGGGGCAAGACTCACAGCAGGCTGAGTCCAGGTGCTGGGTTCAAGATGGTTGAAGCCTGTTCTGTCCGTGAAGCTTCTGATCAGGAGTCCAGCCAACGTGCCCTTGGAGGGTCTCTGGTGGTCCGGGTTTCAAGACACAGGTCCAGTCCTTCACTCAGGCAGCAGGGAAACAGGGCAGCAGAGCAGCAGTCCTTCTTGCAGAGCAGCACAGCAGTCCTTCTGAGGCTTACATAGGTACAGAGGTGTACTGAAGAGTTAGGTTTAAGGGTCCAATATTTATACCTGGTGCCAGCTCAAAACCTCTTTGTGAGAGTGCCCAGCTAGAGCCTTTGTGATGTGCAAGTGTGGTAGGTAAAAGCTCCTCCCCAACATCAAGTCAGAAATGGCCCATCCTGCTACCACCTATTCCACTTTGCCTTAATGTCTGGGAGCAATACCCCAAAACCAACTGCCAGCTACACCTGGTCATGTGACCCAGGATACAGGCAGCAGACACCAATTAGTTAGTAAAAAAAAATGCCAACTTTCTAAAAGTGGGATTTTCAGAATTGTGTCTTAAAATCCGACTTTATTATTAAAGAGAGCTTCAATGTGCAATTCTTTAGACACCAAATTCAACATTCCCTACCTGCTCCCAATTGCAAGTTATCACTTATTAAATGTAATAAATTAACTCAACGTTATCCTATGGGAGAGGTAGGCCTCACAGAAGTGAAACAAGAAGGACCTCATTTATGAGGTTTTGGCGTAGGGCAGCGGCGCAAGGAATCTTGTTGTGCTGCCCTACGTCAAAACAAAAGGGCAGGAATGTGCTGTATCTATGAGATACTGCACATTCCTGTCCTTTTCCCCTGCGCCGGTGCACAATGGGCTGCCTTGCTCCAACGCAGGCACCCTTGCACCATGGTGCAAAGGTGCCTGCGTTGTAGGGCTGATTGATTTTGTGCAGGAAGGGATACCTTCCTGCACATAATCAATCAATTCAGGTGATTTCCTTTTTTCTGTGTGCTGCAGAATGTTGCACACATTGAAAAAGGAAAAAACGAGGAGAAATGAAAACATTTCTCCTTGTTGCGGCTCCCTAATGCCACCGCTGGGGTGGTGTTAGATTCAGAGGCATTCCCAGGGTTACGATTTCTCGTAAATCTGGGAATGCTTCAGAATCCATGGGTGTTGCGTGGGAACACCCACAGCAACACCCATGGAACGCCTCTTTCACACAGTCTTTTGCGTGAAAGGGGCACATATTTACAAGGCCATGAAAAGCCACGTAAAGTGGCTTTACCTGTCCTTGTATATATGCTGCGGCATCGTATAGTGACAAGTGACATTCCATCGGCGCAAAAGTGCTGCAATGGGCCTCATAAATGGGTCCCTAATTTAAGGGTTTTCCAATACCAGGACATGTACAGCGTCTTAAATACACTGCATCTGCCCTCTGGGCTGTGTAGGGCCTACCCTAGGGGGGACTTAAATGTATTAAAAAGGGCCTGGGAAGAGGTTTATCTTGACAAGTCGAAATAGCAGTTTAAAACTGTACTCACAGGCTGCAATGGCAGTCCTGAGATATGTTTACAGGGCTACTTAAGTGGGTGACACAATAAGTGCTACAGGCCCACAGACAGAATTTACTTTACAGGCCCTGGGTACATGTTGTACCACTTTACTAGGGACTTTCAGTAAATTAAATGTGCCAGTTGGGTGTAAGCCAATTTTACCATATTTAAAAGAGAGAGCACAACCACTTTAGCAATGGTTATCAGTGGTAAAGTGCACAGATCAGGAGAAATGGAGGAAGAAGGCAAAATGTTTGAGGGACGACCACCCTATGGCAGTCAGGTCTAACACATGTCCTCCCAATTGAAAGTTGGGAGAATTACCCAACCTCCTGGGAGTTCTCATCACTAAGGCAGAAGAACTTGGAGAGATCATCAGCAATGGCGTGGTCTGGCCCAGGACGGTGTTCCACCATAAAGTCCATTCCTGGACCACCTCAATTGCTTGGGATTCTCACCGCTCATTTTCATGCGCCATCTGAGGGGTCTGTGGTCTGTCTTAACCTGAAAGTGAGTCCCAAACAGGTATGGTCGCAGCTTCTTCAGTGGCCAGACCACAGCAAAGGCCTCCCTCTCAATAGCACTCCACCTCTGTTCCCAGGGAAGTAACCTCCTGCTAATGAAGGCAACAGGTTGGTCTAGGCCCTCCTCATTGAACTGTGCTAAGACAGCCCCCACGCCATGCTCTGAAGCATCCATCTACACAATGAACTCCTTGGAGAAGTACAGGTCAGTCAGTTCAGTTAAGGGGGCAACAATGGTGCCATAACACTTGGCAAACCTCCTGTAACATCCGGTGAGACCCAGGAAGGCCCTCACATTAGTCTGAGTTTTAGTGGGTTGCCAGGCCAGGATAGTCTCAATCTTGGCCTGGTGGGGCTTCACCTTGCCCCGCCCACCATGTGGTCAGATACACCATGGTACCCTGCCCTATCTGACACTTACTGACCTTAATAGTGAGGCCCGTCTGCTGCAGGGCATGAAACACCTCCTGGATGTGGTACAGGTGTTCCTCCCAGCTGGAGATGGAGACAGCTATTTTGTCTAGGCTGACGGCACAGAATGCCTTCTTCCCAGCCAGGACCCTGTTCATCAACCTCTGAAAGGTGATAAGGGCATTCTTCAAGCCAAAGGACATCACCCTGAACTGGAAGTGGCCCTCTGGGGTTGAGAATGCTGATCTCTCTTTTACCCCCTCATTAAGAGCACTCTGCCAGAACCTTGATGTGAGATCAAAGGTATTGAGGTACTTGGCAGTGCCCAGCCTGTCAATGAGCTCATTAGCTCGGGGGATGGGGCGTGCATCAGTCTTAGTGACTCAATTGAGGTTTTGGTAGTCCACGCAGAATCTGAGTACTGGGGGGATGCCCGGCGGGGCAGCCTTGGGTACCAGCACAAATGAGCTTGACCAGAGACTGGTGGAGGGCTCAATCACCTATAACACCAGCATCTGAGAGATCTACTCCTTGATACTGGTCCTCACCTTATCCAACAGCCTGTAAATTTTGTTTTTACAGGCATACTGTCTCTTGTATCTATGTCGTGGGTATACCAATGTGTCAGCACAATGGTGAGGGAGAACAGAGAAGAAAATTGCCCTAGCGACTGGCAACAGTCATTCTGCTGTCCTGGAGTCAAAGTAGCCGAGAGGTTAACACCCTCTACTGACCCATCGTGCTCCTTGGAAGACAAGAGGTCAGGGAGAGGTTCACTCACCTATCCCACCCTGTCATCTGTCACCAAGAACATGGTGACCTCAGATCTCTTAAAGTATGATTTGAGGCGGTTCATGTGGAGCACCCTTAAGGCATTTTTAGGGGTCTTGAGATTCACCAGGTAGGTGGCATGCCCCTTCTGCCCCTTCACCTCGTATGGGTCTGTCCAGCGATCCTGGAGAGCTCTGGCCTCTACAGGCTGCATGACTAGCACCTTCTAGCCAGGTTGAAACTCCACCAGAGTGGCCTTCTGGTTGTGCTAGAGAGAGTTTTATTAATTCCTGACAGACCTCAAGATTATCTTTCGTCTTTTTCCAGAAGCACTGCATCTGGCTACAGGTGCCAGCATGTAGCTGACCACATCCTGAGGGTTTTCTTTGTGAGCTGTCTCCCACCCCACTCTTGCAAGAATGAGAGGTCCCATAACAGGGTGTCTATAGACGAATTCAAATGGGCTAAATCCAACTCCCTTCCGTGGCACCTCCGTGTAGGTGAACAGCAGGAATAGCAAGATGACATCCCACTTCGGCCTCATGGGCACAAGCAGGCCCATAATCATGCCTTTCAGGGTCTTGTTGAATCTCTCAACTAGATTTTTTGTTTGAGGGTGATAGGGTGTGGAGAACTTATAGGCTACCCCACACTCATCCCACATGGACTTCATGTACTCTGAAATGAAGTTAGTGCCTCTGTCAGACACTACTTTCTTGGAGAAACCTATGTGGGTAAAAGTCAGCATCAGGGCCCTAACCATCGCAGATGCTTTCGCCGACCTCAGGGGATGGCCTCTGGGTACTGTGTTGTGTGGCCCACCAAGATCAGGATGAACCTGTTGTCCAGGGCTGTTGTGGGCTCCAAAGGACCAGCAATGTAGATTCAACCCTCTCAAAGGGGGTGCCATTGACAGGCAAAGGAGTCAGGGGAGCCTTGATATTTTCCTTGCTTTCCCGCTGGCCTGCCAGGTGGGATAGGACCTGCATAACATGTCGGAGGCTGTCTTCATCCGGAGCAAATAGAAGTGGCTGGCAAGTGTCTTGTCTTGCCAGGGGTATATCATGAGCCAAACCCAGTAGGAAGGCTCTGTAACACTAACGGACCACCAGCATTCGGGCTGACCCAGGTCCAGGAACCCTAGGCTCACTATAAAGGAGGTCCTTCTCCAAATTGATAAGTAGATCTCCAGAGATATCACCTGCTGTTTGGTCCCCAGCTTACTGCCTCAAGCCCTCTAGATTTGGGTACTCCTTCTATGCTTTGCAGAATGACTCCCTGGTGGGCCCACCCTCAACTTGCCATCCAGCAATCTCAAGCAGGCCTCCATAGGTGACAATGTCCTCCCCAGTAGGCTCAGGGACAGAATCCTCAGGTGCCCCATCAAACTGGACTGCTGGAACTTCAGGGGCGGGTTTCCCATGCCCCCTGCCCTTCCTCTTGTTGGCTGCTGCCTGCTCCATTGATTTAGGCTCCGGCCTTCCTTGACTCCCCTCTTGGGCAGCCATGGACCTTGTGATCATACAGACCCATTCAGGTAAGCCTAACATCTGGTAGGACCTGAGCTCCACTTCCTTCTAGACAGTGTGCTTTAGGCCATTGCTTAACAAACAATCTCCAGCCATAGCAGGGCTCAAAGCTACTTTTAAAGAACCTGAGGACCCCCCACCCCACTCAAATGGAACCAGAGCCACTGGGTAGTGACTCCCAGGGTTGTATGTGACTATAACCTGGTTGAATGTATTAGGGAGGACCTGCTCTGAGGATACTAGTGAACACTCTATAGTAGTCATACTGGCTCCTGTGTCTCTCAAAGACTACCCTTGGCCCGTTGATGGTGACCCACTGCCTATACTTAATAGTAGTGGAAGGCATATGGTCTTTTGGCACCATCTCTCCATCCCCTAGAGACACTAAGGTAACCTCTGTCCTCTCCCGCAAGCTAACTGGGACCACCTCCTCCCGAAGCACTACGCTCAGCAACCTAGATGTCTGTCCACCAGTGGGAGGCTATGCCCTCTTGGGACATTTGGTGACTCCATTGTAGTGAAATAAAATAAAAAAAAGAGAGGGACCACTTCGCCTCACCAAAGGAGTAGGGTACTCTTCACAAGTTAAAAATAAATTCGTCCTTTGGTTCCTATACACTTGCTTCTACAGGCATAGTTTATACATACCCCATGTCACTCAAACCTTACATTCAGAAGAACAATATAGCCCCAACCGTAAACACAAAGAACTGTCAAGTAGAAATTAGTACAAACTTTTTATTAAAAGAAATACACAATTATTTTTCCAATTGTCATTTCATTAAAAATATTAAAAATAAGTGCAGTGTGTATCTGTACTAATGATACACATTTAATTAAAAAACCTAAATCATACACGATATATGCGCAATTTCTACCCTTGTACTAATAAGGGAAGAAACCCATAGATAAACATCAATACATAAAGTGTTTTCGAGAGAAGAACAAGAAGACAGTATACTTTGTCACTGAATCAAACACATTCGTCCCAAAAAAGATATTAGTTGGCTAGGACCCGATACATCCACTCTTATTGGGTATCAGTGGTTCCAGTCAAACAAAACGAGTTGTGTGGTTGAAGCGTCGACGCGTTTCGATGGTGTTTCTATTTTTATACCATCTTTCTCAAGACAAGAATATTTTACTCTTGATGTACACCACAGGGTAGAACATAAAAACAAGTCCCGGCAATATTGTCCAAAATTGGTCAGTTGCGCTCTATAGCGTATAAAGGAAAGTACCCTCAGCTACCGTGGATAATAGGTGTCACAATAAAGATCTTGTTTTCGAAAGAAGACTTTAAATACCAAGAGTCTTTCTTCCTGGTCGGGATGTTTTTATTTAAAGATTTTAATATCCAATACCCATTAAAAATCCTTTACGGGCAATCTCAAGGATAGTGCAGTTACAGCCGACACTCTATTATTTATGACTTGCCGTCTTCTGCACTCGATCACGGTCTTAAAATTCTACCGCTATGTGCATCGATGCCCTTCATCAATTGGGCCTGGGCACGTCCTCGTGTAAACACTTGTGCGACGGTTGACTGTTTGCCAGGAGAGTTGCACAAGAGTTTACACGAGGACGTGCCCAGGCCCAATTGATCGACAAGGATGGTTGTTATTGTGAGGTACTTCATCTGGTCCCCCTGCTCCAGTGTAAGTAAGGCATCCCTTCCCACTGTAGGCATGTGTCTCCAGAGTGATGTCCCCCAAAACACTTCTGGGAACCTCTGCCTCTTAACGGAAGCACAGGGTCATAGGCAGAAAACCACTTGTCTGTGTCATCTCCTACCACATAGCTGAGCACCATATCTTTAGGTATATGATCTTTGTTGTTTCCCTCAGACACTGTAGGTTGATGGACTCTGCTTGTCTGGCTATAAGGATCATTTCATAAGTTGATCACTCTAAAGCTAGTCTCTCCTCCATCTTGAGTTTGGCCCTTTGCAACTGAAACTCCCTGTCTGCCTTCCTGTCTCCCCGCTCCTTTGGGGACCGGCCATGTGAAGATACACTGCTTTCTGCTCTGGCAGGGAGATGAGTCCTCCCCTCACCTGAATGCTGCATCTCAGGACTGGTATCCAGGACCTGCTCCTGCTCATCCCTATCATCCTCCTCATTCCCATCCTCTGTTGTTTTCAGTAACTGGTGGACATCTGTCCAGGCCCTATGAGCTTTCTGAAGCTCCAACTTTTTGGTGCCCTTCTTAGTTAACAGTCCCCTTTCCTTCCAGAACAGTTTGAGCTCAACCACAGTGTAACTTTCCAGGCTGGCCAGCTCAAACTCCATTACTGCAGGTATGGTCACAGACAGTCAGGTAGAAATTAGAGTAGATTTGCAGAAAGCAAAAGAACCAATCAGGAGGATTCAAAGTATTTATCTGGGATTTAAGTGTAACACAAAATCAATGTATGGCACTGCACAATCACAAGTCCAAATCTCACCGCTGAACACCAATGTTGGAAATTGGGTTAGTGGTTGAGGGGGATGAAGCCCTTTTCAAGCAGCAACCACAGTCTCAGGGTGAAACACAAGCCACTCCAAATTAATCAGTGCTTAACCCTCTGGTAGCTTGGCACAAAAGCAGTCAGGTTTGACTTAGAGGAAAGGTGTAAAGTATTTGTGTAGCACTTCAAACAGTAATAAAGTGAAAACACACCATGAGAAAATTCCTACACCAATTTAGAAACATAGAGTCAAATTTAATAAATTGTTTGAGAGCAAAACAACAAAGATCCAATCATTAGAACCAGAGATATGCAATTTTAAAGGTTTAAGTGAAAATAGTGCCTAAAAGCGCAAAGTGCCAACTGTGGTTATCTGTTTGCCCCAGACTGGGACAAAGTCATAAGTTCAGACCGACCGCGATGGAGCGTGGGCCAGATACAGGGACTAAATTAGGCATGCTGAACAAGACTACCTTAAATCTTGGTAGTGGAGTGCTGCGAGGTCCCGTGTCGAGGATGTGTTGTCCAGTAAAGGCAATGTACGGTCCTGGTGTGGAGATGCATTGTGCAGCAGCGGTCCTAGGATACGCCGAGGTGGTGATGCAAAGTCCTAAATTGTCGGTGAGGATGCAATCGATGAGGGGCTTGCAATGTGAGGTCCTGCGTTAAAGATGTGTTGTGTATTGGATGGTTCCAAAGAAACTGCCGCTTGCGATGGGGAGTCCTGTGTCCTTGTTGAGGATGCCGTCAATGAGGGGCTTGCGATGTATCGAGGATGTGTCATGTGTCGAGCGGACGCGCGCAGTGGTGAGAGAGACTACTTAGCGCTAATTAGGAGCGCCTGGTAAAGGGCTCCTTAAAAAACTGCATATTGAATTGCCCTTTCACTGTTTTTAGACAGGAACTGTTTTAACCCACGATCGCCACATCACTGCTTTTCTATAATTGCAGTCATAGGAAAAATACCACTCTGCACTTTAAAGCGATAGTACTCACCTTAGGTGCTTTTCCTCGGTCCACCGCCGATTGTTCGGTTTGTGTGGAGGGAAACTCAGGCACCACAGGAAGCAATCAGGACTTCCGGCACACCCAGGCAAGTCAGCTGACCTGCAGCTGACCTTCCCTTCTCCTACATAACTGGGATGCCATTTACTTCGCGCAGCGGACGCGCGCAGTGGTGAGAGAGACTACTTAGCGCTAATTAGGAGCGCCTGGTAAAGGGCTCCTTAAAAAACTGCATATTGAATTGCCCTTTCACTGTTTTTAGACAGGAACTGTTTTAACCCACGATCGCCACATCACTGCTTTTCTATAATTGCAGTCATAGGAAAAATACCACTCTGCACTTTAAAGCGATAGTACTCATCTTAGGTGCTTTTCCTCGGTCCACCGCCGATTGTTCGGTTTGTGTGGAGGGAAACTCAGGCACCACAGGAAGCAATCAGGACTTCCGGCGCACCCAGGCAAGTCAGCTGACCTGCAGCTGACCTTCCCTTCTCCTACATAACTGGGATGCCATTTACTTCGCGCAGCGGACGCGCGCAGCGGGCGCACCGGCGCCGCGCCGAAGGTTCGCCAAAGGCAAGCCCGTCTGCGCCCGTCCGCGCCCGGTCGGGGCCAGAGGCCACAATCCCTGCCCGATGTTCCCCGTTTATTAGAAGATACAGCTCCCACTCCCTTCTTAAATTTAGGGAAGAGGCCCCTATTAGCTGTCTTCATTCCTGGAATGTGGCAGATAATCACAACACTTGTCCACATTGTGGATTTTACTTTCAACCCCCCACCTCCCCCAAAAATACCCAGCGAAATATGTATGTCCTCAATTGTAGATCACTGTCCAAACACTCCACCGAAATTTTCATGTTCCTGGAAGAATTTAAACCGGACGCCTTATTTCTGACAGAGACCTGGCTCAATGCAGAATCAGATCCAGACCTCATCCAAGCCCTCCCTCAGGGATATTATATCCAACGAGAAGACCGTAAAGAGGGTAGAGGAGGAGGCCTAGCAGTCATTTTTAAGGACTGTTACAAATGTCGCAGCTCTCCCAATATGGTACCAGATTGTGAAAGTCTTTCTTTTTCCATTGAATTCTCCCCTATAAGTACCTTCTCCGGGTTACTTATATACCGTCCACCTGGGGCCTTGGGACAATTTCTTCACACTCTTCCCCTACCATAGCCGACTTGGCATGCAGGCCATCTAATTTCACATTGCTAGGGGATCTTAACATTCATTTTGACGACTCTTTTGACCCCACCGCAAAAGAATTGACATTGAGCCTCTCGGCACTAGAATTCAAACAATTAGTGTCCAAACCGACTCATATCAAAGGTCATTTACTTGATCCAGTCTTCAGTAACTGTGCAGATCTCACAATAGGAACCCCTTCTCCACTTCCGTGGTCAGACCACTTTTTGATCCCTTTTTCCTGGATCACTCCCGACCCCCACATCTTCACTAAAACAATCACCCGTAGGGAAAGGAACTGGTTTAAACTTCACCAGGATCGCTGGCTAACGGTCCTTGAAACTTCAAGGCCACCCAGTAACCCCAATCCTATCCTAGCTAACGAGGAATATAATAACTGGATCTATAACTCCTTAGACTCCGTACTCCCCTTAAAATGCTCTCAAATGAAGCGCAGAACCACCACAGCACCCTGGTATTCCCCTAAACTACGGGAAAGCAAGCGACTCTGCAAAAGGTTAGAGAGGAAATGGCGACTGGACTACTCCCCCTCCAGTAAAGCTGTATGTAGGGAGGCAATAAAAACCTATAAAAATGAAATTAAAATCACTCAATCAATCTTTTTTGAAGAAAAAATTAAAGCAGCTGCCTTTTCGCCTAAAGAAATCTATCAAATTGCAAAAACTCTCCTCAAACTCCCTCAGAAAGTACCAAACCCAACTGACGCTCAAAGTAGATGCAATAACCTAGCTGATTTCTTTTTCAGAAAATACAGACTATATACACTTCCTTCGTTCCCACTAAACTTGATATCTCCACTGCGAACTCTCTAAACATAGGAGTCCGCTCGCCAGCCACCTTAGATACCTTTCCCCTTCTCAACTCCACTACACTAGAATCTATTATGAACCAGGTGAAATCCGGCTCCCCCTCGACCCGGCACCTCCACGTGCTTTATTGCCTGTCATTGGCAGTATCCTTCCCACCATCCTTAACTTGCTTAACACCTCCATTTCTTCCTGCATTGTCCCTCCTCCCTGGAAGTGAGCCATGGTCAAGGCCTTAATAAAAAAAAACTAACTTAGACCAAGACAATCCCAGTAATTACCGGCCGATCTCCTTGTTACCATGGCTGAGCAAGATCTTGGAGAAACATGTCAACTCCTCACTTTCAGAGTTCCTGGAGAGTAACCATTTACTCGATCCCTCCCAGACGGGATTTCGTCCCATGCATGGAACCGAAATGGCCCTTCTCACAGTAACCGAGGAGGCCAGGAAGATCCTTGATCAAGGAGGTTCCGAGGCAATCATCCTCCTCGATCTAAGTGCCGCATTCGACACTGTAAATCACAATATATTAATACATCGAATTACCAACTTAGGAGTATCAGGAAAGGCCATTACTTGGCTTAAATCCTTCTTAGCAGATCGTTCATTCCAGGTCTTTGAGGGCAATACTACCTCCCCCAGTATGCCACTCAATTGCGGTGTGCCTCAGGGCTCCTCCCTGAGACCCACACCATTTAATATATATATGAGCCCCCTAGCTGAGATTGTCCGCCCATTCGGCATAAAAATTATCACCTATGCAGATGACACTCAGCTAGTGGTGGCCCTTAACCAATCAAATACTTCCCCTAATAACCTGAGTGATTGTCTGGAGGAGGTTGTTAAATGGATGACACTCTCCTGTTTAAAACTGAACGGGGAAAAAACTGAGCTAATGCTTTTAGGAAATACTGCCAAGCTCGATATGAATTCATTGTGGCCCATCTGCCTCGGCCCGGCTCCAGCACCAAAAAACACAATTAAAAGCCTGGGCATTTGGTTGGACAACTCCCTAAATTTTAACCATCAAGCAGCCAAACTTTCAGCCACCTGTTACGGTTTACTGAGACTGTTACAAAAATTCTTCCCCTACTTCCCTTTCAGGCCAAACAAATCATGGTCCAGGGACTCATTCTCTCGCGCCTGGACTTTGGAAACGCCCTGTATCTAGGGGCACCTCACTCCACCCTACGCAAACTTCAAGTTATTCAAAACTGCGCAGCCCGAACACTTCTGCAGATCCCCGCCGACTCTCAATCAACAATGGATTAAAGAGCCTTCATTGGCGCCGGGTCAAAGAAAGAATTGAATTCAAGGCCTTGTGCATTGCACATAGGACCTTCTGGAAGACGGGCCCTGCCATCAACCACTCTCTGATTTCCCTTTATCAACCAAACAGACAGCTTCGCTCAGCATCTTCCTTCCTTGCCTTAGTGCCCAAGATCAAAAGAAGTAGATGCGGCGGCCGCTCTTTGCCTATAATTCCGCCAAACTCTGGAATTCTCTTCCCCTTCATCTGCGGGCAGAACCCAACCTTTTACCTTTCCGCAAATTATTAAAAACTCTGCTCTTTAATAAACCTGTCTAGACCCTGACCATCTTCTCACCCGCGTTTTTGTCCGTAGCGCTAGGATGCCCTAGGGTAGTTATCGCGCTCTACAAATCGCCTTTTCATTTCATTTCATTTCATTTCATGCAGTGGCGGTTCTGAGGAGGCTGCGGGCTGCGTTGTGAAGTCCTGCATCTGGGATGCGTCGCTTATCCGTTCCGATGCGTAGTTTTGGAAGGCAAATGCATTGTGATGCGGTCCCGATGAGGAGTTTTGGGAGGTGAACGTTGGTTCTGCTGAGACCACAGCTGTGCTGGCAGAGCATCTTCAAGTCCACTTCCAAGGTTCCAAGTTTGGGTTGGCACCACTTGGGGGACAACACTCACTGCAGATAAGATAGTTAAAGCAAGATAGTTGAAGCCTGTTCTTTTCCTGAGGCTTGTGATCAGAAGTCCAGCCTAAGGGCCCTTAGAGTCACCCTGGTTGTCCTGAGTTCAAGATGCAGGTCCAGTCGTTCATCAGGCAGCAGGGCAACAGAGTAGTAGTCCTTTGTTCAGAGCAGCACAGCAGTACTTCTGAGGCTTCCACAGTTCCAGAGGTGTACTGACTGGTGTATGACTAGCCAATACAGGTGTTTGCTGTTTATGTGGCATTGTTTGGGTTTGTGGTTGCAGGCTTCACTTTCCTTGGTGGGCTGTTTAAGCAAATGTATTCAACTTCAGGGGATTCATGCTCACATTTTAGCTGGTGATGACTGTACTAGACAATATCTGCCTTGGTAGTTCCATGTGATGCTTCTCCTTCATTACGGGATATCTAAGGATTTTGAGCAGGTTGAAAAGTGTTTTTAACAGTAGCGGCTGCAACCTGACCCGGGTGGTGAGGCGGGGGGGACAAAAAAAGAAAACATAAATTTAAAAAAACACTTGCCTTAAACGGCCGCCATCTCTTTTTCGTCCTCCATCCCTCCGACATCTTCCTGCACTCCCGGCCAGCAGCAGGAAGTACTCGCCCTCCCAGCCTTCCCATAGCCAATCACAATGCTGCACTGCAGCATTGGGATTAGTCTGAGTGCCGTGGATTGGCGCTCAGACGGGGACTGGGAGGGTTTGAATGTTCCTCACCAGGCTGTGTAATACAGCCTGGTGGGGGACATGCAAAGTGGACGGGAAACATCCGGAACAACGACTCCAGAACAACGAGTTCCAGAGTCACGCAAGCCAAACAACGACTAGCCTGAACAACGACTTAGCCTGGTTAAGCCTGAGTCGGTCTAGTGTTCGGGATGGGTGGGTAGAGAGGAGAGAAGGACAGGAACCGTACAGGTAAGAGGGGTTCGGGGTAATTTTTAGGGGGTGGCAGGGGTTCAGGGTAGTTTTTAGGGGGTGTGGGTTCGGGGTAGTTTTTAGGGGGTGGGAGGGTTTCGACTTAGTTTTTAGGGGGTGGGAGGTATTAGGGTTCGTTTTTAGGTGGTGGGGAGGTTCTGAGTAGTTTTTAGGGGTGGGAGGGGTATGGGATAGTTTTTAGGGGAGGGATTCGGGTTAGTTTTTAGGGGGTGGGATGTGTTTGGGTCAGTTTTTAGGGGGTGGGGGTTCGGGGTCATTTTTAGGGGGTGGGGGGTTTGGGGTAGTTTTTAGCGGGTGGGGTGTTCGGGGTAGTTTTTAGGGGGTGGGGGGATCGGGGTCATTTTTAAGAGGTTGGGGGTGTATTTAGGGCTCAGGGGGAGAGGGAGGGTGGTCGTAACATTAGCCACGGATGGCCGTGTACCATGCATGCCTGTACCAAGAAAATCGCAGTAAAGGAATGCGTGGTAAAAAAAATCGTGGTTAAGACGCGGTTGTTGTAGAGACCGCGTTAAGGTAGTCTTGTTGAGGAACTCGTTGTCCTAATATACAACAGCACAGGACTGCTTGGGGCACGGACAAGCAGTCCTGCACACTTCCGGAGTGAAAAACACTCCTCTCCCTACTCCGCCATCCCCGCTCCGCCCCGCCCAAGAGCCACTGAAGTATATAGGAAAAATAAAATGACAATAACAATAGTTAATATTTTATTTTTCCTTTTGTACAGTGGGGCGACGCCCCTCCGCTAAGGCGGAGGAGCCGCGACTGGTTTTTAATCAGTCAGTTGGAAATATATGCTTTTTGTATATGCGAGCTACTTGCAAAGATAGCTTTCGGCCTCTCTGGGCGAAACTCACCCATTCCTTATTCAGGAGATAATGTATCATAATAAGATAATGAAATAGAGGCAGAAACACTTCTGAAAACTGTCCATAGTCCTTAATCAATTGTATTTAAAAGAAGACGCCATGAGAAGGGTTCAGGTTATTATTTCATAGTACAGTTTAAGAATTCCTGCCAACACGTGTGCCCCTCGACATATAGCACCATTAGGTTCTATAGGGATGAGGAAAGGAGCCACTACGGAGAACAATAAGGGCTGTAGAGAAAGAGGCAAAAATACAGAGAAATATCCCTTACTCAAATAATCAGACTTTCAAATTAATTGGTGTCCCGTGAGTTATTGCACTGCAAGCATGCACATTTCTATGCTAAAGACACGTAAAATGTTAGAACACTGATCACTTATAAAGGGCTAAATGATCATAAAGAAATACACATGTACATTATCACGTTGGTCAGTGTCTAAAGGAACACTCTTTATAGTGAATCTACTGAGAACAACACATTATATACAGGTACAAGCAGTTAACCCCTCAAGTGCCAAGCCTTCCCACAAGTGCTGAGCCGTTTTTAGGTCTCGCGCCTAGCGTTGCAGTGCGCAGAACTGCTCGCGCAGCGCGAGACCTCTTGTATGGGCTTCAGAAAGCTAACCACATGCTCGTGCGTGTGGTTTTGCTTTCGCAAGCTGGCATTGGCTGTAGCGTGCTTTTTTAAAAAAAAAAACGGCACGCAATTGGGCAAAGGCGGGCGCATGTCCCGCCTTTGCTCCGCCCATTCCCGTCCGTGTCTAGGACGCGCATCAGCGCGCGGCACAGACGACAGGCTCCCCTCGCCCCGGCTCCTCTGTGGTGCGCGCGCACCACTGGTTTCGATTCCGCGTTCGGCTCCTCTGTGGTGCGCGCGCACCACAGGTTTCGATTCCGTGCTTGTGGTGCTGCTAGTAAACGTGCCTTGGTTTTCCCTTCCATGGAGCATGCAGTCAATGGTGGCCGCCGCCTTTATTTGCAAAATGGCGCCTCACCCCTCTCCAGGCGTCATTTTTTTATTACCTACGGCGCAGTTCATGATGTTTACAAAATGCGCTGCTCGCCCAACTAACTGCCTGGAGTTCTCGGGGAGGGGGGGTAGGGGGATCGCTTGATACTTTTCCAGTCGGCCGTGTGCTTTCCCGGGGACTCCTCACCACTTCCGACCTCTCTGAATATGTGTGGGCGCAAGAAAGCGGGCTCTTGGAAAGAGGGGGTTGCCAGGAGTTTCTCAAGGCTGTTTTCTAGAAACCATTCTCAGAACAAGGAAGAGTGCCACAGTGCTCCGAAATCAGACACCGCTAGCCTGCGAGACCAATGACAAGTAAGGCTGCTTTTTATTAGTGAATGTCCTTTTAACACTGTGCCTTTTCTTCACTAGGAATTATTCCCAATAATTTAAAGTTACACTTTTTTTAATACTGCTCTTCCTGGAAGGCTGTAATATACATTCATCACACGTTTTGTGGTGACAAATTCCAGTGTTAATACCCAGTCTTGTAACTACTGTTCTGCAATGTGCCATCTAGTTTGTGAAGTAGTAGTAAACATATGGGTTCCATCACTCTACGATCCTTGGTCACCAGTGAGATCTGATCCAGCACATTCAAAAGGAAGAAAACAAGTTCTAAGAGGCTCCCTCATGGTTGGCAGCGCTGGTATGCGAGACTGACATTTCTCTATTACGGTTTCTCTGCTTTGCCCCTCCCATCCATCACTTGGAACCTCTCTTATTTTGATCACATCTTGCTTGCTGTCTTCCTATTCTTACTATTTTCCTCCCATTCACATCCCCCTTCATTTCACTCTGTGTGTCCGGCTGTTTGTTTTACTTAAAAAGAAAATCTTTCTCAAGTTGTTTGGCTCACACTCTTACTTTCTTATTCTCTTTCTGCGACCTTTTTCCCTGTTTCACCTTCCCTGTCTCAACGAGGAAACGAGCATTAGCAATGCAATAGGTCTAGCAGTTGTTAAAGTTCGAGCTGTTGGCTTTGAAAATGGCAATGTTTTTTTACTTTTGTTTTTTAATTCCAATGGCAATAGCGCAATACAAATATTATTACTCATCTGAAATAAAAAACAAAAGTAAAAAACATTGTCATTTCCAATGTCAACAGCTCTAACGTTAACAAATGCGAGACCTATTGCATTGCAAATGCTTGTTTTATGTTTAGGGGCAATTTGTGCTTAGGGCTTCATTATGGTTTTTTTTCACACAAGATTTATCCAAGTTATATTTGCATCCTTTTTTTCACCTCATGCTGAGGATTCTTGAGGGTGCCCAAGGTGTGTGGAGTCCCCTGGTGGGAACTGAGAAAATAGCCAAAATGTTGCAACACTTTTTTATAAAAATGTGCTGTATCAGAACATAGGCTTTTTTTCTTAGAATGGCATCAACAATAGGTTTTCTGTGTGAAGATCATCCTCTTATCAGCTTTTCACCACAGGTTTTACAGTTTGCTAACCAGCACCATTTTTTTTCTTATTTTTGTGGTTACTGCCTACTTGCAGTTTGTAGTGGAACCAAGCGTAAAACCCAAGGGTGAAACCAGAAAACCGTGCATTCCTGAAATGTAAAGAAAATTTTGAATTCAGCACGGGGCAATTTCTCTAGTTTGCTTGGGGTTATCCAAAGAAACTACTCGCTGGAATAAAAAACGAATAAAGGGGCATATTATCAAGCCTAATATCGCCGCTTTAGCGGCCGTTTTCGGCCGAAAAGCGGCGATAATGGCATTGCAGTATTAGCAAGGACACGCTAGCGCGTGTTTCCTTGTCTTAGCACCGGTTTTCCTTATGCCTTGCATCGCATCTCTAATGAGATGCAAAGAAGGCGTTCCCTAGCAAAACAACATTAAAAATATCGCTTATCTGTCCTTCGCAGTATTTACAAGCCCGCCCAGGACACATATAGCGATATTACAAGCGCGCTAACCTGCGGTTATCGCCGATATTTTACATCTGTGAAAATCCTGACTTGACTATCTTTTACATGGGAGGTGCATTGTACGGCTAAATCCACATCTCCCTATTACTAAGGATTCCCCTATCGATGCAGGTTTATCGCTGGATTCACAGCGATAAACCTGCATTCGCCATATCGACGGATTTTTCATCGCCGTGGAGATAAGCGTTGTAAATAACGCGATATCTCGGCGATCAAATCCGGCGATAGCCGGCGTTAAACAAAATCGCGCTAAGCGCGCTCTGCGATATTTATCGCTGATCGTTGATGATCTGCCCCAAAGTTAAATATGAAAAAATAGAAAGATGTGACAATGTTTTCACCTGTCATTTTTTTGTCCTGATCACCGTCCTACAAAAGTAATAAATGATTATGGCTGCCAGTTCACAGCGATATGTGGTGTTTGTTATTTATCCATAAAACATGCAATATCCATAGCTATCAATTGAGCTGCAGCCTATAATGATATTCCATTGTGTACTCGTAAAAAATCAATTCATATGGTGAAATCTAATAAATGAGTGTGGGTATGAAATAAGTCTATAAGTTTTTTATGTCTGCTTAAAGATAATGAGGTTAGGTGTGCTGATTATTTCTGGTTCTCCTAATTTGGGCTTATGTGATTTAGATGCCAATTGCAAAATGTGTTCTTTGTTGCATAATCGCTTACATTTAAAAAACAAAAATTAAGAGAGCTTCAACTGATACAGCAAATGTTCTACTGTTCGGTTTTCCCAAACTTCTCCCTATAAAACCTGTACCCCACTTGTGTGGATGGGATTATCATCCGCAAAAAGAATGGCTCCAAAACGCAACAAGGAAACATCATACTTTTTCCATTGAAATTAACTTGTTCTGTTCAATGTAGGTAGCTGAGGTATTTGGGCCTGAGGTGCATTCATGAAGATCTACCAACCCTAGACATTCCTGAAAACTATACACCCAGCGGAGTCCATGGTGGTGTGACTTGTGTGGATCTTGCCAGGTTTTCTTACCACATCATGCAAACATCAAACTTTGGCTAGCTAAAATCATGGACTTTCCTCACATCTCTTTGATGGAAAAGTCTGAAATCTGCAGCAATCGCCAACATTTCTGTTAGTCAGGACTTCCACACTTCTCACAATAAACATGGTACCCCGCTTGTATGGATGGGACTACTGCCCGTGACAGGAAAGTCCCCAAAATGCAACATGGAAACATCAAGATTTTTCCTCTGAAATTCATTCATTCTGGCAATGTGGGTAGCTGTAGTACTTTTTTTAAAAATAATTTTTATTGAACAGTTGCTCAGTACACAAAAGTTGATACAATCTCATATGAATAGTGTGACACTTCGTGGGAAAAGGGCATAATATCATTGCAATCCCAGTTAATAACAAGCAATAATATAGATCACATAGGTGCAAATGTAGTTCAACACGGGCATTATCATCAGCCTTCACCTCCCTAACCCCGGAAACCCACCCTCCAGCATCCCCATAGTAAGCCTTGATGCTTTCTTGCATGTGCATCATTGGCCCCAAACCTTTTCAAATTTTCTCGGACAGCCCAGACTTTGATAAATCACCCTCTTCGTTTGTTGGCACCAGTCTAAGTCATTTTCCATATCTTGGACACCTGGATGCCTTCGCAATGTTCCTTTTTGCTATCCCGGTCACCAACATTAACCAGGTCTTCTAATATCTGGGCCAGGTGTCTTCTCCCGTTATGTGTAATAACTGCCATCTGGCCTCCAATGGGACTGCAAAACCTGTGACTTTGGCCATAATTTGCACCACCTCTTTCCAGTATTGGTGCATCACAGGGCATTCCCAAAGGATATGAAAAAGGGAACCCACCATTCCTCACCCTCTAGCACAGAGGACCGCGTCGTACCGCCCCAGACTATGTAGCAAAGATCTGGAATAATAGGACCTATGTAATATCCGTAACTGTATTAGATGGAAGTGGGCTCTTATGGCAACCCCTCTAGGACTCTGAAGCACCTCCACCCAGTCCTCATCCTCAATAAGTTCTATATCTCCTTCCCACGCTTCTCACAGGGAGCGCAGAAGGTCGGAAGAATTGTTCATTATTTTCTCATAGATCACGGAGATCAACTTGGCTGCCTCAGGGTCTAGCAGCAATCGGTCTTCCAGTGGGCTGGATTCGAGCAATTGCTCTCCAGCTAGCACATGGCACCTTAACGCATGGCCTGACTGCAAGTAACTAAATCGTTCTGTCTACCCCATCTCAAATTCCCTCTGTAGGTCTTCAAAGGTCAGCATTGCCCCACTCTCCAAACGTCTCCATGGCACTTTATACCTATCAGCCCCTATTCATGAAAACCCTGTATTTTTCTGACTTCTCATAGTAACTCATTATCCCAGAGTGGGGTCCTATTTGTAAGCTTGCCATCCCAGTCCAGTAATTTTTTGGCCTCTCTCCAGGACCTCACAACTGTCTGAGTGTGTATGGGCAACAAACTAGCTTGTTTCCTGTTGTATAGGATTGACGGGTAATCTCAGCCTACCATAGACTTCCGGGTGACTCGGTAGGTTGGGTCTTCTATGTCCCCGAACACCCAGTTGTTAATTGTGACCAACTGTGCTGCCCAATAGTAAGTGCGAATATTGGGAACTGTCAGCCCCCCCCAACCCCTCAAACACCCATTGCTGAAGGTTATCGAGGGAAATGCACGAATTGGCTCGGTAACTATAGTACTTGGGCCAGCTTTTACCGGAAAGCTATCCAGAGGAGTCCTGGATGGTGTGAAGTGCATGGATGCCAATACGTTTTCTTACCCAAAATGCTGTCCAAACTTCAAACTTTGGCTAAAACTACAGATTGTTCTCACATTTCTGTGAAGGAAAGATCTGTAACCTGTAGTGACTGCAAGATTCCCACACTTCTCTCTATAAAAACATTAGCCCCCCCTTGTGTGGGTGCTGCAATCACCCACGACAGGCAAGATCCCAAACTGCAACATGGAAAAATTAAGACTTCCATGGATCACAGTAGTTGTTCTTACCCCGAATGCCCCGCAAATTTAAAACTTTGGCTAAGATCATGGATTTTCCGCACATTTTTGTGAGGAAAAGTTCCGGAATCTATAGGGATCAATTAAAGTCCTAGCTCTCAGCATTCCTACAATTTCCCTGAAAAAACAATACCCTGTTTGTGTGGGTGGACCTATTGCCCACAAAAGGAACTGCTCAAAACTTTGTCTGTGTGAAGTTACTGAGGTATCAATGAGGTCCTCACACATTTACATTTCTGATCCATTCCTATGACGTGTGTTACGTTCACCCACACTTTGGAGGCAGGGTTTAAATCAGAAGAAATGTAGCACCAGAGGGTGGTAAGAATTAGGCACTTCCAGCAAATGGCCAGAGTTTATTGTGACATGAATTTGAGATATAGTTTTTGACCCATACTTTGATATTCGCTGGGCATTCTGGTTAAGAAAATATGATTGGATCCAGGCATGGTCTCCTAGGATCCCCTAGGTCTCTAGGTTTCAGAAATACCCATGGGTGGTAGGGTTCCCTGGCTGCCAGCTGACACAGAGCAAAATAGTGAAGCTATTCACCATGGCAAGATAAAGGAAATTGAGGTATGTTTCAGCGTACTTTTCACATATGGGCTGGAAGATATGGTATAAACCTCCCATTCTGCCTTCCCCTGGGGTTACGTATACTGTTTAGGGCCTGGAGGTGGAGCCTGATGCTAATTGGTCCAGCGCCCATCGCTTTTCTCACTTTTTATCTCTGGTAGTCTGGTGTGCAGATGGAGTATTTACCACCAATATGCCTATCTAAGGTGGGGCAGCAGTTCTTAATTTGCAAAATAATAAGTGCCAGGGCATTGTCAGGGGGCCACTACAACTTGCACCACCCATTGCCGCTGTCAGCACTGCCAATGACAGTACCGACATGACTACTAAATATCATACTCCTATAAGCGTGACAATTTAGACTATTCCAGGCCCCCAAAGCTATTAGAATGGTTTAGCGGAAGGTATTCGTCATTTTTGGTGTGCACTCAATTAATAGACAACTGTTGTTGTGCTCATCCCTAAATTAAACAAACAGCACCACCATATGTTGGTGCACTGTCATAAGTGCCGGTGTTGATAATTAAGTGCCAGTGCAAATTAAGCACTGGAGGTCACAAAGCCAACAAGACGATCAGGGAAAAATTGAACATTAGAATGCAGCATGAGACTTGCCCCTCCTGGCACTGCATTGCAGTCCTCACCCGTGGATACCAATCTTTCTGCCACATGGGGGAAGGAAATTTGTGTGTTAACAAATTCTCTGCCAGCCCATATGTGAAAACTATGCCTATAAGAAGGGAAATTTCCTCTTGCTTGACATGGAGATGGCTGCAGTATTCGGGATTGTTTCTGAGACAGGATTCTAAGCCCTACACCATATAAAAAAATCTGTGCTGTGTATCCAGTGGGCTTTCTGCCCCAACCACTGGCAGACCAGAAAACCTGTTGAGCTGTAGGGTAGAGGAATATGGCTTGATGCTATGACAGAGTGGATGCAACCCCATTTCTTAAATAAAAAATTACATCTACCTCTGGCATCAAGTGGTCTTTCTGCCCAACCACAATTAGACCAGGAAAACTGATGGTCCTATAGTGGTGGGGGGTATGGCCCGATTCCTGGACTGGCTGCCCCACATTTTGTCCTATAAATAAAAACTGCTCTGGTGTCCAGTGGGTTATCTATCCCCCTGCGGAGGACTGATTGGAGGTAATTTCCCCAATTTGCCATCCCCAGGAGGGGCAGAAAGATGGTTGGAGCTTATTAGAGTGGGGATACAGCCTGATGCCAGAACAAACTGGCTTTAACCCCATTTTTTTTCTTAAAGAAAACCCTGTTGGCTAATAGGCTTTCTGCTCCCCTGAGGGGGCAGGTTGGGCGTAAAGCCTGTGGTCACCCTCAGTGTGGGGAGAATTTTGCCATGCCTGAGGGGCGGCTCCCCTACCTTGAAGCCATCCCTGGTGGCTAATGGGTGAATTCCAGATTGGAGATTATCCTCCTGAAATATCCCCAAACAAGGGTTCATTAGGGAGAGGTACTGTTGTAAAAAGAAGGAAATCTCTCCTTTCCAACAGTAACTCTCCTGTGGTGATCTATGCTCGGGGCTGAGATATGCCCCCATGCTTGGATCGCTGTGAAAGGGAGCCGAGTCTAAAGGCTCAGCTGCTTTCACTTCGGAAGCAGTGATATCAGCACGCATGGCTCGTTGTGTGCCACTTCTATTAAAACAAGCATTGGCATAGTCAATGGGTCTCGCCTTTGGGACCTTACAAGTGTTTAGCCAGAGCTATTGACTTTGCGAATGTCTTTAAGCTATGTTGTAGAGCATTGTGGCTGCTGTGCAGCATGTTGAAAAGATATAATAAAAAAAGTGTTGAAAGCATTTTTATTATCTTATATAAAACCAACAAGACACTATTTACAACTGAACGACACTATTAAAAAAAGAATTAACAGAAAAAATCTCCTATAGTTTTTTGGTCCTTGCAATGCTGGCAACTTCTTCCTGCCTGTTCTAATGCTTGTTTGTTCTAGCTTTTTTTTATTATGGGGGACATAAACAACAGGAGGTTGGGAAATAGTACCTGAATTACAACACAAGCAGCAGATGGACACTAGGGGAAAATCAACAGATGCCAGATTCTGAGGGCAGACTGAGGTGGTGCTGAGTGATGCTGAGGTGGTGGTGTGCTGGTGAATAGGGGATGCGATACAAAAGGGGATGATGGACGGAACGTTTGAGCCAATCAAACACTCACCCCCAGTCAACTGATCTGGGTTTAATCCATCATCATTCTTTAGCTCACTCCACCACCCCAGTTCAGACATGGCCATATGCAAATCAGTCTGACCCTGTGCCTCATGGGAACAGTCCAGCACGAACTGCCAAGCCATGTCTTCCCTGGACCGGAATCAAGCATCCTAGGACCGGTTTCTGGCATTCCAGCCGTCATCAGCCAGGCTTGCTTGAATCCAGTGGCAAAGTGAGCAAGGGACCCACGTCTGGGCATACCCCCGCCAACTTAGGGCGAACAAAGCGATACAAAAGGGGATGATGGACGGAACGTTTGAGCCAATCAAACACTCACCCCCAGTCAACTGATCTGGGTTTAATCCATCATCATTCTTTAGCTCACTCCACCACCCCAGTTCAGACATGGCCATATGCAAATCAGTCTGACCCTGTGCCTCATGGGAACAGTCCAGCACGAACTGCCAAGCCATGTCTTCCCTGGACCGGAAACAAGCATCCTAGGACCGGTTTCTGGCATTCCAGCCGTCATCAGCCAGGCTTGCTTGAATCCAGTGGCAAAGTGAGCAAGGGACCCACGTCTGGGCATACCCCGCCAACTTAGGGCGAACAAAGCGATACAAAAGGGGATGATGGACGGAACGTTTGAGCCAATCAAACACTCACCCCCAGTCAACTGATCTGGGTTTAATCCATCATCATTCTTTAGCTCACTCCACCACCCCAGTTCAGACATGGCCATATGCAAATCAGTCTGACCCTGTGCCTCATGGGAACAGTCCAGCACGAACTGCCAAGCCATGTCTTCCCTGGACCGGGAAACAAGCATCCTAGGACCGGTTTCTGGCATTCCAGCCGTCATCAGCCAGGCTTGCTTGAATCCAGTGGCAAAGTGAGCAAGGGACCCACGTCTGGGCATACCCCCGCCAACTTAGGGCGAACAAAGCGATACAAAAGGGGATGATGGACCGGAGCGTTTGAGCCAATCAAACACTCACCCCCAGTCAACTGATCTGGGTTTAATCCATCATCATTCTTTAGCTCACTCCACCACCCCAGTTCAGACATGGCCATATGCAAATCAGTCTGACCCTGTGCCTCATGGGAACAGTCCAACACGAACTGCCAAGCCATGTCTTCCCTGGACCGGAAACAAGCATCCTAGGACCGGTTTCTGGCATTCCAGCCGTCATCAGCCAGGCTTGCTTGAATCCAGTGGCAAAGTGAGCAAGGGACCCACGTCTGGGCATACCCCGCCAACTTAGGCGAACAAAGCGATACAAAAGGGATGATGGACGGAACGTTTGAGCCAATCAAACACTCACCCCAGTCAACTGATCTGGGTTTAATCCATCATCATTCTTTAGCTCACTCCACCACCCCAGTTCAGACATGGCCATATGCAAATCAGTCTGACCCTGTGCCTCATGGGAACAGTCCAGCACGAACTGCCAATAGGGGATGCTCATGTGATGCTGAGTGATATTGAGGTGGTGCTAAATGATGCTGAGGTGGTGCTGAGTGATGCTGTGGGCTGCGTCATGCTGAGGTGGTGGTGTTGCTCTGATATCAAGTGATGCTGAGTTGGTGCTATGCTGAGTGCTGCTGTGCTGATGCTGAGGTGGTGCAGCGCTGATGCTGAAGTGGTGCTGCATTGATGCTGAGTTGCTGCTGAGGTGGGACTGTGCTGGCGCTGAGGTGGGGCTGCGCTGGTGCTGAGGTGGAGCTGCGCTGATGCTGAGATGGTGCTCAACTGGTGGTGGTGCACTGATGAGGCAGTGGTGCTGATGCTGAGATAGTGCTGTGCTGATGTTGAGGTGGTGCTATGCTGGTTTTGAGGTGGTGTTGTGCTGGTGCTGAGGTGGTGCTGCTCTGATGCTGAGTTGGTGCTGCACTGGTGGGCGTGCACTGATGAGGAGGTGGTGCTGTGCTCATGCTGAGATGGTGTTGTGCTGAGGTGGTGCTGTGGTGGTGCTCAGGTGAGGCTGAGTGATGCTGAGGTGGTGCTGAGTGATGCTGAGGTTGTTCTGAGTGATGCTGAGCTGGTGCTGAGTCATGCCGGGGTGGTGCTGAGTCATGCTGAGTTGGTGGTGCTACACTTCTGCTCAGGTAGTGCTGAGGTGGTAATCAGGTGGTGCTGAGTGATACTGAGTTGGTGCTGTGTTGAGGTGCTGCTGTGCTGATGCTGAAGTGGTGCTGCATTGGTGCTGAATTACTGCTGAGGTGGAGTTGCACTGCTGCATAGGTGGTGCTGAGTTGGTGCTCAGGTGGTGCTGAGTGATGCTGAGTGGGTGGTGCTACGCTGCTGCTCAGGTAGTGCTGAGGTGGTGCTCAGGTGGTGCTGAGTGATGTTGAGTTGGTGCTGTGTTGAGGTGCTGCTGTGCTGATGCTGAGGTGCTGCTGCGCTGACGCTGAGATGGTGCTGCTCTGGTGGTGGTGCACTGATGAGGTGGTGGTGCTGTGCTGATGCTGAGATGGTGCTGTGCTGATGAGGTGGTGCTGTGATGGTGCTCAGGGTGTGCTGTGCTGATGCTGAGGTGGTGTTGCGCTGATGCTGAGGTGTGCTGTGTTGATGCTGTGCTGGTGCTGAGGTGGTGTTGCACTGGTGCTGAGGTTGTGCTGAGTGATACTGAGGTGGTGCTCATGTGGTGCTGAGTGATACTGTGGTGGTGCTGAGTAATGCTGAGGTGGTGCTGAGTGGTGGTTTGGTGGTGCTCAGGTGGTGCTGTGCTGGCGCTCAGCTGGTGCTGAGTGATGCTGAGTTGGTGCTGCGCTGGTGCTTAGGTGATGTTGTACTGGTGCGAAGCTGGTGCAGCGCTAATGGTGAAGTGGTGCTGTGTTTGGTGCTGAGTTGCTGCTGAGGTGGTGCTGCGCTGGTGCTGAGGTAGTGCTGCAATAATGCTGTGGTGGGGCTGGGCTAGTGCTGAGTTGGTGCTGCGCTGTGGTGGTGCACTGATGTGGAGGTGGTGCTGCGCTGATGCTGAGGTGGTGCTGTGGTGGTGTTCGGTGATGTTGAGGAGGTGTTGGTTCTGAGATGGTGTTGACTGAGCTGTGGTGGTGCTGAGTGATACTATGCTGGTGCTGCGCTGATGCTAAGGTGGTGATGCTGCACTGATGCTAAGGTAGCACTGTGCTGGTAGTGAGGTGGTGCTGCAATGGTGCAGAGGTGGTGCTGTGCTGGTGCTGAGGTGGTGCTGCACAGGCGTTGAGGTGGTGTTGCTCTGGGGCTGAGTGATGCTGAGGTGATGCTGTGCTGGTGTTGTGGTGGTGCTCAGGTGCTGCTGAGTGATGTGCAGGTGGTGCTGGAGTGGTGCTGCTGAAGTGGTGCTGAGTGATGCTGAGTTGGTGCTGCGCTGGTGCTTAGGTGATGTTGTACTGGTGCGAAGCTGGTGCGGCGCTAATGCTGAAGTGGTGCTGTGTTTGGTGCTGAGTTGCTGCTGAGGTGGTGCTGCACTGGTGCTGAGGTAGTGCTGCAATAATGCTGTGGTGGGGCTGGGCTAGTGCTGAGTTGGTGCTGCGCTGTGGTGGTGCACTGATGTGGAGGTGGTGCTGCGCTGATGCTGAGGTGGTGCTGTGGTGGTGTTCGGTGATGTTGAGGAGATGCGTTGGTTCTGAGATGGTGTTGACTGAGCTGTGGTGGTGCTGAGTGATACTATGCTGGTGCTGCGCTGATTCTAAGGTGGTGATGCTGCACTGATGCTAAGGTAGCACTGTGCTGGTAGTGAGGTGGTGCTGCAATGGTGCAGAGGTGGTGCTGTGCTGGTGCTGAGGTGGTGCAGTGGTGCTGTGGTGCTGTGCTGGTGCTGAGGTGGTGCTGCACAGGGGTTGAGGTGGTGTTGCTCTGGGGCTGATTGATGCTGAGGTGGTGCTGTGCTGGTGTTGTGGTGGTGCTCAGGTGCTGCTGAGTGATGTGCAGGTGGTGCTGGAGTGGTGCTGCTGAAGTGGTGCTGAGTGACACTGACTGGTGCTGAATTGGTGCTGCCCTGATGCTTAGGTGGTGCTGCAGTGACGTTGAGGTGATGTTGCACTGTCTACTTGCAGGATATATTGTTAAGCAACCTCACATTACATGCTGCATTAGGAGAGCACGTGGCGGCATCCCTTGATATTGGTTTTATTTCATCCATTATTGAAACCTAAAAGAAAGCATCAAAAGTTCAAAGCGTGCAACTTAAAGCTGCTTCCATTTTCATAAAACGGAGCAATAACAGAATGTTTACCTCTTTAATCATATTCAAGCTGTCAAAAGTACAATGGAAATAGGTTGATCCTACTGTCAGCCGTCTTCTTAAACTACACTTCCATTAAGTAATTATATTATTTAAGGTTTGGACATTTGAGCTAATAAAACCAAAAATGTTATAAGATGAAAAACAACATAGCCTCTGGCTGAAAAAAACGCTTGTGATACCAAAGACAGTGGAAAACAAGATAAGGAAATGATTTAAGCCCACGGCTGAGCGAGTTCGGAAAGCCAAAACAATCCCAGGCAAAAGAAAAAGTAGTGCGCCGAAACTAACATACATAGCCAATACTGAAGTGATCCATGTAACAGGGCCAGTTTCCAGGGCGTGACCAAAACAGCAAAAAGAGGGACAAATGTACGCTATTCACCAACGAAAACAAAGGAATTTTGAAAGGCACATGAAGGAACGTCTTGAAATGGATGGGTGTGCCGAAAGCCCATACAGTAGATACAGCATGTCTTGAGAGACAGCGCATGAGCTGCCTAGGCAAGACCTACAAATATCTCAGACTGCAAGGGAAGCTTTTACCTCACAGTTCCTACCTCACACCACAAGTTAAATTGTTTTTAAATGGAGATCTCTCTGGTGTGCGCCAGTGAACCCTAGATTTTGTTTCTAGCCCCCTCCTCCTTTGACAGTGTTGCATAATGCTCTAAGATGGTTCTATCCATGACTGTGTGCTACATAAATGTAAACTAACACTCATTCACAAACAGAATTTTTTTTTCATTTCATCCGCCTCTTTTTCATCTCCTTCCCGTTCTTATGCAAGAAGATCATATTAGTAGTAGCTTGGAAAATCTGCAGTTGATATTTCAATACCATCTACATTTCCTTCTAACTTTCTTACATAGTGCAGTCCCTGAGTAAGTGACACTCAGTATCATTTGCAGTTCAGGGGGCCCACTTTGATGCTACAAAAGGAGCTGTAAGTCCCCTTCCATAACACCAAATCTGTGGTACTGTTCTAACACTTACGCTTTCCAAATGCGGGACTCTCAGAGTTTCATGGGCCACATGATGCATTTCCTGCTTTGCTTAGGACATTTTCTGCTTTACTCAGTACATTTTCCCACTACTGTGCCAGGCCTGTTGTGCATTTTTTATTATGATCACTTGGTTGGCCAAAGTTAGAAATGTACACAACTATGTGATGCTTAGTTAGAAAGTATTGTTACATCTCTCCAGCCACCATTTACTGCTCCAGGATATCCATGGGCGGCTCATTGTGGAGAGAGGAATGGTAGAAGGACAGCCTGTGCCCACCCACAAATAATGGTTGAAGGCAGGATCTGCAACAGTGAGAGTGGCAGGGCCATGAACAGTTTTGTGGTGGCACTCCTACAAGTGTGGCAATTCAGACTATTTCGGGACACACAAAGCTAAAATAATGGCATGAGAGGCTGGTATTATTCATTTTAAATTACATTTGACTTAATAAATACGGCTGTTGTGCACATCTCAGACAGCGCCACCATGTGGTGGACTGTCACTAAAACCGGTGCTGACAATTAAGTGCTGGTGCCGAGCACCGGAAACCACCGGCTCAAATTAAGCTCTGGGGTATTTCAAACTCTTCATCTGGAAGGGGATCCAGCTCCCTGGCCCCCTCCCCCTGTGATGTAGGAGCCTGCAGGTGCAACTAATGGCAATCTGGGTGCATTCATTAGACTTCATCCCCTACTCAAGTGGTGCTGTAACTGAGCTATCAATGTATTTATTTGGTTTATTGCTGTGATATTTTTGCAAGCATTTGCAAAGCACACATCTGCCTGTGGAATGTGACAGAGAATTATTCAGGGGCCACATGTATTGATCTAAAATGGACCCCTATATACCTTCATCCCATGTTACCGCCCCCTTCTGAATTACAAACCCACTTGTAAGCGCCACCTACTTGTCTCTCTAAGAAGGAGTGACTGCAGGGCCGGACAGGCCTTTTATTCCACTGGACATTTCCCCGGTGGGCTGGCGGAGGCCGGTTTTGGGCCTCTCCTGGTTCCTATGACACTTTCCCCAGCTCCCGGAGGTTTATTACAGCAGGCACAGGGGGGCTTCAAGAGAGAGAAAAAGAGAGGAGAGGAAGAAGGTAAAGAGAAAGCATCAGAGAGGGAGGGGAGAGAGAGAGAGAGAACAGATAGATGGAAAGAGAGAGACTGCGAGGGGAGAGGAAGGGAGCTGGGCTTGTGTGAATATTTTTGCCAGGGCAGTTTTGCTTCCCAGTCCGGCCCTGGGGATCTGCCTAGCTCATAGTCTTCGTAAACCCCTTGTTACTGACCACCGGTGAGCAAAGAGACAAGAAGACGTGTGCCTTCCCTCCGCCGCCACACAAAACGAAAAACCGAAAGCGTTTTTTGCTGTGTTTTTTGCTTGAATGGCAATATCCTCACTCACACGGGCGCGAGAAGCAGAATTTGCAAGCAATTTAACCCCAGTCACCTGTGCCAGTGTGAGAGACTAATATTTTCTTCGAGGAACCGAAGCGGGCGGATCCATCGCACCTGCCGGCTTCCAGTGCACACATCTCGGTATGCTTCGCCGCCGAGGCAGCGGCCGGGGGAATCCTTCAGGGTCCGCGGTCCCGGTGACTGCGCCGACAATCTGCAATAACAGCAAGCCGGCCGCCTGAATAAAGCACAAAACAGCAAACAATCAGAACAAACGAGCTGTCAGGGAAAGCTATACGACACAGTGCTTAGGCCACACTGAATTTCAGACCCTGGATTCTTTATTAAATATATTCTGCTGATTAGTACATGATTTGCTATTAACAGCACAAGGGAGTTTAATGAAAAACCAGGCCTAGAAGAGTTACATTTGATTTCTTAAAGTGAGATTTAAAGAGACATTCTTTGGGGCTTTGGCTTAGAATCCCTAATACCAAAATATGAACACTCTGCGGGGAAAATTAGCATAATGCATTTCGCCTGTATCTTGATTCAGAAAACACTGGATAATGGTGCTGCAGGCCAGCTGTGTGCTGGGTAGATTGCTGTGGATAATACATATTTACTACTGGCTGTTGTGTATTTTTATTCGATGTATCACAGAGGTTGTTTGAAATCAAGATCATTGGACATACTCTGGGGCATCTTCAGGGTTCGTTGTGTACAGATAAATTCAAATTTGCTTCACAAAATAAGCACTTTGCAGAAGCAGTATTTGTGGCAATTTGAACACAAATTTAAAAGTGGAAACACTGTGGGGCAGATTTACAAGAAAGTGACGCATCTCTGACGTATTTACAATACGGCGCACCATGGCGCAAGGATTCACAGATGCGTCAGAAATTCTGACGAATGTGTTGGGGCAAAAGTCACGCATTGCTGGAGTCGTGTCGTAAGCACACAGTAGATTTCACTGCGTTACTTCTATGAGGCTTTTTTGCGTGGGAACGCCCACCCTGCATACATTATACCTGACGCAGGTATAATGTGACGCAGGGCTTTACAACGTGACACATCTCCCTAGATGCGTCACATTGTAAATGGGCCGCATTTTTACGCCGCCGCTGCGTCACAAAAAGTGACGCAACAACGGCGCAAAAATGACGCAAGGGGCTTTTAAATCTGCCCCTGTGAGTGCTCCTGTGTGGGACACCCTGCAAAAGTAGGTGAATACTCATAGGGGCAGATTTACAACCCCCCTGCGCCACCAGTACGTCACTTTTTGTGATCGTTTTTTCCTCTTTCAAAGCGTGCTGCATTCTACAGCACGCATTGAAAGAGGAAAATGCCTGTAGTGATTGTTTTTGTGCAGGAAAACAATCTCCACACGACGCAGGCATCCTTGCACCATGGTGCAAGGGTGCCTGCGCTGGCGCATGGCTGCAGTTTGTGCGCCAGCGCAAGGGAGAGCACAGGAATGCGACATATTATTGTAAATATGTCGCATTCCTGTGCTTCGGAAGTGCCGCAGCGTGGCGCAGCTAAGGGCTTGCGTTGCCGCGCTGCGGCACTTCCTTGTAGATCTGCCCCATAATTCCTATACTTACAAGTATTCGCATACCTTTTGGGAGATGGTCAAGCATTGGATTTTTCCTCAGCAGAACTGCGGGTCTTCACCGCCCAGGCCTAGTAAATTTCCAAGTAAATTCCCAAAA
Source organism: Calotriton arnoldi (assembly GCA_963921515.1). Taxonomy (NCBI): domain Eukaryota; kingdom Metazoa; phylum Chordata; class Amphibia; order Caudata; family Salamandridae; genus Calotriton; species Calotriton arnoldi. Next base: position 920,048 of record CAWUFW010001814.1, read on the forward strand.
TGGACATCGAAACAAAGTTTCTCATTTCAAAAATATTTGTTACTGGAATTTCAGATTTGGAATGGGGAAGAAACACCAACAAACCTAGAACATTTCCAAGTAAATTCCCAAAACGGACATCGAAACAAAGTTTCTCATTTCAAAAATAGTTGTTACTGGAATTTCAGATTTGGCATGGGGAAGAAACACCCACAAATTTAACGGGAAAGATTTTTCTTAGCCAGGTAAATGTTTTCCCACTGTATAACAAAATGTTATAGGTCCTAATGTGCTTTTACATCACATTTACGCATGCAAAACTTACTACTTGCATGCTTAAAGGTTCCGCATTGGGGTACTGCTCTAGGAAAGCTTTAATAGTAGTAGATTTCCAGAAGTAATTCAGGATTTGTTTATGCCAATGAAAAGTTAGAAAGTCACTCCAAATGTAGGAGTAATCCAATACAGAAAATCTACACATTTTCTTACAGGTTCCTTATGAATCGGGCCCTTTTACACATTGTTAAAATCAATACGAGCTGCCCCATTTGGACAATATTTCTTTGTGATAGCTGAACTTGTTTGAGAGACATTGGTTTATTGATGAAAAAACATCTAAAGAACACTGTCTTTAAGTGATGGCAGTAGTTTGTTTTTTATTTCAAATGCATTGTACCTGCAATGAGAATTTGCATACCTAAAGCTTCTTGCATGTATCTAGTGTATAAGGTGATATTTCTCGAAAATGGCTAGAACTAAATTCTGTGTAAAACACTTGGTTATCTCTCTCTCTGTCTCTCTCTCTGTCTCTCTCTCTCTCTCTCTCTTTCTCTCTCTCTCTCTCTAAAACACACCCACGTACGCACGCACACACATATCAAATATCAATGTCTCAACAGGGTCACTACTTGTTTAAGGAATACAAGTTAAATGATTTATTTAGCATACATTACTGCAAAACGAATATTCACACTACAAAATAAGGATCACTGACCAAATATCGAAAACACAACTATCGTGTGGACACAAAGGGGCATATGTACAAGGACTGGTGAAAACTACCGCTAGCGCTAGTTAGCGGCAGTTTTCTTACCGCTGTGTACCGCTGAAAACTATCGCCTTGTTAGCGACGTATGTACAAGACGTTGCTACATGGCGATAGCTTCAGGGATCAGCGGTGAAAACTGTCGCTAACATTAGCGTGATGGCGATAGGAATTCCGGCGTTAGCGGGCGAAAACCAATGGAAAACCCATTAGCGGCAAAAAAAACGCACGTTAGTCAGCCCAACGTGAGTTTTTTTGCCTCTAATGGAAAAAATAGCCTATCAGTCGACCTCCAATAGGAAAATAGGCAAAAAAAAACAATGAAATGCAGAATGGAGCAGCCAGAGCCAAGTGCAGCACACATCAACAACCCCCTCAAGCCACCCAACATCCAGGATGACCTGGATGAGAGCCTGGATGCCTCGCTGGACCTGCTTCTGGAGCCTGGATGCCTCGCTGGACCTGCGCCTGGAGCCTGGATGCCTCGCTGGACCTGCGTTTGGAGCCTGGATGCCTTGCTGGACCTGCGCCTGGAGCCTGGATGCCTCACTGGACCTGCGTCTGGAGCCTGGAGTGGGATGTGGAGGAGCTGTGGAGTCGATGACCCGTGGCGGTAGACATTGAGGCACGGTGATCGCCCGTACCTGGTGGTGAAATCTGGCCGGTCGCATGGAGATATGTTGCTCACCTGTGTGAGAAGACCGCCTTGTGCCCCTTGGAGCTGTGAATGGTAGAGGCGCTCCTGTGCACCAACGTAGGGAGGTCTGCATCGCATACTACGATCCACCACTACACTGGGGTGCACGGAGGGGATTACCAATGGTGGGCGGCACCTCTCTGCATTACAGGCCGGACGAGGTTGCGCTGGCCGGATGCTGTGGAGGGAGAGGCCCCTGAGCTGCGCCAAACTTGTGTTGTGGGAGCGCTGCAAGTTCACGCCTAAGGGGGCCCTGCTGCATCAACTGCATCGAGAGGTTCACCAGCAGACCTGGCGGCAACTGCTGTACCCAGGCTTGTGCAATCACACCTGGCTGAGGCTCCTGCTGGCTGAGTCACAGATTTGGAGAGAGTTTAGCAGATTGCGCCACAGTGTCAATGTCCAGGTAAGGAGAAGGTGGGACACGTAGCGGAGGAGGCCCAGGGGTCGAGTCGCCCAGGCCCAGCACCTGTAGATGACGCACCCCCAGTGTCGGCTCATCCGCTATGGCAGAAGAGCGTCGCCCCACTGCTTTCAAGCAGCACAAGAAGAGGAACAATCATCACATGATGATAACTCCCTGATGTAATCATGCTTGTTTCCTTTGCGGGCGGGATGGTGGGTAGGGCTGCTCTACTCACGGAGCAGGGCAGGGGCGGAGTGGCATGCCCACTCAAGTGCACAGTGACTGTTTGGTAGGCCCGCTCAGGCCGCACAAAGCAGTCATGCGCAGTGTCCTGTTCGCAATGCAGGCTGCATTACAGCCTGCATGGAGAATATACCCACACCTCCAGCCAATGGCTGAACGCCTCATCCCGGCGCCAATGACCGATCCTAACGCCGCATTGCAGCGTTGTGATTGGCTTAGGGGAGGGAGCCTGGCTGCCTACTTCCTGTTCCTGGAAGCAGACTCAGGAGAGCAGGAGCAACGAAGACACAGACCCGGCCTCGAGGTAAGATTTCTCACATTTAAATATTTACAACACTCGCTCACACACACACCCCGTGTCCATGCCTCATCCAGTGTTCTTTCCGGTGTTTCCCACTTCCCAGCTGTCCAGTCCCCCCGCAGCACTTCTCAATGGCGGCCGCTGTGCGGCCATGTGCAGCGGGCGTACCACTGGTGTGCCAAAGGTATATATGGAGTTACGACGCATACCATTATATCGCATTCCATTACAATGCATACTAATACTAGGCATATTGCAACAGTAGCGAAGGTGTTGGATTGCGCAGATGTAAACATTACTATTCCCACGTCAGTGAGTGCAACCCTGAAACTAACCCTTGCACCCCAAAGCAAACCCTGAACACTAAAATTCATCTTTGAGCCCCCAAAACACACCCTAAAAATCATATTTGACCCAAATGCACATGCCAATTTTCATATTTGACCCCAAAACACACCCCAAATTTCAAATTTTTCCCCATAATATACCCCACATTTCATCTCCGACACCCGAAAACCATAACCACCCTAAAAATTAAAAATACCCCATTACTGACCTCACAATGCGTTGTAATGGAATGCGATGTAAGGGCACCTGCGTTGTTGGATTTGCGTTGTAAAGTCATTACGATGTAATGCCTGCGTTGTAATGGACGTCTCCCGTGCCAAAGGCAAGCCATAGGCAAGCCCGTCTGCGTCCATCTGCCCCTGGAGCGCGCTCAGCACCAAGGACCCTTCCTCTCGGACACTCCACCACTACGGCGCCTGCACCCTCCTCGCCATCAACCCAGGACACCACATCTGGCCCGGACATCGCCATCACTGACGGCTACTGAATCACCCGCAAGGACCACCCCGGCCGTCCAGGAGGAGGCATTGCCATCACCTACAGAAGCACACTCCGACTGACCATGCACTCTAATGACCCAACGGTGATTATGGAACACCTTAACTTCCAGATCTGGACCAACCCCATCCTCTGCTGCACCCTCATCTGCAGGCCCCCCGGGCCATGGACACCCATTCTCCGATACCATTGTAGACCTCATTGCACACCAGGCTCTCCCATCCATCAACGACATCCTACTCAGCGTACTCAAGTTCCACCTGGACAACCCCAGTGACCAGAACACCACCCCCTCCTGGGAGAGCTCCCCAACATCAGACTCAAGCAGCTAGTCACCGCAGCAAACCACATAGCAGGTCGAGCATGTCTCCTCCGCCAGCGGGACCTTCAACTACAGCCACACCACCGGACACTCCTGGACTGACCATCATTGTATGCATCACGTCTACACCATGACCACCGTACACAACCGCCATCATCGCCCCCTTGCAGCTGGATCAAGGCCACCGAAGTACGTCTCGTCAACTCCCTCAGCACCACCACTCCGGCAACGTTTACAGACGATGACACCACAGCGCGCAACCGCCACCGATGGATCTCCAACTGCGCCAGCACCCGGGCACCCCTCAAGAACGGCAGTGCATCAGCACCTTACGCCTGCATAATGGCAGGCGTAAGGGTGACGCAGTGCCACAGGGTTAGGCTGGCCCCATGCATTGCTAAAGTTGCGTCATGGTTGTGACACGACTGCAGCAATGCGTGACTTTAACGCAGACAGATACGTCAGGATTCCAGATGTATCTGTCATTACTTGCATCATGGAGCGCTGTCCAGTGAATACAACGCATCTGTGGTGTCGCAAGAAGGGGGTAGTGAAAAGTGTTGCAACGCTGTCTTGTCGCAGCGCTGCAACACTTTTCATGAGTGAGGCCCAGGTATGCGCACTATCTTATTGATGGTGCGCAGTCCTGCCCTGTAGTTTTGTCGCAGGGCAGCGCACCAACATTGCTTGCAGCGCGGTCCAACAACAAAACCTCCTGAAATGAGGCCCCAAGTGTTACCTCCATTTTTAAGACCAGCTATTTTCTGGTCTTAATAAACTGCCTCTAACTGCAGTTAGAGGCAGTATTTTTGGTCCTCCAAACTTAAAGAGTCCCCTTGTAAATATCGCAAAGTGGGGTTAGCGGCCGTTTTTGCACGGGAACGCCTCCCTTGCATGTCATTATCGCTAACAGAAGTGGCGCTCTTTATAATGGACGTTTGCGCCGGAAAACTGCCGCTAACAGAGGTTAGCGACAGCTTGTACATATGGCGATAAAAATATCGCCGCTCAACCGTCGGAAAAGTGCAGCTAAGGCGGCGTTAGCCCCTTGTACATATGCCCCAATATTGTGTCAAAAATATCGGGGACCAAAATATCGATAAGGTAAGTGCAAATAGGTAAGTATAGATTTACAATTGTTAACCCCACATCTACGGACCTTGAAGATATATATATATCATCAAGGTACATATATGTGGAGTTCTATGTAGTGAAACTTTACGTACCTATAGAAACTTATCTTCACAATATTTTGTCCTCAATATTTTTGACACAATATTTTGTCTAACAATATTTGTGTTTTCGATAGTCTGTCTAAATACCACAAACTAAAAGTCTCTATCCCTAACCTTGCCAAAGATATTTAAGAAAACAGTTTTCTGAGATGACCCTATTCTGCTGTTTGTTCCCGGTGATGCAGTGGCATAACGAAACTTGAGGTGGCCCCTCTGCAAAGTACATGGAGGCCCTCTCCTCTCTAACCCTGGGCGAAGTACTACGCTACGCTCGCGTAGTTTGCGAAGTTTGCGCTACTTTGCACTACGCGAATTGCACGTAGCACAGTGCAAACACGCGAAGGGAATCATTTAGCTTGCTCGCGGTCCTCAACGTCAAGTTGGCGACCGCGAGCAAGCAAAATTACATCCTGGCGAGACTTTTCTCGCTTCGCGATCAGCAACATCAAGTTGCCGATCGCGAGCGTGAAAATAAACCTCCCGGCGAGATTCTCAACGCGGGAGGTCAGGGTTTCTCATTGCGAGTGGTCGCGTATGCTCGCGACCGCTCGCGATGAGAAACTACCAGTCCGCGTTGAGAAAGCTGCCGCTCGCGTAGAAATCTACTCGAGCGGCAGAAAACGACCGCTTGCACTGTGCAAGATGCGGTTTGCACTGATTGCACAGTGCGGACAAGCATCCGGCACTGTGCAATCAGTGCAAACAGCATTTTGCACGGTGCACTACGCAGTTCGCGTAGCTACGTGTAGCTCGCGTAGTGCAAAGTGCACTTCGCGTAGATACGTGTAGCGCTACTACACGAACTACGCCCAGGGTTACTTCTCTCCCCCGGACCCAGTCAGGAGCTCTTAGGCCAGGGGCCCGCTGCCCGTGTACAGTGCTGGAGGGGGCCCCAAGGAGCACAGGGGCTAATGTTATGTCAGTGCAGTGATGTGGTTCATTGCACAGTTCATTTCAACATTCATACTGAAGTTTGACTTACTTGCATACTATGCCTTGGAAACTATGGGGCAGATTTATCAAAATGTCACACAAAGCAGCGCAGCAAAATACCTTGCTGTGCTACGTTTCGTGACAGGGAGAGGGCAGGAGTGCTCCATATTTAACATTATATGGCTCATTCCTGTACTCTTCTAGCGTTGACGCACTATGTGCTGCTAAGCACCAATGCTGGCACCCTTGCACCATGGTGCAAGGGTGTCTGTGTTACAGGCAGGATTGTTTTTGTGCAGCAAGGGACACCTTCCTGTACAAATACAACCCTTTCAGGCTTTTTCCTCTTTCTATGTGTAGTGCAGAATGCAGCACAGGTAGAAAGAGGAAAAAACGAGGAGAAATAAAGACATTTTCCTTCATTTCTCTTCCCCATGGAAGGCATGGCATTTTGATGCATTCCCAGGTTACGACTCATAGTAAATCTTGGAATGCACGAAAATCTATGGGTGGATGCATGGATGTGAAAACCCACTCTCCACCAATTGAAATGCCTCCCTGGGGCAGAGTAACACAAGGCAGTGACTTGCACTCTTTTGCGTTACTCCAGATTTACCAGGCTAAGCAGGGTGGCCTTGTGGGGCTTGGTCAATCTTATTCTAGGATTTGCGTGGCCCTGAATCCCCTTGCATGGCGCAAAGGCGAAGCAAAACGTTTGATAATTATGCCCTACTGTTACCCATGGCAAATACATCAGTGTGGCAGGGCCAGAAGAACGCCATAGAATAACCACACACAGTGACAGTATTTGTGCAGAACATCCCATTGAAATGATCCACCAAAAGGCTATTGCCTGGGTATCCTTACAGGGTTGCAGCTGTCATAAACCAAAGTATCCTGGGCAGGTGCAGCAATAGCCTGAGGTGATGCGCCTCATATGCTAAAGTATCTCTTTTTACAAACAAACAGTTGCATCTTTTTGAAAGGATTCAAAAACTGCACATTCCTCAGTGAGATATGTGCTTTAGCAATAGTGATTAATTTCTTTTATCAACATCTTGGAATCCGGATAAATATATAATGAAATAATTGAAAATATTGCATCCCTATCTTCGTTTAATCCTCCTTCGATCATTCAGAGTCAGATGCAACAGCATTTAGTTATGGGTAAAGGGCAAACACCTGTGGGTGGGAGGAATCCTCAAACATTTCATCGACACAGTGCCATCCATATATTGTAACCCATGTTCAGTAGTGTTAAAATTCCGGCATTTTACATTCCTCAACTTCTCAATCTTCAAAATTGCTTAGCTAGGGTAGGATTTTTAACAAATTCTTCAAATACCGGGCCCTTTGGAGCACTGAAACAAAGTTCACATGGGCATCCTGCAGTGTATTTCATTGGGTTTTGAGTCTGGCACAGATGAAACAGACACATTCCGATAGTTCTTGACTTCTTGACACTTAATAATTATGCAATGTAGGGAATCATCTTTATTTAATACAGAAAAACCTACCAATATTGCCTTTTAGTTTGTGGGAAAAGCAAGGACTTGAGTATGGCTAAAAGACCGAAAGTGCACTCAACATTCCTTGATGCTGAAGACAATCCATCTGGCAATGAAGACATTGGACAACAAACATCTCTGCTCTAGGAGACAAAAAGGGTTTTGGGAGACATAGTGTTCTGTCCAAATATAATTTAAGATATTGTGCAGCAAATGTATCGACTCCACTACAGCAACAAAGTAAGTATACATTGTTCAGTATAGATAAAGGTACTTAAATATGAAGTTAAGAATATTAAATCTATGTTTAACTTTACTTACTTACCTTGAAAATATGGTAGTAGTTGTTATTCTGTATTCGATATTCCTGCAAGATGATATTTAGTCACCTAATATTGTGACATACAACCACGGATCTGAACTAGAATAGAAGCGTATAATTTACGAGATGTGGCATGCCATTGCTTTTATAGTGGTAAAAGAATCAACACTGTTTTGGGCTGAGAGAAGGTGAAATGGAGAGAATGGTAGAATATATTACAGGTCTTACGGCTGATTATGGCGAAGCAACCGGGGGTCCCATAAACTGGTCGGCTCTGGACTTTAACAAAGCCTTGGATGGTGATTTTAAGGCCTCATTTGAAAGTGGGCAATAATTCCAGCCAAAGAATACTAGGAAGGAAAAAGTGCTAAATCTAAAGATGGAACTTTATGTTATGGTATTCTTTTATATTATCAATAGTTCTCAAATCCACGTATTCCCATTAGGACTTTTAGCACTAAATGCTTGAGCCTTATTGTGCTATGCATTGTCATTTGCTAAATATTCAATTCCACTTTAGGAAAGATAGTCTTTGGGTGCTGTCTTTCCTGAATGTGATCTTTTGCTCAAGGTTTGTTGTTCTTGGAACTTTAAGTTAAATGAATCTGATGATTCTGGTGATCCTAGTGATCAAGAAGGGACATAAGGAATCAGTTTATCCCTCTGCAACACAAGGTCTGCTGAGTGATACAGACTACCCTAAATTCAATTCGTTGTGCAACCGGGAAGTAATATAAAGTATTTGATTCTCAATTGTTATTTGCACATGAAATTTCAGTTTTATGTGCAAAAAGCTTTTTTTATGGCTATAACAACTACTTGGGATATTTATAAAAGATTTACTCACATGTGGTTTATTGAGTTAGTAAATCTGTTTTAAGGGCGGGCAGCGAACATTCCAGGACAGGAATGCCCTGAAACTTTAGGAACACTCACAAACATACTCTTTAATCATTGCAAAACATATATGTTTTCTGATATACTCTTATGACTGTAATTTTTATGACTGAAATGTTGTGTATGTATATAACAAGTTTTAATGTTATAAACGAGTTATAATTTTCTATATTTATGTACCATAATGGTCTTTTGATCAACAAAGTAATAAAGAATAAAGTTATTGTATAATTTCTTTGTGGCGTTTATTGTTCACAAACATTTTCTTTATGAGCCAACTGAATGAATGTGTAAATGAAGAAGAATTGGCAGAAATCTGATCTCCCCTCCATTAAAAAAACAATGGCTATTCACATACTCTCATATTAAACAATTTATACTTCATATTTTTCAGAATTTGGAAAAGAAAGGAAGCTAGATCTACTGACAATCTTAAAATTAGATTTGACACAAAAAGCAGCGTATGTGAGAAGCCAGTCTAGTAAATTTGTTTGACTAGCCAAAGACCTAAACACCAACATGTTAAAAAAGAATGTTACACAGTAAACATCATACAGGTATTTTATAGCTAAACTATTGGATCAACTATATACCATCAGATTTCTTTTGCACAACCTGTACATACGAACAGCATTATTAAAATATTAATACACTTTTAGCCCATTAGTTTTTCTATATTGATTTTTCAAAACAAAAAGCAATCTGTGTGTGTCACTATTGCAGAGCATTCTACCCCAATGTTAAGTCATACTTAATAGGACTTGTGTCATTCATGGCAAATTATTATATAAATGGAGGCACTAGAGTGATTCGGGAGAGATTGTATATAGAACTGCTTTAAGACAGGGTTAGAGAAAGCTATGACTTGCTTACATACTTGACATTTCTACCATGCAAATTTATTATCTGTTGTTGTTACAAGTGGCCCACCGGTGCTGGTAGAAACAAAGCGGGTATTTACAGAGAGCACTCTGAGGTGGGCATTTCTTGTAATAGATATGTGACTCCTTTTAATGAATAGTTGGATTATTGTAGCATTTACTTGTTTCCTCCTCTATTCCCATTAAAGTGATTAACTGTATGAAAAGGATTGCGAACAAGAAAAATGAACAGATGTATATAGTTGAACATGGTAATATAGTAAAGGAAAACTTGTGTAGTTTTTGCTATTTTTGGTTCCAAACTTCAAAAACATTTATTTCTGAGAAACAGGAACATAAAAACGAGACATGATGAATACCAAATGCTTTTGAACACAGACAAAACTGAAATTAAAGCATGGAGCATTGTCTTGTCTTTTTTCATCGCCTCAAATGCCAAGGCACATGTAATTCCCTTGAAAGCAGGAATATAAAAAAATATATATTTAGCTACTTTGCTTGACATCATGTTTGTGGTCCTCGACTTTTATTTAACATATGAGTCAATTCTGCTAGTAGTAATCATCATTTGCAATAATTAACAAATGCATTTCATAACAATAATTATAAAAACAAAAGCTCAGGACTGTATATGGATCATTTGGTGTAGATGTAGCTTTATGGCAAACCTATGTATAACATATATTAATATAACAAAGAAGGTACTGAATTGCAGTGCTACATATGTATGGTTATAGCAAAGATGTAAAGCATGGTATGGGCATATAGACAAAGAGGCCAATGAATGAAGGGGCCTAAGTATGTTATCACCCATCAGAAGTGATTTCTTTACAAAGAGGCCAGGTATCCCTTAGACATTAACATCAATGCGTCTGTTACCACTGATCTGATTTTGTCAACGAAATGTGTATTAAGTGGACATGAATGCTGCATCCACATACACAGACATCCTTCTTTCTCTTCTTTTTTTTCCTTTACCAACTATTCCTATTACACAACTCACTGGTATTCGTTTTAACCATCTGAGAACACTGAAAGGCTAAGGGCCCGATTACGATGCGGTTAGGAAAGCATTCCCACCTAGGGCCCGATTAGGATGCGGTTAGGAACATAGGCTCCCATAGAAGTCAATGGGAGTCCAACCAAATTGTATATGGAAGTATTCGGATGCATCATACTCGGTCGGTCAGACTCTCCCGATCCGAGTCGGTCGGAAACCATTTCCAAACCGATTAGATCGGGAAGATTTCCTAACCGCATCGTAATCGGGCCCTAAGTCTGTCATGTCAAGATCGATCCTAATGAAAAAACTGAATACATATCATAAAAGCAAAGATTTTGCTTTACCTTACTCCTGAATTCCAGAAGTAAGCCAGGAATTTAGGAACACTGCAAAAACAACTCACACTTCTTCAAACACCGATGCTTTTGAATTGGGGCTAAATGCACTACAGGGCAGATATACTAACAAGGCATGCAATACAATGCAGCAAGACAACTTGTTGCGCCGCACTGCTTGACAGGGAGAGGGCAGGAAAGCGTCATATGTACTAAACTATGGCGCACTCCTGCCCTCTCACCTGCACTGGCATACTGAGTGTAGCCTAGTGCCAACACAGGCAACCTTGTTCCATGGAGCAGGGGTGCTGCGTTACAGCCAGGATTGTTTTAGTGTAGGAAGGGGCACCTTGCTGCACAAAAAACAATGCTCTGAGCATTTTTCCTTTTTCTATGTGTGCTGCACAAAAAACAAGGAGAAATAAAAATATATCTCCTTGTTACGCCTCGTTACACCTCACTTACGAAGGCGTAGTATTTTGACAAAATCCCAGGTTTAATAGTCTTAGTAAATCTGGGAGTGCACCAAGATCCATGCTGCACCTGTGGAACACCTTCCCAGGGCAGAGCAACTCAAGGCAGCAACTCAGGCTGCCTTGCGTTTCTCCAGATTTACTAAGCTGCACAAGGTGACTTTGCGTGGCTTAGTAAATCTCGCTGAAGCCCTTGCATTGGCTTGTGCCACCTTTTGGGACGCAATGGCAACGCAAGGGCTTTGGAAATCTGGGCCCAAGCTACTACAAGCTCCTTTACGAATTAATAATACTAATTGCCCACTCTGTCCTTGGTGAGTTAGCTTTGCATTGGCAATACATGTTACAGGATCTGTGTTTCATCTGCAGGGAACACTTTAAATCTTACAAGGGTGACTTTGCTTTTTATCATCCCAAACTTAAAACTCCTAAGTTCTATTGTTGTAGATTGGGTAAGACAATCTCCCAAAAACAGTAACTCTATTCACACCAAATATGCTTTCCCTCTGGAGAACATGCCGGCATAGATATTGAATAACCTGGGTCGACACAAATTTCTGCTGTTTATTTGCCACGATGGAAACACGGGGAACTATGACAGCCTTGGGCTCTGTCAATGCACCAACGGTGAAAAAGCACAATTACTGTCCAAATCTCTAAAAAAAACTTGTAGAAAGAGGAAGAACACCTGCTACAATAGGAGGTGATTGGAGCCTGATGACAGATCCCATTTTAGAAAGATCTTGGCAGCAGGATATGAACTGCAAGAATAGCAGAGAAATATTGGGAGATATGATGCAAGACATCTCTCTAGTGTAACCATGGTGTCTACTATGTCCCACCTTTATTCTTGTATTCATGATATATGTAGCAAGGTAGATCTCTGTACAAAATTCACATTCATACTGCATAAGATTGTAAACTGTTCAATAATACAAGGAAGAATATTCAGGCAAACTCCCATGAATATATAATTGGATATGAGCTTTGAAAAAACAACCCCTATAACTCGCAAATGAACATATTGTAATGAAAATATATCTAGAGTGGATGTTGGTAGATTACTCCAAACATATTTAGACAATAATCAAAAGTCGACATCATTGTACCAACTTATATCGGCAGCAGCAAAAGTATATTTGAGAGGTGGGTTAATGAAAACATTTAACCAGACAAAAAAACTTGAAGAGGAAATAAAAGCAAAAATGAAAAAGTATTTGAATAAATGTACAAAACCACTGCATCATTTACTACAATTGGTTAAGTATGAACTGAACATGTTGTTTATGAGCAAAGAAGACTTTGCACTAGTAAAGTTTTGCTTACATCACCACAAGTAACTGGAAATGCCTCTTAGACTTGTAGCATTCAGTCAAAGCAAAGGGAAGAACACAAGACCTGATGTGCAAAGTAAAATTTCACAATATATGCAAACCCTTTTATGAGTCAGGAAAGGCTTTTCCAACCTTTTCCAAATTTCAAAGAGAAGGGGGCATGAGAATGGCACTGCCTTCTATTTATGAGTTGCAATGAGATGTATCAATGATTTGCTACCACAGTTGATGTCACAAAACATGTATCAGTTACCAACTACTGATTAGAGTTGCCAGCTGATTCACAAAGGACAAGCTGCCCCCACTGGACAGCTTCCTGTCTGTGGCCTGTGTTGGATAACATCAGGTGGAGCAGACAATAGTGCAGAGAACGACCTAATGCACCCCACGATGTCTTCCCAGCATGTCAACATTTTTTAAAGCAGCATCTGGCCCTATAAGGGACTCCGGCTGCTCTCCTAAAAAACTGGTGACATGCTGAGGATGCAAACACAATGATGAGGTCTATTGTCACTTGTGGTACTCCATCCATGCATGTGCAGTAACTAGCAGAGGCTTAAAAAAAGCATCTGATCTCATCAATATTCATGAGGTAGAAGATTTAGTGACCCTCAAATGAGCATACAATTTGCAAATGCAATTGATTTATACATCCTCACATTGCATAATTGTAGGTAGTTTGCAATATATCAGTGTGCAAATTGCACCCACGATTAGAGATCTGTTCAGAGACACTGTTAATGAGAAAACATACTACAACCGTTTTTGAAATGCGATACCAATTGAACCACAAAGAACATTAGGTATAGAGGAACCATTACTCAAAGAAATTCAATTATTAAAAATAACAAAAGATGCTAACAATAGACGGCAGAGTCACAGAAGAAATTAAAGAAGTCATTAAGTACATGAACACTGGCATATCGCCAAGAGAAATAGATTTTCTGCTCAACTATACAAAAACTGGCAGCTCTTATATGGCACCTATCCTATGTAAAATATTTGGGGAGGAAAAAATGTCAGTCGTTCAGAGAATGGAATTTATTAGAGTCACCGTATTTCTATTCTGTGGCTGGGAAAAGATTCTTAGATTGTGCGAGCTACTCTCCAAACTTCTTGATACATTTTGACTTGAAAACCTTGGCTAAGGTTCTAGCAAAAAGAGTTGCACAGGTAATACCTGATCTAATACATGAATCCCTCATGGGTTTTATTTCAGGCCTCTCCTCGACAGGTAATGTACTCATTGTATTTATCATCTATGGCAGATTAAGGGGCATATGTACAAGGACTGGCGAAAACGACCGCTAACGCTAGTTAGCGGCAGTTTTCTTACCGCTGAAAACTATCGCCTTGTTAGTGACGAATGTACAAGACGTCGCTACATGGATCACCATGTAGCGACGTCTTGTACATACGTTGCTAACAAGGCGATAATTTTCAGGGATCAGCGTTGAAAACTGCCGCTAACATTAGCATGATGCCGATAGGTTTGCGTTAGCGGGCGAAAACCAACGAAAGGCCCATTAGCGGCAAAAAAACGCATGTTAGTCAGCCCAACGTGAGTTTTTTTGCCTCTAACGGAAAATAGCCTATCAGTCGACCTCCAATAGAAAATAGGCACATAAAAAATGAAATGCAGAATGGAGCAGCTGGGGCCAAGTGCAGCACACATCAACAACCCCCTCAAGCCACCCAACATCCAGGATGACCAGGATGAGAGCCTGGATGCCTCGCTGGACCTGCGTCTGGAGCCTGGATGCATCGCTGGACCTGCGTCTGGAGCCTGGATGCCTCGCTGAACCTGCGTCAGGAGCCTGAATGCCTCACTGGACCTGCGTCTGGAGCCTGGATGCCTCGCTGGACCTGCGTCTGGAGCCCGAATGCCTCACTGGACCTGCATCTGGTGCCTGGATGCCTCGCTGGACCTGCGTCTGGAGCCTGGATGCCTCGCTGGACCTGCGTCTGGAGCCTGGATGCCTCGCTGGACCTGCGTCTGGAGCCTGGAGTGGGATGCGGAGGAGCTGTGGAGTCGATGAGCCGTGGTGGTAGACATTGAGGCGCGGCAATCGCCCGTACCTGGTGGTGAAGTCTGGCTGGTCGCATGGAGACACGTTACTGACCTGTGTGAGAAGACTGCCTTGCACCCCTTGGAGCTGTGAATGGTAGAGGCGCTTCTGCGCACCAACGTAGGGAGGTCTGCATCGCATACTACGATCCACCACCACACCGGGGTGCACAGAGAGGATTACCAATGGTGGGCGGCAGCTCTCTGCATCACAGGCCGGATGAGGTTGCGCTGGCCGGACGCTGTGGAGGGTGAGGCCCCTGAGCTGCGCCAAACTTGTGTTGCGGGAGCGTGCAAGTTCACGCCTAAGGGGGCCCTGCTGCATCAACTGCATCGGAAGGTTCACTAGCTGACTTGGCGGCGACTGCTGTACCCACGCTTGTGAAATACCACCTGGCTGAGGCTCCTGCTGGGTGAGTCACAAGTTTGGAGAGAGTTTAGCGGATTGCGCCACGGTGTCAATGTCCAGGTAAGGAGAACGTGGGACACGTAGTGGAGGAGGCCCGGGGGTCGAGTCGCCCAGGCCTAGCGCCAGTAGATGACGCACCCCCAGTGTCGGCTCATCCGCTATGGCGGAAGAGCGTCGCCCCACTGCTTCCAAGCAGTGCAAGAAGAGGAACAATCATCAAATGATGATAACTTCCTGATGTTATGGTGCCATGTTTCCGTTGCAGGCTGGAGGGTGGATAGGGCTGCTCCACTCAAGGAGCAGGGCAGGGGCAGTGACTGTTTGGTCGGCCCCTCAGGCCGCACAAAGCAGTCATGCGCACTGTCCTGTTGGCAATGCAGGCTGCATTAAAGCCTGCATGGAGAACATGCCCACACCTCCAGACCCTGGCTGAACGCCTTGACCCGGCGCCAATGGCCAATCCCAATGCCGCATTGCAGCGTTGTGATTGGCTTAGGGGAGGGAGCCTGGCTGCCTACTTCCTGTTCCTGGAAGCAGACTCAGGAGAGCAGGAGCAACGAAGACACGGGACCCGGCCTCGAGGTAAGATTTCTCTCATGTCAATATTTACAACACCCGCTAACACACACACCCACCACGTCCACGCCCCATCCAGTGTTCTTTCCGGCGTTTCCCACCTCCCAGCTGTCCAGTCCCACCCGCAGCACTTTTCAGTGGAGGCCGCTGTGCGGCCATGCGCAGCGGGCGTACCACTGGTGTGCCAAAGGTATATATGGAGTTACGACACATACCATTATATCGCATTCCATTACAATGCATAGTAATACTAGGCATATTGCAACAGTAGGGAAGGTGTTGGATTGTGGAGATGTAAACATTACTATTCCCACTTCAGTGAGTGAAACCCTAAGACTGACCCTTGCACCCCAAAGCAAACCCTGAACCCTAAAATTCATCTTTGAGCCCCCAAAACACACCCTAAAAATTATATTTGACCCAAATGCACACCCCAATTTTCATATTTGACCCAAATGCACACCCCAAATTTCATATTTGACCCAAATGCACACCCCAAATTTCAAATATTACCCCATAATACACCCCACATTTCATCTCCGACACCCGAAACCCATACCCACCCTAAGAATTAAAAATACCCCATTACTGACCTCACAATGCGTTGTAATGGAATGCGATGTAAAGGCACCTGCGTTGTTGGATTTGCGTTGTAAAAGCATTACGATGTAATGCCTGCGTTGTATTGGACGTCTCCTGTGCCAAAGGCAAGCCATAGGCAAGCCTGTCTGCGTCCGTCTGACCCTGGACCGCGCTCAGCACCAAGGACCCTTCATCTTGGACACTCCACCCCTACGGCGCCAGCACCCTCCTCGCCATCAACCCTAGATGCCACATCGCCTGCCAGGACCAACATCTGCTCCGGACCAGACATCGCCATTGCCATCACTGACAGCTACTGAATCACCCACAAGGACCACCCTGACCGTCCAGGAGGAGGCATTGCCATAACCTACAGAAGCACACTCTGACTGACCACACACTCTAATGACCCAACGGTGACCATGGAACATCTTACCTTCCAGATCAGGACCAACCCCAACCCCATCCTCTGCAGCACCCTCATATGCAGGGCCCCCGGGCCATGGACACCCATTCTCAAATACCATTGTAGACCTCATTGCACACCAGGCTCTCCCATCCACCGACGACATCCTACTCGGCGTACTCAAGTTCCACCTGGACAAACCCAGTGACCAGAACACCACCCCCTCCTGGGGTAGCTCCCCAACATCAGACTCAAGCAGCTAGTCACCGCAGCAAGCCACATAGCAGGACACACGGTCGAGCACGTCTCCTCCGCCAGCGGGACCTTTAACTACAGCCACACCACCGGACTCTCCTGGACCGACCATCATTGTATACATCGCGTCTTCACCATGTCCACCGTACACAACCGCCATCATCGCCCCCCTCGCAGCTGGATCAAGGCCACGAAGCATGTCTTGTCAACTCCCTCAGCACCACCACTCCGCCAACGCTTACAGACGATGACACCGCAGCGCGCAACCGCCACCGATGGATCTCCAACTGTGCCGACACCCGGGCACCCCTCAAGAACAGCACTGCGTCCGTACCTTACGCCTGCATGATGGCAGGCGTAAGGGTGACGCAGTGCCACAGGGATAGGCTGGCCCCATGCATTGCTGGAGTTGCGTCATGGTTGTGACACGACTGCTGCAATGCGTGACTTTAGTGCAGACATATACGTCAGGATTCCAGACGTATCTGTCATTACTTGCGTCCTGGAGCACTGTCCAGTGAATACAGCGCATCCGTGGTGTCGCAAGAAGGGGGTAGTGAAAAGTGTTGCAACGCTGTCTTGTCGCAGCGCTGCAACACTTTTCATGAGTGAGGCCCAGGAATGCACACTATCTTATTGATGGTGCGCAGTCCTGCCCTGTAGTTTTGTCGCAGGGCAGTGCAGCAACATTGCTTGCAGCGCAGTCCAGCAACAAAACTTGCTGAAATGAGGCCCCAAGTGTTATCTCCATTTTTAAGACCAGCTATTTTCTGGTCTTAAAAAACTGCCACTAACTGCAGTTAGAGCCAGTTTTTTTGGTCCTCCAAACTTAAAGAATCCCCTTGTAAATATTGTGAAGTGGGGTTAGCGGCCGTTTTTGCATGGGAACGCCTCCCTTGCATGTCAATATTGCTAACAGAAGTGGCGATCTTTATAATGGACGTTTTCGCCGGAAAACTGCTGCTAACAGAGGTTAGCGACAGCTTGTACATATGGCGATAAAAATATCACCGCGAACTGTAGTGGCCAGCCAAGATGGCCGTGTGGACGTGATTCATGACGGCTCCGCTGCCAAAACAGACTTAAATATAGACAACATCGCACTAAAGCAAACAAAAGTATGGTAATGCACCTGGAATAAAGCGGAGACGACTCCGATCCATTCTGCACCGCTTGGAATTTGGTTTGGATCGGTGGATGGCGAGCGATTGAGGGCCGAGTGCGAGGCCGCCACTCCCGCCGGAGTTGCACCTGTGGCTGACGGTGGTACAGTGCAGGAGGGGGAGAGCGGGACCCCTGGGACCAGCCACGAGGGAAAGCAATTTGTATGCGAGCCATGCCTGGAAGACCGGGAGCGGAGCCCAAACTTCAGAGGCCCGGTGAGTGACTGCGAGATGAGGCGGGAGACGCGACGGCGGCCATTACATGGAGGTGCAGCGCGGATGGGAGAAACGAGCGGTGAGCTCGGCGGGGAGTTGCGGCAGCTAACTTGAAGAGGCAGTAAGCGAGGGGGTGAGAGTAACGGACTAGAGAAGACTTCCTCACCTTTTGGGCAGAAACTCCACACTAAGGCCTGAGGTGGAAAAGAATCAAGCGATGCCTGACCCCAACATGGCGCCAGCTGCGGACGAAAGGCCTTGTGATGACAATGGGGCCCCATACAAGACAGATTGCCTATATTAGCAGAGGAGCATACCCCACTCTCCTTGATATGCAGACCATTAGAGCATCTTCCAACACACTGCCTTAGCAAGGGTGAGGAGATACAATAGACACCCCCAGAGCGACTCACATCGGCAACAAGCAGGGAATGCCCGCTTGAGGAGGAGAGGGGCCACCTAGCGTAAGAGAGACTATAGGTGCCGATGGGTGAAATGCGACAAGCATAAATTTGGGGATAGAGAGGGGAATGCTTTGGAGCTCCTACGCAGAGGCGCACTGGGCACTAGGCATAGATCCCACCTGGGAAAGGGGGTTACCCCTACATCCGGATAATCTCAGAGGGTAGTAACGCTGGAGAGAGGGTCAAGGTCATTCCAGGCTCTGCGACTCAGGAAGTCAAGGCCCCAGACATCTCATGGTTCACACCAACTGCAACTCTATGCCGCCCGAAAAACAACCCCAGAGCAACAGGGTGTCTACATATTTCGCACCTACCTCCAATAAGGAACCACAACAGAGCGCACGCAAAGAGACCGGAATGGCGCTATCTAAGGACGACCTACTCACCTCTTTAAGAGCATTCATGCAGGAATTGAGGGACGAACTGAAGGCGGACTGGACACAATCACTAGACGCCCTGAGGGCGGACTTGAGTGGCCGACTCACCTCACTGCAACAAGACATCGATTCAGTGGGCACGAGGGTGCTGGACGTGGAAACTAAAAATGCGGAACTCGAACAGGGATCGGAACGCATATCATAGCATAACATAACATGTGTATTTGTAAAGCGCACGTTCACCACTACGGGTATCTTGGCGCTAATTAACAGATGTTTGTTGTTACCCAACTCAATGGTACTCATTTTATCGACCTCAGATGGATGAAAGGCTGAGTGGACCAGCCGGGATTTGAACCTGTGACCATGAGGTCGAACACAGGCCCCTGCAGTAGACGCATTAGTCCACTGAGCCACCAGACCCGACGAGGGACCTCCAGGCTCAGCTCACAGCAACACAATTAAAACAAGAGGATCTGGAGAACCGCTCTTGGCGAGACAACCTACGAATTCGCAACTTGGAAGAAGGAGCGGAAGGCCCGGACCTCGAGGCCTTCATAACGGGTCTGTTCTCTGAAATACTGGGAGCAACGACGGTGAAAATAGAGAGAGTCCATAGAGTGGGGAGACTTCTACAAGGCGAGAAACGCCGGCCAAGGGACATCCTCGCCAAACTACACTCCTTCAAAACTAAGGAAGCAATACTTCAGGCAGCCAGGAAAAGGGATGTGGTGAAGTTTCAGGGGTTTACTTGTGACCTGTTCCAGGATATTGCCCCGGCGACCTTGGCTCGACGTCAGCAATTCCGCCTCGTCACGGACAAGATACGGCACAACAACATCCGCTACCGTTGGACCTACCCCTTCGGTCTCAGCTTTGAATATAAAAACAAGTCGTGCCACGTCACCGAGGTCCAGAAGGCATGTAGAGTCCTGGGGATCCCACTACCAGCTCATGATCCAGGGGAGAATACTCCGGCTCTTCCAAGCACCGACATGCCTAATGGGGGTGAGTCAAGTGCGTGGCGCACCCGTCGACTCCCCAGATCAAAGAAGACCCAGGATGCTACTGATCCGAACTGAGAAATCCCACAGCGGAACTTAGACACGAGAATCAATAGACCGGATCGAAAGAGCTGAATTGATATGGCTTGGATGAGTGGAGGCTCATATACATTACGAAGCGGACAAAAACGACCAAGTTCCACTCCCCCTGCAGTTTCAGTAATATGGGATATTAATTTCTCACATGATCGCTGTCTACCCCACTTCGCCGAGCGCGCTCAGAGGATCGGAGCGTTCCAGGCTGGACACAGGGGGACAGTGATTGTCTCTACAACGCAGAACTTTTGGCAACGGACTTTGGTCCTAATCGCCTCACAGTGTCGGACGGACACTATGGAGGTACGCGGGACTGGGGACAGACAGTCCCAAAGTTGACACTGTTCAAGTTCATTTGTTCTTTTTGTTTTTTATTCATGTTTTTCTTTTTGACCCTGAGTAATGGGGATGACACAGAGGGCTCCAAGGGGAGGGAGAGAGGGAGGCGACACAAAATGCAGCGTCCCGACGGGATGGAGAGAGGGGAGGGTTGGGGGGGAGAGGTGTGAGAAGGGATACGTACTAAGACATAATCATGTGAGGATGATCTACCCGCTATCATCAATATGGTGATCACCACTTTGTCTTGGAATGTGCGAGGCATGAATGCCCCCTTTAAGCGTCAAAAGGTTTGGAAGTACCTCACAGATCAACACTATGATGTGGTGGCCCTTCAGGAGACCCACCTCAAACGATCCGAGGATCACAGGCTGAAACACAAATCCTACCCACTGATCTACAAATCCTCCTCCACCACAAAACACAATGGGGTGGCTCTGCTCTTTTACTCCTCACTCAGATTCCAACCTGAAGACCACAAAACGGACAAGGAGGGGAGGGTCCTCATGGTGAAGGGGCGTCTTCGGGGGCAACAGTGCACCATAGCGTTGATATACGCACCCAATACTAATCAGGCGAAATTCCTTCACTCCACGCTGTCTTCGCTAGGGGGCTTTGCGTCGGGCGACATAATACTCATGGGGGACTTTAACCTCACCTGGCACTCGGGAGTAGACAGTTCCAACCCGCATAAATCTCACACAGGCAGTTTCCCAAAAGCTCTGAAACAAGAGGTACAGGAGATGGTTCTCAAGGACGCATGTAGAGAAGCGCACCCAGACGATACAGATTATACCTTCTTTTCTCATGTCCACAGCAGCTATTCACGACTTAATTACACGTTTCTCAGTCAAACCCTTAATAGTCAAGTTCGAGAGGCCACAATACACCCTATCGTTATTTCTGACCATGCCCCTATAGTGGTCTCCATGGAATGGGCGTGCACTGCACCTAAGTCCAGGAGGTGGTGCTTCCCTAATGCCTTAATTCGAGATAAAACATCGCGGGATGCACTAAGGGGTTCCATTAGAGAATTCTTCCAAATAAACAACCCTCAGGACACATCCGCGGCAAATAATTGGGATACATTCAAAGCCGTTATTCGGGGTCAATGCTTGTTCCTTATGTCAGCCCTTAATAAAGAGAGGACGGCAGAGAGGTTACTTTTAGAGGGGGAATTAAAGACTGCGGAGCGCGAGCACAGGGTCAACCCCACATTCACACTCCAGAGAAATGTCACGGCCCTGAAAGGGAAGATGCACGCAATTTATTCGAATAGGGCGGAGTTGACTTTGCTTCGCCTTCAGCAGATGTCATATGCTCAGGGTAATAAAGTAGGGTCGCACTTGGCACGACAACTGAGAGTAAAAAGGGAAAGAGAATATATCGCAAGCATAAAAGATCCCACAGGCGCTCAGATTAGGGAGGAACCTGGGAAGGCGTGATTGTTTAAAGACTTCTATGATACACTCTACACTCCAGATCCAGCCAACTTACACGCCCAAGCAAATTACCTGAACTCAGTGACGCTGCCTCAGGTAACGCCCTCCCAGAACAAACAACTTGGGGAACCTATATCGGAGGAAGAGGTCCAGGCAGCCCTCAAGACACTCAAGCTGCATAAGGCCCCGGGACCGGATGGCCTGACCGCACAATTCTATAAAAGCTTCAGTGCAGAACTCATTCCCCAATTGACTATTCTTTTTAATCACATAGCGACCTCTACCCAAGTGACCCGTACCATGAGCGAGGCATTAATCACTGTGATCCCTAAGGTAGGGAAGGATCCTCAGCTCTGTGGTTCTTACCGCCCCATGGCGCTTCTTAATCTGGACGCTAAATTATATTCCAAGATACTGGCCTCTCGGTCAGACATTTTGATGCCAGATCTCATACACCCGGACCAATCTGGTTTTATTAGGGGCAGACAAACACACGACAATGTGCACAGGGTGATCCACTTAATAGAGAAAACACATAAGAAACAGATTCCTGCAGTAATACTAGGTCTTGATGCCGAGAAGGCATTTGACCGGGTGGACTGGTCCTTTTTCTTCCAGGCCCTCCAGGGATTTGGTTTCTGCGACACCTTCATCAACATGATACAAGCTAACTTCGCAGCACCGAGTGCCAGGGTCTTGGTTAACGGGGTGGCATCGGATCTTTTTATGTTGGGGAGAGGAACAAGGCAGGGCTTCCCCCTGTCCCCGCTCCTCTTTGTGCTCAGTATTGAACCACTAGCAGCAACTATTAGGGAGTCAACGGAGATTTGAGGGGTGCCCGTTGGTTCAGACGAACACAAGATATCTCTGTTCGTCGACGACGTCTTGTTGACATTGTTAGACCCCCTACGCTCATTGATTGCAGTGCAAGAGGAGTTGACCCGGTTCAAGCAGGTAGCAGGCCTCAAAATTAACCTTCCTAAATCATTTCTCTTAAACCTAACACTGCCAGAAACCGAAATGAGACATCTGGAGGCAGCTACACCATTCCAGCGGCCCAAGAAAGACTTAACCATCTAGGGATTAAATTAATCCCCAAAATATCAGATTTGTTCGCTGCCAATTATCCTCCGCTTCTCACCCAACTGCAGGTCGACCTCAAACGCTGGTCACCGCTTTATTTATCCTGGATCAGCAGACTTCATGCCATTAAGATGGTGGTTCTGCCGAAATTTCTGCATTTGTTTCAGAGCCTCCCCATCAGCCTAGAGAAACACTTCTTCACAGAGCACACATACTGCTTAAAAAATTTGTCTGGCAGAATAAGATACCGAGGCTGCCATTCCACCTCCTAAGAAAATCCACAGATGAAGGGGGCCTAGCGATGCCTGACCTGACACTCTATTACAAAGCAGCACAACTCCGGGTTATAGTCGAGTGGTCCCACCGGGAATCGGACAAACACTGGCTACATATGGACCGGGCGATAGCCGGTCGGGTGATCTGGGACCTTCTCTGGAAACCGAAATCAGATCGCCCAGCAAATGCTTACATTAGCACCCCTACCAAAACGACTCTCCACACATGGGACGATGTGCTGCGACAGACTGACTGGACGACGTTCCCATTCCCATTCACCCTATACATTACAACCCAGCGTTCCCACCCGCACTAGAACCGGGACCTTTCGACGCATGGAGGGAGGGGGGATGCCTGGCGCTTACACACCTATTCCACAATTGGGATTTCGTAACATTTGAAAACTGTCAGCCCGAATTCAATCTGCCCAAGTCAGAATACTTTCACTATCTACAACTACGCCACTGGGCCATGCAACCCAAGATCAGGGACGGGGCGACGAGGGACCTCACACCACTAGAACGCTATCTGAAGGGAGCAGGCACAATGAAAGGGGCTATCTCTTTCCTTTACGCACTATTATTACACACCCTGCCATCCCCTCGTCCCCGATATCTTGAATTTTGGGAAAGAACACTAGGCCAGGATATCACGGACACTCAGTGGAAGGCTTTATGGAAGGACATCCGGCATCACAATCACTCACTGACACAACGAGAGGCCCATTATAAAGTACTTTATGACTGGTACCTATACCCCACCAAACTCATGAAGATTTTTCCCAATACAACAGACCTATGCTGGAGGGGTTGCAGCCTTCTCGGCGATTTTCGCCACATATCGTGGGACTGCCCAGTCATTCGACCCTTCTGGAATGAAATTCTCGTGCATATCAAAGACATACTAGGATACCCCATTCCGGTCGCTCCTGAATTTGTACTTCTAGGGCTTAGGGACATGCATCAAACCACGGCGGATCAAGCCATCATCTGGCTTTGTCTGGGTGCGGCCAAAACAGCTTTGGCTGCAGCCTGGAAGAAGCAGGAGGCTCCGGCCATGACACAATGGCAGGCACGCCTCTGGAGAGCGCTAACCATGGAACGATTGAGTGATATCTATTAAAAATTTTGAATACACCTGGGGGCCTTTAGTGCAGTATTTGTCCAATCGGGCTACCGATGACTACATGTTCCCAGAGGGTTAGAGCACTCCACCTGTTCCAATTCTAAGCAGAGTACCGTCACACACCAGAACGCCTCATAGACCCCGTTCCACTCTTGATAGTCACCCAGGGTCTTACTTAGCATGGGTTACACTAGCCCAGCTCATTTCCCTTTTTTTTTCTCATTTTGTGTTCGGTTCACACACAGTTGGGGGTTCATTCCCAGGCTCTCCTATATGCTCACCATAAGCGAATGCACGAGTGCTCATTGGCATAGGGGCTGGGTTTGGGGGAGGGGGAGGGTTAGGGGTACATGGGTGGAGTTCGTTTAAGAAGACTTGGTTGCCCGCAACGTACAGGTAATACATATATGACTCCCTGAGGGCAATGGGACCCGTAACAACCGCAATGCTCTGTACACGGAAATAGCATATCGACAGCTGTATACGGGAAGATTGAATATATGTATTGCCATTTGCTATGATAACTCTTTTGCAAAACTCAATAAAAACAAGTTTGAGAAAAAAATATCGCTGCAAAACCGAGCGGAAAAGTGGCGCTAACGCGGCGTTAAATCCTTGTACATATGCCCCTTAATGAGATTTGGATAAAAACATGTGTACTGTCATTAGAGGCCAATAATGAATTTGACCAAACTATGTGGATCTATTTATTCAGAACCCTTAAAAGAGATAGAATTAGACTAGGTTTTATTTTTAAAAAAGTACATTATTTTTGAAAATGCAACTCTGCAAATGAATATATAATACATGTCAGATGCTTTTAACATAAAGAGGGAAACATGATAAGGATGCCCCCTACACTCTCTGTTGTGCCATGTATCACATTAGTAACATCACACTACAGCAATATAATGTCCATAATATGAACTACCAAACAATTTTCAGGGTGGAATTAATATTAATAAAGCCTCACTGACCTTGAGGATATTTTGGCGGTCAATACTATGGTCACAATATATCTGTAGGGCAATATTTAACCCTGTTATTGTGACCTACACATCTAACTCCTGTTACGTTTTCTAGCACTGGATGAAACCTCCATTTAAGGGTTCTAATTTCAAAGCTGTAACAGGGCAATATGTTTACGTAGTGGTGGAAACAAAGTAGGAATATATACAAAGGGATTAACCTTTATCATACTGCAACAATATATCACTGTTCCACAACTTTTTTCTTCACTGCCAACCATCTTATCACAAAACAACCAGGTTTTGCAAGGGGGCACCTGCATTTTAGGTACTGGGTTCGGCGGCCATCTAGGGAAACCTACCAATCCCAGATAGTTTTTAAAACTAGACACCGGGAGTCCAGGGAGGTGTGGCTTCCGTGGATCACCCAACATTTTCTTACCCAGAATCCCCTGCAAACCTCACATTTAGCTGGAAAAAAATCACATTTTCCTCACATTTCTATCTGGGATTACAGTGCCGGCACAAAATACCTACCACCCAGCGTTCCCCTTGACCTCCAAATAAAATGATACCTCACTTGTGTAGGTGGGCCAAGAGCCTGCGACTGGGAAGGGCCAAAAACATAGCGATTGAAGTGCTATATTTATTTTATATGCACTTTTTGGCTGACTGCATTAGATGCCCACACAAGTAAGGTATCATTTTTATCGGGAGACCAAGGGGAATGCTGGGTGGTAGGACATTTGTGCCAACATGGTGGTCCCAGTCTGAAATTTAAGGAAAATTTGATTTTTTAGCTAAATTTGAGGTCTGCAGGGGATTCTGGGTAAAAACACGCTGGATGATCCACGCAAGACAAACCTCCGTGGACTCATGGGGTGATCTCCAAGCAGGGATCCACTAGAGAGGGGTACCATTGGAAAGGGGAGATTCTCCCCTTTCCAATGATACCTCTCCCGTGTGTTTCGGTGCACATCAAT
The DNA here is from genome assembly GCA_963921515.1 of Calotriton arnoldi. Classification (NCBI taxonomy): domain Eukaryota; kingdom Metazoa; phylum Chordata; class Amphibia; order Caudata; family Salamandridae; genus Calotriton; species Calotriton arnoldi. The sequence continues at coordinate 946,640 of CAWUFW010001814.1, forward strand.
AAATAAACAAATAAATGATTAAATATGTAAAATGAATTCTGCCGGAAAAGTAAGTAACCGAATGCTTTCAACTATTGTTTGTAAATAACGTGAAATGTAAAAAACAAAAGCATATATGTATTTGCTTAATACTTAAAAATGTATAAATAAAATATATGATAAACTATACACGTGCATTATTAAAATCCCAAAACACACATACACTACAAACCAACCAACACCACAAAACATACAACACCCTATAAACCTCCCTAGTTATCCTATCCCCCTCTACAATAAATTATCCATAAAATGATACACTATTTGTTTTAAATAGAGCACATCCACCAAAACCAAAATCCTCTTGTGAAGACATGTACTTTAAAAACGTAATACAAACTATTCCCACTCCAATGTAAAGCATTTTAGGGAGTATGGTGCGCACTGAAGGGGTCAGGTTTACTATTCACACTCCAATCAAAACCATTTTGAAGTAGCTGTTGGATATTGAAGGGGATACATTTACTATTGCCAAATCAGTCTAAATGCCACTGCAGAATGTGTTTGAATCATAAACCATTCTATATAATTGTAAACCTATTTTAATCATGATATATACTATGTCACACTAAAATAACAAATATATACATGCATTTATAAAAAATTACAAATATTACTAATACTATTGAGACTAAAAATTACACAAAAGTTATAAAAGTGATGCTTAAACAATAAATACTACAAAAATTAAAAATCAATCGAAATATAATTTAAAAAAATGCATAAATTATTGAACAATTTCTTATACAAAACGAACAAATTGTTTTACAAGTTAAATTTACAATTAATTATATGTAAATATACTTAAAATGAATTTAAATATTCAATAAAAACTATTTTAAAATGTTTCTTAATATGTTAATATGTGCACTAAATTACTAAATTATTTTTAAACATAGTAAAATTAATTTGAAAATGTTAAATTAAAAATCAAGAAAAAAAATGAAATAATATAATTATACTTATACAAAATATAAACAACCAAGTGCAATACAAATTATAAACATGAAATTAAAATTTAAGAAGTCATGTAACTAAATGGATACAAAATTACAAACGCAATAAAAAAGTTAAAATAAAAACAATGTGTACTTAAATATTAATAACTTTAAAGAAGCTGTTTTGAAAAATTCAAACTTTAATGTATATATATTTAAACATTTCCCCACAAGTTTCCTCTATAACTCCTACATCCTGCTTCTACAAAATACAAATATAAATATAAATTTCCATAAATAAAATTTAAATTGTTAAGAAATCTAAACATTTAATTAGAATATTCTATTTAAAATAAGAACACATAAACTACTAAAAAAAGTACAACATAAAAAATATTACCGTGAAACAAACACAAATATTACAAAAACATTGAAAAAACCCAATATTGCTTACAATATTAACTATTTTAAACTAAGATATTTTTAACAGGGATACTAAACACATTACTAAAAAATGATGTCCTTACCTGCGATATTCTTTCAGACAATATTTTCTACATCACAGTATTCTGGTATCACGTTAGAAAAAGAATTGATATATTGTCCAAACGCCATCAATTGTTTCTACACAAACTACGAGATATGTGGTGCAGAACTCACCGGATAGGAAGATGTACATATATCTCTACACTATGAAAGGTTGGAAACCAGCAGGTGCAAATTTCTGATTTTTTTTTACTCAAGACCAATGACTGCCTATCAACTTCAATCCAAAGAGGGAATGTACAACCACACAGCAGGGTGGCAATATTCCAGAAGCTCTAGAAAAACAAACAAACACAATAGAAGTGCAAAATAAAAATATTGATAGCATAACATTGCAACTCTAAAGAATAAGAAGGCAATAGAGCTGATTGTAATACAACCTAGAATTCTATAAGAGGTAAGTACTATTGAAAGCACCACTGATAATAAGTAACCCCGGGCGGAGACCTCCGCTCCGCCCGCGGAGTGTGCAGAGATTTGCCTTCTCCGCGTTCCACTGAGAACACGGAGAAGGCAAATCTCCGCACATTCCGCAGCGGAGCGGAGTTGGCCAGCCCCCGCCTCCACCCCCCTATTAAGAAGTAAGTTAACAGTAATTAAAAATAAACTTAAAACCACTTACCTCTTTACTGTGGCGTCCCCGGGCTGCCCTCCTCCTCTTCCTCGCCGTACCGGTAATGCTTAAGAAAAAAAATGCTTAAGAAAACTGCGCATGCGCGCGCGCCCCCGCATGCACATTTCTCTCAAGAAATGCGCATGCGTGGGCGCATGCGCATGCACAGTTTTCCTAAGCATTACCAGTACGGCGAGGAAGAGGAGGAGGGCAGCCCGTGGATGCCGCAGTAAAGAGGTAAGTGGTTTTAAGTTTATTTTTAATTACTGTTAACTTACTTCTTAATGGGGGGTGGAGGCGGATGGCGTAGTGGAGCTCCACGGAGTTCCACGGAGTTTGTTTGCAACTCCGTGGACCTCCGCGTAGCCCCTCTATGCCCACTACGCCCAGGGTTAATAATAAGCAATTCAGAAAGGTAACATATGTGCCAAGATCTTCACAAATGTAGAGTTATGTCTAGGCCCTGATGTAAATCTCAGTCTTTGTTCAATTTAGAAACAGAGAGTGAAGATTTACACCTAGTAGTAAGCATGCATCTTCTCATCCCCTTACATGGGGTTGGAGCACACACAATACAAAATACCACTGGAAAATTGCTATCATTAACTTTACAGTTGTCTTATATGCATACATCCCATTTTGTACATGCTGGCGCGCAGAAGGCAAGCCCATCTGCGCCCGTCATCGACCTGACCGTGACCAGCGCCAGGAACCCTGGATCCCCAACCATCCGCTGCTACGACGCAGCTACCCTCCTCGCTCTCAACCCCGGAAGGAACAACAACTGCCAACTGTCCATGCCGAGCACCACCCATGGACAGTTCTCCTACTGCCACTGCCGCCAGACCTTCACCACCACCCCCACAGCCAACACCGCCGTCACCCTAAGATGCATCCTCCTCAACGTGCGCTCCATGCACAAACACGCCATATAGATCTGGAACCTACTGGACACCCTCTCACCCGACGTCACCTCCTTCACAGAAACCAGGACCAACGCCACCTCCGCCCCTGACATTGCCATTGCCATCCCGGATGGATACAAGATCCAGAGGAAGGACCAGACCAACCACCCAGGAGGAGGGCTCACCATCGCGCACAAAAACTCCCTCCGCCTCTCCACCTCGAGCGACACCTTCCCCGCTGCCGAACACCTGCACTTCCGGATCCAAACCAGCCCCAACTCCACACTCCGCGGCACCCTCGCCTACAGACCACCCGGCCCCTGGCCCTCTTCGCCGACACCATCATCGACCTCATCGCACCCCACGCCATCGCCTCCGTGGACTACATACTCATCGGAGACCTGAACTTCCACCTCGATAACCCCATCGACCCCAACTCCACCACCCTCCTAGACAACCTCGCCAACATCGGACCGAAACAACTCGTCACCACGCCGACCCACAAGGCAGGACACACCCTTAACCCCATCATCGCAGGAGGAAACAGCGTCCACTTCAGCCACACAACGCAACCCCCATGGACCGACCACCGCTGCGTACACTTCATCGTCGAAAACCCAAGGCACCCTCACCAGCCCCACGCCCACCGTGAAGGAACTGGAGCAAAGTCACTGACGAACAACTCAACTCTGCCCTCACCCGAGACAGCCACACCGCGGCATCCGATGCAAACGTCGCAGCCAGGGAATTCCACACTTGGATCTCCAACTGTGCAGACAAGCTCACCCCGCTACGCAACCCCGACAAACAGTGCCCCAGAAAAGCCGCTTGGTTCGCCACCGATCTCCAAGAAGCTAGACACAACTGCAGACGCTTGGAGAAGAACTGGAGAAACAGTAAGACACCTGGAAACTACACCACCTACAAGGATGCCATGACGGACTACCACCAACAAATCAGAACCACCAAAAGGGCTTTCATCCACAACAAAATCCTCGCCAACTCCAGCAACTCCAAGAAACTCTTCAGTGTCATCCAGGAATTCACCAATCCCCGCAGCGAAGCCACGGACATCACCCCGTCCCAAGACCTGTGCGACAAGCTCGGATCCTACTTCCACCTGAAGATCAAAAACCTCTACGACAACTTCGCCGACCATACGCCCGACTCCGCAGCCAGCCCGCCCTCCAGCCACACCAGCCTGCCCACCATTTCCTCCTGGACACCAACCACGGCCGAAGAGACCGCCTCGACCATGAAAAGCATCCACTCAGGGGCCCCCACCGACCCCTGCCCACCACACATCTACCACAGAGCCGCCCTCGCACCCGGACTACAACGTACCATCAACACCTCCTTCGAAACCGGCACCTTCCCAGGCGACTGAAAACGTGCAGAAGTCAGGCCCCTGCTCAAGAAGCCCACAGCCGATCCCACCGACCTCAAGAATTACCGGCCCATCTCGCTTCTCCCATTTGCTGCCAAAGTCGTGGAGAAAACTGTCAGCGTGGAACTGACGACATTCATCGAAGTCAACGACATCCTCGACCCATCTCAATACGGATTCTGAAGCAACCACAGCACCGAGACCGCCCTACTTGCCACCACAGACGACATCCGCACCCTCCTCGACCAAGGCCACACCGCAGCCCTGATCCTACTCGACCTATCAGCAGCTTTCAACACCGTCTCACATCACACACTCGCAGCCAGACTACACGATGCCGGCATACAAGGAACCGCCCTCAACTGGATCCGATCATTCCTCACCGACAGAAGCCAAAGGATAAGACTGCTGCCCTTCCTTTCCAAACCCACAGAAATTACCTGCGGAGTCCCACAGGGGTCATCTCTCAGCCCGACCCTCTTCAACATCTACATGGCCCCCCTCGCCACCATCGTCCTACAACACGGCCTCAGCATTGTATCCTACGCTGATGACACCCAGCTCATCCTCTCCCTCACCAAGGACCCCACCACCGCCAGACTCAATTTCCAGAAAGGAATGCAGGATGTCGCAGCCTGGATGACCGACAGCTGCCTAAAGCTCAACTCCGAGAAGACAAAAGTCCTCATCCTCGGAACCACCCCTTCAGCATGGGACAACACCTGGTGGCCCACCGCCCTCGGCAGCCCACCGAACCCCACGAACCACGCCAGAAACCTCGGCATCGTTCTCGACTCTTCCCTCTCCATGAACCGACAGGTCAATGCTGTTGCCTCCAGCTGCTTCAACACCCTCCGCATCCTCCGCAAGACATTCAAATGGATCCCCCCCTGAGTCAAGGAAGACAGTCACCCACGCCCTCATCACCAGCAGGCTGGACTATGGAAACGCACTCTACGCCGGCATAAACAAGTCCCTACTCCGCAAACTCCAGATGATACAGAACACCGCCGCCAGACTCGTCCTCGGCATCCCTCGACACTGGCACATCAGTCAACACCTACGGAAACTCCACTGGCTCCCCATGGAGAAGAGTCACCTCTTCAAGATCCTCACCCATGCCTACAAGTGCCTACACAACACCAGACGCAAATACCTCAACGACAGAGTCACCCTCCACGTACCCAATAGAATCCTCCGATCAGCCAACCTCACCCTCACCGAAACCCCTCGCATCCACAGAACCAGAGCAGGAGGAAGATCCTTCTCCTACATCGTGGCCAAGACCTGGAACGAGCTCCCAACAGACATCAGAAGCGCCCCCTCCCTGAACACCTTCAGGAAGACCCTCAAGACCTGGCTCTTCGGCTGAACAGCACTGCTGACCCCCTCCCCCCAGCGCCTTGAGACCCTCATGGGTGAGTAGCGCGCTTACAATTTCCTGAGTGATTGATTGATTGATTGATTGATTGAAATCTCCGCTTCCACCACGTAGAACTAAGAATTGGAAGCGACAGGGAAACAGGCATCAGAGGAAGAAAATAACACAAATGTGGAAATCATTACAAGGGGAAGCACATAAGAATAGCACACCCGGTGCTCTGCCCCCTACCCCTTGTGCTGGGAAACATCATGTAGCAAAACGTCAGCAACAGCTGTGTTGTGTGTCATTGCCTGTGTGTGTGTGCGTGTGTGTGTGTGTTTATTTTTTCGGCCTGTTTAGGACATACAGTGTGTAATGATGTGTCTTCTAATCTGTCTAAAGTCGTGTTAGATGATACTTGAAATTGTGTAAGTATAAGCATGTGATACATGTACATTTTTACCATGTGATTTGTATGGGTGTCTGTAATGTCTAAAGTTATGTGACCATTTTACCTTTACTTCTTTTTAGATGTGGGTATTTGTACTGGTAGTGGTATTCACTGCCTACACTGTTTTTTATGTGATTCTGCTGCAGAGCCTGTGCGTGGCGATGTGTGATATGTCACTTTCTCTAAAGCTTAGCTTTAGTAGGATTGAGACTTTTTCAGCATGTATAACTACTGTATTTTAGTGAGTAGCGAATTACGTACTTTTTCTAAGGTGTGTTTTAGTGTAAGTGACACTCTCTATGCTCCTCTTTCATTTCCACAATGCCGCTCCCACTTTGAAGGAGATAGTCCACATTTCCAGCAACTTTCCCAGCCACCCATATTTTTACCTGAAACTAGAAGTACATTTACGAAATTCTGTGCACTCTTGCTGGAAAACCCCAGACATAAGAGATACAACCAGCAGTAGGTGTAAATCTACTCTTGCACCCTTGACAATTGCATTTATGAGTGTGCGCAGTAGTACTACAGCAGTACTGCTACACATACTCATTAATGCCTTTGTGAGTTCCCCAAATGGTTGTAACCGCACTCTGTAGACAGATATTGTGTCTATAGGAGTGCTTCTACACATACTTATTAATACCTTTGTGAGTTACCCCAAATGTTTGTATCTGCACTCCATAGACAGGTATTATGTCTATAGGAGTACTGCTACACATACTCATTAATGCCTTTGTGAGTCACCCCAAAGGGTTGCAACCCCACTGTGTAGAAACGTATCGTGTCTACAAGAGTACTGCTACACATACTCATTAATACCTTTGTGATTCACCCCAAATGGTTGTAACCCCACTCCGTAGACATGTATTGTGTCTATAAAAGTACTGCTACACGTACTCATTAATGCCTTTGTGAGTCACCTCAAATGGTTGTAACCCCACTCTGTAGACGGGTATCGTGTATACAAGAGTACTGCTACACATACTCATTAATACCTTTGTGATTCACCGCAAATGGTTGTAACCCCACTCCGTAGACATGTATCGTGTCTATAAAAGTACTGCTACACATACTCATTAATGCCTTTGTGAGTCACCCCAAATGGTTGTAACACCACTCTGTAGACAGGTATCGTGTCAACAGGAGTACTGCTACACATACTCATTAATACCATTGTGATTCACCCCAAATGGTTGTAACCCCACTCCATAGATATGTATCGTGTCTATAAGAGTACTGCTGCACATACTCACTAATGCCTTTGTGAGTCTCCCCAAATGGTTGTAATCCCACTCTGTAGACAGGTATCGTGTCTACAAGAGTACTGCTACACATACTCATTAATACCTTTGTGATTCACCCCAAATGGTTGTAATCCCACTCCGTAGACATGTATTGTGTCTATAAAAGTACTGCTACACATACTCATTAATGCCTTTGTGATTCACCCCAAATGGTTCTAACCACACTCTGTAGACAGGTGTCGTGTATATAGGAGTTCTGTTACACATACTTATTTATGCCTTTGTGAGTTACCCCAAATGGTTGTAACCGCACTTTGTAGACAGGTATCGTGTCTATAGGAGTACTGCTACACATACTCATTAATGCCTTTGTGAGTTACCCCAAACGGTTGTAACCGCACTTTGTAGACAGGGTTTGTGTCTATAGTAGTACTGCTACACATACTCATTAATGCCTTTGTGAGTTGCCCCAAACGGTTGTAACTGCACTTTGTAGGCAGGGTTCGTGTCTATAGTAGTACTGCTACACATACTCATTAATGCTTTTGTGAGTCGCCCCAAACGGTTGTAACCGCATTCTGTACACAGGTGTCTTGTCTATAGGAGTACTGCTACACATACTTACCAATGCCTTTGTGAGTCACCTCAAATGGTTGTAACCGCACTTTGTAGACAGGCGTTGTGTCTATAGGTGTACTGATACACATACTCATTAATGCCTTTGTGAGTTGTCCCAAATGGTTGTAACCGCACTCCGTCAATAGGTGTAGTGACTATAGGATTTCTGCTACACATACTCATTAATGCCTTTGTGAGTTGCCGCACTTTGTAGGCAGGTGTTGTGTCAGAGAGGTAGAAGACAATAGAAGCAGACCTACCTCAAAAAAGAGGCAAGCACGTACATACCTAAATATTCATATTTTGCAATTCTATAGTGCAGTGTATTTCCTTAAGCCGACACCTGCACTGATCAGAGGCTGCCTCGTCCCTGCTTACCATGGATTTATGAGCCAATCACAGATTCATGTCTTCCACCCATTAATTGCAGTCCAGGCGCGTTGAGCTTCCAGTAAACAGAAGGAGAGAGAGTGATCCCAGGTGACCATTCTGAAGTGTAAATGCGCTTTTACCTGTTACTGGAGGGAGATGATGGCCTGCTCACGCCATCCTTCTTCTGTGGCCAACCTGCATTTCCCTTTCCGAGAAGTTAATGAGCCAGACCAGAAGACATCAGGAGAGCCAGCGACCCTTGCTGCAAGGCCGTCGGTGAAACAGCCTTTTGGTATTGACGCTCATGCATCTTTCAGGCTGTGTATGGGGCCTGCAGAGCATCTGGAAATAGGATGCACGGTGGAGGGGGCCTCCTGGGCTACCATAACTTACCTTTTCAAGTGAAATAGATGTGTCGGTTAATGTGCCTGCAGCTGTGACCGATGTGCAGTCTGACAATCACAGGGCTGGATCCGGGCTACTCTTTGTCTCCCTTAACACTCATAAAATCAGTTTGCTTCCAGTCAATAACTCCTGTTATTTACACCAAGAAGTGATACCGTGTGTAGGCTGCACTTTATAAGTGTGAATATTAATAGCTCCACTTTGTAGGTGAAATATTTCAGCTGCGTAGTTTTTATATAAATACCACTCACGCCATTGTGTGTATATGTTCAACATGTTGTTCATATTTTTTTTGTTCCGCATCATCAAACATTACGGAGTTAAAATTACCTTCTAGTAGAAAATGTGTGAGCTCCAGATCCCAAATCACTCACATAGAGTCTGGGCGTCTTTAACCTTTCTCCTGTGGAGCTACTACCCTTTGGTAACTAAGAGCCTGGTTTAGATCTCGGTGAACGGGTTACTCCATCACAACGGGGACGGATATACCGTCCGCCGAAATGTAAATCCCATTATATCCTATAGGATTTAAATTTCGGCGGACGGGATATATCAGTCCCTGTTTTGACGGAGTAACCCATCCGCCAAGTACTGAAACACAAGGCCCCGCATACAGAGAAAACATCTTAAAGGGGCCATCCCGAAACTGAGGAAAAACTGTTCTCTTTGCCTCTATCTCAAACAATCACCAACAACAAGCGTTCTGGAATGTATGTTTGTTTGATGACGTCAGCTGGGGTTCTGAGATGTACTGGGACACTGTTCAGCCATGGCCCCTTTAATGGACAGACAAACCATGCAACATCTGTGCTAGAACCACTCAATGCAACATCATTGTTAACATTACCTCAATGGAGCTCACCTATTCGGTAAGTCATTCATGCAGAGAACCAATCAGAGAAGCTTCCACTCTCTCTGTAACACAATTCATTACATTCAAACAACTACTGATGCATTCCCAGTAATAACTTGACCAGAAACTAACCTCTTCTCTCGGGTCTTTAATCCTTCTGATGAAAACGAATAGTGTTCCCGACAGGTCATCAACCCATCAAGGCTACACTAAGACATAAACCTCATCGTACCAGCTACCAAGCAACTACCACTGCTTTGACTATTCTCACCTCCTCCACATCAGAATCCATTTGACAAAGTTGAGTGTTCTTCCAAATATATCAGCAGTAGCTACAACTATCATTAAAAACACCAACACCATTGACTGTTAGGGATCTCTGTGACCAACTACACCGATTTCGATCCTAACCTGCAAGATGTTGAAAGCAGTGCACCTGCGGCCTTTCTAGCTCTCTTGAGATCTGATGTTAGGAGCTCCCAGGCTTTCCTTGGAAATCAGGATCCTTTGTTGCATAAGTGGTTCGGTCAGCATGTTACTTTTGATTTTTACAATATTGATTCCAATTTGTAGTTGGGTCAGATGATTGCTTATACACCTCTGGTACTCGTGGTTAGAAGCACGTTACAAAAACTCCCAGAAAAATACAAAATAAAATAAAGTTTAAAAAGGTCGCTTGCAAAACAAATGCATCATGGAATGTTAAGGACTTGTGTAGTATCCTGCATATGTAGTGTAATGTATTTTACACCTCCTGCTCAGCCAGTGCCTGTGCTCTGATCACAATAGAATGTTGGAGTCTGATGAGCCTCGGAATGTTGGGACTCAGAGAGGTGAAGTGACAGTTAGGCATGGGCTGAGCAGCACACAGGCTGCTCCTGGTGGGGCTCTCCTTTATAACTTTACTACTTGTTATACTACTTGTTTCCTGCTTGAATAAATCATCTTTAAGTTAACCTACCTGCGTGGACCTTCGTTACTACATAATTTGGCGACGAGTAGGTGACGTACCTACCTACATACGGATCTCTGGAACCTGGAGAAAAAGAGGACCTGGAGATGGCGCAATCCACAGAGACTACAGTTGCGACAACCACAAGAAGTACACGAGGAGGTATCCACAGAAACATGAAGAAGAAATATGTATTTTCCACACAGAACCACAAAGACGACAACAAAGAAGAAACAAGTTTTACACAGAAAAGAAGACAACAATACAAGTAAGATGAAGCACTACGGAGTTCAGCCCCACCAGTGTCCTCACCATCGGACAGCCCTAGCCCAGGCGTTCAGTGCTCATAAGAATTACTACTTATTGACTCTGTTTTTTTTTCCACCTATGTCTTCACATCACACAGCTTATGATAACATGCTGTGCTCATCTACATTTTGTATTTTGGACTTTGGTGAAACTTCTACTGCTTGAGTTTTCAAAAGCATATCAACTTACAGCCTGATAATTTCATTTGTGTCACGTATGTGCATTTCCAGCCACATTCTGTATGCACCGGAGGACAAACGAAATTTAAAGGACAAATACATGGAATTAGCTACTCATCCCTGTCAACATTAGCAGTCTTGCCTATGAAATAAAACTTCTATCTGTTTGTGAGGAGATGCTTGGCTGCACGAAGCCTCATTGTCACGTCTCTTGCATCTAAAGCTGAGGATCGCGATGTTTGTTTGGATGGCTCTGCCTCGCTCCTGGGGTGTCTATGGGGCCATGCCGGGCTAGTGTTGTGACTTTGGGAAAACAGTGTGTCTCTCATTTTTTTTAAAGACTTGGAGTTCACTCGGGATTAAGAGCTTGTCTGTGAAGATTATTTTGTGTGTGACTTCGTTTTTTTTTTTGCGCATTACATAGTGTGCGTTACAGTCACTGGGACATGTTCTGCTTTTACAATGTGCATTGCGGTCTCTTTATTGCCAGCTGGTTCGGGCCAATTGTGGAAGACAAATTCAGTGTCTTTAAAAGCGGCACGTTATGGAGTCATTTTGCTGTTTGTTCTGGTGCATTTCTGCTCCACAGCTCAACGGATTTCCAATGGTGTTTTATGGCGGTGCTTAGAGGTGTCAGTTTCCTATTGTCTTATCAACAAGTACAATCTAAGTTGTCTCACTCCCTCTCCTCACGCATCTCTGTGATTTCCTCAACATCGTGTGTTTTCCACAGAACTCAACGACCGACCTGGATTTCGGCCGTTTAATCCGTTATTTCCGTTTCTTGTCAGTGTGCCTGTTGCGCGCGCTGCTCACCTCTGCATTCTGCGTGGATCATCAATTTGACGAGAGCCCTCTGTGATGTCACGCTTCTATTTGCTTAGTGACACTATTTGGCGCTTGTTCGCGCCTGGAGCCTCCCTGCACTGCGCAGCTTACGTGCAGCCATTTTTCATGAGCGTCAGTTTGTCTAGTCTTTAGTGTTGTGTGCCGACTGGAGGAACGTCCGCGTCTGTGCTCAATATTGACGTCAGACTCAAATCTACAGAGGTCTCCTTAATGAGTGTTCACCACAGGTTTCCTTGTGTCTTAGCTGCATGCTGTCTAATTTCTTCTTTTGAGTACACACGCATCCCGAACAGCTACAGGCAAGGTTTGCTCACTATGAATGCAGCATTTTCACATGTTCTTGGTTTTGACAGCTACAACCTGGGTGATCAGCAGTTTCTCTTTCCACGCTGGATTTTATCTTCCTGTGACACGCTCACCCTTTACTATAACTTTCAGCAAATGTAATTTCAATCCATTTCTGTTCCTATGCCTAATGTATGCTTCGCTATGATTACGCATTTTACTTTCACTATGGTGACATGCACATTATTAACGCAAACTGACCGCAAACAATATAATGTGCTGTTATGCCCCATATGCATACTTGTTTTGGATTGTGGAACGTTACATTATGGAATTGCTTTTCTCCTACTTATCCTGCATGGGATTGTTCGGTGGGATTTAATGGTCCATGATCTTTAATTCATGGACATTGAGTACAGACCTTCAGGGGTTCTTACATTTCCCATGTGTACACCTTACACTTCTTTCTTCCCTACACAGGGATGGCAATGGGTACTAGCCCCATTTGCTATATATACACGTGCCTACATGGGCTACTTACGGTTTTCTCCCTTACACAGGGCACCGTTGCTTGGGTCAGAGTCCCATTTACATTTACACAGGTACCCTAACACAGGGCACCGTCTCATGGGTCACAGACCCATTTACATTTACACAGGTATCCTTACGCAGGGCACCGTCTCATGGGTCACAGTCCCATTCACATTTACACAGTCACCCTCACACAGGGCGTCTTATGGGTTACAGTCCCATCTTTACAGGGCAGTACTGTTTCCTCTACATGGGGGTTGACTTTACACGGCCTGCTTTGTCATGGGCTTTTGTCCCATTCAAGTGCTCCTCACCCTCCTGCCTAGGAGTAGAGGACGGCCATGGGTCTTAGTCCCATTGGATGGTATTTCCTTTGTATTTTCTATGATGTTACATTGCTGTTTCATATACGCATAATTACACTCAATTCTTATTTGTATTATCCATTTGGAAATGGGGAGGAGTATTGTGATACTGTTTGTGTCCATTCGCTTCCTCTCTGTTTTCTCCGGTTCAGATTTCCTATTGATGTTCACTTCCTCTTCATCTTTGGAATCTGTTCCATACGCATTTCGCTGTTACTCTTCTTGGGTCTTCAGTCTTTCCCTTTCTGCAGTGTTCTTCTCGTTCTTCCTTGTTCAGGAGGAATCTTTTCCTTCTCTTCTCCTTGTGCTTGGGTATGTCTTCTGTTCTGTTCTCATCGTGCCCTGTCCTTCTTTCCTTGCTTGCCTGCCTGGCCAGTGGGTGTGCGTAGGGGTTGCATTTGGTACGTCCGTCTCTCGCTATTTCTTATTTCCTCTCTTGCGTCTCGCTGTCTCTTTCGTTTTATTTCGCTGTTGTTCCAGATGGGTTTTTTCTATTTGCTTCTTACACTTTACCTTCTCCTCCTTGTCTTCTCCCATCTATCTCCTTGCTCTGCTTTGCTTGTTCTGTTCCTTGACTTCCTCTCTGTCACTCCGTTGTTCCTTATTAGCTCTCTGTCCCTTGTTCTCACTCGTCATATTCGATCATATATTGCATTCGTTCTTCTGTTGGAAGGAAAAGGGATATGTAGTATCCTGCATATGTAGTGTAATGCATTTTACACCTCCTGCTCAGCCAGTGCCTGTGCTCTGATCACAATAGAATGTTGGAGTCTGATGAGCCTCGGAATGTTGGCACTCAGAGAGGTGAAGTGACAGTTAGGCATGGGCTGAGCAGCACACAGGCTGCTCCTGGTGGGGCTCTCCTTTATAACTTTACTACTTGTTATACTACTTGTTTCCTGCTTGAATAAATCATCTTTAAGTTAACCTACCTGCGTGGACCTTCGTTACTACAACTTGTTTCCCAGTTAAAGGACAGGACATTATGGGGAATATTCTCAAGGAGCTATCGCCGAGTTAACGGCACTTTATCGCAGCCAAAGTGGCGATAAATTCATCGCACCATTCCCAAGCTGGTGTTAACAGCCCAGAACACCATTTTACCCACGATAGCATCCGCAAAAAACATCGCCACAGATGACCCCCGCAACTATCGCTAATGAGATGCAGAGTAGGCGTACCTGTGCAAAAAGCAGCGAAAACACCACTCCGCAACATTCTCAATGAGCAGCCAGATCGGCGATAAGACCACAAAACAGGCAAAAAGGCCCGTTAGCAGCAGGAAACTAACACCTGCTCTGACCTGGTGCAAAGTCAGACCACAGCCTGCACCACAAAATGGAGCCCAGCCCAGAGCCACACCTGAAGGGCAACAGATGCCATGGAGCCACTGATCATGCATCTCGGAGCCCCAATAGTGCCACAACACCCACCGCCACCACCCCCAGGACCCCCTCCCCCCACCCCCGGCCAAAGACATGCCACATCAACTATACGGAACATGTACCAAATAATCCGCCAGATGTCGCACAATCACATTTGGTGGCATGCATGTGTCGTCACAAAAATGAGCATCACACATCCACCTTCCATGTAACAAATGAAAATGTATTCAAAGAAACACAGAACAGAAATGAAGACACATGGCGGCTCCCCTCGGGACAATCCGTAGGTCACAGCCTGCAAGACAAAAATCATGATGAGAAGGTGTGTCTTGCGCACATCAAAGGACAGAGAGAGAGCGAAGGAGAGAGAGAGAGAAAGAGAGGGAGCGAGAGAAAGACGGACAGAGAGGGGGAGCGAGAGAAAGACGGACAGAGAGGGGGAGCGAGAGAAAGACGGACAGAGAGGGGGAGCGAGAGAAAGACGGACAGAGAGGGGAGCGAGACACAGATAACAGAAGAGATGGACAGGGAGAGAGAGTGCCGACAATGCGCACCCAGGCCACACTGCCCACCTGCTGCCACAGGTGTGTCTCCAACCACGTGCCTGTATGTACTGCAGTTCACCAGGTCACACATCTGAAACAGATCCGTCATCTGAAACAGAGTCCAGAGACATGAATGGCAAAGTACACACAATTGCACAAGACATCATCGCCTGTCCGTCCCTGCGCACCCAGGCAGATGTACCCCAGCCCCTCCCGCCGCCCAGCGGTGCATGCCTGCCCCTGTGCACCCAGGCCCCACTGCTCACCTTCCGCCACCGGCGTGTAGTAATGAGGGCCCACCACGTGCCCCTGCAAGCCACATGCCCGGGGCCCGCGGACATAGCACCCTCCACATCATGCAGCCCTGCTCCGCAGGCCAGCAGGTCTCACATATGATTCTGGGTCTTGATTTCGCCATGGCAGAGGACATACCAGTGCACCGGGCATCATCGCAGGCTGCACACCGGCTCAGCCCTTGAGGTGCCACTAACTCTGTGATCCGGGATGCGACGCCACGAGGCGGTAGGCCCGTGCTGCCCGCTGGCTCTGGCCTACACTGCAGTCCAGCAGGGCACACAAATCCTGAGCAGTCCAGACGGCCGGGACGGGGCATCATCGCAGGCTGCACACCCGCTCAGCACTTAAGGTGCCCCTACCTCAGTGCACCCAAAGTCACTGTCCCGTGGCGGTGTCCCTGTGCCGGCCGCAATGTATCCTGTGCCACCAAGTCTGTGTCCCAAAGTCATGGTCCCTGTATGATTGGGTATCGTGTTGCGGACGCCATCATAGCACCTCCGGTCCTGGGGAATGTGATGTTGCAGGGCCCAAGGCCCTCATGCCTACATTAACACCACATGGACGCACCCAGATAGAGAGTGGAAATGGCGTAGAGCATGTGTGCCCGTCCCTTTTCATTGGCAGGGTCACATGTCCCGTGACGCATGTGCTGGATGGGTGTGGTGTGATGTGGGTGTAAACCAGCCGTGAGGGAGTGGCTGTGGCACGCTGACAACTAGACCTGTGAGCAGCAGATCACCACAGGAAAGACAGGGGACATGTAGCGTTGCCGCCCCCCCTGTGAGCGTAAGCGGAGTGGGCTGGCCTGGCGTATGCCAGTCTAGCTTAAGGGTCTGTATATGACCCCAGGGCCCTGGGTGTGGTTCCGTACTGGGCTGGACAAGGAAGTAACTCATGCGTGTGCCCCTGTTGTTGTGTCAGCGCCACCCGGACCGCATTGGGCAATGTGTCACCCTGTGACCCCTGTTCTACGACTTGAGCCACATGGACGTAAGAGGAGTCCAGTGAGCCCACATCCATCCATACTGCCACACTTAAAAGACCATAGACATGACACATCTGTGTGTAAATGAATGTTTAATGCACATTCAGTGGAGTGTTGCATCTGGAGCAGTACAGGGCCATGCAAACCCCACATGACGATGTTGTCCTGTGGAGGGCCAGCCAGGGTCCTCCAGGGAATGACAAGTCCAAAGGAAGAGGACGAGTACAGTCTGCAGTCTGATTGCTGTGTTAATGGCGATCAAACATCATATGGCAGTCCATGTCGAGGTCCAAGGTGAGTGTCGCAGAGTGCATCGGGGGGACAGTGGAAGTTGATGATGCAGAGGGCAGTACCAAGCTGAAGCCGGACCTATGGATGAGATGCATGCTGCTGCGTCCTCCTTACCACGAGGGCAGTATCCTCCGCATCTTCGTTCTCTGCTGTTTCATGTGCCTCACGTGTGGGTGGTGGTGTTCTGTCTCCAGCACTGTGTGGCAGTGACACAGCTGTGGCCGGAGGTGGAAGGTCTGCCGCACTGTGTGGCACTGACACTCCAGGGGGCGGAGATGTGGATGGAGTGGTGGCAGCAGTATGCATCCGCACCAGGCCTTGTGGCAGCAATGCCATGAGGAGGGTCCTGAGGTCATTGAGGATCCCAGCTACCTCTCGCTGGTGTGCAGCCGTGGCAGCCGCTCATTCCGCATTCGCCCGCTCCATGGTCTCCATTA
Organism: Calotriton arnoldi; assembly: GCA_963921515.1. Classification (NCBI taxonomy): domain Eukaryota; kingdom Metazoa; phylum Chordata; class Amphibia; order Caudata; family Salamandridae; genus Calotriton; species Calotriton arnoldi. The sequence goes on from CAWUFW010001814.1 coordinate 963,787, forward strand.
ACCTCCGCATGTTTCCCAACTCCCATGTGACATCGCTAGAGCCACTCGGACTGGACAGTTGTACTATCCTCTGAGTCAGGGCTCCAGCGATGTCAGCCATGGTCCGTTGGAGAGCATGGAGCGGACTGTGGGTGTCCGTTAGGGACTGTGAGTGGTCCCTGATGGGACTTAGACACCCATGTATGGCATCTAGTTTGTCTGCCATGCGGTCGAAGCCCACCCGCACTTGTTCAGCCAGATTCTCCTGGCACCCCAAAACACGGCGTTGGAAGGCCATGTGTTCTCCGTGGGGGTCCTGGGAGGCAGCAGTGGTGGTGGGTGCTGCCTGCTGTGTGGTTTGTGCAGGGGGTGGGGTCTCCTCGTAGCAGCTGGGCTGCCCAGCTCCTGGAAGTGGGCTGCGGAGGCTCTCCACGAGCAGTTGGAGGGCATCAGAGTCGAAGCTGTGGTCGTCCTCTTTGTCTCCAGAGAAGAGAGGGTCGGACTGCTCTGTAGGAGGAGTTGATTCTCCCTCTGCAATGTGAAGGGGAGATGCAGTTTAACAATGTGTCCACATTTATGTTGTCGCATTGTACATGTTTACATACAGACAGCATGACTGGGTACATTGTGGCTGTTTGGGAGGAGCTGTCTATTTGATGGGGGACAGTGGACATTTCGACAACATCACGGATGTGTGTTTGTACTTGTACATTATCAACGAACATATCCCTGCAATGCCAATTGTGATTGGCCAGTGTCTGCACCCAAGCGGCACAAGAAGTGTCCTGTGTTCTGTTGTAGGTGTTTTGCGGATTGTGTCACATCGTTGTCAATGTAGATGTGCTCTGTATGTGATGTGTGTGCTGCTTTTTTGGGGAGTCGCCCCTGCAGCTCAGATTTTGCTGCCCCTTATCACTTTCATGAGGTGTGCCTCTGACTTCAGTGCTTGTACAGTGTTGACATGTTGCATACTGGGGTACGTTGGTCTCTTGGTGGGAGTTGGTGGTCTGGGGCATGGTGTGTCCGCAGATGTGCTATGCTTAATTGTGCATGTATGCCATTGTGCCCATCTCCCCCCGTCCCCCCAGGCCCTGGTGGTTACTCACCCTGTTGCTGTTGTGTCGGGTACTGTTGAGCAGTGTCCAGGCACCCGACTCCTGCCACCGTCTCCCCACTGATGACTGTGGACACCATTTCCTCCATGTCGTCCAGCTCCTCCTGTGGCGCTGGGCTCCCACCTCCAGTCTGCATTGCTGCCTTTAGGTTGTTGGCGAGTTTCTGCTTGGTTTTGCGCTTGACATCATTCCAGCGCCTCTTGACCTCGCCCATTGTCCTCTTCAGCACTCCGACTGCATTCACCTTGTCCACGATGGACTGCCATAATGTATTTTTTATTGCCAATGACACAGTTGAGGTGACGAACAGTTGTTGATGGTGTTCTGTCACCTCCGTTATCAGGATCCTGTTTTCCTGCGGACTGAACTTAGTCTTCCTCTTCTTCTTGTCCTTGCCCTTCCCTGACCCCGAAGTCCCAGGATGGTCCTCCGAGGGGCTTGTGGGGTTCTGGCTCTCCTCCGTACTTGCTCCGGCAACGTCCATTGTGTTTCGCTGTTGTTTGGCATTTGTTTGTCTGGTTTTTTTCTGCTTTTATGGTGATTGTTCCCGCCTGATGCGTGTGGATTGCAGGCCTGTAGCTGGGTTTCGCTGATTTTCGTATCGCGATTGGCCTCATCGCAGCTTTTTTTGCGTTGGTGTTTCGCATTTTTGCGGCGTGGCGTTGATTCTAACGCGGTCACTTGGGGCGTTATCTGGGGAGTAACATGGGGCCGAAGTGTTGTGAATACTTGGTTAACAAGGCGTTAATTTCCCACGATGGACTGCGATATGCAAAGTTGTGTTAGGCTAAATTTGCGGTGGTTATCACACGTTCTTGAGAATATGCCCCTATGTGTATCCCTTGATGTATTATCGCTTTCATTCAGGAATCACACTTATCTGATAGTGAATATTCAGGAATCACACTTATAGTGAATATACTGAGATGTGGACCGGTTTCTGAAGCTACTTGTAACCCAATTGCTGATAAAAAAAATGCCACGGTATTAGAATTGAGGAAAATTTTGAAATCTGGGACGCGCTCACAAATTTCTGCTATTTTAAACCATATGCATGAACTTTTCAAAACTTTAATCTGACAGTGATCATTACGTTTTGCGAGTAGAGTCTAATCTTTTGGTCCATTTTGTTAAATGCTAGATATTCCAAAATATCAGAAAAGGCGTGACTGGAAACGTTACATAGAAATAAGGTCAAAACTCCTGGTAACTCAGAAGTAACATACATTTTATTTGCACTCAAATCATTTTCACAGATAGAATATTTGTTGAATTTATTGAATGGCATTGATAAAATTGGACTGCATATTGTGTCAGGTTATGGACATATTCATTTACTTTTGGTTATTCGGGTTAGTAATCCTCATTTAAACCATTAGAAATTCTGTATAGCTTTCTTAATGGATGTGGGTCTTCATGAGTTTGTTAAGGAAGTTACAGAACACTACTGTAGCCTCAGTTCTACCTAGATATTTACTTATTTGCCATTTCTGTACTGTGAACCTACCAATGGGTGTTGCAGTGCTTTACAATTAAAAGTGATGTTCCCTCAACTTGTGAAACACTCAGGGGGTGATTATGATGGCGGGCGGATCGCCACCGCCGGGCCGGCGGTGGCGATCCGCCCGCCATTTTAACCTGATTTACCCCCGCCATATTATTATGGCGGACGGTAGCGCGGCGGACGCAAAGTGCGTCCGCCGCTTTTCCGCCGGTCGGCAATCGTTCCGATTGCCGGCCGGGCGGAATTGGACCTCAATATGGTGGCGGTGCCTAGCAGGCACCGACATCCATATTAGGATGGGTGTGAATCAAGGCCTTTCCATGGCGGCGATGCCGCCATGGAAAGGCTGGGGGGATTCACTTTGGGGGCCCGTTGCGGGCCCCCGGGGGGGTGGGGAGCTGCACTTGGGGGGTACCTATGGTACCCCCCTACATTGCCATGCACAAGGTGGCAGGCACCGCACACGCCGCAATGTTGGAAATGCGGAATGCGACCGCCAGGGTGGCGGTTGCATCCTAATTAGCGCTGCGGGACCGCTGCTCGTCTGGCGGCCGGTCCCAGCACCGCGAGGATGGCGGGCGTACTAAAGTCCGCCCGCCATCCTAATGGGCCCCTCAGTGTCTAATTTGAGCCGGTGGTTTCTGGTGTCCGGCGCGGCACTTAATTGTGAAAACCGGCACTTATGACAACCTGCAACATGGTGGCGCTGTCTGTCTAATTTAGAGATGAGCATGGCAAAAGACAGTTGTTTATTATTTCAGTATACATTAAAAATTACTAATACCCGCCACCCATGCCATTCTTATAGCGTTGGGGGTCCGGAAAAGTTTGAATCGTCACATCTTCGAGTGTGACGGTTAGTAGTTGTGTTGGTACTGTCGATGGCACCACTGGCAGGGGCCATGGATGGTGCAAACTGCAGGGACCTTCTGATGAGGGCTCTGGCACATGTTATTATAATTTTTTTTTTTACAAATTAAGCACTGGCAGCAGTAGTGTGTTTGTGAATGAAATGTAGCCAGCAGTGCGCAGAACTTTGAACACTGTGAGTATACGAGTTATGCCAGCAATGTTTGTAACCATTGCTCACGTTTACAAATAACACATTCTCCATTGTCATTTTACGCTCTTTTGAAAGAATGCTGAAATATAAGGTAAGAGGTTTGGACTGTAAACATATTGAGAGCAGGACACAGACACCTCTACTATTTAACAGCATTTCTAAGCCTGGTGAAATATCCTGTTCATATCCTGCAAGATTTATAAAGCTACAAGATCAGTGGTCTGCCTTCAGCCCCTACTGGGTTGGAAATCTCAGGTGGTATACTTCACTGGCTGCCTTCAAGCTGCAAAGCAACTACAAGTTATTAAGTTTCATTTATGGGGAGAGCCTCTCTTTCTCAAATCAAAATTGCATCTAAACATTCCCTTCAATTGCCTTTCCTGTGTTCACATAGCTGAAACACCTCCTTTTCTAAAAAGTTCTAGAATGCACTGCCAGATTCGATTTGCCTCAATTCTTCCTCTCTCAGGGGCATATTCACAAGGACTCATCGCCGATTTATCGCCATCTTAACTCAACAAAAGTGGAGATAGATTTAACGCCCCATTCAAGCGTGTGCAAACTGCAGACATCGCCAGTATTCCCGCGATAACTTCCCCCAAATTTATCTCCACGGGTGACACCACCAACTAACCCTAATGAGATGCAGAGTAGGCGGTCCCGTGCAAAAACACAAGAAAACACCACTACACCACTTTCACAACGAACTGCCAGATCTGCGATGCGAACCAAAAACAGGCGATAAGCCGCGGTAGCACCAGGGAATTAACACCTGCCTTTTGCTGGTGTTAAGCAGGACGACTACCTGCTGCATGAAAGGGAGCCCAGCCAAGAGCCACATCTGAAGACCCACAGATGCCATCGAGACAATGATCATGCAGTTCGGACACCCATGAGGGCCACAACACCCACCCCCACCACCCCCAGGCCCGCCAACACCCCCAGGACCCGTCCCGCCCCCCACCCGGACCACCACAGAGGCAGCGTACACAAAGACAGCGGACCCACCTTAAACGCACCAGCCGTACAGACTGAACGCTAGAGGAGGACATTGCCCACTACAGGCCCAAAAGGACAACCATCCCCCGCATCCTGACCCACATCGCCCACCTGCTGACGGTACCAACACAGCGCACAATGAACATCCCTCCGCAGACAAAGCTGCCGGCTGAGCTGCACATGTTGGCCTCTGGTACCTTCCAACCCACAACTGCCAGAGTCGGAGGAGTCTCACAGCCAGCCCCATCCAAGTTCATCACACCTGTCCTGTATGCCAACATCAGCCCGGTACCCCAGCACCTCCACTCCACCCACACTGCGCAGGAGCAGCTGGAGACCAAGCAAGGCTCCCACGCCATAGCTGGATTCCCTCACGTGTGGGGCAATCAACTGCACACATGTACCCCTCGTGCCCCCTGCCGACACTGCACACAACTACCTCAACAGAAAGCACACGCATCCCATGAATGTGCAGGCAATAGTGGACCGCCCGGGACTCCTCAACAATGTCGTGGCCAACTCCCCAGGCAGAGTGCATGATTCCTACATCTCCCGACAGTCCATCATCAACCAGCGCTCCCAGTTTGGCACCTATGGAAATGCAGTGCTCGTTGGTAAGTCCAAAATGAACACACCACACACCTCCAACCCACAGTCATGCAACTCACGACACTGGCAATGGGCAAGCAGCACAACTACATTCAACATGCCACACAACATGCCAACCGACCAGACACGACAACACGACTCCATTGGGAACCTGGGCTTGCCATGCCCACAACCCAGCCAGGGCATGGCACCACAGCCACACAATAGCAGGATGTGAGGAGAGGCTTGGAGCAGGCATGTGCTTGAGCGGCAAGTGACTAATGAATGTGAACCTACCCAATGCCAGGTGTGGCGTGGAGGTGGCAGACAGAATTCAGTGTGCAAACCACGGAAATGGCCATGTGGAGATTAACTGCTGGTGCATGGAGTGTAGTGGCCAGTGGACGCTACCATGTCCCCACAGGCTATGGGGCAGAACGTGGAAATGTCGCACGTTACGCCCCCCCTGCATGCGCGGGCGGAGTGGGTTGGCCCTGCGTACGTCAGGCCTGCGTAAGGGTGTGAATAAAAAGCCCGTCGCACTGGGCGTGGTTCTCTTTCGGAATGGCCAACGCGTCCGCCAGGGCGGCGCCTACCAGCCCGCCACGAGGCCGGCGCAGAGCGCGGCGGGGCCTGCGTCCCTGTGCACCTGCTGCACCCCGGGCCGCTGGTCCCCAGACCCGTCATGCCTGCCCCAGCGCACCAAGGAGGCTCTGCTCACCTGCCGACACCGGCGTGTGTCAAAGAGGGCCCACCACGTGCTGGTGCAAGCTCCAAGCCCCAGTCCCGCGACCTTTGCAGCCTCCGCAGACCATCGCTGGCCTCCACGACGCTGGCCCACAGTACTCCTTTTTCATTGACATACTCCACCGGCGTCCTCTTCGGCCCAGTTGTGGGCACATGTTGAACTGAGTCGTGAGTTCTGAATGGCAGTGACCAAAGGTCTGTGGCAGCGTCCACATCACTATACTCCCTCCGATCAGTGAAGCCAAAGTCTGCACCGCAGGCCTGCGACACGTGGTGCCACTAACCCTGTTCAACGCAAGCCGGCGACACGTGTTTGTGGGCCCCTGCAGACTACTGGCTCTGGCCTACCCTGCGCTCCAGTAGGTCCCACATATGGAACTGTGTCCTGAGTCTTGAATGGCAGTGACCCCAAGTCCGTGGCAGCGTCCACATCACTAAACTCCCTCCGATCAGTGAAGCAAAAGTCTGCATCGCAAGCCTGCGACACATGGTGCCATCAACCCTGTTCAACGCAAGCCGGCGACACGTGGATGAGGGCTCAGGCCTACACTGCGGCCCAGTAGGTCCCACATGTGGAACTATGTCCTGAGTCTTGAATGGCAGTGACCCCAAGTCCGTGGCAGCGTGCACATCACTGAACTCCCTCCGATCAGTGAAGCAAAAGTCTGCATTGCAAGCCTGCGACACGTGGTGCCACCAACCCTGTTCAACGCAAGCCGGCGACACGTGTTTGTGGGCCCCTGCAGACTACTGGCTCAGGCCTACACTGCGCTCCAGTAGGTCCCACATCCAGCACTTAGTCGTGATTCATGAATGGCAGAGTCCATACAAGTGAACGCACGGAGAGGAGTAAGAGGAAGATGCGGCTCAGTCCGGATGAAAGCCGGATCCTAGTCACGGAGGTGACCGAACACTAGCAACAACTGACCTGGTGCCATCAACCCTGTTCACCGCAAGTCTGCGTCCCGTGGTGCCACTGAACCTGAACTACGCAGGCCGGTGGGACCATCCAATGTATGCCGGCGACACTCGGTGAATGGCCCCTGCTGACCGCTGCCTGAGGCCTACACTGCGGTCGAGTAGGTCACACATGTGGAACTGTGTCTTAGGTAAGATGTGGAGGAGTCCACACCATTGGACATGGCTCATCGCAGGCGGCATCCCCTATCAGCACTGGTGCCACTAACTCTGTGCGCAATGACTGATGGGCACTTTCTGGTTGGACTTTGGTGGCGTCTGAGTCCATGGCCTGGGGGTTGTCTGCATCATCATCGGCTGGACCTGACTTGGTGTCAGACATGTGTCTGTTACATTCACCTCCACCATAGTGACTGTTTCAACGTGGTTCTGCCCTCTGCATCATGCCCTGGGGGTACACCTTCCACTGTCCACCGAGACACTCCGCGACAACCCACTTTGTCATCTACGAAAACCTGCTCTGCTCTCGTGACCCTGCCCAGTGCACCGCAAGTCAGCGGCCCGTGGCGGTAGGCCCGTGCAGGACGCTGTGCATCCGGGGCCACTAACTCTGTGCAGCCCAAGTAATGGGGCCTTTATGGTTGAATGGGTGTGTCCTTAACGATGTACACTGTTGTCGTTTTTTGACTGCACTAGGCACTCCATGGCAGCTGGTGTGCACACACCCCACACACATCCAACACAGGTGTCACTCGACATGTGAGCCTGCTAATAAAAGTGGCCGGGCGCACGTGCCCGTAGCCATTCCCACCATCTAAGCAAGTGTGTCCGTGTGGTCATTATGTCAGCATGATGTGCCCGAGACCTGCAACATCACAGTGTGCTGTCTTCAGCGGACGATACCATGTCACCTCAGCAGTGGCTGAGACCTTGGACATGTAGCTTCGCCCGCCCCCCCCCTGCATGCACATGCGGTGTGTGCTGGTCCGGCGTACGTCAGGTCAGCGCAGGGGTGTGCTGATTCGGCAGGGGGATCAGGACATGGCTCTGGTCTGGCCTTGAGCAGGAAGTGCGGTAAGTGTGCCTCTGTGTTGGGGTATTATCGCCACCAGGGCCACAGTAGTCGATGTTGCAATGTAGCATGCACCAGGAGGGCGGGCCCGCACGTACGGGGAAATGTAGGAGCGCAAGACCACTCGGGGTCTTGGCACATGCATGCCAAATGTAATGTGTATCAGTCTGCGGCTGCATAACTCAGTTGCCTAGCCTCAATCGCAGCGCGATCACAGCCAGCCATGGACTGTACACCTGTGTCCGCCCTGTCCAGACCATTGGCCTACACTCACATGGCCGCACACCCTCAAAGTCCAGCTTCACGGTGTTGTTGGCATGCCGCTGGACATGCGCGGACAGGCATGACAATGGTGTGCCGTAGGAGTGCACATGGTACAACAGCGCAGCGAACACAAGTGTGGGGGCTCGTGGGAGGGAGGAGCAGCTGTGAGGCAACATAACACACAATGAGGCCGCTCATGTGCCACGTGCTGGGCATATCATCCATGATTCCCTGGGTCGCAGACATCCCACCACACCCACGACAGGCCTCTGTACATCTCCTGTATGCATGCAGATGGTGAAGTTACTGTAGGGATGAAAGGTCCTTTGTCTGAACCATCAGGCGGTAGCACATCTGCAGCTCCGAGCTGGAATTTGCATGTGGCCAGCACCCCCTGACAGATACGATAGCATTTGCTTGTGACTCCCACACTACGCACTGCCCGACGTGAGACCAACGTGTACACATCCCACACGCAGGAGTCCTTGGTCGTAGTTAGCGTGCATGATATGGCCTTCACACGTACTCCCACCCCACCCCAGGTCTGCACCCGTTGCACACAGACACTGCTCATTGCTCCGAGCTGTGCCATTTCTTCCACAGGACTGGCGCAGGGCAAGCCAGTGCCGCTTCAAGCAGAGCCACTGACGCAATGGCAGACCATCCCGGACACATGCTCATCTCCAGTCACGTGGACCTGTACCGTGCACGTCTGCTGCATGTACTGGGGGCACTGCCATTGGCAGTGCTGCAGATCAGTTACCGGCTGGGCTTCCGCCTTGCAAACGTCACCTGCGTTCAGCCTGTGTTGCATTGTCGCTCGTGCATATTCGAGTGGACCATGGATGTCTGCCTCTCCAACGTAACGGTAGCTGACCTGGATTTCGACGTGTGTGTGCGCCCCCTGTTGGACCAGGAGTGTCACCGTGATGCCCGTTTATGGCATGCCTGGATGTTTGGCATGCATGCTGGCAACTGGACCTGGGAGATTGCACGAGTCGTCATGTGGAGTGACCACATTGAGCCGCTCCCCGATTGGGCTTTGGTGCAAATTGGGGCCAGGGGTTGGAGTCAGCACATCTGTCCAGGACAGCTGATGGATTACGTCACCGACATGTTAGATGTGGTGGACAATGATCTCTCATTGGAAATGTTGGCCTACGCTGCTGCACTCGCGTTCATGGACGAGTGACAAGGTACCTGCAGCCACAACTGGATGTGACCCATAGCGCGTGTCCCGACGCCTGGTTGCATGTTGAGGATCTGGTCACATGTCCCAAGACGACAGTGGACATGGCTGCATTGGCCTGGACTCCTGATCCATGCGCGGACAACCAACGCGGGTTGGCACTGACTTGTGTTGGTGATCGACTCCCCCGGGGTAGACATGGGCGCTTTCAAACGTTCCTCATTCAGACATGCTGCTGCATTGGTCTGTATGTCATGGCACTTCTCTTGGCCATACTGACACGCACTTGTTGATAAAGTTTCTGCACTTTCACTTGTCTCCAACTGTGTTGAGGCTTGATTTGTATGCTAATGTGTGTGTCACGGCCTATCTGGGTCCCTGCCATACGTGCATTGCTACCCCATCAGGACTGTGGGTTTGTGCATTATCATGTCCCTGTTTCGTGCTTTGCCAGATGCGTATGGCCATTTACCGGCCTCAAGCAGGTGCACTTGTGTCCTGTGTTCGGTTGTGCAAATGTTGCTGTTTGTACCACATTGTGTTCGATGTTGGGGTGCTCTGCTTCCTATGTGTGTGTGCTGCATTGTGTGTGAGATGTCCCTTCAGCTCTGGTTTGGCTCACCCTTCTCCTTTTCAGGCAGTGTGGTTTCCACTTCTGTGCTTGTTCAGTGGTGTGATATTGCCGGGTTGTGTGACTTGTGCTCTTGGTTGGTGTTGTTACTCTTGGGCATGGTTTGTCTGCAGTTGTGCTGTGCTTAATTGCGCATGTGTGCCATTGTGCCCATCTCCCCCCATCCCCCCAGTCCCTGTTCGTTCCTCTCCCTGTTGCTGTTGTGTCTGTTGATTTTGGGCAGTTTCCGGTCCCCGGGTCCTGCCACCATCTCCAGACTGATGTGGTGGACACCATTTCCTCCATGTCATCCAGCTCCTTGTGTGGCGCTGGACTCCCACCTCCGGTGTGCATTGCTGCCTTCTGGTTGTTGGCGTGTTTCTGCTTGTTTGTGCGTTTCGCATAATTCCTGCTGTTTTGGTTTTCTTCCATTGTCCTCCTCCGCTCTCCGGCTGCATTCACCTTGTCCACGATGGCCTGCCATGTACAATGTTTTGTTGCCAATGGGGCTTGTGGGGTTGTGTACTGGCTCCGGTTGCCTCCATTGTGCTTCGCTGTTGTTTTCTGTTTGGTTTGTCTTTCTTTTTCAGGCTTTTGTTGTGCTTATTCCCGCCTGCCGTGTGTGTGTCGCGGGCCTGGCGCTGCTTATCGCTGCTTTCCTCATCGCGAATGGGCTCATCGCACATTTTTTGGTGTTGAGGTTTGTGTTTTTATCTCCGTTGAGGTGCTTGTATCGCGGACATTGGCCGCATTTTCGACAGACTATCGCATGGTACCGCCGTGTTGTGAATTCCACGTTAACACTGGGTTATTTTCCCGCGATAGGCTGCGATGTGTAAAGTTGCGTTAACAATTTTTGGAGACGTTCTTGTGAATATCCCCCTCAGTGTGAGAAAAAGCTTAAAACTTCGCCCTTCCACGGATACATCTCCATCTGCCACAATCATAGCTCTAGGAAAACTTCACTTGTTACTCGGCGCTTTACGAATAGCTGCGCATCATCACCATTCTTAGGCCAGACATGTTTCTTACTAGGCAAAGACTTACAAAATACTAAATAAACAAAGGCGAAATTTGATTTCTACTGCACTGTAAGTTTTACATTTCAATAATCCTTTTTTATTTCTTTAATAGAAGCAATGTGGCAGTTTTGTCATAACATAACTAAATGATCCATCTAAAAAATACAATGCACATGGAACAGCACTACTTTCCTTGTCCTATCCATTATCCCTGTCCTGCTCCATGCTTTGCTATTTCCATCAGTCACCTGCATTTCCTTCCCAAAATGTTTACAGTTTATAAATGCTGTTGACAAGGAGGCCTGGAACATGCACTGCTTTTGTTTCTCCCAAGTTTTAGAATAACTAATGCTGCTTTTAATACACTGCCTTTATTCCACAGTGTTTAATTATATTTAAAAAGAAGGGAATGCAGCCTATTCCTAAAGTGTTTATCAGCTTGTACCAGTAGCGGCTGGTATCTACAGGGGGGGGGTGGTGGTGGGCAAATTGGAGGTGGGTAGGGCACCATCACACACGTGCAGCAAGTAAAAAAATAATAAAAAGTATAAACAAATTACCTTACACGGATGACACGGCATCAGTGCTTAATTTGAGCCGGTGGTTTCCTGTGCTCAGCACCTAATTGCCAGCCCCGGGGCTTATGACAGTCTGCCACATGGTGGCGCTGTCTTGCTAATTTAGTTATGAGCACAACAACAGCTGTTTTAGTTTAATTTTCATTGACAATGACCAATACCTGCCTCCCAAGCCATTCTTATAGCTTTGGGGGACTGGAGAAGTATGAATTGTCACACTTGTAAGAGTGTTATGGTAAGTAGCTGTGTTTGTACTGTTATTGGCTGCTGGCGGGGTAAATGTATGGTGCAAGCTGCAGTGGCCTCCTGACGAGAGCCCCGGCACTTATTCTTTTACAAATTAAGCAGTGCACGGCTTCCTCCTCACAGCATGTCCTCCTCCTGCTGCAGTCCAATGTTCAGGCAGGCCCAAGCCAACTGCATTAACCAATCCTGGCGCTCTCTCACCAGCGTGAGAGAAGCACCAGGATTGGAGAGAGCGGCTTCTCTTACCACTCCTGAGGATACTGGAGCCCTGCACTTGCTCTAACGCAGCTGTCTTAAGACAGGTGGGTTAGAGCTTACAAAGTGCGCATGTCTGACTGGCCGTCGCAAGACAGACGGCCAAAGGGACATGCGCACTTTGAAAAGTGCTCAAGGCAGTCCACCCCCTCCCTGCTGCCATCACTGTGCAAGCCCCGCCCCGTCCTGACCTTCGGTTCGGGGGATGAAAAATAAAATGGTAATAAATTAACTTCATTACCATTTTATTTTTCATCTAGTAGGGGCTTTTGGGAACATTTTACTTGGTGGGGCGACGCTCCTCCGCTCTAACGGAGGAACCACCCCTGACTTGTACTGACCAAAGATAAATGATGGAAACATTTCAGTGCACAGGGTCGGTTTTAGCGCTTGTGGCGCCCGGTGCGACAATCATTTTTGGTGCTCCCACCACCCCCAATGACCACCTCCTCGGATTCCCTCACGACCACCAGGCAAAAGTGCCCCTCATCTGTCCTTAGCCCCTCTCTCACATACATTTCATTTGTTTTAAAGCACTAGTAAAGGCTGGGTGTACTAATAAGAATGTATATCTACGCAAACAACCATTTATAGCAACATTAGGACTAGATAATGAAAGACTGGGGGAATAAACAGAATGTCCTAACCTATTTTATGCAGTTTGCATGGAGCTCTTTGATGACAGTTCGTAACTCTCATTGTTCTTGTTAGACTTGGCATCTTTGGCGTGTTTCCCCTGAGTTTTTGCTTTCTGACCTCCCGGTTTTGACTCTGTTTGTGCTGGCTTAGTGTTTCTGCGTACTTTTCTCACTGCTGATCAGTGGTAAAGTGCAAGTGCTCCTGTGGTAAAATGTGTTATGGATTGGTGTTTCCATGATTGGCCTATTTGATTTATATGTCAGTCCCTAGTAAAGTGCACTGAGTGTGCCAGGGCCTGTAAATCAAATTCTGTTAGTGGGCTGCAGCACTGGATTGTGCCACCCACACGAACAGCCCGTAAATGTAACTCTGGCCTGCCGTTGCAGAGCCTGTGTGCACTCTGGTACTGCCATGTCGACTTGGCAAGTGTACCCACTTGCCAGGCCCTAACCTTCCCTTTTCTTACATGTCAGTCACCCCTAAGGTAGGCCCAAGGTACCCCTGTGGGCAGGGTGCAGTGTATGTGAAAGGTAGGACATGCCCTGGTGTGTGTGGCATGTCCTGATAGTGAATTACTGCCAATTTCGTTGTTCACTATTGCAAGGCTACCTGTTCCCCATAGGATAGAATGGGGAGTTTGTTTATAACATCTTATAAACATAACTGGCCCTGGGAACTAGGTAGGAAAATAAAGTTTAGTACGCCTGAACTCAGAATCTAAAGATGCATTTTTTAGTGAAGGTGATTTTTGCATTCTGGGTTTGAAAATACCACTTTTAGAAAGTAGGTATTTTCTTGCTCAGCCATCCAGCAGGCCTCTGCTGGGTTTGTGGATTGACTGTCTGGGTTTTGGATGACAGGGGCTGGGGAGCAGCAGTGGCTCCGGGTAGTCTAGGTGGGTCAGGAAAGGGGCTGAATAGACTTGGGCTGCATTTAGAGTAGGGGGAGGAGATTTCCTTGCAGCTGAATGAGCCTGGTCTGCCTCTGACAATGCCGTCTCCACCTCCTGCCAGGAAGCCACACCAGAGAAGGCAGAACTGGTTCTGGCTGGGCACAGAGACTCTCTGCCTGGGAGGACAAAGTATATTGGGCTATAAAAAGTGGAGCCCAAACCCCTGAATTTTTAGAACTCTTTTGGACCAAGAAGACTGCCAAGAAGAAGAGCTGGAGAAGCTGTGAGGAGGAACTACCACTTTGCTGTGTGCTTTGCTGTGTTGGCCTGCAGTGGCTGCTTCTGTCTTGGGCAGTGAAAGGACTGGACTGAACTTTCTGCAATCTACTTTTGTGAGTTTCTCCAAGGGTTTAAGGTAGAGCTTGCCCCCTGTTCAAGAAGTCTCAGGAACAGCAAAGACTTCAAGCTCTTCTGCCCTCAGCACTGGGAACTGTGTGTTTTGTGCTGCAACAGAAGAAAAAGCAACCCAACGCCATCTACGACGCCGCTGCCAACTCCGTGTCCTGAAGGCACCGCAGAGGGCACCGCTGCAACGCCGCACCGCAACCCTGGTCTCACCGCCGACACCTGTGACGCTGCCACCGAGCCGCTGCTCACACTGTGACCTGTGGGCACCGCACTCTGCATCGCCACGCTTCACGACGCCGCCTTGGTATCCCCGACAACGCCGCTCCACGCCAAAATCGATGCCACTGCTTGCACCGTGGTACGAGGGCACCGCTCGTAAGGTTACATGACGCACCGCCCTCATCCCGCACCGCAGCCTTGGCCTACCCACGCCGGCGCCATTGACTCTAGTTCGTCAGCTGACGACAGCGCTTCAGCAACGACGACGCCGCTGCTTGCACCGTGACCTGCCAGCACTGCGACGAGCACCGCATTCACTTTGCACTGCGACCCTGGTCTCACCGACGACACCATCTGACGCCGCCACCGAGCCACTGCTTGCACCGCAACCTGAGGGCCCCGCACGCCGCACCGCTGCACTTCGCACCGCAGCTCCCGACCGCGAGGAGTTCCATCTGCAATGCGTGTGACTTCAAGGGCCCGGTGACTCCTGCACCGACCTGCGGAACCGACGCCTGCGGACGCCGTGCTTTTGGGAGCTCAACGAGTGGTCGCTGACGCCCTGCATCTCTAAAGGTACTGTTTTGCGGGTCTTCCCGACACCGTAGCTGGCCCACAACGCCGCGTTCAGCCAGAACTGTTTGGATTTGTTTGTTCACGACACCGTGATAGCCCCGGACGGAGCTATTGACATCAAGGAACTGTTTTTGAAGGTTATTTTGATAACTGAAGATTTCTGAATACTGTATTGTGGATTTTATTGTTTTTGGTCTTGTCTTAAGTAAATAAAAATATCGGATTATTTTCTAGACTGGTGTGGTGTCATTTTGTAGTGCTTACACTGTATTACTGTTGGTTATGTGCAAATGCTTTACACACTGCCTCTAAGATAAGCCTCACTGCTCGTGCCAAGCTAGGAAGGGGGTGAGCAGGGGTTATTTTAGGAGTGTAACTCCCTTATCCTGACTAGGAAGAAGGGTCCCTACTTGGACAAAGGTGCAAACCATTGCCAACTAGAGACCCCTATTTCTAACTATTCTTTATTAGGGTTGTATATTGTGAACTGCGGTAACAAAAGGATCTCTGGGACAAAATCAGTAATCCACTTAGCTATCCACATAAAATACAGATCTGTGATCTGCATGGTACATGTTCTTTACAGCAGGCATATTAACCCTCTGCACTACTTTATTGCGAGTCAAAACTGCCACTAGACAAAACTCCACTCTTTCTCTCTAGCAGGAACATTATTCACAAGAGTTACTTCGACATTTTTATTGCTGCCTGAAAGCTGGATGCGCAAGGAACTCTGAAGTAGGTGCTTTAAATCCTAGGTTATAGCTAAACACAGCGACCACCCTGCAGTCAGTGCCACCCTCCCCAGGTCAGCGCCTAGTGTGGCCGCACCAGTTGCACCAGCCTAAAGCCGGCCCTGTCAGTGCACACTCCAAATGTCTGTGCGCAGCATTAAGAGTCAAGCTGGGCAGCACCGCAAAGCGCAAAGGCTGGTGGGAACTGTGGGTAAAAGACCAAGGGGGTAGATTTATCAGGACTTTGCGCTGGTGTAAACACACATAAACCAGTGCAAAATCTTGATAAAGTATTTACTTTCTAGAGCAAAACTTTTTTGTCTGCAATATAAAGTTGCCCTAAATGTAATGCAAATAGCGCTTTTCTCTTTTGAGTTACTTTGCGTCAAAGGGGCATTGCGTGGGCAGAATATGGGTATTCCAACACTACCAATCATGGTTTTTGGCACAAAGACCTTTCTACTAAAATTGTTAGACAGAGCACTAGGCAGCTTATTTATGTGCGAGAGCTGGGCAAACATGCCATATATTGTTAGATATAGCTCTGTGATGCCATCTCCCTCTTTCTAGCACAGCACCTTTGCTGCACTTCAGTGCGCTAAAAAATATTAAATCTGCCCCCAAACTCCATTAATTTTCACACCCATGAGGCTGCACTTACAGTGAGATCTTTTCCTGCATTGTTAATTGGAAAATAAATGATTCTCTGGGTTGCAAGCAGTGCCATTTACAAATAAAGGACTTGGAATACCTGTCGCAAGCTTTTTAGATAACTTTAACACAATTTTGAGTGGTGAGAAGGCTAACCTGTAACCTGCAGGAACAGCTCAGCTGTTTTTCTTGAACAGTAAATGTAATCCCAACCAATTAAATACAGTTTCGTAATGGATGAAGCCAACGCAAATCATTTCATATTGTGATATTGAAACAGCATTAATCAATTAAATTGGTTGTATCTAGTCAAAATATGCAATTAATATAAAAAATAAGCCAAATAGCCATTGCCTTATGTGTATATAAGCTTAAACATATATTTATTTTATCCTTTACAATTCGGATGCAAGCAGTAAATCTGCATCTTGCAAATATCAGCCAATTAAGGATGATGGTTTCTTTCCCGTGCCCAGTTTGCCTGCCCAGAACACCACAAATTCTTCTTTTCCGGGTTTCTCTGACAGACTAAGGACACCGCAGCCAATTTATCTGTGCAGCAAAAATGGCTGCCTCTATTAATGCAACATAATATTGTGAGTGCTTCCCTGCAGCTCAATAAATGGGTACAAACTAATGTTATCAGACATCAAAACTAATGAGCCCCCGGATGAGCTCTTCCTACTGGTTCTGAAACATGTAAGTATTGTGTATATTATATTTATGGGGCTCTTACACTGTGCAAGCATCACAGAGCAATCGCGTGCTGTACATTCTAGCCCCACTAGCAAATGATTTGAGTTTGTTTACAAAGTCTTAGGGAGGTTCTCCTGGGAGGAATCCATTTCCATATGTTTTTTGATGTCAAGGAGTGAAGGACCGACCCTGATCTGTGGTGGGATCTTCTTCCAGATCCTTGGCGCAAAACTTAAGAAGACCTGTTTTCTAGTCCTTACCTTTTTGCATCTTTTTTTACCTTGAGTCTGATGATGGTTGTGAGTATTGCACCGGCCATGTGAGATGGTGATTTTTTTCTGCAATAGTCGATGTTGTGTTGTTTGTTACGGTGTGTGTGATGCAAAAGACTTTGAATATGTTGTGGGTCTGCATTGACAGCCAATACCACTTTCTTCGGCTTACATTGTATGCAGGATGTTGTTCACAGGCGTTAGGTGAAAACTGGACTTGCCTTTGAGGAGGACGATGATTCAAAATCTGGTTTCACCACAAGGTATCGTTGGATTCTGCCCTGGTGCGATAGCTGATAGTAGGGAGTATGAATCTTAAAGATGATGTGGGTCTTGAATCTGAGATCACTATTGACAATAAATCCTAGCAATGTATTTGTATTTGCAGTAATATGATGTATTATTCAATTCAGTTTTATCTTGGGGAGTCATTTCTGGTCTGGATTCGTTTATGGCTGGTGGCTAAGAGAAGGAAATAAGACTTCGCGGGATTAGATTTGGAGTAGGTGATTGACATCCAGGTCGGGATAACGGCGATGCAGTTAATTCAAATTTTTATTATACTTAATTTAAACTATTACATGTAATACATTCAATTATAATCTCACTTCATGTTTAAAATAACAATTTATCAAGCAAATAAAAAAGGTTGCATCTGATGAGTTAGTTTAGGGTCTAAGGTAGTTAAAATGAGTTACTTTCTGGGAGACAACATACGCCCCAATTACGATTCTGGCATTCCATGGACTACCAGACTCGCGGGGGCGTGGCTGTGGTGGTCTCCCGACTGCCCTATTATGAGTCGGGTGGTCAGACTGCCACAGCTCCGCTGCAGCACGTTCCCTGGCAGTGTTGCAGCAGTCAGGAGGCAGTAATATGCTTGACGGGACCGCCGCGGTCCTGCCAAGCATATTACGAGTTTCCTCTCCACTGGCGGTGCCATGGAGGTTCCTCCTCCATAAACACAGAGGCAGAGAGGAAACAAAGGGGGATCTGCAGGGCCCCCTGTGTCTCCTCCGCATGGGGATGCACACAGGGGGGTACAAAATGTGCCCCCCTGTGTGCATATGCCCCCAGTTACTGTACGGCATGGACTCTTCAGTCCATGATGTGCAGGAACCGTTTTTGGCATTCCCATTGCAGTGCCTGTTTTTAGAGGCACCGCCGCAGAAATGCCAAAAACCAGCCTGCCAGACTGGAGAAAACACCTAATCTGGTGGGCAGTCTGACCATGGCTTTGGCGGCGGTGTGACGGCGCCAGACCGCTGATGGAGCAGGGTAAATGAAATTTTTTTAACCTCCTAATATTTTCGTAAAATAATTAATAAACATGTTCGTTTAAGTAAATAACCAACAATGTATGTTACATGTTAAGGGTTAAAGGTAACACGCTATTCCGTGTGCAAAATAATCAACTTATAATTGTTTACGTGTCTAACATAACATAATAGTGGCGTACTAATTAAATAATAAACGCATGATCTGTGCTTTTAAATAAAACGTGTGGTTGCAAAATAAAGCGATGGTAAGTAAGGGACAGCTTTATATGTTGCTTTTTGCTAGGTAATACCTAATTGGGGTACGTAGAAAGACGGGAGGGAAACGAAAGGGTTTATATTTCTTTGTTTTAACAATATTTTGTTTATCTTTGAAAATAGTGCGCTTAGGCCTGTTGAGCAGCGATGTAAAATGGCCGCCAGTTGCTAGAGTACGCATGAGCGGGGGACTATGTGATAGAGGAGAGAGGCTGTGCAAAAGGGATGATCACGTGCTGATGCTGAGAGGCTAAGATGGAAGTATGGTCAAGGCTGTTGTGACCTTTCTGAGCAGATGTGTGCCAAGATGATCAGCAAGAAGCGTGAGAAGTCCAACTGAATCAATAGACGGAACTGTTAAACCCAAAATGTAGCAGAAAAAGATACAATTTGGACTGATCGAAACGGATGAGCAATTGCATGAACTGTGGGAAACGATGCTTGCATGGAACTGGTTAAGACCAGGAAGTTTGATTAAAATGTATATGGGCTTGAGTTTTGACCAATGAGAAAGAGTCACGCCATGAAGAAGAAACATTTTATGCTGTAAGCTAGAATTAGGGTATAAGAAGACCTACTCTTGGTGGGAGGGGTTAGATGCTGCGGTAGATGCTGCGGGAGTTGCTGCGGGAGTTAGATGCTGTAGATGGGTGAAGTTGCGGTTGCTGATGCTGACGAGCTGATGCTGCTGCTGCTATTTTTCTTTTCCAGTTGAGTATAAGATGCTGCTTGAGGAGAATTTTTCCTGATAGATTTTTATTTTAGAACTATTAGATTTTCCCCAGATAGATAGATTTATCTTTAAGAGTTCTTACTATGATAACCTTATTTTTCCGTCTAATAAAAATGCATTGCAATTTCAAGTTATTCTTATATTGATGATAAATGTAATGATCTGAATAATAAGCTTAACCTCATTTCCTGCATTCAAAACTTTATATAAACTTTATTATTCTTTAAACAAATGACTCAGTGATTCTTTAGCTCAATGATTAAAATGAAATATTAAAGAGTTTATTGTGATTGAGCTGGTCTTAATCACCATCAACTGATTCCTACTAGTTGGTCCATCGACCAATGAGCGGAATACCTTAAAGCAAAGAGAAATATTATGTCATGTTAAAGAGGTATCCCGTCTCCTTCCAGCGAATCGTTTTCTCCTAGATTATTGACGGAGGAAATCCAGGGAACAAATGAGTAAGTGACTGTATATGCGGTGTTATGGGCCCCACCGTCATATGGATATAGTGTGTGTGTTAGAGGAATTGTTGCACCTGGATGACCAAAGCATTTAAGGAGAATTATTTTTATTGTTAGCGCTGGATCAGATTTCTTGGTAGCAGAGTTATGGTTTCTATAGATTAGTTTGGTGATTATTGATTATTGATAAGTTCATGTCTAACACTTTTTGTTGAGTCGCGTTATGTTATATGTAAGTTTTCACGCTTCCGGGAAGTAGGAAGTGGAACACGTGTGGCAAGAGAAGTCACATGGAATTGTACATTGCCTGAGTTCATTTATGGTAATAACACAGGTTGTGTTATAATAGGGACATTTTGCGTATAAAAGGTGTGTAAGTGAAATAGTGATCGGTTTTCTTGTGAAACTTTGGCCTTAATTCTCAGGAGCAGTATAGTCTCCACATGTGTTTTATCCCCAGAGAAACGGGTTTACTGATTGCTTGAAAGAAGGGTAAGGTAGAGGGAAGTACTACTTTATCGGCGAAACTAAAAATTCTGTGGTAGGGTAGAGGTAAGCGCTGCCTACTGGAAAATACAGAATTCTTGTGTAAATGGTGAAAGCTATCTCTTCGGTTTAGCGAATCAGACAATGGAAATGTGTTTTAAATGTTGTAACTAACAAAAAATTGTTGAAAAAGAAATTGCCGATAAATTTTGTAAAGGAGGGGTCAAGAGCAGAAGTGACGTAGACAAAAGTCGCGCTGGGATTGGACAGTGCGCTAGTCACACGGAAACAGGAGCAGAACTGACGTAGACAGAGGCCGCGCTGGGATTGGACAGGGCGCGGTAGACAGAAATCGCTCTGATTGGAGCATTGGTGTGAGTCGCGCTAGTATTGGTTGAAATAACGCATAGAGAACAGTGTTGAATTGCGGATCATTTAAGGAGAAAAAGGTTGTGAATTATGTCGTACTATGAGTATGGTAAAGAGAAACGTCATGGATGTCGAAAGTTAAGAACTTCTTTAAGAAAGACAAAAAGGTAGTGACTAGAGAGGGACAAATAATTCCTCCGCCGAAATCACCAGCTTCACATATGATGCTGAAATATGGATATCATACATGCATATGGTTAGAAAATTGGACAAAATACACCAAGAATGATGGAGCATTGGCTTTCCCTGAGAATGGTTCATTTAACGTAGCTGTATTACGGAACTTGAGAGAAAAGATGGTAATGTTAGAACCTAGACCTAGACCGACACAGTTTGAAGCTTTAACGGAATGGGAAGATGAGATGTATGAGCGAGAGAGATTCAGAGGATTAAAGAATCATGAGTTTGTGCCTGGAAGGTTATGGGGAGTAAATCATGAGGACAGAATAAAGCGTTGGAGATATGCTAACATGACAGGAGATTTGTTTCCAGCTTTTACAGTTGAGGAAGAAGCAAAGAGAAAGTGTACAGAGAAAAAGAAACATGTGGTGGTAGAAAAGTATGTGTATGGTGGTAGTGAAACGGATGACGAATTGCTGGAAGATATTTTAAACAGAAACCCACCTCCATACCAACAGACTTCTGCGGTGGTGACACCTAATGCACCGCCAATAGAAACTGGGAGGAATAAAAATCCCGAACGAAGAGATGAGACAAATAGGTCACAAGATCAATTAAAAACTTCACAAAATGAAGAGATAGAAAGTGACAATGCAACTGAATTAGCAAAAACGACAAGAGAATTGACTGAGAAAATAAGAGAATTGACCAAGAATATGGAAGCTGTAACTGTACCAGTAACAATAGGTCCAGTAATGCCAATTTTTGAGAATCAGAAAATTGATGAACGTTCTTTAGTGATTCCCATGAATTCACATTTGCAAAGAAAAAGAGAAGGGATAGAAATGAATAATGAAGGTGCACACAATTTGGCTAGTACCTATAGACCAAGCCCACCTACAAATTTGACGATAAATGAAAATGAGATCAGGAGAATGCCTATGGTGACGGAGTCTGCATCAGGAACACCAGAAAGAAGCTGTAATTGGATAGAATTAAATAGTACACCTGTAGGTCCGACTCCAGATGAGTTAAATGAATGGATGAAAGCGCTAAAATCAAAAGAACCGGAAGAGAAACCATTAGATGTAATTAGGTTGAAAATAGACATGGAAGAATTGATTTTGGGAACAATTGGAACAGAAAAATTAAAAAATTATCAGGATGATGAGATTATGTTTTTGTGTAAGAGTCTTACTTGGAGAGCTAGAAATTTACATGACAAATTGGAAGAGACAGCAAGTGAACTAGGAGTGGAATTTGTAAAAGTGAGAACGTTGCAGAAACCATACAGAGTAGATTTTTGTGAGAAAGACATAGAGAATTTGAACACATCAGGAAGACTGACCCAAATAAAAGAGTTAATTGTTTTATTGAGAAAATGGGGTGATGTGGATAGGTGGAGAAATAGATGGTCAAAAAGGAATGAGAAAACAACAGATCTTTGGCTTTTGCAGTGACAGATAGGGAACACCCGATGAGAGAAACTCCAGGTGGTAGTTATGTGCATGTTCCGTGGACCAGACAGGATATACTGTCATTTACAAATGACTTCCCAAAATTGAGAGAGAAACCAGTAGAATGGTACAGACAAGTGGAAAGATTTGTTAAGGTGTCAAAAGTGCTGTGGATAGATCTGGATGGATTGTTTGATATAGTAGTGCCAGCTGATTTGTGGACAGAATGTAAGATTACTATTGATTGGCCAACTGTAGAATATCCAAGGGACGCTAAAACAGGAGCGCCAGGACCAGAAGTGATGAGGAAGTACGACCAAGTAATTACCTTTTTGAAGAATAAAATTCCACCTAAAGAAACAGATTGGGTAAAAATAGACAGAACAATGCAGGAAAGTAAAGAATCAGTGCACGCCTACTATGAGAGATTGTTGTTGGTCTTCAAACAGTATAGTGGTTATGAGACACTGAATGAGAAGGATATGAGTCATTTTGAATATAGGTTTGTATATGGATTGAGACCAGAGATAAGTGAAATGATTAAGCAGCACATGATTTGTTGGCAGAATAGCACAGTCGACGAAGTTTTGAGATATGCTAAGTATTGCAGTGATGATATTGAGAGTAGACAGCGTAAATTGAAAGAAAAGGCCATGTGGGCACAGCTGAAAGTTGCAGAGAAGCAAGAAGCTCAATTGAGTAATACTGGTAATGAAACAGGACAGGTTAAATCCCGACCTAATATAAGTAAAGGAAAAGGACAAATGAGCATAGATGAGGCAAAGAAAAAGTGGCCATGCCACAACTGCGGAAAGCTAGGACATTGGAGAAACAAGTGTAAATTTCCTCCAAAACCTAATGTGGAAAATCAATCATTAAATTCACAGGTGCAGAGTGAGGTAGTTACTCAACAAGGTCAGGTGCCACAACCACCACTTCCCAAGAGTGTTAACCAACAGAAATACAGTGCAGAAACAGGATTCTACGGAGGAGAACAGGTAACACAGTTGCCGCGTGCAGCTGCAATTTCTCAATATTGGTTACGACAGGATGAGGATGACATGGATGAAAGTTCCTGACGGTGCCTAGGAGAGGGGAAGAGTGCGTGCTTGGCGCAACTCTAGAGGTAGATCAGTCTGGTCCATTTGTGGATGGAGAAGTGAATGGTGCAAATGTAACATTCCTTGTTGACACTGGAGCTACCCGTTCTACTGTTAGGTCAGTGGAAATTCCAAACCTTCCTCTCTCAGGTGAACATATCCAAGTAGTTGGAGTTTCAAATCAGCAAATTAAAACGCCTCTTACTAAATTAGTGAAGGTAAGAATTGGTCCATTTAGTGAAATGCACCGATTTGTGGTATGCGATTGTAGTCCCGTGAACCTATTAGGACGCGATTTATTGTGCAAGATGAATTGCACTATCTATTGTATCCCAGGCGGAATTGCATTTCAGACTCCGGATGAGGATGTGCTGTATAAAATGACAATGGTGAATTTAGAACCAGAAGTAAATGGTTTGTTTCCTGTATTTGATGCAGAGAAAATCCCAATTGAATTGAAAAAGACAGTGAAAGAAGAAGTGTGGGACTTTACAGGAGAAGATGTAGGATTAATGAAAGGAGTAGATCCCGTTAAAATAACAGTGAAAGAGGGAACGAGTTACCCAAATACGCCCCAGTATAAATTAACACCAGAAATAATTGAAGGAATAACGCCAGTAATAAATAAAATGATTGAACAAGGGATTCTAAAAGAAATCATGAGCAGTCCATGTAATTCGCCAATAATGGGACTGAAAAAGCCAAACGGAACATATAGAATTGTACAAGATTTGATGCAGGTAAACAAAATTGTTGTGCCTTGTTGCCCGATAGTACCGAACCCTGCTGTGATTCTATACCAGATTCCACGTGAAGCAGAATGGTACACAGTAATTGATTTATGTCATGCATTTTTCTCTATTCCACTGCATCCAGATAGCCAGCCATTATTTGCGTTCCGGTTTGGAGAGCGTATTTTGGCATGGTGCCGAATTCCTCAAGGGTACACAGAAAGTCCCTCAATCTTTAATCAGATTCTAAAGAAATCGTTGGAAGATTTAAGAATGCCAGAAAAGTCAGTGATGGTTCAGTATATTGATGACCTACTGGTGGCATCAAAAACAAAAGAAGCATGTGTCAATGATACAATTGCTTTGCTGAATCATTTAGCAAAAAGAGGACATAAAGTGTCCCCTTCAAAATTGCAGTTTTGTCAACAAGAAGTCCAGTATTTAGGGCATAAAATTGAGAAAGGAGTGTGAAAGGTAACGACTGAAAGAATAAAAATGATTCAAGGAATGAGAGCTCCAATGACACAAAGAGAGGTAAGAATGTTTTTGGGAATGGTTGGATATTGTCGACAATGGATAAGCGGTTTTTCACTAATTGCTAAACCATTGCAGAAACTGACAAAGAAGGATGTTAAAGATCCTTTTGAAATGAATGATGAAGAAATGAAAGCATTCAGAGAGCTGAAAAAGAAATTATGTGAAGCTCCAGCATTGGGAATGCCTGATTATGAGAAAGATTTTGAGCTGTATTGCAGTGAAAGAGATGGATGTGCATTGTCAGTTTTGGTACAGAGACATGGAACTATGAAAAGACCAATTGCATATTTTTCGGCTGTTTTAGACCCTGTAGCGAAAGCATTGCCTGGATGTTTGAAAGCAGTTGCTGCTACTTGTGTGAGTCTGGAACAGAGTGAAGGCATAGTGATGGGGTATCAATTGAGAGTGTATGTTCCCCATTCTGTGGAAATTCTCTTGACAAGAACGAAAACCCAATACATGACACATAGTCGGCTGACTAGGTATGAAAAAGTAATTTTGAGTGCAGATAATGTGACCATTGACAGATGTATGAATGTGAATCCTTCGACATCATTGCCAGATGAAGAGAGTGTGATTGAAATGGATGAAGCAGATCACGATTGTCTGAATGTGCTCGAATACTGTACAAAACCAAGGTCTGACATACGAGATGAGCCTTTGAAAGAATCAGATTATATTCTGTTTGTGGATGGCTCATGTTTGAGAACAAGTGATGGAGTTCTAAGTGCAGCATATGCAGTTTGCACAGTAGCAACTGTAATGGAAGCATCTTGTCTGAAAGGGGTATGGTCTGCCCAAGTTGCTGAATTAGTAGCTCTGATTCAAGCATGTAAGTTGGGAAGAAATGTACGGGTTACGATTGTGACAGATAGCCAGTACGGCTTTGGGGTGGTGCACGACTTCGGTCAGTTTTGGTCACAAAGGGGTTTCTTGACGTCTGCAGGAACGCCAATTAGAAATGGAGATTTTGTGAAAAAGCTGCTTGAGGCGATACAGCTGCCTAAACAGATTGCTGTTGTGAAGTGCAATGCACATAAAAATGGGGAAAACTACATAACTGTTGGTAATAAATATGCTGATGAAATGGCACAGTATTGTGCAAAGAATGTGGTTTCTTTAAACAAATGTCGGGAAAGAGAGCATATTTCTTGTCCTTTGCTTTTTACTAACTCTATTGAGACATGGGATGAGGTGAGACAGTTACAAGAAGCTGCAGATGATGAGGAAAAAGATACATGGATAAAAGCAGGGTGTAGAAAACATGAAGAAAATGATGTTTGGGTTTATAGAGATGAGAGTCCATTTATGCCTGATAGCATGATTTCTGACATGGCACGGATGTACCATGGACAAGCCCATATTGGGAGAGATTCAATGATCAGACTTTTTAGACAAACATGGTACAATCCGAAATTCAGAGCCATAGCTGAGAGTCTTTGTCAGAGATGTCTTATTTGTCAACAGTTAAATCCAGGAAGGAAGACAGTAGTGAGTCTAGGAACAATAGGACGAGAAGGGGTCCTTTCACTAGAATGCAAATGGATTTTATTGAAATGCCACCTTGCAACAGACTAAGGTATGTCCTAGTGGTCGTCTGTTTGTTTTCCCGTTGGGTGGAAGCATACCCAACAAGAAGGAATGATGGTATTACGGTAGCAAAACTTATGCTGCGAGAATTCATTCTGAGGTATGGTTTTCCAGTCACGATTGAAACAGATAGAGGAACACACTTCCAAAATGAATTAGTTAAACTGATGTGTGAAGCACTTAGTATTAAACAGAAACTGCATTGTGCATACAGACCAGAGGCTTCTGGAATCGTAGAGCAAGTGAATGGAACAATCAAGAACAGGTTAGGAAAAATGTGTCAAGCTACAGGACTCAAATGGCCAGATGCTTTGCCATTAGTTCTAATGACAATCAGAAGTATTCCAGAAAGGAAAACTGGACTCAGTCCCCATGAAATAATTATGGGACGAGCAATGAGACAAGCACAAGTACCTGTCAACAAACTACTGACTATAACTGATGATCTAGTGCTGGATTATTCCAAAGGATTGGCTGATGTGGTGCGTTCTGTGTTTCATCAGGTTGGACCGGATGCGACCACTCTTGAAAGAAAACCAGCTCACGACTTGAATCCAGGAGATTGGGTCCGCATAAAAGTCCACCGGAGAAGAAACTGTTTGGTTCCTCGCTGGGACGAACCACGACAAGTGATCCTGGTGACGACCACTGCAGTCAAGTGTGCAGGAGTGAAACACTGGGTACATGCCAGTCACACCATCAGAGTTCCAGAACCTAAAGATCGACATGTGAGTCGACATCTGGAAGTATTGGATAACAGTTCAGCATCAGAAACAGAAGAAGAAACAAACAGGGTGCCAGAACCTGAAGATCGACCTGTAAGTCGACATCTGGAAGACCCAACTACAAGTGCAACGACAGAAGAAGTAGAAGAAGTAGAAGAAATAGCTGAAGTTCCAGAACTTGAAGATCGACCTGTAAGTCGACATCTGGAAATATCAGACACCAGTTCAGAATCTGATACAGAGCATTCGGATTGTGAAGAAATTCTAAAAAGAAATTGGAATTTTGAAAGCATAAGAGAAGAAACTGAGCCAGAAGATAGTGACAGTGAGCAACCAAGTACAAGTTGTGGTAAAAATCCTTCGGAGATAATATTGATAGATGAAGAAGGGAGAGTTTCAAACAAAAAGCTTGAAAAATCGGAAGATCCCCGAGGAGCAATAGGGACAAATAGTCAAACACGAGAACAGGGAAATTTAGAAGCAGAAAGGAAAACTGACACTAATTCGGAAGAACCTCGAGGAGGGACAGAAATAGGTGAACGAAGGAAGATAAGAAAAGAACCACAAGTAGAAGAAAATGAAATTATAAGTTTCAAAATAAGAGGCAATGACGAAATAATTGAAACAGAGTCTGAAGAAAGTGGAGAAGAAAGAAACCAAAAGCTAGAGTCAAGAAAAAGAAATTGGAAAACAGAAAGAGAGGAAAAAGGAAGTGAAGCAAAAAGGCCAAGAAAAGGAGACAATTGGCCCAACGAAGTAAGAAAATTAAGATACAGAATCATAAGGTTGGATGGGAAAAGTGCTGAACAAGTGAATGAAATAACAAGTCAGAGAGAGCAAGAAAAACAAGGTGGAAAACACTTGCAGAAAACGAAAAGAATAAAGAAGATAAATCCGAAGTATAGATCGCCTGAATGGTTGTTTCTAGTTTTTACTAGTAACAAAGAAGAAAAGAACACTCACGAGAACCCAGAACAAAGAAACCTGATGGGAGAAAGTGAAGTGCAACAAACCTGAAGAAGTTTAAATAGTTTCTACCGGATTTGACAAAACACTGGATCTGACAAATTTTACCGGATGTGACAAAGAAAGAATTCTGAGAAAGAATTAAAAGAAAGTACCAAGCAAAGACAAAACAGTGGAGTACAGAGTGGCAAATAAGTCATTTCTGAGGTGTAGTGACACAATTTTCTGGAAAACAAATAAATAAGGTTATCAAACAAAATGGAGAATACTAGAGATAGAAAATGTAAATGTGAGTTTTTAAGTAGATGGTGCAAGATGTGTTGCTTTTGTACAGGATTATTAATAACAGTATGGGTGGTTTTAGCAATCACTATTCCAATTAGTTTAGCTGTAGTAGAAATGTCTAATAACACTGAGGAAGAAAAAGGAGCTAACACTCAAGAACCAGTTATTTTAAAGAGTAGTGCAGAATTACACAAGGACAAATCAATAACAGATTTTTCAAAAAATGTTTTTACTAAATTATTATATGAGTATGTAGAAACAATGGATGTAAGAGATTGCTATGTTTGTATGCAGTTGCCTGCATCTGTAGCAGAGGGTGTGACGTATCATCACCTCCCTTTGACGTATGGAATAACATGTAGCGTTTTAGCAAGTTTATTTTATAAAACAGGTAAATTAGAATATTATTACACTGACATAAATAAGATTTTTGCGAAAGTTTCTGTAGTTCCCGAGCTGAACAAAATAAAAGAGGGAAAAACGTTTGGTGAATATTTTCTAGAAGATAAGATTTTAACATTAGATAGTATAATTAGGTACAACCTTACCTGTGAGTTAAAGAAGGAAGAAAAGGTATTTTTAGAGATGGTTGAAGAGAGAAGAGTGAAATTTCAAAGAAAAGTGATAGAAGAGACAAAAACACCTCTTTGGGCGTTTGAGGAAGACAATCATGACAAGAAAAAGACAAATGCAGCTATGACTCTGGATTGGCCCCAACAGGGAAGGTTGTGCATTAGAAGAAATAAGACAAGATATGACAATTATTTTGTGGGTTCCAGTATTTGCCATGACAATTACCAAATTTTAGGTGGATGGGGATTCAAAGGGGAAAAGATCCAATATTTCCAGGGATTTATTATGTTTGCGGAAATAGGGCTTATTATAGGTTGCCGGACCATTGGTATGGGTCATGTTACTTAGGCCTGGTATTTCCAAAGATTTTTCATGTGGATAGAAAAGAAAAGGGAACACACAAAATGATAAATACCTTTACACGTAGAAAAAGGGAAAGTTTTTCAGAAATAGTAGGTGATATTTTTGGTGCATTGATACCAGCAGTGGGAATATCTTTGAATGCATTTAGAATTCGGAAATTATCCACAGTGGTAGATCGTTTATCTACAGATACTGCTGGAGGGTTCTTGATGGTAAATACCGAGATGGTTGCCATGAGAGCTATGGTGATGCAAAATCGACTTGCCCTTGACATTCTTTTGGCAAAAGAGGGCGGAGTCTGTGGAATGCTGAAAGTCCAACATTGTTGCACTTACATTCCAGATAAAAGTGAAAATATACAGAAGTATATAACAAATATTACAAGTTTGCACAAAGAACTTGTTCCACTGGAGGTTGAAAGTGCATGGGAAAACTTGGAAAAGGGTTTTCTTCAGTAATACATTGGTTAACAAGAATGAGTGGATTAATAATAGGGAAAGTTATAATAATAGCAACCGTGATAATAATAATAATATTAGTACTGAAGCTTGCAATAACATGTATAAAGAGAAGAAGAAGGCAGAATAAAAGAGAAAAAGAAAACATGATAAACAAGGAAAGAGAGAGAGAAATGGGTGAAATAGAGTTAGAAGAAATAAAAGAGAACATGTACAAGAAAACGAAGAGACAAGTTGAAAGGGATACAGTTGTGTAAACTAACAAAAAGCAAATGGATAAAAGATATATGCTGTCTGAGAAAATTGTATAACTTGGGTTTTTGTGGTAATATTAAAAATCACCAAAGGGGGGAGTTGATGGAGCCGGGTAAATGAAAATCTTTTAACCTCTTTATATTTTCGTTAAATAATTAATAAACATGTTCGTTTAAGTAAATAACCAACAATGTATGTTACATGTTAAGGGTTAAAGGTAACACGCTATCCCGTGCGCAAAATAATCAACTTATAATTGTTTACGTGTCTAACATAACATAATATTGGCGTACTAATTAAATAATAAATGCATGATCTGTGCTTTTAAATAAAACGTGTGGTTGCAAAATAAAGTGATGGTAAGTAAGGGACAGCTTTATATGTTGCTTTTTGCTAGGTAATACCTAATTGGGGTACGTAGAAAGACGGGAGGGAAACGAAAGGGTTTATATTTCTTTGTTTTAACAATATTTTGTTTATCTTTGAAAATAGTGCGCTTAGGCCTGTCGAGCAGCGATGTAAAATGGCCGCCAGCTGCTAGAGTACGCATGAGCGGGGGACCATGTGATAGAGGAGAGAGGCTGTGCAAAAGGGATGATCACGTGCTGATGCTGAGAGGCTAAGATGGAAGTATGGTCAAGGCTGTTGTGACCTTTCTGAGCAGATGTGTGCCAAGATGATCAGCAAAAAGCGTGAGAAGTCCAACTGAATCAATAGACGGAACTGTTAAACCCAAAATGTAGCAGAAAAAGATACAATTTGGACTGATCGAAACGGATGAGCAATTGCATGAACTGTGGGAAATGATGCTTGCATGGACATTCCACAAGGAACTGGTTAAGACCAGGAAGTTTGATTAAAATGTATATGGGCTTGAGTTTTGACCAATGAGAAAGAGTCACGCCATGAAGAAGAATCATTTTATGCTGTAAGCTAGAATTAGGGTATAAGAAGACCTACTCTTGGTGGGAGGGGTTAGATGCTGCGGTAGATGCTGCGGGAGTTGCTGCGGGAGTTAGATGCTGTAGATGGGTGAAGTTGCGGTTGCTGATGCTGACGAGCTGATGCTGCTGCTGCTATTTTTCTTTTCCAGTTGAGTATAAGATGCTGCTTGAGGAGAATGTTTCCTGATAGATTTTTATTTTAGAACTATTAGATTTTCCCCAGATAGATAGATTTATCTTTAAGAGTTCTTACTATGATAACCTTATTTTTCCGTCTAATAAAAATGCATTGCAATTTCAAGTTATTCTTATATTGATGATAAATGTAATGATCTGAATAATAAGCTTAACCTCATTTCCTGCATTCAAAACTTTATATAAACTTTATTATTCTTTAAACAAATGACTCAGTGATTCTTTAGCTCAATGATTAAAATGAAATATTAAAGAGTTTATTGTGATTGAGCTGGTCTTAATCACCATCAACTGATTCCTACTAGTTGGTCCATCGACCAATGAGCGGAATACCTTAAAGCAAAGAGAAATATTATGTCATGTTAAAGAGGTATCCCGTCTCCTTCCAGCGAATCGTTTTCTCCTAGGTTATTGACGGAGGAAATCCAGGGAACAAATGAGTAAGTGAATGTATATGCGGTGTTATGGGCCCCACCGTCATATGGATATAGTGTGTGTGTTAGAGGAATTGTTGCACCTGGATGACCAAAGCATTTAAGGAGAATTATTTTTATTGTTAGCGCTGCATCACCGCCAAAGTCGTAATCAGGCCCATAGTAGTGGGTTTGAGAGGCACTTTATTGTAGTTTCTTCAGTAAGAGACACAGTTTTATATTCCTTACATGCAGGTCTTGTAACAGAAACGTGTTAAGTAGAGCACTGGAATTGTCTTCAGTAGTATTTAAAAACAGAATGTTAAAGGGCTGGATTTACGCCATGAAGACAGAGTAGCCGGTAGTGAGGCAGGCTCTGAGCCAGCCAATGTCCTGCTGGTGCAGACCTTCAGATACATTTATGACTTGTCGGTGTACTATTAAAAAGTGAAGTTGTGGTTGAACAAAAAACTAAAAGAGGCTCCAAGAATATATTGAAGACAAGAAAAAGTGGATATATTTTTGGGATACTCAGAAGTGAAGAGTAGCTGGGACACTAATAGACCCTGATGTTTAAACACACATAAGCCAAAATATTAACACTTGTATTAATTACCCTACCTAATCTAATTCTTCATTGCAGTGTTGCTTATGTGCAGGGGCTTCTAGGGTCCAGACAGATATTCCATTGGGGCCCTGGGACCATTCTCCCAAAACAATGTTGGAATATAGGTGGTGTGCTCAAGAAATGCTATATAGCGCCACGTTGCTTTGTTAGGCACCACTCTGTCAGTACTTTCACAGAGCAATTCTCTTCTCACATTTTCCCCAGTGCTAAAAGACAGAGTTACACCTTCACGTTGCTTGCTGAAACCTACAAATAAACATGCGAGTGGTGTCCATCTTACTTATGACGGAATCCACTTGAAATGAATAACACTAGAGAGTCAAATAAGATTAAACGTTTATGTATATAGATCAACTTTCTGCATTTCATCGATTTTTGTCATTTAACATTGTTGTTTTCTTCTGGATAAATTCTAGTGGTGAACAGACTATTAAGTTTGCTATCAAAGATGTGCAAATTATACAATATGTCTATAATGCAAAGTTTGTGTACTTCCTCCAAGGGGCAAAAGTTTATCACAAAATTTGGTTGTGGGAAAATGTTCCTACCAAAATGTTTAACAACAAAATGATTTTGCTTAAAGTAGTTGCATTCATTGTTATAAGATTTTTAATAAATTCAACAATTTTGTTAAGATAGAAGTATTAAAAACAAGCATCGGCAAATCCAATAGTTCTTGACTTTTTGACCCATAGGCTTTGCCAGTGCCTTTTGATGATGTTAAACAGCATCAGCAAACAGAATGCATGATGATGCAAAGGCACACAAAATCATTTACGCATCATGATACTGATTCCATAGGAGCACGCATGCAAGATGACGTATGTGCGCTCATGTGTCACCATGCATGTGGGCGCCTATGGAATGATGTGAGCACCATTATTTTTTAATTTAATGGTCCTAGATTCCAGACATCACTTGAAGTGATACATAAATATATATATATATATATATATATTACATTTGCAAAAGAGCTTTTCTGCAAGCAGAGCGGCCAAGCAAGACGTACAACGCAGGGTTTTTTCATTGAAGAAGGACGCGAGGAGCAGGAAGGAGAGCGGCCAGGCAGGGGAGGAGGCAGCCATGCAGGTAAGTGCCTTCTTTTTTAAATTTTAAATAATTTGGGAGGGTGGAGGGGCTGGCTAAATCCGCTCCGCCACGGAGTAGGAGTTTTGCCTTCCTCCTCGTTCGCAACGGAGTGCGGAGTAGGCAAATCTACGCAAACTGAAGCTCCAGTACAAAACAACACTTTCTGATCGCGGTGCTGGCGGTCATATTGTAGTTGGGTAGGCCTCCTGCTCGATTGATGTCGGTCGGCGGTTCGACCAACCGCCATCATAATGAGGGCCTTAATGTAACAGACGGATGCTAGAGCTAGTTTTCCTTTTATCACTGCAAAAGCACAACTTTGAAAATTTCACTGCACACAGTTTCCATATGTCTGCCTTTTAATATTGTGCAAAGAATTCCTGGCAATTCTGTTAATATGCATCGCAATAGCTGAGAAACAATGACAACAGAAAACGGTGGGGCAATGAGGGAACAGGCGTTACCAGGTGGTGTGTGCAAGGTATCAACCAGATTTTCAGGATTCAGTTGTTGCACCCGCAGCTGCAGAACCCACAAAGATGCCAACATGAGCCTTTGTCAGTGGCAGAAGTCTTCATCACACTAGACAGTACAGACTGAGGCAGCAGCAGTATGGATTCCTAGCAGAGAATGTGTGCACCATGGGTAGAGGCAGGCAATAATCCATCACCCACAGGCTGGGTGGCAACAGTGCTGCATAAAAATCAGGCACAGAGCACAAAGCAGCTGTGCAGGCTGCCCATCACCCAACACACAGGCAGCAGCAGGGCAGGCTTGATTCACACTTGAGTAGAATAAGCAGCGTATCGCCACATGTGCAAATATTCCTCACTCACCAGACATGCAGCAAAACTGTAAGAAGTGCAGAGGCCATTCATACAGGCTGCAAGCTTCCCTTACACACACAGACACAGGAGGCACACAGACAAAAACACAGACAAAAAGAGGGGTTGGTGAAGCTGGTACATGCAGGAGGAGGGAGCAGAGGAAAAGAGAGCAGGCAGAAGGAAAACATGCTGCAGCAGTCAGGGCTACCTGAGAACTGCCTTTTTAGGTCTTGTTTATTAAAATTGTTCAATCCATACACCTACAGTCATAAAAAATAATGAAAGCATAATGACATAATGATACAGATCAACAAAACAACAACAACTGTGCTCTTCACAACGTTTGATATCCCAAGCAATGCCTCAGGGTCTCCAAAGGAGTCTACCGGGGAGAAGAGAACAGCACAGGGAGAAGAGAGCACAGCACAGGGAGAAGAGAGCACATCACATGGAGAAGAGAGCACATCACAGGGAGAAGAGAGTACACCACAGGGAGAAGAGAGTACAGCACAGGGAGAAGAGAACAGCACAGGGAGAAGAGAGTACAGCCCAGGGAGAAGAGGACAGCACAGGGAGAAGAGAACAGCACAGGGAGAAGAGGACAGCACAGGGAGAAGAGGACAGCACAGGGAGAAAAGCACAGCACAGGGAGAAGAGGACAGCACAGGGAGAAGAGAGTACAGCACAGGGAGAAGAGAACAGCACAGGGAGAAGAGGACAGCACAGGGAGAAGAGGACAGCACAGGGAGAAGAGGACAGCACAGGGAGAAAAGCACAGCACAGGGAGAAGAGGACAGCACAGGGAGAAGAGAGTACAGCTTACACCAACTCTACTTGAGCAGCATGTCCCATCCTCTGCCGTAGAGGCGCACTCTGGGATTGCATCAACTGAGGAGTAAAACGTCACCTCACCTCTGTCCACACATGAGAAGCATCCCAAGCCTGTCATCATTCAAGACACAAATTGTTTAGAAAGTACTTCAAAGAGTCCACCAGATAGAAATGATATATCATATTGGATGCCCTACAGACACCGCAAGCCCTTTCACAACAAGTTCTTGCCACATAGTCAGCAACACCATGCCGATCAACGTCCATGTGGCAGGACTTACATCAGGAAAGAAAAGTAAAGGACTCTGCCAACATCAGCGATGTCTTCGGAACTGTGTCATGTAAGAGCGTATGCCTTAAGTTACTCACACTATAATGTCATTTGCAGCCTCCTTGCTCTTTGCTGCTCTTGGAGCCTGTAGACCTTCACAATCTCCTTCCAGCTCACATCTAGTTGCCATCCTTTCCAGCTGGCCAAACACTAGCAACTAAGTCAAAGAGAGCCATTTTTGTTATCCCAAGAGGAACCCCTGGTGCCCGGATAAGGGGCCTTGTGACATATTATCAAGAATATTGCATCCTCCCTCCACTTAACATCGGTGGGATCCCTGCAAAAGGCCACAGCTCCTTCCGCTCCTCAGTATTCCCAATCACTTGGCAGTCCTATGTTTTTATTCAACACCTAGGGGGTGATTATGATGGAGGACAGACTTAAGTCTGTCCGCCATCTTCCCGGGAAGCGGGACCGCCCGCCCATGCAATTATAATGTGACCGCCACTGTGGCGGTCGCATAGTGCATGTTTACCATTGCGGCGGGTGCTGCTGGCTGCAGCTTCCGCTACAATGGCAAAAATGCATGTTGTCCATTTCCCTGCACTACGTGGCAAGCACCACGCGGTGCCTGCCACCTGGTGCAGGGAACTATGGTGCCCCCCAAGTGCACAATTCCCATGCCCCTGCACAAGGGGGGCCCGCAACGGGCCCCCAAAGTACATCCCCGCCAGCCTTTGAATGGTGGTTGAACCGCCATTGAAAGGCTGGCTTAAAGCAGCATCCTAATGTGGCGGACGGTGCCTGCT
Source organism: Calotriton arnoldi (assembly GCA_963921515.1). NCBI lineage: Eukaryota > Metazoa > Chordata > Amphibia > Caudata > Salamandridae > Calotriton > Calotriton arnoldi. Next base: position 999,840 of record CAWUFW010001814.1, read on the forward strand.
AGGCACCGCCACCATTTTAGGTATGCTGGATGGGACCGACAGGCAATCGTAACGATTGCCTGTGTAGGACCCGTGGCGGACAGGCTTTCCGTCTGCCAGCACACCGCCCACCATCCTTATCTGGCGGGCGGTGTTTGGCTGCACGATGGCGGTGAACCCGCCACCGGCAGGCTGCCGGTGGCGGGTTCACCGCTATCATAATGACCCTTCTACCTGTCTCCTGTTTTTGTTCTCTTACCAGACTTTGGCTGTCAGCCTCTCAATGTTTTTCATATTGCACACTGTGATTTCTATAGCCTTTGTTTTCGTTTCAAAATTAATATGGAAGGGATTTATTGAGGTAACAAGGGTCCTCTCCCCGCTCCTCATCTCAGTGTCCCTCGTGGAATCAAAGGTTGTAGCCCTTAAGTTGGACATCGCTGCCATGTGGCGCAAAAAGGTCCTCTCGCCCCATTTCTTCCAAGCCCATCAAACTCAGTCTTCACATTAACTCAATCCATTGGGAAACACAGTCGGGGTACACCTTCTGATTCAGATGGGGACCATGCACGGGGCAAATCTCCTGCCACGCCTCCTACAGTGCCTTGTGACTTTGGTGTCACAAGAGTCATGTGTCACTAGCCTCAGGGGATCCCAGTCTTCCCAGCGTATTCATCCACACAGTCATCTTCACTGGGAACTTCAGTGTTTGCCTTTGACACTCTATTCTAGACCTTGGTAGAGCCTGCTGCATCCTGTGTCACACGGAGAGCAACTCTAACCAGGAGCGCCACCACCAGCACAAAGGCCGGCCTCACAGAGTGACGCAGGAAGCCCATTGGAGGAGCACTAGGAGCCATAACAGGGTATTTGTCCAACTTTGGAATCTATCAGTTTAGCCTAAGAAGACACACCACCTTCCCCCAGCACAGCACGACTGGACGGGGCACCTCAGCCCCCAGGAGTACACATGGTTGAACAGGGCGCAGTCAGGAGCTCACTAAGAATCATGGCGATCTGGGGCTCCAACTGGCCCGCCCGAGATTTGACATTTTTAAAAATAAATCCTTTTATTATTGTTCCCATTGTTTATAAATTTGCACCGTTTCACAATGATGCTTTGGTTGACAAAATATACATCCCATCAGACACAAATATACATATATTACCAGTGACAGTTTGCAACATAAATCCCATTATGTGACAGTACATCCTTGGAAGTGAACCCACAAGAGGCCCTGCATTTTAAAACTTTTTTTACACCTGTTTGCCTTATTAACTGGCTCTTCCATTTTAGCACAGTAGTGCATCTCTCTGAGACACTTGCTCATAGGGGGACCTGTTTGGGCACCAATGGCAATGGCAAAGGGGCGAGGATGTGGTCTCACGGCTAGACTGCCGACCTTGGGGCTGGGTAACCAAGGTTCGAGCCTCGGGGTCGCCTTCACATCCTGTGATTCTGGGCAAATCACTTAATCTCCTCGTGCCTACCAAAAAATTGAGTGTGTCCTTGTGTAACGTAACTTGTGATCATGTAAAGCACTCCAATACCTTCGGGTCGAGTTCGCGCTATATAAATCTGCAAAACAAATGGTAGGCAGTATATCTGCTAATATGAAGCCTGTGGCTACCAGCAAGGGGTCCCCACAAGGTCCGTCTCAAACATCCCAAACACCCATTATTCTCAGGAGTGAAATGTTTGAGTCGATCGTGACTGGTTCGCCAGAAACTTGCATTAGGATGTCATGGATTTGCATTTGTACTCATAGCAGAATTAGTAGGACATTCCCATATTGTATGAAAATAATATGCGTTTTATTGATTAAATTAGGGTTTTGTAACACACATCTACATCCAGCTGGAAGCCTCAAAGAAGGAATAAAGTGAAGACATGTTCGACCCAGGGAAGGCCCAGAATCAACAAGGGAATTTTCAGACCAAGTCAAAAATAGATCCACTGAAGGATCAAAAAGATGATAAAATCATGAGCTTAATTAGTCAGACCCAAGGTTTAGGGCAGATCTGTCTTAGGCATCTGACCAGTAGACTGTGAGAAAGTTTATGGATATAGTTACCAGTCAACGGTATTATCCCAATGCTATGGAGAAAAGGTGGGTCTTGAATGATTAACCAAGATCGTTTTCCAATCCTACGTGGCTAAGGAATTCCAGAGGGAGGTACATTGATGAAGAAGGGTTTGGCTGCCCCCTTGGTTTATATCTGAATTGATGTGGTGTCAACAGACTTTGATTGGCTTGGAACTTTAGGTGGTTGATAGGGAACAAGGAGAGCATAGTTTTCAAATTGTTTGAGTTACTTAAGGGAAGTGGTGGGAAGGCCAATATAGAGTCTATTACAATAATACAAGCAAGACTTGACCACTGCGAGGATCAAGGCCGTAGGTAAGATTTCCTTCAGCAGACGAAGGTGGAAAATGCTTTTTTATTCTGCATTTAGTTCTGGAGCTATTGTGATCTTGCTACCAAAGTTTACTCACGAGTAGCTAGTTCAATTCATATGGTTGGAGGAGGATGCAAAATCATCCATCCAAACTCTGGAGATCGGGGGGGGCTGATCCAACCAAAGAGGAAGGTTTTGGTCCTATCTGTGTTTACATTACATTGTAAAGAATTAGGACTGGGACTTCTGCATATTTTCCAAAGCCTTTCAGGATTATAGTAGGTTCTCTGAAAATACTTAAACTGTATCAGTGGAAGTGGAAATAGGATTACCAAGAGAACTGTCAATTCTATTTTTATTTGTCTATATTACAAAAACACTTTACATTACATAATACAAGATGGAGTCTTTCCATTCTTGCAAGCCATTTGAATTTGGACTTCAAATTCTCCTGTGATTTCGGGAGTAAGGGAGCTGTGAATTGGGACACCGGACCACTGGGTGTGGCCAGAAATCAGTGACTGGCTTTTGGGAATATTGCATACAACAGCTCTACTATGATGCGGTAGCATAGACCACAACATGCTATGAAGTGGCTACCAAGTGGCTTCAATGTCACAAATCAATGCTATATCAGTCAGTATAATAAAAAAAAACATAGTTCTCAGAAGCAAGACCTGCAAGAGCTGGGCGCCAGCACTTCCCAACCGATTCACAATCCTGTCACTAACTAGGCCTCTATTGTATAATGGGTGGACTGTCCCTGTCTGAGCCACAGTGCACCTTAAAGCAGGTGTGCCTGGTGCACCTTATTACAGTCAATGCACTACCCCCACGGCAGCTGTGAACTTGCCCTGCTCTGGGTAGCACATTCAGTGAAATAAAGATAGACTTCTGACAAGCTGCTCCATCTTTCATAGTGCAGGGGGGCAGCAGCTTGCAATTAAAAGGGGGGACAGAGAACCCCTACAGGTGGGTGCAGTGAGTGACTGCACCTACCTGCATGGGGAGATCAAGGGGGTCCATGGGACCCCCTTCACCTCATCCAGAGAGCTGCCCCCAGGTAGTGCACCAGCGATGCACCAACTTTTGTGGCACACTGTCAGTGTGTCTCCCAAGGGCCTGTTTGCTTCTGTGCCCATGTCCATAAAATGGTGCAGGGTCAGAGGCAAAGTGATATCCTCAGTTGCATGGGGCCACAACCCCATGCTAATGAGAGAACGCCTTCTGAAGATATTAGTAGTGCTACAGGTGCGCCAGAACTAGCAGTATTCCATAAGGGGTTGCACAAGTGTCTGCAGCCCCTTCTGTAATACCATAGTACCCCGAGGGCACACGAAGCGGGCGCACACACCTGTTGTTCCCCTGGGGCACAACGCATAATACGGCCCCTGGGATGTGACAGCAGACTGTCCTTGCTGTGCATAGAACTCTTCGTACAGCTACAGTCGCCCCCAGATCCACAGGAGTAGGTAGAGATGGCACAGATTAATGTTTCTGCAACAGGCAGGTAAGGGGCATAGCAAGGGTGCCACGGGCCCCAGTGCAAGCTAGTAAAATGGGCCCACGTCCCTCAAGCCGGGACATGGCCCATTTTACTGTAATTGGGGAGCTGTGCGCCTCTACCACCTCTCGGCCATGGTGCCACTGCAAGTGCTGAGCTACGACAGCTACACCCCTACCTAAAGGAAAACAGTGAAATCACACAGACAGCCCTCTGGGTATGAAAAGACACGTAATTGATTTTATCTTGCTATACTAGCCCTTGAGACACTCAGGCAAAGTAAGCAGAGTGTAATGTACTCAATGACAAGTAGAGAACCACTGAGCAGTGCCAAAGGTGAAGCTATATATTCTCCCTAGTGCCCCAGGTTTAAGCAATTAACAGCCTTTATTAGAGTGGTGGATGGGATAGTCACCACAAACGTGGTGGATATTCCTATAATCACGATATTTCAAGTGCCATAGGCTGTAACACATTTGTAATATGGCGAACCGGACATCCGCCATTTTCTGAATCACATCTGCCACATTTGTGACAGAGTTTCCCATCTGCCAAACTCAAGATAAGGTCCGAGGTCTAGGTTTATCAAGGATGCCTCTAGCTTATAGAACTATTGACAGAAACTGGCAAGCTGCCAAGACCAAATACAATGTGTTGTGAAGTTTGGTATCAAATACAATTACCGCTTAGTATCACAGTCAATACAAATGTGCTTTCACAATTTCCTCCTAGACCCTACCAGGCATGCCTGGCCACATAAAGTCTAGGAAACTCTGTGCCATTGTCTAGTCTATCATGATGGGGAGTTCTTAAAATATATATGAGAGTCTTGAAATAATCACAATCTGCATTGCATTGACCTTTCTGAACCACAACATATACAGGTTTCTGCAACCATGAAGGTCCTTCTTGACCCTCGCAACAAATGATATGTTGATCTGGAAAAGGTCCAAGATTTGTGTTGTAAAGTGGAGATGCCAAGACCACTGTCTCCAGCATATTTGTGAGCAAGCAGCCACTCCAGATGTTTTTGTCTCTGTTGTTATGAGGATCTTGGTTGCATAATGTTTTGACTTGAACCACGTCCAATGAGTTTCCTGTAAGAAAAATATTTCTGCTTTAGACTTTTCCAAGTTGGATTGTACCCGCTATCTTTTACCTTTTAACATTAAATAAAAGGACTTTGAATGCTAGCAGACCGAGTAGTTCTGCGTGCTTCAGTAATGGCTTCTCTTCTTTTACTTATTTCTAAAATGCCCCTATATAGGCCTCCTTCCCTTTCCCTCCATCCCCTCTCCCCTGATATTAAACCATGATAATCTCTTCATGATATAGTTAAGTTATAAAGCAAAACTATATCTAGCCAAAACAACTGTATGCCTGAGGTCTGCAGTCAGCAGACTGGTGTTTCAGACCGCCCCCGATTAGCACCTTGAAACCTCCATTACTTTAAGTTATTACCTAGTGTACTCATCTGTTTTTCCTCTTCAAAGTTGTATGTCGAAATATCAACATAAAAAATATTGTGGTATCAAACTAGTTTGTAACAATATCAAGACCAAAATATTGAGAAGGTAAGTGCATAGACGTAAGTATAGATTTACCATTCTTAATTCCACATCTATGTACTTTGAGGATATAAATTGTCAAAGTACATACCCGTGGAGTTAAGTAAAGTAAATCTATGCTTACTTATATAAACTCACCTTCTCGATATATTGGACCACAATATTTTGCAGCTGATTTTAAGGTGAAATACCTTTTTTGATTCCCTCTCCAAAGAGCTGTCATTGGCCGAAGGGATGTATTGTTCAAGAGTTATCAGACATACTCATGTGAAATCATGGCTGTTCTCAGTCTTTACACTGTTTCACTGCTCTCATCCTCTGTCAAGGCCTCTGTGTCTGCATTTGCCATGTCTCTAATATCGTTGGGTGGTTTGGTCTCTGCTGGAGGGCAAAGTCTTTATACTACCCTTTCAAGAACTGGTATTGCCTTGCCTTTGTTCACTGTTGTGACGTGTTAGCTTTTTTTCATCCATTTGGACTTGGATGCCACAAGGGAATGTCCAGTGAAAGCAGAAAAGTGGAGTCCCTTTTTCATAATCTTGTCTATAATCAGGCAGAACAGTTTCCTTTAGACAAGGGTGGCTTGAACTAGTTCCTGTCGAACTAGTACTTTTCCTCCATAGATGTACAAGGGACATTCGCATCTAAACTCTCTGATCAGCAACTCCTTATACTGGAAGATGCTATCTTGACCACCATGTCCCTCGAGCAATTAAACTCACCATGTCATTTATGGCCAACTCAGTGGACTTGTTCTATGTGGATCTCTTCTACGAAATGAACAAATAGACACTTTACGTAATCCATGATGTTGGGTCCCTCTGATTTCTCTGTGAGATTCTGAACATGGAAGCTGTCTCTGCATGACTTATAGTCCAAGTCGTCACATTTAGATTGTAGGGTTTCTGTTCGCTCTTCCATGGTCCATAGCACCCCCCCTTCATTTTCTCATTAGTCCTGGCCACTATCCCAGCGGATTCCTCCAACTTCACCACACTTTGTTGTGTTTGGTTGAAGTCCAGCCATAGTGTGGTCATTTCCTCACATAAAACTTTGAATCCCAAACCCAACTTTCACTTTTTTTCGCAAATCCTGAAGTAGAATGCAAAAGTTGTCTTCATGTTAAATGTCCATTGTCCTTCTTCACCTCCATTCCTGAGACCTCCGATGTAGCACCCTCCAAAGACTGATTGGTGGGGTTCAGGGCCAGTATGATCCCAGGTGGTTCTGGACTTTCCCTGCCTGTTCTCACAACATTTTCCTTGCAGTGCCAAGTTCTAGAAAGGAGGCCGGTATGTCCTCATAACGTCCTCCTGCCAACTGTGGTGGAGGATCCACCATGGATCCGCAGCATACAGACCAACCCTATAGTTCCAGGAATTTTGGGGCACTTCTCAATCTTTGGGGGTTCGTGTTCCAAGCTGGGGGACCTCTCACTTACCCCCTTCCCAAGAGGCCCCAGCTATGTCTCAACAATATCTGCCTCTTCAGTCATAACTGCTACCAGTTTCACTGCAATGGATTCCATCCCTATATAGTTCTTGATTCACTGTTCTCTGGCTCCATTCCTCTGCTCTGCAGATGCCTATCCCCTAGCCCAACAATTGCATCAGCGTTCAGTTTTTCTCTTATGCTCCTCCTAGTATCCTTTTATTTTGCGAGCATGCCAAGTGTTATGGAAGTTGTGTCACAGGTTCTCCTGCCAGGTTGTATTCATTTTCAGTTTGCTGGTGCTCTTCATTCCAGGTGTTCCCTCTGGCGCTGCCTGCTTCCAGACTTCTAACTTGGCCACTCCCTACATCTGCCCTTGGGCAATGCTTAATTTGTAAAAGAGTAAGTGCCAGGGCCTTAAGTTTTGTTCAGATTCCCGCAGTCAGCGCACTCGAAGGTTGGGGTGCCGAACACCAAAGCTGATTCCACCTCCGGCCTCTTTAATTACCTCTGTGCCTCTTTATCTCACTCTTGCAGCTTCTTTAACATTCCTGGTTTCTCTCTTTGTCACTGTTTTTCAGCCTTTCTCTTCCTCCATCTCTCCCCCTTATGTTTTCTCTCTCTCATGTTCTGGGTGAAAATCTTGAATAAGGCATCATATCATGTGTTGTGTTCATCTTTTAAGAATTTCAAAATCAATGGTATTCCTGCTTGAGTACTGACTCATTCAGTACGGACTGGATGAGGAAGACGGACGAGGAAGTAATGACCCGGTTACTTACCAGTAATCTTCATTACTCTGAGTCCTGGTCTTCTTCATCACAGTCCTATAACACACCTGCCCTTCCCTGGGTTCATTGATTCTGTTATTGTTTTAATTTGCTTTTCTGCTTGGTTATTTCAGGAAGTCTCCTTAACACATTTCCTCTTTTACGGTCTTCTGGGAGATCGGTGGCCATCTTGGAAGTAGGAATTTTGATTTGGCCAGGTAATAATGTCACAGAACAATGGGGTAACCCAAAATTAACCCGAATGACCTGGGTAACTTATGATACTGAATGAACTGAATATATCAAAAGATCTCCTACCACTATATGGAAAAGAAGAACAATCTCGTAGATTCAATCCGTGAGTTACGAGATTAGGGCAGCAGACAAGATTTCAAAAACAGAAGTTTAAGATACATACACATAATTGTATTTCTGAAAGTTTAGTTACATCACTTATAAGTCAGTCTCAACATTCTTATTTACCCATTGTATCGAAAACTCTTAGATCCACAAATGGATAAAGTGATAAAGGTGAGTGCTCAGAGAAGGTGCTCGTGTGGATAAGGAGTAGAAAAAGGAAAAGAAAAAAGGGGGGTCCTTTAGACCTTTTCACAAATCATATTAATGAACGAGCTCTTTCATTAAGCCTGGACGTTTGGATATCTTTTCCATATAGTGGTAGGAGATCTTTTGATATATTCAGTTCTCCTATACCTCTTGTTGCTTTTTCCGATTGGACCATTGTTTGTCTGTATCACATGTAACAATGTCTGCAGGTCCAGAACACTTACTTATTCAGTAAGGACTGGACGAGGAAGACGGATGAGGAGGTAATAGTCTCTGTGAAGAATTCAGCTTTGTGTCTTTATAGCTAGCCATTTGGCCAGTATTGCACTGGGGAAAATCTACCAAGCACAAAATTATTCCATATTGATGGTGACAGACTGCCTCAGTAAACGGAACACTGGCCAAAGCAGAATTTTTATAGTCTACAGTAAAACGTGCCGAGATTGCAACTATGTCTACCTTACACATGCCCAACTATTTCTTAGTTAATTTGACTTTACCAGGCAAAGGAATGTGAGGACAGTGGGGCAAGAGGGGTTTGTGGTATACGATGGCTTTAGTAATTGCAGTCTTGCGCCGCAGTCTCCATAGCCTCCATTTTACCAAATTGTGTGATCCTGGGCAAGTCGCTGTGTCTCACTTATTGCGTAGAGGCAAGCAATTTTGCAGAGCGTGCTTTATTAAAAAAACTCATAAAGAATGAATAGTCTGTTAATGCTGCTTTCTTTAATATACGTCCAGGTCGGAGACTACAGGGAAGCATAGCATCCAGTCACGAGCTGTTGACAAAGAAAAAATACTGCTGACGGGGCTAATGCACTCCAGTGACCTTTCACCTCCCTGCTCCACTTACTGTGCTGTGGCTGCAGTAGGGGTGGGGCTGCTCGGGATGCACCCTGCGCGCGCTGCTTCAGCAAGACTCCTAATTATCATGGACGCATGGAGGCACACAGATGAGGGAGAAATTGCATTTCCGGGGACTGGTATGTAAAACGGCTGGCTGGGCCTCTCTGCATTGCAGCGGCTGCACCAATGACAGCTCTGCCCTGAGGCACCATGTACTAGGACAGACAGAGGTTCAATATGATAAGCATGGATAAGCAGAACTGGGATATTAGCGCTTATCTAGCGGCGACAGGCACAGCGACAGCAAAGCAATGATAAACAAACCCTGGAAGGCCTTCGATCAAAGTTACGTTTAAGGGCAGGAGGGCCTTGCATTGCAGGGGTCATCTTTCTGCAGCTCCACTGATGCCTCCCACTCTTCCTGTTTCAAGGCATATTTTGTAAGGCCTGCCCCGGAGTCTAGAGGGTAGCTTGCATAGTAAAATAGCAGTAAATCCGTAAGACATAACTGTTTTCCAGGACACAAGAAGCGAGAGGTCAGGAAAACTGTTTCCTCTGCTCAAGTCAGCTTCATTCGGCTCATAATTGCGCCATCTAGTGGCTGCACTGCTAAATATCAACATGTTATAAAAAACCAGAGGGATCCTTCAAAAAGTGCATCCCCTACTTCAATGGAGACAAAGGGAAGTTTTGCAGCTCCAGAGAAGCCAAGCACAAGCCCTGCAATTAAAGCATCGGTTGTCCTCACATGCTGAGAGGGCACCTATAGGAAGTCAGATGAACTTAATGCAGCGCCAGTTGAAAATGTGGATTAACTGTAACTAAAAGATACTGTCAGGCAGTACGAGGAAATATTTCACTCCACTGGTTCCGCTCATGACGTCGGGGCTTATTTAAAAGCCCCGCTTGCGCCGCCGGTACTTCACTTTTTCACATATTAAAAGTGACGTACCGGCTGCGCAAGGGGCTTGTAAATAAGCCCTAGAGCCGAGGAACATTGTAAGTTAAAGTACCGTCATATTTTCTAATCAAGCATTGAGTATTAAAACTGCAACTTCCCATAACTGAGAAGTGAAAATATGAGAGGAAATTGAGTTCTTTGTACTGTAAAAGTGAAACTAAAACGTGATGTCAGTAGAGTAAACTCTTAGGGGCATATGTACAAGCCCCTATCGCCACGGGAACGACGCTTCGCCTTATTTACAAGGCAGCGTTAAACCACTTAACGTGGTTTAACGCTGCCTTGTAAATGAATGAATGAATTGAGTTTGTAAAGCGCGCAATACCCAAGGGTGTCTTAGCGCTGGGCGGGACAAGACGACAGGAAAGAACGGCAACCAGGAAGGTGAGTCAACAGGCGTTAGGGCTAAGTCGGCGGGAACAGCCAGGTCTTCAGCTGCGTTCTGAACAGCTGCAGGCTTTGTTGGGAGCGGAGGGCCCCTTTCACGCTATGCTTAGCGTGAAAAGGGTGGGCAGTGGGTGTTGCGGTGGGCGTTCCACTGCAATACCCATTGATTTTGACGCTGTCCCATATTTACAAGGGCAGCGTAAATATGGGGTAGTGCCAAAATTAAGACCAGGGAAAACCTGGTCTTAAACAGGCGAAACGAGGAGAAGTGCTTTCTTTCTCCTCGTTTTTGCTCTTTCCAGGTGTGCTGCGTTGTGCAGCAGACATAGAAACAGCAAAATGCCATTGATTATTTATGTGCAGAAAGGTGACCCTTCCTGCACATAAACAATCATTCATGACGATTTGCTGTTTCTATGGATCATATGTACAAGCCCCTATCGCCACCACAACGTCACTTTTAACGACGTTGTGGTGGCGATATGTGCTTCGCCTTATTTACAGGCAGCATTAAGCCACTTAACGCGGTTTAACGCTGCCTTGTAAATAAGGCCCCCTTTCACGCTATGCTTAACGTGAAAGGGGTGGGCAATGGGTGTTGCGGTGGGCGTTCCACCGAAACACCCATTGATTTTGACGCTGCCCCCGCTTTACAAGGGCAGGGTACATAGGTGGCAGCGCCAAAATTATGACCAGGGAAAACCTGGTCTTAACTTAGCGAAACGAGGAGAAATGCTTTATTTCTTCTCGTTTTTGCTTTTTCCATGTGTGCTGCCTTGTGCAGAACACATGGAAAAAGCAAAATGCATTGGATTGTTTATGTTCAGGAAGGTGTCCCTTCCTACACATAAACAATCTGTAAAAAAAAATGACATTTTGTAACTTCCATGTGTGCTGCATTAACCAGCAACATAGAACTGACAAAATGGCATTTCAAGATTGTTTATGTGCAGGAAGGGGAACCTTCCTGCACATAAACAATCTTCCCCTGCACGTAGACACCCTTGCACTATGGTGCAAGGGTGCCTGGATTGGCGCTACACTGCTAAGTGTAGCACCAGTGCAGGCGTAAAAGCAAGGCTGCACCATATCCTTGTAAATATGGTGCAGCCTTGCGTTTCTGAAGTGGCGAAGTGAGGCATTAAGCTATGATGGCTAACTCCTCACTCTGCCACTTCTTTGTAAATATCCCCCTAAAACTTTGGAACAGATCTACCACAAACTAGGGGAGAGGATGTGGTGCTCGTCCAGGCTGCTGACTGTGGAACTGGAGAACCAGGTTCCAGTCTCGGCATTGGGTCAAGATCCTGTGATTCTGGGCAAATCACTCTATGTTCCCATGCCAAAAAACATATGACTGTGTCTTTGTGGAATGTAACTGGTGCTCATGTAAAGCGCTAAAATACTTCTGCAGGTCGAGTTCGCTCTACATAGATTCTGAATAAAAAACAAATTTGTATCTCAGAGCTAAAAACAAAGGGCCTCATTTACAAAGAATTGGCGTACGGCAGCGCTGCAAATTGTTTTGCTACACTGCTCTACACCCAGTGGCGGCTCCTCCATAGGGGCGTTTGGGCGTCGCCCACTGCTTTCTCGCAGTGCAGAAGCAGAAACATAAAATGGTAAAAACTACCATTTTATGTTTCTGCTTCTCGCACTCGTGAAAGCAGAAGTGCCTGGTTGGGGGCGGGAGGGTGGGCGGTCGTGCTCGAGGGCAGGGGAGTGGCTTAACCACTGTTGTGGGTACTGACTGTTTGGTCGGCCCCTGGAGCCGACCAAACAGTCAGTACCCACAACAGTGGGTAAGCCACTCCCCCCCTGCCCTCGAGCACGACCGCCCACTCTCCCTTTTCTCTACGTAGGAGAAAATGGCGCGGCTGGGGCGCTCTCCCCTGCGCCTCACTAATCACAACGCTGCCATTGCAGCGTTGTGATTGGCGGAGGGGAGGGTGACGAGGAGAGCTCATGGAATTGGCGCTGGACGGCGGGAGTTGGGACTCGGACCCATCCAGCTGAGTAAGTTTTATTTTATAATTTTTATTTAAATAAACCCCTCCCGCCTCCCCCCCACCCCCCCGCGACGTCCCCATTTCCACACCCGCTTGTAATGCCGGCCCCGACTGGGCTGCCCTGCAATGTTTGAATCTAGCTGTGTCATTGTCCCGTGGGCGAAGCGTGGTCAGATATGAGAACTCGCAACTGCTGATAAACCTTTCCCTACTTGCTGCCTGCGCTGTGCCCTCTCAAAGGCCTCTGTTGAAGGCTGAGAGAAAAATAAGAATTATTTAACTCCCGCTCTACCTGTTCTCTTTTGGGGACACTACTTACAGTAGCTGCTTCATCCCCGCTTGGAACCTATGACACCTTAAAACGGACACTTGCAGCCTAAGGATGCGGCTACCGGGCTTCGAATCGTGGCGCTGCTACTGCCCCTGCCTTCTCTGGCACCAGGTAACACGGATCGATAATTTGGATAACTCAGTCCTAGAACATTCGGGGCTTCTTGGCACCTTGTTTCATTTGTTTTGGTTTGGAGTCCGGAGCTGGGATTCGATCCGGGCAGCCCTTGGGTTTGTGATCGAGGAGCGGTGCTCCCTTGAACTAGAGGGGAACATCTATCCAGGAGTCCCTGGACGCGAGGATAACCCGTCGGAATATTGTATTATTGTGTGTCAGTAGTTGGTGTGTGTCTTGAAGTACAATGTGTGAACCTGATTTTATAAATTAGCATAATGTACCACTTTTTGGTGAAAATTGCGCGGATCTCTAATCTGTGGTAACACAACAAAACTTTGTGCAACTCAAGAGTTTGTTTCAGGTCTTGCGACGCGCCGAGCATCATGTATTTGTCGTGCTTTAAAAAGTGGCACGCTTCCCCAACTCTTAAAAAATGGTGAGGAACGCTTTCTACACTCGTTTTGTGTTTGAGCAACAACAGCTATTTTTAATGCCCTGGCTTTTGGATGTGTGCTATGTGTGGCTGCCTCTAAAGTGTCCAAGAGGCGCAGATTGGCAAAACCTCACAGAGTCTGTGAAGCACCTCAAACTTTGCAGGGCGACTTTATGTTACTTTCTTATAGCGCTGACATTGTCCAGAGGATGCCAGGGCGCTTTACAAAAGCTAGTCGTACATTTGAGTTACCTTCAGCTTGTATTATCATCAGCCCGCGATGAGGCGACAGCATTCTCTTTCCAGTGAAAGCTTTTGAAACTGACCCACGTGTTCGCTTGTGTGCTGCCTTCACTGTCCGCCTGAAATATCCTTGAAACTTTGTTTTTTTAGCTTTTTTTCTGACACCAGAGAGCATGTTTCTAATGTTATGAAAACATTTTTAAACGTGCATATGAAATGCATGCAGCTTAATTGAATAGATACATATAACTGCATTGCCTTTGATACTAGAAGCCCTTTCAGGACTGCCTTCCTAAAGCGCAGCCCGTTCTGTCCGTGTTTTTTTTATTTATTACAACTAGTGAATTTCAAACAAGCTCTAAGATTGGATCTGTGCCCTTTCCTTGATTCCATTTATTGCCATGAGTGAGACCCTGGCTGCGCCGGTGAAGGTGTCCGAGCCGGCCTGCAGGGCGATCAGGACCTTCCATGAAAGGCACGTGTCTCTGAAAGCCAGATACATCGCAGACTGGCATTGGATGAAGCACTAGGCATAGCTGCGGCGTAGCCAGTAGAAAGGAAGACTTAGTATGGAAAGATCTGTAGAGGTGGAGACGAGTCAATCACAGAACAGGCTCGCTTCCAAAAGGCTAGTTTGGCTGGGGCTAAGTCAGTCAGGGCTAAAGATTGTTTTAAACATAGCTTTTATTGGTTTCTGTGAGTTGGCATGATTAAAGCAAAGCAAGTCACGTATTAGACCCACTAGCCCGCAAAGCCTTCGGGGCCCTTGAAGAGTCCGTTTCATGCATGACATATTTTCCCCTAAGATGCCACCCTTTCAAACTGACAAGAATGCTGCTAAATTTCTCGATTTCTCCTACTTTGTCTATTCTAAACTTGAATGTGTTGCATTTTTTCCTGTTGTGGATAATTATTTAACGCTTGCATATTTCAACTGTGCTTAAAGTTCAAGGGCTATATGGCTCTAGCCTTCTTGTGTTTTCTTGAAAGGTAACTGTGCCTCCTTTCCAATCTATTTTGTTAGTTACCGTAGCTTCCCTCCCATTAATAATTACTGTTATACTATACTACCCCTTCAGAATTGCTTTTTAAAAAAAAAACGTTTTGCATTGTGAACACATTTTTATGAAAATGTGCTGTGAATAACATGATTTTGTCTTGCAATATTATTTTACTCAGTCCCAATTTGTCAATTGCTCATCCTTGCTACCTTCATTCCCTCCGTGGAACGCGTCATCAACATTAACGCCCCACCACTTTCAAAAGTCACCAGCCGCCACTGTCTACACCAATTCAAAAGGGCAGGAGTGCGCCGTATTTACAAGATACGGTGCATTCCCATCCTTTCAGCCAGTGCTGGTGCACATTTTGCAGCCGAGAGCTAATGCAGGCACCCTTGCACCATAGTGCAAGGGTGTCAGTGTTGTAGGAATGATTGTTTTTGTGCAAGAAGGGCTACCTTCCTGCACAAAAACAATCAAGGGAGGTGTTTTCCTCATTCTATGAGTGTTGCAGAATGCAGCACATATGGAAATAGGAAAAAACGAGGAACAATTAAAACATTTCTCCTCTTTACTCCTTTTCTAGGGAGGCACAAGATTCTGGCGCTGCCCCAGGTTTTTGTGATATTGTGAATCTGGGGTAGCGTCAAAATCTATGCGTGTTGCGTGGGAACACCCACCGCAACGCCCATGGAATGCCTCTTTGACACAGAGTAAGGCAAGGCAGTGACTTGTGCTCCCATATCTACGAGGCTATGAAAGCATCGCAAACTGGTTTTTCGAGGCCTCATAAATATAGGTCTGTACACTGCATCTGTGATGCTCCGGTAGCGGAACTGTGCCACAAGCGGCTTGTCAATAAGCCCAAAACTGTTTTGTATATATAGACTCCCCATTGTTATTCGTAGTACCGTGCAGATCTTCAAGATAAAAACCCAAAGTGACCAGTGCCCTTTTTTCTTTTTTTCTTTTTTTTTGTTGAAAAAACACAACTATACTCTGTCGGTTCTGGAAAAAGCTGACTGTTTGTACTCATCTTCTGAGTTGCCTATAAGCTGCGCGCGAGGGTGTACACGCTTCTCGTAAACAAATCGAAAACAAAAGATGTGATCAGCACAAAACCATCTTTCTGTTTAATGCAATTCTCTTTCACATGCAGGGGCAATGACAGTTTATTTAAAGCCTCCGAGTTTCTCTGAATAGGCACTGACTTACTTTAATCAATAAAAAAGCCTCTTCAGCAGCAGAGCAAAAGTGGTGCTAGAGAAATACTTTAAGGAAGTGGGAAAAGGTCTTTGCAGCAGGTAAAACAAACAGGAGAAAGAATGCAAAACATTCAGTTGCACGCACCATTTACAGAGAAAACATTACAATATTGTTATTAATAAAACACCTCGCACAATACAAATATATTGCATTCTTTAATTAATACAAATTTCAGAAGTGCATCGTGCTTTTGCACAACTTAGAAAAACAGAGACATGCTTCAGAAAAACAACACAAAATGGAAAAGAAGGCAGCAAATTGTTGATGAAAGCTTTCAAAACTTGAGAAGATGTGAAGATGTGGAGAAGGTGCAATATGACAATGGAAATGCAAAGGAAAATTGGTTTTGTGCGAATATGAAAAATACCAAGAAGAGCTGTAGAGATCAGTCAAGCATGATGGGTGAAGTAGGAGAGTAGAATGTAATACAGAGAAGGTAAAGCCAGAATGGAAATAAGCAATAGAATGGAAGACCAAACACTAGAAATGAGAGATGAGCATTGTAGAGGAGAAAAGACAGGATGAGTAGAGTGGATATTTCTCTTTTACTTCCGCTAGCTGAAACATTTCTAATGTCATCAGTGATATTATAATTCAATCCCAGTCAGCACACCTGCCTCTGCAGATTGTGAAGTGTGCTACAACCAGGGTTACTGGAATGATGTGGCAGAGGAGGGACAAATTATGTGGCACGATTGAGTAAATTATACATCAAGAAAAGGAAAATTATGCAGCATAATGTAGCACATTTCGTGATAGTATAACTTCATTATTTTGATATTTTTACACTTAACAGCACTGTTTGGGTATTAGTTGTGCCTCATTAGTACCAGTTTAACACCCAAAATATAGCAGACAAAGAAAAATGAACAGTGATCCTTTGCAAAGGTCCTTCCACTGTGCAGCCACACATGCAGCTGTTTTTATAGTGACGTTGAACCTTTTGTGCTACAGAGACATTTTTTTGTTAAATCTGCAGATTATGCAGCAGATGATAGATTATGTGGCAAATGCAGCAATTTTACAATTATGCAACAATCACCTCAGCCGCACAATCGCATAATTCCAGTGTCCTAACACAAGCAATCCATGTGTCCAAGGAGAGGTTGAGTTTAAAATCAGGTGAGAAACAATATTTTGGCATGGTGAACACCACTGAATCAGTAGTACGTGTGCGGCCCTCATTTGAATAGTAAATCATTTCATGTCTTCGGTGGGCGTCTCCTTTGTGACTGATAATTCAGCATAAGTTACCTGGCCCATAAATTAAATGTCACTGTGATTTTGGCAACAAATGAAAAATGTAAGATTTACATTTCCCAACAGCAAAGCATTTCCTCTCTCATGTAATCCAGATTCCTGGCCCTCATGACAGGAAAGTGATTTATCCAGATTTGGGGTCACACAGGAGTTTGTGTGCAAACTGGGATTACAAAAACTAGAGTAACTCTGCATGTTTTTCCCTCATGAATTTTGACGGATAAAGGTGACATAATTTGTGCATGAAAAAAAGTACATTCCCTGTATTGCAGATCAGAAACAGGAAAACATCGAACATTATAGCAGTATTCCCAGTTCTGCAGTACAGAACTCGGTAGTATGGAGGTAATTTTGCAACCAATAAATGCAGCTGCTAGTGGTATTTGTATTTACCAGGTGATGTATTACTTCCTAAAATAACAACCAACTTGTAATGAAGCCCTGTGAGGCTGGATATGTATTTCCCAAAATTATTAATACCAGGGCATCTTTTATGCAAAGCACAGAATGTGTTCTCTACGGGGGATGTTGTGAGACCTTGAATATGGAGCAGCGGGTTCCGGAATCAGTGTCACATGTCACAAGTGTCACCCTGCAAACTCTAGAGCAGGTCTCTTCATGTCCCCACTTATTTGATAGATGTGTTGTGGTGAGGTAGCACTTACGGACCACAAAATTGCATGTTAGCAATGGCAGATAAAAGTTTTGCGACTCTTTACTATTTATTTAGCAAGAGTATGGGGCATATTAGCAAGGCGATTATCGCCACTTTAGCGGGACTTTTTCCCGCTAAAGCGGCGATAATATTATCGCCTTATCAACAAGCTGTCGCTAACTGCTGTTAGTGACAGCTTGTAGGCGATAGCGACCGGGTTGGGTGCCGCTTTGCATGCCAGCGATATTTATCGCTAATGGCATGCAAAGTAGGCGTTCCCACCTAACAGCGACTGGAAACAGTCGCTGAGGTCGCTAACGCCTATCAGCGAGGCAGGGGCGGTGATTAGCGAACCAGCGCTAAACACGTTTAGCGCTGGTTTGCTAACACCTGGTCCCACCCTGACTTAGCCATGTAATCCAATGAGAGGTGGATTACATGGCTAAGTCCCCCTCGCACTATCAGCAAGCAGAACTGGGGAACAGTGTGAATATCGCCTGTTTTCAGGTGATATTCACACTGTTCTCCAAGGTTTCTATCGCTTTGGAGATTAGCATTGCTGATTGCACGCTAACTCCGCCGCGATAGAAACCGGCGATGCCTGGCGATAATTATCCAAGCGCTAATTGCGCTTTGCTATAATTATCGCCAGGCATTGCTAATATGCCCCTATATTCCTTCCTATCACTCATTTTAAATGTTAATATCATTCATTTTAAAGAGTCAAGGAATGATAGCCATTTATGACTGGCTAATGCTAATGTTTATATTTTTCAGGATTTTAATTTGTATTGATTTAAAGGAAGTTTAGCAGCACTGTGTTTATCTGCAATGATATTACATTGTTTAACTAGGGAAACAGTTATATTCAGGAAGACTTGAGATTTCTGAGCTCATTAATAAATCTTTGAACCTTCTGCCTCATCCCTCGCCCCAAGGCAATGCTTATGTTGTGTTAAAAGAGATCGATACCAAAGGGGATGATGGACGGAGCGTTTGAGCTAATCAAACACTCACCCCCAGTCAACTGATCTGGGTTTAATCCATCATCATTCTTTAGCTCACTCCACCACCCCAGTTCAGACATGGCCATATGCAAATCAGTCTGACCCTGTGCCTCATGGGAACAGTCCAGCCCGAACTGCCAAGCCATGTCTTCCCTGGACCGGAAACAAGCATCCTGGGACCGGTTACTGGCTATTCAGCCGTCATCAGCCAGGCTAGCTTGAATCCAGTGGCAAAGTGAGCAAGGGACCCACGTCTGGGCCTACCCTGCCAACTTAGGGCGAACAAAGCGATACCAAAGGGGATGATGGACGGAGCGTTTGAGCTAATCAAACACTCACCCCCAGTCAACTGATCTGGGTTTAATCCATCATCATGCTTTAGCTCACTCCACCACCCCAGTTCAGACATGGCCATATGCAAATCAGTCTGACCCTGTGCCTCATGGTTAACAGTCCAGCCCGAACTGCCAAGCCATGTCTTCCCTGGACCGGAAACAAGCATCCTGGGACCGGTTTCTGGCTATTCAGCCGTCATCAGCCAGGCTAGCTTGAATCCAGTGGCAAAGTGAGCAAGGGACCCACGTCTGGGCATACCCTGCCAACTTAGGGCGAACAAAGCGATACCAAAGGGGATGATGGATGGAGCGTTTGAGCTATGCAAATCAGTCTGACCCTGTGCCTCATGGGAACAGTCTGGGGGTGAGTGTTTGATTAGCTCAAACACTCCGTCCATCATCCCCTTTGGTATCGCTTTGTTCGCTCTAAGTTGGCAGGGTATGCCCAGACGTGGGTCCCTTGCTCACTTTGCCACTGGATTCAAGCTAGCCTGGCTGATGACGGCTGAATAGCCAGAAACCGGTCCCAGGATGCTTGTTTCCGGTCCAGGGAAGACATGGCTTGGCAGTTCGGGCTGGATTGTTCCCATGAGGCACAGGGTCAGACTGATTTGCATATGGCCATGTCTGAACTGGGGTGGTGGAGTGAGCTAAAGAATGATGATGGTTTAAACCCAGATCAGTTGACTGGGGGTGAGTGTTTGATTAGCTCAAACGCTCCGTCCATCATCCCCTTTGGTATCGCTTTGTTCGCCCTAAGTTGGCAGGGTATGCCCAGACGTGGGTCCCTTGCTCACTTTGCCACTGGATTCAAGCTAGCCTGGCTGATGACGGCTGAATAGCCAGAAACCGGTCCCAGGATGCTTGTTTCCGGTCCAGGGAAGACATGGCTTGGCAGTTCGGGCTGGACTGTTCCCATGAGGCACAGGGTAAGACTGATTTGCATATGGCCATGTCTGAACTGGGGTGGTGGAGTGAGCTAAAGAATGATGATGGATTAAACCCAGATCAGTTGACTGGGGGTGAGTGTTTGATTAGCTCAAACGCTCCGTCCATCATCCCCTTTGGTATCGCTGTGTTAAAAGAGATGGGCCTAACAGTGCATTGCCAACATTATGGACTCAGAGTGCCATGTCAAGCATTAGCATCAATCTAAAGGGGTTAGCCCAAGGCCACACCCCTTCTAATTTGCTGTGTTAATCTGTAGGCAGATCACATAGGTCATGATGCTCAAACTTCCATCACTATGAGTCCCAGAGCAAACGTGCCCAGAATTCAATTCACAAAGTGGGCTCTATAAGATATGCTCCTCACTTTTGCTGTGTTCATTTTCAGCATTTATTGTTTTTCTGTGAGTCACAGCAAGCCATATTGGTAAATTGATCTTTTGAGTAACAGAGCCAGAGCTGCGTGATACATAAATGTTTATTGGATGAGAAGCTCTAAAACGGTTTGCCATTTTGAAGGAGCTGAGCTTGTTTTTCGATGTGTCAAGTTATTTGTGAATAATAAAATCTGCTGGCACACATTTTTTCTAAAAGTACTTTACAATTGCACCATTTTGCACAAGGATAAAAATGGCCAAGTAGGGTCACTCCTATCTTGCTCTCAGCCCTACAGTTGGCTTCCCAGGAAGGAGTTTTGCATATGGCCAGGGACAGCGTGCGCATAGAGGGTTTCTTGCTGAACAGAGATAGATTAAGTCAGAGGGACCATTGCTCATCACCTCCCATTACAGTGTATGAACAAACAGAGAGAAAGTTCATTTAGTAAAAATTATTCCAGAGCGAAACACGTGTCTGCAGTGTTACTGGTACCTGTATGAAATAAGTAAACGATGATCTTAGCTGAACAAATGTTATCTATGTGGAATTAACAGATAAGGGTATAATCTTTAATGACAAAAAAAATTGTGTAGATTATGGAACTTGGATTTACTTATTTAACTCTGTTTGTGAAAAATATATAAGGCAGCAAGAATTTGATTAGCAAATACGGCCTATAACAAGAAATACAGACTCCAGCATGTGTTATTTATATGTTCAAATCAGGCTACAAATACAAAAATATTTTGTAGGGTTAAAATAAAGAGTAAGGGCTGTACCAGATAATCCCAAATGAGTGCATACTCCCCAAATGTCCCTATGACATAAATAAAGATTTGAAAATCAATGATAAAATGTGAAATTTATAGAAGACATGTGGGGCTGCTCATAAAGCAAAACATAAAAAGTGAGCAGTTGCTGGTATACAGTATTTTTGCCCTAGATACATCCCACCACATTCCCAAGAATACCCTAGAAAGCTGGGCCACTTGCAGTTTTTCAATCTTACTCTCAGACAAGTCATGTGACTTTCAAGCAGGGTCATATTCTTCCTTTACTGAGTTCTTCAGAGAGGATCGCTCCAGACAGAGGGAATAAGATCCCTTGAGCAAATGTACATTTTAAAAAGTTTTTTTTCTCTGCTGGGAAGATGCTTTTTTTCCCATGGAGAAACCCCTTCCTAAGTCATTCCTTTTTCCACCCTAGGAAATAATTTATGCCAGCCCATGGCTTAATTAAAATCGCTACATGTCTGTGGGTGCTCACAAACGTCCAAACCTATCCGTGCATTGGAAAGCCAATTTCTGTCACCCCTTGAGAGGGATTTATGGGTGTGGAGAACCCAGCACTCACGGCATCGGAATCCACACATGTACAAGGAATAACTTAGTGAATTCCTGGCAGCCTTTATAAAGTTAAATTTGGGAGTAAACTTACTTTTACAATCAAATTTACTTTTGTGAATAGGGCCCTATTTGGCTATTAAAACAGAGGTCATTCTTTCTGTGCTGGGTGATGGTATTAGGGTTGTTGACCTGTATCCTGTGCATTCATTGTTTCACTGAAATTATGCAACAGAAGTAGAGGTTAGGGATGAAGTGAAAATGTGCATTTGTTTAGAGAATGCATCTGTCTTGCTTTGGTTGTGTCATGCCACTCACCTGGCTCTTGTCTGCAGAGACGATGCTGGACCTCCTATCTCTCCTAGGGTTGTGTCTGATCAGGGAATTGTAACTGTGAATCAGCTGCTGACCCAGGAGGGAAGGCGGGTTGGGACAAAATAACAAACAGGGAGACTTGCGTGTCTTCGAGCTCAGCCCCGTCTTCTTGGAGTCGTATGTATGTTTCTTCTCAGACCTGGAGAGCGTCATTGTGATATGTGTGTAATGTAGTGCGCGGTGAGCTGTAGTGCAAATACAAGTAGAGAGATTATTCAACAAATGAGTAGTCATGAAATCATGAAATAATACCTCCCGCCTTTGACATCCATACTAACAGTTCCTTACACGATAATTAATCTATTGCTGCATAGACTTCCAATAATCAACTGTTACCCTTGGAGTTGTGATACTCCCGGCAGAATCTATATTGTGTTTTCACATCACACACTAGGGTACACCTTGTTTGTTCAACACTAGGCACAAAGTGTGAAAGAATGTGCTTTTGGATTCACAGACTACGGCACAATAAAGGATGGCACATAAGAATGTCACTGGGCGCTAATACTAAGGCCTCGGTATGCGTGTTAAATAATACCCACACTGTCTCAATGTTCAAGAATTGGCCTGTTTTCTGATTTTCAGCATCAAAAAAACAAGTCCTTGGTTGATACGCCTTCCGTTAGTGCACTAACTTTAAGGATGGTAATTAACCATGTTTTCTCCTTTTAGGTGGGGCGTTGCAAGGATGGTGTTCGCTGCGTCGCTGGATTTGCAGGGGAGAAGATGTACGCAGCATCTGACATTCACAGGAGAGCCGTGCGGTGTTGCAGGGATGGAGTTGGTTGCACCACTGGATTTGCAAGGGAGAAGATGTCCGCAGCATCGGAGATTCACAGGAGAGCCGCAATGCAGAAAAGCTCGGCTGGGTTGTGGAGACGTTCAGGTGAGTGGGATCACTGAAGAGGATCCATTCTCTTCAACTAGTGGGTAAGTCAAGCACTGCCTCATGGTTTGAGTGTGGTATAAATACTGTTCCCAAATCCTGATGAGTCAGCCCAAATATTCCCATAGTCATATCCCCATAGTCATATGCCTATGAGTCAGCCCAAATATCCCCATAGTCATGTGCCTATGAGTCAGTCCAAATATCCCCATAGTCATGTGCATATGAGTCAGCTCATATATCACCACAGTCATGATGAGTCAGCCCAATTATCACCTATAGCCATGAGTCAACCTGAAGGCCCTGGGGAATGTTACTGTTTGTACTTTGGTGATTAATGACTCGGTGGAATAAGTCCCCGGCAGATAATTACCTTGCCAAGAACGTTGTCAAGCCTACGGGTCAATGAGTCCCATGAACAGCCAGGGAGGTACTGAGACGGGTGCTCGATCTCGCAAGCCCCCCACACACATGGTACAGGAGGAGTGAGAAAACAAGGAGGTCAGGGTCATGACAGGTTGAGCTTCAGTGTTTGAACCACATAGGAAACTTTCAAGTAGAGTTGTGTAACATCAGAATAATGGTGAATCTTGATATTATTACTTTTGAGTGAAGCACTATCTGTGAGTAGAGCACCAAGTGGCTCCATATAGAGGTTGAAGATAACAGGCGGCAGTAATGGAACCTTGAAGGATTCCACAGGTAATAGAGTTTGGGACCCAGGAAGCTCATGCGAACAAACTGTTGATGATTGCAATGTTAGGAGGTGAACTACTGAAGGACATTGCTGATGAATCCCATTTAAGACTCTAGGGTGCATTTGAGGGTTGGAAAGTCGAACTTGTCGAAGGCAGCTGAGAAATTCAACAATAACAGGAGGCAGGGGTCATCTGCAGTCAACAGGGCAACATCTGCATTGTGTAAGGTAGTTGTCTCTATGCTGCAGCATGATCTGGAGCTAGACTGGTAGTCATGCAGGGGAAGGTTAGCACTGATGTGATTTTGCAGTTGAACTTAGACTGCTTTTTCAGTGATCTTACTGGTAAATTGTAGGAGAGTGATAGGCTGGTAGTTAATGAGGTCTTCAGGGTCTAGTGTAGATTTCTTTAGGAGTGGGAAGAGTAGGCCTGCCCTGAGAGCCTCAGAGAAGATGCCTTGAGGGAGGAGGATATTAGCAATGGTGAGTAGGGGTGAGAGAGCCTCCCCAGAGAGAGCTAGGATGAAGGACCAGGGTAAGGCATCATCTTCATAAGAAATAGCTTTAATGCATTAGAGTATGCTTGAGCGATCTGCAGGATAGAAGAGATTTGAAGATTGATGAATTCAGGATTCTACATGAAGAGGTGGGCATAAGTGATAAAGCACGTATTGTGCGGTCAATGTGTTATTGGATCTTGCATATTTTTTCACTGAAGAAGAGGTTGATGGCATTGCACTTTTCTGTTGAGTGACGAATAAGTGGATATGCCAGGGAATTGATGCAGTGCTTGAGTGTCTTGAAAAGTGTTCTGCTTCTGTTTGTGGTTTCATTGATGGTGTTAGTACTTTGCTTTTGTTGATGTGATGAGCTGTCTGCATGTTACGTGGAGGGACTTTAGTATCATGAGGTCAGCAGGAGTTTTGTTTTTCTTCCCTTTTCTTTCCTGTCTGTGGAAGGATGGTTTATTGTCAACATGGTTTTTAGAGTACCAGGGTGGTGAAGGCTTTGGCCTGATATTGTGGGTTTTAATAGTGGTGCGGATGTTCACAAAGTTCTTTTAAAAAGTGCTGAAGTTGTTTAGAAAAGTGTTGGTGTAGGATTTGGAGTTAATAGCGTAAGAGATGGGTTCAAGCATTAGGTTGTCTACGGAGAAGTCTTTAAAGGATCTAAAGGGGTGATCTTCTCTTTTGTGTTGACATTGTTTTTTGGTAGGACGCTGAGCACAGAGATAGGGATAGCAAAGTGGTTGATCAAGTTCAGGGGTGTAGGTGATTTTAATTAATTTTTGGTGATGTGGAGAAGGCAAGGCTGAGGACGTGGCAGTTGGAGTGAGCTGGCTGTGTGAAATGCTGTACCATGTTGAGCTTGTCGATGCGGTTGAAGAGAGTGTCTCTTGTTTTGTGTTTTTTTAGATTAGATTGTATTTTCTGGGAGGTTGAAGTCACTCAAGTGAGTGTTGTGGGCATTTTGGATTGATGGGGTGATTAGGAGATCTGAGTATTTATCAATAAAGTCCTTGTTTTGGCCAGGAAGTTTGTAGATGCATTGGAAGGTGGTGGTCTGAGTTGCAAACAGTGGAAAATGGCATGTTAGTAGCTCCTTGGATTTGAATGTTACTTGCTTACCTAGGATGCAGGACCAGTAGGACATATTGATGACAGTGAGGCCTCCTCTCTTCTGATGTGCATGGTCTACATGATGGATGCTGTAGCCTGTGGGAAGAAGGATGTCTCAAGGATGTGGGGGTGAATGATGTTTCTGTGATGAGGAG
Source organism: Calotriton arnoldi (assembly GCA_963921515.1). Taxonomy (NCBI): domain Eukaryota; kingdom Metazoa; phylum Chordata; class Amphibia; order Caudata; family Salamandridae; genus Calotriton; species Calotriton arnoldi. The sequence goes on from CAWUFW010001814.1 coordinate 1,025,310, forward strand.
TGTCAGGCTTGTGATAAGTGATGAGGTCTTCGATGTGTGATGCGTGGAGCACTGCAGAGCGTGTGTTAAGGAGTATGAGTTCTATAGTTCTGTCATTTCCTGTAAAAATGGATGATAGAAAATAAAGTCATTTTGCCTGTCTTCTTCCTTTAAAGATGTTTTTGACAAGAAACCTGTGAAGTAATTTATTGTGCGCTGGATGATGGGAAATGCAGTGATATCACTTCCTGTGCAGATGTATGAAAGCACGTGCAGTAATGTCACTTTCTGTGGAGATCAATGATAGGAAATAACGTCCTTTTACTTGGCTTTAGTTACATAGTTTCTGGAAGAGCAGATTCTGTGTGTGGGGCATGTTGTTGTTTCAACCTTTTATTTTGTGAGTAAGGTAAAATGCAAAGATTGTAGCTACTCTTTTAAAATCAATAAAAGGTTATTTAGGCAGTGAATACACAGCTTTCATATAAGTAGGTTACAAGACTGCTAGTGTATTGGTTATTGTTTGAAAGATGTTAATTTAATTTGGGAATGGAGGATGCTGAGAAGCAAATGCCAAGCTCATCTGTCCTGCCTTAGGGTTCGGTTTCTTATAAAATATATATTTGGCTGCGTAAGCAAACAACAAGTCTAAAGACAACTGTCTGAAGTCCAGATGGAGTTTGTGTCATTGGTATAATTGATTTTGCATACAGCTAATTTTCATGGTTAGGATATCCAAGTCAAAGACAATTTGGAGGGGAACCAATAATACCCAGAAGCAGTTTGGTGCAAGGTGTAAATATATAAGTAACCTCACTCATCCACTCATCCATAGTGGCTTTGTTCAACTTGCATGCCTGCAGCGAGATGAGTGTACATGTAGTCAGGACTTGAATTTCATTGACGTACAAAAGGCAGTTACCTCTGTTAAAAATGATATATTTGCTAGATACCAATTCTTAAATCTTCTCCAGAAGCTCAAAAGGCCAGAATGAAGCCCAAGCTGGAAAGGGATGCATATGTTCCAGGTAACGACAGGCACTGAGGCATACCCCGCTGTTAAAGAGGTCCTGCATTAAATTGAACAAACAGAAAAAAATAGGGTACTATAAAAGCCAGCAGTGATTACATTTTGCGGTGGTGTCTATGCTTCCAGAGAACTCTCTAGAAAATGCTGAGGAGTAATGCTAGTATTTCAGGCATATAACATGTCTGAATTACTTAGGCGGTTCACCATCCAAAACCTCTTAGGTTTTTTTTATAGACAATCCTTGGATAAAATCCTATTACATCTTTAACTTCCCAAAAAATTCCCATATTTCCCCACTTGGTCACTCCTTCTTTGTCTACGGGTTTCTTTTGGCTGGTATTGTTAGACATGGTATTTACTGGAATTGGAAATCTACCGTAATTTTATCAATGAGCATACTGTTAGGCTATGTAATATGGGGTCTTCGCTCACTTGTCTGACTGGTGCCCGCATCACTGTGTCATTTCTCTGTCTTGGCCTGCAACCCAGGTTGAGGTAATTCACTTACTCAACACATTCAAGCCTCTCTGCCGATGACCAGGACTGGAGTGATAAAGATAAGACCATGGATAGTTCCAAGAGCAGATCTATCTCAGGGTCAACATCCCTGTTGGGAGGAGAATGTACAGGGCAACCTGCATAACAACTCCAAGAAACCTGTCTTGGGTGGACGAGTTGCCTTTAAGCACGCTTAGATGGTTTGGCCTGTATATCTGCTGTGGCCGACTGGCCTGACAGAGGCCCATCCTGAACTAACACCTGATATCACTCCTTTGTGTCAAGTATAAAAGGCAACCTATTCATGTTCGAACATTGGCAGAACTCATGGTTTCATACCTATCAGTTCCCGCAGTGTATGTGTGTGCATATGGGATTACTGTATTCCATATCTGTAATAATCAATAATATCAATAATAGATGCTGACTCTGATATTGTGTCTCTTCCTTCCAGTGGAGCAAATAACAGCATTACACTGTTAGCAGTCTCAGCCTCTTGACCCTTGTGGCTTGCTCAGCCCCACTCCCCCTGGTATGGGGGGAAGCGGGTCTGAGTTAATGTTGTATAGAATTATATTTGGTCATGTAGAATTCTGTGTATGTCATTTTGTGTAATATGGATGATAGGAAATGAAAGTCCTCTTACTTGGCTTTAGTTATATGTTCAGGTCATGTTGAGGGAATGTAGAATGTTGAGGGTCGGTAGGAGCTGAGCTGGTGGCTGGAGGCTGAGCTGCGCTTTCCTCACCAATGGGCCATATAAATGACACTTAGAAATAAACTAATGTTTATTTAATTCTAGCTGGCTCTTTCTCGTCATTTCAGTTAGGCTGCCCTGAATATACAGTGAGAGTGTGTTCCAGAATAATTCTTGTTTCCTTTTTCTAGGCGTTCAACCACTATGACTCCTATCAGGCATTTTGCTAATTAATTTGACCATTCCAGATAGCTATGTCAACAAAAAGTGTTCCACTCTAACAATTAAATAGGTTGAGACGTTCTATATCAACCCATGGCATGATGTCTTTCTCTGTGTGCCTAGAGCATCACCTCCCAGTCAGCACCAGCCATGATTTTTACTTCATCTCCCTGAGCTCACCACCTGTCTTTTCTAAGACACCATATCTGGCATAATAGAAGGTAGTTCTCTTTGCAATACTATTGAGGCCATGGCTTCACTGACAGGACAGCCCACAATGTGGCTAGCAGTGTCGACTATCATGATGGTTTTTAGTCTAACTTGCTTCTGCCCTATGGGATCTGGACTGGGAAAAGTATGTCATTTTATCTCCAATACAGAAAATATATAATATTTCATAATATAGATGCATGTGTCTTATAATAACTAAGCTAGGCAACATTTTTACTACACCAGAGTAATCAGAGTAATTTTAGTAGTTTCAAGTTACAGTGATGTGAAATTATTGAACATTACTCAATTACACCTGTAATTAAGAGTAGTTTGGGGCAAAAATGCCTATTGTAAGAGCACAGCAACAAAGCAGTAGTGGCTGCTGGCTGCGGCTGTTCCTTTTCTGTTGCATTTCTTAGTGCAAATTGGATTCTTGGATCCATTTTGGACGTGAGGGTGCATTTTGCACAAAGACAATAGTGCTAAATGCAGGGGTTATCCTCCTTGTGTAATTTTGCTTTAATGTTCCATAATTATGCTACAGCTAATTATGAAAACATATTCAGTACCTGAATTAACTCATGTCTATAATGTTTAAGACTAGTTGACAGTTTATTTACTTGGGGAGATGAACAGCTGCCAAGATCACTATGGCTATCGTTTTGGTGCATTTATCATCAATATAATAATAAGCATTGCATATTTCCCTTCCAATATTCAATCAACTCTCCGCTGCATAGTACACAGTGATGGTTAATCCTATTTATTCCATGACTTTGATTCCAAGGCTGGGGCGTGGTTTAAGGTAAGAAACACGCTTTATTATCACTACTTCTGTACTCTGAGAACAAGAAAACTCCTAAGTCCACCCCTTTCCAAAGTATGCAAAATCAGGACCACCTTTTAACATACTATCCAGGATCGTCACTTACATGCGTTTTCCCCATGCAATTTTCCATAGGAACCTTTAGTCGCAGCTACAGCCCTAACTGCTGAACGGAATTACACCAAATTTGGCAAAAAGGTAGCCCTTGGTTCAGAGTCGTGCCTTTTGGTTAAATGGTGTAAATCCGTTCAGTAGTTCCTGAGAAAATCAAAAGTAAAATCACATATATATCTGGGTGGAGCCTAACCACACATGTCATTGTGAGATCTGATTGGCTGTCAGCACTTCATCCTGGAATTGCTGGCAGCCATCTTGGGACCAATAGACATGATAGTACCCCATTGAAATGCTCAACTACTTCGGCTCTCTTTAACTCGTTGAACTCAAAAAAATCATTCAGTTAATCTTCAACATACACTTTTATCTACATATTCAAAGTTGTAGTCCTTCATGAATGAAAAGAAAAATTATAAATAACATAGGAAGTAAATGTTACATTAAACTAAAACACGTCATGGTGTCCAGAGAAGAACTAAAAAAGACAGTGGAATACTAAAGGGTTTGTGTAAATAAATTACTCGATAGAGGGTGTAATGCAAGTTGTTGTCATCTTGCTCTTCCTTAAAAAATAGACTAGCATGGACACTTTATCCAAAAGTCATTCATGCAAATACTTTACACTCTGCACCACTATGATCACATCAATTCCTCCTACAAAGCCATACCATACACTTGGTTTTTATGATACAGAAGATCCAACGAAAGCATTTGCCTGACCTTCAAGAAATCTGTTTATAATCAAAAGAGAATGAACCACGTATCTTGAAAAAGCCAGGGTCTATAAGTGTTGTACAAAGGCCCTCATACACTCTAACCCGTGGGCAGCGGTATATCTTGGTTCTCCGCTTGAGAAGGTTAGGTGATTGGTTTCATCATTGGGTCCTTTTCCGCCTGAGTTTCCCATTCTCCAGGCAGTCAACCTTCCTCCACCTGGAGGAAGACCATCTGGTTCTTTGACGGTCGTGATTTCGATAGTGTTAGCAGAAAAAAGTGATGAATTAAAAATACCTCCCATCCTGTACTCTTGTTTTATTTGTCAGGATGGGGCAAGATTAAAAACAGTGTGTGTTGCTCTGGTGGATGTGTGAATGGTCCACCGCCCCTATATAATGATGATTTCAGTGGTCGACATGTTTCAGTCCATGGGTGTCTCTAAAGATCGGTGGACTTTCATCAGGACCTTAGTCATAGCGATAACGTGATAGATCGCTTTGACACATTGGGTAAGTTAATGTCACTTACCCATCTTCGTCATTATTTCATGTAATCAATGGGTTTATAGGTTATTGTTCTACCTATAACTTGGGAAAGAAAAAGAAAAAGAGGAAAAGGAAAAACATGCATATTGTTGCTTTATATAGATTTCATATAGTGTTGCCCAATTAGGTGCTTGGATGTGTAATGCTACTTGCATATGTGACACAATTTGTGTGCTGTACTCATGTAATTTCTCGCTACATATGACAGAGAAGCGTTAATAATCAATCAGGTATCGATATCAAGAAGGCATGCAGTTATATTTGTTGGCATCAAAGGCTTACAAAGGGGCGTAATAATTCAGTGATTTGTGCTTGGTTGGTAAGAAAAAAAGTCTATGGCTGTTAAGTCATCATTAAGTTAGTGTAAAGCATATCAATAATTTTACTCCTACTCTACATCACAAGAGCCTGCGTTGAGGATGTAATCAAATGTGTGCTCAAGAACATGTCCAATAAACGTGTCTAAAAAGATGATCACCTTGTTGAAATGTTTTTTGAAAAATTCTCACCTTTCTAAATATTTTTACGGGGAGAGAAGGAAAGAAAAGCATGCTGTACAAAAAGTATTACTTTAGCCTTAACGTTCGTCTCATTTTATATTTGGGGCTTTGTAATTCAAAAGGAAAACATGCAAACGTTAATAAACTTAATGGTACCTTTATGGGAGTTTAATTAAACTTCATCGGGTGCTGTGAGAGCTCTACAATAAGAAATAGAAACAGGCATGATGGTGATAATTTCTTTGCTCACATTACCTTGGGTTGTTGGTGTTATTTCTTTCTCAGTTACCTCTTGTCATATGGCCATTAGGGTTATTGTCGACATTGCTAAGTTAGCATGAGTTCTGCTGCCATGATGCTGCTTTTGTGCATGATACTACATGTCTTTATTTTGCAAGACTCTGTTTGTGCCTTTCACATGAGAACCGTCTGCTTTCTGCATTCTCTGCCTGTTCCTGGAGTTTAGTCTGAACACGATGTGCAAGGTCGATAAACAATGCCGCTTGGTATTATGTTCTGGTCAGTCCCTAGCACCTAGATAAAACATGCTAACACAGCTGCTATTGCTGGAAAATCGTGCTTTGGTATTAGGGAATGCATATTGTTCTAACAGACACTTGGAGAGGGACCTTTCCAGGGGGAAGAGCTATGCTGTTCCTATGATGTAGAAATACCATCTAGAACTAAGGTATGGGGTCTGCTGACAAAGCCCAGAGATCTTCTTTTATATAATAAAACTTCTTCTAGCCAAGGGGAGGGTGGTTAGGCCTTGTAGTCCTTTATCCACTGTCTGTATACGATGACATCCCCCTTCATAATATATGGAATTGCAACAATGCTAACTGTATTAGGTTTATGCGTTATGCTGCTGGTAGTGGCTCGTATACTGCATTATAGAGCACTATAGTTAAAATAAACATTTTGAACTATAATAGTGACTCTGTCAAATCTTATTGTAGACAAGTATGAGTGTGTGAACGAAAGGGTATGTCTTGCTGCCGCGATTGTATAGGAGAACGAATGAGACATTTTAGCTAGTCGGTTTTGGGATTTTGGGTACTGAGGCGGTAGGAAGGCTCAGCCCCTACACACTGAGGTCCTATTTTCCTGCGCATAGTTCTGTGTATGTGCAGAATCCCTGCAACATGGCGCCACCAACGTTTGGTCTGGCACTTATCTGCGAGGCTCCTGAGTAGTGCTCGTGCTTGTCCACAATCCCCTCACATCTGTTTCCGGAGACAGTTGTGACGGGGTAGCCTCCTATATTGAGATTTATGGGTTTTTCAAACTTGAATTTTAAAAGGTCTTTTTTTTCTTTCATTAGCCCGTTATTGCGCTGCCGCTTGTGCGTTGTTATCTTCTTTTTTCTGATTATGGCGGTTGCCATAATGGCTCCGAACCGCGATCCAGTCACCACCTATTTGACCCAATATGGGGTCCCTCATGATGGTGCTGATCTTATCTTTGTTGTTGAGGCGAATGCTGAATATCGCTTCGAGGTGTTTTACTCGTGGGTCACCTTTCCGGCAGTGGATGGAACTGATAATTTCTTTCACGAATATACTGCCACCGCACTACCGCTGGATTATCGACCTTATTGATCTCTTGAAGGTCCGTTAACTGCTTGGCAACACACTATATGGTTTAATGGTGCCCTTCCTCACCCTTTGACAGCGGTCCGTTTAGGCTCCTTATTGATTGATGGGGCCACATGGCCCGTTTTGGCTGGGTATACCCCAAACCTAAATTATTTAACTGTTACTGTCGTAGAGCTACGCGTATTACATACATCGTTGATACGTGTTCATAGAGCTGTTATACAGTTCATGTCACTCAACATGCAGCTGGGACCACCTGGAGTTGCTGCACAACCACCGGGTCCCGGTGGTGTGGTTATCAGTCCTATCATGATTAATTCTGTGATGGGCAAGTGTCCACAAAATAAGGACGAGCTTCCTTATTGGCTTGCCGAAAAATCTGGGCAACTCGAAGCTGTCTTTCCAAACATAATGCCTGTGGAGAAGCACAGGATTCTGACCATGAGTTTACCGAAAGGTCTTGTTCCCGAGTTAGCTGATTGTAACACTTGGGGTAGAGTGTTTGCTGCGATATATTCAATGTGTTTTGGCACTCCCTCAATGATCGTTCTCCATTCCGTGATAAAACATTTTCAGGATGAACATGGGGCCGAAGAGGCTTTGGAGTTGGGAATGAGACTGGTGGGTGTGTTTGATATTGTTTGCGATATGATCCTAGCTAATGTGAAGGGTAAAGCAGTAAGCTTATAAGTGGCGCAATGCTTGGAGGCTGTTGCTGACGCAGACAAACAGCGTAAATTGCCAAAGATTATTGCTAAAGCTTATAAAACCTTAGGGCGCCATAGTCTGGGAATTAAGCCTTTTACTCAAACTCAACAAAAAGCCCAGACTGATAAGGATGGGTGACCGTTTTTCTCCTAAAAAGAACTGTAGAAATAAAAAACAGGGGCAGCAACAAGAGAAGCAGGGTTTGCGTGCTGGTTCACCGACACCTGATTCTTCTGAGCGAACTTATGAATTGCGCGACCGCGTGAAAATTAACACTCCAGATCGATTTCAAGTCCCTGATCAGCGCTCTCCTCGTTCTTTACAGGACACATCGGACTCTCAAGTCGGTGGTGGGGAACGCCAGGATCACAGCAAAGGTGCGACCACTCAACAGGGACGGGATCAACCTCGACAGTTTGACGTAAAAGCCAAACAAGAGGGACTGCCTCGTTTTCGACCCCCATATCAAAAGAATAAGGTTGCTGCTTTAACAGCGAAGTATGCCTCAGATGGTGAGAACGCTACTCCTAGACTGCACATGGGCAGTGACTCTGCTTGACAGCGTGGCGGAGGTTACCATAGTGCAGGAGGCACTGCGTCCCTGTCTGGAAGCGAAGGCAACTAATACCTTTATTGCAGTAGAAACAGCAGATACTCGAGTTACGCCCCCGGATAGACTTTATGAAATTGTCTTCCAGAATGAAGGTGATATACAGCGTACAATTACAGTGGTTTTCTGGGATAATCTCACCTCCTCATATGACATTTTGTTGGCGGAGGCAGATTGGCCGCCACCATTTGTGCTGGCTGCTTCTAGAGGGGAAGACATGATACTTTCAAGTTTTTCACGTTACGTACCTGAGGAAGCGAAACAGGCTTACGCATCTGAGTGGGCCTTGGTCCTTGGCCCGGCGGTGTGCCGTAATCAGGTGGGCTGGGATAGAGATTCACCGGCGCATGAGATACCATTACGGTCTATGCCACAGCCACAACTGCAATATCCAATCAGACGCGAGGCTAAAGCTCCCGTTTGTGACGTTCTGACTCAATTAGAATAACAAGGCGTAATTAAATCCTGTGTATCACCGATGAATAATCCTCTTTTTCTGGTTTCGCTGGTGAACAGTATTGTTCGTAAAAAATACAAAACGACATTGGATATTTCCAATGGATTTTACAGTCCCAATTTGGCTCCGGAAAGCCATGATTTGACAGCATTTAGCACCGTCGGAAATCAAAAAAGATTTACGTGCCTGCCTATGGAGTATAAGAACAGCCCCGGGGCTTTTGCTGCACGTGTTGTGCCTTTGCTGCACAGCATAGACCCGGATGCGTACTCGTACGTGGATGATATTTATCTGACGGACGACGAACTGATACTGCATCTTGTCCGAGTCGACCGCATTATTCTATCATTTACCGACTATGGATACAAATTCAATCTTGCTAAATCACACATCGCTTGTTTTGCGGTGCTCTTTTTGGGCTACAAGCTCAATAATGAAGGTAGGGGGTTAGCCCCCCACTTTCTGGAGAAATGTGCACAATTACAACCTCCGTCTACACTGAAGAAGCTTCAGTCTTTGCTGGGATTTTTAAATTTCGGAAGGACTTACATCTCCGATTATGCCCAGCGTATCAAACCGCTCTATGCGATGATACAACCTACATAATCTACAGCCTGCTGGCTTCCGGAACACACCTCTATTCTACAATCTTTGCAGTCAAATCTCCTAGCGACTAACTACTTGTTGACGCATGATAATTCCACAAATCTGGTCATACGTATTGTACCGGGACGGTGGGTTCACATACTTGACGTTCAATGAAGGAGACACAGTACCTATTGTATACAAATCACATTTGTACACAGCTGCGGAAATGCGATTTTCGAATGTTGAAAAGATTTTGACTGCGGTGCAGATGACGATTCTAAAAGAACGCTTGCTTGCGCAAGGGAAACGCATTCTTATGGTTTCGCCTATCCCTGCTTTAGAAGCAGTGACTTAGGCAAGTGTACCAAACTCAAAGGCTTTAGATCCCAGTTGGATACAATGGGCTACTTCTTTGACATCGGCTGATGTCATGTTTATCTTTGATCCTGCTCTTCAGACACAGGAGTTTTTACAGTATGACCATGTTCATCGTCCTCCGTTGTTGTTGCTTCCTTTGGATGAGTGCAAATGTATCATTTACACGGACGGCTCAGCGCAACCGGCAATCGGGTCCAAACATGCTTATTCTGCAGCTTGGGCTATTGTAGCTGGTTCACTAGTAAATTATGAATTTAAGTCTTCCATTGTACATACACAGGCACTGGGGGACTGTACGGCGCAATTGGCGGAGCTGCTTGCTCTTGTTCTGGCTCTCGAGTTTGCTGATCCTAATGTGAATACTCTTAGTGTGTGCGATTCTTACTACTGTGTCCAGTCTTATAATGACAACTTATTCTTTTGGTCTCAGAATGACTATCGATACTCTAAAGGCAGCGCAATAAAGCATAAAACGCTGTGGGTTTGAGTGGCAGAGCTTAAAGAATGTCTGCTACTCACACAGGTTATACATACTCTTGGCTATCAGCGTGTGGGAGCACATGCTGTTGGTAATTCTTTGGCTGACGAGGCAGCCAAATCTGCAATAGCCACGTGTTCCCTTGCAGCCGTTACAAGATCCATGACTAAAATAGATAATGAAATTTTGGCAGCTATAGTGGCTACGAAGGATGGAACTGCTTAGCCGCAGGGCTTCCCTTCAAAGTATTCTTATCATTTATCTCCCGAACAAGTTTCTTATGCTACAATTCAGTCGGTTGGGGATCGGCTGATTCCCAGCATAGACCGCAGGCTTCCTTTGATCATTGCTGCACACAAAGGCATGGCTTCTGCACATGCCGGGGTGTCTGCGACTGTCTCTATTTTACAGCAACATTATTGGTGGCGTGGTCTATATAAACAAACCCGTAATTATGTGCTTTCTTGTGACATTTGTCAGCAAATCAAACCTTCTACGGTATCACGACCACCACAAACACAGCTATATATATCAAGTCAGCCGTTTGGCTGTGTATATCTTGATCACTGCGGTCCATTGACTTCTGATACTGCGAATAAATATATTTTTGTTACAGTTGATTCGTGCACTAGATTCCTTTGGGTTTGGCCACAACGCAGTGCTGATGCTCGAAATGTCATTAGGGATTTGCGTGTCTTTGTCGGGACATTTGCCTGTGGCACCTTCCATACTGACCAAGGTCCTGCGTTCGCCTCTAAGGCGTACAAGGACGTGATGAAATCTATGGGGGTGCTGGTGCTGTTTTAGTCTCCATACAGGCGTGAGGGCAATTCTGTAGTGGAGCGAATGAACCGTGACTTAAAGCAATCTATGACAGCTAGAGTCTTAGGTACTGGCAGGAACTGGCTGGCCCATTTGTATGGAGTACAACGTGCACTTAAGAATCTCCCAAGAAGATCTCTGGGTGGGCGGACCCCATACGAAATGCTCTTTGGCATTAACATGTTTGTGCCTGACCTTGATGGTCTAGACGTTGTGGCGGCGGCTGCAACATTTGACGTAGATAACCATTCTACTATGTTACAGGACCTACAAAAGACCTGTGACAACTTCGCTACAGAACATTTACCCTCTACCAATTAAACAGCAATGCTGATTCCGGTCGCCGGCTGGCTTCCTAAGATTGGGGATCTGGTACGAGAAAAGCTGGAGAACAAAAAAGAATTTGGTCCCTCTTATTGTGCACCGGTCCCAGTTCTTGGTTTGAAGGGTACTCGTACAGTAATTCTACCACCTTTGCCTGGTCGCAAAGAAAACAGATACATTTCAGTCGACAATGTCAAGCTACACCATCTGGCCGATTCTGAATAGTGTGACTCCGAGTGTTTCATGCAACGCTATTTCGTTGAATCCGATGGCTTCAGCCTCTTCGATTAATGTCCGTGTCGTTGAGGGTGAGATGGAGACTACTATTGACCTTCTGCCTGTTGTACCTTCATCCTTTTCAAATGCAGACGTCGAGTATGCTTATCCTGCTGATGAGCCCTACATTGATGTGCTGGACGGTCCTTTACAACCTCAGGCTGATGCTGCACTGCCACCACTGATGAACCTGGGTGCAAGCGGTTATTTTGGGGACCGTACAAACTTCTCCTATGACTCTTCCTCTTCGTCATCCTCTGCGGCACTTCCACCAACAAAAACGAGTATTTTCATCACTTGGTTCAAAAAGACTTACCTTGTCCCACCCTGGACCTATGATCCAGCGCGATATTAGCAAACTGCATTCATACACCATATACTCACTTGGGCCCACACATTCATACTATGCTAATACTTACGCTGGGTGTCAGATATACTCTTATATCAAAAATCCCTGCTACCAATTACCTTCTGATTGAAGAGTAATAACTTACCAATGGATCCTTTGCTAATTGGGAAATTTAAAATGAGTGACATTCACTATAATACATAATCCTGAAATAACCACTGAGTCAGGAAGTTTTAAAATGTTTATCTAAAATTTTAGCAGAGTAAAATACAGAAAAAGACACGGTATTTGATCAGAATACCCATGTGAAAGCATAGAATGATTATTGCTAATAAATGACGGTGTTTAAGGAAAAGAGGAGATAGGAACAGCAGCGCAACTAAAGGTTGCATATATTTACCTAAGTGCGAGAACCAAACCCTTAGCCAAGGATTTTTGAAAGAATAAGACCCTGGAAGGATGAAGAGCAAGGACCTTCTTCAGAATCAGGATCGGACTGGTGACCTCTCTATAACGACGCCTGCGCCGTTCCCCTCTCTGGCACTCGACTTCTCCTCGATTCTCCCCTCTAATGGACTCCGCCGCCCCCTCCTCAGGACTTCTTCCGGATAGGGATTCAGTCAGCAACCGATCAGCTGGGCAGCCTGGAGCTCTTCTATATGTTTTCTCTTCTCTGGAATCTAGCTCTCTCGTACTCGTGCCTGGCTTGTTCCCCGTTCTCCTACTAATTAACTAATGCTATATTCTATTATACCCTTCTACGCCCATGTACCTCCCCTAGATGTTGCTAAAATATGGGACCACTACTTCTGATTGGACAGGGACTGGAGGTGGATTCTCGCACTATGACAAATTTGGCTTAAATTGTGTAGTCTATTGTATTTGCGTTCCCACCCTTCAAATTAATACATTCGCTTTATTTCCCACCCGTCTCATGACAAATGTACACCAATTTTCATAGACAAAGTATCTATGCACTACAGGAAATGCAGCAGTTATAACATCTTTGGCCATCAGGTCACGGCCTTGTGAGACGTCCAAGTTGACTTCATTTTGGCAGTCATTCAGGACACATGCGCAGAACCTTCTGCTTCTCGAGTTTCAAGTCACCAACCCAGGCCCAAGATTACGAATTACTAAAAGTGCAAGAAGGAAATATTAAAATCAAAAATAAAACGTTTCACTGTATACCCACTTATCTTATTTCTAATCCCATTTAATTATAAATCCTATCCCGCATTAATTGCGTTAAGAAACAACAATTTAATAATGACACAAGAGCAAGCTTAAGCATGTGAGAACATTGAACAGCCATTTTAATGCACACTGCGCAGAAGCAGAAATTCCCACCAAGCAAAGAAAGACGTCACACCATGTGATCAGGTTGTGACATGCGCAGATAAAATCCCGCGCTTAAGCGGCCATTTTAGACTAGGAACAAGCGTTATTCGTTAGTAAAACACATAGGCAAGCGTCCTTTCTATTTGTATAATGTGTGCAAGGATTAATACGCACAATACAAGTTTTAATATTGATACTATGAGTGAGATTGCATACGAGCAAGTTTCATTTGCGAAACCTTGCTCCATCAATCCCCTCTCTGATGGCGTTTCTGAGCCATCAAAAACTACCCTCAATCAGATGCCAACTTCTAGCAAACCACTTCATTCTCATTTTCATTTTTACTTTTTCTACTTTTACAATCTCCCTTCATCTTTTTGTATAATTCACTTTTCCATTCTTCCAGTTCAATCTCGTCCCTTTTTCTCTTCTTCCCTTTTTCTGTCACTTTATATGTTCCATTCTTTCTACAACATTTGCACCAAAATACTATTGTCAGAACTATTATTGCTATCCCTGCTAAGGGAACTAGTACTTGACCTATAAGTCCTTTACCTATATTAGCAAACCAGGTTCCAATTGACGATATACTATTTGTCAATCTTTCCCATACACTATCAACTTCCAGTGGTTTAAGTTCTTGCTCAAGTTTAGTTATGTTCTGAATATAAGTCCCAATTTCTGCACTCTTATCAGGAATATAAGTGCAACAGTGTTTCGTCTTCAATAATTTACAGACTCCGCCCTCTTTCGCCAATATTATGTCAAGAGCAAGTCGATTTTGCATCACCATAGACCTAATCGCAACCATTTCCGCATTAATCATTAGGAAACCTCCAGCAGTATCCGTTGATAAACGATCAACTACTGTAGACAATTTACATATCTTCCTTGAGTTCAGAATTATTCCCACTGAAGGTATCAATGCACCAAATATATCACCTATTATTTCTGAAAAACTAGCTCTTTTACTACGTATTAATTCACCATTGTTTTCATTGCTTCCAGTGTTTCTTTTTACGTGGTATATCTTTGGAAATACTATTCCAAAGTAACAACTTCCATACCACCGTGCAGGAAGCCTAAAGTAAGCCTTATTCCCGCAGACATAATAGATTCCAGGAAAAACTGCATCTGTTCCTCCTTTAAGTCCCCAACCTCCCAATATTAAAAAATTGTGTTCACAATCACTGGTACCGATGAAAACATTGTTATAGTCAGTTTTTAACCTATGTAGACAAATTTTCCCTTTCTTTTCGAAATCCAGAGCCATAGCAGCTTGAGCTTTGCCAGGTGTGTAACTTCCCTCTTTCTCTGCCCAAGGTGGTAAATGAGCCTTATGTTCTGTAGCTTTCTTTTGAAAATCCTGTCTTCTATCCTCTACTAAATTCAAAAATATTTTCTCTTCTTCTAATAAAGAACATGTTAAATTGTGTCTACGTGCATGTGTTAAGTCTATTGATTTCATTGTTAAGAAAAATTCTCCCATAAACTGTGCATCTAAGGCGCTAAGCACTGGGTTCATACTCTTTCGAATTGGAACCTCAGAAAATACAACATCTATATTGGAATAGTAATATTGTAATCTGCCTGTACTATAAAACAAACTTGTTAATACACTACATGAAATGCCATATGTCAATGGTAAATGATGGTATGTTAGTCCTTCTGCTACTGATTCAGGTAATTTCATACAGACATAACAATTACTAACTTCCATTGTGTCTACATACTGAAACAATAACTTCGTGAAAACATTTAAACTAGTGTTGTTATCAGCTATCACATGATGAATTCCTTCATCCTCTTCTGCCATTAGTTCTACTCTATTTCCCTTCATGTTTGCTGTCCTCCCTATAGTTTCATTATTGTTCTTTTTATCTATTATCATCAGGTAAGGAACTGCTACAATCAGGACTAACCATACTATAAGCACCAATACTAGACTACATATGCAAATTGCACAGCATCTTCTACAACATTTTCTCTTTGGTCTCCCAGTATCCCTATCATCAGGCATTTTTCGACAAGGAAGATTGCTCTTCTTATCTCTATTCCTTTTCTTCAGTGGATTCTTTTGTTTAGTCAGGGTGGTCTTGTTTCTTCTTCGTAAGTTAGTTCTGCACTTGTTCCTTCACCACCACTGTCACTTGATTCTGAGCTTTCAAAGTCTTCAAGAATGATATACGTCCAATCAGGACCCTTGAATTTGTTGTTCACAAGTCTTAATCTTTTACTTTTTCTCTTCCCAGACTTTTTCTCTTGATCTGTTTGACTTGTTACTTCAGGTACTTGATCTGGATCTTCACTTCTGGGTTTTATGTGGCACTTCACTCTTTTGATGAAACTTGGCCAATGATCTCCTTTTCTTGATTTTTCTACTTGCACTGTTTCTTTATTTTCGTCTTCAGATATCTTTTTATGTTCACTGCTTGGCACTGTTTTGTTTTCTATATTCTCTGTCTTATTTGATCGTTCTTTTTCTGGTCTTATTGGTTTCTCATTTGCAGCTCCACTGTGAGTTTCCAATAATTCGTCTTGTTCTGTGTTTATTTCCTCATGTTCATTTTTATCAGTTTCTTTTTCTTCTGTATTTTCCTCTTGACCTAACTGCTTCTGATCAGGGCTTATTGCACTGTGTACTTCTGCAGCCTGACCTGCTTCTTCTAAACCTGTCTCTCCCTGTTCAAATTGTATAAAATCTTCACTGCTTTCAGTCCACTTTTCTTTCCCTATCTCATTTGGTTCAGGGTCGTTTACTAGCTTGTCTTCTTGATCCTGAACCCCTTCTTCTTCCCCTATCTGATCTTCTTCAATTGCTCTTAATTTTCTTTGACTTCTTGTTCGGTGGAAAACCTCAGGAACTTCGACCACTGGTATCCAATCCTGACTTGTGCTCGGTTGTTCTCCGTCAGCTTCTCTTGAACCTCGAGCCTGAGATTCTTCAGCTTGGCAACCTTCAGCTTCTTCAGTGATTGGTGTCGTCTGCGTGTTTTCTTCTTCTGGGTCTGGTACTCTCTTAGTGTGACTTACGTGAATCCAATTCTGAAATCCGGCACACTTCACTGCTGTATTCGTGGTCAATATGATTTGACAAGGTCTGCTCCACCTGGGTGATAGACACGTTTCTCTGGTGTGATTCTTCACCACCACCCAATCACCAGGATTCAGATCATGTTCTAGTTCAGGCTGTCTGGAAACTGCGTCTTCTCCAACCTGGTGAGAGACAGAACGCACTAGGTCAGCCAATCCTTTACAGTAGTCCAACACCATATCATCAGAAATATTCACCAGTCTATTTGTGGGAACATGTGTTTGTCTCATTGCTCTTCCCATCATAATTTCATGGGGGCTCAAACCTGTTGTTCGATCAGGTATACTTCTGAGTCCCATCAGAACAAGTGGCAATGCATCAGGCCACTCCAATGATGTTGATGCACACATTTTTCCCAATCTTGACTTTATGGTGCCATTCAGTTGTTCAACCACTCCAGACGCCTCTGGACGATATGCACAGTGCAGTTTCTGTTTGATTTGAAATGCTTCACAGATTATCAGGATCACTTCATTGTTAAAATGTTTTCCTCTATCTGATTCCAAAGATACTGGGAAACCAAACCTAGGTATGAGCTCTCTTAGTAACAGCTTTGCAACTGTAATGCTGTCATTTCTCCTAGTTGGATAAGCCTCCACCCACTTTGAAAACAGACACACTATGACTAGTATGTATTTCAACCCTCTGCATGGTGGTAACTGTATGAAGTCAAACTGTAGTCTTATGAATGGGCCCTCTGCCTTCCCAATCTTCCCAAATCCAATTATTGTTTTCCTGCCTGAATTGTGCATTTGGCAAATTAGACATCTCTGGCAAAGACTTTCTGTAACAGCTCTGAATTTGGGATTGTACCAATTTTGTCTGAACAACCTAATCATTGCATCTCTCCCTATGTGTGTGTCTCCATGATACATTCTGGCCATTTGAGAAAGTAAACAATCTGGCATGACTGGTCTGCCATCTGTACTGACCCATACTTCATCCTCTCTTCTTGGAGAGCATCCCACTTTGATCCACAAGTTTCTTTCAGTTTCATCAACCTCATCTTGCAATCTGTTCACTTCATTCCAAGTTTCAGGTGGCATAAATAACATAAGTTGGCAGCTGATTCCCATTCTTTCCACCCTCTTATTCACCGACGTTCTGGTTTTGGCACAATGTTGAGCTACCAGATCTGCATATCTGTTGCCAACTACCACCCAGTCATCTCCTGACTGATGTGCAGCACATTTTACCACAGCCAATTCTTTTGGTGATTGTATTGCTTCTAGCAATTCCCTTACAAATTGTCCATTTTTAATGGGGGATCCTGAAGAAGTCATGAAATCCCTCTGCATCCACAGTTGGCCAAAATCATGCACAACCCCATAACCATATTGACTATCAGTGAATATAGTTATTTTCTGATTCCTCCCAATTTTGCATGCTTTTATCAGTGCAATTAATTCAGCTACTTGTGCAGATTTTACACCTGGTAAATAGGATGCTTCGACTATTCCAGATAATTCACATACTGCATAGGCAGCGGTTAGCTTACCATCTTCATGTCTCTGGCAAGAGCCATCAACAAACAGTTCTTTATCTGCCTTTTTAAGAGGCTGTTCCTCTATATCTGGGCGAGGTTTTGTGCATAATTCTGTAATTTGTACACAATCATGTTCATCTTCTTCGTCATCTTTATTTGTCTCATGATATGGATCTGGTAGTAAGCTTGCTGGATTTATTATTGTACATCTTACCATAGTTACATTTTCAGCACCCATTATTATTCTCTCATACTTAGTCAGCCGACTAGGAGTGAGATGCTGAGTTCGTGTTCTGGTTAACAGAATCACAACTGCATGTGGAACATATACTTTTACAGGATGTCCCATCACAATTGATTCACTTTGTTCGATACTCAAACAAGTTGCTGCTACTGCTTTCAAACATCCTGGCAACGCAGATGCCACAGGGTCTAGTGTAGCAGAAAAGTATGCTATAGGACGTCTGTCCAGACCATGTCTTTGAGTTAAAACTGAAAGTGCACAATTTTCTCTTTCATGACAGAATAATGCGAATTCTCTTTTATAATCTGGCATTCCTAAGGCAGGTGCTGAACAAAGGGAGTTTCTCAATTTTACAAAAGCTTCTACACTTCCATCTTCCCACTCAACAGGATCTTTTGCTTTCTTTTTGGTCATGTTAATCAAGGGCTTAGCCAACATGGAAAATCCTGGTATCCATTGTCGACAGTAACCTACTATTCCTAAAAACATTCTTACTTGTCTTTGCGTTACTGGCATTTGCATTCTTTTTATTAATGCTACTCTTTCAGAGGTTACTCTTCTTTTTCCCCTCTCAATTTGATGTCCTAGGTATTTGACAGTTGTTGTACAAAACTGTAATTTCTCAGGTGAAACTTTATGTCCTTCTTCTGCCAAAAGATTCAAGAGTGCTATAGTATCAACAACACAATCCTCTCTGGTGTTTGATGCCACCAATAAGTCGTCGATATATTGGACTAAGACTGAGCTTCCTGGCATTACTAGTTTTTCAAGGCACTTTTTCAATATCTGATTAAAAATGGAAGGACTTTCTGTGTACCCCTGAGGAACACGATTCCATACATAGACTTTGTTTTCAAATTTAAATGAAAATAGATATTGGCTGTCTGGATGTAACGGAATTGAAAAGAAAGCTTGACACAGATCTATAACTGTGAACCATCCAGCATTCCAAGGAATCTGATATAAGATTACTGCAGGATTTGGTACTATAGGACAACATGGTTCCACAATTTTGTTGATTTTCCTCAGATCTTGAACGATCCTATATTTTCCACTAGGTTTCTTCAAACCCATTATTGGTGAATTACATGGGCTACTCATCACTTCTCTCAGTATGTTTTGTTTGACCATCCGATTGATCTCTTCAATGACACCTGCTTTTACTTCTGCACTCATTTTGTATTGTTTCGTATTTGGGAAAATTGCACCTTCTTTTACAGTTACTTGGACTGGATCTATTTTAGCCATGAGTCCTACTTCTTTTCCGGTGAAATCCCATACTATAGGGTTTACTGTATCTTTTAATTCTTCTGGCAATTCATCTTTTGTTATTAATGAAAACATTTCATCTACTTCTGTTCCTTGTTTTGCAACCATAATTTTATATACATGATCTTCATCTGGTGTCTGTACTGCCACACCATCCGGCGTGCAGAAAATGGTGCAATTCATTTTGCACAACAAGTCCCTACCTAGTAAGTTTACTGGACTGGAATCGCATACTACAAATTGATGCATTTCTTTGAAGTTTCCAATTTTAACCTCCATTGGTTCAGAAAGTGGTGTTCTAATTCTTTGGTTAGCAACTCCTACAACTTGAATATCTTCACCAGAGAGAGGAAGGTTTGGGACGTCTACTGTTCTCACAGTAGACCTGGTAGCACCAGTATCCAAAAGAAAAGTAATATCATTACCTCTCACTTTTCCTTCAACATATGGACCTGATTGATCTACCTGCAGGGATGCGCCAAGTACGCATTCCTTCTCCCCCTCTCCTAGGCACCGTCATGCGTCGAACCCGCAAAAGTCATCCTGCAAAAGAAATTGTGAGGTCATATAATCATTCTTACCACTTCCCCCTGGGTATCCGATGTCTGTACCGTGCTTTGCTCTGCTTACATTACCCTGAACAGGTGGAGGTGGCAACTGACTCTGAGGATTTACCCCTTGCTGTGAGTCATTCTGCGTCTGTGAATTTAAATTTTGATTTGGGCCATTATTATTTCGAATCTTTTTACACTCGTCTTTCCAATGCCCCAATTTTCCGCATCCATGACAAGGAAATTTCTTTTTAGCTTCTTCTCTACTCATTCGTCCTTTCATTCTTCCACCATTTCCAGAATCACCATTCGTTCCAGAGTCTTTTCCCTGAGTTTCATTAGGATTATCTAGATTAATTCCCTGTTTCTCAGCCATTTTTACCTGTGCCCACATTACTTTTTCCTGTAATTTCTTGTGCCTATCTTCAATGTCATCCCCACAATATTTTGCATATTTCAAAATTTCATCAATCGGTTTCCCTTGCCAGCAAAGCATATGCTGCTTAATCATCTGACAAATCTCGGGCTTCAAACCGTACACGAATCGGTATACAAACTGACTCATATTTTTGTCTCCAATGTCCTCAAATCCACTATACTGTTTGAACACCTGTAAGAGGCGCTCATAATACGAATGAACTGTTTCACTGGCTTCTTGGGTAGTTCGATCTATTTTTACCCAGTCTGTTTCTTTCGGTGGTATTTTCCCTTTCAGGTATGTTATCACCTGTTGGTACTTTTTCATCACGTCATTTGACGGGGCACCTGTCTTTGGATCTCTGGGATATTCATCACTTGGCCAATCCACTGTAATTTTACAATCTGTCCATAAATCTGCAGGTACCACTATGTCAAACAGACCATCCAAATCCTTCAACAATACTTTTGACACCTTTACGAACCTTTCAACCTGCTTGTACCATTCAATTGGCTTTTCTCTCAGCTTCGGGAAATCATTCGTAAATGATAAAATATCCTGTCTACTCCATGGAACATGCACATAACCTCCTCCTGCAACTTCACGCATCGGGTACAATTTGTCAGCTTTTTCTGTTTCCTTCATCACATATTCAGAAGCTGTTCGACTTGAGCGAGCTTCTTCCTTTTTCTTTGCCCACCTAGTTCTCCACTTATCTAGGTCTCCCCATTTTTGCAAAACTAACATTAATTCCCGTATTTGCAGTCTTCTTCCAGAAGCATTCATATTTTCTAAATCTTTGTCTGAAAATTCTGCTCTATAGGGCTTCTGTAGTACTTTCGATCTCCCTATTTCGACTCCCATTTGTAATGCTAAATTGGACAATTTTTCATGAAATAATCTTACATTTCTAGTGATACTCCTGCACAGGAACAACAATTCTTCTTCATCATAAGTATTTAAGCGTTCTACTCCTATATTTCCTGCTATCATTTCTTCTAACTCGACTTTTAATTTCTGAACATCCAGCAATTTTGGAGGTGTGCACATTTTATCTGATCCCTGTACCCACCTTTCTAAATCTTCCGGTGTCACTATAGTGGCACTCTTTGCCCCTGATGAAGTTATTAAACTTACATCTTTTGAACGCTCAGGTATTTCTTTTCTTGGAGTACCCTTTACTGGACCTCTGACAGGTAAATCCATGAGAGATATTGTGGAATCACAATCACTAAAATGATCTTCAATTATAACTGGAGCTTCAAGTTTTTGAAAATTTTCGGGAGTATTCATAGGAGAAGATACGGGTATTAGAGGAGGACAATTTCCTTGTGTACCATACAATGGCACTACGGGACCAATTGTTACAGGAATAGTCAATGAATCAGGATGTGTCTTTATCTGGGATATCTTACGTACTAATTCTGCTCTGGTCTTTTCTAATGCTTCCTTTTCCTTCTCATGAAGTATTCTATTCGGGGTAAATTCATGTAGTACCTGAGGAACCATTGGTGTTTGTGGTGGGGCACTAGGAGGAAGTCCACTTGACCCTTCCTGATACGGTGGAGGATTTCTCAATATTTCTTCCATAAACTCATCTTCTGAGTCTTCATGTCTCATTAAATGTTTGGTCTTTTCTGTACACTTGCCTCCTGATTTCTCTCCTTCTGTGAATAATGGATATAATCCTTCTACAAGCATTGCCCTTCTCCACTGCTTCATTTGACCTTCCCTATTCTCACGTAAATATCTGGGAAAAAATCCTGGATACCTCCCATTACTTCGAGATCGATCACGCTCAAATGCCTCAGTTTCCCACTCTTCTAAAGCTTCATATTGAGTTAATCTTGGTTTAGGTTCTAAATCATTCATCCTTTGTCTCAAATTTTGAAGAATTCGCCCATTGAATGTGCCATTCTCAGGAAATTCTAGTATCCCGTCATTTTTGGTATATTCTCTCCAATTTTCTATCCATACACAAGTATGATAACCTCTCTCCATCATCATATATGATGCGGGCGTTTTTGCTGGGGGAATAATAATTCCCTCCCTAGTCTTGATTAGTTTGTCCTTTTTGAAATAATTCTTGATCTTTTGTAAAACTGACATCTTTTTCTTTTCTCCGTACATCTTGGGCAAATACCTATGTATAAAATTATATTCCGCAAACCCTAAAAATCTCCTATCTGGACGATTCCCTGTTAAAGTCGGATCGCGTTTTAACATGCAATTCTTATCCACTTAGAATTTTGCTTCTAAACTCTCAACCAATCAAATCTTTGCTAGCTTTTAAATTTAAGCCAATCCTTACGCGGCCTTTTCGGTGACGTTTCTCTGTCAACCCCTCCTTTACAATTTGCTCCTTTCTGTTCTCACGCTGATGCAACCAATCCCAGCGCGGCACCTGTGATGTCAGTACTACTCCTGACTACTGACCCCTCCTTTACAAGTGTTTTCCCACACCCGCGGATCCAGCCAATCCCAGCGCGGCGGTTTGTGACGTCAGCTCCCTCTCCGGCAACTGACCCTCCCTTTACAAAAATCTTACGCAAAACTTATTTTCTCTATATTCTTAATTAGAATTCAGTAACAACATAAAACATTCGCTATCGTGCCAGTTTCTCTAATTCAGAAAGATAGTTTTTCTTTTACACACTTAGTAAACCCTTCCGTTTACTAAAGCATACACTATGAGTAAAACCCTTCCGTCTACTCTTCACACAAGCTTCCGAAATACCTGTTACTTCTTCAATGTTACCCTTACTAGGTGATATAACATCAAATTTTCACTAGCATACTCCTTCCACTATTCTTATACGCATAGAATCCCTAACAAGTACTGATGGCCCTACTTAACTTTTCAGTACTATTTCTGCCTGACAGATAACCTCACTGCAGTATGGCTTCCACTTGCCACCCACTTTTCTTTTTCCCCGGGGTATTCTGGACAACATAAAACAATACTCAAGAATAAAGGGTATTAGTTCATAAAAATACAAAGTAAAATTCTCATTACCCAATTAACAAAGAGTAACACTAACCGTCCTCTGCTTACCAGAAAACTGATCCAGCGCGATATTAGCAAACTGCATTCATACACCATATACTCACTTGGGCCCACACATTCATACTATGCTAATACTTACGCTGGGTGTCAGATATACTCTTATATCAAAAATCCCTGCTACCAATTACCTTCTGATTGAAGAGTAATAACTTACCAATGGATCCTTTGCTAATTGGGAAATTTAAAATGAGTGACATTCACTATAATACATAATCCTGAAATAACCACTGAGTCAGGAAGTTTTAAAATGTTTATCTAAAATTTTAGCAGAGTAAAATACAGAAAAAGACACGGTATTTGATCAGAATACCCATGTGAAAGCATAGAATGATTATTGCTAATAAATGACGGTGTTTAAGGAAAAGAGGAGATAGGAACAGCAGTGCAACTAAAGGTTGCATATATTTACCTAAGTGCGAGAACCAAACCCTTAGCCAAGGATTTTTGAAAGAATAAGACCCTGGAAGGATGAAGAGCAAGGACCTTCTTCAGAATCAGGATCGGACTGGTGACCTCTCTATAACGACGCCTGCGCCGTTCCCCTCTCTGGCACTCGACTTCTCCTCGATTCTCCCCTCTAATGGACTCCGCCGCCCCCTCCTCAGGACCTCTTCTGGATAGGGATTCAGTCAGCAACCGATCAGCTGGGCAGCCTGGAGCTCTTCTATATGTTCTCTTCTCTGGAATCTAGCTCTCTCGTGCTCGTGCCTGGCTTGTTCCCCGTTCTCCTACTAATTAACTAATGCTATATTCTATTATACCCTTCTACGCCCATGTACCTCCCCTAGATGTTGCTAAAATATGGGACCACTACTTCTGATTGGACAGGGACTGGAGGTGGATTCTCGCACTATGACAAATTTGGCTTAAATTGTGTAGTCTATTGTATTTGCGTTCCCACCCTTCAAATTAATACATTCGCTTTATTTCCCACCCGTCTCATGACAAATGTACACCAATTTTCATAGACAAAGTATCTATGCACTACAGGAAATGCAGCAGTTATAACATCTTTGGCCATCAGGTCACGGCCTTGTGAGACGTCCAAGTTGACTTCATTTTGGCAGTCATTCAGGACACATGCGCAGAACCTTCTGCTTCTCGAGTTTCAAGTCACCAACCCAGGCCCAAGATTACGAATTACTAAAAGTGCAAGAAGGAAATATTAAAATCAAAAATAAAACGTTTCACTGTATACCCACTTATCTTATTTCTAATCCCATTTAATTATAAATCCTATCCCGCATTAATTGCGTTAAGAAACAACAATTTAATAATGACACAAGAGCAAGCTTAAGCATGTGAGAACATTGAACAGCCATTTTAATGCACACTGCGCAGAAGCAGAAATTCCCACCAAGCAAAGAAAGACGTCACACCATGTGATCAGGTTGTGACATGCGCAGATAAAATCCAGCGCTTAAGCGGCCATTTTAGACTAGGAACAAGCGTTATTCGTTAGTAAAACACATAGGCAAGCGTCCTTTCTATTTGTATAATGTGTGCAAGGATTAATACGCACAATACAAGTTTTAATATTGATACTATGAGTGAGATTGCATACGAGCAAGTTTCATTTGCGAAACCTTGCTCCATCACCTACATCTGGTTGGTGCTTATCCTGATTTTCCTTTTCATGTCAATTGGATTTGTGACAGTATTTTTCTTGCTCATCAATGGTCATTATTTGCCAGAACGCTCTGCTGGAAAATTGGTCGATGGAATTCTGGCTCCACATACATCGTCCTACATAATGAAACGTGATCAAGCCCTTGTGAACATTTCGGCATTCCCTGTTGCAGATGGCATCGTTTGGGACAAAGTAGCATTCGAAATTCATGGTCCGACGGAGGTACTCAAGATACCATACGTGTTTCATTAGGAGATGTGATAACACTGGACATACATTCTGATGATTGGGATGTACAAGCAGAACATTCATTATTTTCTGATTTACAGTATTATGTTGCTTTTGATGCTGAAGATTTATATTTAAATTCTGCCAATTATGCTGATTTATTCTGTTATCAACACTATGGCCATCATTTCTTACACAAAACAAACACGTTAAGACCTGTTTTTAATTACACACAATCGGAACATTGTCCATCTCCCTTACAGGGGAGTTCTAAATACACTTAGAAATAAGTTCACCTATTTCACTGATTATAACACATCCAATTCGCAATCCCATTTCTTTAAATTGCCATTGCCAACACAATCTAAATTTATTCTCACACACACAAAATTAATATATTCAACTTCAATTAGGACTGAGTTGACCTTACAGGGTTATGATCACTGGAAAGATACCATTGATTTGAAATCAATTTGGGGGACTAAAGCTTGGCAGGTACAGGGAACTGAAGCTTTACATCGTGCATGCCTAATTCCGACTCAAATGTTATTTTTAAATGATACAGTGTACCAAACTACTTGTTTTGGTCTGGCTACTGCCAAAAATCTAAATATCCCATCCATTCCGTCATTGGCTGAGTATGACAATTGGTGTAGACACACAAATTATACCATTGATACATTACAAGCTCTATTTCAAAATAACAGTTTCAATATCTCAGATGTTGACCCCTAAGGATGGTTACTGTGGCAAACCAATTCAAATGCGTGTCAGCTGCGTTTTTATAATGCAATTACCGGTTTCACACAAACTAGACTTGATCCCCGTTTCCCCCATTCACACTCTGTCACCACATATTCAGTGGGAAAATTGTGCCAACAATGGTTGGAACACTCTACTCTATCTTCCGCGAAACAACACCTGTCCCTCTTGTCGAGCGATATCAATTTGCCTGATTTTATTTTGGGTCCTAAATCCATACGGTCAAAAAGGTTTATCTATGCGGCTTATAATGAATTATGGAAACTTTCGCAGATGGAGGCAGCGTTCCGCCTGCGCCAAATTGACCAAGCAAATTTGGAAAAAGTTCTTGCAGTTGTCGACAATAGTATAAATACATTATCTTCCTGCATTTACACCTTAGATAACATTGTTTCATCTGTTATTGATATTGTTCAAAGTCAGTTATCTGTGTTATACCATGGTCAGAATCAATTGCGATCTGTGATGCAATTTGCATGGACGTTACAAACTGTCAAAATGGGAAAAGTACCATGGGATTATTTGAATGCTTTTGCTTTGTTTTTACAATTTAATCTAACTGACAAACAGAGATTCATGTCAATGAAAGATGCTACATACACGCTGTTACATATTGAACAATTAGAACACTTGCCAATTTCAGTAGCAGAAACTAATTCGGCTGTGTGGTTAATTCATGGCGTTATTTCTTTACCAGTCTCACTATTTCAATTTACCTCTTGCATGCAACAGTTCCCTATAGGCCGCTTTGAACCCCTTGGGAGTACATTTATTCACGAAGTGTGGTCCTTGCCTTTTATCTACAGAGGTCAGCGGGAAGATACAGAGGTTTTCCTTACAGGGGAGCAGTGCGATTCCACAGTAGGACATTCTTTAGTCTGTAAACACATTAAGTTACACGGCGCTTGTAACGTGTCTGCCCCTAATCTGGCTTGTTTTTTAAGAGGGATGACTGTCCCAGCAATAATTCCCGCTCTCACGTTGCTTTCTAAAGGCAGTTATCTTATTTTGAATAACCACGACTGCTGTGGCTTACGGGCTGGCATCCCCTATATAGTAACAGTTTCACAGTGTATTACTTGTTGTAGCAATGTGGTTTTTCCACTCCCGCATGGGATTGTAGATAGTTCCATTTGGCCTTCCATTCCAACTTTGAAAACAGACTTTAATAAGCTAAGCAGGCTCAAAGCGCTATTATTTCAACAAGAAGTGGCTCTCACTTCGGCTCGAGAGACCTTCGAGTTGCAGGTGGCTAGAGCATCTAGGGAGATTCAGTCACTGCTTAACACGAATCTCCCACTTCATTTTGGGGACCTGATGCATCAAATATTTAATGTGTCTGATGCGTCTGACACAAAAGGCCTTGCTCATTTTTTAAGCTTGTGGGATCGGGCCTTGTGACCTCTTTTCAGACGATTTTTGGAGTAATTCCAGCATTTATCCATTCTATTCTTTCCAGTGTCTTTGGAGGGTTCCCATTATTACTGGCACTAGTGGGTGGAATCCTGATTCTTCTACTCCTGCTACGCAATGGCTGCACATCATGTGGTGATGCACAGACCAGGCCAATTGCAACTGTACAGTGACCGAATGCAACAACTTTTTGGATGCTTGCCATTGGCTACGCTTAGCGTGAGTTATGGACTAACTTTTTGCTCTGCCTATTTCACTTGCATGTAACCTGTGTTCTACTGTCAGCGGTGCCCTTTCTCTTGGGCATTGAATTTATGCCTCTCTAATACGTCATGCACTGAGCCGGATTATGACCGGTTGATGGGTCCGTTAACGGCCCATGACCAGGCCTGCTCTTGGGATGGTCGTATGGCGTGCGCGGCTGCACTTGGAGTGTTGGCTGAGTGGAAAATCTGTGCGGCTGCACAGAACCTCTTGCAACAAAGTTTCATCGAATATCACGCGAGTTGCCCGGATATGCTTTTGGAGGCATCGGATTATGAGGAACACGTGTGTTCTTTCAAGCTACTTGATTGGATGACATCCCTTTTAGCCATGAACGACAGGGATGACCTTTTGGAACTAATTGCATTCTTAAGTTAATGTACTTTGATGGATTTTCCGACTCCAAACTAATCCCATTTACAATGAACAACAATAATACAAACAACATTTTTTTTGTAATTTTCTAATTTGGCACTTCTAGACTCTGCTTGACTTTTAACTCTGTTTGGGTCTTTTGTCTATATACTACGACCTTACCAAGGGGAGGGTGTTATATGGCCGTTAGGGTCATTGTCGACATTGCTAAGTTAGCCTTGAGTTCAGCTGCCATGATGCTGCTTTTGCACACAATACTACATGTCTTTATTTTGCAAGACTCTGTTTGTGCCTTTCACATGAGAACCGTCTGCTTTCTGCGTTCTCTGCCTGTTCTTGGAGTTTAGTCTGAACATGATGTGAAAGGTCGATAAACAATGCCCCATGTTATTATGTTCTGTTCTGGTCAGTCCCTAGCACCTAGACAAAACATGCTAACACAGCTGCTATTGCTGGAAACTCGTGCTTTGATATTAGGGAATGCATATTGTTCTAACAGACACTTGGAGAGGGACCTTTCCAGGGGGAAGAGCTATGCTGTTCCTATGATGTAGAAATACCATCTAGGCACTAAGGTATGGGGTCTGCTGACAAAGCCCAGAGATCTTATTTTATATAATTAAACTTCTTCTAGCCAAGGGGAGGGTGGTTAGGCCTTATAGTCCTTTATCCACTGTCTGTATACAATGACATCCCCCTTTATAATCCATGGAATTGCAACAATGCTAACTGTTTTAGGTTTATGCGTTATGCTGCTGGTAGTGGCTTGTATACTGCTTTATAGAGCACTATAGTTAAAATAAACATTTTGAAATATAAAAGTGACTCTGTCAATTCTTATTGAGGACAAATATGAGTGAGTGAGCGAAAGGGTATGTATTGCTGCCACGATTCCTGAGAGAGTCGGGAGTGTTGTGTTCTGGGTTGTCTAATCATTTGTAGCTTCGTGATTGTATAGGAAAATGAATGAGACACTATAGCTAGTCGGTTTTGGGATTTTGGGTACTGAGGCGGTAGGAAGGCTCAGCCCCTACACACCAAGGTCCTGTTTTCCTGCGCATAGTTCTGTGTATGTGCAGAATCCCTGCAACACTCTAGAATGCTACTTGCATGTTCTTGTTGTAGCTTCTTAACACGACCCGGAAGTTATCACCTGCGGTCCAAAAGGAAGTGCACCTTTATAGTGATGATGTGGTATGGAAACTGAAAAAAGACTATTCTAAGTCCAATTTCGAGATGAAGACAGACTTGAAAATTCTTTAGGGGGCGTGAAGGTGTAATTGTTCCTATATGGTTTCATGTGCCCGCTATATTAAGTGCTGTTATAAAATTACTGTTAAGAGGGCGGTGTTAGGGACAAAAGGCAAGTCTCGATGTTGCGCTTCATGTGGTCAATGCAATCCTCTATGAAGGGATAAGACAGGTTTACCACGGCAATTTGCAGTATTATGTAAATGCAATGGCATTATCTTGAGTGCCCATTATAATGAAGTTGTCATTGTTTCTGTGTTGTCTATTCGCCCATAATGTACGGATTAAGAAAGTGTTTACTGGTGACATTTTGTTTCATGTACACACGGGTCACTTTGCTGTTTTAGCATTAGTTGTTCAGTGTTTTAATGACAACCAAGGAATATTGTCATTTAATCCTTTGTCATATGTCCGTAAATGGTATCCCCAACGTTGTTCCTTCTCAAAGAGAATTCTTTCTGAGTTTGGGTCTCCTTTGTTATCTAGAGTTTCAATGACGACCCATTACATGTCCTTCATGGTGTGGTTCATTTTCAGAAAATGGGTGCTCATGCATGTGGTTGATTTTTAATCAGGTTAGACTCCCTCTGATTTAGTCTTGTTCTTGTGTGGACTAGAATGTCCCGAATGTTCTTTGTTCTCCTATTGGCAAATCTGGGTTTGGGCCATTGTGGGTTTCCTGACGGGAGGATGTTCCAGTTTTTGTTAATTAACTTCTTTACCTGATTTGAAGCTATGTTGTACGTAGTTACACAGGTGAGGATATCTTTATCAGGTGTTTTGGACATCACCTCAAGAAGGTTCTCGCGGTTTTGGTTTCTTGCTCTTTTCTGGCATTTGTTAATGATGGTCTTGGGATATTGTCTATCCTTGAGTTTTATGCTTAACTCGCCTGCCTGTTGTTTGTATACCTGTATGTTGCTACAGTTCCTCCTTATTTTCAGGAACTGACTGTAAAGTAGGTTTTCTCTCAGTGATCTTGGATGGAAGCTATTAAATGAGAGGAGATTGTTTTTGACAGTGGATTTATAGTAGGTCTTGGTGGATAATTTTGTGTTTTCCGTGTAGATGGTAATGTCTAGAAAATCCAGTGTATTCTCATCTGTGGTGTAAGTGAAATTGAGAAAGTCATCTCTGGTATTGATCCATGTATGGAATTCTGGTAAAGTTTCTGGTTTATCTCCCCAGATCATAAGAACATCGTCTATATACATTTTCCAGAAAAGGATCTTGTTCTTGAAGGGATTATTTTAATTCAGAATGTATTTTTCTTCAAATGTGCTCACATAGAGGCCCGCCAGACTGGGAACGAATGTACTGCCCATAGAGGTCCCATGTGTTTGGAGGTATAGGGTTCGCTCATATTCAAAATAGTTCTCCATTAAGGCTAGGCGGCAGCATTCCAGGATTGAATGTCTCGGTGTCAGACTCTGACAACCCAATTGACTCTCCTTACTATCTAGACCATCAAGGATTGGTGGTCATTTAACTGTTTCACCTACCTAAGCTATCACTTGACTCACCCCTCTAGTGTTTTGGCTTAAAATGTTTATTGTTATGCATATCTCCTCGTATATCCTTATCCCATGTTTTTCACCACTCCATTCATGTTGTAAAGCACTCTGATACCCACGGGTCTAGCTGGTGCTATATAAAACTTATAAAATAAAAATAAATAAATAAATAAAATGTGGCCAGTTTTCTATGAATAATATCTCTTCGATAGTTTGTAATGTGGCTTCTTGGGGGAGGTTCATATGTAAGCTCTCTATGTCTAGGCCAACTAGACAGGAACTGCCTTGTTGGTATGATACATCTTTCAAGAGATTCAGAAGATCCCGTGTGTACTTTAAGTAAGTGGGTTGTCGTTGTACTAGAGGTCTCACGTAGTAGTCTGCAAATTGTGACAGGGGTTCTAACACGGAGCTTATCCCTGATACTATCGGCCTCCCTGGAGGTGGGTTCCTGTTCTTGTGGGTCTTTGGTAGGGAATAGAACTAGGGTATCTGTGGCTTAGTGGATCTTAGAAAATCTGCCTCATTTTTTGTGATCCACATGTTAATCTCCACCTCTTCTGTCATGTTGTTAATAGTTCTTTTCAGTCTTTCTGTCAGGTCCTGAGAGATGATTCTGTAGTGTCTTTCTTCTCCTAGAAGATCTGTACATTGTTTATGGTAAGCTGATGTTGAAAGGAGTACAATGCCTCCTCCTTTATCTGCCGGTTTGATAATTAGATCTTTCTCTTGTTGTAATTCCCTCATTGCTTGTTGTTCTTTTTTTGTGATTTTCATGAATGTTTTTTTTGTCTTTGTGTTTATTGATTCCACTTCTTTGAACATCGCCTGTTTAAAGGCCAGTACTGCGACCAGTATTGCATGCATTGGTGGACAAAAGGTGGACTTAATTCTTAAGTTGGTGTCTTTTTCTTTGTGGGATTCTTGTTTGTCTTTAAAGTAAGATTTCAATTAAATTTTTCAACAAAACTCTGCGATCTCGCAGTGTAGTTTCAATTGGTCGAGTCTTGGGGTGGGCACAAAACCTAATCCTTTGGTCGGTAGTTTTTGCTGGTCCTCCGTGAGTACATGTTCGGTTAAATTGACAACTAGTGTTCGGTTGTGCTCGGTCCTGGTCTGTCTCGGTCCTTGGACATACTATTGGTTTGTACTCGTTCGGTTTCCTGCCAGTGTACTCCTTTCTTTCTTCCTCTTCGTTGATTCTGACCTCTCCCTAAAAATGGTGGTTGTATTATAGGGAATAGTTGTGGTGGCTGGTTGGGCATGGAGGGATTTATCCACCCTTGGAATTGAGGATAATACGGTTGAAATACCATAATTTGGTGGTCTCCAAAATTAGGTGTTCTCCAAGGCATGTTGCGTCTTTGCATTGGGTATCTGCCTCTTGTCCTGCCTCGTCATTGTTGTTTGTTCTCTTCACTATTATTCCAGTCTGAGCTGTCTGAAGAGTTGCCCGTAGATGAATCATTATCTTTCGTGGATTCTGACGGGGTGTATTCTTGAGAGAACCGCTTGAGATCTTTGCCCAGTTTTTGTATCTTGTTTTTAGTGATGTAGTCTTGCATTTCGGTCATCTCTGTGTTAATCTCTTCTAGTCGTTTTTTATAAACCGCGATCTGCACTGTTGTTTTGAGTTTGGCTTCCTTCACCTGTATTTTGATCATCGATTCTTCCGATAGTCTTGTAGCCGTTTTTATGATCAATACTAGATAATCTCTCGTGCATTTCCATGAAATTGCTGCCCAGTCTTTTCTAAAGATGATATCATGTAGAATGATTCTAGGGACATTACGGACTCAAAGGACTTTGGGTGCCGCATTTGCTCTAAGATATTCGGTCATCATTAGGCCATTAACGGCTGTCTTCACCTGTTCCTTCTTGGTATTAGAATGGCAGACAATTTGGGATTGAGCTACATGGACGAAGAAATCAGCGCAATTCTATCTGTCCCCTCTCTGCTACAAGACAGAGAATTAACGCAAACTCTAGCCCACACAAAGGATTGGAAATGAACTCAATAATACCAAGAAGGAACATGTGAAGACAGCCATTCAAGGCCTAATGATGACCGAATATCTTAGAGCAAATGCGGCACCCAAAGGCCTTTGGGTTCTTAATGTCCCTAGAATCTTTCTACATGATATCATCTTTAGAAAAGACTGGGTAGCAATTTCATGGAAATGCATGAGAGATTATCTGGTATTGATCATAAAAACGGCTACAAGACTATCGGAAGAATTGATGATCAAAATACAGGTGATGGAAGCCAAACTCAAAACAACAGTTCAGATCTCGGTTTATAAAAAACGACTAGAAGAGATTAACACAGTGATGACCGAAATGCAAGACTGCATCACTAAAAACAAGATACAAAAACTGGGCAAATATCTCAAGTGGTTCTCTCAAGAAAAGATGTAAACCTGTACTACAAATGACTAAACCACGTCAGAATCCACGAATGATAATGATTCATCTACGGGCAACTCTTCATACAGCTCCGACTGGAATAACAGTGAAGAGAACAAACAACAATGACGAGGCAGAACAAGAGGCAGACACCCAATGCAAAGTCGCAACATGCCTTGGAGAACACCTAATTTTGGAGACCACCAAATGATGGCATTTCAACCGTATCATCCTCAATTCCAAGGGTGGATCAATCCCTTCATGCACAACCAGCCACCACAACCATTCCCTATATTACAACCACCTTTTTTAGGGAGAGGTCAGAATCAACAAAGAGGAAGAAAGAAAGGAGTACACTGGCAGGAAACAGAACGAGTACAAACCCGGAGTATGTCCAAGGACCGAGACAGTCCAGGACAGAGCATAACCAAACACTAGTTGTCAATTTAATTGAACATGCACTCACGGAGAACCAGCAAAAACTGCTGAACAAAGGATTAGGTTTCGTGCCCAAGACTCGACCAGTTCAAACTACACTGCGAGATCGCCGAGTTTTGTCGAAAAATTTAATTGACAAACAAGAACCCCACAAAGAAAAAGACACCAACTTATGAATTAAGTCCACCTTTTGTCCACCAATGCATGCAAAACCGGTCAAAGTACTGGCGTTTGAACAGGCGATGTTCAAAGAAGAGGAATCATTAAACACAAAGACAAAAAAAACCATTCATGAATATCACAAAGAAAGAACAACAAGCAATGAGGGAATTGCAACAAAAGAAAGATCTAATTATCAAACCAGCAGATAAAGGAGGAGGCATTGTACTCCTTTCAACATCAGCTTACCATAAACAATGTACAGATCTTCTAGGAGAAGAAAGACACTACAGAATCATCTCTCAGGACCCGACAGAAAGACTAAAAAGAACTATTAATATTGTGACAGAAGAGGCGGAGACCAACACGTGGATCACAAAAATTAGGCAGATTTTCTCAGATCCACTAAGCAACAGATACCCTATTTCTATTCCCAACCAAAGACACACAAGAACAGGAACCCACTTCCAGGGAGGCCGATAGTATAAGGGATAGGCTCCGTGTTAGAACCCCTGTAACGATTTGCAGACTACTACCTGAGACCTCTAGTACAAAGACAACCCACTTACTTAAAGGACACACAGGATCTTCTAAATCTCTTGAAAGATGTATCATACCAACAAGGAAGTTCCTGTCTAGTTGGCCTAGACATAGAGAGCTTATATACAAGCCTCCCCCAAGAAGCCACGTTACAAACTATCGAAGAGATATTATTCAGAGAAAACTGTCCACATAAACACCGAGACATTTCATCCTGTAATGCTGCTGCCTAGCCTTAATGGAAAACTATTTTGAATATGAGGAAACCCTATACCTCCAAATGCATGGGACCTCTATGGGTAGTACATTCACCCCCATTCTGGCGGGCCTCTATGTCAGCACATTTGAAGAAAAATACATTCTGAATTCAAATAATCCCTTCAAGACCAAGATCCTTTTCTGGAAAAGGTATATAGACAATGTTCTTATAATCTGGGGAGATAAACCAGAAACCTTACCAGAATTCCATACATGGATCAATACCAGAGATGACTTTCTCAGTTTCACTTATACCTCAGATGAGAATACACTGGATTTCCTAGACATTACCATCTACACGGAAAACACAAAATTATCCACCAAGACCTACTATAAACCCACTGCCAAAAACAATCTTCTCTCATTTAATAGCTTCCATCCAAGGTCACTGAGAGAAAACCTACTGTACAGTCAATTCCTGGGAATAAGGAGGAACTGTAGCAACATACATGTATACAAACAACAGGCAGGCGAGTTAAGCATAAAACTCAAGGATAGACAATATCCCAAGAACATCATTAACAAATGCCAGAAAAGAGCGAGAAACATAAACCGCGAGAACCTTCTTGAGGTAACACCCAACACACCAGATAAAGATATCCTCACCTGTGTAACTACGTACAACATAGCTTCAAACCAGGTAAAGAAGTTAATTAACAAAAGCTAGAACATCCTCACGTTAGGAAACCTACAATGGCCCAAACCCAGATTTGCCAATAGGAGAACAAAGAACATTCAGGACATCCTAGTCCACACAAGACCAAGACTAAATCAGAGTGAGTCTAACCTGATACCGTGGCCACTGTTCCGTGTGTCACTTGACCAAAAAAAACAACACTTTACAGTTGACTGATGATATTGTTTGGTCACTCAGACGACACACAAATTGCAATACGACGCAAGTGATATACATGATCACATGCCATTCCCAATTGAAATATATAGGCATGATGTTTCGTAAAGTGAAACAACGAATTTGTGAGCACCGCAGTAACATAAAGTGTAAAAAATCAACCACACGCATGAGCACTCATTTTCTGAACATGAACCACACCATGAAGGACATGGAATGGGTCGTCATTGAAACTCTAGATAACAAAGGAGACCCAAACGCAGAAAGAATTCTCTTCGAGAAGGAACAACGTTGGGGATACCATTTATGGACATATAACAAAGGATTAAATGACAATATTCCTTGGTTGTCATTAAAACACTGAACTAATGCTAAAACAGCAGAGTGACCCGTGTGTACACAAAACAAAATGTCACCAGTAAACACGTTTCTTAACCCGTATATTATGGGCGAATAGACAACACAGAAACAATGACAACTTCATTATAATGGGCACTCAAGATAATGCCATTGCATTTACATAATACTGCACATTGCCGTGGTAAACCTGTCTTATCCCTTCATAGAGGATTGCATTGACCACATGAAGCGCAACATCGAGACTCGCCTTTTGTCCCCAACACCCCCCTCTTAACAGTTATTTTATAACAGCACTTTATATAGGGGGCACATGAAACCACATAGGAACAATTACACCTTCACGCCCCCTAGAGAATTTTCAAGTCTGTCTTCATCTCGAAATTGGCATTAGAATAGCCTTTTTTCAGTTTCCATATAGCATCATCACTATAAAGGTGCACTTCCTCCCGGACTGCAGGTGATAACTTCCGGGTCGCGGTAAGAAGCTACAACAAGGGCATGCAAGTAGCATTCTAGAGGTAACTGAGAAAGAAATGACACCAACAACCCAAGGTAATGTGAGCAAAGAAATTATCACCGTCATGCCTGTTTCTATTTCTTATTGTAGATCTCCCGCAGCACCTGGTGGAGTTTAATTAAACTCCCAGAAGGTACCATTAAGTTTATTAACGTTTGCATGTTTTCCTTTTGAATTCAAAGCCCCAAATATAAAACGATACGAACGTTAAGGCTAAAGTAATACGTTTTGTACAGCATGCTTTTCTTTCCTTCTCTCCATGTAAAAATATTTAGAAGGGTGACAATTTTTCAAAAACCATTTCAACACGGTGATAATCTTTCTAGACACGTTTATTGGACATGTTCTTGAGCACACGTTTGATTACATCCTCAACGCAGGCTGTTGTGGTGTAGAGCAGGAGTAAAATTATTGATATGCTTTACACTAACTTAATGATGACTTAATAGCCATAGACTTTTTTTCTTACCAACCGAGCACAAATCACTAAATTATTACGTCCTTTTGTAAGCCTTTGATGCCAACAAATATAACTGCATGCCTTCCTGATATCAATCCCTGATTGATTATTAACGCTTCACTGTCATATGTAACGAGAAATTACATGAGTACAGCACACAAATTGTGTCGCATTTGCAAGTAGCATTATACATCCAAGCACCTAATTGGGCAAAACTATACGAAATCTATATAAAGCGACAATATGCGTATTTTTCCTTTTCCCCTTTTTCTTTCCCAAGTTATAGGTAGAACCATAACATATAAACCCATCTATTACATGAAATAATGACGAAGATGGGTAAGTGACACTAACTTACCCAATGTATCAAAGCGATTTATCACGTTATCGCTATGACTAAGGTCCTGATGAAAGTCCACCGATCTTTAGAGACACCCATGGACTGAAACATGTCGACCACTGAAATCATCATTATATAAATGCGGTGGTCCATTCACACATCCACCAGAGCAACACACACTGTTTTTAATCTTAGCCCATACTGACGACTAAAACAAGAGTACAGGATAGGAGGTATTTTTAATTTATCACTTTTTTCCGCTAACAATATCGAAATCATGACCGTCAAAGAACCAGATGGTCTCCCTCCAGGTGGAGGAAGGTTGACTGCCTGGAGAACGGGAAACTCAGGTCGAAAAGGACCCAATGATAAAACCAATCACCTAACCTTCTCAAGCAGAGAACCAAGATATACCGCTGCCCACGGGTTAGAGTGTATGAGGGCCTTTGTACAACACTTAAAGACCCTGGCTTTTTCAAGATACGTGGTTCATTCTCATTTGATTATAAATTATTAAGTATGGAAGCTGAATGAATCACTGCTTCTTCGTCCCTTCTCTTGATTTTTTGGACTTCAAGAAATCTAATCATCTCAGCAGCACCAAATTTGGCACATATCCATCCGTTGTGCCTTCAGAGGATGCTGGCATATGCAGATATAGGTGCATGGATCACAAAAACACTACAGAAAGAGTCACTAACAACTGAACAAATACAAGATCAAACACACTTTCTCAGTATGGTACCATAAGATATTGCACTAAGTATTGTCTGACTTAAAATGTTGTGCCCTAAATGTTGTTTACAAAATATCAGCTCAATTGGACTTAATAATAAAAAATTGACACCCAATGGGATGCTAAGTTTTAAAGCAGTAGTTAAGACAGAGTATTTATGCTGCATGTTTTTTGTCAATGATATTCTGGCGAATAACCCATTTCTTATAGGTTGTACCTTTACCGACCTCAATCCCATTTCAGGACACAGCTTAAAATCCATCTATTCAGGGATGTCAATTAGGGGTAGCTAGTTGTAGCAGCTGCTACCATGACCTGCTCTGGGGCACCCATGGTACTGCTTTTGCTAAGCTATTCTCAGGGTTCATGAAAGCACAGCATGAAGAGAATGTAGCAAGGCTCTAAGAGCCCTTTTTAAGTCTTGTCTAAGACAGTGTGCCATGAGTCATTTTGTTAGCTTACAGTGGGCTGAGAGCCCACCTATTGCGTACCATTGATTGCCTTGATTGCCACTCTCATTTTACTTGCTTACCATTGGTTGCCTTGAGTGCCACTCTCATTTGCTTGCCTACCATTGGTTGACTTCATTGTCACTCTCATTTGCTTGCTTACCATTGATTGACTTCATTGTCACTCTCATTTGCTTGATTTTTTATCATCAGCTTCTGTAGGCTTTCCTTCCTCTTCTTGTGTTTAGCACTCCCCTGTAACATGGATGCATAACTTGTGTCCTTCAACTGCTCATTTTTCAGGCACAACTTGTTTTCTTTTTGTTTAGCCACTCTAAGAGAGTGTGTGTTTTCTAGCTGTCTACCTCATGTACTTCTCCCAACTGTGTGTTACTCTTTCTCACCCTGTCTTAGTTAGTGTTCTTGCGTCTCCTCTAACCACTTGTCCCCTAGCACAGTCCATTAATCATGTACTTACCCAGCCACTCCTACATCTTGTTTTTTGCTTGCTCCTGCATCCCCTCCCAACTGCCCTTTGGTGTCAGCTTGTTTCCCCAGTGACTTTGTCCGTGTAATTCCTCTGCCCCTTTTGCCCATCCTCAATTGTCAACTTGCTTCCACAGCCCCTCCTACCCAATCTCCATTGTCAGCTTGCTTTCCCAGCCCCTCCTGCCCAATCTATGCTATCAGCTTGCTGCCCCTGCCCCTCCTACCCATCCTTCGCTGTCTATTTGCCTCCTCATCTCATTACAGCCACTCTCATTTGTCCTTGTTCTTTCCCATTGTCCGTCACATATCCTCTCCTCCCACCCATGTCATTCTCTAAATCCCACCCTCCTTCCATGTTGCCTCATCCCAAGCCCATCCTCCCATTTGTCTTTTTTTAATTAAAACAACGCATTAGTGCTGGCTGCATCATAGCAATTTTTAAAAATATATTTTTAGCCATGCTGCACAGCAGCTGCCGTGCTGTAGAGTTTGGCTAAAATCATTGCTAAAGTCAATAGCTCTTATAGGTGAGACCTATTGACTTTGTCAATGCTTGTTCCATCCTGTCATTTCAAATCATTGCTCTTGCCCTAACCCTTCAGTAGCAAATAGGAGGCAGTGCTGTGGTGTAAAAGTTGGGGCAAGGAGATTACTCTTTAAAGTTATTAGATGTGATGTCACTCCTGCCATCCCTGGTATTTTGATGAATTGATGTCCATGCATCCATTCCGGAAGCCTGGCCTTCTGGGAGAATTCTTCAGTTAAAAGGGCCTTCTGATCCAGAGAAAATGGTTTGCTTTATTCAGTCATCTCTTACAATACCCAACAGGCTTCCAGAATGTTGCTTCGTCTGATGAGGTCAGCTGGGGGCTTGAGATATATTAAGACATCATTCGCTGGATGGCCCCTTAAAGGGCTCTTGTCACGTGGCTGGGCTCAGGTCATTGGCCCCTTGACTGTACATTAAGCTTACCTGATGGGTAGAATGTTTGTGCATAAGGCACAGCTACTGATTGAGGGGAAAATGAAGAATACAATAATCAATTGGTGGTTTTGAAAGAATTAAGGTAGTGCTCTTCGCACGTGGTTCTTGCTTTCAAAGCACATCTTGCATGTGTGGATCTGAATGTCTGACTCAGTCTGACAGGCATTGCGGGATTACCAAATAGGCAAAGTAGGCACCGGACTACGGGCCCCACTCATTTCAGGGGACCCGCGACAACAGATCAAAATAATATTGATTTGATCTTGAAAGAAAACTAAATCAAGCTTTCTTAAATATTGTTTCCAAAAGATAGAAAAAAATGAATCAACTCAAAGAAACAAAAACTTTACATTAAAGGTTCTTTAGAGAAAATACTGTACCAATGTAATGTACCGATTAACAATTTAAAGTACATTAACCATAGATATCAAAGTCACATCACAGTTTGTCTCTTAGAAGCTCATCTTCTGATAGCTGTCAGTTTGTAAAAACATTTGGTGCATTGGGTATTAGGAGATCATTTGCAAGAGGGGCCCGGAAAGTTCGACTGGCTAGGGGCCTCCACAGGGTTTAATCCGGCACTGCTGACAGGACCTGGAACAGAAAGCATGCGATGCGGCAAAACTGTCCTAAGAAATCCTAGCATATGGAGCGTTTGGGGAAAAGAAGACACATGGAAAACACTGTTACCTGTGTCCATCTTTGTCTTACAATGCTGCCACGTCTTGCTTCATTCCAGTCAGCGTATCAGCAGCATCGACTCTCTTCCCGCTGGCGGCTGCCATTACACCCCTTCTAGAACACAATAAAATGTTGCCTCCTGACATGGCTTTCCCAGGAGCAGACCCCCAGTGACTACAGAACCACAGGAGATAGGACTGTGATCCAGCGCGGCTATTATAAATTCTTCTCCTCCGGATATGACATCCAGGTGAAATCACTCACATTCACTATATCATATGACGGTGGGGCCCATAACACTGCATATGACACACTCAGTCGTTCCCTGGATCTCACCTATCTTCGCAAAGGAGAAGAACGAGTTGCTGGAGGAACGGAATACCTTATTAGATTTGACAGATTATTACATTTAACATTCTATATATTCAGTTTTTAATCCTGTTGACTCTAAAACATCAAGATACTCCGCTCTTTGGTCGATGGACCAACTAGTAGAATAAGTTGATGGTGATTGAGACCAGCTCAATCATTTAGAACCTTCAGTAAATATCAAATTTTTATAAATGAACTAAAGAACCACAGACTCAATTTTAATTAGAAGTAAAATTTTATCTAAATTCAAAAATTCTGCATGAGTGAGATTCTTAGTTTATTAATCACCTTAATACGTTCTTTTACATTTATATTGAAAATTCTGTAAAGGAAAACGAAATTATGCATTTACCTATTTAGATGCAGATAGGAACGGTCCACCAAAGAAAATGAACCATAAATCACAGCATGGACTCCCAAACTGACTGACTGTCCCTCTAGAAGGCCTCCTCGACGGGACCTCCCATACAGATTTCCCGCAACGGTCTCGTTCCTTCCCCAGTCAGGTTCGAAGTCAAAGGTAGCATCAGCATTGGCATTTGCAATAATAGCTGTATCGACTAATAACCAGCAACAGCGGTAGCAGCAACGACAACGACGACAGCGACGTCCCCTCCCATAAAAGCAGTCCTTCTTATACCTTACTTCTGGCTTACTACACAAAAAGTTGCAATGTTTGGGGGCAGGAATCACGCTAATTGGTCCATTTGAGGGGTGGCGAAGATTGTCTCATCGCCTTCCTTGTTCAAACTGGTTTCGGGGATGGTTAAGAGTTCATGGTTTCCCATATTCTTTGGGTAAAAGCAGTCCAGATTTATTATGTAAAATGTTGCAACAATGATGGTCACAATTTGGTCAGTCCTTTGTCTCTCAATACTGAACTCTCCTCTTTCTCACGGATACGAGCTGAGTCTTCCTTGGCACTCTTTTCATAATAGGTCATGGTAACCTTGACTTCTCTCACTCCGTGTACAAGCCGAACCCACATGGTTTAGCTTCATCATTTCTTTCGCTTAGAGGCCATCTTTGATTTTGGTATGACC
The DNA here is from genome assembly GCA_963921515.1 of Calotriton arnoldi. Classification (NCBI taxonomy): domain Eukaryota; kingdom Metazoa; phylum Chordata; class Amphibia; order Caudata; family Salamandridae; genus Calotriton; species Calotriton arnoldi. Next base: position 1,067,235 of record CAWUFW010001814.1, read on the forward strand.
TCATCTATGTCGGCAGCCATTTTCGCAACCTGGCCTAATAGGCCCGAGCGAACTATCATAAAAACAAACACAATCATAATTAATATAAGGAAAATAAGCCTTTCTGTTTACCACCCGTCATTCTAAGAACCCGTGTTAGGTGTTACCTAGCAAAAGCGACATTTAAAGCCAAATTTACTTACCATCTGCATACTTTGCCACAACACAATTTTACTACATAGCATCAAATCATGCGATTTTACTCTGATTAGTACGCAAATCACTATATTAATATTATTTTACTTCACAAGGGTAAATAGATTAGAATTTGCACAAAAATAGCAATTACCATTTATGTAAATGTTTATCAAAAGGTGCATATGTTGGTTAATCCATCAAACAATTAGTAATATTAATTTATTATTCTTATTTAAGGGGGTTTCAAAATTATTTCATTTACCTTGCTCCATCAACTCCCCCTTTGGTGATTTTTAATATCACCACAAAAACCATGTAATACAATTTATTCAAATAAATGTTTCTTGTCCATTTGCTTTGGTTAGTTCACACAACTGTGTCTTTCTCATCTTGTCTTTTTGATCTTTTGTATATGTTCTCTTTTAGTTCTTCTAATTCTATTTCTCCCATTTCTCGTTCTCTTTCTTTATTTTTCTCATTTTCTCATTTTATTCTATTTTGTGTTTTTCTCCTCTTAATGCACACATATGCTAATTTTGCTGACAACATTACCATTATTACAACTGTTACTGATATTAGTATTTTCCCAATAAGGGAACCACCCATTTCTGTAAACCATTTCTGTATTGAGGAAAAACTCTTACCAAGTTTCTCCCAGGCACCTTCAACCTCCAGTGGAGCAATTTCTTTGTGCAAATCAGTAATATTCTTTATATACTTCTGTATATTTTCACTTTTATCTGGAATGTAAGTGCAACAATGTTGGACTTTCAACATTCCACAGACTCCACCCTCTTTTGCCAAAAGAATGTCAAGGGCAAGTCGATTTTGCATCACCATAGCTCTCATGGCAACCATTTCGGTATTTACCATCAAGAACCCTCCAGCAGTATTCGTTGATAAACAATCTACTACTGTGGACAGTTTCCGAATCTTAAATGCATTCAAAGATATACCCACTGCTGGTATCAATGCTCCAAAAATGTCACCTACTATTTCTGAAAAACTTTCCCTCCTTCTACGTGTTAATGTTTTACCTATCTCATGTATTCCTTTTTCTCCTCTCTCCACATGAATTTTTTTTGGAAAGACCAGACCTAAAAATACATGACCCATACCAGTGGTCCGGCAACCTATAATAAGCTCTGTTTCCACATATATAATAGATCCCTGGAAATATTGGATCTTTTCCTCCTTTAAATCCCCATCCTCCTAAAATTTTATATGTATCTCGGCATTCACTGAAACCTACGAAATAATTTTCATACTTAGTCTTATTTCTACTAATACACAACTTTCCCTGTTGTGGCCAATCCAAAGTCATAGCTGCATTTGTCTCTCCTTTATCATGATTTTTCTCTTCAAACGCCCAAAGTGGTGTTTTTATCTTTTCTTCTACTATCTTTCTTTGAAACTTAACTCTTCTGTTCTCTACCATCTCCAAGAAAACCTTTTCTTCTTTCTTTAATTCACAGGTAAGATTGTGTCTAATTACATACTCTAATGTTAAATCTTTATTTTCTAAGAAAAATTCACCAAACACTTTTGCTTCTTTCACCTTATTTAGTTCAGGAATTATAGGAACTTTCGCAAACACAGTGTTTATGTCAGTGTAATAATATTCTAATCTACCTGTTTTATAAAATAAACTAGCTAACAGCACTACATGTTATCCCATATGTCAAAGGAAGGTGATGATAGGTCACACCTTCTGTGACAGATGCAGGTAATTGCATACAGACATAACAATCCCTTACATCCATTGTCTCTACATACTCATACAATAGTTTCGTGAAGACATTCTTAGAGAAATCAGTTATAGACTTGTCCTTATGTAAATCAGTACTATCTATTAATGCTGCAGTGTTTTGTGTTTTAGCTTCTTTATCCTTTTTCGTGTTATTCTCCATTACGGATGTTTCTTCTACAACTAACCTCAATGGAATTGTTATTGCTAAGATAAGCCAAATAAACATTATTAATCCTGTACAACAGAAACACATTCTACACCATCTACGTAAGAAATCACATCTAGATTTTCTATTCTCAGTATCTACCATTTTGTACTATTACCTAGCTATTTATATATTATACAGAAAATGTGTCACCACACCTCAGAATGACTTCTCAGCCACTCTACCCTTTTTCCTGTGTCACGTTTTGGGTCTTTCTTCAGCTCCTTTCAGAACTCTTTCTTGTCTCGTTCAGGTTTTGTGTCTAGTCCGGTTTCTTTCTTTATCTTTTCAGGTTTGTTGCACTTCACTTTCACCCATTTGTTTACAGCCTTCGTCTGGGCTCTCGTGAGTGTTATCCTCTTCTTTAATGTCAGTCAAAGCGATGTATAGCCACTCAGGTGACTTATATTTCAAATTTGGTCTTTTCACTCTTTGTGTTTTCTGTGATTGTTTTCCACTTTGTTTTCCTTGTCCTTTTTGACTTGTTATCTCATTTACTTGTTCCGCCTCATTTCTGTTCAAATTTATTATCTTGTATCTCAGTCTTTTGACTTCGTGGGGCCAATTGTCTCCTTTTCTTGGCCTTTTTGGTTCACTTTCCTTTTCCTCTCGTTCAGTTCTCCAAGTCCTCTTTCCTTGGTCCTAATCTCTGCTTTCTTTCTTCTTCACTTTCTTCTGATTCCGTTTCAGACCTTACTTCACTTCCTCTAACTTTGAACTTTATGATTTCTGTTTCTTTCTCTGAATCTGAACCTTCTTGTATCTCTTCTGTTGGGACGTATGATTCTATCCCTCCTCGATTGTCTTCCGAATTTATATTAATCTTTCTGTCTGAATCTAAATTTCCCTGTGTTTCTTTCAAATTGTTGATCTGTCCCTACTACTCCTCGAGTTTCTTCCGCTTCTTCCTCTATCTCTATCTCTATCTGTATCTAAATCTCCCTCAGTTAGTTCAACTATTTCTGGAGGAATTTTTCCATAACTTATACTTGGTTGTTCGTTATCACTGTCTCTTGGTTCAGTTTCTTCGCTTATAATGTCAGTGTCTAATCTTTCTCTTTTGTCTTTCATCAAATTCAGGTTGGTCTGTTTCAGATGCTGAACTGGTATCTGATATTTCCAGATGTCGACTTACAGGTCGAGCTTCAAAATCTGGATCTTCAATTGGTTCAGGTTCTTCTTCATTTGTAAAACTTGTACCTTGTTCTTCCAGATGTCGACTTTCAGGTCGAGCTTCAAGATCTGGAATTCTGCTTATTTCAGGGGTTCTGCTTCGGATGCTGAGCTGGTATCAGATATCTCCAGATGTCGACTTACAGGTCGAGCTTCAGGATCTGGAACTCTGATAGTGTGACTGGCATGCACCCAGTTTTTCACTCCTGCACATTTGACAGCAGTTGTTGTCACCAGGATCACTTGACGTGGTTTATCCCAGCGAGGAACCAAACAGTTTCTTCTTCTGTGGACTTTTATGCGGACCCAGTCTCCTGGATTCAAATCATGAGCAGGTTTTCTTTCAAGAGTGGTCGCATCCGGTCCAACCTGATGAAACACAGAATGTACCACATCAGCCAATCCTTTGCAATAGTCCAATACGAGATCATCAGTTATAGTCAGCAGTTTGTTGACAGGTACATGTGCTTGTCTCATTGCTCGTCCCATGATTATTTCATGAGGACTTAGACCTGTTTTTCTGTCAGGTATGCTTCTGATAGTCATTAGCACCAATGGTAGGGCATCAGGCCATTTGAGTCCTGTGGCTTGACACATTTTCCCTAACCTATTCTTTATTGTTCCATTCACCTGTTCCACCACTCCAGAAGCCTCTGGTCTGTAAGCACAGTGCAATTTCTGTTGTATGTCAAGAGCTTCACATATCAGTTGGATCAGTTCATTTTGGAAATGTGTTCCTCTATCTGTTTCAATCGTTACTGGAAAACCATATCTCGGAATGAATTCTCTCAGTAGGAGCTTAGCTACAGTAACTCCATCATTCCTTCTTGTCGGATAGGCTTCCACCCAACGAGAAAACAAACAAACGACCACAAGAACATACTTCAGTCTATTGCTTGGAGGCATTTCAATAAAATCTAGTTGCATTCTAGTAAAAGGACCTCCTTCACGTCCTATTGTTCCTAGACTCACTACTGTTTTTCTTCCTGGATTTATCTGTTGGCATGTAAGACATCTTTGACAGAGACTTTCAGCTATAGCTCTGAATTTTGGATTGTACCAAGTCTGTCTAAAAAGCCTAATCATGGCATCCCTACCAATATGAGCTTGTCCATGGTTCATCCGTGCCATGTTAGAAATCATGCTATCAGGCATAACTGGTCTTTCATCTCTGTAAACCCAAACGTCATCTTCTTCTCTTTTCCTGCAACCTGCTTTTATCCAACCATCTTTCTCCTCTTCGTTTGCTTCTTCCTGTAATTGCCTTACCTCATCCCATGTCAATGTTAGTAAACAGCAATGGACATGAAACATTTTCTTTTTCTCTTCTTCTGTTCAACGAGACTATATTTCTGGCACAGTATTGGGCTATTTCGTCCGCATACTTATTTCCCATAGCAATATAATCTTCCCCATTTTTGTGTGCAGCACACTTCACCACTGCAATCTGTTTAGGCAGCTGTATCGCCTCAAGCAATTTCTTCACAAACTCACCATTCCTAATTGGAGTTCCTGCAGACGTCAAGAAACCTCTCTGGGACCAGATCTGTCCAAAATCGTGGACCACTCCAAAGCCATACTGGCTATCCGTGATCACCGTAATTCGGACATTCTTTCCCAATTTGCACGCTTGAATCAGAGCAATCAGCTCAGCTACTTGGGCTGAACGTATCCCTCTCAAACAAGATGCTTCCATTATGGTTGCTACTGTACACACAGCATACGCATCACTTAATACTCCTTCACTCGTCCTCAGACATGATCCGTCCACAAACATCACATAATCTGATTCTTTCAAAGGCTCATCCTTAATACCCGGTCGAGGCTTTGTGCAGAATTCAAGCACGTCCAAACATTGATGATCGACTTCATCCTTAACTCCTGCATTTTCTTCGTCTGGCAGTGAAGTTGAAGGATTCACACTTGTGCATCTATCAATGGTTACATTGTCTGCACTCAAAATCACCTTTTCATACCTAGTCAGCCGACTATGTGTCATGAACTGGGTTTTGGTTCTGGTCAGAAGAATTTCAACTGAATGTGGAACATATACTCTTAATAGATATCCCATTACAATGCCTTCACTCTGTTCCAGACTCACACAAGTAGCAGCTACTGCTTTCAGACAACCAGGCAACGCCTTTGCTACTGGGTCTAAAACAGCTGAAAAATAAGCAAAGGGTCTTTTCATTTTTCCATGCCTTTGCACTAGAACTGAAAATGCACATCCATCTCTCTCACTACAATACAGCTCAAAATCTTTTTCATAATCAGGCATTCCCAATGCTGGTGCTTCACACAACTTCGTTTTTAGTTCTTTGAAAGCTTTCATTTCTTCCTCATTCAACTCAAACGGATCTTTTACATCTCTTTTTGTCAATCGCTGTAAAGGTTTTGCAATCAATGAAAATCCACTTATCCACTGTCGACAATACCCAACCATTCCAAGGAACATTCTCACCTCTCTCTGTGTCATTGGAGCTCTCATTCCTCGGATAATTTTTATTCTTTCTGTTGTTACCTTCCGCATCCCTTTTTCAATCTTATGACCTAGATATTGTACTTCCTGTTGACAAAATTGCAATTTTGACGGAGACACTTTGTGCCCTCCTTCTGCCAAGTGATTCAATAAAGCAATTGTGTCGGTAACACATGCTTCTTTGGTCCTTGAATGCCACTAACAGGTCATCAATATATTGGACCATTACAGATTTTTCAGGCATTTTTAAATTTTCCAGTGATTTCTTTAGAATCTGATTAAAGATTGACGGGACTTTCTGTATACCCTTGAGGAATTCGGCACCATGCCAAAATACGCTCTCCGAACCGGAACGCAAATAATGGCTGGCTATCTGGATGTAATGGAATAGAGAAAAATGCATGGCACAAATCAATAACTGTGTACCATTCTGCATCATGTGGAATCTGATACAGTATCACAGCGGGGTTTGGCACAATTGGACAACAAGGAATAACAATTTTATTTATTTTCCTCAGAGTCTTGTACTATCCTATATGTTCCATTCGGCTTTTTCAAACCCATTATAGGTGAATTACATGGGCTACTCATTATTTCTTTCAAAATTCCCTGTTCAATCATTTTATTAACTACGGGTGTTATACCTTCAATCATTTCTGGCGTTAATTTGTATTGTGGAGTGTTTGGAGAATTTGTTCCTTCTCTTACAATGATTTTTACAGAGTCTACTCCTCTCATTAACCCGATGTCTTCGCCTGTGAAATCCCATACATCAGATCTGACTGTCTCCTTTAATTCAATTGGGATTTTCTCCACGTCAAACACAGGAAACATATCATTTACTCCTGGTTCTAGTTCTGCCATTGTCATTTTATACAGAACATCTTCATCTGGTGTTTGAAATGCAATACCATCCGGGGTACAATAGATGGTGCAGTTCATTTTACAAAGCAGATCGCGTCCTAGCAAGTTTACAGGACTGCAATCACACACCACAAATCGATGCATTTCACTGAATGATCCAACTTTCACCTCTACTGGTTTGGTAAGAGGCGCTTTAATCTGCTGGTTTGAAACACCCACAACTTGGATATATTCTCCTGAGAGAGGAAGGTTTGGAATTTCTACTGATCTAACAGTAGAACGGGTAGCTCCAGTGTCCACAAGGAATGTAACATTTATACCATTCACTTCTCCATCCACAAATGGACCTGACTGATCTACCTCTAGAGTTGCGCCAAGCACGCACTCTTCCTCCTCTCTTAGGCACCGTCATAAACTTTCATCCGATTCATTTCCATCCTGCTGTAACCAATACTGCGATATTGCAGCTGCGCGCGGCAATTGTGTTACCTGCTCTCCTCCGTAGAATCCTGTTTCTGCACTGTATCTCTGGGGGTTTACACTCTTGGGAAGAGGTGGTTGTGGCACCTGACTCTGTTGAGTAACTACCTGCGGTTGCTGCAGCTGTTGGTAACTCACCTCATTCTGCACCTGTGGATTTAATGATTGATTTTCCATATTAGCTTTTGGAGGAAATTTACACTCGTTTCTCCAGTGCCCTAATTTTCCGCAATTGTGACAGGGCCATTTCTTTTTGGCCTCTTCTATACTCATTTGACCTTTACCTTTACCTATATTTGGTTTGGATTTAGTCTGTCCTGCCTCACCAGTCTGATTATTCATTTGAGCTTCTTGTTTTTCTGCAACCTTTACCTGTGCCCACATCGCCTTTTCTTTTAATTTACGTTGTCTACACTCAATGTCATCACTACAGTATTTAGCATACCTTAGTACTTCATCCACAGTGCTATTTTGCCAGCACAACATGTGCTGCTTAATCATTTCACTTATCTCTGGTTTCAATCCATAGACAAATCTATATACAAAATGACTCATGTCCTTTTCACTCAAAGTCTCATAACCAGTATACTGTTTGAAGACCAGAAGTAGCCTTTCATAGTAAGCATGTACAGATTCTTTACTCTCCTGTGTTGTTCTATCAATCTTCACCCAATCTGTTTCTTTTGGTGGGATTTTATTTTTCAAAAACGTGATAACCTGGTCATACTTTCTCATCACTTCTGGACCTGGCGCTCCAGTTTTTGCATCTCTAGGATATTCTTCTGTCGGCCAATCAATCATAATCTTACGTTCTGTCCATAAATCTGCTGGTACTACAATATCAAACAATCCATCTAAATCTACCCACAACACCTTCGAAACTTTTACAAATCTTTCCACTTGTCTATACCATTCAACAGGTTTCTCTCTCAATTTTGGAAAATCATTCGTAAATGACAATATATCTTGTCTAGACCATGGGACATGCACATAGCTTCCTCCTGGAGTTTCTCTCATTGGACATTCCATCACTATTGATTCCTTTTCTTTCACCGTAAAAGCCAAAGATGCTTTGTCTGTCATTCCCTCTTTTCTCTTCATCCACCTGCTCCTCCATCTGTCCACATCTCCCCATTTTCTCAATAACACAATCAGTTCTTTTATCTGTGTTAATCGTCCTGATGTGTTCAGATTTTCTATATCCTTTTCACAAAAATCTACTCTATACGGTTTCTGCAAACTTCTGACTTTTCCAAATTCTACTCCTAGTTCATTCGCTGTCTCTTCCAACTTTTCATGTAAATTTCTAGCTCTCCAAGTAATGCTTTTACACAAAAACATGATCTCTTCGTCCTGATATGATTTCAATTTTTCTGTACCAATAGTTCCTAAAATCAATTCCTCCATGTCTATCTTTAATCTGATTACATCCAACGGTTGCGGTTCTGCATCTTTCTTCTGCAAATTCCTCATCCATTCATTTAATTCTTCTGGAGTCGGACCTACAGGGGTACTATTTATTTCTACCCAATTTGTGCTTCTCTCTGGGGTCTCAGTTGCTGACTCAGTTCCCATAGGAATCTTTCTTATCTCACTCTCATTTACTGTCAAGTTAGTTGGTGGACTCGATCTATATGAGTTAACCAAATCTCTTGTCTCTCTTGTTTCTGTAATTATCCCTTCTCTCATTCTTTGCATATTTGAGTTCATTGGGATGGTTAAGGAATGCTCATCTATTCTTTGGTTTTCAAATACAGGTATTACCGGCCCTATTGTTACTGGCACAGTCACGGCTTCCATGTTCATAGTTAATTCTCTTATTTTCTCAGTCAATTCTCTCGTGGTTCTTGCTAATTCAGCTGTATTACCACTGTCAGTTTTTTCATTCTGTGGAGTCTCTGATTTCTCATTTAACCTATTTATTTCATAACTTCGTTCAGGGCTTTGATTCCTCCCAGTTTCCATTGGCGGTGCATTTGGCGTCACCACCGCAGAATTCTGTTGATATGGAGGTGGTTTTCTGTTTAAAATATCTTCCAGCAATTCATCCTCTGTTTCGCTACCTCCATACCCATACCTCTCTGTTACTGCGTGTTTCTTTTTCTCTGTACACTTTCTCCCTGTAACTTCTTCGACTGTTATGGCTGGAAACAAATCATCTGTCATATTAGCATATCTCCATCGTCTCATCCTATCTTCATGATTCACTCCCCAAACTCTTCCGTGAACTAAACTATAATTCTTTGCACCTCTGTGTCTTTCTCTTTCATACATCTCATCTTCCCATTCACCTAACGCTTCAAACTGCGTCGGCCTGGGTCTTGGCTCAAGTTTCATCATTTTCTCTCTCAAATTCCAAAGTACAGCTGTGCTAAATGAACCGTTTTCTGGAAAAGCCAATACTCCATCATTCTGAGTATATTTTGTCCAATTCTCCAACCAAATGCAAGTATGATAACCATATTTCAACATCATGTGGGAAGCTGGCGTTTTCGGCGGAGGAATTACTTGTCCTTCCCTAGTCACTACCTTTGTGTCCTTCTTGAAAAAGTTTTAAATTTTCACCATCCATGACGGTTTCTCTCTGCCATACTCATAATAAGCCATTTTTCACGATTCTTCCTTTTTGACAAACTCACAACTCTGTTCTGTTTACTGTGTGCTATTCGGACCTATCCCAGCGCGTCTCACACCAACACACCAAACAAAAAGCTATACGTCACTTTCAACTGGCCAATACCAGCGCGTCTTCACACCAACACACCAATCGGAAGAGCTTCTTCATTTTCCCACCACTGGCCAATACCAGCGCAGTCTTAGTTAACGTCAGTTCTACTCCTGACCCCTCCTTTACAAAAATTATCGGCAGCTCTTTCTTGACTGAATTTTATTAGTTACAACATAAAACACATTTCCATTGTCTGTTTTCGCTAAACAAAAGAGATAGTTTACTCTATCTTGCAAGAATACTGTTTCGTTCGATAAGTGTAGCACTTCCCTCTACCTTACCCTTCTTTCAAGCAATGGGTAAACCCGTTTCTCTGGGGATAAAACACATGTGGAGACTATACTGCTCCTGAGAATTAAGGCCAGAGTTTCACAAGAAAACCGGTTGCTATTTCACTCATACACGTTTTATACATGAAATGTCCCTATCATAACACAATCCTGTGTTATCACCAATTTGAAAAATCAGACAATGCACAATTCCATGTGACTTCTCTTGCCACACGTGTCCACCTCCTACTTCCTGGAAGCTTCAAAATTTCGACTTACATATAACATGATACAATTCAACACGAAGTGTTAAACATGAATAATCAATAACCAATAATCACCAAACTAATCTATATTAACCATAACTCTGCTACCAAGAAATCTGATCCAGCGCGGCTATTATAAATTCTTCTCCTCCGGATATGACATCCAGGTGAAATCACTCACATTCACTATATCAAATGACGGTGGGGCCCATAACACCGCATATCACACACTCAGTCGTTCCCTGGATCTCACCTATCTTCGCAAAGGAGAAGAACGAGTTGCTGGAGGAACGGAATATCTTATTAGATTTGACAGATTATTACCTTTAACATTCTATATATTCAGTTTTTAATCCTGTCGACTCGAAAACATCAAGATACTCCGCTCTTTGGCCGATGGACCAACTAGTAGAATAAGTTGATGGTGATTGAGACCAGCTCAATCATTTAGAATCTTCAGTAAATATCAAATTTTTATAAGTGAACTAAGGAACCACAGACTCAATTTTAATTAGAAGTAAAATTTTATCTAAATTCAAAAATTTTGCATGAGTGAGATTCTTAATTTATTAATCACCTTAATACGTTCTTTTACATTTATATTGAAAATTCTGTAAAGGAAAACGAAATTATGCATTTACCTATTTAGATGCAGATAGGAACGGTCCACCAAAGAAAATGAACCATAAATCACAGCATGGACTCCCAAACTGACTGACTGTCCCTCTAGAAGGCCTCCTCGACGGGACCTCCCATACAGATTTCCCGCATCGGTCTCCTTCCTTCCCCAGTCAGGTTCGAAGTCAAAGGTAGCATCAGCATTGGCATTTGCAATAATAGCTGTATCGACTAATAACCAGCAACAGCGGTAGCAGCAATGACAACGACGACAGCGACAACCCCTCCCATTAAAGCAGTCCTTCTTATACCCTACTTCTGGCTTACTACACAAAAAGTTGCAATTTTTGGGGGCAGGAATCACGCTAATTGGTCCATTTGAGGGGTGGCGAAGTTTGTCTCATCGCCTTCCTTGTTCAAACTGGTTTCGGGGATGGTTAAGAGTTCATGGTTTCCCATATTCTTTGGGTAAAAGCAGTCCAGATTTATTATGTAAAATGTTGCAACAATGATGATCACAATTTGGTCAGTCCTTTGTCTCTCAATACTGAACTCTCCTCTTTCTCATGGATACGAGCTGAGTCTTCCTTGGCACTCTTTTCATAATAGGTCATGGTAACCTTGACTTCTCTCACTCCATGTACAAGCCGAACCCACGTGGTTTAGCTTCATCATTTCTTTCGCTTAGAGGCCATCTTTGATTTTGGTATGACCTCATCTATGTCGGCAGCCATTTTCGCAACCTGGCCTAATAGGCCCGAGCGAACTATCATAAAAACAAACACAATCATAATTAAAATAAGGAAAATTAGCCTTTTTGTTTACCACCCGTCATTTTAAGAACCCGTGTTAGGTGTTACCTAGCAGAAGCGACATTTAAAGCCATTTTACTTACCATCCGCATTCTTTGCCACAATACAATTTTACTACACAGCTCAAATCATGCGATTTTACTCTGATTAGTACGCAAATCACTATATTAATATTATAATACTTCACAAGGGTAAATAGATTAGATTTTGCACAAATATGGCAGTTACCATTTATGTAAATGTTTACAAAAAGTGCATTTTGTTGGTTATTTTATCAAGCAATTAGTACTGTTAATGTATTATTCTTATTTTAGTGGGTTTCAAAAATTATTTCATTTACCTTGCTCCATCAACTGTTATCAAGTGGTATCCCTGTCACAGCTTCTCAGAGGCTGCATCATAAAGACCCTTCACGTGCCCCTTTGACGTCATCAGTAAACTGCACTCTGAAGCCGTCCTGGAAGCCAAGGCAACCTGCAATGCACTTGCTGTTACACCACAATAATAACATTATATCACAGAACAAACATTCCAAAGGAATCATTGGACCATAATGTGTTTTTATTTGGAAGGACGACTGAACAACAAAATAAATCCCGGTAAACATCAAATACAACTCCGTCTCCCTTCCCCTGTCTGGATGCTAAACAAACAAGTAAGGGGCGCATTCCCTTCAATCAGTCAATCAATGAGCATTTGTATAGCGCAGCACTGTCACCCCAAGGGGTATCTGGGCGCTGTGGGTGCGACGTCTCCATCAGAGAAATGAGGGTAGAGGGCAGAGAAACGCGCAGAAAAGGCAGAACAGAGGGCAGATAAACGAGCAGAGGAGGCACAACAGAGGGGAGCAGGTAGACAGGCAGCAGAGGGTTGCAGAATGCGGGCAAACTGCACAGGAGACTGTCACGGGGGCTGGCACAAGGACTTGCACAATGGAGTTGCGCTGCAGCCTTAAGTAGATCCTGGCGGGAGGAGAGAAACAGCAGGAGGAGAGAAACAGCGGGAAGGAGGAAGAAACAAGCAGAAAAAGGCAAAGTAAAAGGCAGAAAATGGACAGAAAAGGCAAAGTAAAGAGCAGAAAACGATCAGAAAAGGCAAAACAGAGGACAGAGAAACGAGCAGGAAAGCAGAACAGAGAGCAGCAAAATGAGCAGAAAGAGGAGGCTCAAACAGAGGGCAGCAGTTAGACAGGCAGCAGAGGGTGGAGGACTGAGGGCAAGCTGGAGAGGAGACTGTCACAGGTGGAGCTGGCAGGATGTCCTGCGTGTAAATTACAATTTCCCATTTTTGTCTTCTAAATATGGTAATCCTCGGTCCCTGGCCCTGTGGACCTGTGACAGAATCCTGATTTGCTCTAAATTTCTAAACAGCGAGTTTTATTAAAGCCTAGTACAGTGCACTCTCTATCACAGTTAGTGCTAGTTTTAAGAGCCTTGTTCACGTTTAAACTCACAGTGCAATTTGGATTCGAAATACAATTTGATTGGAAGCACCTGAAATGTTTTCAGAAAATATAGTGAATTTCTTCCTTTAGCAGTTTGGAAGTTGTGGCATGTAGGGAGATTGGCATGCTAGCCAAACATTCCAAGCATAGCTGAACGAATGGCAACATCTGAATCCTACAAGGAAACATTGTTCTGTGCAAAAACGCATGACCCTAGAACGCTTTTTAAATTAGTATCATGAAGGCAAACATTTTGATAGACTCTTGACTGCAGACTCTAGAAAGCAGTTTTAAGTACTATTATGAAGTTAGATATTTGGATAAGACTCTTGTCTGCAGCTGCAGAGTAGCCTGAACTTTCCAGTAAGCGCCCTTGAAGGGGATGCTGCAAAGCTGGCCTCACTTCCTTGTCCTCATGTTATGTTATGTTGATTTGTATAGCGCACTAATCACCCGAGAGGGTATCAAGGCACTTGTTGTGTCCAGTATGCCTGGGCAGAATCTTTTTGTTTAGAGTTGGGTGACCTCTCAAGTCTCTGGATGATGATTGGGTGGTTGGGTGCCCCTCCACCGGTCTCTCTCTGGGAGGTTCGAATCTTGTGGAATTCTCAGAATACTACAGGGACATTTTAGGGCGTTCAGGGGAGCACATTGCAAGGTTCTAGTTTCAGTGAAACAGCCTATCTACCAAGCAATGTTGAGATCATTGAGAATGTGAGACATGGCAAAAGAGTGAGGGGTAAGTAAACACAGTGATGAAGAAAGCAATGACGCGAAAGAGGTGAAAAAAAAGAAACAGTGAATAAGAACTTGTGCATAAAGGCTTACAGAGTTCTTACAGATACCAAAGCAAGCATAGTTTGCAGTTGTTGTTGTTTATACCACTTTTTTCCCTTTGGTGCTCATCAGTGCTAGTTGCTCGCTTGCACTTGATGTAGTCTTCAGCAAACTACACAGTTTAAACATTATTTATTCAATCGAGTAATAACCTGGGGGACAGCTCTGCTGTCTCAGACCCGAGTTTGTACCTTCTTCATGTGAGGAATAGTTCTCTGTACGGTCTAAACCTCTGTGTACTGTGTAACCTGAGGGATCAACAAATATCTGTCTTATCCATGCACTCTAAGAGATAGCTCTGCTGTTTAAAGGAAAGTTGTACATTCTGTGTTACTGGATGGATGGCTCTGATGTGTGGGGTCCATGCCTGAAAGGTTTGTGAAACCTAACTCTGATATGCTATATTTGTATAAGTTGATGTATAGCTCTGCTATTTGCAGTTAATGTCCATACGGTCAGGATAACCTGATCCTGTGAGTTCTGTGTCTCGATCGGTGGGATTTCCCTTGATTTACCATTTCCTGCACACACATGAAGAATGATTTGGGAAACATGTTTATTGTAGCTTTTCCACATTAATGTGCGGAAGGGATTACACTAGGGTTTAGTTGTTAATTGCACAGTATTTGTTTGCTGAACAATGCCCCAACACCACCTTTCTTGCGTAATTGTGCATTTAGTTAAATAAAACAGTGCTATACATGTGTGGTAATCTGATTAGCAAGAAACTGCTGTGCTTTCTTGTGACTCTATAAGATGCCCTGAAGAAGGTCCATACCAGTAAGTAGGTTCACCAAGATGCTTCATTAGCAGCTCAGACACCCCTGCAACAGGAGCAGCTGCCGGCGGTGGAACCTTATGTAAGTAACAATACAATTGCCAATACTGACTCTTACTCACAAATGATACCTTAATCCGTGGCCACACAAGCAAATTGATGCGATCACCATTTATTTTGACACTTGTTTTAAAGATCTTCTCCACAAGTTTCCACTATTTTGATTCTTTTCAGCAAATACTCAAATTATTGATAATACACAGCACATACATAACTGACATGTGACTAACATACCAATGTACCCCAAAATTATGCATGAAATAACATGATAAATCATTCAATTAACAAACATATATCTAAAACAAATGTGTCCATGTCCTGAATTTACCAGACCTAACAGGAGCCTCAATATTACATACATCATGAATTTACTGCTCCTCATATTGGGTTTAAGAACGAACAGTGCTAAAATGTGGGATCAGACAGATGATTCTATTACACTTCTTCGATCAATTACACCACTGAGCCTTAATGTCCCTTGTTTCAAGTGCACTTGTTTTTTTAAATGCTGTCGACACGTTTCGAACCTGCATACATTTTTGGGGGGTTTTCCTCAGAACAAATGAACACTGTGAACAAAGAAACAAAACAATTTTTTACAATTTATACATCCATCATCCAGTGCTCTCACTTACACGCTTGTACTGCACCAAACATCTGTTACCTCATCTGACTTCTTCCCTTGAACATTCTAACTGTAAGAGCACAAGTCCGAAAACGATTGTTTTTTGTTTCTGAAAACAAAAGCATGAACTCAATTCAAATGAACACCTATCTATTTTCCTCTCTCTAAAAAGACCGGTCATGTCCAACCATTATTACACATCCTCTACTTACTCAAAACAGCGGGGAGTCTACTTATTTCTTTCTCAACTCATGGAATGATGCTGTCACTCTTCATGAATGGCCTCCCGCTAACGATCTATAAGCCAACGAGGAGAATGAGTCTGACTGCGCCCCTTTTAAACCTGTCCGCGGCGCCGCACGCCATAGCCATTGCCACACTATACTTGCGCTCTCAACATTGTATAATTGAATACATCACACCTCCCATATTTGGAAAACTTACTTAGTCGAGTGTTTACTCTCTTCAGACATCTGCGTATTCAGCTGTTCTTGCCACTGAAACTCGCTGCTCCTATTTAAACACACGCCCTTTCGGAATCCGATTCTTGGCGCAACTGGAGGCGTTGCCTAATTTGACATATTTTAGCACTGAGTGCAGATCTACCATTTTAAAGCATTCTGGGAATGTTAGTTCCAGACAGCAGTTTTTTCAAAGTACAACAAGTCATAAAACCTTTGATTGCTGAACAACCATGTTACAGCTGTTCATACCATCAGCCTTCACCATTTCTTCATCATCAATATACTTTATTTCGGCCTACAAGACCATTAAAGTACAAAACACGTTAAAATACAATAGACATATGTACAATTCATTAAAACTATGCTCTTCCATTATGCATTTCAGTTCATCTGTATACCACTTTTATGCTTACAGGCAATATTAATTTGGAAAAAGCTGTTATATGTTTCCCTGGCTAGCTGGTCTTCTCAGAGGGATTTAGTTTGAGTTACTAGGAAAACAGAATAGGGAGATTATTCCCAACCCGTGGCCATTCATTGGGGAGCATCTAATACCTCAATTGTGCAAAATCGCAATTATTTAAAACTTCCAGCTTGGAATAAAATATTCATACAAAAAATCAATAAAATATGCATTCAATGTATCTATCAAATCTTAAAATTGTCCACTTCAATTAAGGACATAAGGATTCAGTAAAACTCCCGTTATCCAAATAGTGCAATGTTTGCACAAATGAACGCGGTTTCCCTTTTATACCCCTTGTTTCTTAATAAAGGGACTTTCATACCTCCGTTACAGTTCTACTTTAATTGCTACAAGACCCCTATAACCCCGTCGGTCAGTACTTTGTTTAATTAAATTTTACTAATTGCTTCGGGTCTACGATAGTTATTTAAAGTAATGTCAAGACACCACTTCTCTAGCCCGGACCCAAGTCATTACTGAAAGGTAAGAATTCCTCGGACCCAACTCGTGTGCAACCTATAATCTTTGCCCTTTCTTTTTCCTGATGAAGTTTATGGCCAATAGGAAACGACTAACACCAAATACTATTAGACAGGAATTGTCTGTTTTTAAAATTCTCATCATATCCTCCATTCTCCTAACATTAAAGTACCTGCCCAGAGGTTTTATCCACTTTATTCTGGGGCCATAATATGCTGGGCAGAAGAACAGAACATGTGGCATATCTTCTGCAACCCCCATTTGACATAAAATACAATGGGCCTCCCTATCCTCAAACGGTGTAGAAGACCATTTAGCAACAAAGGTGTTTAGTTGCAATATTCCATATCTGAATTTCAGATATAGGCTCTTTGCTTGTTGCGGTTCTACCTCAGCAAGGAACGGCTCAAAGCTAGGGGACATCTTATGCTGGAGGAATTCAACAGTGAGCCTGCCTTGTGTACCACTCCTAATCTCCCTATCTCTAATAAAATCCCAATATATAATCTTAAACTCCGATTTAGATTTGCGAGTCAATAGCCCCGGGTTCGACCAATATCGGCTCAATCCCAAATCAGTGAGCCACCCTCGGATATGTTTTAGCCAGGGGAACGTGAGATGGGTGTCGAGTGCCTGCAGTTCAGCTAGTGACTCTCTATATACAATTAGCTCTGGAGTTGTCCAGGTTCTTATCCAGAACATCAGAGATCTCCAAACTGCAAGAGACTCCAAACGCTTGATGTCCAGATCGTATGTCAGAGGGATCAACTGAGTATTTTGGGGGAGGGCAACAAACATCCTCAATATTTTATTCTCCATGGTACCTAAGGTCTTAAGGTTTCCACTGCCCCAGATCTCTGCTCCATACAACGCTGCAGATTGTGCTCTTGCTTTGTAGACCTCCAGAGCCGGTGTAATAGCCTTGGAGGAAGTCGCCGCCATTTTCTTGACGATAGGGATGGCATTTTGCGTTAGTATGGCTTTTGACTTCTCCATCTGGGTAGACCAAGAAAGTCTAGAATCAAGGGTAACCCCTAGATATACAAAATTTGGTACCCGTTCCAGTTCAGTGCCATTCCAATAGATTTTACTTTTAAAACTTTTATGAGGCCTTATCGTCATATATTTAGTTTTGGCTGGGTTCACCTCTAGGCCTTTCCCTTTACAGTAGTTGTTAAGACTGTGGAGTAGATTCTGCAGGCCGTTAGGTGTCTGGGACAACAAGATGGTATCGTCCGCAAAAGTTAGAGCACAGATGTGATTACCCCCTAATTTTGGGGAGTCATGAGCACAATTTTGAAGATGTTCTACTAAGTCATTTACATATAGGAGGAACAGTGTTGGGGCCAGGACACAGCCCTGGCGCACTCCCCATCTAACTGGAATTTCCTCTGTGAGCTCGCCATTTTTGCCCCATTGCACCTTGGCATAATTGTCTTGATGTAACCTAATGATTTGGGTTAAGATCTCCTCGGGGACACCCTGCTGGCTCAAATTTTCCCACAACTGGGCTCTAGGGATGGAATCGAAAGCCGCCTTTAAATCTATAAAGGCGACATATAAATGGCTCGATTTTAATCTAGTATATTTCCATCCCAGGATAAAAAGTCTGAATACTTGATCAATTGTACTGATCTTCTGTCTAAATCCCGCCTGGCATGGTGACAATATGTTCTCTACGGCTATCCAGTCTATAAGTCTATTTAAAATCTGTTTGGCATAAATCTTTTGTAAAACGTCTATCAAGCTTATAGGCCTGTAATTTGCTGGGTCGTCCCTTTTGCCCTTCTTATAAATGGGAATTATTTCTGCTCCCTTCCAGGAGGGCGGCACCGGCTGTCCCCTGGTTATAGCATTTGATAGTTCGTTTATATATGGTATCCAAACTTCCTCACTTTGCTTAAAAAGGTCCCCCGGTAATCTGTCGGGGCCCAGTGCTTTTGCTGGCTTGACCGCAGCTACAGCCAGAGCCGTGTCCTCTAAGCTAAAGATTAAAAACGGAGGTTGGCTGTCTGGCCGAGGTCCCCTGGGGTTTCTCCCAGGATGACTGGCTGGGTCCAGATTTTCCTCACTATAGTATAGGTTTGAGAAATGGTTCTGCCAGGTTGTGGGATCTAGAAAGTGGTCAGAGGGTGTAAGGCCATGCTTTGTTCCCTGCGTCATTAGCCTCCAAAACAAGGCTTGATCCCCCTTCTTTGCAGCTACAATAAGTTCTTCCCATGTATTATCTTCCCACTTCCTTTGGGCTGCCTTTTGGATTTTCTTATAATTAGATCTTTCCTTCCTAATCTCAGGGAGATTCTTGTTTTTGATGGCCTCAATTAAGCGGGATTTTGCTATTTTACAATCCCTATTGAACCAGGTACATGGTGTGTGTACCTCCCGAGTTAGTACGTTCTTTTTTGACTGGGGTTTCGTTAAGTGTACTTGAATTTCCTTTACCAGTTTCTGATGAATATCTGTGATCTTAGTTGTTACAGGATACTGGACTAAATAAGAACCTACCAATTCACTAAAGGTATTATAAATACCGATTAGGGGCTCTACCCGATCTAAAACAACAGGCCATCTAACTGCCCTTCTATTATTAGCTATTAATGGATGCATTGCTTTGGACAGTAGGTGGAATTCTTCTGATGCATGGGTGGGAAAATAAATTCCATCCAGTGATAGGCATAAAGGGAAGTGGTCGCTTTCTGTTCGTGTCTCAACTTTGAAATCTTTAGCATAAGCCCAATGTGAAGTAGAAATAAGTATATAGTCTATTCTAGAGCCTATAGTTCCCCTAGAAAAGGTATTTGCGCAAGCAAGGTCTGAGGTAAAGCGACCATTGCAAGCTCTAAGGCCCTTCTCAACCGTAAAATGGAGCATCTGCAGGGCAGAAGTGTTACCCCTTATTGTACTCTTTGTTTGGAGGAGTGGAATCCCTCTGATTTGATCTTCCTCTTCCGTAACTGCTTCCAATCCCCCCATGGGTTCATAACAACAGTTAAAATCGCCCCCTATAATAGTGATGTTTTTTGTGTCAGTGGGCTCTAGCACCTCCTTGAAGTGTTCAAGCAGCTGCGATTCTCTAGAACTAACCCTCGGTCTTATGTATATGTTAAAAAGATTCATCTCAAGGGTATTAACAAACTTGAGATTCAAGCCTAAGATGTCCTGCGAGTATGTGGAAAGAGTTCTTATTGTGGCATTTAAGCTAGTTTTTACCCATACTGTCAAGCCACCTGATGCCCTTCCTTTTTTTGCTTCTAATGCCTCAATACTAAAGGTTCTATATCCTAACTTGTGATATTGTTCCCTAGCCCATGTTTCCTGGAATAAGCAGAGGTCAAAATCCTCCACATAGCTTTGCCAATCTGGTTCCTTCATTTTTTGCTTAAGGCCTGCTATATTCCAGGAAATTACTTTAATGACCTTTGGATTCTGGGGTGTGTTATAAATCTGCGTCTCGTGTAATACAAGACTTCTAGGCTCCTCTTCTATACTGCTAATATTGTCTTCCCCATTTTTGGGCTGTACTGCGTAACGCTCGATGGAAGAACCCAACTGTTGGCAGAAGTTGCAGCAGGGACTAGCCAGGTTTGTACAATGCTCTATAGGCAATCTCTTATCCACATTCTGTTCCTCCTCTGGCAGTAATAGTCAATCTACAGAACTTAGGTCTCCATCATCCTGATTATCTTGATGTACATTTATATCGCTAGTTGGATCAGTAGTATTTAATCTTATGCCAATGTTATAGTCAGAGTTATTGAATGGGCGGAGGTTCATATCAACTAGACTATCCACAATGTACTTTGACTGGAACATTAGCTTTATATCGTCTAGTTCTCCCCCTCTCTGGTGAATCCTTTCAGCTCTGACAATATCTGATCTTACAACGGAAAGGCATTGGCGCTTATATCTGATCCAATAGATCGATTTATTTATCAAGGAGTCCTCATCTTCTCTGGTGCCAGATTTTACTTTTGGGACGTTGGTTAAAAAGACGTTGTATGAGATGGCCTTGCCTTTCAATTGATTCCGTATGCGTGGGTATACATTCTGTGGTTGGAGCTGATTCCCCCCCTCCCGTCCATATCTCAAACTATGTCCAGTCCCATGGGGATGTGATGGATTCCACCTATTTGTACTGTCACTATGGGACTCCCACTGCGCTTTGCTATGGCCATCGGAGTTATGGGTACTGCTAAACTCAGCTAGGTTACCCGAGCATGATCTACGTATATTCAGTCTTAAAGGCTGAGAAGGTGGTCTTAATGGGGCAATATTCTGGACAACTGGGGTCTTTGATGGCTTCTTACCCCACTCCTCAGATGAATTTAATAGGCCCTTATTTGCCCTTATAAGGGGGTCCCATTTTTCCCCAGAATGCCCAAGAGTTTTTAGGGGGCTAGCTTTTTCTCCCAGGATTACTGGAGAGCTTAGAGTTATATCAGCTAGTCTTCTCTTAACTTCAGCAAGCTCCTCGACTATTAGGTTCTGCTTCTGTCTCAAATCTCTCAGTACCTCTATAATGTTCTCAGGATCAGTCTGGGTCCCTATCTCTTTCTTACCAGAGAGTACCTGTACTAAAGGTTCTGTCTGCACCTCTATACTGTCACTGGGATCATCAATAACAGTAGCTAGTACTGAATATCTGTTGGAGCAGTCTAAGTTGATAGTGCCAAATGTTAAGGGATTGCTCTCTTCTTGATCTTCTTGGGCCGATTTTGCTTGCCTCAGCAGGACCGTTTGATTGGGAGTACCTTGCGTGTCCGGAGGAAAGTCTTGGGCACAATGCACAGTTGTTTAGGGTTTTGCTTATTAGAGGTAGATTTAGCTTGTTTATTAAAACATTTTGTAATTTTCTTTGGACCTTTGAAGCTAGTTTCATCCCCTTTTCCTAGCATAGTTTCAACTTCCTCAATCAGCTCGTCGATAGCTGCTAGAGTACAATTATCGGCTGCTGTGATCACCGGTTTGCTAATCTTCGCCATTTTTTTCTTTCCAGCGACTAACTCAGGTGCCTTCCTTTTCCCCATAATTTCCCAGCAAACCGCTCAATTTGCTGGGAAAGTAATTAGATTAATAATAAGCGGGGAAACCTAGAGCACCAACAGTGAGTCGATTTAACCACAGATGACGTAAAATGGACTTAAGTTTCCAAATATTCGAAACCTATATTAAAAAGAGTAAACAGAAAGAACCATGGACGTAATAAATTAGCTCAACCTTTCTTGGCTGATCAAAGAGCAACATAGATAAAGGTATATGCTTTAAGATAATAGTCCATTCAGATTACAATGTCCTTTGCAGAGGCTCAACTTGAACTCAAGTTTTAGTCCAGAGGGAGTCCAAAAGCTTTTCAGCAGTTAATATTAGAGAAAGCCCGTAAAACAATAAATAATTTACAGGGGGGATAAAGAGTTATACAGGGTCCTCAACGACACCTAAATATGTAAAATAGGATTGATCTTACCCCAGTTCGACGAGGAGCTATAGTCAGGTCATGTTCAATGGAACAGCCAAGGGGGGTGGCCCTGCCCTGACTCTATCTGGCTCTGACGGGCGGGTGCCAGTAGCTCCTCCCCCTGGGAGTCAATTGCAGACTGGGACTTGGTGTCCCCCCTGGATGCCACCTGTTGATGCCGCAGGATTCTGAAGGCGCGTCCCGCGCCGCGGAGTTCGTTGGCGCGCTTTGAGCGCGCGGGTGCCAGTAGCTCCTCCCCCTGGGAGTCAATTGCAGACTGGGACTTGGTGTCCCCCCTGGATGCCACCGGATGATGCCGCACGATTCTGAAGGCGCGTCCCCATTTCTTCAATTGTGAGAATATGTGCTTTCAAAGTTTGATTGATGGCAACACTAAGGACATACAGAGTGCAGGGATTTCTTATTGAAGCATTCTGGGAATGGTAGTCGAAAACATTCTGCTCATAAAACAGGAGATTTACAAATTTTGAAGCTCCATCTTTTCGTTCAATTCATCACTTACCATATTAAAATGTAAAATTAAATGGGCTTCCAACTTGAGCAACTGTCTTTCAAGGTCTCCTCCTCATAGGTTTTGAAGAATTACTCCTAGAACAGTCAGGAAACGTAGGTCATTTTCAACATGTTGTTTCTCTGTCCAGTTATTTACTAGTTGGGCTGTAGACACTTTACGCTGTATTCTTGATTTATGTTGGATAATCCTTTGCCAAACTTCTTGGTTAATCTTCCCAATATATAATTTCTCACAGGGGCACCTCACCCTGTAGACCATTAATTTGTATAGCGGACAAATCATTCCATTAATTATGGTGCCCACTTGATTCCTTGTTTCAGAAATGATGCCCTTGCTCAACTGATTTACCCTGTCCTGATGATGACCCATTTACTTTGCTGGATTGAAACGTCATCAGCACTTTCGACAATTGGAATGGAATTTCACCTCTGAAAATTTCATTATTACATTTGTTGAAAAAGTTCAATGTTATTTTCCATTGATTTTTCTTTACACACTGTGTATTTTATCATTTGTACTCACTATGTGATCACTTGAGCACTGAGCACCTTTTCACTGCAAATGTGAAAATGTGTTCATCTTTTTTGATTAATACAAAGATAATACATTTTGCTAAAAGTTAGCACATAAGCCCCTTGTCTGGTCCATCTTTAGATTATTCTTGTTTTGAATTGTCGAACTCTTGTTTACGTAGCGATATTTTGGCTAGTATTGAAATTACATTTCTTCACATGGAACCCCTGTTGCATATTTGAATAGTACTGCCCCTGATTCCAAGTAGTGTTTGGGCAGCCCCTGTTGCGTATGACTCCAGTATGTACAAGGCATCAATCGAGTCCAGTAGGTCTGACACAATCTGCTAATACTTTCTTCTACAGATACGACATTCTGGCCTCTTCAAATTTACACCTCTCAACTCTCATAGTCAACCCACCTTTCCTAAACCTGCCCAATACCCCACAAACTGTGTCCTTATGCTCTTGGCTCGAATTCTAATAGATTAGGACTAGGTGTGGGTAGAATTATTAATTCCACTGGTGGAATTGGAGAATTTAGTAATTCCACGTTAACCTTGTAACGGGGAATCATCAATAAATTTTGCCGCTCTGCTGGCGGAATTAATCAGCACTTTTTGGTTTTTAAAGGGAGTAGGAAGAGGGAGCAGTCCCTCTATGTTTAAAAAACACTGCAGATTAAACTTTAATCTGCAGTTATTTTTAAACATAGAGGGAAAGCTCCCTCTTCTGGCCCTGTTTAAAAACCACCGACTACACTGCTGTGCATACCCTTTGGTGCCCTTACATACCCAGAGTATATAAGGTTTATTTACTCTGAGTATGTATGGCTGCCGAGGGGTATGCACAGCAGTGCATATCCATCGTCGCCCTTACATACTCTGCAGTAATCAGTGCAGAGTATGTAAGGGTGCGGAGGGGTATGCACAGCAGTGGCGAGCCCCAAATACACTTACAAAACATACCCCTCTGCGCCTTTATAAACTCTGCAGTAATCACTGCAGAGTATGTAAGGGCACCAAGGGGTATGCACTGTAAGTGCATTTAGTATTTGTCTGTGCTGTGTCTTAGCGCAAAATGCATCCACACATCTGTTTTTGGACGCAAGAGTGCATTTTGCGCTAAAACATGGCGCCAAATGCCCACTCAGCCCTGCTGTAGAATTCTGTGGAATATCACAGAATTTTAATGGAATCTGTCAATAAGTGCCTCCACAGAATACAGGTTATAAAAGAATCATATTCCACCAATTCTGCCCACGCCTAATTAAAACATCATCCTAGAAAACCTGAGCACCAGATGATCCACCAAACATGCAATTCATAATTCTGTAAAAGATAGAGGCCGCAGAGACAAATTCAAATAATATTCTTTGAAACTTGAATGCCCACTTGGATGTAATGAATGCAGTAAGTTCTTGAGGGTCCTTATGAAGTCTGATCTGGTCATGAGCTGAGGCCAAATCTAATTTTGTGAATCTAATTTTGTGACCCTATGCAAGGTGGAAAGCATCTCCATCATATTAGGAAGGGGGAATACATCTACTATCACATTCCTGTTGAGTTTCCTGAAATCGATGCAGAGGTGAATTTTTCCACTGGTCTTTTTGCCACCACCATGGTCAGTGCTTAATTTGTAAAATATGAAGTGCAGGTGCTCAAATTTTTTTCGGAGGCCACACCTACTTTTCTCTGGCTCCACCCACTTCATCCACTGGCTCCACCCACTTACTTTATTAGCTCCACCCACATCCTCAACTGGCACTGCGAAAAGTCAGATGACTTTCAGCAAGGGAGCCTTCCTCATAGTAAGGTTTTGATAGGAGGCTCCCCTGCCCTGTGAAAATTTTGAAAAAGATTAAATCAAAAGTGCATTTAAAGCACAATTTTGGAATAAATTAGCTAAAATCACTAATGCATTGAAAAGGGGCAATTCCAGTGCTCTATGTGCTGATTTGGGGAAAGGACAATACTTGGGTAGGGTATGCCCTTTTTAATAGAGTGTATGAGATCAAAGATAGAACTTTTAAATAGCTTATGTGACAAAATAAATCAAAATGTCAAAAAATCTAAATTTTTGCTAAATTTCATCCAAATCCATTCGCCCATTTTGTCACTACATCTGAGTAAAAAATTTAAGGAAAATGCATAGGTGGAAAAACATGTTTTGGGACCCTCCTTTTTTCTTTGCACCCTCTTAATGAATCACTGCATAACTTTGCATCATCAGCCAATGTAGTGTGTGCCTGTGTGTATGTGTGCGCGCGCGTGTGTGTGTAGTTATAATTTGGACATAGTTGCCATAGGAAGGGCGCCATGTCGCAGAGTATAGTGGCGTCTGTTACAGCGAAGTGGCATGTCATAGAGTGGTGGCATGTCAGAGTGAAGTGGTGTGCTGTAGAGTGCAGTAGCGTGTCCCTTTAAGCCATCTATTAAGTTATTAAGTATGAAATATGATTTATTGGTGTCCTTTGCCAGTCTAGTTCGACATAAGTCACAAAATTCCAGAAACCATTACTATGCATTATGGTTATCCTCCTGGCTTGGCTTATGTTATAAAGCTACCTTATGAACTGATAGGCATAAAATAACAATCTCCAAGCACCCTTCTTTAAAATCGTCCTTTAAATATTCCTTGGATTACATAAATGACATGTCGTGTTCGTCCATGTCCCTTTTTGATAATATATATTATGTAAACCCGCCACAAATTTTGTTTTCGCACTGATGCATTTTGTTATTTCACTTGCAATTATAATCCACTGCCTTTTGATGAGTGCAAGTGTAAGAAATGTTGGCAATCATTGCAGCTGATTGGTCTGTGAGATCTTGCTTCTAAGTGTTTGTCAAGTGGTGACCATTTTTCACTAATTAAGAGACCCATTCGTAAGATGAGGTTCCCAGTTACATTTAGAGTGGAGATGTGTTTGTCACAGCACATACAGAATGTGCTAGGAGGGTGGAGAAGATAAATTGTTGATTTTCATGTTTCTAGAAATTATAAGTAACTCATTCTCATTACAACGCAGCCCAGGGGGAAATAGAAGAAATTACACAGGTAAAGGGAGGGATTAATGACACAAAATGTGCAAATTGCTTCATTTTTTCATGACGTTTCACAAACATTTTATGAACTTCCACGTTTTGTTCAGTTCAAAATACGGTTTGCCGGTATCTTGCCTACTTTTTTTCACTTATGGGCATTCTCCGCGTAAAAAAGTCACAAGATCGAAGCAATTCATTGCTGGTTCTATGAGAAAACGTACTGGTCAATAAATTTTCAGTGCCAACCATTCTCCCCTGGGTAAAAACTATGCAAAATGACATAATGTGATATTTGAAGAAATTTCACAAATTTCACATAACATGAATTTCCTGTATTTTGCATAATGTAAATTTCACCCAGTCCTAGTCAAAACCTGCCCCTAGTGTTTCTTTTGTGCAGCAGACACTAATTATTACCCAGCAGTTTTGATTCTCAAAGATAAACATTTTACTTCTAATCAGCTTTCGACGTTTACGTTTTTCTGTTATTTCACGTTCATCTGACTTGTTTTTTAAGACACACCACCGATGGCCGTAGTAAGTCTGGCTAACAGTATTTTTTTTAATTCTTTCACCTTCCGGTACTAGTGTTAATAGTCATATCCACAGCAGATTATCAAGTTCCTAACAGGTGCGTTCCCGGAGGGGCTCAAACCAACTTTTGAACAAACAAGAACAGAAAGAAAGACTTTGGTCTCAGTGTGTTCCAAGTGGCAAAGTGTAAGGTTATTACAAATAACCAGTCGACCCTGGTTTCAAAGCTGGCTTCACGATATCGGCCAATAGACAAAATGAACTATATGACACTATCTGAGCATTGAAACCTAAGTCTTTATACCCGAGTTAAATATTCTGTAACGTCTTCGTCATGGTAAATGAAATTGTGACACAAGTAAACCTCATTTAAATGTCGTGTAAATGCTAATCAAATAAATTACGTGGAAGAAATGACAGCAAATCAATTGAACTAATTTTACACTGACAGACAGTCATCTATGTAGAAAAATGTTTAATCAATTAATTTCTTTGCAGCATGCACCCTAGTTTAGCTGAAATGGTTCTTCACAAAAGTTATGGAACACTTCTCCTACTACACAAATCATTCATAATTCAAGAGCTATTACTCTGCCCATCAGAGTAACGTAATGGTGCTGCGCGTGCTGCTGCTGCCTGCCTGCCCTCAACCCTCAATGTCGTCGGGCTGATGGCTCGTGGGGTGCGGGAGTGCCAGCCCGGGCGTGGCAATCGGAAAAAAATCTGCACGCGCCACGCTGCCTGCCGCACAGCCCCTACAACATCCTGCTTAGTGGCATACTGGCATTTAACAACTTAACCCAGGCGGGCGGGCGGCCGGCCTCAACCGAAGCACACAGGGACTAGGGAGACCCACCCAGGCCAGAACAACACTCTGCGCCGGCTCCGACCCAGATAGCCACTAAGCCACTGTTAAGCAGTAAACTGTTTAGGGTCGAGGGGAGGATACTAATTACTAAGTTCAAAGGCAGGGGCCGGGCAGGGCCTTTAACTTTAAACACCGGCCGGCCCTATCGTGATAATAATGTGTACGCGTCGGCGGCCGCTACTAGGCCAAGCCAGTCCAGCCCAGGCACAGTGCATGCATATTCGAATGCGAATCTTGTGAGGATATGTCAAGGGGCAGGGCCTTCTTTAACAACTTAACCCCGACCGGCGGCGGCCCTATTGTGATATATTAACCGCTTTGCTGCGGCCGGAATTCCGCCCAGGTTCTGGACATTCCGATCGCGGGCGTGGCTCGGACGGCCCCCGCGTGTCGTGAGCACACGCTCACCGTCACTCATGACGGCCGGGAGCCGTCATGAGCACGGAAGAGGTTAATGCGTACCGTGGGCCCGGGCTAGAATGTGTACGCACGGCCGGCAGGCGGCCGCTGCTAGGCCAAGCCAGCTGAGCCCAGGCAGGAGGAACATGCATCATCGAATTCGAATCTTGTGAGGGTACTACTTCAGGGGGCAGGGCCTTCCCTTCTTTAACAACTTAACCTATTGTAATATAATGATTAATTAAATAAATGTGTACCGTGGGCCGGGGCAGGGCCAGGAACAGTGCGTCATCGAATCTTGTGGATGGAGCGGAGCTACCCCGGTGCCCGACACACCAAGACTGGGCATGTCGTATGTGGCATGGCATGATGTCTGACTGCTACTTAGTACTTACGGTTACACTTGTCGTGGTTGGCTGGGGCTGCGGGGCACTGCTTTTATTAACTAATAGGCCGCCTGGTGGTGCTGCCTGCCCTCAACGTGGTTGGGCTCCTCTTACCGTGGGGTGCCGGTGTGCCGGGGCGTGGCAACTTGCAAGCGGAAAAAAATCTGCGCACGGCTCGCAAAACCAAATCTAACCTACCCAATCAATGTCTGACTCCTGCCCAGTACTGCTCCCGAGTCCCGCCCACCTCCGGCAACAGTCCACTGAACTAAGGGCTGCGCCCGCGCGCCGCCACCATGATGACACCATCACATCAGTATCATTATGATTAATGATGCACTAATCACTTTGCTGTTGCTCCGGCTCACATTCACACTCAACCGAAGCACACTGGGACTCAGGAGACCCAGAGCAACACTCTGCGCCGACTCCGAGTCACTGAGTCAGTATTGGTAATTATAACATCATGTCATCATATGTGACAACGTGCAGTCGCGTGTAGACCCGGCCCTGAAAAGTAAGTGCCGGTGCTAAGCACCGGAAAGCACCGACACAAATTAAGCACTGACCATGGTTGTCAATGGTTTGGTTGCTTACAAAGGCACAATCACATGCTGTTCATGCAACATGTCCAACCCTTTACTCACTGCCTCCTGAACACGCACTTTTATCCTTTTCATTGGCAGTGACAGATATATCACTTTTTAACATTTATTCTTGTGGCGTTTCCCTTCAAGGTGCAAAACATTTGGTGGACAGCCATCAATGAATTTGACTGTATTTCACCAAACTTTTAAACTTTTGTAATTTTTCAGACAATTCATAAAGAGGGAGTTTGTTTCTGTAAAACAAAAAGATTTATTACCTCCATACTCTGGGAATTGCCTCCTAAACAGGGTGGGTGGTGCAGCGTATTCCCTTTCCTCCGACAATCCCTAATCCATCGAACCATTGAAGAAAGATTCAGTCAATGGAGCAACCAGGTGCTCCATCAACAGAAAGCTTACAGTCCGCTCATCTTTAAATGGGGTGGGTGGACCATGAGTTTTGCAAACAGGGCACTCGTCATGTTTGCAAAGGTGTACCCTGTCCACCAAGCTCTAAATCAGGCCCAATGTCTTATAAGAAGAGGCTGAACAGTGTAGATACCAGCACACAAACCTGCCTGAGCCCTGTTAGGATTTGAAGTGTCAGTGATAGTTTACCCCTTCACCATTGTAATAGGCAGGTTTCCCTTTATACTGACTAATGATTTTCCCTTGTGCACTAACCTAAAAGTGCTTTTCAAATTAATTAAAGTTCTATGCAGTGCAGATTTTGATTATCTATAGTGCATATTCCCTAATAAAATCCTGCCTGTGCATTAATCAGAATATGCTTCTTATCTATCTACCCATGCATACGATATGAGGAAAGATTCCCAGACATGTTGTCCACTGTGACTCAAGGGGTTATAGGTCTGTAATTAACTGCTTCTCTTCTGGTGCCTTTTCTGAAGATTGGGACAATAACAGCTGTCTTCCCCGAGGGTGGAATTTATGGCACCCAATTAGACATCTCTCAAAATCCGTGCCACAACAGGAAGATATATATCAGGGCTTGCCTTCAAAACATCATCAGGTAGTAAAATCCAGGGCTCTGTTAGATTTTACGTCACAAAGCATAAGCTATATTTGCGATAATCTTACTGCCGATAGATGCCCCTCCTATCCAGGGTGACTGCTGATACCGAGCGGTCCATGTTGTCAGGCTCTTCTCTCTATCTGAATGATTAAAATGTTCAGCTAAAACATTTGAGAGACTGTTGGTAGCTAGAGTTGGCGCACCTACTGTGTTAGTCAAATTTACCACTTTACATCATTTCTTGCCATCTTTTATCTTTGTTGCTTCAATCAGGTGGAGCCAAGTTATCTTAAAAACCACACAAAAAGTGATAAGAGGAATACTTGCCAATAGTATAAACCACTGGCTATAGCTCTGGGTAGCATTTCAACCCATCATTTTTATCCACTCTGCTACTTTAGCCAAAGGCCAGCATTATGCAAATCAGTTCTGACGCTGAGCTTCATGGGTACAGTCCCTCCAGAAGTGCCAGGCGAGTCCCTCTCTAGGAGACAACTCAAGCAACTGCAGACCTCATGAGCGAGGTGTAACTTGGATCATGTGACACAGCGAGCATGAGACCTACCTCTGGGCACACATTTGGGCAGTTGAGGCTTTAAATCAAACATACAAATGTGCCAATCACTCTAGTAATCACATTACTGGAAAATCAGTCACCTAGCACAAGCGTTCAAGTGAAAGTTAAGAATCACAGGGCTGTGGTTGATTTCCACTCTAGAAAGTACACAAAAATCATCCTATTATGGGCTAACGAATAACACTCCTCATATTCCCTGCTCTTCCGGTATAGTTTTTAAGACTATCATACAGGGTTCAACTGAAAACAGTGCATAGTGAGTTATCATCAAGGGCACAATTAGTAATGTCTCTACTTTATTTGTCTTTGTGCTACCAAGGTCAATTTTAAAGTTTCCCCAGATGTCATCTTTGTACCCGCAATTTGCAAGTGCACAGAGACTATTAGAAACAGCAGGGCTAAATTCCTCACAGAGCGAGGGACTGCTCAGATATTCTCCCATGATAGCTTATCCTTTTTAAGTTTTGTTTCAGTGCCTCCATAGTTTACAAACTCCCATTAGTGTCAATCTTTGTGTTATACATATAAACATTTTTCCCATCTGTGCCCACCATCTCTCAAAAGTGAGAGTGCAATATGTAATTACTTATAAACATTTTTATAAAGGATCCAGTGCTTAATGAACTAACACCCACAAGGTGAAGCCAGGAGAAGGAAAGCCTCTTTATCATGTATTCACTACTTAGACAACCGGAATATAAACTTTAAAATAACTTCTGGGTAGCCCATGTCCCTTGTAAACAGCAAATATCATGCAGAGAAATAAATGTGACACAATCTGGTTTCTCTGTTTTAGGACTCAATCCAGCTGTTTTCTAGCTCACCGTAACATATGTGGGTGCTCTCCTCATAAGGGATGAGGGGGGTAATAATTCAAGAGGGTGTAGAGGTAACCCAAAATTAGATGGAAAAGCCAATCAGTCTGAACATTTAGTCAAAGTAGACATCAGGATGGGCGACAGGAAGAATGCCGATCCCTGTTTCATGGTGTATAACATCCCCACCAATAGATGCATTCTTTGTTCCTTTTCACATTTCTCGAGCATCAGACAGATATTTGTTATGGGTCAGGTTTTCCTTAGAGAACACAGCCTGACTGTGACTGGCTACAATCGCACCTTGGTCTCAGGTTCCATTGGTTAGCAAAATAGGTTTTACTTAGTATTGAGATTAGGGCCTGGGATCTGGGTAGAGTGAGGCGCACAGGAATGTAATTCAGGGTTTAGCGACACATTCCTATATCACTTTTCCCATCTGTTTTGTCGGGTGATAGAACAATTTTGCCCCAAATCCTAGGTATCACTTGGATATTCCCCCTTATGATAGATTTGCAACCTCGGACCATGGCATTGTCTTACTTACTGATTCATCAGTGTAGTCTCTTCTTATAATAGCAGGTATGCCCATGAACATGAAGCCATATTTCCCACTCACGGTTCATCATTGTTCCATCCTCTCTCTGTGGTTGTCATCCAGCCAAGGTCATTGTGATTATTCCCTGCATCCCACCTACCTAGATGGCCTTGGGGTCAGGATATCCACTGCAGAGCATGCCTCCCCCTCAAATCTTACAAGGGACTGTATTGATTATTTGACCCTGGTTTAAAAGCCTACCTGGGTTATCAGTGATATTACTATTATTTGTAAATACCTGGCACAACCACACTAGTACTTACTGGCATAGGCATGATAGGTTCGATCCTGACCACACCCACTACATTTCCCTTAGCCCTAAGGTAGTACACAGAGTGGTGAAAACAGACAGGTGGTGTCCCACGAATCTCTCCTGAACATATCCATCAGGAATTCAAGTTACCAATATATAACATTAGCTGTCAGAGACACAGGCATTTGAGTGGATTTCATTCACTTTTTGACTACACACAAGAAATCGTGACTAGTGTTTTGTAATGATTTATTTGAAGCAAGTGCAGAACATATGCAATAACATTGCAGCATGTCATGTCCTATCATTTTGTGCACTATCATCCGAGAGGGTACTGTGGTGCTGAGCAAGTGTGAGTCTAGCCAAACCCAAGGTCGGGTGGAGCTGCTCAAAAAGTCAGATTTTCAGCTGCTTGTAGAAATCAAGTAGTGAGGAGGAGGCTCCTATGTGTAGAGGCAGGCCGTTCCATGCTTTCAGGGGCAATGTAGGAGAAGGCTCAACCACTGGATCGGGTTTCTTTTCGGTATGCGTGGCATGTGTGCATTTAGGAGTCCGGACAAGCAGGTGTCTGGAAGGTTTGTGAAAGCATAAACGACTGTTGAGGTACGCTGGCCAGTGTTATGTAGAGCCTTGAAAGTGTGGGTGAGGGGTTTGAATTGTGTTCATTTGTGTATGGGGAGCCTGTGGAGCTCTTTCAGGAGTAGTGTGATGTGAGTGCGACGTGGAAGGTTGAGAGTGATTTCGGCTGCGGAGTTCTGAATGGGCTGCAGCCTTCTGGAGAGTTTTTTTGTTAATCCCAGCACACAGAGTGTTCCCATAGTCTAGCTTGTGTGTGACATGGGTGTGTGTGATGGTTTTTCTGGGTGCTGACTGAAATCCATTTGAAAATCTTCAGCATCTTCAGGGTATGGAAGCATGAGGCAATGATGGCAATGATTTCAGCAGTCATGTCAGTTTGCTGTCGATGACGATCCCGAGAGTCTTGCCGTAGGTGGTGGGTGGGCGTCGGTTCTAGTGGTGAGGTGGGTGTCAGTCCAAGCTCTGGTAGCCACCAGGTGGAGTCCCACAGTGAAGTGCTCTACCCAAACATCACAATTTTGGTCTTGTCAGTGTTCAGATTCAGACAGTTGGTCTTTATCCAGTGGGCGATTTCAGTCATGCAGGCATTGAACTTGCTCCAGGTACTGAGCGCCTTGTCTGTGAGGGAGAGAATTAGTTGTGTGTTGTTGCAGTAGGAAAGGATGTTGATGTAGTGAGAGTTGATCATGCTGGCTAGAAGGATCTTGTACACATTGAAGAGGGTCGAGCTCAGGGAGGATCTTTGCTGAACTCTGCAGATGTGGTCGTGGGTGTCCGAGGTGTACGGTGGAAGGCTGATTTTTTTAGTTCTTCCAGTCAGAAAAGAGCAGATCCATTGTAGTGTGTATCCATGGGCTACCATATCATGTAGGCGTTGAATGATGATGGGGTGGGAGACTGTGTCAAATGCTGCAAAGAGATCCAGGAGGATGAGGGTCGCCAGGTCTCCTCTATCCAGAGTCATGCAGATGTCATCCGTGGCAGCAATGAGGGCAGTTTACATGCAGTGGTTTGGCATGAAACCAGACTGACTGATGTCGGGGAGTTGGTGGTCATTGAGGTATTTGGTGAGCCATTTGTTGAAGATTTTCTCTAAGACCTTGGCCGGGAATGGTAGTAGCGAGATTGGTCTGTAGTTAGTGAGCGTCAAAGAGTCCACAAATGGTTTCTTCAGCAATAGGAGGACAGTTGCATATTTCTAAGCATCTAGGAAGGTCAACGAAGAGCTGCAGGAAGGCGGAATATGTGTCCGCATGTCACAGAGGGAATGCATTCCTCTGGAGCTTGCGTGGTGGAGGCAGGAGTCTGATGGGTCCCCCGAGTGGATGGATTTCATGGTGTTGGCAGTATCTTCTGGGGTGATGACGGGCCATGTGGTTAGCAGTGGTGTTGTATTCCGCTTTAGGTGTCCGTATATAGGTTTTACTGAAACATGTCCTTATATAGGCACAATTCGCATTGCCCTTATATAGGCATAAGATCCCAGTCCTTATGTAGGCATTAGCCATGCTACCCAAATACAGGCATGGTCATCTACATCCGTCCACCCTAACGTCACAACGAGTTCTTAGAAACCAGACCCTTAAGCTCTTGGGAGTTCCCCTAGCATAGGATTATTGATTTCTCCAAGAACTCATTTATTATACATGACCCGCTATACCTTAAGGGTTCATTCCTGACGTCTTCCTCTTCCCGACTTTACG
The DNA here is from genome assembly GCA_963921515.1 of Calotriton arnoldi. Lineage (NCBI taxonomy): Eukaryota > Metazoa > Chordata > Amphibia > Caudata > Salamandridae > Calotriton > Calotriton arnoldi. The sequence goes on from CAWUFW010001814.1 coordinate 1,102,094, forward strand.
TCAATGCTAACATTCCAAGGAACCTACCGGGTATAAATATACCTTCCCTTGCCCAAGCAAGTAGGAGGAGACCTCGACTTTAGAGGAGCCCGTGTCCCGGCCTGACGCACTGACAAGAGACGCTGTCATCCCTGCTCGCAGAGAATCCAGCTTCCAGTGTTCTGACTCCCTTCGCAGGGTGTTAGAGTTCGAGACCCGGAAGGAGATTCCCACCTCTCTAATTCTCAAGGTATGGAGCTGACTAGAACCTAGAGGGACTCTTGGCATACTAGACTTGGCATACTAGACTTGGCATACTAGACTTGGCATACCATACTATAGAATGCATCACCTACTTCTTACCTTGCACCACACTTAGGTTAGGTACACTGGGGTAGAACTAGTTAGAGAAGCATCTTATGAGTACTCGCATTTTTAGCTTATGTTATTCATGTATATGAATATATGTGTCATAGCTAAAAGATAATGCTAGCGCAGTATTATTTCTTTCTACTGCTTACGCTGTACATCATATATCTTGCATACTGTCTAACGATTGTAACAGCTCATATCTCTTACACGAGAAACAAGACTGTTCAATAAATCCTTTTACTGAAACGCCCGTCTATTCTTTCTGTGTAACTCTGAAGAAACTAAGCATGCACGATTAGCTGAGTGAAACTGTTATCTGTTGTTTCCACGATTCTGAGAGTGTTCCGATTCTAAAGGGAAACAAAGTTGTCATGTTTATGCGGTTGCCAGAAACTACTCCCTTCTTGTTTACAAGGAGTTTCTAGTGGCCTCTGAGTTAGCTGGCACAAAATAATTAAGTTTAATATACTCGATAGGGACATACTGACCTCAGTCCTATGTCAAACCTATAGGGTATATTATTCCAATGCGCAGAGCCTATCAGGGAAATAGGAACTGCACTACATGGCGCCCAACGTTTGGTAAGGCACTAATTTAACGCTAGATACTGAGTAACTCAGTCGTGCTTTTCTCTCAGAGACCCCTACTCACATACTCCATAAGACGTCTGGAGTGGGTAGGATTAAGTATCCGCCAAAGCTGAATAGGACAAAAATCCTATATATTAGCTGTTTGGTTTGTTCAATGTTGAAGGATACAGTGTTCCAAAATATTGTGCACCTTATCTTTTGTTTCCTTGAAACTTGTTCTACATTTTTCAAAAAACAATGTCCCTGAACGGGGATACTAACACCGAGAACGGTGTAGCTGCGGCTGACCCAGTCGTAATAGCTTTTAATTTTACAGGTTTAAATGAAACCGATGAGGGTGTTATAAACATCCCTCCAAACTTAAGGAGAGCCATCACTCTAAAACTTATAAAACACGGCCTAACACCAAGAGGTGGTAGAGCAATTTTCGTGATAGAGGCACACGAATCCTTTCAGACAGAGGTATTCTATTCATGGATAATATTCCCAGAATCAAATCCAGTAACAAAAATGTTTCACTTCTTTAAAGAAGATGAACCACCAGAGGAATATATTCCTTTTGAGGATATTGAAATTCCACTCACATACCAGGAGCATAATCTCTGGTTTAAAGGCGCCCTAAAACATCACAAAAACATTACCAGGCTCGGTCCACTAGGTAGACCAGGAGCAACATGGCCGATTCTAGCCGGCTACACACCTCATCCTGACATCGAAGAAATGTCAGAAGAGGAATTACTTACTCAACTACAAGAGTTAATAAAAATTTACAGACAATTAGTCCAATATGTCATGCAGACTTTCACAGTCCAACCACCAATGACAATTCTAAATCAAACCCCTCAACAGGGAATATACTAAAAATTACTCCACAGACTTTACATGCAGTCATGGGTAAAATGCCCACAAACGTGAACAAATTCCATTCTGGATAGCTCAAAAAATTACTCAAATCGAAGCAGTATTTCCAAATACTAGCCCTTTTGAGAAACAGAGAATCCTAACAATCTGTTTAACAATGGGGATCACACCACAACTGGAAGACTGCACCACTTGGGGCACAGTCTTTGCTGCCATGTATACTAAAACACATGGTGTTCCGTCAATTGCAGTAATACCAGATGTCCTGAAACAAATTCAAAACGAATACGGGGCAGGACCTGCTCTGAATTTAGGTATGAAATTACTGAAAAACTTCGACCAGGTCTCAACACTAATATTATCTAATATTAAAGGAGAGGCAGCATCAGTGGCGATCCGCCAACGCTTAAGGGAATTTGATGTTACAGAACATCAACATGAGCTACCAGAATAATAGAACAATCTTAAGCAGAATTAGGCAGAGATAGTTTGGGTGGAAAACCTTTGAAGCCAAAACTATCTGAAAGTCCTGAGAAGGACTCTATTAAACAAAATCCTACATCTTCTAAAAAGAAGTGGGAAACTAATAAACAAAATTCAAAAGAGAGACGTTCTCAATCCCGAGGTAGGTCTCCTCAAAAGGAGCCCTCTGAAAGGAGGTATAACCTCAGGAATAGGGATAATTTAAGAAAACCTGACAGGTATCAAGATACTGATACACGTTCCTCTCGTATCTTTCAGATATCGTCACAGACATCAGAAAGAAGAGGACGGTCAGATCACAAAGAAGAACGTGTGAAATCCAAAGACGATAAACACGTTAAGAAAAATAAATCAAAACCTCAATTCACAAAAAAGAAGGTAGCAGGTCTGAAGATCAGACATGCTGAGAATACTGAGAACACAGCTCAAGAACGTAGAATGGGCTCAGACGATGCTGGACAGTGCAGCAGAAGTAACAATAGCTCACCAGAACCTGAAGGAACTTCTGGAGATAGAGGACTTGAATGAGTACATCACAGTAGAGACTGTAGACACCAGGGTTAGTGCTCCACATAAGTTATTTGAAATAACACTCCGAATGGAGGGAGACATACCAAGAAAAGTGAAAATACTCTTTTGGGAGAAAGTTTCAAGGTGTTATGATATACTTCTAGCAGAAAAGGACTGGCCACCAAACTTTGTCAGGGAATGCCCACATGGCGAGGACATCATTATCCCAGCCTTCTCCAACCATATTCTAATTCACCTAAAATATACTTATGCCAGGAAATGGGCAGTTGCCCAGGCCCCAGCATTATTCAAAAATCATGTAGGATGGGATGAGGACTCACCTCACCACAAAATACATCTAAAAAATCAACCTACTGCACAAAGGCAGTACCCAATAAAGCAAGAAGCTAAAAAACAGGTCAGGGAGATCTTAGATCAACTTGAATACCCAGGGGTGATTGAAACATGCACCTCCTCAATGAACAATCCTTTGTTTCCTGTATCCAAACCAGACAATACATATCGTCTAGTTTTGGATTACAGACACTTGAACACTTGTTCCAAAACCTTTGCAGTGCAAAATGCACATAGTACAGCATTAATGAATAACATTGTGCGTAAAAAATATAAAACCACATTGGACATTTCAAATGGTTTCTTTTGTCAAAACATAGCACCTGAAAGCAGGTACTTAACAGCTTTCTCAATAATGGGGACCCAGCGTCAATTTTGTAGACTCCCATAAGGGTTCAAAAACAGCCCGGGGTTATTCTCAGCAAGGGTAACAGAGTTACTACAAATTTATGATAATGAGGCATTGTCATATGTCGATGACATCTATCTAACAGACGATGACCTAGATAGGCACTTGAACAGGGTGAGTACCATTATATTGGGCTTCGCCTCTGAGGGCTATAAATTCAACTTTAAAAAATCCAGTATTGCCCATCTCAATGTCCTTTTCCTAGGATATGAGCTTTCAAGTGAAGGCAAGAGCTTGGCAGCTAACTTTTTAGAAAAGTGCGCGCTGCTCCAACCTCCAAAAACGCTGAAAAATTTGCAATCCATCTTGGGTTTCCTAAATTTTGGAAGAACTTACATTCTAAATTACGCAGAAAGGGTTAAACCTCTCTACGAATTAATCAAACCTGATTTTTCAACAAAACATTGGACACAGGAACACACAGAAATCCTGCGTTCACTCCAAGCTAACATGTTAGCAACAAATCACTTACAAACACGCGTAAATAAACGCAATTTAGTGATCCGAATAATTTCGGGTCAATGCGGATTCACCTATTTAACATTTAATGAGGGTGAAAAAGTACCAATAGCATACAAATCACATTTGTATACACAAGCAGAAATGCGCTTCACTTCAACAGAAAAATACTGACAGCAGTTCAAACCGCTGTAGCAAAAGAAAGAGCTCTAGCCCAAGGGAAACGCATTATTGTCGTAACTCCAGTACCACCCTTAGAGGCGGTTACAAAAACGAGCATTCCAAATGCAAAAGCTTTACATCCTAGATGGATACAATGGGTTAACTCTCTTGCTGCAACAGATGTTGAATATATTTTTGATCCTGATTTAAAAAGACAAGCGTTCCTGCAAAATGAACATGAATGTCCTCTGCCCACTGAAATTCTGCCTCTTGATCAGTACGAATTTATAATTTATACTGACGGATCAGCACAACCCGCTACGGGGAGTAAGCAAGCTTACAGTGCAGCGTGCGCAATCGTTAAAGGTAGCATGCGCGATGGTAACTTCAGACCAATGGTCACTAAAACTCAATCTCTAGGAGATTGCACAGCTCAGCGAGCTGAACTACAAGCATCCAAACTGGCACTTGAAAATACAGATCGTGAATTCCCCACACTTATAGTGTGCGATTCTTTTTACTGTGTTCAGTCGTATAATGAATATATACAGAATTGGCTTGAAAACGGGTTCAAAGATGCAAAAGGTGGCACAATAAAGCATAAAACGCTTTGGGAACAAGTAGTTCAGTTAAGAAACGAACTACCAAAAGCTCACGTGATACACACGCTGAGTCATCAACGTGATGGCGTTCACGTTGCAGGGAATTCATTGGCTGATGAAGCCGCAAAGGGGCTGATCAGACGGCTTCGTAGCTGCGATCACTCGTTCAAAAACGAGAATAGACAGTGAGATATTGTTGGCTGTCAATGCTTCAAGCAAAGGCAGTGGTGCAGCGTTACCAAAGAAATTTCCACTCAAGTACTCTTATGTAATTGATGCAAACAACGTTCCTTTTGCTCGAATCCCTGGAGTGGGGGATAGGGTAATACCAAACATGGAACGTAGAGCAGCTTTGATTTTTGAAGCACATCTGGGGGAGGGTCTGTCACATCAAGGGATCTCTAAAACAATATTACCATTAAAAGAGATGTACTGGTGGCCTGGAATGAATACACAGATTCACATCTTCATCAATGACTGCAGAGACTGCAATAGACAGACTAGTAGAGAACGCCATCAGACACCAGACTACGAAGTAGCCTGCCCAGTACAGACACCATTGTTAGACAGCATTAGACTGTCTACGTCCAGGCGTCCTTTTGGACAAATGCAATCCCACAAATACTAAGTCAAGGTTCCGATGGATGTGGCCTCAGCGCTCGGCTGACGCTCCAACTGTTATAAAAGATTTGCGAGTCTTTATCGGCACATACGCAATTGGCACACTACATTCTGACCAGGGCCCTGCGTTTAGCTCTCGGGCTTACAAAGAAGCCATGGCCAGTTTGGGCGTAGCATTGCGGTACTCCTCTCCGTTTCATCCTGAGGGAAATTCTGTTGTGGAAAGGAAAAACCGGGACATAAAGCAGTCTATAACAGCTAGAGTATTAGGTTCGGGTGATGGGTGGGTCAAACATCTTTATGGGGTCCAACGCTCATTAAATAATTTGCCAAGAAGTTCTCTGGGGGGGTCACTCTATATGTGGTCCTATTTGGGACAAGAATGTGAGTTCCTGATCTCGAATGTAAAGGCACAGTGGTGGAAAATAAACCCTTTGATATCAAAGATCGTTTGGCTGTTTTACAGCATCTAAATGAACTAAGATCGAAACAAAGCAACGTGTTCCTGAAGCCAACCACCACTGGGGATACACCGGCAGTCCCAGCAAGGCCTGTCTGGATCCCAAAAGTTGGGGATCTAGTCAGAGAGAAGATTGCGGACAAGAAGGAATTTGGACCTTCTTACAGACAACCAGTAACTGTCCTAGCCGTCCATGGAACAAGAACAGTACTTCTGCCGCCCCTTTCTGGAAAAAAGAAGAAAAGATTTGTGTCAATCGACCTCATCAAACCACAGTATGTGGCCAATACTAAATAGTAGGCCTCGTGGACTCTGACCTAGTAGCAGACGCACTCTTCTCGCTACTATTCAAGAGGTTCAGACTGAAAGACTCATAACCATCGAGAATTCAGCAGTAAGAGATGAAGGACTGAGCAACAATGCTATGGAACTCATCCCTCTTGAAACTCAAGTAACAGTTCGTCCAGATACACCTGTCTACACCAACGTAACACGTGATCAACTGGTTCCAGCGATTTCAACAAATCCTGATGCAATTCCAACAATTGACCGAACTGCTTCTGGCTATTTCATTAACTTTGATACGTTTTCTGAGGATCCAAGTGAGCCTGAAACTACGCCAGCCCTAAAAACTTTCAAACAACAAGTACAAGACCTTTTTCATTTCCTTAAAGAGACTTATCTGGTTTCACCATGGATTGAACCATGGATTATTTCTGGAATATTTTTCTTTCTGCTTTGGCTAGCTTTGGTTATGACTCTTAGCGTGCTTATAAATGGCAGATACATCCATTTGGACACTGAAAGTAAAAATGTGAACTTACTTTTAAAACCACACAAATCATCCCATCGTGAAGCAAGAGACTTGTCAGCAGTGAACATCACAGCCGTTCCTATACAGGATGGTATAGTGTGGGACAAAACCGATTTTGATATATTCGGCCCAACGGAACTTTTGAACATTCCACATTTATTTAAAATTTCATTAAGTGACTTTATTACCTCCAGTACCTATTCTGATGATTAGGACTTTGAGACTATTAATGATATGATGTCTGATCTAGAAAGGTCTGCTACATTCTCTAACAATGAATACTTAGAGGGTTCATCAGACTACGAACAGCTTTATTGTTACAATCACTATGGTCATCATTTCTTGCATAAATCTGCAACACCTAGAAATGTGTTTATGTTTAACCAATGGGAACATTGTCCTACACTACCAAGGGGTAGTTCAAAAACGTTTGCGAATAAGTTTCCATATTTTTCAGGGTACAATACATCTGATCCAGAAACATTTTACTATAAGAATGTAAACAAAACAGGACAGAAAATTATGTTAACTAATACAAAACAGATTTATTCTGCAGCCTTTATTACCCAACTGTCTAGACAAGGATTTGACTTTTGGAAAGACACAATCGACACAAAATCTGTCTGGGGTTCTAAATATTGGCAAGTACAGGGGATAGAAGCTTTGTTTAGAGCATGTATCATCCCTCAGCAAATAATGTTTTTGAATGACACTGTGCAACAAATGTCTTGCCTTGGTTTAGCCAAGATCAAAGACATGAACACACCTTCTGTACCAACACCTGCAAGTAATAGCACTACACAGGGAGCGGTCACAGTAGACACAATACTACAAAACAACAGAACAGATCCTGATTGGAAAAATTGGTTGCTCTGGCCCACAGACACAAACATCTGTCAAGAAAGATTCCTGAATAGAATACAGGGCTTTACTATCCATAGGCCAGACCCACGTTATGTTCAACGACAACATCCGGGGGTAGTAACAACATACAGTGTAGGAAAATTGTGCCTCGACTGGTTACAAAAATCTACAATCGAGAATGTGAAACAACACTTATCTTTACTTAAAGAAGACGCAGACCTTAGGGATTTCTTGCTAGGACCAAGAAAACCGCGTCAAAAACGTTTCATATATGCCGGCATTTATGCTGCTTATAATGAAATATGGAAGGTTTCACAGGCAGATGCCGCAGAAAGAATACGTGAGCTTGATCGTATTAACTTAGAGAAATCTCTCTCTGTGGTCGACAATGGGTTAACAACTTTGTCATCCAGAATTTATTCACTGGACAAAATTGTATCCTCTGCTATTGACATACTGGAACAAGATTTAGCCATGTTACAACAAGGCCAATCTCAGTTACGTTCAATTATGTTATTAGGCTGGACGCTGCAATCCTTGCGTGCAGGCTATGTGCCTTGGCGTTTTATCAACACGTCGTCTCTGTTTTCAGAATACAATCTAACGGATAAACAGATCGAACTGGCACAAAGGGGAGCAAAGTATACAGTGCTGAGCATTGAAAAACTGGAAAAATTACCATTTACGGTAGCAGAAAAACCAGCTACAGAATGGCTTATCCATGGCAAAATAACTCTGCCTGTCACTACTTTTCATTTTCAGTATTGCTTCAAACAAATGCAAGCAGGCAAATATGAAAGGTTGGGTAAAGAATACATTAAGACATCCTGGGATTTACCTTACGAATACAGATGTTGGAGTGGGGATCGTGAAGTGTTTCTAAGTGGTACACACTGTGAAAATGCACTAAGCGGTTCACTCATATGTCAGGACATTTCTTTACACGGGGCTTGTAATGGTTCTGTGGCAAACTTGTCCTGCCACCAGCAGGGTACACCAGCTACTGTGATTAATCCAACGTTTGGCCAACTTTCTATTGGGAGTTACCTCATGTTGAATGATCAGAGTTGCTGTGGCATGTTGCCAGGCATCCCATATCTGGTAACGGTTGGCTCTAGGGTTACTTGTTGTATGCAAGTATTGTTCCCCCCAATAGACACAGTCAGGGAGTCGCCTCTATGGCCTTCATTGAATGTTTCTTTTATACGTTTTGATACTTTAAGCAGAATGAAAGCCATGCTTTTGCAACAAACCGTGCCTTTGACCTCGGCCAAAGAAATCTATGATTTACAAATTGCAAGGACTTCGGCTGAGATACAAGCTCAAATTCGTACAAACTGCCCTATACATTTCGTAGAAATGATGGGACGTATCTTAAACATGTCTGATACGAGCGGGATTGTACATGTATTTAAGACCATCTGTTCAGGACTGTTAACACCTTTTCAGGCAGTCCTCGGAATCATTCCAAACTTCGCACATTCAGTGTTTGGTGGTGTGCCATTAATTCTAGCACTGGTTGCGGGAATCCTGTTTTTATTCCTACTACTACGCTATGGCAAGCCTATCAACCGGCGTCACTCCCAGCAATTTGGAGAAAACTCTCCTAGAACGGAAGTGCCGTGAGCGCATAGTGCAACTTTTGGGCATACCTCGTCTACGGGAACTTAATACAACATGGTTTCTGTCATTTAGACCAATCTGGCAAGATTGCATCTTACCTGTTCTACGCTGCCTGCTTTGCGGTGAAGAATGCATGCTAGACGTCTGTCTAACACTCCCATCAGTCGTGCCAACGGACATCGATACTCTGCTGGACCCGATAATGGCCCATGCTCTGTGTTGTCCCCAGAGGCTACCAATCCTAATGACGGCATTCGTTGAGATCTCACAGATGCTTCCTGCTGCTGCTGAGGTACGAGATGGATCAACAGGCACACAGGTAACAACGGACGTGAACATTGCTGCAGCATCCAATGCTGAGGGCGATGCTTCACATCTCTGTGCAGTTAACCTTCTAAACGAGGTGTTCCAAATGTCACCGACATCGGTAGACAATCTTTTGTCTACAGGAATAGATGATTTCATGTTTACACCAGAGCAAACTAGTGACTCGGCTCACAGTGTACCGGGGAAGCAATGAATTTGGCCTCCATATTTTCAAAACAAAAGAAAACTTGGAACTCTTCCTGAAAATGGAATTTTTTTTTCTCTCTATTTTTGAAAATACATGGCAATTCAATCTGCTTACAGTATAACTATTCATATAGAACGGACTTCTTTGAATACTTCCAGGGACACATTGTCACCTTATTTACCACAATTTCATTTAGTACCATGATATGAAATGGCTTTGATTTTTGAAAACTTGTCAACCATTTCGTCATATGTATATATTTCTGTTTATTCATTCATGTTGCATTTATTTTCAATATATGCTTAGAATGAAAAATGCTTTAAATGTACAGTACCTATTGCATTACATGTTTAGCAACAGTTTTTTAAAGACTTCTTTTAATATGCTTTTAGAAATGTTTTTAGTAACATGTGATACTCAGTTTAATGTTTAGCATTTAATGTTTAGCATTTAGTACTATCGTTCATTCGAAAGTGGAGTGGGTGTTGTATTCTGCTTTAGGTGTCCGTATATAGGTTTTACTGAAACGTCCTTATATAGGCACAATTCGCATTGCCCTTATATAGGCATAAGATCCCAGTCCTTATTTAGGCATTAGCCATGCTACCCAAATACAGGCATGGTCATCTACATCCGTCCACCCTAACGTCACAACGAGTTCTTAGAAACCAGACCCTTAAACTCTTGGGAGTTCCCCTAGCACAGGATTATTGATTTCTCCAAGAACTCATTTATTATACATGAACCGCTATACCTTAAGGGTTCATTCCTGATGTCTTCCTCTTCCCGACTTTACGTCAATGCTAACATTCCAAGGCACCTACCGGGTATACATATACCTTCCCTTGCCCAAGCAAGTATTTTTATTTGAGTTTTATATAGCGCTGGCTAGACCCGGAGGTATCAGAGCGCTTTACATGAGGAGAGTTACATAGGTTACACGTTACACATTGTTACAGAAGGTACATCAATTACAAGTTTCATCCAAAGGTACATCAATTACAAGTTACATCCGTTGGTTCATGGCATGTAGAAGGGTAAGGGGGTAATGTAAAAGGGCGACGGGGAGGGAGATTAAGCGGAGAATAGGCGCAAGGAAAAACAAAGTAGGTAGGGGGAGAGAGATTCAGGGGAGAGAGGAAAGGAAAAGGGGAGGCAAGCCAAGAATGAAAGGAGGGAAGAGGAGGGGGAGGGGGTAGGAGACCCAGCGAGGAGACGAGGAAGTAACTATGTCCGATGTCCGGCTGGGTGGGAGACGACTCCCTGCGGTAAAGGGGTCATTCCCAGTCTTCCATTTTGTGTGATTCCCTTGACGCGGTGGACTCTCTCAGCGGGGTCGCTGAGACTCCAGGGCATAGATGCTGGATCCGTCCCCAACAAGGGGAGAGGAGTGCTTTGGTCACGGGCACACTTAGAAGAATGAAGGAGGGAAGAGGAGGGGGAGGGGGTAGAAAACCCAGCGTGAACACAGTGTCTGACTTCCGGCGGGTATGAAACAGTTCCCAGAGGTAAGGGGATCAGTCCTTTACAATGTGAGACTCCCTTGTTACTGTGGACTCTCTCAGAAGGGTCTCTGAGACTCCAGGGCAAAAATGCTGGATCCATCCCCAACAAGGGGAGTAGGAGTGCTTTGGACAAGGGCATACTTAAGGGGGCCATTTAAGGGAGTCAGGCTGGTAGGGTTACATAGGTTACAAGTTACCCATTGTTACAGAAGGTACGTCAATTACGAGTTGTATCCGTTGGTTCATGGCGTGTAGAGGGTAAGGGGATAATGTAAAAAGGGCGACGGGGAGGGAGATTGAGCGGAGCATAGGCACAAGGATAAACAAAGCAGGTAGGGGAAAGAGATTCAGGGAGAGAGGAAAGGAATAGGGGATGCAAGCAAAGAATGAAGGAGGGACGAGGTGGGGGTGCAATGCAGATATTGAGTCCTGGGGTTGTTGAGGTTGTTATACTCCTGGGAACAGGTGCCAGAGTTCTTCCTACATGACATGACAGTGGGTGTCTGAAGGTTCTTTCATCCCACAAAGCTACATGCCTCAAAACTCCAGTGTGATTAGTGGTGAAGCCTATGTTTGCCCTGTCCTGACATTTCTTTGTTGTGCTTAATGCTTCAGAATTGAATCCCTATTGAGCTCTTCCAGTGAGGGGCGGTGATCTGCAAGCCATGGGGGAGGCTTCGGGATGCTGGAATCAAAGCCCGGTGTTACTCTCTGCGTTCGAGCCGGGGTTTGTCCGGGCCAATGGCGAGCCCGTTCAGCCATGTCGACTTGCAGTCCCAGCTCTTCTCCTGCCTCCCGGGGGCTTGATGCACCTCACGGGCGGGGAAGGGCCGGCCGCCGAGGCACCGGCCGCAGTGGTTGTAGCTCTCCCAGGCAACCCCGAAACCCACCCTCGCTAGCCTCGATACAGGCCACTGCCGAGGTTAGGCTCGCCCCGATCTCCCATCCGGCTCCAGTCTGCTCCTCACCTCTCTCTAGCCTCTAGCTCAGCTACGGCAGGCCACAGACCTCTCCGGCTCCCAGCGACCGAAGGGCAGAGGGCATTGTCCGCTAACTCCAATCTCCGCTGCTTTTCGGGGGTCGCCTTCCTCCAGGCCACGCCGCTCTCTCAGAGGCCGCACTGCCACAAAAAAGTCAGGTGGGGGAACATAATGCACGTCCTCTTTGCTAGCTGGCATCCAGTCCCGAACCGTCGCAATGCCAGCCCCGCCGTCCTCTCACTCGGTCAGATCTGTAGGTCACAGCTATAAGCCCGGGCACACACACACCTCCAAAGCCACAGGCCCAACCGCACGCCTTTTCACCGCACTCGTTCCAGGCAGTGATGCTCACCCACCGGGCACAGCAGGGGCCTCTCTGGCCGGCGTCAGGTTATTTCTCCGCAGCTTCTTGCTTCTTTCTGCCGGGGCTCCCCAGGGAACATGCAGCAGTCCAGCCGTGCCTCTTTCACCCCAGGCTGCGCCGTTCCGCTCCATGCAGCCCTCGTCTCACCCCTGTCCGGAGCAAAGGGCCGCCGTCCTCTCACGGCTCTCTTCTTGCTTGGGGACGGCTGGGTCTGCCTGTTTGTCGCCGTTTTCACTGGCGCCGTATTAACAGCAGCCAGCCCATCAGCAGTGTACGATTGCAACTTCCCAGGCAGAAACGGATGGACGGGAGGTCAGCGGCATCACAGTGCACATCATTTGGCACCGGGCGCGTTCTCACAGCTCCCCGGGCACCATCTTAGTATGTTCACTGGAGGGACGTCACGGCGATATCTCAGCGATGCTCGACCGGAGAAGGGCGAAATTGGTCTCCAGGTGAATCGCCTGCATTCCGGTTTCGTAATCGATGTTTTGGGTGGGAGAACAGTGCGGCGGAACACCGCTCAGGAAGCTTGAGAGAGGGTTCACCACGGAGCATCAGCTCCGAGCGGCCATGATGGGAGCTGGCTCCTCCCCTAGGAGGAGCCAGTAGGAGACCTCGACTTTAGAGGAGCCCGTGTCCCGGCCTGACGCACTGACAAGAGACGCTGTCATCCCTGCTCGCAGAGAATCCAGCTTCCAGTGTTCTGACTCCCTTCACGGGGTGTTAGAGTTCGAGACCCGGAAGGAGATTCCCACCTCTCTGATTCTCAAGGTATGGAGCTGGCTAGAACCTAGAGGGACTCTTGGCATACTAGACTTGGCATACTAGACTATAGCATACCATACTATAGAATGCATCACCTACTTCTTACCTTGCACCACACTTAGGTTAGGTACACTGGGGTAGAACTAGTTAGAGAAGCATCTTATGAGTACTCGCATTTTTAGCTTATGTTATTCATGTATATGAATATATGTGTCATAGCTAAAAGATAATGCTAGCGCAGTATTATTTCTTTCTACTGCTTACGCTGTACATCATATATCTCGCATACTGTCTTACGATTGTAACAGCTCATATCTCTTACACGAGAAACAAGACTGTTCAATAAATCCTTTTATTGAAACGCCTGTCTATTCTTTATGTGTAACTCTGAAGAAACTAAGCATGCACGATTAGCTGAGTGAAACTGTTATCTGTTGTTTCCACGATTCTGAGAGTGTTCCGATTCTAAAGGGAAACAAAGTTGTCATGTTTATGCGGTTGCCAAAAACTACTCCCTTCTTGTTTACAAGGAGTTTCTAGTGGCCTCTGAGTTAGCTGGCACAAAATAATTAAGTTTAATATACTCGATAGGGACATACTGACCTCAGTCCTATGTCAAACCTATAGGGTATATTATTCCAATGCGCAGAGCCTATTAGGGAAATAGGAACTACACTACAGTGGTTCTGATGGTTAAGACAGTGAGGTGATTGGCGAGGTCTGTCAGGTCCAGTTGCAGGTTGAAGCTGTAAACAGTGGTGATTTTGTTGTTGTAGAATTGAAAGACATTGTTGCAGAGGACCTAAGAAGGGATGATCGAGTTGGAGGCAGCCGCTGGTGAGGTGAAATCCTTCAGAATAGCAGCAAGTTTCTTTGCTTCTATTGGAATTGGCATGGAATTGATGAGGTCCTCCAGAGCAGTGCTTTTGGTGGTCCAGATCATTTGGTAGTAGCATCTCAGGGTGGATTTCAATGTGCTCCTGTCCTGTCAGGGTGGATTTCAATGTGCTCCTGTCCTGTCTGTCCTGTTTAAGTCTTAATTTGCATTGCCGTGGTTTGCAGTAGTGTTACATCAGTCTGAGTTCCTCCATGTACCACCTGACCTGAAGTTGTTGTTGTTGCTGTGTTTGAGGTGGCCAGGAAGTTGGCGCAGGAGGTGATCCAATTGTTGAAATTCTTAATGGCTGTGAGGAGGCTGTTGATTTGTTCGGGTCAGTGGGTGTTGAGAACGGTGCTCCAATCCATGTCAGTAATGCTGTTACAGTTTTGATGGGCTGGTCAGGCGGTGGTGCATGTGCGTTGGACTGGGATGGGGATACTGAACCTGGGCATGGTCTGTTCAGGAGACTGTTGTGGGCTCAACGACTTGGATTTTGTCAAAAATAGTGGCGATAAGGTCCAGGAGGTGTCCGGCAACGTGGGTATGTCTTTATAGTCGTTGGGTGATGCCCAGGCTTCCATGGTCTTTGATGAGTGCTTTTGAGTTGGGATTGACCTGGTCTTCCAGGTAGAAGTTCAGATTTCAGAGTAGGATGTGATTGCTAGCGTTGAGGGCGAGTGGTGCAATCAAGGCTGTGATAGTGTCGGTGAAGTTGGTGCACGTTCCCGGTGGTCTGCTGATGAGAGTGCTGCTTAGGCTGAAGTTAGCTGTGACATTGATCTTGATTGACACGTGTTCCATGTTAGAGAATGACATGTCTGTGGATGTGGAGCAGCTGATAGACATCCTTGAGGATGATGGTGATTCTGCCTCAGTGTTTGTGAAGTCTGTCTTGCCTGGTGATCTTGTAGCCGGGGGGTGGCTGTGGTGATGTCAGATGCTGATGCATGGTTCATCCAGGTTGCTGCCAGGAAAAGTAAGTATGGGGCATTATTTGTGGCATGTTTGGTGAGTGAGTGAGTGTTGAGGAGAATGCATAGGTGTGTAGACTGTTATGTGAGTGGTTGGAGGACTGTGTGAGAGAGTGGGGTGTTGGGTGCTGTTAGTGCGGTGCAGTGAGTGGTGGGTGTGTGTAAGTGCATGAAAACTTGCAAGAAGTGCAGGACAACGCTTCCTCTGTGTTATTTGGTGCAGCGAGGCAGGAGCGTGGGGAGCAGTGCCTGGGGTTGAGGGCGCAGAGGGTCACAGCAAGTTAGTGGCGGGAGGGCGAGGACCAGGATACCTGGTGCTGTGCACGGTCTAGGTGTGGATGGACACAGACATTCTTGCCCTGCTCCAGCAGTGTGCCCACTGCATGCGCCCTCTGAGCTCCATCACTGCAGCCACTATTAAGAAGGTCCTGGGAGGGGGGAGGGGTGATATCACTTCCTGTGCAGATGGATAATGGGAAATTCAGTGATATGCATGGATGTATAATGGGGAAATCCAATGATATCACTTCCTGTGCATACTGATGATGAAATATCAAATAACCAAAAGAATCGTGGTGACTATGAATGAACAGAAGATACACAATATAAAAACAGACAGCATATTATCTTATATGAATGTCCTTCTTATTAAGCCCTGGATAATAAATAATTAGCCTGAAATATGTGCTATCATGAGAGGTGCAATACATTGGTTGCACACTTGAATGCTGAAGGCAGGCAGACCTGCAACACTGAGTTCTGTGTATGAGAATCCAGTTGAAGACACTACTTTTATAGTGATTCCCAGAGCTGCTGCAAGAGAGTGTTCCTGCGATTAGAGAGGTAGTGTGAGAAGAGACTCATGGAAATTCCATTGTTTCTTGCACACTATACTGCCTAAGTTTGGACCCAGACATATGCTTCAATTGGAACAGTCCAGCCGGCTCCAATTCGAAAAGTCGAGTCCAAACTGCCAGGCAAGGTACTTCCTGAACTGGAACAAACCTGCCACACACTACACACTCACGCTCAATAAAGCTGTGTCTCCATGTCATGATTCAGGCCTGGGATACTCAAAGTACGGCCCGGGGGCCGCATGCGGCCCTCCTGACCTTTAATTGCTGCCCCCTGGTGAACAGCAGCAATGGACTGCTGTTCACTTGACAGAGCAGGAACATCTTGAAAGCTGCTGTGAAACAAACAAGCATACTTTATTTACATGTTAATGAAAGTAACAGTAAAGAAAAAAAGAAGGTGTCCTAGAAAACTTATCTTTAGGAGCACCTTTAGCTTTAAAGACATCTTGCACTAAACATGTAAAAACATGATACACATTTTTTAAGTTTGCAGAAATTATTTTATTAGCATGCATGAGCATTTTAACTTAGTAGATCAGATTGTATCACTGCATTGAGAGGCGTTTATTAGCAGTGATAGCTTTAAAACATGATCTTGGAAACATTCATGCCGCCCCCGTTCTGAAAAAATGCCATTAGTGTACCAAGAGACAAGTCATTTGTCAGGTACACCTTGTGTGTAGCCTTGGCTGTTATATAATTAGAACAACATTATAGTTTATTAAATAAAACACAAGAGAAGGTTTTGTACAGCACCCATCCTGCACTCGCATATTTTAAGGGGCTCTCATATTTGGCAATGAAGAAATAGGAGGCAAAGTGAAATTCACCAATTGCCTAGGATCACACAATTTCGTCAAATGGGGAAGCCAGAACTGATACCAAGTTTTCTGGTTTCACATTTTGCAATTCAGCCACCAGATGAGCATCTCTTTCCCTCTCACTTTTTACATTAGAAGTTAATGGTTTGAGTTTAATTCTTCATGCATGAGAATAGAGCGTTAGCGGCAGACAGAAGTCACTTGAAGACTCGGTTTGTTGTCCACACCATGCATCTGCTTCATGTTCCCCTACACCCCCCTTTCGTCACTCCAAACCTTGTATTGCTGGCATTGGTGCGGCACTCGGGCATGCCACAGACAGTACTTTGCGGCCCTCGGGGAAATGTTTGCGAGTACCCATGATTCAGGGAGATTAGCCACCACGACAGGGGTAAGAGGGCACTACTGTTGGAGGCATATGAAGAACTTGCAAGAGCAAAGTCCTCCACAAAATGTTGTGCCCCACCCACCCAACCTACCATAAAGCCATACGTTCAGCACCAGGATTTAAGGGAACTAACCATAGCATCTGAGATGATAGCACACTGGAGTGGATAAACAGGACTCCCATGTGGACAAGTGTCCCCCACAACAGTCTGCACCCTGATCACCCAACCTGCCAAAAAGCAGCACCTCGGAGAAAGGATTTGTAAAGACTAACTACAGATGGGAGGTAAAAGTGCACTGAAGGAGGTACATGAGAGACTCCCCGCATCTGAGTCCTCTGCAACATAACAACCACAAAGCCACACCTCACCATGCATCTAGTGTTGCACTGAGACATGACAGGCTGCTGCACAGGTGAAGCATGCACCAAGGGTGGTTTTGCCTGTGTTCGTATGTGTTTGTCTCTGCTGGTCCATGTCACTGACCCAGCAGGCTAGTGAGGGAGGTTGAATGTGAGAAAGTGTTACCAAATATTTTCTGATAATATTATTGTCTCCTAAATATCGCTTATAAAAACATCGTAACGTCGTCCCATTAGGTGTCAACTGTCTATTATTAACTCCTATAAGATATTTAGGACATAATATTTCTGTCAAATGAGATTTAGGTTATGATATTCTGGTACCATACATGGTGAGAGGCTGCAAATTTGACCGCTGTGCCTTAGTCATCCACCTTTAGGTAACTATTACAAGAGTATGGTAAGAATGAGTTTATTGCCGGTAGACCCGCCCACCCCCCCAACCTGGCTCCCATGCATAAATTTCTTGTGTTTGCACTCTGAACACTTTAAAGTTGTTTGGAAGTCAAAACTTTATATGCTGGGCTGGAGGGGAAGAACTGGAACATTGTGTGTTCCTTTACCTTTCAAGTATTTTCCTGGGCATCGTGAAAGACTTATACAATGCATTTCAATTGTGCTGTTTTTACTCCCTTGGCCCCATCCCCTCACATTACTGCACCTCAACTTGTTGACCATTCCACTCTTATTTTTGTTTTCCAGTTTTGGATAAATGTCACTGTGGATCTTTTCTTTTCCACAACTTGCTCCTAAGGTTCAGTCATTGAATACTCATACCACAAATTAAACACACTTTGGGAGCAAAGAAGTGAATGAAAGGGAAATCCAGGATAGTGCCAATGCTGCTCCAATGGAGGTGTTTTTAATAAAGGCAGTGCAGGGTTTCACCACATCGCTAACACAGAAACTTCAGTTCTTAATAGTAATAATCCCTGTAATACAGGATCCTTCTCCCTAGATGCAGGTAGATCTGCCTCAGATCATCTGAACTCAGATTGCAGCAGCAAGAGGGAACTTTTTCTCCAAATTGCTCCCATGTTCCTTTGGTGGGTATAAAATTAGGGGGAAATGAGCTTTCAAACTCAAAACCTACATCTAACACCTGTAAGCTCTGATATGATAGGGAGGAGTTGGGGATGCAACTGTGAGAACTCCTTTCTCTGGTACCACAACGTTTTTGAGTCCCTTCAGGGAACTGAATTAATTCTTTCCTCTATTAAGTGAAGAAATGTGTGATTGAAATGGGGGAGGGACATCTGGGTGGTAAACAGTAATGCAGGATATTTCTACTTAGCCTGAAACTCATTAGGTGATTACATTTCCACATAGTTCATATCAAACTATGAAAGCTCCAGCAACATGTCTTATGTATAGCTTCCCTAACGTTTCCTTTAATAATGATATGTATTATTCTCACTTCCTGATTATCAAAAAGAAGACTGTTGATGTGTGGGAGAAAGAGGCAAATAAGGTTTTAGCCTCTCCATTGCTTACAGGTTCAAGGGCTGTCCTCTCCTCGCCTCCACTGGCTGCACCCGGGGCTTTGTTAGTCATTGCTCCCTCACTAAAAGATCCGACAGAACTGTTTTTACCTACATTGGTTTCTCAGGCCAATGCTACTGTGATCAGTCCTTGGACTGAGGCTACCTCGAACGGTGGGCGATTGTTTCAGTTGGCTCAGATAAACCAGCTTCTTATGTCTGAGTGGGTGGTAAGAGCAGCTCTCTCTTATGAAGCCTAAACCTGCATAATGATCCTGCCAATGTACCAAATAGAGGAGGTTAATACTCTCATGGGTAGGGCTGTTTTCACCTTTGCTGCTCAGAGACAAATTGAGGACCATAAGAATGTTTAATGTGTCCTGTAAGAAAGCTCCATGGTCATTAAGGTGAGATATTAAAATTGTTCCAAGGGTGCTGAAGTTGTGCAGTCAAAAAAATTTCATGTGCAGCACACAGGGAAAAAGCAAAATGCCATGGTTTGTTCATGTACAGGAAGGTGTCCCTTCCTGTACATGAACAAACCTTTTCAGAAATGCCATTTTGTAACTTTGATGTGTGCTGCACAAAGCAGCACACATGAAAGTTACTAAATGGTATTTTAGGATCGTTTATGTGCAGGAAGGGGCACCTTCCTGTACATAAACAACCCTCCCCTGTACACAGACACCCTTGCACTCTGGTGCAAGGTTGTCTGCGTTGGCGCTAAGTCGTGAAACTTAGCGCCATCGCAGGGGGAAACACCAGGCTGCACCACATTCTTGAGAATAGGGTGCAGCTTCGCATTTCCGAAGTGGCGGTGAGAGTCGTTAAGCCAAGGAGGCTAACGCCTCTCACCGCCACTTCCTTGAGAATATCCCCCTCAGTGTGAATTATGGTTTGATTTGGTGAATGGTGGGTGTACTGTGTTATTTATCTTAGCCCAAGCTGGCTCCATTTCACCCTCTTTATCAACAACATGTGGAGAGAAATAAATCTGGTAAAATTTGAAGCCATGACAATTGTTAAAATCTTGCTCCCTACTATTGTATGTACATAAGCTATGCTGATCTTGCATATCCCTACATGTTTGTCGCGCCTTGTAACAAAATATGTAAGCCTCAAGGATAATCTGAGGTTCAACGCAATAATATCTTACTCTGAAAACATGTCGGTGGACCCAAAAAGTATAGAGAAACCCAAGGGAGTAGCCAGGAAAATAAAATATCTCCCACTTTGAGCCACATGGAACAAAGTATCCTACCAAAGTAAGATATGCCGACACTTTCTATTAAATAGCCCAAGGGATTTGTTCTCCTTAGTACAATGCTTTAAAATTTTACCTTTTCCAGCATGATTTTAAAAGAGTTTGGCAAAACTGCACATTTACCAGTATTAACTTCTTTCTTGATTATTTCCTTGTTTTTCTCTATCTTTCTTTCCTACCTTCTATTTTCATTATTTCCTGTTTCCATTCTCTTCATTCCTTCTTTCTAGCTTCCTTACCTTCTGTCCATTCTTTTTTCATTTAATGTGTACACCTTTCTAGCTTTCTGCCCTTCTCAATATTCTTGTTTTATTTTCTTTGCTGCTTTCCAAATTTTCTTCTTCCCCTTCATCTCTTCTTGTTTTGTCCTATCTTTTTATCACCCTCCTGTCCTTATTTCACTCCTTCTTTCCACCTTTCTTTCTTTTTGTATTCCTTCCATTCATTATTTTTTTCTTCTTTCCTTCTTTTGTCCTTCCATTTGTCACTCATTTCTACTTTCCATTCTATTATTCTGCTCTCCTTCTTTCTTTTTCTCCTTCCATCTTTTATTTTTATTTCTTTGTTCCTTTCTTTTTGGTTCTTGCTATCCTTCTTTCTAAGCCTCATTCATTTCTTCCCTCTCCCTTTTTTCATTCTCTTTCCATTTTTCTTTTGTATCCATGTTCCATTATGCTTTCTTTTAACTTTCCTTCTTTACTTATTTGCATTCTGCTTTCCTCCCGTCCTGCTATTGCATTTCCTTTGCCTCTAACTTACTTTTTCTTTTGCAGTTAAATACATTTTCTTTATTTTGTCACTGTTTTAAGCTCCTTTGACACACAGTTATATCCTGGTACTTTATTTGTCCACTATTTATAAGGTTCTCCTTCTGACTTTCCATGACATTGGAGCCAGAGATGAAAGTTAAGAAGGACCATAAAACAATTAATCTGTCCCAAGCACCCCTGCTTAGGCTGGTTCAGAGGGTGCTTCCCTACTCCTTTGGAGAAGCGCATCTGTGGCAACAGCAAGGTCTTTGAAAGAGTCACCTCATTTGCATATCTGGGTGTCAATTTATAGATTGTGCGCTATACAAGAGCTATTCCTGATTCGGTGCTGATGCTGTCATCTAATTGTATATCTGTGTCTAATGTTAATATAAGATCCTTAGCTCTGCTAGGGCCGGAGGGGAACTCAAATTCTCCGTGCTGAGCATTTATGTAGCTAAGAGCATTTCTGTTGCAACATATTGTGCAGGCATTTTAGGTTTCTAAGACACTATGCAGAGGGAGCAGAACACGTTTCTGCTTCATCTTCCAGAGCCTCAATGACCTTCAATATTCACAAGTGTTTGGGTTACCTTATGATGATGACAAGATACTTCTATGACATTCAGTCTGGTTAGAGCATTAATGCCCACCTTTGCCATTAGACACGTAGGGACGCACTGAAGTTCATGCCTTAGACACTACCTGGATTACTTAGTGTAGAATATTGGGCCGCTGGGTAGACTGAAGTGTCTAAAGGCACCAAAGGGGATTCAGTCTGGTGATGCGCAGAATCTCCACTAGGCTTTGATTGTGTTCATACCATTGGAATCTGGCAATGCTTAATTTGAACCGGGGGCTCACCGACACTCGTTTTTGGGGACAGGCTCTTATTTTTACACATCAACCTTTGACCCAGAGCAAGAGAGAGAAAAACATAACAGAGAAAAAGAAGGAAGAAAAGAAAGACAGAACAACAGTACCAAAGAAAGAAAGTAGGGATGAAAAAGAACCTGCAAGAGTGAGCTAAAGAGGCAGGGAGTGTCTGGTGGTGCATTAAAGAGGAATGAGGGGGGCTCAAGACTACGCAGCCTTGGCATTCAGAACCGCGACCCGACATTCAGTAGCAAAGGCCACTAGCTTCTGAGAAAAATATTGTGCCCCTGCACTTATTCTTTTACAAATTAGGCACTGGTTTGGAATAGGTCAGGGGAGCCTGGATGCAATAATGGAGGAACTATTTATATTTGAATATATTTGTATGGGACAATCTATTTGTTTTTATATTTTACCGTAATTTTTGATCGCCAGTGGAAGATGCTGTACCTTGAAGGCGCAGACTAGACCAGCACCATTAGACGGCCTCAGATTCCCCCTTCTCCATCACCAAGCTTTTATGTGCAATCTTAGCTATCAGCTTTCACACAGGCTAATTTGTGTGCAAAATCCTGAAGTTGGGAGCCATTAAAGGTCGCCCGGGGCTAAGGCATCTGAATCACTTTCCATCCCATTAGAACGAGAATGGGCGCATCTCTCACTCGGGGGTGGAGGTGGGGGGTAATGAGTGGGCATCGGTTCTCAAAGAGCTTCCATAAATTACAAGCCAGGCAGGCACTCTAAGACTCTTTAAGGGCGACTAAATGGCTGCAGCGTTCCTGGCGGCTTGGAAGGGATGCCACGAATCAAAGGCCACTTCAGGGGCTCTTCACTTCCAACAATGACTCTTAGAAGGCACTTGATACAAGGATCGCACATTAGTACAAAACAGGTCTGCATTTTAGGCCAGTTACTTTGTAAACACTGCTGCAGCGAAATAGCAACAGTTTCCATGTGTAGGAAGTATCTGTCGCTGCCTCTGTGTTACATTGTGACAACACAGTGGTAACACCGACTTCCTCCTCTCCACTTCAAATTAACTCCACCGGGGCATCAGTTGGCGCATCGTGTACACTGCGCTTTGCATCCTCCTGTCACAACAAAGCGTATGTGCGCGTGCTCCGGTGCGCGCTGACGCGAGCCATGCGTACGCATCCACTGTATGGGACAACATCATTGGCCTCACATCAGTGGCTGAAGTCAGAGAGATGGGGCTGTTGAGTGGGCTTAGATGCAGGGGTGGGGCTCTACGTGTCAAGGTATCAGCAGGTGCAGCACTTTCCAAGCACAGCAGCAGCACGGACCACTGGCAGTGGCCCAGAGACACACAGGGCTCAGGGAAACTGCACAGTATGAAAAGGGCCCAGGCAATGAGACACAACACTATGCAAGAGATAAGGCATTCTTACCTGATGATGAGATGACAATACACAGGTCTGAAGCCGGATCTGTCGGCTCAGTGGGCTAATGTGTCAATTACAGGGGCCTGTGTTCGACCTCAGGTCACAGGTTCAAATCCCGGCGAGTCCACTCAGCCTTTCATCCACCTGAGGTCGATAAAATGAGTACCATTGAGTTGGGTAACCATAAACATCTGTTTTTCAACACCAAGATGCCTACGGTTGAATGTGCACTTTACAATTACACGTTATGTTGTTATTTAGCATATATTTATTCATTTTTTGCAATGTCTCAGTTATGGTGGTGTACACATACAGCAGCAATGTGGCACCTGCGGGCAATAAGGGATCTGGACTCGAGGGAGCTTTGGACCCCTACACTGAGTAACGATATTAGATGTGATTTTACAGTGCCTACTTTGTCTGTTCCATTCTATTGTTTGTGTCATTGTAAATGCAAAGGTTTTTTGCTCTTTGTGCCTGTCTCCTCTTTACTTGTCTCCATCACCATCCCTTTCTCTTGCTTCTCCCTACTTCACCTCCCTCTTTGTTACGTTTTGATCCTGTTTCCCTATTTTATTCTCTCTAGCTTCATCTTTCCTTTTTTAGCCCTCTCCACCCATCTCATTCCACTTCACTCCTCCTCTCTCCACACAGTTACCTAGGTGCCCCTTCTTTTTCACCAGTCTTCAAAGCTTACTGAGATCTCCGCTGTCTCGCCCGACCCCCGCTTTCTCTTTCGCTTCTTTGTTAATATGACTCTTCACACTCTCTCACTCTTATGCATCTCTCCTCCTATGTCCTTGGCACTCCCTCTTCTGTTCCTCTCCAAGCACCGGTTCCCTGTCCCAAGCCCTTGAAGGCTGCAAGGCTTTTTCTCTGAGTCCTTGGGCAATCTGTAGCTTCCGCACAGTATCCGTGGACTGTTCTGGCTTTTAACAACGGTCCTCCAAGAAGTCAGACACTGGTGCAATCCAGTTGGTTACCAGGTTGCTTCAGTTCGACATGTGCCTCTCCAAGGATGCTGACCTGAGAGGTCAAGGCTTTGTCCAATAGGTGGTAGAGGGTTTACAACTAGGATGCTGATTAACACAAACAACTTCCCCTAGGAAATATAATTTGCAGCCAATGTTTAGTCTTTTCAAAATAATAGATCTTTTAAGTTCTTTTAGGAAAGTTAGGCAGCCATAGTTAAGCTGTTTATGAGGGATGGGCAGAATTACGATTGCACTGGCGTAACTGGAGTAATTTCAGTAATTATGTGTTAATCTTTGATGTGGAATTACCGTTAATTACGTAATTACACCTGCTTGCGTAATTCAGAGTAATTTGAGGGAAAAAACCCTGCAGTGAGAGCACATTTAGCATGCGCGAGTGGCCACTCGCACTCACTGTTCATGCTCTGCTGCATTTAGCGCTGTTTCTTAGTGCAAAATGCATCCCCATGTCCATTTTAGATGCAAAAATGAATTTTGCACTAAGAAATAGCACTTAATGAAGAAAATCCTTCCCCAAAAGCACAGTTACTATTAGTGTTCTATTGCACTTCACACTATTTCGTAGTGCAAGATGTATCCTCAGGTCCATTTTGGACACGAGGGGCTATTTTTACACTAAGAAATAGCACTAAACTAAGAATTACTCTTCTCATGTAATTCAAGCATAATCTCGCGGAATTCTTAAGTAATAAGTGATTACGCTACACAGAATTATGCGAGTTACAGCCACCTCTACTTTTTATCCATCCTAAGGCTGAATTATGCTTTCTAACGCAGTGATGGTCCTAACACGTGTAATGCACAACAAAACAAATAAGTCTGAGAGTTATTACCAATGTTAGCCAGTGGGACAGGTCTGAGAGTCTTCCGCAGACTTCTTGAACCCCAGGCTTACTGTGAGCTTTGTTTACTACAGTCATTCATTGAGGCAGTTGTGACAGACAAAATGCTACAATGTAACAAGTTTCCTATTATGTATCTGCCCTCTCGTCTCGTCTTGTCTGGGCTCTGGGTGCAAAACTGAATCGCTCTGTAAGTCTGAACCCACCGAGTGTTCAACATGAAAAGTTAGGGTGCCAAAGGAATTATTTACAAAGTGAGTGTTACTTGTACATCTGCTGCCTTGGCGATGCTTTTTTTTTTAAGGTGAAGAATGCTAGGACTATTGATTTGTCTGTTGTGTCTGTTCTATGTTAGAGATGCTTGCATTGCTGATGTCCATGATGGAGGTCTTTTGAAGATGAGGATTATTGCTTACACCAAGGCTGTGTTTGTTGTACCTGTTTTGAGTGTGGGAGTTCATTTCACTAGTGGGGCCATGCTGTACCTGTCCTGAGAATGAGGCCATGGTGTACCTGTCCTGAGAGTGAGGGCCGCTTGTCAATGAGGGCTATTGCCTTTGCTGTATGAGGTGTGTGTGTGTGTAGCCTTTACTGTACGAAGTGTGTGTTGCGTTGCTGCCTATTCTTCTCACATTGTGTTAGAGAAGCTTGCACTACTGCTGCTTTTGCTTTACATGTTCTGTGAGTGTGAGTGAAACTTGCAATTGCGCCTGTAACACAGATGTGAGGCAAGCTTGCAATGCTGGTGCCTTTACTGTCAATGAGTTTAAGGACACTCACACCTCTGCCACCTCTGGTTAGCTTGTTCTGTGTGCCAGTTTGAGGGAAGATGCACTGTTCCTGCCTATGCTGTATGAAAACTGTAACTGTAAAGAAAATTCACATTGCTACTGCCTGTATTGCACTTTTTGCATGTGTTCACTTGGAGACATTGTATTTAAACCCGAGCAAAGGTGGTTATGACTTGACATTTTAATGTGCTACCCTGATACCTGATTCATGTGGTCATCCCCCTGTTGGAGGCCAACCCCTGCTGCAGAAAGCCAGAGGCTGTGAACAACAGGGGTTGGCTGCAGAGTCAGGCTATGCGCCCAACTCCCTGCAGGTGCCCAATTCCCTCTTAAGTGCTGCAAGAGGCTGGCTGAAAGGCCTAGCCTCTGGATAGCCTCTGCATACAACCTTCCGATGCATGTGGCCAACCCGCCAGCAGGCAACCAACTCTGTGCTGCACATGGCCCCTGGACAGCCCTGCACCCAACCCCCCATAGGTTGGCAATCGCACGCTGCACACAGTCTACAACCACACACAGCCTCTGGCCAGGCTCTGTGCTAATCCTCTGCAGCATGTGGTTAACCCCCACTACATGTGGCCAACCACCCCCATGGGCAGCTATCCACCTGCTGTGCAAAACTTTCAGCAGTGCTCAACAGGGAGCTAGTCCCAGTGCCTGGCTCGGCCCTGTGTCCAACTTCCTCCTGACATCTATCCCCCTGCAAGCCTCCACCTCACATTGTTTTCATTTATATTTTTTTAATTTTCTCATGGTACCGAGGTACTTCCACAGGATCAGCCACTCAAGCTTCTCCCCCATGGTATCAAAGGACCGTGCAAACTTCACCCATTGAACCATTGAAGCTTGCATAGTCCAGCGGTTATATATATATATATAGCCACAGCCAGCTCCCCGTATCCGGCGGAAGCTGGCATTGCTCCTGCCCACAGGGAGCAGCTAATGATGCTGCTATATGCTGGCAGGAGCAATTTTTAGATCTGTTGCACTGCCTGCATCACTGTGGGCAGGGAAACAGATCTAAAGTCTGCTCCCGGAAAGTTGGAGCAGACCTGGTGTTTGCTCTCTCTTGGTGGGTGATGCCCGCGCTGATGGAGGCAGGGAAACGGCTATATCCTATGGGTAGCCCCGCATATAGCCAGTGAGCCTCTAAAGGCTTCCCAGGGCCTTTAGAGGCTTGGGGAGGGAGGCCGCATGCCCCCCACCCCATTTTCTGTATTTTTGACCCAGTGGATGGGCTTTCCTGGGAATTTAGATACTCAGGAAGGGGGTCTCCCATAAAAATTAAGATTGGCCCCAGGGGTGGCCCCCCCTGGGGCCTCTCCAGGCACAGGAAGGTGGGCAGCACATCCCCCACCCCTTAAATAATATCGGCCATGGGGATGGGCACCCCAGGACCTCTAATGGCTCAGGGTAGGGGTCCGCGCATCTCCCCTCCCCATAAAAATAGTTTTTTGCCACGGGGTAGCCCCCTTGGGATTACAATGGATAAATGCGGCCCGGCCGCCATTTTTTTTCCATCCCACAAGAGTCTCATGGGATTGTATCTTTTTTTTCCATTTCTTTCTCTTTTGGCCCTTGGGGGGTCGGGCCTTGGGATTCAGGGTAACCCTACCCTGCCCCTATATACATGTTGTTTTTTTTTTAAACTTAAGGACAGGAGACTAAGCCCCCAAGTCCTGTAGTGGCTGCTAGTAAATATTTTTCTCATGTTGCTGGCAGCCAATCAGAGCACTTGCTCTCGCAGGAGTCTGACTCCCATGGAAGTAAGATGGCCTAAGGAAAATAAAGCTCCCTGGGCCAATCATAATGCTTTATTTTTAAATATGCGCTCCAATGAGAGTCTTGGAGACTCTTGCGAACCCAACTGCCAAAATATACAATTATTGTTTACCCTTAATTTCTCAAAAACTACTGAACGGATTTACACCAAATCACAAAAAACACAATCTGTGGACCAAAATCGAACTTCCTGCTGAATTTTGGTGTAATTCGGTTCAACAGTTTTTGCTATAACCTGTCTTAAAGAAGTCTATGGAAAATGCATGGGGATTTTACATTTTGGGACCCCCTTTTTTCTCGGCCCCCGCTTGACAGCTCACGCTGAAACTTTCCAGGAAGGAGTTGAGGTGCATGAACTTTTTTTGGGAAAGTTCTGTGAAGATTCATCAAACGGGGCCAAAGTTATTAGCAAACCAAAAAACTCTCTGTATATAGAAAAGCAGACCTAACTATAACTACCTCGTGGCGACCGCCACTGAGTAATAACACATATATTTTTTTTTACTTACCTTTGAAGTAATGGTAATATTGCTCTAGTGGCTCCCATTGTTGTGCCCTTGATGTCATAACTTCCAATGCTGTCACCTGCAAAGTAGTGACATAAAATTGTTGAAATCGGTAGACCACCTTCATATCTCCATTTCACCTTTCTTATAGTCAACTTGAGAAGTAAGGCTGTAGTGTTTGTAGCGTTAAATTATCCCTCCAGAATGCCTATGGCTTTTTCTCTTTTATAAATTGACAAATTGTCTTTTTTCCCCAATATTTGTTTTGGGGAAAGTCGCTATTCCGTCTCCCCCTCACATTTGCTCTTGAAATATAGTCTGCGGCTGGTATGGTAGTATTTTGCCAGCAGGGCCAGACTGGGAACAGCAACCATCCCTGACAGATTGCTGCTCAACCGGCCCAGGGAGTGGGAGGGGAGGTGTGGGGGGTGCTAGTATGCTAGTAAAAAGCACGGCTCCTGCTTTTGTTACCTGGGGGCTGATATTGCAGCACTGCTGCAAAACTGTCCCGAGTGACAAAACCGGCACCCACCCCTCCGGCCCACCGGGGAAATGCCCGGTGCCCGCTATGGCCAGTCCGGCCCTGTTTGCCAGAGATGCTTTTGCTTCCTTGTCCAGCCCAAAAACCAATGAAATTTGTGCATGTACTCACAAACAAATTTTTGGAGCATGTAGAAAATGTTCGAAATGCAGGGTGCTATATCACACCCACCTGGAACTAGTGTAGGTATGAAGGCCACAGAGTGGAGTGTGCCATTTCATCCAGCATTACCAAATATGCATACTTTTGGGGGCAGATTTATCAACAGTTTACCCCATGCAAAGTCACAAAAAGTGACGCAAACCAGTGCAAAGAGTTGATAAAGTATTTACTTTCCAGCTCAAATTTTTTGGGGCTGGACAGTAGCCCTAAAGGTTAAGCAGATAACACTTTCTGCTCCTTAGCATTACTTTGCGTCAACCCGGTGTCCTATTTGTGGTGCATGATTGTTTCCACACTACCCCCTATGGTTTATGACACAAAGATCTATTTACTAACAATGGGAGGCAGGACTTTGCACCACAAAAATAGGCAGATTCTAACTTTTCACACAAAGTATGTAAGCTGCACTGTACAGCACATATTCAATGTGGGAAATGCTTTAAATTAAGTAATAACAGCATTTTGTCCTGAAAGATGCCTTGCCAGTATAAAACATATGCTAGACATCACACACACACACCTATGCGCCATAGCGCCATGTGCATGGCGCTAGGCAG
This sequence comes from Calotriton arnoldi, assembly GCA_963921515.1. Classification (NCBI taxonomy): domain Eukaryota; kingdom Metazoa; phylum Chordata; class Amphibia; order Caudata; family Salamandridae; genus Calotriton; species Calotriton arnoldi. Next base: position 1,131,614 of record CAWUFW010001814.1, read on the forward strand.
TCTCAAAGAGTGTCCGAGCTGGGGAAGAGAGCAGCAGTGACATATTCTAGGAGATATGACGCTGTTTTGACGCTGCGCTATAAATTAGTAAATCTATCCCGTACAGTATCAAAATAGTAATGGAAAATAATTACATTTTCCTAAACATGTGCATCAAAAAATAATAGTGTTAGAAAATAGACGTATGTCACCATGTACGTTAATACCATGTATGTACTCATGTGACTTACACAAAACGAATGTTGTACACAAATTGCACAGAAATGTAAGCTAGTTAGAAGAAGATATGTTATTCAGAATCTTAAACTTAAACTAAGCGAGTCAACCATCGTCACAGACTATTTACTATTCATTTTCAAGACCCCCAGTACCCATATTGAATTCTTCTCTTCGGTGCCGCGGTCTCTGCTTGTAATGGTCCAATGTCACCAATGTTTGCAGCAATGTGTTTTGATGTTGTATTTACTCTTTTCGCTTTTCGTGTCCATTTTAGCTTAAACTGTTCCGGACCGTAACATTATATAAAATGACTTTTTGAAGCGTCGTGGCCCTCTTGCTGGCTGCTTTGAAACTTGTGATTTTGCCCTAAAACTGAGCCCATCCTTGGCTCGCGCTCGAGGCCGGAGCATCCCCTCCCGCCTCCCCCTGCATCTCCGGAGAGGAGGCAGAAAGGTTGCTCTTGAGAGGGGCCCTCTGCAGCCACCTGCCGCGCTCCGGCGGAATGCGCCCGCTCTGGGATCGCGCATACTCAGGGCCCTGGCGCACGAGCCCTGGCGGCCTTTTCTTGCGGGCAGCCAAGGCTCCTCCAAGACCTGTTATTGTATCCTTTCCAGCCGTTGCCATGGAGACTGTCACGGCGGTGGCACGGGGCCAGCCTGGAAAGAGCGAGCGCCGGGAACGGAGCCCCCGCGCATTTAATCAGTCGCCTCAGCTGTCCGGGGCGGAGAGCGATGCTCGGCGCGCTGCGCCGGGCCAGATAACTTAGCTAAGCTATTTCCTCAAGTGCACCTGAGAGTGCAAGAGCGGGGATTTCTTCAGAGAAGAGGTAAACACGGCCTCTTACCAATAATTCTTCACGCAGGCGCGCAAATCCCCAAGCCACCCGGCGCATGAATGAGGGCTTGTGTGGAGCTGTAGTGAGCAGAGTCCAAACCACACAAGGCCCAGGCCCCTTTCCAGCCGGGGACAGGGGGGCAGTGTGTGGGGAAGGGGTTGAGTTCATTCCAAACGCCGCACACCCCACATCTTATTTTTCGACACTTGTAAATTTAGTATGTTTAAGCGTCCAGACGGCCCTTCTTTCGCATTATACCTTTATGAGGTCTTGACACGTTCAATTTGGAGCCAGCTCCTCAAAAGACTGCAACAGGTGAAGGCGTCTTCTGCAGGTCCCTAAACAAAGGGAACAGGAACCCTTCCAATTGTTCATTGATGTTATTTCCTGGCTTCCTTTCTGGGGTTGTCAAATACCAAGGCTGCCTCATCTTGTTTCCACCTGATCCCTCGTTTACAAAGCCATCAGGGCAAGCACCCCTTGCGGACAAGTGCACCATCTCTGATGATTCTCGGCACTGCCGCAGCCAGGACGCCATCAGACTGGAGCACAGGCAGCGTAAACGATTAAAAATAAAACAGCAGGCCTTTTCCACCTAGGCTTCCAGGATCTGGAACAACATCCCCGTATCCATCGGTATTGCCCCAATGCTGCTCCAATTTAGGCAAGAGTTGAAGAATGACCTCTTTAAAGGACACCACATCACACTGCTGGGCTTTAAGTGGGCTGGGTCCTATGGGTGCTCAGCACTGGCAGTTCTAAAAAGCAGGTGCTGAGACAGGTTCCTATCGGGCTCCCCATTTTTGCCCTCACCCTCCGGATAAAATAAATAAATCTTAAATCTGCAGCAGTGCCACCTTTCACTGCCTTTGAGGTAACTCAAAAGAGACTCGTTCTAGTTCCTTCACAGTCACAGCATTTCAGAGCTGAAGCATTTTCAATAATATATACAATGAAGCCGTGGTTGTTGCTTATTTATCTTATGCAACTAACAAAGATTAACACAGCCAATAGTCCTGGCTTGTTGTAGGCGTAACATTACTTGTTGTATCATATATCTGGATGCACTGACAGAAGCAGCAAAATACGCGCCGGCAGCACACTATGCTAAGCACAGATTTTTCAGATGTCTTTAAGCCACACCTTTAATTACATCAGCCACGCCCCTTTGAGAGACCCCCCAGTTTTTTCATGCCACTTAAAGTCCTGTCACAATGTGATAACCGTCCACATACCAGCTACTTCTCCTATCACTCGTTGACTTTATGACTCATCTCTCGTTCTTTACCCACCCAACACTTCTGGTCTCTTAACTCAGCCGTGCAGGTTCTTTTTCAACCCGTTTTCATTTTCATATTGTTTTCCTATATTGATCTTCCTCGCTCTTTCTTCCTATTCCTCCTTTCTCTTGCTTTGTTTAAATTCTGATCAAAAAGTCCTGTGCCCAGTAACGAGTGCTGGTGCCCAGCACCTGCAACTGCGGCACAAATTAAGCACTGAGTTTGCATAGACAGGAATCAGTTGTTGGTAGGTACGGTCCTGGGCACACGTAATGAGGGTATAATACTAGTAGAAATGTCTCATGCTGTTGAAATGTAGAAGGTCTACACCAGAATGATAATCATAGGTGTTTAATATAGTAACAAAGCAAAAGCAACCAGCCAAAGCAAAAGCAACCAGCCGACACGTGTTTCGTCACAAAGGGGTAGTAACCCGTGACTCTTCAGGGCTGAGTGGCGGTGCAAACAAGGTGGTTTCTAGTGACCGTTAAAAATTCCAAAACGGCAAGGAAGAGCAGTGCGGACCAAGGTAGGTGATCCACTGCCAAGTGAAAAGGAAAGGAAGACGGATATCGCAGGGCGGCGGATAAGCCAAGGTGGACTATTGACCTTCAGTAATGCTGGTTTCCTGTACTCGGGCGCATCCGCCGTTGTCACCCTGGATTACTGACCTGGTACGCCCATTCTAATTTTCTCCTCCTGTGCTACGTAGCACTTGGCTAATACACGTTGCCACAGACTTCATCAGCATTACTGAAGGTCAATAGTCCACCTTGGCTTATCCGCCGCCCTGCGATATCCGTCTTCCTTTCCTTTTCACTTGGCAGTGGATCACCTACCTTGGTCCGCACTGCTCTTCCTTGCCGTTTTGGAATTTTTAACGGTCACTAGAAACCACCTTGTTTGCACCGCCACTCAGCCCTGAAGAGTCACGGGTTACTACCCCTTTGTGATGAAACACGTGTCGGCTGGTTGCTTTTGCTTTGGCTGGTTGCTTTTGCTTTGTTACTATATTAAACACCTATGATTATCATTCTGGTGTAGACCTTCTACATTTCAACAGCATGAGACATTTCTACTAGTATTATACCCTCATTACGTGTGCCCAGGACCGTACCTACTTCACTTGTGTGGATTTCTATCCATACCATCACGGGGGTTTTAGGGCATATCCCCTGACCTGGTTTGCACCGTATATACTCCAAGCATAACATAAACACAGCGCGAATTAGCTTGAGCGCCATTATTCCTGTCGATACTAAAAACCCCACACTGATACATACTTTAAGGAATCAGTTGTTGTTTGAGAAGATATCAGTTCAAAGAGCAAAGAAAATCACTCTTTAAGTTAGGAGTGCTGAGCCAGAAATGTTACTAGATCAAGTTGAGGTGTTTACCACCGATGGCCTAGGCTCACTGTTCCATTGGACCCCACTTTTCTTTAGCACGTCACTATCATGATATTGAGAACGAGCAGTCCACGGCTCATCCAAAAAGGTCATGAGGATTAGGCACTCAGAATAAAGTAGGACGACATACTATCGATTGATAACCAAATGAACAATTAGGGCTTTATGAAAGGAAAATACTTTAAAGCACACAATACTTAATACTACACATAAAATAAAGATACGCAAAGAAAACCAGAACTCTCTTGCTCTTTCCTTGCCAAATATCTGAGTCCAAATGTTATTATTGTACATATGTTGTAGACACCGGATTTTCCTCTAATGCCGAAATACGTGGCCACTGTTATCTATGGAGGTGATTGTAACTTTGTGGCCGCAGGACCAGATCAGCTTCACGATCACAGAACCCAGGCAGGCATGATGATAACCAAAGACCTAAATGGGGCCAAGTTCACGGTGTGTTCATGAGCACAGGGGCTAACAGGCAAACAAGTCTATCACACGGAAACACATTTTTAGTGAGTCGCAAACTCATTTGATACTTTCAATGTCATTTTGATAGTTATATGACGGAACCACGCATGCAATTATTATGCATGCCTTAACAACACGGTCTTTATTTTGACTGTGTCTTTACAACACATGCCTTTACAACTAATTTTGTTGTAAAAGCATGATTGGTAAAGGCATATGTGTGGTAAAGATTACACCCAAGCCCCTCAGTCCTGAGCCCTAAAACCCGGCCCCAGCCCTGCAAATGACCCCGCCCAGCCCTAAAAACTATCCCGACCCCCCGCCCTGAGCCCTAAAACCTGGCCCCCAGCCCTGTAATAGACCCCGCCCCCACCGCTAAAAACTATCGACCCCACGCACTGAGCCTGAAAACCCAGTCCCCAGCCTTACAAACTACCCCTACCCCAGCCCCCTCACCCGAGCACCAAAAAACTGGCCCCCAGCCCTAAAAACGGCCTCAACCTTTCCCCCGCCCTGAGCCCTATAACCCAGCCCTACCTGCCAAGGGCGTCCCGATCCTTCATGTGAACGATCCTTCCAGTTCTTCCTTCCATTCTCCCCGCCCATCCGCTCTGAATCTAGTGGTAAAGGCATAAGCATGGTAAAGGCAAGCCTGGTAAGGCTTGCGAGGAAACAGAATGCGTGGTTCCGCCCTTGTTGTAAATGTCTTTTATCTATTTTGATAGATTGCATTTTGTTTTTTCCTCCTTGCAAAACCTGCCGTATCGGTCTTGTGGCTACTGCCTGCTCCCCCTCCCCAGAAGCCACCGTCACAATTCCTAAAGGAGAAAATGTCCCATGGGGAGAACTTCCCCATAGCAAATCACAATTGCAGTCACAAACCATTGATACAGTCCCCTGCAAATTGGAATGCCCTGTTCAGAGAGGGTCACAAAAGCCCTTGTATTAATTGAAAACACTTTTTTTGACTTGTAAAAAAGACTTTTGAAAATAGTCAAAAAGATATTTTTCAGTCACAGACCGTGAGAATTTGAGAATTGCAGGCTTTGCAACTGCAAATACCTTTTTATGTCAGGTCCTTTGAATTGCTTATTGAGCCTACTTAAACACCCAAGGATGCACCCAGAGTGCTGATTTACTGATACAGCATTACAGCAAGGTGTCTTCATATATGGGCCAACACTGAGAGCACATTACTAAGAACAGTAGGAAGTGCCCTGGAATCTGTGGACCCTACAAGGTATGGGTGAAGCTTTCCAGAGAATCAGAAAATGTGTGCCCCTACAGAGACAGAGAGTATCCTTAGGGGCTGATTCTCCAAAACATCTATGACCACAAGAAGGAGTACACTTTTATGCACTCTAACATACCTTTGTGAATTGGCCTTGGAAAGTTCAAGTTCCTACTCGTAGAATTGCAAAGAGGTCACTGTCCTGTCTGTTTGCGTTAATTGAATATGACTATTCCCTGAATATACCCATTTTATTCCCATTTAAGATATTTTGGGGCCAATTCACAAAGTTCTATAAGAGTTTGTAAAAGAATAAAACCGGAGTACTTATTTACGTGCCCCAAATACTTTTGTGTATAGGCCGTGAAGACTTTAGTGGTAAATGGGAGATGACAATCTAAATATCCATTTGGTACTGAGCACCCTGTGAGAATGACAGGAGTGGGTTCCAGCATGAGAGCACGCATGGAAGTTTTGATGCTACTATCCATTGGCATTGCATGCATTACTAAGCAGCAGGATGGGATCAGCAAACACCTGGTAGAAATTACCTTAATCTTATGTTGTATCCCTTTGACCAATACAGATCTTTGTGTTTTGTTTGCTAAAATTCAATAAAAGTTGTTTTGAAGGAAAGGGCAAAGAAAGAACCTATACAAACCTCTAGAACCCTTTTGCATATGTCTCTGTGTGTCTTTAGTCATGTATCACATTTGTATTGTATGATATTACAACACTTATACAGCCCTTCATACCCCTATGTGGGCCACTGAAGCGCTTGCCTTCATGGGTAGCACGCTATACAGTGCAGGGTGTGTGATTGGAAGTGTGTTGTCTTACTTTGATCCTGTGTGGGAAGTGTTTCCATGGTGTGCATGATGACCACTGAGGTGCAGTCATGTTATGGGAGAAGTGCTAAGCATTGTGATGGGTAAAGAAGTGTGAGAGTTAAAGAGTACAGTTTATGGCTTTGAGTAATCAAGTACCTTTGAACAACTCTACAGGTCTCTTAGTCATGTTTCTTCTGATCATACTTCACTCAACTGCACTGGGTTGTCCATTCTCAAATATTTTGTTTAAAGTTTACGGTCCTGAGTAGGCATAGGTTAGAGAGAGAAATGTTGGAGAGATTTACTGGGATAGACTTTGTTAATAACATCCCGTATCTGTTTGTCACTATGAGATGTGAAGAAGTCGTCATAGTGTGTAGCTTGTTGGAACCTGCAGTGCTGGGCTACATTAATGTCCTCTGTTGGCCAGCAGCATGTGGAAGGTCTCTTCAGTTATTTCAGTCCTGTTCAGTTGGTAATGGCTGGTTTATTACTATGGACTTGTGTAGTACTTGGTGATGAACATGACATGCAGCTGTTCTGTCTTATGTGAGTGTAAGAGTGTCAAGTAATATAAGGGAATTATATTGCAGCCTGTATGAAATATAATTGATAGCCCACCCACTGAGTGTTATAATATTAGTATTAGAGTGGGTAAGGAGGGTAATATAATGTAGGGTATTGTTATTGCATTTATATTGTCTTTACTACCCCTGACGAAGTGTTGATGTGCTATACACTGGGCAGCATGCTGCTCCAGATGCCAAGGTTAATGGTGGTTATTTTTAGCAGTTATTGTTGATTATTGGGATTAGTATTGTGTTCTTAAGGTAACCACTCCTTGCATTTAATCCAGTTTCTATGTGGTAGATTAAATTAATAGTAGTTAGGAAGCTCTTTAGTCGGCAAGGGTATCTAAATTCATTCAGTGGTTGGTGGTATTGCTGTACGGTTCCCACTATTTCAGTAAGACTGTGCGTTTGGACGACATAAGTGTCAAAGCTATGTGGTACTGAGTCCGCGCATACCATCAGAATATGTTGGCCTAATTCCTGGCTAGCTCACAGTGCGCCATCTGGACCTCTAAACTTCACAAGGTACCTGCAACCTCAGAACATGACAACCCTGATTTCTCAAGGAAACCGTGGAACCAGATTTACCCTTTCACTGTAAACTAAGGCGTGCCCAAAGAGAGACACAGGAAGTACACAAAGAGGGATTTCAAATGTTTATTGATGCAATTGGACTTTTGTGTGAAATACATGTGCTGCAATGATTAATAGGAGGAAATAAAACAGAGTACCCAGCATTACAAGAATGGTGAAGAAGATGAACAATTTAACCATCGTGCTGTTGCATTGATCAGAGCCTTGGGACCCTCACGGGTAAGTAGCGTGCTTTAAAAAACCCTGATTGATTGATTGATTGATCAATATATATATAATTATACTCCTACCTAGCGCTTCCTATTCTAGTAAGCATAAGGTGTGCGAGTCTGTCAGAATACCTTAGAGTGGTCTAACTCCCCATTTACCTGCGGGTGTGTGTCATTTGGGAGCTAGTCTTGGTGTAGAACAGGCCGCCATGTATCTCAGGATAGTGACAAGATTCAGCTGGGCTAGAGTTCAAACATGGGGCGACCTCGACAATCCATCAAAATTCTCCTCTGCCTAAACAAAAGCTTGGTACAGTTTATATAATAAACTGGACCCGTTTGTTCTATGCCTGAGTTGTGATCTGGCTGTCATTGTTGATTCTACCCACCCAGCGCTGTCGCATAACGGATAACAACAAACAACAACATTTTGCATAGTGTGCCAAGTCCTTGTACAGAATGTTCCAAGGCCTGATAATGTGCCTATGAAGAAGTGTAAGTGTAAGCAAACCATTTTCTGAGAACATTATCTCATATGGATGTGCAAGCAAATGTGTGTTAAAAGTTATCGTGTAAAAAGATGTCAACTTTAAACGTGAGCATGTAAAATGGAAGTGTTTGTGCCATTGGCCTATGTAACTTCACAACAGTATTAATAGATGCACTAGAGGAGAGTAGGCATTGTTAAGTTGCAGGAGTGTCACTTTTAAAGTTGAGGTTCTGATCATTGAAATGAGGTGAGGGCAATTTACAGAAATACAATGTTAGGGGTTAAGGTGAAAATATGTGTGACTTAGAGTAGGCTGTGATCAGAGAGAGTAGGAATGCAGAGAATTGAAAAAAAGGAGAGAGATGCAAAAGAATAAAGAGAGCCTGCAGTTAGAATTTAAGATCAAACACAGTTTTTCATGCATGGTTTTTAGGAATTTTATGGAGGTTTTTTTGAGGTGGTATGCTGAACTGTAAAAAGAAACAAGATTATTTGTTAAGAGAGATAGTGCTATATAAGTTATTTTGATAGGCACTAAAATCATTCTGTCCACTATTCTACTACTAGACCACCTTCAGCAAAAACACTGGATCTGCTCAGAGGTTGGAAGTGTGAAGGCACTCAATACATATGTTGGGAAAAATCAAGAGCTTTAGGCTGCGCTCAAAGGAAGCAGTAACCTTGTGATCATATCACAATAAGATTATATACAGGGTAAATAAAAACATCAAAAAGGAGATTTTGCAAATGTTCGAGTGGCTGTATTATAATGTTCACCCTTAATGTTGAGTCGTAGTATTGACTAGAAACGAAAAGTGGGGTCCATTATGGATACACCTGCTTTAGCACGGCATACAATGGAAGTGAAGACAGATAGTGCAATTGTATTGCTTGCATTCATGTGGCTTGAGATTGGAGGCCAGATACTGAAATGAGGGAGGATGGAGAGAGGACTCCCCTGGACTTTCAGTGAGGGCCTTGTTACTTGAAAGAAAGGGCTGCAGGTTACTTGTTTTCCTAAGCAATGCAGCTTTGGTTAATGGTAAGTGTGAGGGATGGAACTGCAGTTTCTATTGCTCAATGTGATGAAGTTTCTAGGTAGGGCCTTTCCTGTTGTGTCTCTCCTTACTGATACAGGACAGGCGAATCACAGCCAGGTGCAGGATCTCACACTTCGTTGTGCCTATATTGTGGGTGCTCCAGATTGGAGACACCCATACCTTACACCTCTCTCAAACCTGGCCTATTCTGGGACACTTCTCACTGTTTTGCATGACTGTTCGTGTTCCACTTGAAAGAACAGTTATCATGCTAATTGTCTTCTCTCTTTTGTTCTTGCTTTAAAGTCCATGAGGTCCCCATGTGTGGTTCGTTCCGAATAATATGAATACAATGGCAACCAGATCCACGTGAGTTCAAGTTAAATGTCTCATGTAAATTTATTTTTGTCTTTACGGACAAATCCTTTTATGAAGAATATTGTTCAGAAATTATAATTTGTAGTAGTTTTGGGGTTCTTTATTACATTAAAATTAGTATTGAAAATTGTATGAAGAATTTATATGATTTTATTCACAAATGAAATATTTGTAATTTGGATTAGTATTTTCTCCAGTGTTAGGTGGTGTTGAGAGGGAAAGGTGTTGTGGGCTGACCCAAGAGCTAGAGAGAAGGGTTGGGGTCATAGTTATATTGTAGTGTAGAGATAAATCTGCCCTCCTGATTCAGCTCATCATTTTTCAGTCCACCACTTAAGATGCACATTTAAAATAAGAAAAGTACATTATTCTAACACAAAGTGATTTATTGATAAAGAGTCAGCTTGCACACTTTGCTGGTTCTAAGTGTTCTCTGTGGATTTGTGCATACATATGCAGTTGACTAGGTTGTCTCCAGTGGTGGACAGAATGTTTTATTTCACCCGCGGAATTTTGCAACTCCGCGTTACTCTCATAGTGTGGAGTTTTGGCCCAATTCCACCAATCGCCGACCAAATTTCGCTAATCGCTGCGTGGTGGAATTTTTTTCCAGGAAGACTTCAGAAATGCAAGTGCAAGCGAGATTTGGCATCCACTAGCATACGTTTCTAATGCAGGCAGTCACGAGCGGTCAGAAGGCTACATTTCAAGGAGATTTACTGCCGCTTGAGTAGATTTTCTACTCGAGAGGCAGCACAATCACCTCGAATGGCCGCGCTCTCTTGAGCACTGCATGGTGCCGTTTGCACTGATTTTTCAGAGAGGCTCGCGCCACTGGTGCTAAATTGCAGTATGAGCAGCACGACGTGCATATTTTCCGCCCGTTGGCGGAATTCCGCAGAAACTCACAGAGTTTTTATGTAACTCCGCAGAATTCCGCGGAGTGAAATTCTGCGCGTTTCGCCCACCACTAGTTATCTCACCTATCCCCAAACATTCCAAAGTGCTCAACTTGAAGTATAGTCCCAGCTCTATAGTAACTCTCACTTACTCAAAGGTTCAGCCCTTCTGCAAGTTCATTTAACCCATCTAGAAAGATGTTGCGAGCTCAGTGCACTTTGCTTCAATTTCATACAGACCTTGCTTACTGAACCAAGTCAGGAATGGTGGTGTTGTAACTATGGTCAACATAGCATTGAAATGGATATAATTGCAGGAAATGGCGACTCACACTTGTGTTTTTCAGGCAGCCTCATAATATTGGTTTTCACAGCCATAAAGAAAATATTCAGAATATAGGGCAACTTCAAATCTTTAAGCATCAAAATGCAACAGGTACACAACATTCATACACAGAAGGTGAGAGGATTCTAATGGTAGAGTGCTCAGTTTCTCTTCCTAGCCCCTTGTTGCTCAGTTGTGACACTAACTGTTCTGTACTGTCTGCTGCTCTTGGCTGGCAGTATCTCCCTACTCCAAGCTGAAAGTGAATTGGGCTACACACAATGTCTTGCACATGTCTATGGACTTAAATGCTAGAGAACAGCACTTCTGACTTAAACATCATGAGTTTGATGATGCTCCAGATAAGACCACACATGAGATTTATTTTATTTGTTTTGCAGTTTTATATAGCGCGAGCTTGCCCCAAGGGCTGTGCAGAGTTTCTCAAGAGGACCATATTACACTACATTACACATTTTTTTTTTTTAGGCACAGAGGAAATAAGTGATTTGCCCAAAATCAAAGGATGTTGAGTCGAGGCTGGGACTCGAAACTAGATCCCCAGTTACAAGGTCAGCAGCTTTTTAGGCCACATCTCCTTCCATGGGATCCGATGAAATATCAAACGTTGTATTTCTATAGAGTAAAGTTCACTGTAGTATAGTGACAGCATCGACTGTAAATAGTTGCCTCGGAAGGTTCTAACTCTCAAAAGTCACCAGAGTTTAAGCAACTTAAGATTCCATTATCAGATTCCTCTGTATTATAACGTATTAATGCATGAAGCACTGCCCTACTCGTAATATCGTCGTGTGCCCACTAAAAGTGCAATTCATCTGCTGGCTCTAAATGTGTCCTCAGGGCTTTATGCTAGAAACCTGGGAAAGACCAGGGTAAGACTGTTTCTATACGGAACGACCTTAAGGGTCAGCGCACCGGAACTTAAAACTGCCCTAATAATGGAAGAAATGATTGACAGTGTTTCCAAATGCAAGAAATTACCCACAGCTCATCTTACTACAGTGACTGAAAATGTTTGGGGTAACACACTGACCTGAGTCTGTCTGAACTATTTTTAATGATGAAGAAGTTTTCATTTCGATGGACTCATAATTATGCCACAGCAGCGTTTACTACCTTTATTTTTTAATCACTGCCTTGCGAGATGAATTTGTAACTTGTATTTTATTATTCAACTGAATGTTTTATAACTACCTGGCCACTAGACCAAAGTTGGTCACTTCCTTTCCCACTTTAAATATTTTTATAAAAAAATTTTGCAACGTTTTTATCACAAACTTGCAATGGCTTTCATTAGCTGCACATGAATAAAATAAACTTAAACTTAAAGTGTAAGCAGCGTTCATAAATTAAAGGGCCCTTTTGGCACATTTAATAAAAGCCAAATCCCCTTCTACCAAATGAAAGCAGGAAGTTGGAGAACTGGTAATAATGGATGGGGGGGGAGAAATAATATATTTTAATGTGATGGAGGAGAAAGAGGCATCCTCAAATAAAGGACAGGTTAGACTGAAAAAATGAAGTGAAAGGGAGAGAACTAATCTAAACCAATGAATGAGTGAAAATACCCTGAAATGACTGGTAGCGAGGTACTCACACCTTGCACTAACGAGGAGCGCGGGAAACTGAGCATGCATTCATAAGAAGGGAGAGACAAATCTTCGGGCACACTATGGAAGGTGAGATATAACTATTGATTTTACACACTTTATATATGATGCAATGCATTCTGAACAAAATATGCAAATGAGATGATAATCCCTTCCAGAATTAGGAAGTTTATAATTTGGATATTTTTAGGTCAGATGTTAGCAGTGAAGAGATTACTACCTGCTTTGCATAACTGCGCAGGATACATTCAGCAGAAGTTGCAAATAAAAAGATAATAAATGCATCCACGTCATTTACGTGAAGGTCAGATTTCGAAGCTGGGCTGGTTGGAATGTCTTGAATCCATTCAGGATGAATGAAATACAAAAGCGGGACACAGACTGAGAGAAGCTCTTCTCCAGCTGTTACTTTCATTCACTGTCGGCCAACCCCCTTCCTGGTTGATGCCAAACTCATTAGACCCAAGTTCGAGTTATATAATACGGTATCACATTTTAATAATGTCTTAAACTATTTTTCGTTCATGTTATCATATGGTATCACATTTTAACATTTTCTTAATTTATTTTCCTTAAAAATTTGGTACTGATGTCATTATTACCTTTATACTTAAGCTTGAAGTCAGCAGGTCCTTTTCCCAGGGTCCATACGTATGTTTCTACTTTATGGGCCATTGTGGGCGACATGTACCATTTGGCTCCCACCTCCTGCAGGATGAACACCTTAATGTGGAGTTCGGGAGCCCAGGACACTGATCTGTGCTTGGAAACCTGTCACAGAGGTGCAATTTCCCTCCCTTTCACTCACTTTCGCAGAGGCCGCCCCCGTAGGGGGCCTCGAGGGCTGGCGCCATAACCGACGCCAAGCCCTGCAAGAATCCGGTTCTGGGCGCTTTAGAGCACCCAGGAGCGGAACAGGTAGCCCTGCGCCCCTCACGGGCGCCAGAGTGGCGCCAGGCCCCCCTAGACAATGGGGAGGCCTGGCGAGGTACGAATCCCCCAATGGGGGTACGTCACAACAAGGCGAAAAATGTTGGGGGGGATATAAGCCGCCGATCCCACAGGTAGCTCCTATCATCGCGGAGCAGGGGAGCGGCGCACCGTAGGAATTTTGTTCTTACCGGATGATCGTTGGAGAGGCGAAGCTCTGCGTGTCGAGGGTCCGAGGTCCTGGCTCGAGGATCCGAAGTCCGGGCGTAGCGGTATCTCTGCGGTAACCTTGCGGCTTAGAGGAGCAGCTGGGAGCACCGGGTGACGGAGTCACCGTCCACATGGTCCTGGATGCGCCCGCTCAGGTTCCACCGTGCTCCGAGGGAAGTTCATACGCCGGTAAGAGCCCGTCCCATCTCCCGACGTCTGTGTGCGGCTCTCCGGAGAGCCACCTGCCCTCATTTGCCGGCCGCCTGCCCGCCCTACTCTGCAAGCCTTCGCGGTACGGGAGAAGGACAAAGTAGCGCTGCCGATGGCCGATCGAACAGGCGCAGGGGCCGGAAAAGAAGGGTCCCGCAAGCTCAAGCCCTCCGGCAACCAGCATTAATCGAGGGATTGTGGTTGCGCAGCTCTCCGAAATAGCGCATCCGGGCCCGCCCACAAGATGCTTACGGGCCCTGTGGAGCTCTTTTGCCTGCAACACTGTTTCACGTTCTCCCGGCCTCGCCCAGTCGCTCGCGAGCACTCAATTTCTTAAAGGCACAAGACCATTGCTTGCTGCGGGGCTGGGTTTGAGTGGTAACACAATTACCGGCAGGATAAGGAGTTAAGGTCCCTGACTCTTAAACTAAAAGGTTTTTTCGTTTACAATTCCTGGCGATCCCTGGTTTGGGGTTATGAGACAAGGAAGTGATTAAGAGTGCAAAGGTACATACGAGTAGCACCTTTTTTCACAAAAGATTTTGGACTCTCGGCATACAAGTGCCTCCTAAGTACTGGTCAGGAGAGAGGCTCTGGTGGTGAAGCGGCCAACAAGCATTAGCAAAAGCAACCAAAAAGCAGTTTTTACTTAAGGAGCGCATCCTCCCAAGAAAGACAAGGTCAGCAGCTTGAACAGCCAGGAACAACAGGTCGGTTTTTTGGTGCATAAGGAGGGCGGCAGCACCCCGCTCAGAGGCACACGTCATGGAAGGTCAAGGCACAGGCGGGCAGCCAGAGGAGTTAAGTGAGTTGCTCAGGAAAATTCGGGCTGCATCTGAGGTCCATGGGAACAGCTGGCTGCAGTCACACTTGAACCGAGCCGAGGAAGAAGGCATGAGTGACCAAACAACAGGGGACGCCTCCGCGCCAGCACCCAAGAGAAGACGGAGGGCGGCGCCCAAAACACCCCGGCCAGCAGCGCCCAAAAAGGGAGCCCAGAAGAAAGACCTGCCACCTTTAGCCAACCCGGCGGCGGCAGGAGACCACAGCGACGCCATCAGCACAGCAACAAGGGGTGAGCATATTAATGCAATTGTATAAGAATGCTTAAAATCAATGGCACCCCTGTTGCTTAAGGGGCTGGGGTCACAGGGGGCTGAGAACACTGGGCCGCAAACTACAGAGGGAGTAACGGGGTTACCTTGGCACTTGATAGACCCGGGCTGCGCACGCCAGGAACGCTTACAGGGGCAGACCTCACAAGAGGCACGGGGTGAGCTGGGATCCCCCTTAGCGGCATGCGGCAGCGCAAGCGCACCAAGCAACCCGCCTAGAATGGTTTTAGCGCCGGACGCTTACACCAGACCCTCCCCAGCTCCAGCATCAATGACCACAAGGGCCACAGGTTTAGCAAGCCTTATCCCATTGGCAGTGAAAGAGAGGATATGGAGGAAAGAATTTATCGACATTTTCTCGCTGCTAGAGATACAGTTAGATGGGTTGGACCTGACGATTTGCGACAAGAAGGACGAGGATAGAAGGGAAAGGAGAAGGGAGAGGAAGGAAAGGAACTGTGATAATTGGCTGGACGCATTTAGAATAATGGCGTGGATAATAGTTGAAAAATTCCCGCGCTGCGCTGCAGACCTATGGTTATATGAGGCCAACTTCCATGGGGCACAAGGGCAGTTCCCAGGGGACGCGTGGTTGGAATACGACAAAGGTTTGAGATAAAAAATGCAGACACACCCAGAAATGGAATGGAACGAAGAAGATGTGTCAGGCTTTATACATAAAATGATGGTGGCTAAGGAAGTGAAATCATGGGCAGGGAAGAGTGAGCAGCCCTTTCAGGGGTCCTCCTACAGGGGGAAGGGCAAGTCCTTTCATAGGCCCAAGCAATTTAACTCATGGAAACCCCCCCGCCAGCGGGCCAGCGGCAATCTGCTTGAAGTATGATGCCAATGAGTGCACTTGGGGAGCGTCGTGCAAATTTCAACACATATGTTCAGTATGTGGGGGAGGACACCCGGCGGCAGGGTGCTGATGCAAGTAAGAGTATAGAGGGGACAAAAAAGAGAAGAAAAGGAAACATTGACATAGTCAAAGAGATCAGGGGGGAACCAAAGGGGTTGCACCACTACTGGTTAGCCAGGTCCCCCATCAACACTCAACAACTTCGCAGGCTAGCCAACAAATATCACAACAAAACAGATGCCGCTGTCCTAGTCCAGGGGTTCGAGGAGGGGTTCGTTATACCATTCAAGGGTCTCCCCCCCCCCTGGGTGGCGCAAACAACCTAAAGTCAGCATTACAACACCCAGAGGTGGTCCGCAACAAACTGGAAAAAGAGAAATCCTTGGGTAGGATAGAGGGCCCCTTGCCACCTCACTTACAAGAAGGGTTAGTAATCTCACCACTGGGGGTGGTTCCCAAAAAAGAGCTTGGGCAGTTCAGACTAATCCACCACCTATGCTTCCTTGAGGGGACATCGGTAAACGAAGGGATATATGCTGAAGTTTGCTCAGTGGGATATGCTACAGTTGACGACGCCATCGACCTAGTACGGTCCGCTGGCCAGGGGGCTCTCATGGCTAAAGCAGATCTAGAATCATCCTTCCGCCTGCTGCCAGTACACCCATCCAGTTTTCACCTCTTGGGTTTCCAGTGGGAGGGGGCCCTGTACATCGATAAAGCAATGGCCATGGGATGCGCAGTATCATGCGCATACTTCGAGCAGTTCAACACCTTCCTAGAATGGGCCCTGCATGACAAGCACCCCGCGGAGGGCAAACTCCACTACCTGGATGACTTTTTGTTCACAGGCCCCGCCAGGTCAACAGAATGTGGTGACTCACTGGCGGCATTCCAGGAGCTAGCTGGGGAGTTAGGGATCCCACTAGCAGCAGAGAAAACAGTCGGCCCGCTACGAAGATCACATTTCTGGGGATAGAGCTAGATAGGAGAAAGTGAGGGATTTCAGGGACGAAGTTAAGGGCCTTTGCGGGCGCAACAAGGCAACCCTCCGCGACCTCCAAAGGTTGATCGGCAAACTCAACTTCGCGGCCAGGGTCATCCCCGCAGGTAGGGTTTTCACCAGGCGGTTGACACAGCTAACAACAGGACTCACTTACAAACACCACCACGTATGACTGGGGGCAGGGGTCAAGCAGGACCTGCGCATGTGGGACACATTCTTGGCCGAGTTTAACGGTGTCCTAATCTGGAGAGAAGGCTGGGTGACAGCCAGGCAGATAGCCCTGTTTACAGACACGTCAGGCAACACAGGCTTTGGGGCAATCCCGGGGGATAAATGGTGCGCAGGCCAATGGCCTAACAGATGGTGCAAGCAGGCATCACTAGCAACATCACATTCCTGGAACTGTTCCCCATAATAGTGGCCCTAACCATCTGGAGACAGGAGCTGAGGAACATGAAACTGACGCTGTGGTCAGACAACAAAGGGGTGGTACAGGCAATTAATAGGGGACCAGCTAGGTGCCCTGACACACTGAGACTAGTGCGGCAACTGGTTAAATTGCAGTTGGAGGGGAACATAGACCTGAAGGCCCGCCATGTACCGGGGGTGGAGAATGCAGTGGCGGACGCTCTGTCAAGAGCACAGATGAGCAAGTTCAGGGAATTGGCCCCGGGGTGGACCAAGAAATGACCCCTTTCCCAGAACACCTGTGGGGCTTAGCGGGATAGACTTGTCTGCATTAGTGAATCAAGCCCTTGCCCCGGAGGCGGCCAGGCACTACAAAAAATACGCAGCAACAGTAATGCAGGTAGGGGGAATACAGACATTGGAGAACATGGTCGAAACCGGAAGAGCAGTTCAGCAATTTATCCAGTGGGCTTTTACTAATAAGAAGTCTAGATCATGGGCACAGGCCCACCTGTCACCCATTTCACAAAGATCCACACGGGACATGACCCCACGGCATCCATGTACATTAAAGCGGCAATGAAATGGTGGAAGCGCGGTGAAGGGGTAAAGGCAGATGTCAGGCAACCAATAGACTTCACAAGATTGGGCCGGCTTATAGACACACTAAAAGAACTGACGAGGGACATCTTTGAGTGCCACCTTTTCAGAGCAGCCTTCTCCACAGCATCCTTTGGTGCCTTTCGAGTAAGTGAGCTAGTGGCACCAAGGAAGAATGGGCCGGCAGGGCGGTGCCTGCAGGCGGCCGATGTCAGACCAAAAGTAGCCACAGTGGAAATACTACTGAGGCAGTCAAAAACGGATCAGGCCGGCAAGGGAGAGGTAGTGCTGCTCAAGTGCATCAAAGACCACAGATACTGCCCAGTTTGCTGCCTGCTCGCATACATGTCAACACGTCCATCAGGTGAAGGCCCGCTTTTCAAACACCTTGATGGGAGCCACTTGAGCAAGTTTCAATTTACAGCAGTGATGCGCCAGACCCTCGCTAAGTCAGGGCTACCCCCAGCGGCCTTTGGCTCCCACTCTTTCAGGATTGGTGTAGCAACGTCGGCAGCACAACACGGCATGTCTGAAGCAGGGATCAAATCGGTAGGCAGATGGCGGTCCCGGGCATACAAGACTTACATCAGACCCCAGTTACTGTAGAGCGGTTTGTTTTTTAACACAGCCACCAGCGCGAGTGAATGACTGAACTTTTATGACCATTGTTTCGGCAGGAATACGCCCCCGCTTGGTGTGGGTAGTGGGCCATTCGTTCGTGTCCAGGATGCAGGCCTGGTGGCAGCGGGGGGGTCACAGACTGACGGGAAAACCAACATACACATGCATCCGCTGGTTGGGGAACCAGGGATGAGATGGAATCAGCTTCCAGCAGCCCTCAAAGGACCTGCAGGCGGACACAGCCTGGCACCTGGACATTTTGCTAATCCACCTTGGGGGGAACGACCTAGCACAAAGGGGGAAGAAGGCCCTCCTACAGGACATCCAGGCAGACCTCACAGGGGTGTCCAAATGCTTTGGGAATACGGCCATCATATGGTTGGAGGTGATCAGTAGAATGGTGTGGCGTGGAGCCGAGTCACACAAGGCAGTCGATAACTCAAGGAGAAAACTGAACATTGCGGTTAGCAAATTCTGCAAGACCAACGGCCTGGAAAGCATCAGTCATGGGCTCATCCACCCGGGCTGCCCAGAACTGTATGGGCATCACGGGGTGGTTCTATCGAAGGAAGGGATGCGCGTATTTACGGATAACTTGTGGGGAGCAATGGCCCTAGCAGGTTGCAAGTAGAGCAAAAAGAGAGAAATACTGAGATTGGGGGGAGCCGCAGGAAGACGTTAGCCTCCCTGACGGCGTGGCGGAGAAGTAATGGTACAATGGTTGTTTATGGAGACACACCGACAGGGCGGTGTGTAGGAGGAGGGCCACTCCCTTTGGGATGCCGCACGGCAGGGTGAGTTGGACTAACAACAAGGGGGTAGCAAATGGAGACGGCACTCGCAGCCCAGACCCCGCCGGACAGCAGGGCACAAACGAGTCTGACACGGTAGCGAGTTGGGGCCTAACTCTGGGGAGAAGCTACCCTCCACATGCAAAGGGCGTGGAGAACAACCAAACAATGGTCCCACAAGGGACAAGGAAAGAGAAAGGACTACAAGGAACTACCCAAAGAACTTTCGGTGGCATTTACGAATTGGTGATATGCATACAATGTACCGCATAATAATATGTAAGACATGCTGAGTGGATGATTTATGACCAAATATATGATCAATCGCAAATGATAATTTATGACCAGGGGTCATGCAAATTATGACCCAAGTGTTTTGTATATGCATACAGTCCTAATAAACTGCGGCCAACAACGACCACTATAAGCACAATACTTGTTGGCTGTTTATTAGGGAACACAAAAGGGTTGGGTTTGGTTGTAAAGCATGTTCACTGGAATGAGCACAGTGCGGGGGTTATCGCAGAGGCCGCCCCCCTAGGGGGCCTCGAGGGCCGGCTCCATAACTGACGCGGAGCCCTGCAAGAATCCGGTTCTGGGCGCTTTAGAGCACCCAGAAGCGGAACAGGTAGCCCCGCGCCCCTCACGGGTGCCAGAGTGGCGCCAGGTCCCCCATCCAATGGGGGGGCCTGGCGAGGTACGAATCCCCCAATGGGGGTACGCCACAACAAGGCGAAAAGTGTTGGGGAGGGATAAAAGCCGCCGCTCCCCCAGGTAGCTCCTTTCATCACGGAGCAGGAGAGCGGCGCACCGTAGGAATTTTGTCCCACCCACCCTCACCTAAGGAACAGCAGTGTCGCAGTGCTGGACAACAAATAGGCGTTTGTAGAGAAGTAATGGTACAATGGTTGTTTATGGAGACACACTCACAGGGCGGTGTGTAGGAGGAGGGCCACTCACTTTGGGATGCCGCATGGCAGGGTGAGTTGGCCTAACAAAAAGGGGGTAGCAAACGGAGACGGCACTCGCAGCCCAGACCCCGCCGGACAGCAGGGCACAAACGAGTCTGACACGGTAGCGAGTTGGGGCCTAACTCCGGGGAGAAGCTACCCCCCACCCGCAAAGGGCATGGAGAACTACCAAAAAATGGTCCCACAAGGGACAAGGAAAGAGAAAGGACTACAAGGAACTACCCAAAGAACTTTCGGTGCCATTTACGAATTGGTGATATGCATACAATGTACCGCATAATAATATGTATGACATGCTGAGTGGATGATTTATGACCAAATATATGACCAATCGCAAATGATAATTTATGACCAGGGGTCATGCAAATTATGACCGAAGTGATTTGTATATGCATACAATCCTAATAAACTGCGGCCAACAACGACCACTATAAGCACAATACTTGTTGGCTGTTTATTAGGGAACACAAAAGAGTTGGATTTGGTTGTAAAGCATGTTCACTGGAATGGGCACAGTGCTGGGGTTATCGCCCTGAAGTGTTTTTGCAAAGCAAAATGCAAACCGAAACTGTAATTTGCTTGATAGTTTCACTTTCAATTGGCCTATTAGTGGCGCGATGTTCCGTTCCCCTTTTGTATTTTTGCAAAGCAAAATGCAAACCAAAACTGTAATTTGCTTGATAGTTTCACTTTCAATTGGGCTATTAGTGGCACTTGTTCCGTTCCCCTTTTGTAGAGTGCATGTATGTAAACAGAGTCTTAACCCCTTCGATGCTCATGACGAGCTGGACTCGTCATGGCACACAGTGGTCGTATGCTCATGACGAGTCCAGCTCGTCATAAGACCACCCACGGGCGAAGCGCTGGCGCTCCCCGTGGGAATCCGATCGTCAGGTTTTGGGGGAAGGCAGGGGAAGGGCTTCCCCTGCCTCCCCCGCCACCTCCTCAATGACGCCAGCGCGCGAGCGCGCTGACGTCATTGGGAGTTTCCTTAGTCCCCGACGCGCTGGAAGTTATTTGCTTCCAGCGCGTCGGGGAATAAGGTTAGTTTTGGCTCCGGGGAGGGGGATTTCAAACAGAAGAGGCATCGAGGGAAAGGAAAACCCTTTCCTTTCCTCGATGCCTCTTTGTGTATTTCTGCTGCACGATCATGCGATCGTGCAGCAGGAATGCACACTAGACACCAGGGAATTAAAAAAAAAAACGGAAAATACTGTTTTGGGAGCGGCCCCTTGGGCAAGGGTCGCTCCCTTTTGGGTGCCTTATGTTTTTGGTGCTCTGCCCCCTGGGGGGCAGTTTTTTATATAGCGCGGGGCTTTACCCGAAGGTGTCAGAGCGCTTCACAATAGGAACAGTAACATTACATGAGGAGAAGGTTACAAGTGAGCATAATACAAAACGTCATGGGACCCCCCTTGCAAAACCAGGTCGTTTTGTGATAGGCCATTTTGAGGTCGCCTCAATACGTTGTGGGGCCTTGCCTGTCGCGGGTACTTGGGCCTCCCACCCGAGTGAGGCACTATTTTTATCGGGAGACCTGGGGGGACGCTGGGTGGTAGGAAATTTGTGTCAGCCCGGTGATGCCACAACTTTACCACACAAAAATGTGTGAAAAAAGGGATTTTTTTAGCAAAGTGTCAGGTTTGCAGGGGATTCTGGGTAAGAAAACGTTGGGGGAATCCATACAAGCCATACCTCCCTGGAATCCCCCGGGTGTCTACTTTTCAGAAAAGTGTGGGTTTGGTAGGTTTCCCTAGGTGCCCGCAGAGCTAGGGTTCAAAAACTACAGCTAGGCACTCTGCAAAAAAAGGGTCATTTTTCACTGTGAAAATGTGGTGCGTCCACGTTGCGTTTTGCGCTGCTTCCTGTCGCGGGCACTAGGCCTACCCACACAAGTGAGGTACCATTTTTTTTGGAAGACCTTGGGGAACGCGGGGTGGGTGGAATTTTGTGGATCCACGCAGATTCCAGAACTTTCCACCACAGAAGAGTGAGGAAAATGTGTTTTGTTTGCCAATTTTTAAGGTTTGCAAGGGATTCTGGGTAACAGAACCTGGGGAGAACCAGTCAAGTCACCCCATCCTGGATTCCCCTGGGTGTCTACTTTTAAAAAATGTATAGGTTTGCTAGGTTTCCCAAAGTGCCGGCAGAGCTAGGGTTCAAAAACGACAGCTAGGCACTTTGCAAAAAGGGTCATTTTTCACTGTGAAAATGTGGTGTGTCCACGTTGCGTTTTGTGCTGCTTCCTGTCGCGGGCACTAGGCCTACCCACACAAGTGAGGTACCATTTTTTGGGAAGACCTTGGGGAACGCGGGGTGGGTGGAATTTTGTGGATCCACGCAGATTCCAGAACTTTCCACCACAGAAAAGTGAGGAAAATGTGTTTTTTTGCCAATTGTTTAGGTTTGCAAGGGATTCTGGGTAACAGAACCTGGTGAGAGCCAGTCAAGTCACCCCATCATGGATTCCCTGGGTGTCTACTTTTCAAAAATGTATAGGTTTGCTAGGTTTCCCTAAGTGCCGGCAGAGCTAGGGTTCAAAAACGACAGCTAGGCACTTTGCAAAAAGGGTCATTTTTCACTGTGAAAATGTGGTGCGTCCACGTTGCGTTTTGCGCTGCTTCCTGTCGCGGGCACTAGGCCTACCCACACAAGTGAGGTACCATTTTTTTGGGAAGACCTTGGGGAACGCGGGGTGGGTGGAATTTTGTGGATCCACGCAGATTCCAGAACTTTCTACCACACAAAAGTGAGGAAAATGTGGTTTTTTTGCAAATTGTTTAAGTTTGCAAGGGATTCTGGGTAACAGAACCTGGTGAGAGCCAGTCAAGTCACCCCATCCTGGATTCCCCTGGGTATCTACTTTTCAAAAATGTATAGGTTTGCTAGGTTTCCCAAAGTGCCGGCTGAGCTAGGGTTAAAAAACGACAGCTAGGCACTTTGAAAAAAAGGGTCATTTTTCACTGTGAAAATGTGGTGTGTCCACGTTGCGTTTTGTGCTGCTTACTGTCGCGGGCACTAGGCCTACCCACACAAGTGAGGTACCATTTTTTTGGGAAGACCTTGGGGAACGCGGGGTGGGTGGAATTTTGTGGATCCACGCAGATTCCAGAACTTTCCACCACAGAAAAGTGAGGAAAATGTGTTTTTTTTGCCAATTGTTTAGGTTTGCAAGGGATTCTGGGTAACAGAACCTGGTGAGAGCCAGTCAAGTCACCCCATCATGGATTCCCCTGGGTGTCTACTTTTCAAAAATGTATAGGTTTGCTAGGTTTCCCAAAGTGCCGGCAGAGCTAGGGTTCAAAAACTACAGCTAGGCACTTTACAAAAAAGGGTCATTTTTCACTGTGAAAATGTGGTGCGTCCACGTTGCGTTTTGCGCTGCTTCCTGTCGCGGGCACTAGGCCTACCCACACAAGTGAGGTACCATTTTTTGGGAAGACCTTGGGGAACGCGGGTCGGTGGAGTTTTGTGGATCCACGCAGATTCCAGAACTTTCTACCACAGATAAGTGAGGAAAATGTTTTTTTTGCCAATTCTTTAGGTTTGCAAGGGATTCTGGGTAACAGAACCTGGTGAGAGCCAGTCAAGTCACCCCATCCTGGATTCCCCTGGGTGTCTACTTTTCAAAAATGTATAGGTTTGCTAGGTTTCCCAAAGTGCCGGCAGAGCTAGGGTTCAAAAACGACAGCTAGGCACTTTGCAAAAAAAGGGTCATTTTTCACTGTGAAAATGTGGTGTGTCCACGTTGCGTTTTGCGCTGCTTCCTGTCGCGGGCACTAGGCCTACCCACACAAGTGAGGTACCATTTTTTTCGGAAGACCTTGGGGAACGCGGGGTGGGTGGAATTTTGTGGATCCACGCAGATTCCAGAACTTTCCACCACAGAAAAGTGAGGAAAATGTGTTTTTTTGCCAATTTATTAGGTTTGCAAGGGATTCTGGGTAACAGAACCTGGTGAGAGCCAGTCAAGTCACCCCATCCTGGATTCCCCTGGGTGTCTACTTTTCAAAAATGTATAGGTTTGCTAGGTTTCCCAAAGTGCCGGCAGAGCTAGGGTTCAAAAACTACAGCTAGGCACTTTGCAAAAAAGGGTCATTTTTCACTGTGAAAATGTGGTGTGTCCACGTTGCGTTTTGCGCTGCTTCCTGTCGTGGGCACTAGGCCTACCCACACAAGTGAGGTACCATTTTTTCGTAAGACCTTGGGGAACGCGGGGTGGGTTGAATTTTGTGGATCCACGCTGATTCCAGAACTTTCTACCACAGAAAAGTGAGGAAAATGTGTTTTTTTGCCAATTTTCTAGGTTTGCAAGGGATTCTGGGCAACAGAACCTGTTGAGAGCCAGTCAAGTCACCCCATCCTGGATTCCCCTGGGTGTCTACTTTTCAAAAATGTATAGGTTTGCTAGGTTTCCCAAAGTGCCGGCAGAGCTAGGGTTCAAAAACGACAGCTAGGCACTTTGCAAAAAAAGGGTCATTTTTCACTGTGAAAATGTGGTGTGTCCACGTTGCGTTTTGCGCTGCTTCCTGTCACGGGCACTATGCCTACCCACACAAGTGAGGTACCATTTTTTTGGGAAGACCTTGGGGAACGCGGGGTGGGTGGAATTTTGTGGATCCACGCAGATTCCAGAACTTTCCACCACAGAAAAGTGAGGAAAATGTGTTTTTTTTGCCAATTGTTTAGGTTTGCAAGGGATTCTGGGTAACAGAACCTGGTGAGAGCCAGTCAAGTCACCCCATCCTGAATTCCCTGGGTGTCTAGTTTTCAAAAATGTATAGGTTTGCTAGGTTTCCTAAGTGCCCGCAGAGCTAGGGTTCAAAAACTACAGCTAGGCACTTTGCAAAAAAAGGGTAATTTTTCATTGTGAAAATGTGGTACGTCCACGTTGCATTTTGAGCCATTTCCTGTTGTGGGCAAAAGGCCTACCCACACAAGTGAGGTACCATTTTTATCGGGAGACTTAGGGTAACACAGAATTGTAGAGCAACTGTTATTACCTATTGACTTTCGATGCATTTCTGCCTTCCAAATGAAAGACAATGTGTAAAAAATAAGTCATTTTGAAAAATGACCTATAATTCTCATGCTAGTATGGGTACTCCCAATTTCGGAAATGTGCAAATATCTACTGTTTCTAAAATCTACATTTTGTTCCCATTTCAGAAATACATAGGTGTCTTTCATAACAATTTTTCCATGTATACATTTTCCCAAAATAATTGCTATATACCCGGTACATAATAAAAAACCATTGCAAGATGCTGCTCAGTTATTGGCTCTGGGTTCGTCGGGTTCTTGGTGAACCTACAAGTCCTATAT
This sequence comes from Calotriton arnoldi, assembly GCA_963921515.1. NCBI lineage: Eukaryota > Metazoa > Chordata > Amphibia > Caudata > Salamandridae > Calotriton > Calotriton arnoldi. The sequence goes on from CAWUFW010001814.1 coordinate 1,157,076, forward strand.
ATCCCCACAACCAGAAAAGTCCAGCGGATATAACGGTATATTGCTTTCAAATAGCTGTCATAATTAGAAGAAGTTACAGGTGAAAACGTTGACACAAATGGCTGTTTTTTTCAACTAATTTTCAATTTTTCCTTCATTTAACTGTTAGTTTCTATAAGGAAAACTTTAAGGATCTACACAAATGACCCCTTGCTGAATTCAGAATTTTGTCTACTTTACAGAAATGTATGGCTTTCTAGGATCCATTATTGGTTTCATACCCATTTCTACCATTAACTGGAAGGAGGTTGAAAGCACAAAAAATAGCAAAAATAGGCTATGTCCCAGAAAAATGCCAAAACTTTGTAAAAAAGTTGGTTTTCTGACAAAAGTCTTCTTGTCCCTGAAAGCTGGGAAGATGGTGATTTCAGCACCACAACCCCTTTTTGATGCCATTTGCAGGGAAAAAAGAAGACGCTTTCATCTGTAGCCCTTTTTCGCATTTTTCCCCAAAAAACAAATTTTGCTGTATTTTGGCTAATATCTGGGTCCCCTCCAGGGGAATCCACAAACCCTGGGTACCTTTACAATCCCCATGATGTTAGAAAAAAGGACGCAAATTTGGCGTGGATACCTTATGTGGTCAAAAAGTTACAGGGGCCTAAGCGCGCACTACCCCAAATAGCCAAAAAAAGGCTTAGCACAGGGGGGGAAAAGGCCTAGCAGCGAAGGGGTTAAAATTATGAATGGGACATCTGCCACTTTTTGCTAAATATCCCACAACCCTTAAACTGTATAAAAGACCCTAAAACACTCCAGGAGACGAATTGTACTGAGATTGTCACTGAATACAATTCCTATATGAGTAGCATCTAGAAGTGTATTGGAAGCACTATAGCATATAATGGCATACCATGAGATACAACAGCAGCATTGAAGGCAGTATCTTAGTCTGGCACTTGAACTGTAATGGGATGTTCAGAGACACAAAAACAGTGATCGGTATTGTTTATATTGACACAGTATTTAAAATGTTTGTTATTGCACTTGACATGGTGTTTGTGATGGGCACTTTTTAGGTCTGGCATCAGCCAAGATCTTCTGATTTTACTAAATTTATATGTACTATATATGTACTTATAGGGCTTGTCAGCCTAGCCCTCTTCTTCCATTGGTCTGTCATTTACATTTTTCTTCCACCCATTACAGTTTACAGCATGGGACAATGGCTAAGCCATCTTCAGCCATTTGTTAACTTCACCGTGAGTGAGGGGTTTCTGCCCTTTCACAAGGAGCACATCAAAGGAAGTAGTTCCTTTAAGCCCAAGGAACTACTAGGGCAGTGTGAGCTTTTTGAACCCGCAATTACATATCTTGGCTTTTAGCCAATGTTCTTTTAAGACTGATGAAGGCCTAGCAGCTTCCCTAACAAATGACTCCCTTTCCTTTGGGCTGCTACCGGAGTGCTTGAAACTGGCTTGTACCACCACTTAACCCTCTCTTGATCCAGATACACTGGCTAATTATCGACCTGTATCTCAGTTACCTTATCTGGCCAAGTTACTGGAGAAGGCTGTTTTACAACAACTCTTACGCCCACCTGAAATAGAATGTCACACTGGACACAGCACATAATTGACGGTTGTGTTGGCTCTTGATAACTTAGGTAGGTATGTGGACTTTAATATTCCTGTTATCTTGATTTTATTAGACCTTTCGGCAACCTCTGATACTGTGGGCCGTCACATCCTTATGACCAGGCTTTCTGATTTAGGGATAAGAAACCTTGCCTTGGCATGGTGAATGTATCTTCCATCAAATCGAACATCTCAGATATACCATATAATTGCATTAGCACATCTGATCCAATCTTTTGGGTTTCGTCTATTTCTCTATGCAGACAATACCCAAATTATTGTGAAGCTAACAGGTGACCTTTTCTCAGTCACTGCCCGACTACACCATGGCCTCTCCAGGATCCAACTTTGGATGACGGTAAACCATTTAAAGCATCATGGGGACAAAAATGCAATTATTTATCCAACTAAACCATCTCTATCTGGGACCTTCTATTCTGGCCTCTACTTGGATCTCACCGCCCATTCCAGTGGTGAGTGCCAAACGCCTTGGAAATCGACAATTGATCAGCTCTGACAGATCAAATTACCTGTGTTAGCAAATTATGTTTCCTTTAGTTTTTTTCTTTCTTTAAAACAAGTATTACATCTTTTTTCCTATTCTCACAAGGTGCAAATAATAAATACGTTTGTGTTAGCTCGGTTGGACTACCGCAGTTCTGGTCTACTGCAGTTCTGTGTAACTAGATATCCCAGGCTCTGTGATTCATACACTGCAGTTTGTCTGTTGCAAGACTGGCACTTGGCCTTATATCTAAGGACCATATCATTTCTATCCTGGCCTCATTGCACTGGCTTCAAGTGGAAGAATAAATCTTTTTTTAAATCAATGTGCTTGGTTCATAAAGCTGCCGCATCGTTCGCTGCTGGGCCATTACTAGCAGAGGAGTTAACCCGCCTTCTCCCTTAGAAACAAAGGCAGAACATCGCTCCTGCAGTCAGAGTGCCAAAGCCAGACGTCTGCACATCCCTTAATTGTAGGCATGCATAATATGTCCAGCAACAAGCTGTAGTTCATCCAAGACCAGACGGTGTCTAGTTAGCCGAAAAGAGATCTCACAACAGTCTCTACCACTTGTCAGCAGAATTTATTTCATATTCAATTGTGCTTTTCAAGAAGCTTTGTGAAAACCGGGCTCTGCTTACTTGTAAACACAAGTCCAGCCAGACAGAACTCTAGATTCAGGAACGCTGACAAACATTACCATACCAAAGCCTGGAAAAAGCTTATCTAGTTGGCAAATACTTAGGCGGCCCTGGAGATGTGCACTCGGATACTTTGCACCCAACTTAAAAGGAACTTTGTACTACTCAAAAAAGATCGACAATGCCCTCTTCAGCATCTGCTTTGAAATCAGATGGATTCCTTGCTCGCATCCTTACAGCAGCATCGACTAGGTGTGGAGGACACGAGAGAAAGAACAAAGTGAGCATTGAGGAAAATAGCAGCAACAAAGAAAGGAGTCCAAGTGTGTTTAGCAGCAGGGGAAATAAAGGCACATTTTACTGATATTAGGAAGGTGCTAATGGCAGATGGGAGATATAAAGGGAATGAGGGAAGAAAAGGTGAATTAGAAGAAGAAAGAAAACTCATGGGGCTTTAAAGAAGCAGAGAGAACAGAGGTGTTAGCTGGGGTGGGGGATGCACATAGGATGTAAAATTAAAAAGCGGTGGCGAACATATATGGCTTACAGAGCTTTCAGAGGCAATAAGTGGAATGCCATAACAGTGTGAATGTGTTACTCAGCTGGATCAAAGCGTCCATCAAGCAGGTGAAAGGCATGTTTGTTTCAAACCATCTTTTCAAGATCATTCAACAAATTAATTCAAAAGCCGTGAGTGAGCCCTAAAGCCATAAAATAAAATGAGTTACTGAAAGCAAATTCGAAATTGAATATTAGTGGAATATTCACCTCCTACTGTTCCATTGACAACAAAAGAAGGCACACGAATTCCTATAAAACCTGTTCTTAATACACAATAGCGCTTTTCAGACAGGCCGCTCACCATTGAGCATAAAATATAAAATGTCGTCAAACCCACAGGCACTTTCATCTCAGTTCTTTCTGAGGTTTACAGCCAGTCCTAAAGGACCAGCAGCTGAGGGAAAGCACTCTCGCTAAAGTAAGAGCCAAGGTATCACACTACACATTAAAGATGGCATGGTGAGTTGCCTACTTTTTTACCTGCAACTTACAATATCAAATTCCTGCAGTGCCTACTAGGCGTTTCATCGTCCCAAGGTAGGTAAATGAAGCCCTACTAAATTGGGTAATAGTAACACCTTTGGTTACTAACCTAGATCTGTCGAGCAGTATTTAGTGTTTTATGCAATACGTGTTATTATACTTCCTAAAAAAAACTGGATGAGTGCAATGCATACCCAATAGTAGTTACAAAAAATAGCAGAGAGGCACCTAGTGGCAATGTTTACTGGAAGACTGTCACACTGTGCATGAAAGCTCAATTAGCACATCTAAATGTAACCTGTGCTTCAGCAATGTTCTACTCTAGGTGTAGGATTTTGGGAAGGTACAGACAACAAGCACTAAACGACACTGGCAATACAAATAGGTCTAGCTTGTTAGTTGTGTTGTATGTTGTAATTGTTATTTTCCGCTGAAAAATATGTTGAAAGAGAAGGATCCTGGTTATATTTTGATTTAGTTGCACAAGATAGCTAAAACGCAATATATATATATATATATATAGAGAGAGAGAGAGAGAGATAGATAGATAGATAGATAGATAGATAGATAGATAGATAGATAGATAGATAGATGCTAGAATGGAATGGAATTATAAGACTTATAGACAATATGAAGCAAATTGATGCAGGAATGCATTGACCTGAATTCTGGATCAAACAGGAGCACTGCAACGATCCACACTTAACCATACCAAGGATCAACAATTTACTATAGGAATATGATGGTTAGCTGTAGACCTTGGGAATAGGGAATGGTACTAGAGAGAAACCAGAGACGCTGGATATCAGAACTCTGACTCGAAACTCTGCTGGCTACTGTCGTCCACTTGGGTCATAGCAGGTAACCCCCAGAACATCTCTGAGCCACAAACTCTCTGGAATATTGGTGGAACTTTCGTATTCCTCAAACTCATGTGCGTTCGAGTGCATACTCTCTGGTTCTGATATTCATTTAAGTTCTTCCTTAAACTTAGGTACAAAGATACGTATATATGATTAAGAATCACCAGTCTCTAATGTGTTGGCGATCCTTTCCATTTGTCGTGTCATTTTAGAATCCAAACATGTAATACATATGTGGAGTGTCCAATCCATCAAGGTATTTTCTGCAACAGTACCTTGAACTTTCTCAAGATTATTCTCAAAACAAGACTTATGCCCCAGTGCCTAATTTGAGACGGTGGCTGCAGGTGGGACTCACTGGCACTCATTTTCAAGGAACGGCTCTTATTTATCCCCATCAGACTTTGACCCAGAGCAAAAGAGAGAAAATCACACAAGGGGCAAAAAAGCATGATGAGAAATATGGAAAGAACATGACAAAGGGAGAAAGCAAAGCAGAAAAAGAATATACAACAGTGAGATAGAGGGACAGGGAGTGCCTGGTTTTGGATTAAAGAGGTCTAAGGTGGATTCAAGGCTATGCAACGCTGGTATTTGGAACACCGACCTCCAGTGGTGCTAGCCATGGGCTACTACACAAAACTTTGGGCCCCGGCACAAACTCTTTAACAAACTGAGTATGGTTATACCCTCATTTAGTGCTTGGCAGCCAGAGTACTCTGCCACAAGTGTGGTAGAGTACACTGTCTGCCCACTGTATTTAAAAACAGGCAGACTGTCATGTTTCAGCCTGTGGTGCGTCCGCTGGTTCTGGGAGTGGAAACTGGAAACCTTACATCAATGGCCCAAAGCGTTTGTGGTCATCAGTGTAAGTACCTCATTCCATCAACTCAACTCAGGGTGAATTTTTGAGGACTTTTTTCTGTTTGGGATCTCCCGGTAGGCGTAAATCTCTAAATATGGCAAGCAGGCATCCTACAGGGCAGAGGAGCTTATTACCTTCACCTCACACAGACCTCTATCTATCCAAATTCAACTTTCAATCATGCTTTCAAGGAAAAATAATCCCATAGTTTTCACAAAGGTCTTGCAAGAAGGTCTTGTCAAAAGTAACACAGTATATCAACTGTCTACTAAAGAGTAAAGGGTGTGCAAAAGTTACATAACTTGCTATTTCTGAAATATGCAAAACGTTTGGAAAATGACTCATAGTTTCCCATAATTACGCAAAATACAGATCTCTCATTTATTGTTATATTTTAGCCTGGAATGCGTCCTCTCATCAATTTTTGACATAAGAAAGCATTCCACAGTAAACAAAAATAGTGTGAGAAACACAAGTGGTACGTGCAACAGCCGCTCATGTTCTTGCCATTCACATTATTATCACATTCTTAGGGTAAAAATTTGCTGCAGTTGGGTCATAATTACATGATGTGGCGTAAGGGCAGAAACTCTGGAATTTTTTGTAACAAGCATAACGTACAGTCCTCCAAATTAAGTAAATTACTCTGGCATAGGTTTAATTTAGCCTGGGTCTATTAAGGACATGCTGAGCTCTGCAGAAACTGTCACATGGCTCACATGTATTCTCCGTTTTAGATTTAATTCCTTATGTTGACATCTCTTTCTCATGGTGCCCTTTGCCACACTTTCTGCTAATGCGTGAATGTGCTATATGTGCATCTCTGATAGGCACCGATGCTCTGTAGTCCGTACAGTTAGTTCCAGGGTGCGACATGAAGAACACAATGCCACTGTTTTAGTTTCTTTCTGTCCTCGTAAGGGGACACTTCATTTTATATAGAGGAAACCAAATGTGTTGCTTTGCGCCTCTGCCACAGTTTGATAAGATTAGTACTTTATTATATAAACAGCTTCCGTGCTAAAGCATTTGGAGAGCAGCATTTCCATGCTGGGAATTATCATGGAACCGCTGCAGACTGTGACTGAGATGCAGCCCTGCTGACTCCAACCTCCATCCTCCTAAGGAAGATAACCTGTGCACTGTGACCGGCTTCCTGACAGCTAAGACCAAGGTATGGGGGTTAGGCTATCCCAACTGATCTGGCAGAATAATGCTACTGCTATGCTCTCCTTAGTATAGTGACAGATACAGATAGGAGTAGGCAAACATTAGCAACAATTAACATGCTTGAATTGTTCATATTGTTCACCATTCTAAAAATGCTGATTACAGTAACATCTAATCTTTTCAATAATCACAGCTCATGCCTTTATACAAAAATATGATCATTTCAATAAACATTTGAAAATCCATTATCATGTCTGTCTTTTTTACCTTAGTTGTGCGAGAGTGGCCAAATGAAAGGGTCAGCTCTGTTTCCACAGATTCCTTGAGAATCAGTGTCATGTTCAAGGTTGCCAACAGCATCTGTTACCCTGATTGGTTTAGGGGTTAGATGTGGTACTGTGAGCTATCCAAAACCCACCAATACTCACTGATGGTATATGTGGACTGAGTCGCAATACTATGAAAATTGTGTTTGTCTAACACACAGTCCTGATATATTTGTAGAAACCGTATAAGAAAACCTACACTTGATATCTTCAAGATGATAGTTCCAAACATTGTGAGGGTTCTGTGGCCACATGGCAAATGTAGTTTCTGATTCTAAGTTCAGGTGCCTATGCATAATGTGTCCTCTAGAGACACAAAGCCATTTTCTAAGCTGCACCAACATTTCAGTGCATTACCACCCTTTGCTTGTTTGAAAGGAATGCAGTACTCATGAGTTTAGTATTATGTCAGCTAGAGAGCATGCTTGGTGTGCCCCTCCTGGTCTCAGAATTCAGAGTCAAAGATGTGGTCTAGACCTCACTGCACAAGCTAAATTAGCATGTGAGCTGGACCACAAAAAGTCAGACTACCAGACATCTCATACAGTTGGGTCATTCATGGCAGGAGTTCATGCCTGTTTATCGTGCAACGAACATTCCAATTCCCAATAATAATCCTTGCATCTAGAATCTCATATTCTTCACATTTACCTGACATGGCACATACTTTGGAGTAAGATGTCTTTTCTGCTGATCAAGGCTTTAACAATGATGCATGAAATAAAGAGTGGCTTTTGATGGATTGGTGCAACCATAACTCCACAGAGACTGAATGAATAATCTGTTCAGTAGTAAATGGTCCAACATAATTTGGTTGCAGCTCAGATGACTTTTTAGAATGTAAATTCTTAGTGAGTAACCATATAATAATATTTAGGTGCATGGATCGGGACACAACATATCTAGCTTTGACTATTTCTAAGGCTTCATGGGATAACTTGTGAAATTTCTTCAGCACATTTAAATGATCTTGTACCTAAAGAATTGATGTGGATGATGACATATGTAATGGTAAAATTCAAGAGGGAATGATGTCCATACATAAAAAAAAAGCTCACATAGCAATAGTTGAATACTCTGCATTGTGTATATTAACTCTGCTAACCAGAATGTCGTACTCCAATCCTCTTCTCTTTGCAATGCTTGACATTTTGAATATTGTTAAACATAGTACTTCCATCTATCAGTCTTTCCATCTGTTTCTGGGTGATAAGTAGTAGACAGATGGATTTCCATATGCAATTCCTTACACAAACAGACCAAAACATTGAGGAGAATTGGGACCCTCTGTCAATAATTAAGACTTGTGGAATACAAGGCAGTCAAATGATGTTGTGTAAAAATGTTTGTGCTAACCGTTAACTCTGTGGAAGTGGATAACTTTGGTAATGAAATAAGTTGTCTCAAATTGGTTAATATGTTCACCTACAAAACATGTTGGACTAAGTGTTCAAATCGGGTGAAGAACACCAATATAACATCATACTCATGCAAATGCATTTCCTCACGTACAAAAATGTTTTCCAGATGGAAAAAAAGATAGCATTGAGGTTCATTAGCTTTACCTGTATATTTGCAGATTGCCTGCTGCCACTAAAATTCAGTATGGTGACACTTGGAAATCTGTGATTTTAGTAGATTTCTGTGCCTCATCTATGAGCTTTTTGAGGATCTCAAAAAATGAGTAATGGGGTTCTTCATCTGAAATTAAAGGGGTTACCCAGTGCAGAGAAATCAAGAAAATCCACTTTTTACAGTCCTGCCTCTCTAGAAATCACCAACACTAGGAAGTTTTGTTTGATGATGTCTTCTTGTGTTTGAGATCTATCATTACATCATTCCCCAGATGGCCTATTTAATAATTATTGGCTCATGGCGTAAGAAATAGCATGAGTTAATATGCAGCTGACTAACATCTACTGTCTCGCCGTCGTTTACTCGGGCTACCGCTGTGATGAATGAATATGGTCCTTACTTGTATCAGCCAAGGTGCCACAAGATGCCTTTTTTTGAATGTTAAATGCTCTGAATGCCTTTTAGAGTGAAGGAGATGGAGCAGACAATAGCCATCTTGGCCGAAAGGTGAATTGGTCACTCAAACAGGGCCAATTATTGTTTTCTTTTAATTACCCTGGCAGACATGTCACCATTGCATGGACGAGTTTGTTACAAGACTGCTTAGTTCTTCAGTCATCTAACCTCTTTGTCTCTGGGTGACTGCACCTTTGGTCACATAGTATGGTCTCGTGAATATACTTCATAGTCCATCAACATCACTGAAGGCCTCCTTTCTATCACAAGGACATTAAGACTTGGCTTTTTACAATATAATTTTGAATTCCACCTACTCTCTACAACTCTAGTCCTTTAACTCTATGATGTACAACTCTCTCTAGGCCTTTTCCACCAGAGATCCTTGTTCCCTTCCTGATGGTGTACGTTACGCTCTACAGATTCTTAATGTGAGACTCCAATCCCACGTGGCATTGCCTGTGCATGACCTGGAGAGGCTTCATGTATAACACTGCCATGGAACATCATTATCTATGTACAAGCAAATCCTGCCTGGTGCCATCAGAAGTTTAAAGTTGCTCCGACCTGCATATATGCATCACTGAAGTTGCTTAAATTTATGAAATAAACATAAGCGCGCACCTCTCCCTCTCATATGTCTAGACCGCCGCAATATCCATGCTGGATATTAATGATAGAGCCACTCTTGCATTCTGCCCATGCTCTTGCATCCAGAACTCCTGCTGTGTTATCTGCTTAAAAGGCGTAATCAATTTCCTATTCACACCCGCATCTCTCTAAGCCCTCCCTCTCACATCACACTGCGCCGCCTTGCATGATACTTCAAAAGAAGACCGATTAAGAGGGTTGAGTCTGTTGAGGGTTTGATGCCTTATTGCTGAAAAACGGTATTAACATTCCCTTTCTTTTCTTGTCCAATTAAATAGACATGAACTATATGCTGCTTTTCAGCAAGGCCGGCATTACATTACGGCTACAATGGGCCCAGAGTACCACCACAAGAAGCCACAAGAGGGCGCCACAATCAACAAACAAAAGGCTTCAAAAATCTCCTTGTTGCCGAATGGAGCAAGGTAGAGGACAGGGCAAGAGCACCTAAATGACAAACTGTCCTTTTGCCTGGAGCTCTGACAAGCTGTGCCCTGGAGCTGCATTTCAGAGAGCAAGAGCTGAAAAGTATTGTACATTGTAAAACATGTTGGACAGTTCCATGAAAAAGATTTATGTGGACGCGCATGCGCCATACATAAGCCTTCAACATAATGACTGTGGATCAAGATGGCCGAGCCATACAAGATATAAGTGTAAAAGCAGAGAATCTTTGAGACTCTCAAATAGCGAATTGCCAACCCCTACGTAAATATGCAAACCTTGGCAGATCTGAAAGTCGTAAAATATCACTGTGGTAAAAATAGTGGCTCGCAGTTAGCATATAGCAGACATTGGCAAATATTGAATTATCCAGGCGTAAGTTCTGTGCCACTGCAGACTCCTGGTCACATTTTTTAGCATTGAAGAGAAGCAAAAGGGGAGAATTTTGTGGATGGCAGGGCCTTTCCAGAAGACAATGGCCCAGATTTAGTACATTTTCAAGCAGCGCCACACAGCAGCCGGATTTGCTGCACTACGCAAGGAGGGAATCATAAGCAGCAACATCTCTATAAAGATTAGCCAACTGCTGGGGTCATCTCCTGCACTGGTGCACAAACAGGCAGCCGTGCTCAATGCACATCCTCACTCAATGATGCAGAGGGGAGTGTGTGCTGTCTAACAAAGGGGTTTGTACCGGAGGCATACCCTTCTAGTACAAAGATCTATGCTCAGACAAACTCAGAAGGATCCCAGGTATTGAATGTGTGGTGTGCACAGAAGCACACATGGAAAGCATTGTAATTTTGGGGGAAATAACATATTTCTGGATTATATTCCGATTTCAATGATGTCAGAGGTAAATCAGAGGTTTATGTATAGTCCGTTTTCCATGCAAGAACTAGAAGAAGTGGTGAAAAGTTTATGAGGGAGCAAAATTGGTTGTCCACATGGGTTTACTTTCGAATTTTATAAGGTATTTGCTGAATTGTTGAACCCCAATTTATTGGAAGTGGCAGATCTCATTTTAAAAGGAGGAAAACCCCTTTGTCTTTAAATGTGGTCTTCTTTTTGAAGAAGGGCAAGGATTCTATAGACCCCAACTCCTATCAGCTGATTACAATATTGAATTCTGATTACAAAATTGTAATGAAGCTGATTGCGAACAGGATTAATAAGGTAGCTCCTAAACTGGTTCATTTGGAATGAATGATTTTATTTCAGGGCGGCAGCTTTGCACTAATACTAATTACTTGATTGAGGCATTGGATGTGCTGGCTTCGAAGCAGGTGCCGGCCGTAATTTTTTTGCTGGACGCAGAAAAGGCATTTGATCTCCGGGTCTGTTTAACACCTTTTCAAATTTTAGAGAGATTTTGATCTTCTACCCAGGCCACTGGATTTATAGAAAAGATGTATCTGAGTGCCGAAGCTAAATTGACCAGACAGGGATGCTCCTCTCACGATCCTTTTCCCCTTTTGTAATTGAGCCTTTAGCCCTAGCCATTCGGGGTGATAAAGGATACAGGCACAAATCCCACATATGGCCAAAATATAGCTATATGCTGATGATATTATGGTAATGTTAGCTCCTGAAATAGCAGTGCAGGCCAGAGACGTCTTAAGAATTTTTGGGGACCTGGGCAAAACGTATTTTGGAGGCCCCTGCTCAGAACATCTTTGTTTTTATGATCCGTTTTCAGCTCTTTCATGCCCTCTTTGGCCAGGTCAACTGGACCAAATTCTTAATGTGTTTACATCTAATATCCAGGGATAGTGATGTTTTCAATATTACAATACAGCAGCAGCTGGTGTTGAAAATCATAAACAATTCTCTACAAAATGTCCGTAATAGCATTCCCATGCATCACCCACTTTAAAAATAAATAAAGGAAAATTATATTTAAAACAATATGTTTAAGAATTATTCATGATCATCAAGGCAAGATTATCTGAAGAACAGGACTGGCTCTATTAGGGGGCCCCATGAAAGGTTGGGGCACTTGGCCAGGGCCCACTGTGCCCATGCCTTAAAACGTCTCTGTGCAGGCAAGAGTATTTGACATCTTTTCTACTTTCCAATCTGGGGGTGGGGGGGTATAAAGTCAATATATCTATGATAGAAGTTATTCTCAGTTATTGTCCAATAGAAAATTTACTAATAGAATTTCAGAGATGTGTACATACTCGACCTAAATGCTATTTGGGACATTTTTATAGAGAAGAAGTAGGAGAGTTGTACGATACAAATTACAACCCTCTTTTAAATAAATTTAAAGGATTGTTAACCAAATGGAGTTTGCTGGCACTGACACTTCTGGGCAGGGTCACTTTAATAAAAATGGTTTTGCTCCCCTATTTAATTTTTTATTTTCAGCAGCTCAATGTATTTTATACTCTCGATGTTTTAAGGCCATCGACTCAATGATGCCATCTTCTATTTGGTCTAGACCAGGCCCAAGATTAGCACTAGAAACTTTATATATAAGTACGGCGGAAGGTGGGTTAGGTCTTTAAGTCGTACTACTATGCACACTTTGCACAATATGCTTTAAGGTTTCAGGAAATATCTGCCTTGAGCCACCTGCAGAATGATTTGATGGCTACCGGGACTCTTTAACGTTAACAAAATCCCTCAAAAAGATGAGATATAAGACATTACAATGTTTTTTCAAAAGAAAAGCACAATTGTCCCAAAGGTATGACGTTCCCTACATGAACACAGAAACATTTTTAGAGTAGGTCGAATGGAACAGTGGGGCTAGGCTAGATCATTTGTCAATGGAAAGTTAATGGATTTGTGAAGCTAGATGACTTTCTGGAGAATGATAAATGAAAACATGGAAAGAGATAGAACCTCTTATTTGTAGGAATAAAAAGTTGTTACAGTGGTCATTTAGGGGGATATATGGGGGCAGATTTACAAGCCCCTTGCGCCGCCGGTGCATCACGTTGCGTGACGCACCGGTGGCGCAGCCTGCTAAGTGATATTTACAAGAACAGGTAAAGTCACCCTGCGTGACTTAACCTGTGCTTGTAAATATCGCCCCTGTTCACGCAACACTTTGCGTGTTAGGGGTGTCACATGGGTGTGGCTGTGGGTGTTCCCACGCAACACCCATGTCCACTGATGCATTTCCAGATTTACGAGAAATCGTAAATCTGGAAATGCGTCAGAATGCTACGCCACCCTAGGGGTGGCATAGCGAGGTGCAACGAGGAGAAATGTTTTCATTTCTCCTCGTTTCCTCTTTCAATGAGTGCTGCATTCTACAGCACACATTGGAAGAGGAAATCACCTCAATTGATTGTTTTTGTGCAGGAAGGTGCCCCTTCCTGCACAAAACCAATATCTCCACGACGAAGGCATCCTTGCACCATGGTGCAAGGGTGCCTGCGCCGGCGCATGGCAGCAGTTTGTGCACCAGCGCAGGGGGAAGCACAGAAATGCGACATATTGTTGTAAATATGTTGCATCCCCGTGCTTCGAAACTAACGCAGCGCAGCAAAATGACTTGCGGCACCACGCTGCGTTAGTTTCTTGTAGCTCTGCCCCATGGTATTTTACAACAGATTGACCCTAAGATTTTATTAGATAATAAGCAGGTAATTCAAATTTAGTGTGTGCTACATATATAAAGAAATTAGGGTTCTGGAATAGATATCTATTGTCTAGAGAGAAAGTTGATGTGTATGGTAGGATTGCTTCAAAATGGTTGCGATAGGGAGGTGTATTCTGACCAAGGACATCTGGCAAAGAGTTAAACTTTACAACGCTAAGCTGTGCAAATGTTTGAATGATGCAATTCTTCTCAAAATGGTTAATATAGAGGACCTCTCAACTGCTTAATGAAATGAATGAGGGATATCCCGGCCAGTTCTTTAGGTGCGACAGGTTGGGTAGCAGAGATTGGTTGCACATTATCTGGCTCTGCAGTAAATTGGATGAGTTCTGGGGCTGCATTTTCAGGTTTTTGGAAAATCGGCTGCAGGTTCCAATTTCCTACAACCCCATGATTGCACTTTTGGGGTACTGCCCTATGCCGGGCATCACGGGGAGGCATCAGATGCTGATTTTTATTTCAATGTAAGTGGCACGATTACTGCTGTTGCAGAAATGGAGGTCCAAACTTGTTCCCTGCTTCCTTGATTGGTTCAATAAAATGCAGAAGTTAGAGAGAGAGAGAGTTTGTTTTGCACTCAAATGGACAATTCAAAGAAATTTATCAAACGTGGGCCTTTTCTTACTAGATTAAGAGGGTGGGAAGAGTAGTGACTATATTTAATAATTCTTTTCTTCTCTCTTTCTCTCTTGGGGGAGGTTTGTTCTTAGATTTGATTAAAATCCATAAATGAAGTTTTCAATATTGTGTTAGAAAAGATGGTCTATATATTTCTGGTTTTATCACTCTCTTTTATGTATCCTGGATGAACTACGTGATGATGTTTCTAATGTTGTATGTCAAAATAAAAATTGAAAAGAAAAAAAGTTCTCGCCACCTGCAATGTGGAAAACACCAAGAATGAGTCATCACTAAACATTCTAGCACTGTCTAAGATCATGCAGAGACATGTTGATTTTTGGGAACTATTGTATGATTGCTTCATCCAATTCAAAACTGCTTTAGGTGACAGCCTACCAGACAGCAGAGCTGTCTGGCTGAGAAAAACTAAAAAACAAGAAAAAAAAGAGAAATTTAATGCTTTGAAATTTGACTAATCATATGTTAATCCTTGTGTTAGTTTGCAGATGTAAACAATAGAAATATAAAGAAACCACACTTTGTGTAATCAAAGTATAATCATTAGCTTATAGTATATTCATGTTTATCCAAATGTGCATTCTTTACATTGGTCTAACTGCGAGTAGAACTTAGCTGCTCAAAGACTTCCACTGATAAATATAATGAAATGCACTTTCGTGTTTTTCCTTCTCATCGCAGGGGCAAGATAACCTTTGTTCGTTAGAAGAGTAGCTCATTGTTTGCTTTTAGAAATGATAGAGCAGATAGAAGTAATTGGCAATATGTTGGGATTTACATCACTTGTGGGGATGAGAAAGATGTGGCCTTTGTTAGATGATGGCAACGAGGTGAGTTTACCTATTCCAAGGAGACGTCGCGACCTGATTGGTCCCAGTTCGGAGGAGTTGGAGGAAAGGAGTTCTGGAGAGAATGCACTGTGTGTGTTTGAATTGTTTAGGTGATCCTGTCCTAAATTTGCCATTATTCTTAGTTCTTGAGTTAGACTCTTGCACTTTCATGTTTCTTTTTTGCCTTGAACCTTTCTTAGGTTCACTTCAGACTGACACCTTCTGCTTAGAGTTTCCTCTTGCCATTTTTAGATGCTTTATTTAGTTTTGGGAAGTTCCTTTATAAAACTGATACATCCTCTGCTTGGCATTTTGGACCTTGTAATGATTTGTGCTGCCATCTATCTGTTTATATTCTGTTCGATTGATTATCTGTTTTGAATTTTATGCCTGACTATCCATTTATTAGAAGAATACGGCCAGTAACTTTGACTAATTTGCTAATAAACGTTCATGGTTTGGAAACCATTCTCTCTGTCATTCTTGTGAAGCCAAGTGTGCTTCAGTGTATTTTAACTTCATGTACTGATGTTAGCTCCCAGAAAACACTTCCAGCTGATATCTACAGGTCCATACAACTAGTGGTGCAATCTGTTTGATGACTACAACAGAGCCCGAAGATAGAGAAAATCGTGCTACATCAATTTGTAGCAGAGAATGGCTTACCACTGAAGTGTAGGGAGTTAGAAAACACCCCAGAAATAATTAGAACTTGTCCAAGCCCAACCCATGTCCGTAAAGTCTATGGTCGAGTTCGGAGCATCGGTGGTGTTCTGGCATTTCTGAAAGCAATTGCGATGTCCTAGGTGTGAGTATAAGCAGGGCTACGCGTTGTTAATTGTATGTTGTTAAGCTTTACCGTTTTTGTGTTTACTTTGTGTGTCCTACTGTGCAGTGTCCACTTTAAGTGTGAGAAGGCCCTGAAGCTGGACGTGCCAATTAATGTGCAACTCTGTCTATATTGCTAGCTCATGTAAATGCATATGCACTTGTTGCTGAGAAGTTGAAGTTGGTTATTAGACCTGTCACAGTTTAAGATCGAAATTAAGTATATTGTGGTTTAAATTGTCTGTTATGGTGTATGGTGTTGGTTTGTGATGTGTCATCAGCCTCAAAACTGAGATGGGGAACTTGATTCTTAGCACTAGCATTTCTTAAAGGATATCATGTAGAAAGTACAGATAGTCACGCAGTTGGATTTCATGGAAGAACTATGCGTAGTAGTGCTTCACAGATAGTGGAAAACATCTTTGCCGCTATAATTCCTTCTGTAGGTGAAGTCTTGAATGACTTAAAGATTAAATAGCTTTCTACCTTAGTTGTTAATATTGCAACAAGAACTGCTGGAGCACTGTTAGCCATTGACGTGGGACTGATAGTCATTAAGGCTATGGTTTTACAAAATAGGTTTGCTTTTGATATTTTTCTCACAAAAGAGTGTGGAGTCTGTAAAATACTAAAAATGCAGGAGTGCTGCACTTACATTCCAGACAAAATCAAAGAAATCAGAAAGTATGTGAAGAATATTGCTGGAGTATCGAAAGACTTGAAGGAGTTGGAAGAGACAGGTGCCTGGGAAGCAATTTGGAAAGGATTTTCTGCTGTGGGCAACTGGTGTAGCAGCATTGGTGTTGGACTTCTAGATGCAATATTAAGGCCTATTTTGATTATTGATGTTTGTGCAATTTGTTTATTTGCTATGGTGAAGGGATTTAGATTGATGAGAACAAAGAAAACACTCTCAGAGAGTAAGGGAACAAAGATAAAGAGGGTAGAGATAAATTGGAGGATGAGCAATGTAAGATTTATGATTGGTTGAGGGACATGGTGAACTCTAAGCGTAATCAGCAATGGGTAACAAAGTTTTAATGCAGTCATAGGATGGTAAATGTCTTGTGTGATGACTGTTGTAGACATCAGAGGGGGTATTGGTGCAGTGAGAAATGTAATGCTTTATAATTGGACTAATCATATGTTAATCTGTGTGATAATGTGTGGATATATGCGTATAAAGAAACCACACTTGAAGTATAATCATGAGCTTATAGTATATTCACGCTTAACCAAATGTGCATTCTTAACACTGGTCTAACTGCAAGTAGGCCATAGGTGCTCAAAGCCTTTCTTTGTTAAATATAATATTGATTTTGAAATGGCTTTCACAATTTCCATTTCGTTTAAGGAGCAAGATAGCCTATGTTTGTTAGAAGAGTAGCTCCTTCTTTGCTTTTAGAAATGTTAGAGCAGATTGGAGAAATTGGAGTTTTTTGGTGATTTACACCATGCGTCGGGATGAGACAGATCTTTCTGTGCCATGCAGTCTGGACTAATGATACATACAAGGTTGTTCAGCTGTGTATGCCTTTGTTTGATGATGGGAACGAGGGAACTTTACCTGTTCCAAGGAGACGGTACAGCCTGATTGGCCCCGGTTCGGAGGAGTTAGTGGGAAGGAGTTCTGGGGAGAATACAATGTATTTTAACTGTGTATCTAAGAGATCCTGTCCTGACTTTGCCGAGGGAAGACCTTTCCCTAACTCTGCCATTTCAGACCATTTATTCTGAGGTTGTGTGCATACGACCAGTGGTGCAATCTGTTTGACAACTATACCAGAGCTGGAATATAGTTAAAATTGAGCTGTATCAATTACAAGTGAGGTGTCTGGAAGGATTTTCACCCAAACAATATTTTTGATAAAATAGCAACAAATTGTCCATTTCACTGCACATATTTTTAAAAATATTGTGCAGAAAGCCTTTGGTTTTACATACATTTATAAAGGGGGTAATAAAATATTGCCACACTTGATGGGCTCTAATAATAATCTAGAGCAATATTTTTACAACAGAGTAACTTTTTCTCTCTCTCCTTTCTCTGTGTCTCTCATTGACTTTCTTTCTCCCCTTCTCTTTCTGTCCTTCCCAACACCAATGCTTTTTGTTACCCCCTACTTTTTTCCTAACTTTGCCCCTCTTCCTTCGTCTCACTCACTTTGCTCCCCTTTATGTCAGCCATCTTTCTACTTGTGAGCTCTAATGTGAGCATCATCAAAGAGCCTCATCGTCAAGTCACCAATCTTAAACAAGTAAGTGACGTACTGCACAATGACATCACATGGAGTGCACTGAACTTAAAGCCTCAGATATCAGTGCTCTACTGTACTCTGCACAGAAGGTCCTGGTCTCAGTTAGCAGAGCTATCCATCCCTCATTTGACACAGATGTTACGAGCTTGTGCTTAGGACTTTGGAGCTATTTCACAGACTTAGGCAGCCAAGCTGTCCTGGGGTTTACACAAATCAGAAAGTGTGATGTGTTATATGGCTCAGCTATCCCCCAAGTTGCACTCTGATTAGACGCTCTCCGCCCCACCCAGCCCTGCTTGTTCTCTG
This sequence comes from Calotriton arnoldi, assembly GCA_963921515.1. NCBI lineage: Eukaryota > Metazoa > Chordata > Amphibia > Caudata > Salamandridae > Calotriton > Calotriton arnoldi. The sequence goes on from CAWUFW010001814.1 coordinate 1,175,712, forward strand.
ATTAATGCTACACAAAGTTATTACGTTATTTGGATCTCACTTTCTTTTTCTCTAGTTCTCTGTTTTTTCAGATATGCATCCGGTCATGCTCACACTGTCACCCACCCTGTTTTTTTCACATCCCTGGTACCTTCCACTCTCCTGCTTTCTGTCTTTCTCATGTCTCTTTCTCTGGCTTGCATCCTCATAATTTAGAACATATTTCTCATTGACTATCTCACTGATTTCAACATTTTGCTGCAAAGGGGGGACTGCTTTCCAACTACCTCTCCCCCAGTATTTTGTCTTGTGTGACACAGTCAGTCAGTCAGTCCTGGCTTTTTGCTGAACAGTACCTTCCACACGAGGATAAACAAACCCATAGTAATAGTAATAGTAAATGCAAAGCTACAAGATGACTGATGCAAAGAGCCGCTGTTTTAAAGGAAGAACAGAATGAAGGTGCCAAATGACAGTGAGACAATTGCCTCTAGGGAGATATGAAAAGGCATGTAACTAGTACCAGACAGCAGTACAAGACAGCAAAGGTACTTTATTAAGGATTCACTTTTGTTCAGGTAGAACACAAGCAGTTAATTTAACTTCCTGTCCAGAAAAACTGAAAAAAAGCTAAAACCTAACCATTAGCTCTGCAAATAACAAGTAGTGTTCTTGCTGGTTTATTCTCTAACGTTTTCACCTCAGTGTTTAGATAAATGTCATCAGGCTGTAACTATCACACACCTCAATACCCAAAGTAACAACATTTGGGATATTCCGCAAACTCAGATTATCACGAACACCAGACAGTTCAGACTCAGACTAACTAGGTTTGCCAAGGGTTAGAGACTCATGGAGGGTCTGGTGGAGTGGCAGTCTTATCCAAGCACAGCTCCCTCCACTAATCTGGAAGTGGGAGGGCTGCTAATTGATGCCACTGGAACATCCACCTGCCAATCAATGGCCCATCAGCCACAGTGCTGCCGGCTTTAATGCATCCGGAGGTGTGGCACACTTAGGCCGGTCCTACCAATGTAGACATTGCCCTCCTGGGACCGCCATTTGCAGAATGCCAGACACAGGCAGGTAAAATCAGTAATGGCGCCCAAACAAAGGGAGTAAACTCCCTTCACATAAGGCATATTATTTTTATGTTTCACAGAAGCAAAACCTTAATTTTGGGTGGTTGTTTCTGTAGGTTAAATAGGAATTTTGAATAGGGCGACATGGCAACAATGGACCTCCGGTGCAAGGTAAGATTGTAATAGAGTGGATGGTCTGTCACACAGTGGGAGGAGCCGGAGCCACCACCGCCCAACTGGCCTTGGCAGACTGCATGCTGGGATCTAAATGCCCCCAATAATCTGTGAATTGTCCCAGGTGAGTTTGTTTAAATTCTTGCTTGTTCCACAAAACGTAGACTTGGCCAAGGTACAGGCCATATGGAAAGAGATTAATCACTTCAAAACACATCTCACTGGAGAGATTTAAACGCATTTATAATATGTATTTTTGGTCTAGTATCAGTAAAAATAATGATATGCTGGCTGGTAATATCATACATAATGCCGATAACCAGCTACTGGGTTAGGAGAACAGTACCTGGAGGCCAAGAATGGTGACGAGCCATGATCAAATGGGTGCCAATGGAAACAACAATTGTTGAAGAGGATGTAGCAAAGGGATGACCAGCGACTTACATATGGACAGTGTACGGAGATTCTCTTAATACTTGACATAAAGATATTGAAGATGAAGAGGATGGTACCAAAGAAGGAGGTAAAAAGATGATTCGAAGAAGAAAAAAACAAAAGTCACAGAACATAACAGGCATTGAAGAGAACATTTTTAATAAAGGGAATTGAACAAACATGCCTTCTCAGCATGGTTAGGGACATGGACTGGTTCCAAGCAATTAACTGCAAAATTCATTTTTTACAGACTCTACTTCTCAGGCTAACTATCCATGTCTCTTTCGTATTACTCCTCTAGTTATGCTTACTTTCAACCTGTACCTTTTGTTCTTTTAGTGAAGGTGCAGCACTCAGCTGACACTGTGCCTAGGCCCATGTTCTGTAAGCTCTACACATAAGTAAATGCTAAATAAATTAATTACAAGGCTGTTGAACCATATTGTTGTAATTGTATAGAACACCTGTGGACACCTGTGTAAGGTGCATAAACAATATGAGTGGTCGCAGTGCTTAATTTGAGCCAGTGGTTTACGGTGCTCGGCACCAGCACTTAATCTTCAACACATGCACTTATTACAGAATGCGTCCTTGTGGCGCTGTTTATCTAATTGAGAGATAAGCACAACAATTGTCTATTAAATCAATATAGATTAAAAATGACTACTACCTGCTGCTCAAGCCATTCTTATTGCTCTGGGGACCTGGAATAGTCTGAATTGTCACACTTGTCATGTGATGTGACAAGTAATGGTTAGTTTCTGTGATGGTACTGTCACTGATAGTGCTGGCAGTGGCAATGGGTGCTCAAGCTGCAGTGGCCTCTTGATGAGGGCTCTGACACTTACGTTTTTTTTTTTTTTTTTAAATACAGGTGGAGTGTACTACTATCAAATTAAAAATAAAGTTTAACATTTTTTATTAAAATTTGGAAAATATGATGCATGAGAGAACAAATGTAAAAATTAAAGGTGAATACAAATTTGTTGAATAATGATCATTATTTTTCATTTTATTATAACATTAACTGTCCTTATTGTCATAAGTATGTTCCAAATTCTACATCATTTGTCAACCAATTTCTGATCTTTACATAACTATTTTTTTCAACTTTTCAGATTTTTCCAGTTAATTAACCAAGGGTCAGGTCTTTCCTCCAAGATTTGATCATTAAAGCAAGGGTGGTCAGGGAAAGAAAGGTCTCTATTGTTCTCCTCCATTATTCAAAAGCAGGTCTCCCACGCCGCGTCCGAGCTTCCCAATGTGTTTGTTAACAATCCTCCTCACACTACTAAGGTAATGAAAACCACCTCCACATAATGTGCATGACTGATCGCAAAGCCAAAGCACGTGACTTCAATCTGCTATATCAGAAGAACAGCATGGACAATCCGTAGGGTAAATTTGATCTGCATACTTCAGTTTACAGTATAAGCGTTACATGGAAAAAATTCATAGCTGAAGGTTTGTACTACAAATTGCTGACTGTGCAGCTCGTTTTGGCGGCAGCAGCCTTCCCCCTGCTCTTACCTGCCGTCTTGGCCCCCCTACTCTTCAGTCGGCCGCCGAGGGGCGGCAAATGGAAAAAATCCCGCCAGCACCTCCACCCCCGCTCTTTGATGTGGCTGCAGCAGGGTGGCAAACACGGGGACCGCCACGGGGGGCCAAAGGGCTAGCTACACCACTGCAACTGTGACACCATGTTCAGACAATTCTACAATTCTCCATTCATCAGTTCAAAATGTAAGCAGTTTGTTATTTGTCCAAGTTAATCTACAACCTGAATATTCATGAGTTCATCCGCCTTTAGTAAGCTGTGACATTGCCCCATTGCTGGGCTCAAAGAGCATATTCCCCATTTGTTCAGAAAGGGACCCCCAGTTTGCCTAATTCCCATTACTCCCAAATTTGTGATATATGTAACAAGTGATCACCAACCAAAGCAACATTCTTATTGTAGACCTTGAAATGTCTTTGACGACCAGTTAAGGTGTCAGTAGTGTTGTAGGCTGCTCCATATAGGAGCCTCTCTCCACCAAAACTTGGGAACTACCTAGAGTTCCCTGCTTCCTTTTAAACAGTTACGGTCATACAATTTGAGCAAAATCGCTGCCACATTTGAGCGTTGTATGTATCCGGCATCACTTGCAGCACCCAAGTGCACATTTTAACATAACTAAGTGATATTTTTGATGCTGTGGTAGTTTCAATTTGGGACACAGTACATTCTTTTGCAAACATTTGTCCATTAGACTTTTAAAGTGAATTAAAAAAAATAAAATGGGCCCCAACACTTATTACATAGGCTAAGGCCCTAATTATGAGTCTGGCGGTCCGAGGAGAATATAGCACGTTACAACGCGTGCATTCACAACGCGGTAGTTTACAACGCGGTCGTTACAACGACCGCGTTGTTACCACGCATGTCATTACATCGCAAGTCGTAACAACGAGTTGCTGGATTTAGGAATATTAATAATTACTATTCTTACTCCAGTTTATGCAACAGCAGGGAGGGTGTTGGATTTAAAATCCAACACATTCCTTGGTGTTGCACGCCCCCTATCGCAAGTCGTTACGATGCAATGGCACGCGTGGTAACAACGCGGTTGTTGTAACGACCGCGTTGTAAACTACCGTGTTGTGTTTACATTGTTGTAAACACTGTTTCCCGTCCGAGGACCGCCAAACTCGTCGGGGTGCGGCAGTGGCGACCAGCGACCACCGCACCGGCGGTCCAACTGCCCCATTACACGTTGGGTGCTCGGACCGCCCTGGGACCGCCAACGCCGTCAGGGAACCACTGTTCACCCGTCAGACTACTTAAAAGTCGTAATCTGGTGGGTGGGCAACAGTGACCTTCGGCCACCGCTCCGCCATAGTCGTAATCAGGCCCTAAGAATCCATGTTTTCCTGAAACAGGGAAGTACCTCAAGGAGAAGATCCAAAGAGGAGACCACAGGAGCTTTTCCAGGCCCCACAGTCAAAACGTAGGAGTGCACTCAAGGTTGGCGGTAAGGAGGTAGCACTCTGCCCTCTACAAATTTTGCAAACAGCATCTGTGGCTTATTTTAAACACACTGTGGCTTTCAATAGGATGCTATAAGAAGAGTTTCTAAAGATCTCTCTCCTCCCATACGATAATGAGAAGTCAACAACGACTTACACTCCACATGGTGACTTCTGTGTTACTATGATTTATTCCACTTTCATCCTCAAAGTTCTGTTTTTTTCTATACAAAACGTGTTCACTGTGTTTTATAATTTGAATACGTGAATTTCAATGTATGTACTTCTTGGATGTACTGCTTTGTTGTTGATTCCTCTACCTTCACCCACACCCCTGCCATGACTCCAATTGTGGTTTGGTCAGCTTCCTGACAGGAGATATCTGTTCCACAGTCTGGAATTCAGGTCAGCAGTTTCACGGGCCATTGGTCTTGCCAGAACCTACACACCCCATTTCTGTTAAACATAATGGGTGCCATCATATAATTATCTACTCCTTCATATGCAGAAGTGTTTGGTGAAATGCTGCAGACAAGGGCGTCAGAAGCAGGAAGCGTGTGCGCGTCCATGAGTCAGGTGCACCACAACCACAAAGCGTAGGGTAGTCTTCTGCTCAAACCACTCACCTAGGAGGGGAGGCTGTTTTCATGGTGCGTGCAAATAAACCAATCAGATGCAGAGTTGCTGTGCTTCAGTGTTATTCATATTCTTGACCAGTGGCGTAGCAAGAGGGGGTACGAGATTTAGTGGCGGCGGCCCCCCCTGCTCTTAACTGCGGCTGTTGCGGGGCGGCCGCCAAGAAAATCACCAGCACCCCTCCTTCCTCTTCTCTTACATACAGCAGCGGGGCAGCAAATGCAGCGGCTGCCATGGGTGGCCATAGGTCTAGCCACGCCACTGTTCTGGGCTTTTTCTCTGAAGTAAATTCACATTAAATGCCATTGTGAGGAGCTAATGCGGAATGCACCTGCGAAGGAAACAAGGAAGAAGTCACCAACCAAATGACTGCGTCCCATCAAATACCTTGTGATTGTTTGGGCTATGAGTTTCAAAGAAGCACTAAATGCATTGACGTGGATGAAAAAATGAATGGATGAATGAAGAAATGATAGATTTCAAATGCACATCCTGCCTCAATCAGATTCATGGGAATTGCTCAGTATTATACGAAGAGCTCCCTTACTGGGGACAGTAATCCACGTGAGCTAAAACAGTAGCAAATCTGCATAATGCAGAGCTACAATTTACTTACCATGGCACAGTCTGTTATGTTATGCCATGGCATGCTATGGTATGTTATATTGATTTATAAAGTGCACCAATCACCCGAGAGGGTATCCTAGCCCACTACTGCCACTAAAAGCTCTACTCCAGAATTCAGTTTTGAAGGCAAACCTCCTTTTAGGTCTGGCTACAGTCAGCTTTAGCTATGTCTTCATGTCACAGTTCATTACAAAACACAATATAATGAAGCACATATAAAGAGCGGTCTTTGAGTTAGACCCCCTTCAGCACTCAGTGTGCATGTTTTATATATTTTGCCATTGACTTGATGGGCTCTCTGTCAAGACTGTGGCATTTTGAGGATGATGCTTCCTCACTTGTGTTTCCAGTAGTGTTTGTTGATGAGGTTTCAAGTAGTGCTAATGTTCTACTGCAGATGAGGCATGCCTCATGGCTATTGACTGAGGACCACTAGATCGTGCCAGTCACTTACCTCCCTTTCTCTTTGATTTGTTTTACTTTGCTGTTATGATAACATCTTGTTCGATTTGCAGCTTAAACTCTCAGTGCTGTTACCTGAGGTGCCCAAAGATATTACACAAACAGTGCAATAGAGCTGAGGCTCCAATTTCTGTTTCAGTCTTTATTCTTTTCTCACAAGAGGCAATCAACATGTTTCGGCAGGAAAGCTGCAAATGTTAGCCACAGCTTCCCTTTCTATTATCAGTGTGCTTTAGACACCATAGTAAGGTAAGTAAATCCATAGTAAACAAAGGGTGTAAACTACAAGCATTTTTGGAAATGATTTTTTTAAAAACTGCATATATAGGATATTTTCAAAGCAAGACATGCACTAATGGGCTTTTAGAAAAATGCACCAGAAACTGCAATTGTGTGCAGGATTCCCAGCTGTTGCAAAATTGTGATTGTCATTCAAAACAAAATTAAAACCGGATACAATATTTTTTGTTTTTTTTGTTTTATTTTTTGTAATAAGACATTCATGCACATTGACTTTCTAAAAAAGGTTTTCAAAAATGGCTTTTTTTGAGACGTTATCACAGCAATTGCACACATTGTTATAATCCAGCTAATATGCAAACATTGTTATTGCTGTCTGCATTAGCTGAAATCATCATTCTGTACATATGTGACATATTTTAACTTTAGAAAAGAATACAGTGTTATTCGGTATTGCCATTTCCTTTTTTAATATGGCAAAGTTTGCCGATTTCGCTTTGCCTTTTTTGCACACACTTCTATCTAGCCATACATCTTCCTATTCGCACATCTTTCTGCCTGTACCTGTCCATGTATCTTTTCCTGCATGTATTTGTGCCTGCCTACACCTCTGTAAGCCTGCAATCATCCTGTGCCCATCTCCATGTGCACCTCTCTACCTGCCCTCACCTCTGCCAGAATGCATCCATCCAGCACCTACCTCTGGCTGCACCACTCCCTGGCTGCACCTTTCCCAGCCTGCACATCTCTCAGCCCATTCCTCTCCCAGCCTGCTCCTCTCCTTCCCATACCTTTCATCTCCTGAACCTCTCAAACTCTGCACCTCTTCCTGACCTCACTTTGTCCTTCCCATAATAGTGCTCTCACAACGGGCAAGTCGCTGCCCCCCATTGAGAAGACTCACAAGGATAGAGATAACTTTGATTATGGTTTAGACTGGGCGTAGCCCTTTATCTTTTTTTTTCCCCAAGTATTTTTATTAAACAAACAGAAAAGGAAACAAAAACAGTTCCAGTCAGATACACAACATACGTCATGTCGACATGTAAAGTACAGATTACATCCCGCAGGGGCACTATCGTGGACAGATCAATAATATTTATGCATCCCAAGCAGGTCAACCTCCCCCTCAAGAGTCGTTCTGTGTCTTTATCGCTTCCCCCATCCGGTCTCGTTATTCTTAAGCTCTATATTTCCCCCAGGGGTTCCATATTTTTTCCCACTTCTTAGGGCAGCCTCTGCTCTCATACACCACCCTCTCCACAAGGCGACATCAGTCCATATCTGCCTTTCAGTCTGATAAATTGGGAGGTGTTCCTGCACCCCACAGCCGTGCAATGTTGCATTTAGCCACCCCCGCAGCTAGCATTAGCCAGATTTTCGAGTGTATTGGCCATCTATCCTCCCCGGTAATGCCCAGCAGGAGCCAGCGTGGCTCTGGTTGTATGTGTACGCCCAACACTCCCGTCATCACATCAGCCACCCTTGTCCAGTATCGTTGTATCACCAGGCATTCCCATAGAGTGTGGAAGAACGTGCCGGGTAAACCACAGCCCCGCACGCATAGCTCGGAGTCTGCACGCCCAATCCTATGCAAAAGTGTGCGGGAGTAGTATGTCCTGTGCAAAATTCGCAATTGGATTAATCGAGTGTCTATGCCTATGCAGCTCCAGGAACGGAATCCCTCAAGTTTCCCTACCTCGCTTAACCCGTCACTGTGCCATAGGGGAGTCTGTTGGGTTAACCTGCCCTTCCACCCAAGCGCCTTGGTGGCGGTGTGCCATGCTCGCACCACTGTTTGAGTGTGCACAGGAAGCCCTCTACCCCCTCTAGCCTGGTATAGAGCCCTTTATCTTTATTCACATGTCATCAGTTCAGTAAGAAATGAGAACCACAGTTAAGCAGACAGAATAGTTATGAGAATACAGGTCATAAGATCAGCAAAACAGCTCAAATATTGTACAAGTAATACAGCAATTCTCTCCACTATCCATCACAGCACAACACTCCAGAAAGCATAGTGCCAGAAGGCCCCTATTCCTTATCCATCTTCCATGCTCTCAACCAAGGGCAACCCGGGGATTATAGGCAAGCACACCTTAATGACAACTTCTCTATCCCAATGAAGGATGGGTAATACCCACAGTTCCATACCAACATATACACCAGGGCACCGCATAGTGCTCCGTCCCTGCCGGGTACCTGTCACCAGGCACATCCCCCCAAAATGTTCAACTCCAGGCATCCCAGAGTAGGGCAGAAAGGTCCAGGACCACCAGGAGGTCAGTCCACCCTCCTGCCTGTCCAGTGCCTACACAAATCACCAGCCCTCCACAGGGTCAGCTCAGTTAATCAGTCACATTTTTGGGTAGCCCCTTTTTCTGCTGCTAGCAATTCTGCCTTCCAGTAGTGGGAGGGTGTCTGTTCCAGTCTGCTGGATACTGGTGCACGGTGGAGAGAAAGGCTGAACCCACGTCTCTTGATGCTTTTAAGCTCCCTTCCTGGTAACCTCTCAATGACGTTACATAACCGCTTTGTGGCGAAACAGAGAAAGGTCTCCCCCATCTTGGCACCTGCAAGTGGAGCGACTTATGGCACCCATCCGCTATTTGCAGGGGGGCCTGGCCATTCTCTCTACCTGCACCTTGCTCTACTCACACCATTCTCAAGGTGCACACATTCCACTCCTCTCCCAGCCAGCTCTCATCCCTGTACCTCTCCCAGGCTGCACATTTTACCTCTTACTGCCCACATCTCTTATCCTCCTCTTCTTCTCAGGTCCTCTATGTGCTCTTACTTTTCTCCCTGTACACCCCTCACAGGCTCCACCTCTCCCTGCCTGTACCCCTCCCTCTCTATACCTCTAACTGTCTGAAGAACTTTTTGCCCTTACCCTTCTGTACTCTCACTGCTTGCACCTGTCTCGGCCCATACCTTACCCCATCACAACTCTTGCTAGATACATCTTTCCATGTCTGTTCCTATCGCAGACAGCGTCTCTCCCAACCATACTTATTCCTGTCCTCACCTCTCTCTGCTGACCCCTCTTCCTTTCCACACGTCTCTCTGCTTGCATCTCTCCCAGCTCACTACTTTGTTTGCCAGCACCCCTCACAGCCTGCACCCAGCTAGTATCTCTCCTTGTCATACATCTTCCTCTACACTCCTCTCTCTCTCTCTTTATTTCTGTTGCCTGTGCCTTTACCTTCCTATATCTCTATGTATACATTATATAGGCCTGAGCATTGGCAAAGCCAAATGATCTTGCTTATAACTGTAAATACAGGCCAGACCTGTTGGCTTTGCCAATGCCTGCTCATGTTATGTGAAACATATTTGTAGAGCGCACATACATCATACGGTTTCTTGGCGCTAAATACAGGGACGAGCATGCAGCTTGTTGATTCATTCATATGCTTGGGAGAACAACCATGTTTTTAAGAGTTTTGGCCATGGTTGCTCCACTGGAGGCTGCTCTTTATGTGTACTCTCCCTTGGCATTGCCACTTACCTCCAAGATGAGGTCTGGTGGACAAGAAGATTTAACAGAGGATCTAATTGTGACAGGCACTCATACAGTCAAAAAATCTAGTTCTTTTTAACAATGGAAGGTGTTTGCATGTTTTATGTATAGTTGTGAGGAGACAGAGTGAGAATTGCTTTGAGGTAATAATGCAGTGCTGTGGTAAAGGTATGGTGAAAGTCTGTTGCTGTGAGGTGCTAGGGTAGGGATTAGTAGTGGAAGTACAGTTTTGTGAGGAGGTAGCCGAGTGGTGGGGATATGTTGTGTATCTGTGGAGGTTGGTAGTGGGACTGGTCGTGTGGCTGTTGGACATTGTATTAAAATTATGTGAAATAGCAGGTTTGTAGTGTAGCTCTGGACTGTGCTGGTAGAGGTATTATGCAATGGTAGTGCGATTTTGGTGAGGACTGTTTGCTGCTGGGGTGGTTGTATGGTTGCATGCTGCTGGCCTGGTGATGTGGAATAGGGTGTGATGGGGCATCTCAGTGGTAGTGCAATGAAGTGATAAAGTGGTGTTAACTGCCAGTGAGGCTGGGCTCAGTGGCCTTACAATCTAGCAGGAAGTAATTTATTACTGGAGTGGCTAGCATGGGGGAAGAGCAGGGTTGGTAGAGCAGTGCAATGCTAGAACATACTAGTGCATGGTGATTGTATGGTGCCTGTGGGTTTAGTGTGGTGCTGTGGGATGGTAATGTCCTCATCGTAGATGGCAATGCAGCATTCAAGTTAGGCAGAGTTGGGCAATGGTTGGCAGTCTGGGGTTTGGGCAGTCAGTAACTGTGGATCATACTCTTGTGGTGGAAATTAGAAGTGCTGCGCTGTGAGTTGGAAGGGTGTTGTAGTGCACTGGTGTAAGTAGTACACTGGTGGTGGTAGTACTGTTTTATGGGATAATGGAGCGGTGGCTGAGATAGTGTGTGGTAAAGAGATATTGATGTGGCACAGTAGTGGCAGTGGGTGGTGGCAGTGCCATAGCGTGATAGTGCAGTGGTGTTTGACCAGTATTGACTGTGAAAATTTCATCAGCAGTAGTGCATTGTTAAGGGGGTGGTAATTCAGTGGTAGATATTGTTTTGGGATGCATGTGGCGTTAGAGCAATGGTATGAAGAAGTACTGTGGTGCGGGTGGCAGTGGGCTAATATTGTAGAAGGAACTGCTAGTAGTGTAGTGCTCACAGGCAGTAGTGTGGCATGGTGGTGTGAACTGTGAAGGTATGTCCATCTGGAGACATTGGGGCATATTCACAATAAAGTGTAGTGTGATGTTATTCCAAAATTGGTAACGCCACGCTACACCAGTTTCAAAATGCAATGATGCGCTGTATTACAAGAATACGGTGCACCCCTGCATTTCCCCTAAGATTGGTGCTAAAGAAGCAGCCTAGCGCAGGCATCCTAGCGCCATTTTGCTAGGGTGCCTGCGCTGCAGGGGTGATTGTTCATGTGCAGGAAGGGACATCTTCCTGCACATAATCTTAACAGGTGATTTGCTTTATCCATGTGTGCTGCAGAATGCAGCCCACATAGAAAGAGCAAAATACGAGGAGAAATAAAACATTTCTCCTTGTATCGCCTGTTTAAGACCAGGTATTTCCTGGTCTTATTTTTGGCAGTGCCCCATACCTTGTAAATATGGGGCAGCGTCAACAAGCAATGGGTGTAGCGGCGGAACGCCCACTGCAACACCCATTGCATGCCCCTTTCACGCTAAGTGCTGCATGAATAAGGACATTATTTACAAGGCGGCGTTAAATAAGGCGAAGAAGTTAACGGCACCAGAACGTCACAAAAAGTGACGTTCTGGTGGCATTAAGTCCTTGTAAATATGCCCCATTGTGTGGTGCTCAGGGGATATGGTTCAGTGGAGGGGAAGTGTAATAGTGTAGTACAGTAGTGCTATGCTAGGGTGTTTTGCAGAGTTGGGCTGGGGCACTATTGACAGCTTGTAGTACAATGGTGTTGTAGTAGTGAAATGCTGTGAGACCTTATTGCGCTCATGGGGTTGATGGTACAGTAATGAGTGAAGAATGTGACAGTGTAGTGATGTAACATAGTAAAGTGGTGGGGAGGTTGTCTTAGAGAGGAGTAGTGAAATAGTGGGGTATTAGTGGTGTACTGTGTAGGAGTAGTGCTGGGGTTGGCCGTGCAACATGAGGGTAGCTATTGTGGTGCTATTTGATGGAAGTGGTAGTCTAGTCGGATGGAAGTGGTAGCTGGGGTGCCAATGCTGCAGATGTGGTGCATGGGTGGGAGCTGATAGAGCGAAGAGGTGTTGATGTGGGTGGGAGGGTGTATTGCAGTACTGTAAGGCAGTGCTGTAAAATGGAAGATTTTTCAGAACTTTTTTGAAGGTTCTTAGGGGTGATTAGTCTTGGCTGCAGGAGAAGGTCCGCACCTTGGGTGTGTTTCCTGAGAAAGATTGTTTTAGAGACGTTTTGTATTACAGAATGGATGGATTTTCACGGAAAATGTTGGGGTTGTTAATTTAGCAAGAGCCACCTTAGATGTACAATTTATGAACCAGCTGGAGTGCTGTTTCAGAATGGAATATTTTTGGGTCTATTGAAGCAAACTTAAATAGACTCCTGACTTAAATAGGGAGTAACTTGAAAACTGGAGTTATGTGATCCAACCTTCCGGTCCCTGAGACCAACATTACTACACATGAAGGTCCACATAAGGGATAAGCTGTAAATCGCATTATGTCCATATACACAACCGGTGTGGTTTACGCAAACTGGCATAACTTGCACTGCATACTCATGTGTGGGTGTCTATGCATCACAATTTTCACTGCAGGGTTTAGAGCGAGTACAAATCCTACACTAGATATCGCTGGATTACCTTTGCACTACAGTGCAAAGCTCCCCATTGTGCACAACTTTGTTTTTGCACAAGCATCACCAATGACATCATAGACGAATGACCTGTTGTAAATCTGGCACTGTGCATGTTTTGTATATTTTCTCCAAGCAGCACAGAAACATTTCATGTAGCACTCCACTGCATGTCGAGTAGTAAACATAGACCTAGTTAGAGAAATGTGGTACTACCTACATGAAACTGCGGTTCGAAGGGTGCATGGGAGAGAAATCACACTCCTGATATGAGCTGTGACTGATGTCCCTCTTTGCCCAAAATGTGGTATCCGCAGAGATAAATGGATCTCACCAAGAGTAACTTAGATCACCTTTGCCAGCAAAACTAGAGTTTGAAGGCATTCCCCAGGGAGAAAAGTCATGCAGTGTATGTACAACTTAGTCACCTTGCAGTTGTTTAACAAAAAAAACAAGGAACAGACAATTTTTACACAAAGTTCAGAAAAATTCTAAATATTGAATCAGAAAATAACACAAACTGAAGAAAATGAGATAAGCTATTCAAGAGTTAAAAATAAATAAAATCTAACCATGTTGGAAATAATATGTGGGGGTGTTAAAATAGCCATTATCCACAGTAGTCTGCTATCAAAACAGCCACTTAAGGGTAGCAAGACATCAAAGGAGTTCCCCAGAGCCCCACAGAAAACTGAAGCCTGATGGGGCTGAATGGAGTCAGATCTCTGTAGTTTCAAGCTGCTTACTCAGTTGGTTAAGACATATGTTGTAGGTTGGTGCAAACTTTGTTCCTGCTGTGGTTTACTCTGTATTTCATCCTTCTAATGCAGATTATATATAGGGGTAAAGGGATGGCTTACAGAGGGTGGTAATGCAAAGTCCCCCGAAAGACAGTCATTTCCTCTATATGTAGGGTGACCAGATTTTGAGAACCAAGAACCAGGACACACCAGAAATGGAAGTAGGACTAACGCATTTAGTCTTACTTCTATATCTGGAATGTCCCGTTTTTTGTGTAGCTTTATGTATACATATAGTTTGAATGCTCTTTGTTTTGGTAATATACCATAAAAGAGATACACAATGAAATTAGAATAAAGACAAAACATAAAAACCAGCATCAACATGTTTAAAGGTAATAAAACATAGCACTACTACTTTGGGGTTCAAGTATGAATACACACATGGCCATATATTATATATATATATATATATATATATGCAAAAAAGAAGCAGAGAACTCTGGGTAGTTCTCAAGTTTAGGTGGAAAGCAGCTCCTGTATAGAGCATTCTCAACACCAGCAACACTCTAGATCTGCTCACCTCAAATGTCTGCTTTTCTATCAAAGTCTTTAAGCCCAGGAGTAGCACAGTGCTATCCACGCCGAGATAGAAAGGGACAACGTTTTTTGCCATTTCTACAGCAAAGTCTTTAAGTATAGAACTAGCACAATGCTGTCCATGCCGAGCTGTAAAATGACAAAAGCCATTTACCACTCCAAGCACAGTATTACAGCTTTGAATTGGTAAAATACCAACCAAGCCAAACTGAAATGAGTAAACGCAACCCATGACAGAGTGTTTCACTCTTCTTAGAGCTCTTCAGAGAGGTATAGCTTTGTCCAGACACAAGGGAGCACCCAGTATAAGTCAAAACAATACCCTTTCAGGCATAGAGTGATGCATAAATTATGCAAAAAAGAAGCAGACTAAGACGTATTAAGTCAGCTTGACATGATGCCAAAGTTGTGGGCTCTTCTTGTGCTATATATATATATATATATATATATATATATATATATATATATATATATATATTAATTACCTAATTAATTGCCAGTAGGTAGTTATAGTTAGGACCATGTTTCTATTCAAAAAGCCTTTCTTCTTTTGCCAATATCTTTGGCGCCGTTTGACGAATCTTCGCGAAATTTTCAAAACTAATGGCCCGCTCCGGTCAGCTCCTGTCTTGAAAGTTTCGGGGTGATTCGTCAAGCGGGGGCTGAGAAAAAAGGGGGGTGCCAAAACACATTTTCCCCATGTTAATTTCCGTAGGAAACTTTAGACACGGCTACAGCCCGAACTGCTGAACGGAATTACACCAAATTTGGCAAAAAGGTAGCTCTTGGTTCAGAAAGCGACCTTTTTTTTAAATGGTGTCAATCCGTTCAGTAGTTTCTAAGAAATTCAAAAATAAAGAAATATCGATATTTCTGGGCGGAGCCTAACCACACATCTCATTGTGAGATCTGATTGGCTGTCAGCACTTCATCCTGGAATTGCTGGCAGCCATCTTGGGAGCAATATTCATGATAGCACCCCATTGAAATGCATTGTAGTGAATAGAAGATTTTGAGGGTCACCAAAAGGAGAACTATAAAGGGTGATAACAGACTTTAGTTACATTAGAATTCATTTGTTGATGGTACCATACTAATTTTAGGAATTGTGGTGTGTTCTAAGGTGATTTTACCCTGTGAAAAACCTTCTACTGGGATATCATGTTTGAGAGAAAACTATTTTCTCATGCTTGTCCCATAGAGGTTTGGAAGGTGCTCCAGAAGCTAAAATGAGAGCATATTTTCTGTAAATTCACATTATCTTTCTCAGTCATGTGAGAATGAAGTCTGACATTCTCAGTAAAACATGTACATCCAACAAGGGCAGAGACTGTCAGTTGATTCCTTTGTGTTCTACTGCAGCTTCCCAGAGTGTTCTAAAGAACTACTAGAGCGCTAACAGCCTTACTTATGACAAAAGTATGGCACACCTGAAGCCATCTTGATTGGAATAAACTGGTAACACTTAAAACATTTCATTTAAAAAGGAAAAAAATGATGGGGTTCATTTTGTCATAGAAATTATGGTTAGTGCTGTAGAAAGAAAAATTAGGACATGTTTTAAGTGAGATCTCAAATATCTTCCTGTTATATTTAAACAGGAGCAGCCTGTCAGTTGATTCCTTTGTGTTCTACTGCAGTTTCCCAGAGTGTTCTAAAGAACAACTAGAGCGCTAACAGTCTTACTTATGACAAAATTATGGCACACCTGAAGCCATCTTGATTGGAATAAACTGGTAACACTTAAAACATTTAATTTAAAAAGGAACAACATGAGGGGGTTAATTTTGGCATAAAAATTATGGTTAGTGCTGTAGAAAGAAAAATTAGGACATGTTTTAAGTGAGATCTCAAATATCTTCCTGTTATATTTCAACAGGAGCAGCCTGTCAGTTGATACCTTTGTGTTCTACTGCAGCTTCCCAGAGTGTTCTAAAGAACAACTAGAGTGCTAAAGTCTTACTTATGACAAAATTATGGCACACCTGAAGCCATCTTGATTGGAATAAACTGGTAACACTTAAAACATTTAATTTAAAAAGGAACAAAATGAGGGGGTTCATTTTGCCATAGAAATTATGGTTAGTGCTGCAGAAAGAAAAATTAGGGCATGTTTTAAGTGAGATCTCAAATCCTCTTCTATTTCATTAGAAAATTCTGACATGCAGACTGAAACAATCACTTTCAATACCAGCAGTAGACTTCCAGTTAACTCCCTGGTGAGCAGTAGCTTTACTACAGTGATCTAATGAGCAACTAGAGTGCTAACATTCTGAATTTATGGCAAATGTGTGACACATCGTAATGCCTTCTTGATGGAATCAAAGTAAAAAACTGAAAGCATTTCCTACTGAGAAGACTGCAGTAAATGAGGAAATTAGGAAACTTGATAACAAATAAGTCTCCCAAGATGGCCACCAGATAAAAAAGAGCCCAAATGTAGCACAAATATCACCCAGATGCAGCCCACATATAGCCCAATGACAGAAGTGTGCAAAACACTTTTTATTATTTGTTTTTTTTCAGTTTTATATAGTGCAGACTGGTCAGGTATTGGAGCGTTGTTCTTACTTGGACCCCTTATTGCGTATTTTGCACAAAGTACATGAGATTGATCTTGCGAAACATTGAACTTTACTATTCTGTTAAACTAAAGTTGCTCTGAACCGGGCTTTGTAACACCCGTTTTTACCTACTGGTTTTAATTAATTCTCACTGTATTGTATTAAGAAAGAGGATTTACTGTTTTTATGTACACTTTTATGATCTATGTTTCTAAATCAGATCGAATAAAGTTTAATGAATTTAATTGAAGTCTCCCAAGATGGCCACCAGAGAAAAAGGAGCCCAAATGTAGCACAAATATCACCCAGATGTAGCCCACGTATAGCCCAATGACAGAAGTGTGGAAAACACTTTTTATCCTTTGTTTTTTTGCAGTTTTATATAGTGCAGGCTGGTCAGATATTGGAGTGCTTTACATGAGCATTGGTTACATCATACAAGGACAAACTCATTTTGGTTATAGGCATGGGGAGATTAAGTGATTTGACCAGAATCACAGAATGTCGAGCTGAAGCAGAAACTCCAACTTGGTTCCCCAGTTGCAAAGTCTGTAGCTCTGGAAGTAACACCACATTCTCTCCCTTAAGCGTAACATTTAATCAAGTGGTCAACTGGATAAAAAAACATAAAGATAACAAATAATTTAAAAGTGCTTTGTCTCTATTTGAGAACTCAGAAAATATGTCCTCATTTTAGTTTTTTAGAGCACTAACCATAATTTCTATGCAAATAAGACCCTCTCATTTCTATAATTTCTAAAGGAAATACTTTAGGTATTACAGTTTTGATTACATCAAGATGAAGTCAGGCGTGCCACACTTTTGTAATAAATATAGAATGTTAGCAATCTAGTTGTCTCTTTCTGCACGTCTTGCCTCTTTCTGCACCTCTCTTGCCTCTTTCTGCAGCTCACTCTCTTCTTTCTGCACGTCTTGCCTCTTTCTGCACCTCTCTTGCCTCTTTCTGCAGCTCACTCTCTTCTTTCTGCACCTCTCTTGCCTCTTTCTGCACCTCTCTTCCGTCATTCTGCAGCTCACTCTCTTCTATCTGTACCTCTCTTGCCTCTTTTGCACCTCTCTTGCCTCTTTCTGCACCTCTCTTTCCTCTTTCTGCACATCTCTTGCCTCTTTTTGCACCACTCTTGCCTCTTTCTACACCTCTCTTGCATCTTTCTGCACCTCTCTTGCCTCTTTCTGCACCTCTCTTCTTTCTGCACCTCTCTTGCCTCTTTCTGCACCTCTGTTGCCTCTTTATGCACCTCTCTTGCCTCTGTCTGCACTTCTCTTGCTTATTTCTGCAGCTCACTCTCCTCTTTCTGCACCTCTCTTGCCTCTTTCTGCACCTTTCTTGCCTCTTTCTGTAGCTCACTCTCTTCTTTCTGCACCTCGCTTGCCTCTTTCTGCACCTCTCTTCCCTCTTTCTGCAGCTCACTCTCTTCCTTCTGCACCTCTCTTGCCTCTTTCTGCACCTCTCTTGCCTCTTTCTGCACCTCTCATGCCTCTTTCTGCACTTCTCTTGGTTCTTTCTGCAGCTCACTCTCTTCTTTCTGTACCTCTCTTGCTTCTTTCTGTAATTCTCTTGCCTCTTTCTGCACCTCTCTTGCCTCTTTCTCCACCTCTCTTGCCTCTTTCTGAACATTTCTTCCTCTTTCTGCACCTCTCTTGCCTCTTGATGCACCTCTCTTGACTCTTTTTGCTCTTCTCTTACCTCTTTCTGTAGCTCACTTGCTTCTTTCTACACCTTTCTTCCTCTTTCTGTACCTCTCTTGACTCTTTCTACACCTCTTACCTCTTTCTGCACCTCTCTTGCCTCTTTCTGCACCTCTCTTGCCTCTTTCTGCACCCCTTCTGCACCTCTCTTGCCTCTTTCTGCACCCCTCTTGCCTCTTTCTGCACCTCTCTTGCCTCTTTCTGCAGCTCACTCTCTTCTTTCTGCACCTCTCTTGCCTCTTTCTACACCTATCTTCCCTCTTTCTGCAGCTCACTCTCTTCTTTCTGCACCCCTCTTGCCTCTTTATGCACCTCTCTTGCCTCTTTCTGCACCTCTCTTGCCTCTTTCTGCACATCTCTTGCCTCTTTCTGCACCAGTCTTGTCTCTTTCTACACCTCTCTTGCCTCTTTCTGTACCTCTCTTGCCTCTCTCTGTACCTCTCTTGACTCTTTCTTCACCTCTCTAGCCTCTATCTGCACCTCTCTTGGCTTTCTACTCCACTCTTGCTTCTTTCTGCACCTCTCTTGCCTCTTTCTGCACTTCTCTTGCCTCTTTCTGCATCTCGCTTGCCTCTTTCTGCACCTCACTTGCCTCTTTCTGCACCTCTCTTGCTTCTTTCTGCACCTCTCTTGCTTCTTTCTGCACTTCTCTTGCTTCTTTCTGCACCTTTCTTCCTTTTTCTGCATTTTTCTTTCCTCTTTCTGCACCTTTCTTCCTCTTTCTGGACCTCTCTTGCCTCTTTCTGCACCTCTCTTGCCTCTTTCTGCACCGCTCTTGTCTCTTTCTGTACCTCTCTTGCCTCTTTCTGTACCTCACTTGCCTCTTTCTTCGCCTTTCTTCCTCTTTCTGCACCTCACTCTCTTCTTTTTGCAACTCTCTTGCTTCTTTCTGTGCCTCTCTTGCTTCTTTCCACACTTCTCTTGCTTCTTTCTGCACCTCTCTTGCCTCTTTCATCACTTCTCCAGCTTCTTTCTGCACCTTTCTTCCTCTTTTTGCACCTCTCTTGCTTTTTTTTGCACTTTTCTTGCCTTTTTCAGTACTTCTCTTGCTTCTTTCTGCACTTCTCTTGCTTCTTTCTGCGCCTTTCTTTCTCTTTCTGCACATGTCTTACCTATCTAGGTGTAGTTAGAAATTAGCATTTAAAAAACGTTAGAAATTCACTGAAAAAAACACAGGTTTCAGGGATGTTATAGTTAGAAATTAGCATTTAAAAAACCTTAGAAATTCACTGAAAAATCACAGGTTTCAGGGACGTTATAGATAGAAATTATCATTTAAAAAACCTTTGAAATTCACTGAAAAAACCATAGGTTTCAGGGACGTTATAGTTAGAAATTAGCATTTAAAAAACCTTTGAAATTCACTGAAAAACCATAGGTTTCAGGGACGTTATAGTTAGAAATTATCATTTAAAAAACCTTTGAAATTCACTGAAAAAACCATAGGTTTCAGGGACGTTATAGTTAGAAATTAGCCTTTAAAAAACCGTAGAAATTCACTGAAAAAACCATAGGTTTCACGGACGTTATAGTTAGTTGGACATTTCACTAGTACAAAACCAGAGAAATTCGCCCGTTATAGTTAGTTGAGCTAACTATAACTTGCGCACCCGCAATGCACTGCTGATGACGTCACATATTACATCATTCATGACATGGTCAGTGACATCACTGATGACATCTCAAATGACATCACTGATGACATCATCCAGTGACTATGTGTTTCTGTAAAGTTTAAATATGTTTTATATATATATATATATGCCAAGGTGTATTGAAGAATGAGTGGGTGTATAAGTGTCTGAATAGATGATTTAGTTGGTGCGTGACTGACTGTATAAGTGAGTGATTAATCGTGTCTTACTGAATGCATGGGTTAGTGACTAAACTGTGTGAATGTCTGTTTTAGTCTGTCAGTTGGTGTGTAAGCGGCTGCATGGGTTGCTGAGTAGCTACATGAGTGTCTATATGGGTTATTGATTGGATGTCTGAGTATCTGTATGGGTGCCTGAGTGTCTCTGTGGGTGGGTGGGGGGTGTGTGACTCTGTGCATAGATGTGTGAGTAGGTGATTCACTGGGTGTATGGGTTCAAGAGTGCATCTGTGAAGGGCTGTATGGGTGGGTGAGTGTGTGTATGGGTGTGTTGGCGAGTGAATGGATGTCTCAGTGGTACATGTGTGAGTAACTACATATGTGAAAGGCAGTATATGTGAGTGTTGGAGTATATAAATGACTATATGACTATATCACCCACACAGACACTCAGGCACCCATACAGATACTCAGACAACCAATTAATAACCCTTATAGACACTCATTTAGCTACTCACCAACCCATGCAACCGCATACACACCAACTGACAGACTGATACAGACATTTACACAGTTTAGTCACTAACCCATGCATTCACTAAGACACGTTTAATCACTCACTTATACAGACAGTCACGCACTTACTAAATCATCCATTCAAACACTTATACACCCACTTACTCTTCAATACACCTTGGCATATATATATATAAAAAATACTTAAACTTTTCAGAAACACACAGTCACTGGATGATGTCATCAGTGATGTCATGAATGATGTAATATGTGACGTCATCAGCAGTGCATTGCGGGGGCGCGAGTTATAGTTAGCTCAACTAACTATAACGGGCAAATTTCTCTGCTTTTGTACTAGTGAAATGTCCAACTAACTATATAACTAATATATATATCAAAACAATACCCTTTCAGGCATAGAGTGAAGCATAAATTATGCAAAAAAGAAGCATAGAACTCTGGGTAGTTCTCAAGTTTAGGTGTATATATATATATATATATATATATATATATTACCTACTGGCGGTCGCCAGTAGGTAGTTATAGTTAGGACCTTGTTTCTATTCAACAAGCATTTTTAATTTTGCCAATATCTTTGGCGCCGTTTGACAAATCTTTGCGAAATTTTCCAGAAAAAAGGTTCACTTGGGTCAGGTCCTGTCTTGAAAGTTTCGGGGTGATTCGTCAAGCAGGGCCAAGAAAAAAGGGGGGTCCCAAAACACGTTTTCCCCATGTTAATTTCCATAGGAAAAATTGGAACAGGCTACAGACCGAACTGCTGAACGGAATTACACCAAATTTGGCAAACAGGTAGGTCTTGGTCCAGAAAGCGAAAAAAAAATTAAATGGTGTAAATCCGTTCAGTAGTTGCTGAGAAATTCAAGAAGTAAAAATATCGATATCTGAGCACCGAGGAGGGTTCGCGGACCCTCCCGGGCACGAGCTTCCCTCTGATTGGCTGCCAACACTCCAAACCAGGAAGTGTTGGCAGCTGTCTTGTGACTCGGTAACCGAGTCACAAGAAAAAGGGGGGAAAAAAATGAAAAATGAAGAAAAGGGGGCAGGGTAGAAACACCCTGACCCCCTAGGCCTGCTCAGGGGGTCCCACTAGGACCCCCAGGGCCCAAAAAAGCAGTTTTTAAAAAATAATTTCGGCCGAATTCGCGTTGGGTGCGCGAATCCGGACGAAATTATAAAAACAAAAAAACAAAGTGCCGGCTCCCGCGCTTCATTTGTTAGAAAGCCCCCGGGTGGGCCAGATCCTGGGAACAATACTATTTATGGTGTGGGGGCCCGTGGGGGCCGCCACAGCCCCGGGGACCGCCACCTCCCCTGGGCTTTATGATTTATGCACGGGGGCACGCAGTCCCCCGCAGCCCCGGGGACCACCACCTCCCCGGGGCATAAGTAAAATAAGGGTGGGGAGCCTTGCGGGCCCCCCCAAGCCCCAGGGACCGCCACCTCCCCAGGGCTATAACAAATAATTAGTGTGGGGGGGCTCGAGCACCTCCCACACTGCCCCGGGGACCACCACCTCCCCGGGGAACTAAATATTCAAATTCGGGGGTCTGTAATGGATCTCCAGCCCCGGGGACCACCACCTTCCCGGGGCTTTAGAAATGAAGGGAGGGGGGCAGCGCAGCCCCCCTCCTGGAGCCCTTGATGGCCCTGGGGACCACCACCCCCCAGGGCTGGCTCCTGCAATGTCCCGGGGTGCCCACCCCTGGGACATTGCTGTTTGCTATGGCAGGGCGGGAGCACTACTCCCGCCCTGTCATAGCAAACACTGCTTTAGTTTTTGGAAGCGAGAGCAGGAAACCTGCTCTCGCTTCCAAAAACCAAAGCAGATTGCTTTTCCACAAGGGGAGCTGCATGTCAGCAGCTCCCCTTGTGGAAAAGCAATGCCGGCTCATGCAGGAGGCGGGGAGCCGGCGGGACCGTGGGGGCATTGGGGCTCCCCCCACGGTCTCCAACAGTGAGGCCAGGCCCCGAGGTATGGGGTCCCCGGGGCCAGAAGTGGCCCCCCTCCTCTCTAATTAATTTTTTTTTTTTTTAAATGGAAAGGCCGGCCCCGAGGGATGGGGTCCCCGGGGCCATAATTGGCCTGAGGAGGGGGGCCACGTGGCCCCCCCAAATAATTAAAAAAGAAAATTTTTAAAAAGTCTGGCCATGCCCCGAAATTGGCCTCGGGAGGCCCCCTTCCTGATTTTTAAAAAAAATGTTTTTTTATAAAAAGGGGTCAGGCCCTGGGGGATGGGGTCCCCAGGGCCCCAAAAATGTAAAAGAAGGGGGGCCACACAGCCCCCCGTGTAAAAGTTATATGCGCGAGTTATAGTTAGC
Source organism: Calotriton arnoldi (assembly GCA_963921515.1). Taxonomy (NCBI): domain Eukaryota; kingdom Metazoa; phylum Chordata; class Amphibia; order Caudata; family Salamandridae; genus Calotriton; species Calotriton arnoldi. The sequence continues at coordinate 1,198,999 of CAWUFW010001814.1, forward strand.
TGAACTAACTATAACGGCCGAATTTCTCTGGTTTTGTACGAGTGAAATGTCCACTAACTATAACGTCCCTGAAACCTATGGTTTTTTCAGTGAATATATATATATATATATACGTATACGTGTGTGTGTGTGTATATATATATACACACACACACGTATACACACATTTATACGGTGGGCTTTTAACACATACACATGCGTATATTCACTAGGCTACATTTACTTAACATTATGGATGGCAGGACCTCCACCCTATGCCCCCTGCCCTTCTTCCCCCGTCTCCCCTTTGCTGGGAGCATGCAGCTGAACTGCTCTTGTGCTGCCCGATGGAAACAGAATGCAATTATTTTTTACATTCTTCTGAAGCGCCTGTATAAGGTGAGCATACCTTCCAATTCTCCTTGCAACTGCTATTACCCCCACATGCCAACCCTCCCGATTCAGGCGGAAGACTACCGATTTCAAGTCTAGTCTCCCGCCTCCCGATTCCTGCATCCAAAAACCCTATTCCTCTGCGGGCTACAGTTGACAGGGCCTTTTCTTGCGTAACTCAGATTATGCACTGCCAGTAACCTGCTTCTGCAGGCCAGTGCACAACATTTTTGTCACACTTTCTCCACCTGCCATAGCGCTTTCTCTGTGCTCCTGACAGATAGGGAAAAAAATGTATGTTTGCATTCCAGTTATCCGATCCTGCAGCAGCACACTTGGAAATTCCCATACTTGACAATAGACCCGATTCAGGCCTCAATAGAAGTCAATGGAGAAAAATACATTCTCCCGACTATCTTTTTTTTAAATCTCCCACTTTCCTTTTCTAAAATGTCGGCATGTATTGATTACCTGACCTTTGTCCCAAAAACCCGAACATTTATTCAAAATAAAGAAATGTGCCGGAACATCGGGACAGTCCACCAAAAAAAAGATGATTTAAAATAGACACACTGGTTGGTCATCGATTGTCATTTTATGTCACAACTTGCTATGTCATTGGGAATTTAAGGTCAAAGGCTGTGTGACATCATTTCCGCTATACTTTCCATTGCACTGAAATTATATTTCCCTTAAACCACAATATATCAAATCCAGATATGCTTCCAAAGAACCACAGCACATAGACATCTAACACGAGCAGCCGACAATAAACGAAAAAAGTGTTTTACTAAGACGTACATACTGCCTCGGAGCCTGCTTCAGACAGCACAGCGCCCCCACACTTCATGCGGAAGTCACTTCATCAAACGGCGTTGTCAAAGCTGACAAGCACACCTCTCTCAGTATGCAGTACTGCCCGAACGGCTCTCAATCTAACAGCTACTTTTCATGCAGCAGACCACAAAATTACCCTAAATCATATGGATTTTGTGGGTGGCCTGTCCAGGCTTGCAGCGGGCTGATTCAAAGCCCATTTGTTTCAGGGCTCTCAGGCTGCCGGTGTTGAATGATTATCACAGTGGCTCGGCAGCTTGGGGTATGCAATTTGTTGTAGGTGTCTCGCTGCTTAGTATTCAGTGTGCATCCACAGGGAAGGGCTCTCCAGGCCCAAGGCTCACACAGGTGCTTATGCACAGTAGCGCAGCCAGTGTGTCATGTGCCCTGGTGCAAGGAAGGAAATGGGCCTCCTGGCTGCTGTTTGGACTGTGAAATACAGCAATAATCAATGGACTACGCCGAACCCTGGACCCCGGTGCCACTGCACCTGCTACGCTCCTGCTTGTGCAGAGTGTTATTCCCTTGCATCCATAGACAGGTAAACATGGTCAGTTCTCCAGCTCTGCTCACCCGTGTGCACAATGGTAAATTGTGATGTTTCTGCAGCTCAAAGCATTATCTAGTGGGCTTCGGAGCACTGCATGAAAGTGAATAATGGTCATATAAAATGGATATCATCATAAATATAGCCCTCGGGGAGCTTCAGAGCGCTGTACAAAGTGACTTGAATGCATATAAAACAGAACACAGAAAATCCAAGTCTGAGAGCACTATACATGGTGGAATAAGGTGCTCTAAAAATGTGTAATAAAATTAATTGTCCAACAGTCAGTATTGCCTATGTGTGCATCATGCTTACTTGCTTGCAGGTGGTTGGTCTGCATGGTAGTTTTAGAAGTGAGTGTGGCAGGGTGAAGGAACAGATTAGTTTGTGTCACATACCTAGGTACACCACCATAAACGTTAGATGGTGTGGCTCATGAATATCAAGTCCTGGATATCCTGGAGCACTAATATTGTGTGCAAAATATTGAAAGATAAGTATATATAGATTTTCCATACCTAACTTCAAATATACGTAACTTGACCCTTGAAGAAATCTCTCTTTCTCCAGATAGATAGATAGATAGATAGATAGATAGATAGATAGATAGATAGATAGTGGGAGCACACTGCCTCACATCCCTCTTCATCAGAAGAGAGAAACAAGTCATTTTGGGGGTGCTGGAAATGCTGCCAACAGTGTTCTCAGGTCCCTGCACCACTCACTGGGTGAGGGTGATCGACACAAGCTCATCAGCTCAGTAGGTCAAGGGAGCCGATTCAAACAGAAGGAGGGTGGGAGCACACTGCCTCACATCCCAGTATCATGATATATTGGGGCAAATTGAGTGCTGGGATGTGAGGCAGTATGCTCCCACCCTTCTTCTGTATTTATTAGATAGATAGATAGATAGATAGATAGATAGATAGATAGATAGATAGATAGATAGATAGATTCCTCTGTTTTGCGGAAAAGCAGGGGCTCAACTCCCATACATCCGTGCCAGGCAGACGGTTGCTGCTCTGTCTCAAATACCAAAGGAACTTCTCACCAAGAAGAGATCCTGCACTCCAACTTTATGTAAACAATGGTGTTTATTCGTGACGCATGATGGGTGTCCACCAGTGAGTCTGTTTCCACAAAGTTCTCATGTTTGTCATGATCACATAAAAGTGAACTTGTAATCTGACAGACATATAGGACAAATCGCAAGTCCATCACCGTATAAATACAACACACAATAAAAAAAGAACATAATTCACATATAAATACAATTCAGTTCATGACTTGATGCTCTTCAACCCATAATTAGTCTACAAATTCATATAATTGGTTACATAGATGTCCATTTTGTGAGCATAAAATGTTTGATCGTATTAGGGTTTATTATGCCTACCCAGTGAATAAATTCAAGAGCCATTTATCACACTTAAAATATATTCATTAAGCGTAGTGATGAAACCTTTTATATGCAGTTTCCAAATAGAAGAATTTACAGGCTGCTTCTGGACAAAAACACACCGTGCAATCGGCTGAAGGCCTGGGTGTTTGGGGAGTGTAGACAGGGAGAGTGGTCTGCCTGAGGGTTGCTGGTGCTGCAGTAGGAAGGCCAAGATCAGGAGACTAGTAAAGAATGGAACAGAAGGGCAAGCCCAAAAGATCTTTTCAACCCACTGCTGCTAGAAAAAGGATGCAGAAATGTCCAGAGCCTTTAACAGCACCTTTAAAAAAACTATCCAGAAAACCATCTAGCATTGAAGAGGTGCGAGGTCCTAAAAAACAATCCTGGTGAATGGAGCATGCTGCCAGGAGCAACAAACCCTGTAAAATGTGTCCCAAGATATCCTAACAAAAAGTGTGCTGCTCAAGTGCTGCATTTTGAAATACCACAGGGAGAACCCAGTGATTGGGGGCCAAGTCAGCCAGCTGTGGCCCATCCATATAGGTGAAGGGGCTACGCCCCATCACCTTTTCCGGAGAAGGAGAGTGTCTGTCAAGCTGAGCAAAGGCCAGCCTGACAGACACTCTTCTTGTTCAGGTCTGGTAGACAGGTGCCAGAGGTGCACTAAATGTGCAGGCTCCCTGCTGCCTGAGCTGAACTTTGCCAGACTGAGAAATTCACAGCTCTGTGGGTGAGACCTCCTAAGACTGGCAAAAGTGCCTTGAGGCCCCCTCCTTGTGATGAGGGGGAGCGTCACTGGTTGCCTTGAACCTGGGCGCTTCAGTTTTAAGCCATGGAGTGCCCAGGGCCGAGTATAAATCGGTGACACCCCATCACAGAGTGGGGAGGGGTCAGCAGTCTCACTGACTCCATCCCACTCTGTGAGAGGTGAGGGACTGCTACCTTCCCTTATGAGAAGGCAGAAGTCCCAACCCTCCCGGGACCTCCGAGGCTTTCCTTTCTAGGAGCTGCAGGGCAGCTAAAATGTATGTTTTTGAATGTTTGGTACGTGCTTATATGTATAAATGTATGAATTTGTTGTAAGTGTTGTGAATGGGTGAGTGTGTGTGCGCTTGTGAATGCATGGGTGTGAGTGAGTGAGTGTATGTGTGTGCATTTGTGGCCCGCCTGCCCCCCTCCCTGCCAAAATTACTGGCCATCACTGCTGTCAGCAACTAAGATATCCCAAGCAGCGTTGAGCTTTAATCTCATGGTGCACTGACCGAGCACTGATTTATTGAGTGTGATTTATTGTGTTTTGAGTTTTGAAACACTGCCCCACAGAACCTCACTGATTAAGCCTTGGAATTCTGTGCCTTACTACTGTGAGAGACAAGTGCTAAAATAGGTATGTGGTTCCCAGTTTATGGTCTAAACTACAAGAGACCCGGAGACCAGAAGTGAAACACTCTGATTGTTGAAATTGGGGTGCAGTAACTTCTCTTGCACTGGTACTCTCCAACCCTGATTTCTGACAGATTTCATTTGGCTACATGACCAGTTATTTATAAAAAAAATAAGAAATAAGGTTACACCAAAACTTCAGTAGGTTGAGATGAACTCTGCAATGTATGGAGGTTCTTACAGGTAAAGAGAAAAAAAAAACATAAGTACTGACTTTATCCCCTTGGAAGGTAGATATAGCATCAATCAAATGTGGCTTTTTGGTAGGGGTTGGCTAATTTGTGATTTTTTCACGACATTTTGGGAAATTTCACAGAAATTACTCAAAATTGCATGCAGTTTTGCAAAATGTGCTTTCCTGGAAATTTGTGAATTTTAATTTTAAAAAACAAACTGCTTGTGCCTATGTTTTGATGAAAAAAAACACAGGCTTTGTTCAGAAAGTAATAACTATTACTTCTGAGGCAGGCAGATGCAGATAAACAGCAGAAATGTCCATTCTCAAAATAGATGCATCAAACACGCGTTGAAACTGCAGCCTCCTCTAGTTAAAGGAAATGCCCAATATTGTATTGAACAGAGCATCAAATGTATGCCTGCACTGCTGTCTCATAGGTGCCTTATGCTCAAACACAAAACTAAATCTCCATTGGGTTGTATTATAAAATATCGCCAACAAAAATATTGGTGGCAAAGAAATTTTGGGGACACAAAAATCAACTTTACATACTTTGTATGTACAGTCAACAACAAAAATATAGAAGACCACAACATTATGAAAAAATAGGTATTTTGAATGTTAACTACTATACTCAATATTAACTTTAAAACATATACTAACCTTAAAAATAATATTACATTTTACAAAAATATACTTCTAATATAACAAAATGTATAATATACTAATATAAAATAACAATTGCATAAAATAAACAGAATATTTAGAAATAAAATTATTTAAACAATAATAATAAAAAGTAATCCAAAAATAGTTGCAATTACAAACACTAGATATTTAAAACTTTTAACAAAATTATACAATAACAACATTAAAATAAGAACATAAATTAATGAAAATGATTACTACAGAGAAAAGAATAAAAAAATATACATTTAAATTTTTGGTAAATAAAAATATATTAAAACAATTTAAAAATAGATGAAAAAACAGACTTACAGTAGTCAAATTCACTACTCCCTCTTCAACCTGACAAACAGTAGGAAAAGTTTTTGGACTTTGAGGGGTCAGATTTATCAGTCTAACTCCAACAAGAGCAACAGTACAGAAAGGATTGGATATTGGAGGTGTTCGAATTACTATTCCCAATCCAGGATAAAAAACAGCATGGAAAACGTTAAACTTTAGAAAGCTAAGATTTCATTTTCATTATCATAAATAATACAAAATAAATGACACATATGTAAAATATTTCCATAAACATATTAAAATACGTTTAACATTATATAATTTATACAAATTAAAATCTATAATCCTGATATTAACCTGTAAAATTCAACATAAAATTATATTAAAAATTATACCAATTAAAACAATTTAAACAAACTTGTTCTGACCCTAATATCCTGAAATTCCAACAACCAAAAACAAATTAAATTAATAACAGAAACAAATCACAAAACACAGTATTTTAAAAATTATTGACTCTAAAATAGTAATTTTTATATAAAAATCTTAAACATAATATAATTCATTTATCGATTAAATAGTTAGCACAATAATTTATCTAAATAATCAATTGCCAATAAGAAATGTACATATTAAATGTATCTATTTAATAACTAAATTATATTTACATAATTAATTATCTAATTAGCAAATGCAAATTTATAAAAAAATTATAATAATTTAAACAGTGTATATATATAGAGGCTGCAATTGAAATGTTTGATGACTCGCCGGCTGGCGTTTCATCATTTACTGGGCAAGAGGCACCGTTACTAACTACTGGCAATAACATTAAAGACATGTTTAAGAAATTAGAAAAGTTAATGCGTGCCGAACAATCTAAATGGTGGGAGCACCGGTCTTTGTCACGATATTTGGAGGTGGGGCGCATTCCTCGTGGCTTACGTATCATGCTGGCCCCCAGTTACGAGAACCCTGACCCTAGTATGCTCTCTGAGTGGGCGGAATGTAATTTGGAGTCCTCACGTAAGTTGGTGATAATTCTGGTGATAATTCTGGTGATAATTCTGGTGAAATACGCAGAAAGCGATCGCGCTGCTCTGCAAATCAAGATTGATGAACTGAATGAAGATATCTGCAAAATAGCAACGTCAGAGAGCACCAAAAAACTACGTGAGGATATGACTAGCCGATTACAGAAAGAAGAAGCTATTATTAAAAAACGTAAGACTTACAAATTTCAAAGGGATAAGATTGATTACCAGCAGGGGCAGGTTTTCACATTTGCTAGGAAGTTTGATGCAATGAAGGCATCCAAAATACCTGTGCGACCTGCCATTCCAGAAGCTAGTACCAGCATTGCTCTTCCATCATCATCGTCCCTCTCTGATGTGAGTTCCGTGCCTGACAGTGAATCGGACAACGAAATGAGCCGCCAGAGAGCGGGGTTGGGGTTTACCAGGTTCTCCCTGGCGCAGGAGGTAGATTGTTTGCGCCAGGATCGAAGGGCCACCTTACGACCTCGAGAAATGGGGGCAACAACAAAAACAAACAGCGCCGGGAAAGACGGCAAAGTAACATCAAAAGACAAGCCAAACAGCAACAGGAAGGCCAACACCAACAGAAGATGGAACCGCAAATGAAGGTATCTAATTGCAATAAGGGGCAAACATTTGACTCACAGTCTGTGATTAACTTGACTAATATGGTTTTGAGCCAAGCTGAATTACAAATTTTAACTTTGGGTTTGTCTTACTGCCCGGCCAGTAATTTCAACTATGCGCAGACACGCATTGATCTTTATAAATTCACAAGAAAGTTAAAATTGCGCAAATTCCATGCATTAAAGAAAAAAGATAGCAGCAATGTCAACACTGATCTAAATCCAACCAGTAGTAGTCCATCAACCTTGACGGTCAATGACTTGGCACTATTACAGGATTTGCAACAATTACATAATGAAGATCCCAATGATGAGTTTACTGAGCCATTGGTTTTGTTGAATGCAGCGGGCAACACAGGTTTTAAACCCAAGTCTACTTTCACCCCTATAATGGTACACGATAACATTGATGTGTTTCACGAATTGACTACTGTTGAATTAAAACGTCTGTGCACTACCACGATGCGAGCAAAATACAAACAAACGCCGCAGAACTATTGCTATGTTCAATTAATGAAAAAGTTACAGGCAGGAGGTAATATCATAATATGCCAAGCTGACAAAGGGGGCAATGTTGTGCTATGGCCCCGGGATATGTACCTGGAGGAATCGGCTAACCATTTGAATGACAGACAATGTTATAAAAGGTGTGACATCGGGACTGTAAAAAGTCATGGAATGAATTTTACATCAAACTTGTAGGTTGGAAGAGTGCAGGGTTATTGAGTCATGATGAATTTAAATTCTTAAAAAATGATCACCCTGTCATTCCGACCTTGTATTTCATTCCCAAGGTCCATAAAGATCTCCGTAAACCTCCAGGTAGACCCATCATTTCCGCCCGCAATAGCCTGCTAGAGAATGCCTCTAAGTACGTGGATGCATTCTTGCAAGAACATGTCAGGGCATTGCCTTCCTTCATCCAGGATACCAGCGATTTTTTGAGGAAAATCATGAATGTTACATGGCAAGATGACTATTGGTTAATTACTTTGGATGTTACTTCCCTGTACACATGTATAAACCATCAGGATGGTATTAAGGCGATCGATCATTATTTGTGCACTAGGCCCATCCAAATGCACAACCACAACAAAATGTTGCTTTCTCTGATTTCCATCTGTCTTAACAACAATTTTTTCATGTTTTCACATCTGGTTTATCAGCAGATCAGGGGTGTTGCGATGGGGGCCTGCTTTTCCCCCAGTTATGCTTGTTTGCATATGGGGCTGTGGGAGGAGCAGGTCCTTCATGGTCAGCATGCTGAGATCTTTGACAATTGTGTGGTCCATTGGTATAGATATATCGATGATATATTCTTGATTTGGAAGGGTTCTAAACAGCAGGCTCTCAATTTTGTTAATATGATCAACACCAATTCTCTAAATCTGCTTTTTTCAGAAAACATTAGCAATGAGAAGGTGTGTTTCTTGGATGTGGAGGTAGTCATCAACAACATGGCTATTGAGACTAGATTGTTTAGGAAGCCTACAGCCGGTAATACTGTGTTGCACGCTGCTAGCCACCACCCGGGTCACCTGATACGCAGCATTCCTTTTGGGGAAATGTTGCGTATCAGGCGGATCTGTAGTACACCTGATGAATGTAGGTTGGCCCAGCATGCTAGCGGCGACAGATTTTTGGCTAGGGGTTACACTGTCCAGATGGTCAACAAAGCCATCAATAAAGCCAATTGTATCTCCAGATTAGATGCTTTATCTGATAAGTCTCTAAAAATCGACACTACTTTAAACCTGGGAGATGCTCCGACTAGATTAATACTGACTTACAATCGACAACACTTGGCGCTCCGCAGGATTTTTAAGAGCAATTGGAATTTGATCCGCAATGACCCAGTTATTGGGGATTGCATGACATCAACGCCCAATATCACATTCAGGAAAGCTAGATCTATGAGCGATACATTAGTTAAAAGCAGTCCAGAACTGGTTGTGTCGAAATCATGGCTTAATACAAGAAAGGGATTCGTTAAATGTGCCTCCTGTAAGGCCTGCAGACATGGCATAAGTAAAACATCATATAGAGTTCCCTTTCATGATATACCGGTTGCAATTAACAAATTCTTAACATGCAGGTCCGAGTTTGCGGTCTATGTGCTGGAGTGTCCTTGTGGCCTGCAATATGTTGGGAGTACCAAGTTGCAGGTTCACAAGCGGATACTCCAGCACATAAGAGCGATTCGCATTAGCGATGCTACCTACCCAGTGGCACCCCATTTCAAAGAGTCTCACAGTAATGACCCAGAGCTAATGAAATTTTCCGTGATTGACTCAATATTGCCCCTCAGAAGAGGAGGTAATCGTGAAGCTTTTCTTCGAGCATTAGAAACCAAATACATCTTGGAGCTCGATACAAAGATGCCCAATGGGCTTAATGCCAGTGAAGACTTTTATACATGCCTGTAAGTCAGCCATTTTATGGCATTCCAGTATTGTATTAGACTATTTTGCACATTTGCAGCCCTTCTGACTAAGTTTTTAACTTTTATATATTATTAACTTTTTCTACTTTTTTAGCTTGCTATTTTGCACAGGCACATTGTATTGCACTTTGTAGGATTTTTTTGCACTTTAACATATTCTCATGGAGGTTTGAATGGTGGCCCACTTGGGCGGAATTGTCTTGCATTAATTCTTTTTATACCATGATTTTTTAACTTGTATTTAAGCCTGAATGTCTGTGTCAGCAATTTTTGTATCAATGAGGGACTCAATTTATGTTTTTAAAAATACTACCATTGATATTTTTATTGCGATTGGCATGTATTTGAGCTATCAGGTAATTGTGATAATTTTGAATATTCATGAAATGTAGTATGATAGGACTTAGTGTTCTGCCGTCTTATTTTATGTATGTTTTTTAAGGAGTCGCTACCCACTTGGGTCTTGATACTGTTCAAATAATTGACATCTAAGGGAGTCATGTTTGGAATCTTTGGTATCAGGAACAATATTGTTGATATCATTGTGTATTTTAAAACACTGTTCTTTATAATTTATAATTAAGTTTGGTGTTTTTAAGCGCTCCTTTGTATTTATGGTATTAATTGTCAAATGTTGAAAAAGGCACTTGCTTTTTTAACTTTGTATATGTTTCCTCCATGTCTATTGTTGGGTGCTTGTTGCCTATTGGTGTTTTTTCTGCACTTGTCACTTTAAATAAGCCACACTCCTCTCCTAGCGTCATGTGATCAAGGCCTTCTGAAGGCCGAAACGCGTCATGGCGGACTCTATGGGCGTCTGAAAATAAAATTCTGTCGTACTTACAACTGGGTCTGTTTTCGTCTGTTGGTGAACTGCAGGATTGCAGTGGCGAAGTACTTTGCATATATATATGTATATATACATTTCCACCTTATTCTCCTATGAACCCAAAACCCTGCCCAAAAAAAACTAATATAAAAAGAAAACAAACTAACATTCTTACCATTAAGATAATAACTTATAACACAAAAACGAATAAAACTCAAACATGCAATTAAAAATGATATTAAGTGTAACTATATATAAAAAGTGATACAAGGAGTTAAAGAAACAATATTCTTACCTTACACATTCTGTACCACAATATTTTTGACACAATATTTGCAACTCAAAATATTTTTGGAAGAATATTTTGGTGACACACCCTCCATTGCTCCTAAATCTGCTAATACTCCCCATTTCTGTTGGAGGCACCTGCACACCTGTTTGTTCAGCATCCAACTTTTATTTTATATGTATGTGTTAAAACAGAACTGCAGACTTCTTCAATGTAACAACCACCATCATCATTATCATAAAATCATCAATAAAACGTCCTATAGAAAAGACCATACAAAACGTTTATTTGAAAAAATACATCCACTAAACAGGCACTCAAAACATAATATCCATTACTTATTATACAATGAATCTTATATCAAAAATCAGTTTTGACAAATTTGTAAATTATTGCAATACTCCTAACTAATAACATTGGATATTCCATAAAGTATTACATAAATGTTAAGAATTACTATTTTAAGGTCCACACTAAGCCTGGGCGTAGTTCGCGAAGTAGCGCTACGCGAAGCTACGCAAAGTGCAGTTCGCACTACGCGAGCTACGCGTAGCACTACGCGAACTGCGTAGTGCACTGTTCACAATGATTGCACAGTGCCGGATGCTTGTCCGCACTGTGCAATCATTGAAAACGGCATTTTGCACAGTGCGAGCTGTCTTTTACTGCCGCTCGAGTAGATTTTTACTCGAGCGGCAGCTTTCTCAACGCGGACTGGTAGTTTCTCATCGCGAGCGGTCGCGAGCATACGCGACCACTCGCAATGAGAAACCTGACCTCCCGCGTTGAGAATCTCGCCGGAGGTTTATTTTCCACGCTCGCGATCGGCAACTTGATGTTGCTGATCGCGAACGAGGAAAAAGTCTTGCCGGGATGTCATTTTGCTTGCTCGCGGTCGCCAACTTGACGTTGAGGACCGCGAGCAATCAAAAAATGACCGCTGCACTACGCTACGCATGTTTGCACTGTGCTACGTGCAATTCGCGTTGTGCAAAGTAGCGCAAACTTCGCAAACTACGCGAGCGTAGCGTAGTGCTTTGCCCAGGGTTAGTCCACACAAAGGGAAGAATGACCGCTTTCTCCCTTAAACCCCTCTCAGGATAAGTAATAGTGAGTTTCTAGATGTCTATACAGCGTTTTGGTTGTGCTCGCTAGTATTGGCCCCTTCTTCAGAAGAAACCATTGCTTGTTTTCCTTATTTATTCATCGTCATATATATGCAAGTTTGATTTGATTTAATTTATAGACTTGTAAAGCGCACGTATTGCCAAGGGCGTCTTGGCGCTGGAATTGGCAGGAGTGCTGAAATTTGGCAGGCCCTGGTAGTCATGATATTTCAGTTGACGAATAACCATATTTTCAGCAGTCTTCTAAACGACATGAGCGACGTGCTGTTCTTTATCGGAATCGGTAGACGGTTCCAGGTCTTCGCTGTCCCTAATAGGAAGCTTCTGCCCCCCCAGCGAGCCTGCTTATACCTGGGAATTGACAGTAGTTGTGAATGACCTTAAATTTCTGGTTGGCATATATCTTCTGAGGTGTGTCCTCAAATACAGTGGTCCTTTACCCTGTAGGGCCTTATATGCTAGGCATTGTGACTTAAATGTAATTCTTTTTTCCACTGGGAGCCAGTGGAGGTCTCTCAATCGATGGGAAATTGGAAGTTTGAGGAGATATTTCTACAATTAAGAATACAAGTGATTCCCAAGGGGATAAATTGAAGTGCTCTGAACAACCCCTTTGAAAACTGCTGTTAATAACACTGCTATTAAAAATAAAAAAACTGAAATGGTTAAACTTTCAGCTCATGTGTGTTCCAAAAAGGTGAGCGAGAGGAATCCTCCCTCTAATTTTAAATTATAGTCCAAAACCTGTAATGTAGTTTTTCAACCTTTTATTGCAGCCATAATCTGTTTTGTGTCTGTAGTTGAATGCACTTACTACTTCGTTGGTCTATGCATCCTGGTAAAGGTTCCCAGAAAATTAACATCCTAAAATTCTGTATTCTCATATGTGATTTAACCCCGCCTCCTACCCCCTGTGCTCAGTAACATTCCATACACCTATCCTTCCACCACTCTCAGCAGCTGCATGGTAATGACACATTGTAATAAGAATAACACGGACTCCTTCTTGTTCACTGGTGCAAGTGATTAGGCACTATAAGATATTATTCTTTTCCTACCCACATCATTTTGTTCATCCTTTTCCTGAATGATTTTGATCTGTGAGTCCCTGATTTAACCTTTATATATCTAGGCCCGATTTAAAATGATGTAGAGCAGGCCTCCAGGCCCACCGATATTGCTTATCTGGACATGATATATTATGCACCACAAAATGATTCACCTATGTGGGTAGTGGAGCCTCTTGTTAGCAGTGAGTGTACAACTTTTATAGATCTCACTTATTTCATAAGCGATGTTTTTCTTTTCGGCAGAGTAGCCTGAAATAAGTCTTCAGGTGCCTTATTATTATTTACAATTTGCCTTCATTATAGATTTGGTGTTGTGCTGTTTTGAACACCATTTTGGTATTTAAGAATGGTTGATGCATGGCCCTAAAAGGACCAGTCTTAATATTCTGTCTGTATTATTTGGATATGATTTTTAGGTTTGGTGTTAGCTGAGAGTTATATTTATCATAAACTTTTGGTGGCTTTCAGCCAGTGCTCTTCATCCATTGGTCTGTTGTGTCATTAATTTTTTTCTTTGACCCACTACAGCTTTCACGTAACCGGAACATGAGCGAGATATGCTTTTGTAACCTAGACACGGCTGCATAAACACTCCCTCCCCGATCTGTAATCTCAGTCCATGAAGGACATAAATTCTTCCAAACTCAATCATAATCATATGTGGGAGGTCTGGCAATGATCTTTTAGGAACAGCTTACCTTGTATTGCAGACTCAGGGGCCGATTATGATGTAGTTGGGCAAGCTTTCCCAATGAATAGGGTTAGGAGTGCTTTCCTAATGATTCGTATTTGTGGAGTCTTAGCGACAGATTACGATGTGTCCGTATGCTTACAGACTCGGTTCGCTCTGATTCCCATTGACTTCAATGGGAGCCTGGGTACCACACGTGAATACAGTCTCCCATTGAGAAAAGGGGTGGTTGGGGAAAACCTTGCACCCTGTGGCGGGCACCCCATGGTGCCTGCCACATTGTGCATGCTTGGGAAAAGGGGTCCCTTGTGTACCCCCATGGGACACATTCGTTCGCCTCCGGGGATAGGGGGGCCCGCAACGGCCCCCAAAGACCGATTCCCAAAGCCGTTTCGTCTCGGGCAAACCGATTCGGAACAGCTGTCCGAATCGGTCATTGTACTCGCTCGTTCGGAAACCGTCTCCATTGGGCTGTACGATTCGGCTCCGAACGACTAGGGCTGCCTGAATGTCGTTCGGAACCAATTCGGACAGCCCGGATGGTTTCCTTGCATCATACTCGGTCATCCGGAAGGTTGACCGAATCGGTCGGATACAAGGGTTCCGAATCGGATTCGACAATACCGAATCCCATCTGGAGCCCTTCCTAACGAGATCATGATCGGCCCCTCAGTGTAAGTTTTTCCTAGGTATGAACAACTTCCACGTTGATACTGTATGTCTTGCAAAATATCTCATTGTGATTTGTTGTCTTCCTGAATTGACTCGGAAATCTTTGAAGCAGCTTTTCGATCTCCGAGGGCAAGCAGGTTTTAGTTTGCCATAAATTTTTATAATTGGAGATTCATCTTGAACATTTATGATTCAGCTACCACCGTGTCCAAAGAATGCACATGCACTCTTGAATCATACAGATGGACAGAGACCCACTCAAATACAGTGGCATATGCTTGACCTAATATATACTCCCAGATATAGTGCAAGCCTCAAGCATACTTCCACTATGATACATGGTCATTCTCGGATCTTGGTGTCTATAGAGATGTGGCTGGTATTTGCCATAATATCTCTATATGGACCAGTGGTGAAAATAAATGTAACACCTGTGCTTGAGCTCCCAGCACCTCATCTCAACACGGTTACTGAACACATGATATGGACGAGGCATTGATCTGTTTCAATGTTGAGATGGAGGCATCTCTCAAATTGGCCCTTATGAGAGCTAGTCGACAATCTATAGTTCTCAGGCCTCCTGAAAAAAGAGCAGCTACTAGCCCATCAATCAAAGAGGATGCAGCAGAAAGCGTAATTCTCTGATAGAACCCTCCACTGTAAGAAACAATTGATGTGCTTTAGAAGATCAGTTATCAGGGAAACAGCAGAATATCTTTGTTCATGTTTTGCTTGTGCAGACAATTAAGTAACTAACCTATTTAAAGCCTTCAAAATGTTTCTTAAGCCTCCAGTAATGGTAGTAGAATTAAATCAATCAGAATTTGTAAAGTGCGACAAACCACCCGTGAGGGTCTCAAGGCGCAGGTGTTGGTAGCTGCTTCGCAGAGAAAGCAGTGAAAAATGAGACAGAAGCAGGAGAAAACACTCAGAAAAACAGAGGAGAGGAAGGAGAAAGCAATAAAAATTAGGCAAAAGAAGGAGAAAGCACTCAGAGAAAGGGGGTAAAAGATGGAGAAAGCAGTAAAAAATTAGGTAAAAGCAGGTGAAAGCACTCGTAAAAACAGGGGAGAGGAAGGAGAAAGCAGTGAAAAACGAGGCAAAAGCAGGAGAAAGCACTCAGAAAAACAGAGAGGAAACAGAGCGGTGCAGCAGCATGGGAGAGAATTCAAGTTGCACAAGACTTTTGAGGCTACTTGGCCCCCTTCTTCTTGAACTAAATTCTAAATATGTATACCTGTATGAAACTGCGCACTCTCCCATTCAGCCAGATGATCTGGGGCCATGAACAAGAGCAGTGCATTTCTGGTCCCTATTCACTCCCATCAGCACAGAAGACATCTCAAGGCTCTCTTAAACAAGAAAGTCTGCATGACCAGATGATTTGTGTCCAGTATCAGTTCTCCAATGTTTCACCCTGGCAATCACTCACAGGCTTTCCAATGCTATACAACTATTCTTATCCTTTGGTTCTTTTCTGGCTGAATGAAATCTGATATTATAAGAAACATTACACAATATGAAAACTGATAATTATCTGCTTATCAAGTTCCGGCAAGAGCTGAGAAAATAATCAAAAGGGTACCTGCGAAATAACTCTCAAATTTCTTGAAAGAGGTATCCATTGAACCACAGACTCTGCCCTTGGAGGGCAATTGCGACCAACCTGAATGTAGCAGTAGATTAATTTATTTGTATTTATTTTCTTAGATTTTGGGTAATTTATGTAGCATGGACATAGCTCCAAACAGCAATGGAGTGCTTAGTTTACAACAGATACAAGCCACCCTGAACCAGGAAAGGAAGTATATGGTCATTTACAAAAGCAGAAGAACTTAAGAAAAAGGTGGGGAGAGATTTGGAGTAAGATGCACATGTCGAAGAATTTGGGATTCACTGCAGATTTGGAAAAAATAACAAAGTACCAAGAATAGAGGATAAAAGGGCTTCTTGAGAACAAAATAAAAGGTACAGTTCAATTTTGATTTTGCAACAATTTTATGGTTTTCTGGGGGAGAATAATTGATGTACAATGCCACAAAAAGAAAGTGGAACAAATAAGATGCGGAAATCCGCAGAGAGAATGGCAAGACTGTGATTAGTTCTGGTGGAGGTGACCTGAGAAAAGGAAATATTTGAGTTTAGATCTGAATGTGTTGAAGGATGGTGTTACCTTAAGAGTGTGGGAGAGTTTGATCCAGATAATGGAAATTCTAACAATAATAAATGATAATGACACAACAAGCATTACCCTATAGGATGCTTCTGCTACGCTTGACACCATTGCCCATGCGGCCTTCTTGGAGGCCCAGAGAGATAGGCATCTCAGGAACAGGGGCAGCTTAGTCCACATCCTTTCTTACGGACCGTTCTCAATTATTACCTCAATCTTCTTTTTGCAGACTAAGAATTTTCCTGGTCAATGTGAATTCCCAGATGGATACTCCCTTTTGCCAATTTTTCTTATATTTACATTAAAATGTTGGCTCAGCTTATCAGGTCCATTGGCTGCTTTGCAGTTACATATTTGGACAACACCCAGCTAATGCCACGATGGAGCAGCCCTTACTCAATTTCACTACTAACTTTGCCAACTGCTGACTGCTTTCCAGCAGGGGATGAGCGTGAACTTTTTTAAGTCAAATGCCAATAAGTCAAAGGTCACGCTGGTTGGCATTAAGAAGGTCCAAAGACATCATTCACCCGTACTGTTGTCTATGGGGCCCCTCCCATCACAGACGTTAAGGTGACATTTTTGGGTGTCCTACTAGATGAGGCTCTCTCTTTCAAAGCCCATATCAACATGGTTTCATCAGCCTGCTTCAACGAACGACAACTTAAGGGCAAGGTCCTCCCATTTCTTCCACTCTATACAACATGATAAAGAGGTAGTAGAATATGGTTTTTTTCACAAATCAAAAACTGTAACAGCTTGTACTAACGCCTGATTCTCCACTTTCAAAGCTGCAGACAATGCAAATTTTGCAGTTTGCAAAGAGACTTGGCTGAGTATTACCCAGTCACGGCCAGCATAGCGTGCAAGTGGGGGGGCGGGTGCGGGGGGCGCGTGGGTGGAGGGGGGTCGTGATCATGGAAGGGAGCTGAATAAAAAAAAATGTTTTTAAATAACTTACCTTTGCGCCGGTCCCGCGTCTTCTCTGCTCCTGCTCTCCTGCTTCCGACTTCAGGAACAGAAAGCAGTCAGCCAGGCTCCCTCCCCTCAGCCAATCACAACACTGCAGTGCAGCGTTGTGATTGGTCTGAGCGCCGTGACATGGCGCTCAGCCAGGGGCTGTAGGGGTGGCCCTGTTCTCCATGCAGGCTGCATTACAGGGGGAAACTGCACATGACTGGTTGGGGCGGCCCGAGACGGCTGACCAAACAGTTACTGTGCACTTAGGAGTGGGCAAACCACTCCTGCCCTGCCCCGTGAGCAGAGGAGAGCAGCCCCGCCCACCGGCCCGCCTGCAAAGCAACAGGAAACATAAACTGATAATAACTGAAAGTTATTATCATTTTATGTTTTTGTTTTCTGCACTGCTTGAAAGCAGTGGGGCGACGCTCCTCCACCATAGTGGAGGAGCCGCCACTGGTATTACCATGTATCAGTAGAAAGGAGAACCCTCAGCTGGCTACCAGTGCACAGAAGAGCTTCTTTTATGGTTCTCTGTCTGAGCTACACAGTGTCCTATGACCTTGAACAGTTACATTTGAAGGATCATTGTACCTTTGGCAAGCCCTTGCAGTTTTTATGTTGTTGTTCTCAGCTTTTGACAGGCCTCACGCATTTTGGGACAGATTTACTATTATTTAATGCAAGGAAATGCTGCACTAAAGTTACTGCATTGCCTTCTGTCAAAGGGAGAGAGAAAAAATGTGCATATCTACTAAGCTATGGCACATTTTTTCTCACCCCAGCGCAAGTGCAGTTTTGCCAGCCACATGCCAACATACAAACCCTTGTGCCATAGTGACTCTTAACTAATTAAGCCAGGGGGATATTTATTAATGTTTCATGCAAAGCATGACAGCAGACAAAGTTGCTGCACTGCGTTGTGTGAAATGGAGAGAGCAGAAATGCGCCATATCTACTAATATATGTACCGACTAGCGCCAGCGTGGGCGTCCTTGCACAATGCTGCAAGGGTGCCTGCGTTACGGGCAGGATTGTTTGAAGGGATACCTTCCAGTACAAAAACAATCAGAAGAGGCATTTTCCTCTTGCTATTGATGATGCAGAATGCATCACGCATTGAAAGAGGAAATAACGAGGAGAAAAAAGATGCTCCTCCTCGTTACGCCATCCTCTGGGAGGCGAACCGAGTTAATGCAATCCCAGGTTTCCACACCTTTGTAAACCTGGAATTCCATCAAATCCTTGGGTGAATGCACCTGGAACGCCAATGCTCCACCCATGAAACACCTACCAGCTTAAAATGTAATTTAATGCAGCACAAGCTGCTGCGTTGCATTTGATTTCTTTACAAAGCTATGCAAGGCGGCACAAATCTCTGCTTGCATGGCTCTGTAATCTAAAGGAAGCTTTTGTGTTGTCCTTGTATCGCTTTGCCCCATGCAAGGACAACGCAAAGGCTTGGTAAATCTGGCGCTTACTTTCCTTCAGTGGGAGTGAGGCAATGTGTGCTGCTCTATAAAACTCCAAAATAACTCACAAGACGAAAACAAAATCAATAAGCCCTTCCGAATACATCAAATAAATGATGTGACTAAATCAAAACCTTCTGACATGCAGAATTTAGTGTAAATGGAAATGTGAGATGATTCAGCTGAAAGAGGCAGAGGGCTTTGCTGGATGGTGCAGAAGAGGCAGAAAGGACTAATAAGGGGCAGATGTATCAAGGATTGCATTTGCGATTCCTTAATAGCGAATTTTAGCGAATTGCTATTAAGGAATCGCAAAATGTTATGTATGTAGGAATCGCAATAATAATTGCGATTCCTTAATATTCCTTAATTGCGAATTGCAAATTGCGATTCGCAATTAAGGAATATCTTCCCATTCATTCCTATGGGCGTAGAGGCCCATAGGAATGAATGGGAAGACATTCTCAATTTGCAAATCGCAATTAGAGAATCGCAAATTGAGAATGCAATTTCAAGGGTGCCAGGGTGTCCTTTTGACACCCTGTTGCACCCTGAAATATGTATGTGTGCACATGTGGCGCACATACATGCCCTAAGGGCATGTATGTGCGCCACATTGCACTTTGAAAAATGCTAAAAAGTGCATTTTCAAAGAAATCGTATATTACCACCAACTTGAAGTTGGTGGTAATTTGCGATTCCTTAAGGCCAAATTGCACTTTTTGGTGCTTCTTACATTGGATTTAAGGATTCGCAATTTGCGATTCCTTAAATGCAATCGCAAAATAGGGAATCGCAAATTTTGCGATTCCTTATTTTGCAAGGCAGTTTTGCCTTAATACATACCACTAAACAAAATTGCGTTCGCAAACGCCGAAATTCTGCGAATTTCGGCGTTTGCGAACGCAATTTTTCTTGATACATCTGGCCCTAAGGGCGCAGGTGCTAAGTTCTGGCGACGAGGATTGTGTGATGAGTCAGTGGTAAGACAAAAAGTAGAGTTTCCTGATGATATAAAAGCAGTGTTTGGATTGGGCAGGCGGAGGGAGGCAGCAAAGGTTGTTCTGGACCCTTGGGGTACCAGAGTGACACTAATAGCGCCGCCCAGTCTATTTATATAGTTATTACCATCAACTGTAAAAACAGTTTTATGCACGCAGAACCATCAAACTGGACTCGTTCTTTCCTGGATTGAGTAATTACAGCAGCTGGGTGAATCAGACAGACTAATCTGAAGGATGTTTATTTTAAAAAGAACGAGCCATCAAAAAGTGTCTGGCTCAACTTCCTTCTGCCGCACTTTTTGACCGTTTCGCACCCTGTCGGAAGGAAGATGAAAGAACGTGCAGACTAATGTACATCAGCAATTCAATGTGGGTCCGAGCTTCTTTCCTCCCGCCCTCACCGAGGCGCGAGGCGGCGCGCGCCAGCTGCCCACGTGCGCGCTCGGGATGCAAGGCTGAATAGAGGCCCCCTAGGCAGTCTCTGAGAGCAGTTTATCACTTCGCGAAATAGAGCTCATTCTAACATATTCATGGAAATGTCATGTTTAAGTAGAAAGTCTATTATTCATTGTTGCACGGATTGGATGAGCATGTGAAAGGAAGAAGAGAGAGTCTCTACAACCCAGGCAGCTCTGGGGAAGGAAGAACAAAGCAGCAATGAAAATCAAATGACTGCAACATGAAAACTGAACTGCATGGCACCTGGAAGTTCTTGCCAAGAAAATAGACCTGCAAGCAAGAGAGAGCTCTCTCTCTCTCTTTCGCTTTCTCTTACTTTTATTTTGCTATAAGTTAGACACCGCACAAAAATCTACACAAAGCTTTCCAAAATAAAAGTTGATTCACCTCGGCTCCTTCATTGAAAGTTTTGCGCTCTTCTGTCAAGCGAAGGCCAAGAAAACAAGCATTGGCTTTGCCAACAGGTCTCGCTTTTGGGACCTTATAAGTGTTTAGCCATGCAGCACATTATCCTGGGTGCTGTGCCACCAGGGATTGAAGAGCTATACAATTACTACACACTGGGTCATGCAGTCTGATTCAGGAATACATTCTAGCCTCAGGAAACATTTATGGACACATTCCAAGGCTTTGACACGCAGAAAGAAAGACAAATGCCTCGATGCAGAGGGTGGCAGAGAAAAAAATAGCAGAATGTTTAAAAAAAAGTATAAAAGTAAAGTATACAGAATGGTGGGCAAGTAATAAATGGTAAGAAAAGAGACAACGAGTAAAAGATAGAAGGTAAAGGCAGGACCATATAGTGGAGAAATAACAATAAGGGCCCAATTACGAGTTTGACGGGCCATAGGACTGCCAAACTCGCAGTGGAGGTGAGGAGGTGGTCGTGGACTGTCACACCAGTGGTCTGACCGCCGTATTACAAGTACGGCGGTCAGACCACAATAGGACCGCCGCAACTGCCAGGGATCCCTGATGGTGGTGCAGCAGTCTGAGGGCCGCAATATGCTGGCAGTGTCGCTGCGCCACCACCAAGCATATTATGAGGTTCAGCACATCCACCGTTTTCATGGTGAGCCCACCATGAATAGATTGGTGATGAGGAAACTTAGGGGGACCTACAGGGCCCCCTGTTCACTCAGGGACATGGGATGCATGCAGGGGGGCAAATGGTGTGCCCCCCTGTCTGCATGCACCCCCTTTCCTGCACGGCATGGACATTTCAGTCCATGCTGTGCAGGAACGGGCTTAGGCGCTTCCATTGCGGTGCCTTTTTAATAGGCACTACCATGGGAATGCCAAAGGACCGCCAGCCAGACCACAAGATAACTCATAGTCTGGCAGGCGGCCGGTGGTGAGGTTTGGCGGTGCGGGAGCGGGACAGTGACATGGTGGCCCTAAGAGTTTAAGGTGCATGGAAGAAACCAACATTAATACCCGGAACAAAAACAATGCACCAAAGGAACAGCAATGGTGTTGATAATGACCTTAAGTGATTGGTCCTGGTGAGGATTATTTGTGTCAACTTTGTGGAGAACAATGCTCACAACAAACAGTACACCTCTTGATCTAATAAGACCAGGGCTTTACGTGAGGAATGTCCTGCTGGTTTCCAGATCTGGAAGTAAATAAAACAGATATAGAAACGGGTCTATTTTGTCCCCTTTATTCTAGTCCTTAAGTTTACAGGCAAAAACGCTGATTGATTTCTCATCAATGACTGACTCTAAAATCTTTTCAGGTAAACTATGGCAGCAATGCAGACTTTGTAACTATTCACTTCATCTTGCATTTCCCTAAAAGTATTTGCTCTTTTCGGATGCTGCATTTCTTTTGTTTCTTTCTACAACATGTGACTGCTGCATAATGCATACCGTAAACTGAGTCGACTCTAGGTGTTTGGGTGAACTCAGTAAGTGCGTGCTGGTGACGGGGTGTTTTTGAAAGCCTCAGAGCTGATGATGAACAAGCTTGGAAACCAGAAATTTAGGGGTGTCTCATAGAGGCCTTTATGTTCTGTATTTGAGCTGAGTGCCCAGAAACTTATCTGTAGCCTACCCTAGTCAATCTTGGTCAGACAATTGGTAAGGTGGGGTGTACTGGAGGAAATTTACATTTTATTTATCAGCATTTGTTATGAGTAGGGCCACTGGAATTTGTTCCTACGGCGCAAGTGATATGGTGAAAAAAAGTGTGAAAAAAGTGCTGAATGTGAACAAGATATATAAAGTGCTGTACGCAATGATGAAACTGGTCATTCAAAAGACATCCATCCCTTGGTACACAAAGCTCTGCGCCGCTTGGGAATTACCCGAACCGCGCCTGAGAGTTACAGAACGACGCTGCCCTATTGATGCGATTCATCACCATCTAGGACGTTTTCCATAGTCATTGTGAGTCCAACCCATGGTGGACCATTCCCGGAAGACCATTCTTGCATAAATTCTGGCTGTCCCTTGTATCACCTTGTCCTGAGGAAGACCCGCCGTGCCTATCAGGAAATCACGCACCCCATCGGGTCGAAACGTCGACGTACTCGTGATAATCCTGACCCTACTTTCTGCGCCCCTCGTGAAATGGAAATTTAAAACCCCAAGCATACAGCACTGTGTATATCTTGTTCACATTCAGCACTTTTTTCACACTTTTTTTCACCATATCACTTGCGCCGTAGGAACAAATTGTATGTTCCTGAACCTTGACAGCCTGTTAATGTCATTTCGACACCATAAAATGTAAAGAACATATGGATTTATCCTTAAATACAGACCTTGATTGATTTAATTTTGGTGTGTTTTTGTTCTAGTTTCTTTGATTCATGGTATTTGCCTTTTCTTCCCTTCGCTTTTCATTGATTATTACTGAAAGGTTTGAGAATTGTTATTCTTTAACTGAGCTAATTATGGAGCAGATGCTGGATTATGTAGAAAGTGCAGCAAATCCAAAATTATCTGAGAACACAGCGGGCCCATAATGCCATTGGTTCAGATTACAAGTTTGACGAAGTTGAACAGTTCATGCAACTTTGGGTAGTTTGGAGACCTCGCAACACAAATTGCACAAGACGTTAGTCGCATCCTGTAAAGTTGCAGGCAGACACTCATTTGAATATCCTTTGTGCATCTTTAATACTTGTTATTTGAACTGAGAGAAGATACAGGTCACGAAGCTGTGATGCAATGAATTGCCAACGATCAGCAGCGGCTTGGTCGAATCTATGCCATCTAAAAGCTAATCATCCTATGTAAGAAAATAAAATGGCAAATAATCAAATCAAAAGTGACCGAAAGCCCCCCGCTCGAGTACAGCACATCGACTACCAACTCTACCAATGGAAATAAAGAATATATAGGAAACTTCCACCCCCAAGCATCCATACAAGACAACGGACCTCGCACAGTTTAAGATCTGTTCACCAATGCACCATGCTCCTGACACTGACCATAGCTATATACTATGGCCGCCCGGGCACTCGGGCACCATCGCCAAAAACACACAAACCTAAAAATAAATGTTAATAGTCAGCTGGGTTTTTTCATAATCATAACCATGAACCCAACACTGTCTTCCCAAGACCCCGCCCATGAAGCGATAAGAGCAGCCACAACCCAACGGCTTTCCGTGCGTACCTGACCACACCAGACTCTTACAAACGTTTTCAGGCAGGCAATCGCTGCTCCCTCTGGCACACATAAACATGAAATAAGAGGCCTGTAAGGCAGTTTACCTGTGTGCGTTAGTTGAATCTAATGTGGTTTTCTCCCTGAAACCCAAAGTAGGCTTGCAAGCGACCTATTTCCTCAATGATGCTGTTAAAACACAACAGCCGCAGAAAATGTAAGGATGTTCTGCCATGCTACAGATTTTCACGCGATGTGCGCCTTCGGAGCATCTGAAAAGAGCATACTGTCCATGTAGAGTGTATGTAGCATCCAGTTAATGGCCATCTTGGAATGGAAGGGCTTGTAAAAATGTAAACACCCCTGTCTTAGAGGACCTGTATATATTAGAGGTAGAGAGCTGATAGTGGATGTGTGTCTAATAGGTGGGCGAGCCAGGCCGTGCAGAGCAAAAAAAAGGCGTGTTTCTCTGTCTGAGGCCTCATGATGGCAAGCAGAGAGCAGGAGGAAAGATACAGGCGCCGAAGCTGAGCAGGCACTCGCAGTGTAACACAAGCAGGAAAGAAGTAATAAAATAGTCCTCCAAACAACTGATAAACAACAAAAGCATAAAGATACCGTACTTGGTCCCTGCTCTGTGGAAGGAATGAAAGAGAAAAAGGAGGGACAAAGAGGCAGGACTGACTACTAGCAAGCATAGATTTTTAAAGAACACTGAAACAATCAAATAAAAAGCAGTGGGCGGAGTTTAAGCCCACAGAGAAGTATATACTAAAGTATATACAAGAAGTCGAAAGCTCAACCGAAAGAGGGCTCCCAAAACATTGATTTACCTTTTTAATTCCCATAGGAAGCTTATGCTCTGTCCGATACAGAAATAAGGCTGAATGGAAATACAACAAATACAGAAAGTTAACACTTTACTGAGAAACAGTACTTTTTGTGATTTGGTGTAAATCCATTTAGCTGTTTTCAAGAAATAAGCAATTAAGAGTGGCTCGGGTTGGGCAAAAAAGTTCGGTATATCTGGATGGTTAGTCCCGCTGGAGTCTCACAGTAACGAATATTGAAAAATAGGGTCATCTGATTGGCCGAAGAACTTTTTCTCCTTTCAGTACTGGGATACATGTACAGCAATACTGAGCGATCTGGGGCCAAATTATAGAAAGTTCCCCAGGGGTGCAAAGGGCATGTGCACCTGCTTTTGGTGCTCCCGGGGCACTTTGGTATTACAGAAGGAGCCACAAATGCTTGTGCATCCCCATCTGTAATACAGATAGTGATGGCACACATGTAGCACCAGCACTATCTCAAGAGAAGGTTCCCTCATCAGCATGGGGATGTGGCCCCATGCAAATGAAGTAATCTCTTTGCCTCTGCACCCGTGCCATATTATGGTCACGGGCACA
Source organism: Calotriton arnoldi (assembly GCA_963921515.1). Taxonomy (NCBI): domain Eukaryota; kingdom Metazoa; phylum Chordata; class Amphibia; order Caudata; family Salamandridae; genus Calotriton; species Calotriton arnoldi. The sequence goes on from CAWUFW010001814.1 coordinate 1,224,628, forward strand.
ATGAAGCTGTCTGGAGGCGCACTGAAAGCCTCTTAACTCCATGGTTGACACTGTAACATTATATAACTATCAGTACATTGTTCCATCTCCCAATAGTGGTCATTTTGATTCGCTATACCTTTGCATTCCCTGTTTTTAGCACCCACCGAGCGATCTCTATTTTCTACATTTGGTGAGAATAATTACCAAAGTTGCATTATTCTTAAAGTTGTAATTACACTGACTGGTGCACGTATTTTCTGCTCTTCTTGAATGTACTCGTCTGCACTTGATATTCTGGATACTTTCCCTTTTGGATAGTCTGAACTAAATTCTTTTAACAATTTTGACATATGGTACTAGAAACTGCACAAGATGTCTTTTCTCTCTAAGGTCCACTCTATGGGAATGTTCTACAAGGTTGAATAGAATGCATTTTAATCTGTTGGATCTACGTCTCTGTTTTTCCAATCTATTATGTTTCCGTGTGGTAAAGGTTTTCTTTGTCCATAAGTGAACCAGCCTTATCATATTAAAGATTCAGCGATACTTTGGATCCATTGTTTTGTTTATGGACCTAGACTGCTGTTGTATATTTTCAGGTTTTCTACAGTCCTGCATGTGACTTTCCTGATGAAGGAGCCTCTGTCACCGAAACGCGTGTAGATCTCATGAAGACCGATCAACAATTCAAGCCACAAATTCTGTGATCATGTTTCAAATTTTCAAATTTTATTTATTTATTTGATTTAGTTCTCTACTGAGAACAACAAATAAGATGATAAAACGATAAAATTACATTTATAAGTAGAAAAATTGTAAGCGCTTATCCTAATACAAGTTTAAAAAAGTTTTTAAAAATTTAAACAGATTATAGCATACAAATTCATTGGGAGGTGATTTAAGAATGGAGATCAAACTCTGTACACTTATAGAGTTACACTTTGTTTGAATTGGTTTTAAAAATCGCTTTCTAGCATCAACTACTGTGGAGTTAGGACAAACAAACAAAATATGCGTCAGATCTTGAACTCCTCCTTTACAGAGGTCACATAAGCTGCTGGCATTATTGTTATTTGTCCATTTACAGGTAAAAGAATTAAGAGGAAGGATCCCAAACCGAAGTAAAACCATACAACGCCGGGCACCATGTCTTAAAGTGAAAGTAAGATATTGTTGCCTTTGTTTGAATTCAATTGACTCAGCATATTGTTTATAACATTGCAGTTTTGTACAGTGCTGAAAGTCAAGATCATAACTTATCCTTGGAGTCAAGTGTTTTAAAAAGAGTTTCAAATGTGCCGGGGTCCAGGTTTTCAACAGATCAACTGTACATTCTGACAACTTCAGTGCAAACATTAAGTTTCGATAAAAAACGTATTTTGAGGATCCTTCTTCGAAAATTTCCAGTTTTAATAGAGCTCTTAGAGATCCTTGTTCGGCATGTAAGATGTTATACGCCCATCTGATGATACTAGTTATTCCTCTAGCGTATGTACTTGTTAGAGAAAACTCGAGGCGCAGGGCTTGCACAGGTACTGCTTGAGACATTTTGGTTAATTTCCGAAGAATCTTACTTTCTTTAAGTTGTATTGAATGCCATTGATTTATGGGAATGTGCTCAAGAGCGTATGAAAGAACTGGAGGGATCTTGATGCTAAAGACCTGTAAAAGGGTTGAAAAGTGCCTATGCCCAGTAGAAGAGTATAATCTTTGAAGCGCCCCGGCATGAACATCAGCTTTGTAGGCCAGGTGCTGAAGATGGGAATGATTTTTTAAAGTTTGCGAAAAAATACGACCTAAATAGATGTATTCATTCACTATTTCTAACGGTTGTCCTCCTAAGGTCCAGTTATAGTTTGCGTATCTTTTACTTCCTCTAAAAGGAACTATTTTTGTCTTTGTTATATTAGGGACCAAAAAATGTTGTTCTGCATATGACGCAAGTGCATGCAAGTTCCTTTGGAGTCCAAACGGAGTCAGGTCAAGGATAATCACATCATCTGCGTACATCAGAGTATAAATTTTATGTAGTGATATTTTCGGAGGGAAATTAGTTATCTGCTTAAAAAAATCTGGGAGATCACTAAGGTAAAGGGAAAATAGTAAAGGAGCTAAAAGACACCCTTTTCTTAGGCCATTCAATGTTTTGAATGGGGATGTGAGGCCCTTCTCTTTCCCTAATAAAACTTGGCACCAGGTTTCGGAGTGGAGTGACACAATTATATGTAATAAGTTAACCGGGATTCCCAATTTTTTTAGCTTACACCAAAGTGTTGGTCTGTCCACTCTGTCAAATGCTGTTGAAAAGTCAACAAAGACAGAGTAGACGACCTGTGATTTCGAGACCACATATTTATCAATTATTGTTTGTAACATCGCAATATTGTCAGTTACAGAGTGTTTTTTTCGAAACCCAGCTTGGTTAAATGGAATTGATCCAGTTGAGAAGGCCCACTCTTTGAGATGGTCCAATACACTGGCCGCAAAGATCTTTCCTGTCGCATCAAGCAGGGCGATCTGTCGATAGTTGCCGGGGGACAGTCTGGAGCCCTTCTTATGGATAGGGATAATTATACTTCCTTTCCAAGATTTGGGAATTTCGCCAGTGGCGAAGCTAAGGGAAAAAAGGGGAGCTAAAAACAAGCTCCACTCCGTTGGATTCTTTTGAAGCACCTTTATTGGGATTAAATCTGGACCCATTGCTGCAGATGTTCTTGCATTTCTTATATGAAGTTCAATTTGAAATGGTAAAGGGGCGAGATCTTCAAGAGTAGTAACCTGTGTCTTGCCCGATGGTCGTATCATAATTTCTTTCCTCACGTTTGTTTTGTATAAGTTTGCTAAATACACTTCCCATTCCCTTGGGGGGACTGGTGAGGCTTGTAAATGTTTTTTTTTGCCTGTTTCTTTTGCAATAAGAGTCCAGTATTCACGTATATTTTTTTGTTTAGCCGCTATCTGAATGTCCATCCATTTTTTATCCTGTTGCACTTTTCTTTGCCCTTCTTTCGCCCTCTGTTTACGATTTGTACGTATTTTAATTTCCTGTTGTCTTCTGTCGGAGAAACATAAGAATTGTGCCCGAATTAATTTGTTAAGTAATATTACATTTTTGTCAGGGTTTTTCTTTTTGTGATTTCTTGATTGAGAACTTCGGAAATTAAAAGAGTCTTGCAGGAATTTCACTAGTTTCTTTAGAGCGACTTCAAAGTTTATTATTGGGTCTGGGAGATGTATACTCTCAAATATTTGTGTAAGTGCCTTTGTTATGTTGTTATTATCGAGTGCTCTCATATTCCAAGTGATTCGTCCTTGTTCTTGATTCACGAGTGCAGGGCTTTGTAAATACATGTTATAACCCTTGGAGGTAGAGTTCGCGATTAGGCCAGTTGTAAGATTGTAAGATTAAGAATTGCGTGGTCGCTTACCTGATTAAAATTAATGCTTAGGTGTTCTATCTTCCTGAACAAGTCCTGACTACATATCATGTAGTCTAATATTGAGGAATTAAATATACCTGTTCTTGTACTTGTTGCCGGAATGTCTCCTTCTGTGTTACCGTTTAGAATAACTCCATTGAAAGCTGGTAGTGAGGAGAGTATTAATTTCCCCCGTTTATCTGCTTTAATCCCTGGAGGAAAAACGGGTATTGAAGTTAACTGGGCCTCATCGTGTAATCCACATTCCCATTTCTCCAACAAGTCATTGGAAATTTTCCCGTTAAAGTCTCCCATTAGGAAGACTGACGGGAATCCTAAGGTTTCTACCACCTCTTCTAATTCCTCAAATATTTCATACATAAGGAAATCCGGCACTTAACCTTTATACATTGGCTATTTGATGTTTTCATGGGGATGATTTCCTGATCCCATAAGACATCCTCGCTCAGAAGTAGTGCTAATCCGCCCTTAGCATGTCCTCGGCTGACTGGTTCCGCTGGAATATCATATACAATATAGTTGTCTAGATGAAAAGTTGTAGTTGGCCATGTTTCCTGGAGTGCCACAATCCCTGGGTCATCTTCCATAATCTTTGCAAGTTTCTCCTGGGTTTTCCCTGCAATATTCCAGAAGGTAATGCTCAGGCCTTGGTTAAAAAGGGAATATTTTTGCCCTTCCCTGTGTTTTACCATTTAAGTTCTCTGTAATCCAGGACCATTGCTTTTCATCTGCTTTTGTCTCCTCTTTAGGGATAGGTTTTTTCCAGATCCTTCTTTCACCGTTCCTGATTGATATTGTTAGATTTTCATTTATGATATTAATCAAGTCAGTGTGACCACTGTTGCTTTGTGGGAGTGAATAGTTTTTCATATCAATAATCTCTTTAGGATTGTTCGGATTGTGGAATCCCTTATGGTCAACTGCTACTACATCGTATCCATTTTTAAACAAAATTTCTCTTTCCTTTAAAATAATGCCCGGAATCACCGGAGACCAAAACTCCACAATGGCTACCGTAGTTTTAGATTTTAGAGGAAAGGCTACTAATTTCATCTCTGCACTTGAAAAAGAGTGTAACACATGAATCTTTTGTATAAGATTTGTTATTCTCTCCCGATTAAGTGGATCATTCCCTGATGGGAATAGATCAGTGAACTCCAAAACATGTGAGTGAGTCTGCTCTTCATAAGGGGTCCGGAGTTTTTCTATTGGTTGGGTGGACACAGATTGGGGAGATTCATTACAACTTAAGGTAGTTGAAAAGCTAACTGCCAAAGGATTTAGAGCGTTATTGATCTCTTTTAATTGTGCATCGACATGCTCCGTAATGTACTGATTTGGATTATTTTCCAAATGTTTGTCCTGTTCAGATGATTGGAGTTCGGGAGATGAAGGTTTTGGAAACTTTAACACTCGTAATTTTTGTTTCGCAAATCTCCTTATCATTCTTTTTTTGTGCCTTTTCTTTATGTTCTTAGCGATTCTCCTTTCCTTTCTTGATAAGAGGGTATCCAAGGGGAGTGAGGCTGGGGATTCGGACAATTTTCTTCTTTTTTTAATTTCGGTTGTCAAAGATTTATTAGTTTGATCGAGTATAACTTTAGAATTAGTCTGATTAAAGATTGAATAATATGCTTTGACCGGATTTGAGACTTTATCATTATCTGGTTCCTTAAAAAATTTGTTGAGCGAAAACGTTTGAGTGAGCTCCATCTTTTCCTGTGAAACTTTATGCTTGTTCCTCCCCGTTTGGGTTGATGCATGCTTCATCTGTAGTAATATTTCTCATTCATTTAAAAGAATATCTTTATGGTTAGGAAGGTTGTCCTCAGTTTTTCCCTTTCCTTTTTCGGGGTGGTGACTGGCAGATACATTGCTGTTTTCTTTTTTATCAACAAGATATTGCAACATACCTATTTGTGTATCCAACATCTGATCTGAGTTATCCATCATATTCCCCAAAAGGTTAAGAATTGATTCTAAAAAATTTTGTAGGGAAAATAAAGAATTTGATACCGGTGTATGAGCATTTGGAGATTGTAAGTGCATTGTAGAAAGAAATTCTGGTGATTGGGAAAGATTCCCTAGTGGAATTAGATTTGAATTTTTTTGAGGGGTACTATTTGTAATTGTCAAATGATCCTTCATCTCTCTAGGTACTTGTCTCAAGAGAGAAACCTTGATGTCAGGTAAAGTGAAGTCTGTAGCAGGGATTTGTTGTAAGTTGGGTTCCATGGAAAGTGGTGATGTTATTCCCTGCTCCTGCAATACTTCTATATCTGCCAGATCTTGAACGGTGGAGTTGCTAACTTTATGCCCCTTAGAATTTTTTTGATCTTCACTTGGATCAGTCAGGCTTACTTTATTTGAGTTTCCAACATTCAGAGCACTTCCTTGGTTGTTGGAATCAGTCCTTTGTGCATTATGATTTATTTTTGGAAAGAATGCCGTTATTTCATTAGTTCCCCACCAAGTGTCCTACATGGACCTTCTTGCATGCATTTTTGCGTATGTCTTGCTGTGTTCCAATTCTTTTCATAAAGATCGTACGAGATCTTAATTTTTTATAAGCCATTGTAGGGTAGATGATTACTATGGGTACTTGTAGGGGACTATAGATACTTAGCAGTCTTTTATGAGAGATCTTTTTGATGATAATGTATGCTATGGTTAGGATAATGATTGAACTTAGTCGTGAGAACCCAGGGGAAGGTAATTAGCGGGTTGTGGCAACAAAAATGTGCTGGAATTGCAAACAACTTCACCGCTTGCTCACCTGGCTCTCAGCAGTGGTTTGTACTCAATTGCTGCAGGGCTATCTGGCTGTCCTAAACCTTTCAGAGTCAGGCCACCGCAGCAATCCTCGCTCAACGTCCTCGCTGACCAAGCCTGTGGCCGGCACGGGGAACACCGCGGAAGAAGCAGCAGCAGCGGGGCTCAAGTCAGCACTCTCTCGCTGTAGCCCACCCCGCTACACAGTCAATCAGGGGGCCTCACCGTGCAGCCCACTGTATCCTGCACACCGTCCTCCGTTCTCCTCCTCCACCGGCACCTCCTCCGGTGCCCTCGGGAACCAGATGTCCCGGTCCCAGGGCCGCCTCAGCCGCCCCAAATGTCCCGCGACAAACGGCCTCGGGCTCGAGAGACAGCAGAGCACAGCACAACAGTAACTCCTCCACACAACACGAACTCCTCCACGGGCACTGTACTGAGTGCAATGTGGTATTAAAATAGGTTTAGGGAGACCCTATTGCCTAAATATTATTCCTAGGGCTCACTAACCTAACTAAAAACAAAGGGGCCCTAGCCAGGTGCAATGATCCTAAAGGACGTGTGTGGTGTATAAGGTCAACATGTTTCTTGCCTTAGGTAGCCCCTAATGGGTCTGGTGGCAATTCATCAGGACCAGTGGTTTAAAATAATTTATCCTAAGTCTTACATTACTGCAATGCTGTTGCTCAGAGTACAAGGAATGCAATAGTTACCAGCTTTGCGTGTGAATACCAGGTCCGATTTACCTGATATTGAGCGACCTGAAAGAAAATGGTGATAAAAACAACTTTAAGGTGCTGCGTGACAGAAAGACTCAGCAGCACGTAAAGGGATAATGTGAAGTGATCCAGTATAGGCCAGGTGATAGTGTAGTATGCAATGACCATAGGGGGTCTCAATTTTTGGCTAATCTGGGATGCGACACTGTACCCCAACAGGAATATCGAAGGGATCCCCGTTTGGAATACCACCCCTAGTAATAAGTGAGGTTCAAAAAGTGTTGTAGGTGTGACATGCTTATCGCATTAGAAAAGCGGGGACTAATGTGGCATTCACTATTCTCGTGCGTGTTTCCGAAACCGGAAGGGAAGCTTCCTTACGTAATCATAAGACGTTTTATCAATCGCTTTTAGCGGCAAACACGTATGCCCAAGACAAGACAACAGATGTTGTGGCGTGACCCGCAAGTTACAGTTTAAGACAGATACTCTTGCGGCATGTTATCGCTCCTATAAGTATCCCAATGTGGATTGGGCTACCGTATTCGAAATAGTGTGCCAAACACCCGACTGCCCATTGCGATCTGAGAAGACAGGTAAGATACAAACAAGACAAACCAACACAGATTACAATGCCAACAAGTGGAGCAGAGCGAGTCGTTACTTACAACCTGAAAGTGGGTAAATAAAGGTACTAGGAAAATGCTTCCAAAACTATAGCGTGCACAGGCTTACCGGGAGCTGCAGGCGTTATTAAATGTCCTCATACTCACAACAGGTGGCGTGGCAACTAGCCGTACTCGTACCCGGGATCTGATTCCTGTGACGGGACATGCCGGGGGCGGGTTTAAATACCCGTACCTTTCCCGAAAATTTGTGGAGAGTGAGACGCTGCACTGCTAACCTCGGCGGCCATCTTGCGGCGGGTATGAATGTCTTGCGTATTTCCTACAGGTCTAAGGCAACGCTGCAATGCTGACCCGGGCGGCCAAACGGGGATCTCCTCAATATTCCTATTGGGGTACAGTGTCGCATCACGGATTAGCCAAAAATTGAGACCCCCTATTGTCATTGCGTACTGCACTATCACCTGGCCTATACTGGATCACTTCAAGTTATCCCTTTACGCGCCGCTGAGTCTTTCTGTCATGCAGCACCTTAAAGTTGTTTTTATCACCATTTTCTTTCAGGTTGCTCAATATCAGGTAAATTGGACCTGGTATTCACACGCACAGCTGGTAACTATTGCATTCCTTGTACTCTGAGCACCAGCATTGCAGTAGTGTAAGACTTAGGATAAATTATTTTAAACCACTGGTACTGATGAATTGCCACCAACATTTATGGCCCCCAGACGTTAGTTGCAAGTCCTTCCTCGTACCCCCGTCCTGATGAGACCCAAATAGAGGGGTCGAAACGCGTAGACTACCGGAAAAGGAGGAACCCATTGAACATTAAAGTGATATATACTTATTGATTTGCACATAAAAAAGATTGTGTTGAGGTGGAGCGAATACCTCTCTTGTGCATTAGGGTTACCGCACAGTAGACCACAATATACTCTTGTGTACGGACACCCATTGTACATAAAAATTTGGGGTCTAGGAAATGATTTTGATCGTTTGTAATTTTGTATGTATTGTATAATGTTTAGTGTATATATAAATTGTTTGATGAATAAATGCAAAAAGATTATTGGTCTCAACCAGATATGAAATAAGAAATAAAATACGGTTGTGACATGGAATGAATTATGAATGTGATTTATTTCAAAAATACATTTAAATTCGATGGGATTAGGATCCTATGCATAAAAGTAATTAAATTTACTCTGGTGTAATTATTTTGGATATCTGTTCCTCCACCTCATATTGGGGTATATTCACAAGAACGTGCGCTAAACATCTCCAAAAAATGTTATTGCAACTTTACACATCGCAGTCCATCGCGGGAAAATAACCCCTTGTTAATGTGGAATTCACAACACGGCGGTACCATGCGATAGCCTCCCGAAACCGCGGCCAATGTCCGTGATACAACCACCGCGACGGCGATAAAAACACAAACCCCAACGCGTAAAAAGACGCGATGGGCCCAAACGCGATAAAAAAACAGTGATAACCAGCGAGAGGCCAGCAATACCCACGCGCAATGCGGGAAAAAGCACAAGAACAGCATACGGAAAATGCCACTAAAAAGGAAATGAACTGCGGAGTACCACGGATGCACCCTGACTGACTGCAGAGGACAACATGAACCCCACAATCCCCATGGAGGAACACCCAGGAATTCAGGGCTCGTGGAAGGGCAATGAGAAGAGGAAGAGGAAGACGGGGTACAGTCTGAAGGAAAACACGATTATCGTCACGGATGAGATAGAACACCACCACCAACTGTACGTCACCTCCAACGTGTCACTGGCAACAAAGAGGCAAAGATGGCACACCATCTCGGACCATGTGAATGCTGTTGCAGCGCCGAGGAGGACAATGGAAGAGGACAAGAGGCGCTGGATTGATGTGAATGGCAAAACCAAGCAGAAACTCGCTGCCAACACGAAAGCAGCAACGCACTTCGGAGCAGGGGGGCCAGCAGAACACCAGGAGCTGAAGGACCTGGAGAAGATGGTGGCCACAGTCACCAGTCGGGAGACGGAGACAGGAGTCGGGGATCCGGACACTGCCCAGCATGACCCAACACTACATCAACAGGGTGCGTACTGACCAGGGAGTGTGGGGACGGGGGGAGATGGGCACAATGGCACACATGCACAATTAAGCAGAGCACACTGCACACCCCCAATGACTCTGGATCATGTCCCTGATCCCACGGGAACACTTCAGCACACACACAAACACCAAGTAGTTCCACGTACACCATGTGCCCAAAGGGGCACCCACCCAACACATCAACAATCACACAACCAACACATGCACACGTGCGAAACACAGCAAACATGCAAATAGGTCAGCCACACTGACAATGCAAGAGACAGCACATGACGAGTAGCATGGCTGCAGTCCAATCATCATGACAATGTACACAGCACGACACTGAGGTGGCTGAGTGCGGACCACAACCGGAAAGGAGCAGGTCACACTCGGACACAACCACCTGCACAAACAACCCCTGACGTCAATGACACATCTGCGGACAAACCATGCCCAAGAGCCACAACTCGACAAAGAGCACAAGTTACCCAAGTCTAAAACATCTCAGCACTGTGGAAGCACAGAACTGAAAGGCACACCGCATGAAAGGGATAAGTGGCAGCCAAATTAGAGCCGCAGGAGCGACTCACCCACCGTGCAGCATACGCACATAAGAATAAGTGCACCTCGACATTGACAACATCCTGGTACAAACAGCAACACCTCCACAACAGAACACAGGAGACAACTGGTGCCGCATATGTACACAACATGGCCAATCACATCTGGCATTGCAGGAAACTGTGACATGACAATGTATAAGTACAACCTGTAACCTGCAAATATTTTTTATTCAGACATGCTGTGCTTGTAGACATTTTGTACTGTCCCATGATTGCCAGGGACGGCCACAATGTGACGTGCTCATGAGAGGAAATTGGCAATGAGGGTGTTCCTACGGGCTAATCCTGCCGCAGCTGCAGTGGGATGTGGGCCACCTGCCCCATCGTCCTCATCATCGTCCGGTACTTCTGGAACTTGGATCCATGGGGCATTGGTGCGTACACAGATGTTGTGCAACACACTACATGTAATGATCATCTTGCACACGATGTCTGGGCTGTACAGGAGCCTTCCACCTGTGACGTCCAGGCACCTGAAACGTGACTTCAACACGCCAAATGTGCGTTCCACGATGCCCCTGGTGCATATGTGGGTCGCATTGTACTGCCTCTGGGCGGGTGTGTTCGGGTCTCGGAAGGGTGTCATTATCCAAGGGCAGAGTGCATATCCTTGATCACCTGTGACAGTACAGAGAGAAAAGAGTCAATACTTGGTTCGGCATGATGTGTTGGCAGGCCCACTAGTCCAGTGACGCCTGTGCTGGCTGTGTGTGGGGTGAGTGTAAGCCAGCCCTCAGGGAGTAGCTGGTGCTGGCAACAACTTCAACAGTCATCAGGCACTCAGGAATGCAATGTTCGAACAGCAAGGGGCCATGACTTGAGTTGCACAGAGTTAGTGGCCCCGGATGCACAGCGGCCGACACGGGCCTACCGCCACGGGACGCTGACTTGCGGGAGACTGGGGTAGGGTCATGAGGGCAGAGCAGGGTCTCGTATGTATCAAAGGTGGTTTTCGCGGAGTGTCTCGGGGGAGAGTGGGAGGTGTACCCCAGGGCATGATGCAGAGGGCACATACCAGCTGTGTCCGGCAACATGACGGATATGAATGCCACAGACTCATGCCAAACACCAAGTCCGTACCTGCCAGTTGCTGATGACAACCCCCAGGCCACAGGCTCAGACACCAACAATGTTCTGCCGGAGGCTGACGGTGACTCACAGTGCACAGGGTTAGTGGCACCAGGTCAGTCCTTGCTACTGGTTGACCTCCTCTGTAACGGTGATCCGTGTTTCCACCGGACTGAAACGCATCTTTCTCTCACTCCTCTCCCTGCGTTCACTGGCATGAACTCTGCCATTGATTAATGAAGGCTCAGTTCTAGATGTGGGACATACTGGACTGCAGTGTAGGCCGGCTGCAGCGGTGGAGTATGTCAACGAATGAGGACTCCTGGGGGCCTGTGTCACGGAGGACAGCGATGGTCTGAGGAGGCTGCCAAGGTCGCGGGCATGGGTCTTGGAGCTCGCAGCGGCACATGGTGGGCCCTCTTTGACACACGACGGTGTCGGCAGGTGAGCAGTGCGACCTTGGAGCGCTGGGGTGGGCAAGCCGGGTCTGGGTGTCAGCGGCCTGGGGTGCAGCAGGCGCACAGGCTTGCAGGCCCCGCTGCTCACGGCGTCGGCCTCGTGGCGGGCTGAGAGGCACCGCCCTGGCAGTGACGTTGCCATTCCGGGAGAGCACCACGCTCAGCGCAACGGTGTTTTTATCCACACCCCTGCGCAGGCCTGGCGTAAGCTGGGCCAACCCATTACGCACACAGTGGGGGACGCAGCGAGCGACATTTCCGCGATCTAACCCACAGCCTGGAGTGACATGTTTTTTTTTTTTGGTTTTTTGAAACTTCTTTTTATTGGTTTTTGTAAACATACCATACATTGGAGTCATTTAAGCATACCATGTGTTATACGCAGCAGTACAGCAAGTGCATAGTTTCATACAGTTCCAGATTACACCCTGTTGCATTACAGGGCATACGATATTGTTGACATACGTAGCAAATACCAATCTACAGAACAGCAGATCATCATACAGTCCCTCCTACGGTGAAGCATTACTATGTGTGTGCAACAGTTTTGTCCGGTATTCACCATGTATCTAGTCTCTCAGTAGGGTCCAACTCTCGATACATATGAGCAATTTCACCACATCCGGGCATAACACAAGCATAGGAGTGGAGTGACATGGTTGCGTCCACTGTTCACTACTCTCCAGACGCCAGCAGTTAATGTCTGCATGGACATATCTGTGGTTTGCATACCCAGGTCTGTCCAGCACATTCACGCCACACTTGTCGTTGTGTACATTCCCATTCATGGGTCACTTGCCTCCTTCGCACATGCCTCCTTTCCGCCTCTCCACACGTTCAGCTGTTGTGTGGCTGTGGTGCCATGATATAGCTGGCTTGTGTACATGGGAAGCCCAGGATCCCAATGGAGTTGTGTTGTCGTGTCTGGTAGGTGGGCATGTTGATTGACATGTTGTATGTGGTTTGGTCACGTGTGCATTCCCACAGTTGTGCGTTGTGTGATGGTGGGTTTGAGGTGTGTGGTGTGTTGATTTGGTACTTACCAACAAGCAGTCCAGTTCCATAGGTGCCATCCTGGAAGCGCTGGTTGATGATGGACTATCGGAAGATGTAGAAATCGTACACACTGCCTGGGTAGTTTGCGACGACATTGGTGAACATTCCCCGGTGGTCCACTATTGCCTGCACATGGATGGAATGCGTGTGTTTTCTGTTGCGGTAGATGTGTGCAGTGTCTGCAGGGGGCACAAGTGGGACATGTGTGCAGTCAATGGCCCCCAACACGTGTGGGAATCTAGCAATGGCGTAGAAGCCTTGCTTGGTCTCCAGCTGTTCCTGCGCAGTGTGGGGGAAGTGAAGGTACTGGGTATGAAGCTGATGATGGCATCCAGGACAGGTGTGAGGAACTTTGATAGGGCTGGCTGTGAGACTCCTCCGACTCTGGCCGTTGTTGGTTGGAAGGTAAAAGAGGCCAACGTGTGCAGCACAGCCAGCAGCTTTGTCTGCGGAGGGATGTTGGTTGTCCGCTGTGTTAGGACAGTCAGCCTGTGGCCGATGTGGGTCATGATGCGGAGGATGGTTGTCCTTTTGAGCCTGTAGTGGGCAATGACTTCCTCGGGCGTTAGGTCTGTGAGACTGGTGCTTTTTCTGTAGGTCCGCTGTCTTACTCTGCACTGCCTCTGTGGTGGTCCGGGGGGGGTGCCGGTCCGGGTCCTGGTGGTGGTGGCGGTCCTGGGGGTGGTGGCGGTGGGTGTTGTGGCCCTGTTGGGGCTCCAAGCTGCATGATGAGTAGCTCCATGGCGTCGGTTGTTCTTCGGGTGTGGCTGTGTGCGGGGCTCCGTTGCCTACTGCAGGTAGTCGTCCTGCTTAACACCAGCAAGAGGCAGGTATTAAATACCTGCTGCTACCGCGGCTTATCGCGTGGTTTTGACTCGCATCGCAGATCTGGCAGTTCGTTGTGAAAGTGGTGTTGTGGTGTTTTCGTGAGTTTTTGCACGGGAACGCCTACTCTGCATCTCATTAGGGTTAGTTGGTGGTGTCACCCGTGGAGATGAATTTTGGGGCAGTTATCGCGGGAATACTGGCGATGTCAGCAGTTTGCACCCGCTTGTGAATGGGGCGTTAAATCTATCTCCACTTTTGATGCGTTAAGGTGGCGATAACTCGGCGATAAGTCCTTGTGAATATGCCCCATTGTCTTTTGAACCTGTTTATAGCTCAGAAAGTGGAGGAGGATTTGGGCAAACCCCTTATATATATATTGATGACCAGACCCGTTAGGGGCTACCTTAGGCAAGAAACATGTCGACCTTATACACCACACACGCCCTTTAGGATCATTGCACCCGGCTAGGGCGCCTTTGTTTTTAGTTAGGTAAGTGAGCCCTAGGAATAAAATTTAGGCAATAGGGTCTCCCTAAACCTATTTTAATACCACATTGCACTCACTACACTACTTAATCCACACACCCACACGCACCAAACGGCTTCATCAAAAAAAGATCTCCGCCAAAGAGCCCCTTCGTGGGTGACGAGGAGCAAGCCCATATGATGAAGCATGACATCCTTCTGGGTGTGTGAGGGCACTTTATCACAGACCTGAACACTCCCACTTAGGAACTGCACACGCATCGATCATGTTATTTGTGACACTAAATTAACTTTGAGATGTATTGCTCATCCATGATGTCGAACTTCTGTTGCCCTGATTTAAGAGAAATATGATCAAGTCATTAGAGGCACTACGTAATGACGATGTATTGTTGTATGCATGTGTGACTGTATGGAGATGTGATTATTGTTTGCTATGTATGTCACTGTATCTCTATATTTTGTATATCATGTTTTTATTTTTAAAACAATTCTCAAGTCAATAATAAAGTAGATTGATTTTTAATTTTTATTCATCACTTTCTTGGCCCATTCGTAATCATATACTATTTAATTGTGTATAGTTGCTCAGGGATGTTGTAATTACAATAGCATTTTCCCTGTCCTGAGAACTGGTATCGATCACAGGGGGTCCCTATTTATTCTTTTAGTGCACCCCCTGAGACCAGCCCTCTCGAGGGATGAAAGGGCGTCCCATGGATCCCCTAGACATCCCTTGCAGGTGAGTGCACTCATTCACTGCACCCGCATGTAAGGGGATCTCTAATCCCTTTTGAATGTACAGGCGGATGCTGCCTGCATTGTGAAACACGAGCGGCTGATTAAAGCTTTTTCACTTGACTGCGCTGCCCCCAGGGCATCACGAGTTTGCAGCTGCCCTGAGGGGAGTGCATTCAACATAATAGGGTGCACTTTCTCTGTTTGTGCACGGCGCACCCATTTGAAGGTTCGCTGTGGCGCAAACAGGAAACGTGCTCCCTATATGTAACAGGACCCCCTGATTGGCAGGTCGGAACACTGAAGAAAATGTTGGTGCTGCCATTACAGGGCTCAGGGACTTGGTCCCTGTGTCCTGAAAAAGTTTGTGAAAAAGAGCATAAGGGTACAGGGTAAGAACACCCTGACCCCAGGCACTAGAGGCAGGGACCCAGAGGGACAACCCCCTCGCCACCAGGATAAAAAATATTGTTTGGGGGGCCACAGGTACTCTCATAGAAGTCAGCACAGCTCTCCCATAAGGCACCGCAGCACTCACACAGGAACCACTATGCAAGATTTTTCCTCATGGTACTGCTCAGTACTTTAAATAGGAAGGATCTGTCTGGTACTGAGCACCTGCACTTCTTCATTTTAAAATGAAGAGTATCTGCACTTCTCAGCACTACTGCAATACATTTAAAGGGGGAGTACTGGCACTTCTCAAGAGCAAAAAGGTACTCTGAAGAGTGAGTACCTTCACTTCTATATTTACATTTAAAGCACTGGTATTCAGGACTTCGGAGTACTTAAATATATCATCTTAGGAAAGTCAAGTTGTGCATCTTTTCCGCATTGACACTCAGGGCTCACTGAGATGTTCCATGTAAAGACTGAGCAATGAGGGAGCTAGGATGTTTCCCTGAGGGGTTCAAAGGGACAAAGGATAGGGCAGGAGAAGGAGATTTCAATTAGACGTGTTAGGACTGGTTGTCCTATCAGAAGAGAAATCCCACCCAGGAAAGAGCTGAGGGTGTCAATGATGACTTTATTATCAACTATGTCAAAGGCACAGGATAAATCTAGGAGGGTCCTCAGATAGGTGTCTACCATCTTAAAAAAGCACAAGACAATGTCAGTGATTCTCAGCATGGCAAGTTCTAGAGCACTAGTGCATTTGGAAATCAGACTGTCAAACATCAAAAAGGCTGTTTTCAATTGTGTACTTTTTTAGTTGAGACGCCTCTCATTGTTGAATTTCTTTGCCTAGGAAACAGAGACTTGTGATTGGTGAGTAACTGTCCAAGTTGTAGGTATCAGCACTAGTCTTTTTCAGGAGAGATGTCACCTCATCAGTTTTTATGTATTCTGAAAGAATGCATGGGAGAGAGCCATTGACAGTGTTGGCCCAAAAGGGGGCAATTAGATGGCTAAAAGACATTGCTAGAGGGGCTGGCAGAGGGTTGGCTGTAAGCAGCAAACCTTGAGTGAGGAGATGGTCTGTAAGAGAGCATCCTGTGTGACAGGTTTAAAAGAGTGCCAACAGGAATCTATCTTCTTGGAGCGGGTGTGGTGGCATTCTGCAGAATGGGCAGATGTGGGTGGTACACCGGAGTGCTTGGCTTTTTCCTTAAAGGTGAACCAAACTCTTCACATTGCGCAGGAAGGTCTTTGAATTTGGTGATGGGAACAGGCTTGGGGGCTTGTCTGATAAAGTTGAAAATTTGTCTTGGAAGTATTTTTGGCACACTAAATCAAGCTTCTAGAGTAATAGGCGTTTGCTTCATGTAAATGAATGTTGAAGGAAGTGCTCTCAGACGAAGGGAAAAGGGTTCTGTGGAGCAATGGCAGCACTTCTATTGTCTAAGCAAGGACAGTGATTTTAGTACTTTTGCACCTAAATTTGAGGGGGTGAACTTTTTTGAGGGTGTTAAGACAACCTTATTGTAATGCACGGTGAGAGAATTTACATTAGGCAAGGACGGCGGGTTTGAAATTCCTGAATGAGGTGATGCAGAAGAATTCTTTGCAGTCTAGTTTTTTAGAATCATGAGTCAAAGCAGACAGTATTTTCGGCTGCACACAGATGGAGATATTTTTGAGGGTGAGCATGAAGGAAGTTAAAAGTGGGTTGACCTACCCACAGGATGGTGGGATTCAGAAATAGAAAGTCTTTATTACGATCAGAAGGTCAAAGATAGATCTCTTGGTGAAGGTTCAATGAGGCTATCGTCTGCTAGACAGAAGGCCAGGATAGAGGAATATTCATGGACATTTGGCTACAGGTGCAGTTTAAGGTGCCTAGGACAGGCATTGTTGGATCAGAGAATCAGCAGGGATGTCATGAAATCAATGCACGGTTTGGTGACCAGGTTGCTGTCATCAGGAGGATGATAAATCATCTCTTAATGTAAGGTGGAGCATATGGACTTATAATATGAATAATCCGCACAGAAGACAAACAGAGGCCTCTATCTTTAACTGTTTTAAGTCTAGAATAAAGACAGCTGTAGCTTTCCTGCCAACCTCATGTAATCAAAAAAGTCATCAATAAAAAATAAATGAATCTATACATACATAGCATGGGTTTTGGGTCAGCCCTCTTCATCCATTGGTCTATTCAGCTGTCATTCTGATTTGGATTCTGCTCACTATAGCTCACAGCATGGCAAAATGGGTCAGCCCACTTAACAACCGGCTTTCTTCCACTGTGAGTGGTGGCATTTTTTCCTGATCACCTGCACATCTGATCAGCAGGCCAATAATGTATCCGTTTTTTTTTCTTTTCATCTTTATCCTTTCATATGTGTTTTTAGCTATCCTCGTGTGTTCAAACTATGGGGCTTATTTACAAGCCCATTGCCCCGCTGGTGCGCCACGTTGCGCGACGCACCGGGGGCGGAACCTGCTGCATGATATTTACAAGCACACGTAAAGCCACTGCGTGGCTTTACGTGTGCTTGTAAATATCGCTCCTTTTCACGCAACACTTTGGTTGTTAGGGGCGTGACAACCACAACACCCATGTCCACTGATGCATTTCCAAATTTACGAGCAATCGTAAACCTCGAAATGCATCACGATGCTACTCCACCCCAGGGGTGGCTTAGCTAGGCGCAACGAGGAATAATGCTTACATTCCATCTCCATGAGGAATTCTCCAACAATTTGTAGTTTTGTCAAAGCACGACCGTGTCATTTTTCTGTGCGCCTTTGCCATTTTCATTAATTTAATGTGTCCTGTCTTTTTTTTTGTTTTTGCTTTGTGCAGCATTTAGGTGTAAGTGCTACATACATGCATTAAAGTGAAAAAAAAAACCTTTTCTTTACGTCAATAAGAATGACATTTTCTTGGGATAAAAAGGATTTCTACCTGTTCCATGCACACCAGTCTGTTTTATTAATATTAAGTGAAAAGTATATTTATATATCTTTTCAATTTAAGATTTTGGTTGTAAACATCAGGCCACCACTTTCAGGTTGTAGGATGCATTCTTCTTTTTTTTGTGACATATGTTTGCAAAAACAATCGAACCTGTGCAATAGCTTGCAAAGGCCAACCCTTTTGGCTTTGCCAAAGCTTGTTTCTTTCTGCGTTTGTACAGAGGGGTGAGTTAAAATCATCTGCATACTACTTCCACTTTAAAATAATTTGTGCACTTGATTGGAAAGGCCTTGGGGTCTTTATGGCCAAGATTTCGAAATCAGTACTTATTCAGTTCTAAGTAGGTGAACTGATAATGCGTGTTTATGGTTCGCGGTACTTGTTGACAACGAACATTACACGTTGCCTGGTTCCTCCGTCACAGCCCATAAGGAGGTGACAGCCACTGAATAGGTGTGAAACGTGTGGAAGGAGGCAGAGCCGAGAGCGGCAGCTGGGGAACCGCAGGATAGCAATTTCCGAGTCGGAAAGGCCTGCGAAGGCAATTATTGCGCGCGACAATATTTCCACCCGTATAAAGACGGCCGCTCCGACAGCTTTCATTACCGCAGCGTGAGCCGCCGTCCCCTTTTGGGGACCGCGGCGTGCAGACAAAGACGATAAAAGGCGGCGCGTTAACAGATAAAAGGGAGCGCACCTCGGGGAGCCGGGCCAGAGGGGCGCTGAGTGGCACGTACTGCTCCGGGCCAGCCCTGTCTGTTGTCTGCAATTTGTCTCATTTCTGCCTCTTTTCCTGCATGACGGTAATTTAGAGATGAGGGATTTGCTGAAAAGTGAAAAAGAGCAGGCCTTTCTGGAGGAGTCCAGCAGGTGGCGCAAAAGGGTATGGTACGGAAATATTGAGTTTTAAACATTCAGCTACAAAAAGCTAATATGGTAGTCAAAATATTGACTAAGTATATATAGGTAAGTACACATATATGTACCTTGACGATATATATAGATCTCTTCAAACTACATAGATATGAAGTTAAGAAGTGTAAATCTGCACTTAACAATGCATACTTACCTCCAAAATATTTTGGTTGCCAATATATTATAGCACGATATTTCTGTAGTTGATAGTGTGACATTGAAGCCTGTAGCTGATAATGTTAGCATGGCTTCCTGTTAACGCCTGCTGTGCATCGCACACTTTACACCCCCGTGCCAGACATCACTTACTGTGTTTGAACTTCCCTTGATATGTGTGCCACGTGGCCATCCTGTGCTTCAAATGGCAAGCGCTTCTAGACACTAGTGTCCCTAATCTCAAAATGAGAGTACTACCTCATCTCGGCAGGGGTACAATACTTTTAGGGCCACATGTATCAAACTATTTTTCATTCAAAACAGTGCAAATCGGTAAATTCGTTCGTTTGCGAATGCAAAATATCCTTTCAAGATTTATGAAAGGCTTTGTAGTCACAATTTTAGGTAATTGCAATTACCTAAAATTGCACCTCAAATTGGGATTCGCAATTTGCGATTCCCTTAGCACATGTACCAAGCATTTTCTAAATGCAAACTGTGCATTTAGGAAATGCTATTACCATCGACTCCAAGCCAATGGAAACCATGTGCAAATTTTGAGAAATGCACAAAAATGCATTTTTCAAACTGCCATGCGCACCTTTTTGTTTTGAGGTGCTTCAGGGGGGCCTTAGGTGCCTGAGCACCCTTGGTATTGCATTACCTAATTTGTGATTACCAATTAGGTAATCGCAAATTAGGTAATGCAAAACCATTCATGAATGGAGTAATATTACCTAATAGTGATGACCTAATTGCGTTGCGAATCTTTAGGAATCACTATTAGATAATCGCTTTTTTCTTACATACCATTTTGCATTCCTGCAATAGCAATTACCTAAGATTCACTATTTAAGGAATGCAAAATGGATTTTTGATACATGTGGCCCTTAAATGCGAGAGTACCTGCACTTCTCAGTAGGAATAATAATCTGGAGAATGAGTGCTGACACATGTATAAATTCACTTTACGCCTAAACAGGGACCACTGGAATTATGTGATTTTGCCATCGCAGCGTTTTCTGCGTACGTATGGAATTGCTGCATTTGCAACATAAACCATCATCTGTTGAATACTCTAATTCGGTGAAACCTTTGCTAGACAGTGTTAACATATGTAAAAGTGACAAAACTAATAAGTTAGTATTATCGCAAAAAGTGCAGCATTAAGCCACATAATTTGTGATTCCAGTTGGTAGTGTTGTAGATGTTTCCACGTCCTCACCCTGCACGTCTCTCGCAACCAGTAAGGTGCATCACCCCGTGATTGATTTAATAACAAAAAGGTTTTTCCAGTACACCCATAGGTATATGACAAGTCACTGGAATTATGCGGCAGGGGAAGACCAAATTATGTGGTAAATTTGACTAACATATTATACTGCAGCAAAAAGCAAATTAAATAATCCTAAAAAGTGCTCAACACCCCTCCACATCATCATTCTTAGCAAAAAACACTAATGTATCCCTCTGTCTCCTTCTCTGGGCCACAAGCTGATGGAAAAAAGAACAGGGCACAGAAATGAGTGTCATCTTCCACCACCTGGACAAATTAAGCACTAGCCATGCTATACAGTATTGGTGAATACAAGACAGAGAAGTAAAACCTCTCAGGATGTGCTTGTGAGCGCTGTCAGTAAGATCAACGTGCTTTGTTGGAATGAGAGTCATGCATTTAATTATTTCAGTGTTTTATATTGACCCAAGCATGTTTCTTTTTCATACTTCAGAGAGCTAGGTATGCAAACAAAGGTCCATTGGGTTAGTAGGCGCTTAGCTGTGCGGTAGATGGAAATGCTAGATATAGCTAGGACCATGTGTGGGACAGGAGAAGGAAAGTATCAAAACAAGCATTGGCATAGCCAATAGGTCTCGCTTTTGGGACCTTATAAGTATTTAGTTTTGCAGCACAATATCCTTGGTGCAACAACATCAGCTGTTGCATGGCTAAACACTTATAAGGTCCCAAAGGTGAGACCTATTGGCTATGCCAATGCTTGTTTTAAAAAGGCACTTACCTGCTGTGGCTGCCTCCTCCTTGCCATGACCGCTCTCCTTCCTCGTCCTCACCGTCCTTGTCTATTGGAAACCCTTACGTTGTACGTCTTGCGCAACAAGCCAGCCCGATTTGAAGTTGCTATGAAATCTACCCCAGTGGCATTTCAAATTAATGAAATAGAGCCTTTTCTTGCATACATGCTTCTATTGTTGTCACCATGCATATGGGAAAGACTGCATATTATTTTTCAACCTATCTAGCTATTGGATACAAAATACACTTAACTAAGAATTAACGTCGGTGCTTGAAAACCAGTGCATGAAATAATGTTAAAAATCTGTGTGAAGCTCTGGTGCAATAAAGTGTTATTGTGCTCCAGTTCTATCATCTTGATGACGCAGGGTGGTCGTTTCATGCAGGGGGACATAGAAATGGACATACAAATTGAGGATGCTTATCCTTTGAGGAGTTGAAATATTACACTCACTGTACTAAACGTAATTCGACCATATATAGTTCAAGTGAACAAAAAACTCAGTCCCACAAGGGTCCCGCTTTTCTTGCGTATCCCACTGCAAACACTCTTTGTCATTATTTTCTCCTGTGTTTGTGTTATTTTGCTGGTGAAGAAAAGGTCTTCACCGTGTGAGAGTGTTCTGATTGTGCCAGATCCCATGAATATGCATGTCATGTATCCACTATATAAGGCCTGTGACAAGGCCTTGTCACAGCGTTCGTGTGGTTGTCCGGTTCCATCCATTCCTAGAAACCTGGCTCTAGTTATCTATTTAGTTGTTTTGTGAAGCGCTATGTTTTGTGAAGCGCTAGGACAATTGTGACAGCTACTTGGTAGCGCTGGGACTGTGGAAAGACAATATTTGCTCCCTCCACATATCCCTGTCCTCACAGCCTTCTGATTGGTGGAAGCGTCAAGGGGGCACGTGGTTTTTCATTCCGCCCAGGTAAAGACAGTGAGCGCCAGCTAGTCTCCGAAATGTTTAGCTGGCTGTGCTCCGTTATTTTGATTGAAATTCAACGTCTGAAAGAGACTTGGCAGGGACATTTTCTGCAGCAATGTGATGTCTTCAGAGCGCACCTTGCCTATATTGTATGCACTGCTGGTCAGATTTTTTTATCTGCTTTCAGTCTGGAGAATATATTTTTTTTTTTTAGAAGAGAGCACTTGTAATTCTCCCAGTTACACTGCTATTCCACAAGTCCACAAATTCAGCTGTAAACAGATTCTGACTGGTGTCATTTATTGGTGACTTTCATTTAGTGATCAATGGTTTTAAGCAAGGAGTAAGTTGTGAATAGCACTTACTTCCACACACTGGCCCATCACCTGGATGGCGGAAGTGACGCCACTGCACACACTGATTGAGAGTGGACCTTTAAAGCATAGCTATTTTAGTCTTTGTGCATTCAGTTGCTGTGAGCAGGCCAGTTTTGAGGTTCGTATTGGAAGTCTGGCTTTCGGTGTCCAAAGCAGATTAACAGTGGTCAGGATAACCCCGCCCCCCTTCCTAGCCCTAATGGCTCCTATTGAAGATGATGACCCCGAACATGGCATTTACCTGCCCTTCTGCCATATATTCGGACCATATGTTGGTGGTTCGCAGTTTTGTGTTGAGTCAGCAGTCTTGTAAATCCTGGCTGCATGCATGTTACAGAGGCTTGCAGATGTTGTATGTTAGCAGGATGCCTCGTTAAATGACGCGATATACTGAGCCCTTGGCTTGAGCTGGTTCCCTTGCTCCAGAAACGAGGCTGTATCAGGGCAGATTGATGAAGGGTTGAGAAGCGCGCTCCCGTGCTGTGCACTATACGTAATTATATGCACATCTACATGTTTCCACGCCATCAATCTGAGAGCTCAACAGAGCACTGCACGTGTATATTATATCGCGTCTGTTGGCCAATCAGAATTAAGTATTGCTGTCCGCCAGCTGTCATTAGCAACGCTCACACCAGGCTCAACGTTGTAATTGTTACTCGATTGCAGCGATGGCTGTTAACAGCGGATACTATTAAGAAGGCAGTCTTTTTAAGGTAGCAGTGTAAATCACACCTGCAGCAGGAATCCTGTATTAGAACACGCATTTGTGGAAAGAACCATAGTTTTGACATGTCAAAGAACGCCTCCGGTTTGAAGTCATGAAACGCTGCGCCCCAGGATCAGTTCGTCATACCCGAGCAGTCTATTTGTAAACCGATTTTCTCTAACCTATTTTAACAAGCGTGCGCGCATCAACTAAAAAAAAAAAAACTGTCGCCAAAAGTGAAAGCGTTTCCCTTGCGGGAGCGAGCGGCGCCAGGAGCGATAATTGCTACCATATGGCGCCGCTCGCTCCCGCAAGTGAATCGCCAAACGTGCACGCGTTGCCATTGAAGGCAATGGAACGCGTGCACGTTTTTGGCTGAAAAGCCAAAGCGATCCCAAAAGGTCTTTTTACCTATGCAGCGCATGCACGCTGCTAGGCGAGACCTAAAAAAGAGGATGTCTTCCAAACAGCCACTTGTTTATGGAGTGGTTGAGAGGGAAAGGGTTTGGCTCCTCAGTAGGGAGGTGATAATGGCACCCTCCACATGTTGATATTCAACACAGAGCACTGGGTGGAAATTCTCTTGACAAGAGGTGCAGGGAGAAAAGTTCTCAGATTGATACTGCTATGGGTGCTATGCCACCCTGCCACCTGTCTGGCAATTTCTGACTTTCTCTGTGGTTCCCCACTTAGTAGACTTGATAATCTGTCACCTTGCTGAAGCAGTGGAGTAACAAAAGCCCCAGCTGTGCAGGGGAGTGGCCCGACTTCCAGGGGCCCCTTCCGTTAATGGCAGGCCCCTGGCCTGAGAGGTTCGGACTGGGTCCGGAGCGTAGGGGCCCCCCTGCATGTACTTTGCAGGGGGGTGGGGGGCTAAAGTTTTGTTATGCCACTGTGCTGAAGGTGCTGCAAGAGTTTGTTAAATTCATCAAGAGATCACAGGAACTTCTGTCAAGGGGCACACTGAAAATATAGACCAATCACAGTCGACGTAGACTCTTGCGTCTTCATATTGGATACAGGGAGGCTTACCACTGGAGACAGCAGCGTTGTAACCGCAGAGTCACAGGTATTATTGCCTGTACTCCTGGAGCGGAGAAGTCCTTACTGTCTCTTTCCAGTAAATTCCATGCAGTTCTGCCACAACTGGGGTCATTGCTTTGCACTCATGGTGTGTGGTGTGCTAGGTGTTGTGTGGCATGTTCCTTGTGCGTAGGCGAGATCTATTGTTGTCGACTTGCTTAGCGATGCGGGACAGGACATGTGCACGCGTATGGCAAGACAGGAGATGTGCACGCGTACGGCTCGCGGCATTGTCACAACTCCTGCTCGCACCATACGCGTGCACATCTCACGGCGCCCGGACAGGCCATGTGCATGCTCACGGCGTCTCTTTCAGACAGTCGATGTGCACGCTCATGGCGTGTCCTTCAGCGTGCGCCTTACATGTCTCACCGGGGCTCAGCAGGTCTACAAAATTGCCCCCATGATGGAGCGGCCCGCTGTCTAGCGGGTCCGCTAAAACAATGGGCGCCGGCAATGCACCCAGCCAAGCCCTCACTCACCGGCTGGTTCAGGAGGGCGTCTCTCCTCGGTCTGCAGGTTCCCTGGCCGTCTCCTCGGCTCGCCGCGGGGCTCTCCTCACCACTCGGGAGCCCCGTCTTGCCTCTGGTGCCATGCAGTCTACCTCGCTCTTCGCCCGGTCCCTCTGATGGGGCCGGGACTTCAGTATGGAGCCTGCAGGGTTCCGGACGTCCTCTCCGGCGGTTCCTTCCTGTTTCTTTGGCAGGCCCCGCCCACGTCCCAACGAAGGCTGCCTGACTTCCGGTTTCGCCGCCATCTGCACCGGAGGCATGGAGTGCGCCCCGCGATGTCGCCTCCGTTGTTCAGCTTGTTGGAGTTCAGGTAGGAGCTGAAGGTGTCTTTAAACAGTTCTGTTGCGCCTGGACTGCTTGTTAAGTAGTATATTTCTACGAAATGCTATGGTCTAATACCAACGCTGATGGACAACCCTCTCAGCCAATGCATAAAGCCATCTGGACTACAGTTGTCCATAATTCAAAGGGTCTGTCTAAAAGTCAGTGCCTGTCTGGGTCTGTCTGTATGTCTGTGTCTGTCTTTCTTTGTGTTTTTCTTTATTTGTGCCTTTCTTTCTTTCTTTGTGTGTCTTTCAGCTCTCACCAGGCAGGTAAAGCTGTCCGTAGCAAGACATAACAAGCATTTGCAATGCAATAGGTCTCGCAGTTACACAAGTTAAAGCTATTGGCATTGTAAATGACAATGCCTTTTATTTATGTTTTTAAAACGAAAACAAATATAAAAGGCATTGGTATTTGCAATGTCAATAGCTCAAACTCGCGTAAATGCGAGACCTATTGCATTGCAAATGCTTGTTACATGTGTGTGTGTGGGTGGAGGACTAGGTGACAGTGTCCTAGGATAAGTATATCCATTGTTGACATGTCGGGCACCTGCACAAAGAGGTGTGTCATCATCCTATTCTGGGCATGACAGCATGAATCCCTTTGTTCCCCGAGCCGTGCCATAATATTCGAAGGGTGTCTGGTGGGCATGAAGAAGACATGTCTCCCGGTTTCTGCCTTGCTTTGTACACAAGCCTCTTCCTTCCTCTGTTGTTTGTGTATGATACAACATTGCCCCCTTGAGGACAGGTCTGGTAATGTTCAAGTGGAGTCAACAACGACCTTGAGTAGTTGATACCAGTTTCTTCTCCCGCATTCCTCCTATTCATTGCCATTTGGTAGAGCTTGGGTTCCCAGTAGTGCCCCTCAAAGTACTTCATTTGGTGTGAGAAATTGGGTTACTGGTTGAGGTGCAAAACCCTACTTAAGCTGCAACAACAGTCCTTGTCAGGGCGAGTCATAAGCAAACCCCAAATTAACCTGTGTTCAACCCTCTGGTAGCTTGGCACAGAGCAGTCAGGCCTAGCTTATTTATTTATTTATTTATAGTTTTATAAAGCGCGCAGCTACCCACAGGGTCTCCTGGCGCTGAGCAGGACAACAAACAAACCACAGACAGCCAGAGATAGCAAAGGATAAGGAGATTATACTTGACTGTAAAGGAAAGTCTTTAAATTCTTGCGAAAGGACAACAATGAGTTGCGCATCCTAAGTTCCATTGGAAGAGAATTCCAAAGTTTTGGGCCCAGGTAAGAAAACGAGCGGCCTCTCATACAAGTGAGAGGGAATCTGGGTACAGAAAAAAGAAAAAGGCTAGCTGATCTCAGCTGACGAATGGGCGCGTAAGGTTTGACCAGACTTTGTATATAGGGAGGCGCCCAACCATGTTTGGCCCGGAACATGTAACACAAGGCCTTAAATTCGATGCGCTTGTTCACTTTAAGTCAATGAAGTTTATGACGCAAAGGTGAAACTGAAGCATGTCGAGGTAAATGGAAAAGGAGGCGTGCTGCCACATTTTGTATGAGCTGCAAGCGATGGACTGAAGCTTTATCAGCTCAAGGTACAATACATTTCCATAATCTAGTCTGGAAATAACCAGTGCCTGCATTACCGTTCTCTGGGCTGCAGGAGGGATTAACCAGAGAATTTTCTTAAGCCATTTAAGAACAGCAAAGCAGGACTCAGTGACCCCAGACAGCTGGGCTTTAAGGGAGTGGTTGTTGTCAATGGTAAAACCCAGGTTCTTAACTTTGGGGACCGGAGCAGGTAAAGGGCCCAGAGTGTCAGGCCAGTGGTTGATTCCCCAGAGTTCGGGGATGATTCCCAGAACAAGGACCTCTGTTTTTGTACCGTTCAACTTCAAGGCATTTCTGGTCATCCACAACGAGATGCTACTCAGTCCAAGCTGGAGCAAGGAAGGGTCCTGATGGTGAGAGGCTGAGAGAGAAAAGATGATCTGGGTAAGATCTGCATAGGAAAAAATAGTCAGTCCTGACTTTTCAGCAATGTTAGCAAGAGGGCGAACATAGAGGTTAAAAAGGAGAGGACTTAACATCGAACCCTACAGCACTCCTGAGGATAGTGCAAGAGGATTTGACTTTGAGGTATAAGAACAAACTTGAAACGAGCGATCATTTAAAAAAGAGATCAGCCACCTCAGAGCCACACCCTCAATACCAGCAGCTTCCAGACGATCTGCCAAGATGGCATGCGACACTGTATCAAATGCAGCACTCAAGTCCAGCAGAATGAGAGATGCCGTACCTCCGCAATCGACCTGCTGCCTGAGATATTCAGTGACCCCAAGCAAAGCCGAATCAGTACTGTAACCAGACCTGAAGCCAGACTGTGAGGGATGAAATAAATTGTGAATTGCAACAAAAGAGGAGAGTTGGGAGTTGTTGTGTCTTTCCAATACCTTAGAGAAGACCGAAAGGAGGGATATTGGGAGGTAATTTGACCAGCAGAGAGGATCAAGGCCAGTCTTTTTCAGTAAAGGAAGAACAAGAGCGTGTTTCCACTTCTGAGGAACGAGACCTGAACTCAGAGAGGTGTTGAGAAGTTCAAGAATCACAATAAGGGCTGATTCGTCCAGAAGTCTAAGCTTCGTTGGGGGAAGAGGGTCAAGTGGGGAGCCGGACTAGATAGTTCCCTGTAAAGATTGAAGTGTGGCCAAGTCCAGTGGGAGCCAAGCCCTGATTTGTCGAGGCTCATTTGAAAAAGTGGACTGGGAAGATGTGTCAGCCAGGTCAACATTTAAAGTAACAGGAAAGGTAAAGTTACCTTGATGGGATATGTTCAAGTCAAGTTGGCAGTGAACGGACTCTACTTTATTAAGAAAAAACGTCACTAGCTCATTACATTGATGTTGCGAAAGTAAAGTACTAAATGCTGAATGTTCCTTCATGACTTTAAACAGAGTTTTCTGGCAGTGTTGGGAATTCGTAATCCTTTCTGTAAAGAAGGTGGCACAGGCAGATCTACAGAGAGCGTGGTATTTTTTCAATGCTGCCAAGTAAACTAACTTGGCCTCGGGCACATAGTGCTTCCTCCATTGCCTCTCTAAAACTTTGCAGCGTTTTTGTCTTGTTTCAGGGAGTCGTTGAACCACGGGGCAGGCGGATGCTTTCTGTGTTGAGGTTTGACTAACAATGGAAGGGTCGAGTCAATAGCCTCCGAAAGCCAATAATGTCCCGAGATTTGATCTAAGTCAGGTTGGGATATGAGGATAGGAGTTTTATTTAGGAACCGTTCATTAAGTACCGACATGTCAAGTTTGGACCAGTTCCTATATTTAGGCATTAAAGTCGACCGGGTGAGAGGGGCAGAGGAAGATTTGATGGTAAAAGGTACAGCAAAGTGATCAGTCCAGCAGAGTCGAAGAGGAGATGCAACAGACAAGGTTGACAGATCAATCAATCAATCAATCAATCAATCAATCAGGGAATTGTAAGCACGCTACTCACCCGTGAGGGTCTCAAGGCGCTGAGGGGGGGGTCCGCAGATCTGTTTAGCCGAAGAGCCAGGTCTTGAGGGTCTTCCTGAAGGTGTTCAGGGAGGGGGCGCGTCTGATGTCTGCCGGTAGCTCGTTCCAGGTCTTGGCTGCAATGTGAGAGAAGGATCTTCCGCCTGCTCTGGCTCTGTGGATGCGCGGGGTTTCGGCCAGTGCGAGGTTGGAAGATCGGAGGTTTCTTTTGGGTACGTGGAAGTTGATTCTGTCGTTGAGGTATTTGGGTCCGTTGTTATGTAGGCATTTGTAGGCGTGAGTGAGGATTTTGAAAGTGACTCTTTTCTCCACGGGGAGCCAGTGGAGACTTCGTAGGTGTTGGCTGATGTGTTCGTGTCGGGGGATGCCGAGGACGAGTCTGGCGGCGGTGTTCTGTACTGTCTGGAGTTTGCGGAGTAGGGACTTGTTGATGCCGGCGTAGAGTGCGTTTCCATAGTCCAGTCTGCTGGTGATGAGTGCGTGGGTGACTGTCTTCTTTGACTCGGGGGGGATCCACTTGAAGGTCTTGCGGAGGATGCGGAGGGTGTTGAAGCAGCTGGAGGTGACGGCGTTGACCTGTCGGTTCATGGAGAGTGATGAGTCGAGTACGATGCAGAGGTTCTTGGCGTGGTCTGAGGGGGTAGGTGGGCTTCCGAGGGCGGTCGGCCACCAGGTGCTGTCCCATGCAGAAGGGGTGGTACCGAGGACGAGGACTTCTGTCTTCTCGGCGTTGAGCTTCAGGCAGCTGTTGGTCATCCAGACTGCGACATCTTGCATTCCTTTCTGGAAGTTGAGTTTGGCAGTGGTGGGGTCTTTGGTGAGGGAGAGGATGAGCTGGGTGTCGTCGGCGTAGGATACAATGTTGAGGCGGTGTTGTCGGACGATGGCTGCGAGGGGGCCATGTAAATGTTGAAGAGGTTGGGGCTCAGTGATGAACCCTGTGGGACTCCGCAGGTGATTTTCGTGGGGTCGGAGAGGAAGGGTGGGAGTCTGATCCTTTGGGTTCTTCCGGTGAGGAATGATCGGATCCAGTCCAGGGCTGTTCCTTGTATGCCTGCGTCGTGTAGTCTGACGACTAGTGTGTGATGGGAGACGGTGTCGAAGGCCGCTGATAGGTCGAGTAGGATGAGGGCTGCGGAGTGGCCTTGGTCCAGGAGGGTGCGGATGTCGTCTGTGGCGGCGAGTAGGGCGGTCTCTGTGCTGTGGTTGCTTCGGAATCCGGATTGGGACGAGTCGAGGACGGCGTTTTCTTCAATGAATCGTGTCAGTTTCCTGTTGACTGTTTTCTCTGCAACTTTGGCTGCGAAGGAGGAGCGAGATGGGCCGATAGTTCTTGAGGTCGGTGGGGTCAGCTGTGGGCTTCTTGAGCAGGGGTCTGACTTCTGCGCGCTTCCAGTCGTCTGGGAAGGTGCCTGTTTTGAAGGTGGTGTTGATGGTGCGTTGTAGTTCGGGTGCGATGGCGGCCACGGCTCTGTGGTAGATGTGAGGGGGCAGGGGTCGGTGGGGGCCCCGAGTGGATGCTTTTCATGGTCGAGGCAGTGTCTTCGGCCGTGATCGGTGTCCAGTTGGAGATGGTGGGCTGGCTGGTGTTTCTGGGGGGCGGGGGACTCTCTGTGGCGCCTGGTGGATGGTCGATGAAGTTGTCGTAGAGATTTTTGATCTTGAGGTGGAAATAGGTTCCAAGCTTGTCGCAGAGGTCTTGGGATGGGGTGATGTCTGTGGCTTCGCTGCGTGGGTTGGTGAATTCTTGAATGACACTGAAAAGTTCCTTGGAGTTGGTGGAGTTGGCCAGGATTTTGTTGTGGATGAAGTTCCTTTTGGTGGCTCTGATCTGGTTGTGGTAGTCCGTCATGGCGTCCTTGTAGGTGGTGTGGTTTTCGGTTGTCTTGGTGTTTCTCCAGTTCTTCTCCAGGCATCTGCAGGTGCGTCTGGCTTCTTGGAGAGCTGTTGTGAACCAGGCGGCTTTCCTGGGGCGTTGTCTGTCGGGGTTGCGTAGCGGGGCGAGCTCATCTGCGCAGTTGGAGATCCAGGTGTGGAGTTCTCTGGCTGCATCGTTTGCGCTGTTTGCATCGGGTGCCCAGGTGTGGTTGTCTCGGTTGAGGGTGGAGTTAAGTTGCTCGTCGGTAACCTTGCTCCAGTTCCTTCGTGGTGGGTGTGGGGCTGGTTTGGGTGTTTTGGGTTTGTTGATGGCGAAGTGTACGCAGTGGTGGTCGGTCCATGGCGGCTGCGTTGTGTGGCTGAAATGGACGCTGTTTCCTGCCGCGAAGATGGGGTCGAGGGTGTGTCCTGCTCTGTGGGTCGGTGTGTTGACGAGTTGTTTAAGTCCGATGCTGGCGAGGTTGTCACGAAGGATAGTGGAGTTGGGGTCGCTGGGGTTGTCGAGGTGTAAGTTCAGGTCTCCAATGAGTATGTAGTTTGTTGAGGCGATCGCGTGGGGTGCGATGAAGTCGGTGATGGTGGCGGCGAAGGGTGTTCGGGGGCCGGGGGGTCTGTAGACGAGGGTTCCTCGGAGTGTGGCTTTGGGGGTGGTCTGGATCTTGAAGTGCAGGTGTTTGGCGGAGGGGAAGGTGTCGCTGGAGGTGGTGAGGCAGAGGGTGCTCTTGTGGGCGATGGCGAGGCCCCCTCCTGGGTGGTTGGGGCGGTCTTTCCTCTGGATCTTGTATCCGTCTGGGATGGCGGTGCTGATGTCGGGGGCGGAGGATGCGTTGGTCCAGGTCTCTGTGAAGAAGGCGATGTCGGGCGAAAGAGAGTCGAGTAGGTTCCAGATTTCCATGGCGTGTTTGTGTACGGAGCGTACATTGAGGAGGATGCATTTTAGGGTGTCGCCGGTGCTGGCGTCGGCGGTGTTGGAGGCTGGGGTGGCGGTGAGGGTCTGGCGGCAGTGGAGGCAGGAGAACTGGCCGTGGGTCATGTTCGGCAAGGCCTGTTGGCATTCTCTAAGTCTTCCAGGGTTGAGTGCGAGGAGGGTGGTGGTGTCGTAGCGATGGGTAGTGGGAGGGCCAGGGTTCCTGGCGCTGGCCGCGGTCGGGTCGCGGACGGGCGCAGACGGGCTTGCCTTTGGCCCACTGCGCGCGTCCGCCATTAAGTAGGGGAGGTGGGAGGGAGGAGAGGCTGGGAGGCGGGAGCAGGGGAATTCCGGGGGGGAATTCCGGGGGGAAATTCCGGAGGGGAAATTCCAGGGGGGAATTCTGGGGGGGAGGGGCCGCAGGGGCAGCAGCAGCGGCGAAAGGCAAAAGGAACAGGCAGGCACGAGAAAATAAAAACAGTGGTGGAATTAGAGCAAGACACAGATGGGCACAATAACAGTGGCACAACAGGGAAAAAAAATTAAGAAAAAAAGCGTCTGAGAAAGGTTACGGTGGTTGGAGGCAGTCTGGTCCCAGTTGGAGCGGGCAGCAGGCGCAGGAGCGGGCAGCAGCCTCGAACCTCCCAAGGAGGAGGTCGGGGTCTGGAGGCAAGAGATGGCACAGCGGAGCAGTGGGGAGAGAGTGGACCTAGACCGAGGGTCGGAGGTCTTACTCCCTCTTACAGATTGGAAAAAATAGGGTCCAAAAGGTGCCCCGCTAAGTGAGTAGGTGAGGAATTGAGAAGCCGAAGATTAAGAGTGTTCAGGTCTTCAATGAGAGCTAGTGCCGATTTGTTGTTAGAATCCTCAAGATGAAAGTTGAGGTCACCAAGCACAGAAAAATTAGCTACCCGTACAATAAGTGGGGGGCAGTGAGTCAGAAAGAACTGAGCCCCAGTTGTTAGAAGGCACAGGGGGGTGATAAATAAGAACACCCGAGAAGGTGAATTTAGGGGAAAAAGGAATAGAGAAAAACAAGGCTTCACAATTAGTAATCTGAAGTTCCTCTATTTTACAATTGTAGAATTTCTTAAAAATAATGGCAATACCACCACCTATTTTATGGGGTCTATTTATACCCAGCAACGCAAAGCTGTCGGGGAGTGCAGCAATCATGTCAGGCAAGGATCCGTCATGAAGCCAGGTTTCAGTTAGAAAAACCACATCTGGATCAGTATCAACAAGAAAATTAAATAGATGAAGCTGATGTTTGGATAGAGAGCGGCAGTTTAAGCTGAAACAGCAGAATTCATTTGGTGGACGAGAGTCAACCTCAACATAGGCAAGAGGACGGGGTGTAACCACCCTGGCCAAGTGATCAGGGCCATTCCACTGCTGGGTGCTATCAAACTGGCACTTAGTGCAGTGCATGGGACCAGTAGCAAGATCAAAGACCTGACAGAGAGCATTAGGTATGGGTCTGAGGATAAAAAGGTCCTGAGGGGAATAGGTTCACGGGTTTTGCTGAAAAGGAGCAGGGGTTCTGGCCCCTGGCCCCGGCCGGACGGGCGCAGATTGGTTTGCTTTTGGCGCGCCTCCGGAGCTCCTGCAGCGTGGCCGCTGCGTGGATCCGCTGCGCGTGTCCGCTTCGGCATAAGTTTGAATATTGTGGCCGCAGTACAGACTAGACCGCGCACCACCAAAATGCTGGAAGGCACTGCCCTCCGCACAAACGGCACACAGCCGCGACAGACCAGGGCGGGAGTCACGACAAACAGAGAAAGTCGTAGAGAACACGGGCACAAGCACTAAAGTGCAACAGCGTGCAGCAGGAGACAGTAAGTAAAAGAGAGGAGTACGAGCATAGAACAGTAAAGAGCTCCAATAGTATAAACTAAGCTAGCAAGGAGCTCCTCCAGGCCATAAATGTTGGAAGTCCCTGCTCTACAAGAGGGTGTGGCTCTCCTTCTGGGCCTGTAATTATCTCCCTGAAAGTTGGAATTAGGATTGGTAAATCTATGCTCATTTCCAATAGGATTGGGAACCAGGCTTGTGACCTCCAAAGAGGTGTTATCACTGCTGTGTTCTCCTTGCTTCTGCGTGAGTGCATCAGTGGCCTTGGTAGCATGACAAATGGAGGGAAAGCAAAAGGTGCTAAACCCCACCAATTCTGAAGGAAGGCATCCACCCCCGGGCTTGAGGGTCCGGCCTCCAGCTGAAGAAATTTTGTAGTTGAGTGTTCAGTCTGTCTGCAAAGAGGTCCACCCCGAAAGGTCCCCATCTCATCTGGATATTGAGGAAGATTCCCCTGTTCAACCTCCAATTGCTGGAGTCCCTGAAATTTCGGGAGAACCAATCAGCAATGCCATTGTTTAATCCAGGGATATGTTCCGCCACTACAGAGATGCCCTTGCTTAAGCAGTACCCTCAGACGCCCTTGGCCAAGTCTGCTAGCCCCTTGGAGTGGGGGACCCCCATCTTGTTGACATATCTGACCGCAGATACGTTATCCATGCGTAACATCACAGAACACTTCATTAGGTCCTTGGTGAAGCAACAAATTGAAAAATGAACCTGACAGTAATTCTAAGCAGTTGATGTGCAACTCCTTCTCCTGATCTGTCCAGCATCCCCCTGCTGATGAGTCACCACATCTTGCACCCCATCCCTCTAAGATTGCATCCGATCCTATCACTATCTCTGGTTCTTCTCTTAAAATGGCTGTGCCATTCAATGCTTCTGCATTCCTCAGCCACCATACTAGTTCCTTCTTGGAGTCTGGGTCCAGACACAACATTTGAGAATAAGATTGACTTGTTCTCAGTTTTTCTTTGAGTCTTTGGAGCGCCCGGTAGTATAAAGAATAAGGGGCCTGGACTAATCGCTTGGATCATTGAAGACAGGAGACCTAGGATCCTTGCTAGTGCCCTGAAGGGGAATTCCTTTCTTGCTAAGATTTTCCTTAACTCCTAGTGATGTTTTCGTAACTTCTCCCTGGGTAATTTCAATTCTGTCCATATAGTGTTTATGACAAAACCAAAGAATTGCATTTCCTGACTTGGTACTATGCAAGATCTTTTCCTGTTTATGACAAAATGCTGCTGTTTTAAGAGATTTATGGTAAGCTCTGTGTGATGTGAGACCATCTCCCTGGATTGGGCCATTATTAGTATATCGTCTAAGTAGAGGGTTAATCTCACTCTTCGTGCCTTGAGCCAACCCGATACGGGGCGAATGACCTTGGTGCAACACCACGGGCTGAGGAAAGTTCGAAAGGGAGACTGCAAAACTGCCAAAGTTTGCCCATCCAGGTAAATTGAAGACATTTTTGTTGTGGTGGCCAAATTAGCATAGTCAGGTATGCATCCTTTAGGTCTAACCGAGTTGGCCAGTCCCTTTTCCGTAATACATCTCTTAGGAGGTGCACCCCTTCCATTTTGAAATGGTGGTAAACAACCCATTCATTCAACTCTTTTAGATTTATCACTGGCCTCATCCCTTTGTCTTTCTTCTCCACTAGAAAGATATTGCTGATAAAGCCTGGCTCCATTCCCTCCTGAATTGTCCCTTTAGTCAACAAGTCCTCTACCTCTTGTGATACTAGGGTGTAATCTTCCTGTGAGAAGATCATTTACGGAGGGATTTTCCTTTGCATTGCTGTACCTATAAATTCTATATTGTATCCATTCACTGTCTTTAGGACCCAAGGGTCCTGCCTCACTAAGTTCCAGTTTCCACAGAATTGGGCCAGTCTGCCTCCCCATTTATAGGGGTATCTGAAGGGTCTTTCATAGCTCTTACCTGTTGAGAAAGCTCTTTGTCTCTGCTCTCCTCTGAAGCCTCTCCCATGGAACCTCTTTTTCTGGGGATAGAAGGCTGAATGGGTAGCGAGGCTTGGGTGCGTAAATCTTGCGTCACGTCCCAGGTAGGGTCTTGAGGAGCTTTGGCCACGGCTGAGGAACTGACCCCGTGCTCTCCCGGCCCTGCCAAAAACTCTATCTTGGAAGACTTTCTTGATGTCTTTCTGTGACTTTTGGATCAAGCTGAATGCTCCTACGTATTTGGCCATATCCCTGATGAAGTTGTCCCCAAAGAGTAGGCACTGACAGGCAGCTCCTCCTTCTTCTGTGGCCAGTTCAATTAGTTTGGGGTCTATTTTGAGTAGTATGCTCTTTCTTCTCTCATTGGAGAGTACAGTATTCGCATTCCCTAGGAGACAGACGTCTCTTTGCGCCCATTGGTGCAATTCTTTCGGATCGATGAGAGTGTCTCCCAGGTAAGCCATCTCAGCCATCTCAAACATCTTTGTCATGGGCCCGTAATGTCTAGTAGACGGTGTTGGCAGGACTTTAGCCCTTTATCGAGACCTTTCCTAGGGTCCATTCCTCCCATGGCAATTAATGCCACCACCTTTGCGTCTAAGTCTGGGGTTGATGCAACCTTATCCAGGACAGAGGGGCGTGGGCATTCGGATCTCAGACGAGACCTGACTTCTTTCGGGATCTCCTTCCGGAGTCAAAAACAGAGGTACTCAGCAATGTGCTGGGATGGAGCCCATTCTGGGGATTAGGGGTGTTTAATAAGGAGTGGGTTAAACATGCTTTCCCCAAATGGGTCCACAATGCCCATTTTTGAACTCGAAGCCATTGATTCCTCATCAGTTGTACCCATATTTCTCACCTCTAGCTCCTCCATATCTGTGTCAAAATGAAGGGAGTAGGAGAGGTTAATTTTGTCCTCTAACCCCTCATCGCTATCGATGGGGATGGGTAACTCTGCGCCTTCTTCCTGCCCACATGAAGTGCCCAAGATACCATCCGTGTCACCGCCAGGCATGATGTCATCTGGTTTGAGCCTTTGGATTTTTTAGCCCCCTTAGGCAGGTTTTCTCCAGCAGCTCTTTTACCCTGGGCCTTAACCGCCCCATCTGCCCCTTCAGGGTGTCTTGTGCCAGCAACTGGCCAACCTTTCTTGGAGAGGATCTCCAATTTTTTATTAATTGTGTCGTCCAGTGACCCCATTACCTTATCTAAGACTTTATTTATAAGTCCCTCCAGTTTGTCTTCCATAGTACTCCCTGAAGGTTCAAGGGACATGGTAAAAGGTGAGTATTTGTCAAGGTTGCCAGGGCTCCGCACAAGTAAACAGCTGTTCTTGCAGTTGGTTGAACTACAACTGCCAGAATTCAATCAGATTGCCCAACAACTTAAAATGACCACTCTAGTCTGTGAAATACTGTTTCCAAACCTAGTAAAATGGCCACCGGCACGACCAGAGCATGCATGATCATTTCTTAAGGGCTTTTCCTTTAACCTTGAGGTCCTTTGTCTATTTCAACGGCCCGAGTATGTGCCCCCATCTGCTTCTTTTTTTTTTTTTAATGTATAAATATTCAGCGGTGCAGTGGTCAAGTGTCGCTTCGCACCGTTACGTTTATTTTCATGGTCCGGCAGCCGTTGTGAGAGGGAGGGCTACCGGTGTCTCCAATCTCGATTGTATTCTCTTCCGAGGCCGTGAAGACTGCGCCGGCGAGGTGAGTCACCGGGCACAGCTCAACAGCCTCGGGGGGGCTTGTTCTTCGTCTCGCTGGCTTGTTTTTCAAAAAGCGCTCCCGCTGCTATGTGAGGGGGGCACGGGTCGAGCGTGAGCACAGTGTTTGAAATAAAATCCGGTCCGCTGCCGAAGAGCGCATGGGGTTGTCTTTCTATAGAGACAGCAATGAACCTATAAAGGCGTGTTTCTCTGCCTTAAGGAACTGAGGGGGAAAAACGCTGAAAGTTGTGTCAGGCACGGGGGTAAGAGAACCTCCGACTCGATGCTGTAAAAAGAGAGAATATTAGTATAGCAATGACCACCCTCCTTCCCAGGCATAATAAAGAGACATTGGGAAGTTACATAAATAACCTAGGTGATTTTGTATTAGTATCAGGATAGGGATATTGGGTAGGGATATTGTTATTGTCTATAGGGGAGAGTGGGATGTTTGAAGGCAAAGATAACACAGGTTAAGTAGTATGAAGTAAAAAACTGTACTTATCTTGTGTGAAGCAGGAACAAAGAAGGGAGAATACTTTGTGTGGGGGGACCTTATAGTCTGTTAGAATGTGCTATATTGTTCATTTGTTGCTGCTGTGAGCTGGCTATAAAGGAGATTTGCATAATGTTAGCCTCGTGCCATGCCATAAAATTAATGATCCCCAAATACAGAAAATCAAAGCAAGGCTGTGTGACTGAAGCCTGTATAAAGTAATCCCCAATGAGCTAAGTCATGACAGGGGCATGCAACACTTACAGTTAAGCTGTCCAGAATTGGCCAAAAAGTGTCTGACTGGTCAGAGGTCAAAGACAGTGGAGCTGTATTGCCTAGATTTCTGTTGCAGAATGGTGGAGATTCAGACACTGAAGTGAAGAGGGTGAAGAAGTGGCTGCTTAAAAAGTCCATGACAACTTTGTTAGCTAAGGGTTTCTGATTAGTTCTTCCTGAGCAGTGCCATTTGGAAGATGCTAGGGGTGAAGGGGGAGACTGCAGTTTCTGTTTTTCAAGGTGAGGACTATTTTAGGGCAGCCCAGCCCTTTTTCTGTTTCTGATTACTGCTTTAGCAAAGCTGATGACAGC
The DNA here is from genome assembly GCA_963921515.1 of Calotriton arnoldi. Taxonomy (NCBI): domain Eukaryota; kingdom Metazoa; phylum Chordata; class Amphibia; order Caudata; family Salamandridae; genus Calotriton; species Calotriton arnoldi. The sequence continues at coordinate 1,262,801 of CAWUFW010001814.1, forward strand.
CATGCTCAGAAATCTCTAACTACATTGTGCCCATGTGTTGGATGCTCTTGCTTGGAGACTGCCCATGTGCTACATGTGAGAAGCATTGTTTACACCAAGGCTATGTCTGCAGGGCAGACTGAGATGGACACCTGAAAGAGAACCATCCCAAATTGGTTATGTAGTTTGAGACAGTAGATCCACATCCCCTGTCTAGGAAATGTGCATTAAAGTTAGATCTAAACCACCCACTCTGTTCCAGTTCCAGGCTCATTATGACAAAGGGAGTGCACCGCAGGGTACTCAAAGAGCTGCTGTGTAACGAGGGCTGGTGTCTGTCTGACAGTCGGTCTTCCACAGGTGAAAGGACATCACCTGAAGTCTGCAGTTTCCACTGGAGGAGCTGACGGAGACTGCCTGATGCCTAGAAGCCTGTCTGCCTGCTTTGAGAGAGAAGTATGATAGCCCTGCAGTAGGAGAGACCATCATGGAGGAAAAGCCCAGTGAGTTCCCGGAGTGTTGAGCACCCAGAGTGAGAAGACATGTGAGAAGGTGTAAAGCCTTGCTACTCCAAATGAGGCCATGGGTAAGACCGAATGACTGTGCTAGATTCTCATCCACCACAAGAGTGACTCTCATACCCAGTGCATTTTTATGGAGTACTGGTGAAGGGGGCAGAACCAGAAATCAAAAAATCTTCAGGGGTCAGTGGACAGAGAACTCCTCCATCAACACAAGAAGCAGGGGGAATCGTAACTGAACCAAACCTAAAGTTAGTGCTCAATCTGTCAGCTAACTACACACTGACAGTTCAGCAGAGTAGGAATGCTCAACCGAGGACTAGGATTTGTTCGCACTAACAAATATGAAACTTTTAATTGTGGACTGAACTTCAGTTGTTTATCCAGGGAGATTAGGCTCTGGTCCTTTTTGGTAAAACTAAATGATTACGGTGCCATACAGAATGAGACATTATTAAAAAACAGACCTTCAGTTTTTACTTCATCACTGGGGAGTATTTCTCCCAAAGTCCTTACATTTATAAAAGCAGGATTCAAAGATCTGAGCGATGCTGAAACCAATGCAGGAACAGCATATGTGAACCTCCCAGAAACTGAACATAGGGCCCTTAAAAACCTCTAACACTGCCAAGATATTACAATCAAACCTACAGACGATGGTGGGTCTATATTTGCTAAAGACAAAAAAGCTTGTAGATGTGAATTCCTTAACCTTTTATCTGATGCGGAAGAGCTATAACGAGCCCAGTTATGACACTTGGTGAAGCAGTAAAAGAAAACTGGATTTCAAACCAATTAGCAGATTTCCTTATTACAGAATTAAAACCCCCTGGCCCATATTTATCAAGGTTATTCATAGACCTTGTGCCACGCAAGGGGACGCAAGGGGGTGCAAAACTTAAATGAGATTTATCAAGCCACGCAACGCCACTTTTGTGGCCCTGCGTGGCTTGATAAATCTAGAGTAACGCAAGGCAGCGCAAATCGTTGCCTTGCATTACTATGCACCAGGGAGGCGTTCCGTGGGTGGAGCGTGGGTTTTCCCACGAATCCACCCATGCATTCTGCTGCATTGTCAGATTTACCAAAACTGGTAGAACTGGGAATGCGTCAGAATTGTAAGCCTCCCCACCAGGGCACAACGAGGAGAATGAAGTATAATGCCTCAGATGATTGTTTTTGTGCAGCAAGGTACCACTTCCTCCAAAAAAACAATCCTGTCTAAAATGCAGGCACACTTTCACCATGGTGCAATGGTGCCTACGTTGGTGCTAGGCAGCAGTTTGTGTGCCAGCACAGGAAGAGAGCCGGAATGCACTGTATAATGTTAAATACAGCACATTCCTGCCCTCTCTCCCTTTCATGCAGTGCAGCAACGTGGCTTGCTAAGGTGGGTGAAATATTGATAAATATGGGACCCTGTTTCTATACTTTGCCCAAGATACACAGAAATAAGTTACCGCCTCATAGCAGACCGATAGTGTGAGGACTTGGTTCACTGCTTGAGCCTTTATATCAATTTGTGAATTACTTCCTACATTCCCTTGTGGAGCAAATGGCTTGAGTTCTCAAAAATACCAAAGAATCATTAAACCTCATTAAGGGCCAGATGTAGAAAATTTGGGGCTAGCAATTTCCAAATTGCGATTTTCCATGACTTGCAATTTGGGAATCGCTATTACTAATATATGAAACTTGTTGAGTTTCAATAGTGGGTCGCAAATCGACCTACCTCATGAATACTAATGAGGTAGGTCACAGTTTGCGACCCATTAGGAATCACAGAAATCACAGGAGTGGTGGCCTGCTGGGGTCAACAGACCACCATGGCTGTGATTGGTTTTTAAAAAAGCAAACTTTTTTTCTTTGAAATGTTAGCCCATTTTCCTTAAAGGAAAAAAGGATGCGTTTCAAAAGAAAAATGAAATTTTTAAGTTTCATTTTTAGGTCGAGCCTGGGCAGCGCATGCGCTGCTCTGCAAGCCATCCTTCGTAAATGCTGGCTTCTGATTCTTTAATAGGCTTGTTAGTACCTCCTTAGTACCGCCTTGTCTTCATTTGTAACCTTCCATGAGGACTGGCCCTTTTACCTCAGCTGTTACAGGGTATGTCTTATTAATCTGTAAGCACTTTTTTCTTTAATGGTTTCTCCTACTGCAGGCACTACATGCTTTCCTGCAACATTCAGTGCATTCAGCGCACCATGTGCGCTTTCACGGGTGTGCTTTTACAAAAAAAGCCATTTGTTTGTCAACTTGACAAGCAAATGTTTTTTTTGGTAAAAGCGCCATACCGCGCTTTCACTTTAATAGCAACCGCGGACCTTTCTTTAGATATGGCTTGTCTAAAGAAAGGGGCGTGGCCTCTATTAACGTGAAAGCGCTGCATGGGGCGCTTGTAAACAACAAGCATTTGCAATTCAATAGGTCTCACATTTTAGAAACTTTGACCTATTGGTATACAAAATATGTTTTTTAACATTCTCAAATGGGAAGGGGCTCCTTCTCCTTTGAGAACAGATATCACCTCCTTGGAGGTGTCAGTAAACAATTAATGTTTTGGGACCGTAATTTAGTCGCAAACCATTAATGCATATCACTGCGAATCGGTATTTGGAAGGGATGCGCTAAATATGCCCCTTCCACATATCGAATCTCAAGCCCAAATTGTCATTCAGTAACAAGTTACTGAACCACAATTTGGCTTTTGTACATTAACAAATGATTGTTTTGCAGTTGCAAATGGCCCGTTTCTGCCAATCAGTCCATTTGCGACCTCCAAAAAAGATTTGTACATGAGACCCAGGACTCTAATGTTTAATCCATCATCACAAGTTTTTGGTAAGCCTCAATGTAGAGGCCATTTACACAACAAGACACACTATGTGCAATAGACCGACTGTTAAGATCACCAGCAAACTCCTATACACCTATCCAGTTCATCATGAAATGTGTAGAACTAGGCCTAATAATAAACATCTTTCAATTTGAACCAAAACTTTTTTTTCTTAAAATAGGCCAGTCTTCAGTTCCATGGCACCTAATCAAATGAATTGGTATGTTCATACTTTTGAAACCAATTTCATCTGTACAGAGACTAGCGCATGCTGATAAATAGGAAGGTACCCCCTATATTATTTTAGGTCCTAGAGGAGAGGGAAGCAACAAGAAGCTGAGAAAAACCTCTAAACCGACCTAGATCATTTGTATGGCTGGCCAATAAGGCTCATACATCAAACATATTCCCAAAATATTTTCTGGACCGGAATGAATTCATAATACTGTATTTATTATTTATAAAAATATTTTTGCTTTTTTTCTTTTTCAAAAATTCATTACTATAAATTAACACAAAACATAGACAAACATACACCATACAAAACAATCCAATAATGTCAATACTTCAGTACATTTTATGAGCCTAGCTTCATAAATGGCTTAATACCTCAATTAGCCTAACATGACTAAATGGAACAGTTAGTGCAATTTCATAAAAAGCGAATAAACAATACAAATACAGAAAAAACAAATACAAAGATAAAAATAAAAATAGCCCCACACTCATCCATCAGACCTGCAATCATACCTATCAACTAGCTCATCCATACTATCATACATACAACACTAAAAGATAATGACAAAACAATTCAAAACATGGGATCCAATGAATCAGGAACGAGACACTGATGGTATAACTACGTTGTGCTGATACATCCCAACAGTTTCTTCTCTTGTGTGTGTCTCTGACAGGATTCGCGTATGTTAAATATAGGTCATTGCACGTTTCGGTGGGACACTAGTAAAACCACCTTCATCAGGACCAATTTTGATTCGATTACTTTTCAAAAAAATGTTGGGTGGGGTTAATCTGATTCGGTCTATTTATCTCCCAATAAATGGGCAAGCAGTAGGTCAGACTACAAATAAGACCCTGTCTGTTATTCTAGCTATCCGGATGTAAAGCTGTTTCTATCCTAATGCACAGACAGCTCACCTATTCTTTCCCGTTCATAAATTTAGCAACTGCAAAAAGGCGCCATCAGCTGACCGTCCAAAAGGGTTACAAAGTCATCCTGAGCGTGTATCTGGATGCTGACTCGTATCTTCACATCAAACATGTCTTGCTACAGTATGTCGGCATAGATCTATGGGGAAACGCCGACACACTGCAGCAAGACGTGTTTGATTGCAGGTTTGATGGATGAGTGTGGTGTTATTTTTATCTTTGTATTTGTTTTTTCTGTATTTGTATTGTTTATTCGCTTTTTATGAAATTGCACTGTCTGTTCCATTTAGTCATGTTAGGCTAATTGAGGTATTAATGAAAAATAACAAGGACCCCCTGTCGAATTGATACAACAATTCCTAGGGCAGGGCACTAATACAGTGTAATATACATCCAAGTTACCTTGGGAAAATGCAATTTAGAGTAGACACCTGTTGTATCCAATTTTATATAATTAATGTGCCCCCCAGCCATAGCTGCCACATGCATACATCATGCAATTGAGACATTTATACAGACATGAGTGCTGTCTCACTTTTACAAGCAATTGAGAGTACACATTTGTCGTATTTAGTTTAATGTAATTAATGTGCCGCCCAGTCATAGTTGCCACATGTATACATCATGCAATTTACAAATTTATTTGAGTGTCGTTTTATTCTTATTTTTTAATTAAATAATTGGACACATAAGTAACATTATTATAGATCGCAAACAATACTAAGAAGTTGACCGAATAGATTTGCGAGTGTTGCGATAACAGGAAGTGGTGATACCACGGTTTTAATGGTCGGCGTTCTAGTTTACAACTCTTCTTTTGTTTGAAATGCACAGAAGAGCCGATCACATGATCTGAGCACTTTTCTGTTCCGGTCATTGCATGCAGTTGGTGAGTCACATAGTTAGCCCTCGCCATGTGACTCCCTTACGCTATGTACATAGATACGTCATCCATATCATGCCTCAGAGACCAATCGTGAGGTTCCATGGATGAGAAGGTAAATGTTTAAAAGGGTATAGAGGTGTGGTCTACACCCTTCAGCATACAGACGCGACCGGTCTGGACGTTTATACGCCGACGGAGCCGTTATCAGCCCATCAAAACTCTTTATCACAAGTAAGTTTGCTAACTAATTAGGTATTAGCGATAGCTTACTTATTAGGCTGACAGTTTAGTAAAGGGGTTAATTTTTACGGCAATCATAAACATATATCGAGAGCTTATATGTTAGAAGCTATATCAATAAAACTTGTAATTCAAGTGAGCTCCCGATATTTCGCCATCTAGTCGTGAACCACCCATTATGAGGCTAGATTTGCGTGTCAGTTTTTAATGTTTATTTATTTATAAACTACTTTTAAAAATCGACTTAATTTTCTTTCCCTTTATGATATGCGACCTTACTATTAAGAATTCCAGACCCTGGACAGTTGAATAGATCCGATAGGTTGTTTTCTGAATAGCTAATATATTCGTCTTACTACCATCTTTTTGACATCCCTTCCACAGCTACAACAAAAAGGGATGATCATTTACAAACTCCCCATGAATCACTTTCGAATAGAATGCGATTAGTTGGAAGATTTTGAAAAGAAGTCACGTAAACTTCAGGTACAGATAGCCACCCATATAAATTTTCTTTTTTTCTTCTTTTCTTGCTCTACCAAATTACTAAATAGCTGTTTATTGATTTTATTTAGATCTCAAATGAATATATCTTGTGTTAAGTGATTACTAACACGTGTCTATTTATATGAAGGACGTATCAGAGCCCCACAAGAGATAAATTAGGGTAATTATAAATGCCCACCTTTGTCAACCCATTAATTAAGAAATAGAATTATGAAGTAGAATGAAGAAATAATTGAATACCAATGTTATCAACTCTTTCAGAGGTTGTTTACCGACATGGGGGCCGATTCCGATCTCGGCCGGTAGGGCTCCGAATCGGATTCGGCTTTACCGGATCCGATTCGGAGCCCTATTTCCCGACCGAATCGTACGTGCGTCCGGGCGAGCGAGTACGATGCGTGCGCTCGCGAAATCTCCGACCGACTCGTTCGCAGGACCCGACCGCTCCGACCGACTCGCACGGGGACGACTCGCACCGCGCAATGGAGACGTTCCCCGGCCGGGTAAGTACGATGCGCATCGCGACCGCTCCGACCGACTCGCGCAGTCCGGCTCCAAGGAGCTGTCGGAGCCGCACTTCGGGGGTCCGTGTCGGACCCCCTGTAGCGTAGGCACGCGAGTCGCACACAGGGGGAGCCATGGGTCCCCCTACACGTGCATGTACGGTGCGACCCGCATCGATGCGAACACGATGTAGGGGCGCCCTTGTTCGCGTCGTGCCCATTGAGTCAATGGGAGCCCGTGTACGCATCGTACGACTGGCTCCCATTGACTTTAATGGGAGTCCGACCGAATCGAGTCCGATAGCATACGTGCGCATCGTACTCGTTCGGTCGGACTGCTAGGTTCCGATTCGGTCGGAAATCTCTCCGAGTCCGGCTCGGTCGGAGAGATTTCCGGCCCGAATCGGAATCGGCCCCTTAGTCGTTGAAAACTATACGTTGGACTGCAAGAAACTTGACACTACGCTTGACATATCTAGTAAGCGTTTATGAATTGGTCTACCTAAATCCTTTCTCTACCTGAAATAGAAATCTGGGTGACTTATGGCTTTCTATCATTTCTACTAGATTACATACTAGTTACGCTCTATTTCTCCTTCTTATATCCCTGGAGAAGACACGATTGATATTCCTCACTGTTCTTTTAAATAGCACACACCTTAGGTGACGGTCAATCTAGTTTGCCATGTATCATGAACTGCAGTGTAACTCTCTAATTATGTTTTAGGTAAATGTGTGGCTTTTCCTGACGAAGACGCAGTTTGCGTCGAAACGCGCGTCGAAGACAATTACCTTTTCTGCCACGATTTGAGTTTTTTATGTGACTGTTTTTATATGATTGAATATATGTATGCACAGGTCAATTAGATACACAGTATAGTTTGATATGTGTTATGAATTGATTTTAAAATTGTAATAAAAATACCTTTTTTAATTAGAATAATCTACTTTTGTATTTTTCCTATTGATTGTTACACTGAGTTCATAAATAAGATGTACTGAAGAGACGTATATATCTATAGATTTGCAACATTCATAAACTTATAATTGCCTAGGGATGTATATTACACTGTAATTGAGGTATTAAGCCATTTATGAAGCTAGGCTCATAAAATGTACTGAAGTATTGACATTATTGGATTGTTTTGTATGGTGTATGTTTGTCTACGTTTTGTGTTAATTTATAGTAATGAATTTTTGAAAAAGAAAAAGCAAAAATATTTTTATAAATAATAAATACAGTATTATGAATTCATTCCGGTCCAGAAAATATTTTGGGGATATGTTTGATGTATGAGCCTTATTGGCCAGCCATACAAATGATCTAGGTCGGTTTAGAGGTTTTCTCAGCTTCCAGAGGCTTGCGCATATCATAATCAGCTCACTGGTTGTCAACAATATTTTTGTGATATTTTCATCATATGGGCAGTGTTGGACTTGGCCCTTTTTGCAGGGTCATCCCTGAACTATTTGCCTTCCTCCTAGTCTTTTTTTCTGACATGGTGTTGGTGGTTTTAGGACTCTGGACACTTTATCACTGCTGTCCAGTGTAAAGTGCATGTGCTCTCTATGGTAAAACATGATAGGATTGGTCTACACCTGTTTGCATATTTAATTTATCTATCAGTCCCTTGTAAAGTGGTATCTCAGATACCCAGGGCCAGTAAATTAAATGCTACTGGTAGGCTTGCAGCGCTGCTTGTGCCACCCACCAAAGTAGCCTTTCAAACCTGTCTCAGGCCTCTGCCATTGCAGGGCCTGCGCGCGCAGTTTACTGCCACTGTGACGTGGCACATAAAGTGGTTGCCACGTCTGTGACTCCCCTTTTACTACATATCAGTCACCCCTAAGGTAGGCCCTAGCTAGCCCTATGGGCAGGGTGCGCTGTAGGTAAAAGGTAAGACATGTGCCTTAACTGTGTGGCATGTCCTGGTAGTGACAAGCAGCCATTTTGGGTTCTCACTACTGTGAGGCTGCCCTCTCATAGGAATGCATTGGGGATTTCCTGATATGTGTTTCAGTGGTAATTCCTGACATGAGAGGAGTAGCATGGTCAAGTTTGGTATGTTTGGAATAGTGGTAATAAATGCTGCGTAGATTTATTGTCACTATTTTAGAAATGCCACTTTTAGAAGTGGGCATTTCTGTGTGCAATGTGTCTTTGTGCCTGCCTGTTGTGTATTGCATGTCTGGCTCTGGACTGACAGGGGCTGGGGAGGTGCAGTGGCTCCAGAGGGGCTGGGTGAGTCCGCAGTAGGCTGAATGGGCCTGATCTGCATTTGGAGTAGTGGGAGGAGTCTCCCCTGACCCTGAATAGGTCTGTGCCTGCCTTGTACAATGCTGGATCCGCCCCCCCTGTGGTGTATCTGGGGCCAGAGCCTACACTAACAATGAGGGTGTTTGTGCACTGTAAAGAAATGTTTGAGTGCCCCCAGAACTGGTTTGGGCCAGGCACAGAGCCCTGTGTCAGGGGGAGAACAAAGAACATAGCTGGTATAAGTATGGGGGCTGTGACTCCATGTAAGTGTGCTGCTTGGTGCTTACTTGAGGCTGGCAGGCTGCCGGACTGCCAGGAGGAACCGCCGTGGGACCCAGCTGCTGACTCCTGGGGGTCCCTACGTGCTGGCCTGCCTGTGCCCAGCTCTGGCCTGGTGGATTCCTGGGGAAGAGCGCTGCCTGCTCCCCGGTTGTGCTTTTGAAGGGGGAGGCAGGCTGAGCGCTGCATTTTCTTCCCATTGTCCTGCAGCCCTCGGCTTGCGGTGCTGCAGGATTCTTGTGCTCTGGGTGCTTGGGCCCCTGGGGCGGGCTCGTGCCTCAGTGAAGCGTGTGGAGTGCTTCTGCTGCACTGCTCCTTCCGCACTGTGTTTACCCACCAGGAGAATGTGTGGGCACCCTTCATTTTCCTAACCGGAGCCTGAGGAGTGGGCTCCCTCCTTGCCAATGATGGGCGTCACCGCGTCGTGAAGGAGGAATCCCGTGTGTGGCCTTGAGGTGGGACCGGAAGCCAGGCGGCTGTTGCCTGACTGTGGGCGGGGCTCTCCGTAAGGAGGAGGAGAGCCCCGTGGGTCTGCTGAAATTGTTGGAGGCGGGGCCGGAAGCCGGTCCACAGCCTCTGGGGATGACGACGACTGGACTATAGCGAGCTCCGAACCCTGAGTGCCCCCGACGCGAGGAGGAGTCCCGGGGGCGAGACTCAGCAGGAGCCGTGCCGACCACAGAGACGGCCTTGACTGCAGGTGAGTGCCTTGGGGACCGGAATTTTTCCGGCCCCCGGGGCCATTAGCAAACCTCACGAGGGTGCATAGGGAGCACCGAGGTTATTCCTGCATTTGCTTCCTTAAGTGCAGCTGCGCCACAAGGTCACGGGCAGCTGCGCGTTTCCGAGGTATCAGGGCCAATTTGGTCTTTGGTGACATTGCGGGGCAAGCCTAGGAAGGGGCCCCCGAGGACCACGGGAGACTGCCGGACGTCCGCCTATATGCCCGAGGTGGGCATGATGGAATTTTGAGATGAGGTGTACCCAATAAGTGTGCACGGTATTACTGTGCCCGACTGGCAAGGTATAGGTCTAAGGTGGGCCTGACGTTATTATTATGTTCTGCATAATATGCTCTCCTAGGTAATGCTGCGATGTACGCCTAAAATGTTCATGCTAAGATTACCTCTACCAGTAGTTGCTGGTTGTTCTTACGATACCCTGGTGGGGTGATGATATGTATCATATTGTGCCGTTTTATCCCTAAGGGGGGCAGGATAGGCTTATGAAATTTGCAGTGATACTGATAGGGTGCACTGCTCATGATTTATACGTAATATGTTTATGCTACGTACAGTGTCCTATTGCCAGTAGTTATTGGTTGTTTCCACTACGTGTGATATGTTGGTTATGACAGTGGCCCGATTGGCCCTGTAATGTATATAATCCCCTGTAAAGTAATACCTAGTGCCAGGTGGCACAGTGTATATATGTGATTATGCTCTGGTGTGTTTTATGGATAAAACAAAGGTTATTTTTGTATAACCTTGTCGGGAGACTCTTTTGTGGTGTGCCTAGTGTGTCGCTGCTGTTTGAGTGTGTTGCGCAAACGCTTTACACATTGCCTCTTGGATAAGCCTGACTGCTCTGCCAAACTACCAAGGGGCTGAGCAGGGGTTATCTTTGGTGTGTAACTCCCTTGCCCTGACTAGAGTGGTGGTTTCTGCCTGGCTTAGGCGCTTGCCCTAGCCAACCAGAAACCCCATTTCTAACAGGCAGGGATGAGAGAAAAATTGAGGATTTTATTAAATGTGTTACCTCATATAATAATTACTTATGGGTTACTGTCACCATGGATAGATAAAAATTCTCATTTCTGAGCATACAAATTGAGGCCAAGAATGGAATTTTACAAACCCAACCCACAGATAAAAAAATCACTCTTGAATTAAAACAGCCACCACCCAAAGTCCCTTCAGGACTAACTGTTGTTCAGACAATTCCTCCTCATCAGGAGAAATCACTCTGAACTAACCACCTTTAAGAAACAAGATTATTACAAACACAGTATCCCCCAACATTTGTTTGTGAAGCAAAACTACAAGCAGAACATAATTGAGAGTGTATACTAGTTACCAATTTGCAAGAATAAAGGGCTGACTAACTTGTGTGACAACCTTTTCTACACTTGCAAACAAAGTGAAAATGATCATCGAGAGACATTGGAAACTACAGAAAGTGCAAACTTTGCTGCAAAAAACATTATTTGTGTATCAGAGGGGCCACAACTTCTGCAATCACATTATTCCCACTAGATCTCTTTCCAAACTCAACACCAATATACAGAAACCCAAAGGGATCTACCCACCCTAAAAGCTAATTTCCCTTGTGGTCAATGTACTGTCTTCTCCCAAACAAAACGCACAGCCACTATTGATATTGGACTTGACCAACCCTGGGAACAATACAGATACAAAACGTGCATTAGTAGCAATGTATTATACACTAATACATGAACCTCTGGACTGTGCTACATAAGTAAAAGATCAAACTAGATCCCAGATCTTGCTGACACTCTAACTCTCTCAAAGCCACTTCTTATGAAGAGGATGTCTTACCATCGCTCTTCATCAGAGCTCTCTCTAAGGATGCTCTCTTAGCTCTACTTGCTATTGACAATGCCCACTCACTCAAGGAATATTCGCAGAAGCTCTCAAGACACGCCCTGTCCTACCGCTCCAAAATAACCTACACTAGGGCCTGATGACCTTGACGACTGTTGGCCTATTACTCACATACCATTGATTGGCAAGATCATCGAAAAAATCTGTTCATTTTCAACTCCAAGATCACATGAATGTTAACCATCTACTGCATGACTACCAGTCTGGCTGCAGCACAGAGACTGCAACCTTGCATATCGTTGATGATGCCCTGTTGACCTCAGATGAAGATAACCCCTGCCTAATGATATTGCTGGACCTCTAAGCTGCCGTTCATACAGTTGATCATCCCATCCTTATACACAACCGAGGGGCATATTCTCAAGGACTCATCGCCGAGTTAGCAGCACTTTATTGCAGCCAAAGTGGCGATAAATTCATCGCACCATTCACAAGCAGGTGCTAACAGCCAATATCACCAGTTTACCCGTGATAGCAGCCGCAAAAAACATCACCACGGATTACACCGGCAACTAACGCTAATGATATGTTGAGTAGGCGTTCCCGTGCAAAAAGCCGCGAAAACACCACATCGCAACATTCTCAACGACCAGCCAGTTCTGCGATAAGACTCAAAAACATGCGATGAGGCGTGTTAGCAGCAGGGATTTAACACCTGCTCTTACCTGGTGTAAAGCCGGACGACAACCTGCACCATGAAAGGGAGCCCAGCCCACAGCCACACCAGAAGAACAACAGATGCCATGGAGCAACTGATCATGCAGCTCGGAGCCCCAAGAGGGCCACAACACCCACCGCCAACACCCCCAGGCCCCCCACCGCCCCCAGGACCCCACCCCCGGACTACCACACTGGCAGTGGGGTATGTGACGTGCTAGGCCCCTTTGATTGGCAGGGTCACATGTCCCATGACGCCTGTGCTGGATGGGTGTGGTGTGGGTCTGAACGAGCCCTCAGGGAGTGGCCGTGGCATGCTGACGACTAGACCAGTGATCAGCAGAACACCACAGGGACGAACTGGGACATATGGCGTTGTCGTCCCCCCCCTGTAAGCGGAGTGGACTGGCCTGGCGTATGGCAGGCCAGCATAGCGGTGGGAACAATGAACCCGGGGCTCTGGGTGTGCTCCAGTTCTGGGCTGGACATGGAAGTAACTGATGCGTGTGTCCCTGTTGTAGTGACTACGCCACCCGGACCGCAATCGGCACTGTTGCACCCTGTCACTCAAGTTCCACGACATGAGCAACATGGACGTCAGTGGGAATCTCTCATCCTGTATTCAACCATACTCACATATGTGAATGACCAAAGGCACGACACATCTGTGCGATTCTGAATGTTTAATTCACATCCAGTGGAGTGTTGCAGCTGGTGCAGTACAGGGCCATGCAAACCCCACTTCACATTACTGGCCCGTGGAGGGCCAGCCAGAGTCCTTCAGGGAATGACAAGTACATCGGAAGGGGAAGAGTCCAGTCCGCAGTCTGATCGCTGTGTCATTGGTAACCAAACAGGAGATGGCAGTCCATGTCGAGGTCCAAGGTGAGTGTCGTAGAGTGTATCGGGGGACAGTGGAAGGTGATGATGCAAAGGGCAGGACCAAGCAGAAACCCGCCATTTTGCGGAGATGAATGCTACTGCCTCCTCCTTACCAGTAAGGTTGGTTCACCCGCATCTTCGTCCTCTGATGGCACATGTGCCTCACACGTGGGTGGTGGTGGATTGCCTGCCGCACTGTGAGGCACAGAGACATCAGGGGGCGAAGATGTGGATGTAGAAGCTGCAGCAGCACTCATCTGAGCAAGGCCTTGAGGCAGCAATGCCATGACGATGTGCTGCAGGGCATTGAAGGCCCCAGCCACATCCCGCTGGTGTGCAGCCATGGCAGCCATCCTGTCCGCCGCCATCCGCACCATGGTCTCCATGAGCCCCCGCATCTGTCCCAACTCCCGGCTGACATCGCTGGAGCCACTCTGACTGGACAGTTGTTCTTGTCTCAGTATCATGATTCCAGCTATGTCAGCCATGGATCGTTGGAGAGCATGGAGCGGACTGTGGGTGTCCGTTAGGGACTGAAAGTGGTCCCTGATGGGAATCAGACACCCATGTATGGCTTCAAGTTTGGCTGCCATGCGGTCGAACCCCACCCGCACCTGATCAGCCACCTTCTCCTGGCACTCCAACACAAGGCGTTGGAAGGCCATATGTTGTTCGTGGGGGTCCTAGGAGTCAGCCGTGGTGATAGGTGCTTCCTGCTGTGTGGTCTGTGCAGGGGGTGGGGTTTCCTCGATGCAGCTGGGCTGCCCTGCTCCTGGGCGTGGGGTCCTGAGGGTGTCCATGAGCTGTTGGAGGGCGTCGGGGTCGATGGTGGTGTGGTCCTCTTCGTCATCAGTGAAGAGAGGTTGGGTCTGCTCTGCAGGAGGTGTTGGTTCTCCCTCTGCAATGTGAAGGGTAGATGCAGTTTAACATTGTGTTCACATGTATGTTGACGCATTGTACAAATTTACATACAGACTGCATGACAATGTACTTTGTGACTGTTTGGGAGGAGCTGCCTTTTTGATGCGGGACAGTGGACATTTCGACAACATCACGGATGTGTGTTTGTACTTGTACATGTTCATCCCACGTTTCCCTGCTATGCCAAATGTGATTGGCCAGTTCCTACACACAGGTGGCACCACTTGGCTCCTCTGTTCTGTTGTGAACGTGTTGCAGTTCATACCACATTGTTGTCAATGTTGATGTGCTCTGAATATTATGTGTGGGTGCTGCATTTTTGGGAGAGTCACCCCTGCAGCTCTGATGTGGCTGGCCCTTATCCCTTTCAGGCGGTGTGCCTTGACTTCTGTGCTTCTACAGTGCTGAGATGTTGCATACTTGGGTGAATTGGGCCCTTGGTGGGAGTTGGGACTGTGGGGCATGGTTTGTCCACAGGTGTGTTGTTGAGGTCAGGGGTTGTTTGTGCAGGTGGATGTGTCAGGGTGTGACCTGCTCCTTTCCGGATGTGGTCCACACTCACCCACCTCAGTGTCGTGGCGTACAACATGTCATGGTAAATTGACTGCAGCATGCTATTCGTCATGCAGTGTCACTTGCATTGTCAGTGTGGCTCACAGACACGCCGCTTTGCTGGGTTCGCCACATGTGCATGGGTTTGTTGTGAGATTAGTGTTGTGTGGGGAGCGCCCCCTCTGTGCACATTGTGGACGGGGGCCCACTTGCTGTTTCTATGTGTGCTGCAGTATGTCAAGGAGATCAGGGGCATGACCCAGAGTCATTGTGGGTGTGCAGTGTGCTATTCTTGATTGTGCATGTGTGCCATTGTGCCCATCTCCCCCCATCCCCCCAGTCCCTGGTGGTTACTCACCCTGTTGCTGTTGTGTCCGGTCATGTTGAGCAGTGTCCGGTCCCCCAACTCCTGCCACCGTCTCCCCACTGATGACTGTGGACACCATTTCCTCCATCTCATCCAGCTCCTCCTGTGGCGCAGGACTCCCACCTCCAGTCTGCATTGCTGCCTTCTGGTTGTTGGCGAGTTTCTGCTTGGTTTTGCGCTTGACATCATTCCAGCGCCACTTGAGCTCTTCCATTATCCTCCTCAGCACTCCGACTGCATTCACCTTGTCCAAGATGGACTGCCATGTTGCATTTTTGGTTGTCAATGACACAGTGGAGGTGACGAACAGTTGTTGATGGTGTTCTACCATCTCCGTGATCAGGATCCTGTTTTCCTGCGGACTGAACTTCGTCTTCCTCTTCTTCTTGTCCTTGCCCTTCCCTGTCCCCGGGGTCCCAGGCTGGACCTCCGTGGGGCTTGTGGGGTTCTGGCCGTCCTCTGTACCTGCTCCGGCTGCCTCAATAGTGCTTCGCTGTAGTTCGGTTTTTGTTTGTGTTTTTTTTTCTGCTTTTATGGTGATTTTTCCCGCCTGACGTGTGTGATTTGCAGGCCTGGTGCTGCTTTTCGCTCATTGTCTTATCGTCTTATCGCGATTGGGCCCATCGCAACTTTTTTCACGTTCGGCTTTGGATTTTTTATCGCCGTCCCGGTGAGTTACTCGCGGTCATTTTCCGCGTTCTCGCGAAACTATCGCATGTTACCGCCGTGTTGGGAATGGGACGTTAACATGGTGTTATTTTCCTGTGATGGACTGCGATGTGAGAAGTTGCGTTAAGCGAATTTGGCGATAGTTAACACACGTTCTTGTGAATATCCCTCCTAGAGTCTTGAATGAGATTCACCAGCAGTGTCCTTCACTGATTCTCCTTCTACCTTCCCAACTGACACCAGTTTGTTCACAAGAGCACCTCAAGGTCACAAAAGATCTCAAGCACCTGTGGAGTCCCTTAGGGCTCAATACTGTCTCACTTCATCTTCAACCTTTACATGGAGTCTTCAACCTTTACATGGAGCCACTTGGTGCTTTTCTCACAGATAACAGCATCATGCTTCACCAATATGTTGATGATACACAACTTGACTTGAAAGACTCCTCTGCTTTCAGCCATGCAAAAAAAACACTGCTTGCACATCATCTAGACCTAAGCTTCCAGTGCCTACCTGAAGCTCAACACAACCAAAGTAGAATTCCTGTTATTTGCCCAGAGAAATAAACAAGATACATTACAAACCTGGCTGAAAGAGGTGAACCTTGACAGGTTTGAAGCCCAACTCCTCACCCTCAAAAAACACATTGCCAAAACACAAAGATAGCCTAATATCAGCTTTCTCTGCTAAAGAAAGTCAAACTATTTCCTCCAGAAAGCAGATTCAGAACTGCTGTTCAGGCCCTCCTACTCTCAAAAATCTGGATAGTTGTGATGCCTTACTTGACAGCTTCCCAGATTCCACTTTGGCTCTCCGTAGGGGCATCCTACAAGCCGCAGCAAGTCTCATCCAGTGTCTGAAGCACTTAATCACATTGTTCACATCCTGATGGAACTCCATTAGCTCCCTTTGCCACCCCACACCGTCTTCCGAACCAGCTACATCATTTACACAGCTATCACGACTAGCACCCCCCACTTGTCTTGTAGACAAGCTCATAATCCCAAGTGGAGAGCGACACAACTGCAATGAGGACACAATCAGACTGCAGACTAAGAAGTATAAAAAAGAAAAAACAAGGCAGCAGGCCTTTTCCATTTATGCACCTTGATTCTGGAACAACATCCCTGAATCCATCAGGACCTCCCCAATGCTGCTCTAATTAGGAAAGAGTTGAAAATACACCTCTTTAAAGCACACTACAACACAAAGCATTAATCACCAGTGGCGGCTCCTCCGCTATGGCAGAGGAGTGTCACCCACTGCTTTTGAGCAGTGTAAAAGAAAGGAAATATAAAATGATAATAACTTCAAGTTATTATCATTTTATGTTTCCTTTGCAGGTGGGTTGGTGGGGGGGGGCTGCTCTGCTCATGGAATAGGGCAGGAGCGTTTTGCCCACTCCTAAGTGTGCAATGACTGTTTGGTTTTCCCTCTCGGGCCGCCCAAACCAGTCATGAGCACTTTCCCCGTTCTCCATGCAGGCTGCATTACAGCCTGCATGGAGAACAAGCCCAGAACCCCATTCCCTGGTTGAGAGTCGAACCAGGATGCTCAAAACCAATCGCAACGCTGCATTGCAGCGTTGTGACTGGTCAGGGGAGCCTGGCAGTTCTTCCTGGCTTCCTGTACCACGAGGAGAGCAGGAGCAAGGAGCAGACACGCCGGCGGGGCCCGGCGGCAAGGTAAGTGTGTAATTTTGTTTTTAATTTTTTTGTTTTACTTGTGCAACCTCGCGCCCCCGCCCCAACATCCACAAGTCATGCTGGCTGCCACTGGTAATCACCCATAACCCAGCTTCCTCTCCTCTAACTCGTTGAATCTATTCTTGTCTCTGATCATGTACAGTGCTCCGCTGCCTTTTGGCTAGGTTCACGCTATAGAAATGCAGACACATGCATACATACATTACCAGTAGTAGGGCTGGAAGGCAACCCAGACAGGGAGCAAAAAGCAACCATGGCAAAATGTTAAACCTAGCCCCGCTTCCTTTCCTCCCATATCTCTGTTACTCCTTTTCTATCTCTTCTCTCTCTTTTGTTTCTCTCTAGATCATCTACAGGGGTGATAGAGAAAGTGCAGAGGTGCCAGCAGCAACCCTCTGTCTTCAAAAACTGGACTCTTAACAGTACCTGGATGAAATGCATATTGGACAGTCTGTATATGCTGGAAAACCCTGATAGGTGAAGGTTTCCAGGAGTTCTGATGGACTGTCCTGTGTTATGTCCCATGGGTTCCAATTTCTTCAGTGTGAGTTGTAAATAAGGTAGATTTCTGCACAGGAGGAAATGCACATTCTTTTAACTCTGCAAGGAAAATATTTTTCACCACTGAGAAAGCTGCACCCTCTACAAATCTGGGAGTGATATGTTCACATTTTGGAATACAAAGAAAGGCATTTTCAATGTTTGCTTGTGATGCAGCGGAAGCATTGGGGGATTTTTTGTTAGTGATCTATCCACACCAACCAGTATACCATAATCAGAAGCGTATCTCTAATGACGGGCCCATAAGTCATTGTCACACAGTTAGCAATATCAAAGGTCCTCCGATGAGTCTTTGGTAGAGCTAAAAGGGACTAAATATGAAAGACAGAATGCTATTTCTCAACGAGGACCTACAATGAAGAAATATGCTAAACATTGGTCATTGTAAATATATCCAAATGACTCAATAACACCGTAATAAAGACAGACACTATTCTTTCTATTAGTTGTTCTTGTTATTTCATAATATGAATGGTCAATCACAAATACGATACAACTAGAATGTCATAAATCGATTAATAGAATACAGAATAGATTCACAATAATCATCACAGATCATTCAATAAACTTCAGAATATCAGGTATAGAGGAGTGAGAGAGAAAGAAACATCAGTGAAACAACAGCTCACTTACAAGATGAAATACTAATGCACAATGTGCAATTAGTCTTAAAGGCTGACCCCACGGCCGTTAGGGTATAGCGAAGGCAGCACCACCAGCCGATGATGTGCAAAGTCTCCAGGAAAGTCTCTTAGGGGACTGCAGGATCTGCCGGCCAGAGAATCAAGAATCAGCACGGCTTGCAGCATACCACGAACGAGGGACAGGTCACCATTCTGTGAACGAGCCGAGGAGCATTTTCCCACAGGAATCTTTATAGTACGCTACTTCCTTTCTTCAGCTAAAATGTTGCTTTCTCTACTGTCTACAAACATTTTCATTGGCTAAACACGATGGTGTGGCTGTGTTCTGACAATGAGCTAAGTAATATTTTTAAACACTCTTTGTCTAAAAATTGTACAACTTCCTTCAGAGGAAGGGGAAATAATCTAGCTACTAATGTATTAATTCTCTGTTACAGTTACATTCATGTGTTCTATAACCCTCGCCTGGACAGGAAAGAAATCTAAAGTTTTATTCAGAAATAGGCTAAAAATCTGCCCTCTAAGGAAGCATTTGAAACATTTGGAGGACAAAAAAACTCTAAGAAATCACTATATACACTTTGAGGGACAGGAGTACAGGAGCACGGAAGCACATCCCCTAACATTTCTTAAGGCCTACATTTATTTTAGCAAAAGAGAGAATTATTTCTAAAAACCTACACTACTTTCACGAAGAATAAAAGCAGATTCTTTGTCGTTTATTTTTCTGCAGTTAGTAAGACAGAATAACATTCAGTTAGCATTATTCTCATCATTGTTCAACTAAGAAAATCAACTTTTGTGCCTTGTGCACATTTCACGTGTTGTACACTCTCGTGTTATATTAGTAGTTTTACGTATATTATTAAAATACATGCATTTGAGTGGAATTCATCAAGCAGATTTTATTTTCAAAAATCATGCTCCATCAATCCCCCATCTGATGGTATTCCAAACCATCACAACAACCCTTATCAGATTACTATCTGATAACATTTCAGAATGCAGTGTCCATTGTTCACATCTGTTTTATTCTGACACCCTCTAAATCTTTCATCATATTATAATAGGCACCCTTTCGATCCTCCATTTCTATTTCTTCTCTTTTCCTTTTTCTCGCTCTCCGTTTTGCATATTTTGTTTTATTCTTGCAGCATTTATAAAGCAAAAATACCATTAGTATGCCAGTAGCAACTGCAACTATTGGTGTTAGTATTCTCCCTAATAACCTATTAGTAAATGTTGTAAACCAATTACCTATAGAAGAGAAACCCTTACTCAGTTTCTCCCAAGCACTGTCAACCTTCAGTTCTACCAGATCATCATGTAATTTAGTAATGTTGCTGATATATCCCTCTAGATCTCTACTTTGTCAGGAATATATGTGCAATATTGTTGAATTTTCAGCATACTACAGACTCTGCCCTCTTTTGCCAATAATACATCTAAGGCAAGTCGCTTTGTAAAACCATAGTTCTCATAGTCAAAAAATATACTAAACTTGATTATTTCCTCACCTCAACAAATCTGATGAATAAAGTGGGGATCAAAAAACTTCCGAAAGTGATCTCTGATCACAATCCGTTAATATTGAATATCGATGTTGACACCCCTAATAAGATACATAATAATTGGACACTAGATAGAAAGCTCCTGGTTAATAAACTATATATAGAACACATTAAGAAATGGGCTCAGGATTTTCTAGATATTAACAGATATAGTGCTAGTCGCAACACGGTATGGGATACATTTAAAGCTGCCCTTAGGGGGGAAACAATTAGCTTCGTAGCACGGCAAAGAAAAGAGACCCGGCTTGAAAATGAACGGCTATTTGGAGAACTTGCCAGGGCAGAAGTAGTGCACACAGCCTCAATAACTCAGGGGCATGAGGCAACAGATTTCCAATTCCGGATTTTGTCCATAAAAGCCGAATGAAATAAATGGCTTACACAGAAATCAGCGGAAGAATACTAGACGCAACAGGGCAAAATATACGAGACCGGGGAGCAAGCTGGGAAACTATTAGCGCTTCGCATTAGGCAGAAAAATTTTAAGAATCAAATAGCTGCCATACGAAAGGACGATCAAACCTATACAGAGACTAGCGATATACTTAGAGTATTTCAGGAGTATTATCAGCTTCTCTATAAGGAAGAGGAAGGGGCATCGCACAAAGATATGCCTAGATTAGAGGAAACGGAACTGGGGCCCCAACTAGATAGTCAGGCAAAGGAGGAACTAGATAGGGACTTCTCACTAGAGGAAGTATTAGCAGCATTACAGGCGTTACCATCAGGAAAAGCAGCTGGCCCCGATAGTATCCCTGTAGAAATATACAAACAAATACAACCCGTGATTGCTCCCCTACTATTAGATCTATTTGTAGGGATACAACATAATGGGCAAGTTCCTGAATCATGGAAAGAGACGAACATCATAGTCTTTCACAAAAAAGGTAAACCATCGGATAACCCATCTTCATATAGACCTTTATCCCTGATTAATTCTGATACAAAATTATACTCCAAACTATTAGCCACGAGACTGGGGAGGGTTATCGGCTGTCTGGTTTCGCCGTGGCAGCATGGGTTCATCCCTGGAAGAGGGACGACCGAACATATTAGGCGGACCATCACGTTATTTGATATCCAGGCTGCGACGGGGTGGCGGATGGCCATGATCCTCCTCGACGCAGAAAAAGCGTTCGATCGGGTGGCCTGGAGCTTTCTTTGGGGAATATTAGAGCAGAAAGGTTTTGGGCCAAGAATTATTAGAGCAATCAAGGCAATGTATTCGGATCCAAAGGCCTGACTACAATTAATGGGGAAACATCGGATAATATTCTTATATCAAGGGGGACTAGACAGGGGTGTCCCTGCTCCCCCTACTGTTTGCTCTATACATAAACCCCCTGATAGAAAAATTGCTGGGGTGTCAGGTTATCAAACCTATTATTACCAGAGGCTTTGAAACTAAAATACTCGCCTATGCAGACGATATAGCCATTTTAACTACTGATCCGGCCAATGCAATTAAGGAGGCCACCGCTATTGCAAAAGAATTTGGGCTGACATCAGGATACCTGCTAAATGAAGGCAAGACTCTTATAGTATGTACGGATAACATCAGTTTTAATGACCCACGGTGTATAGAAAATGCCATCTACCTGGGGGTATGTATTAGTCCAGCAGTTAATACAATAGCCAAGATCAATTTTAATCCAGTGGTAAAGAAAATCTCCACAGATCTCAAGAGGATCAATGGTTTGCATCTTTCCATTATTGGAAGAGGAAACGTTCTTAAAATGACTATGCTGCCAAAAATTCTTTATCTGTTTCGGTCTATTCCACTTATGATAGATGAAGATATTATGAAGGCGCTGGAAGCCATGTTCTCAAACTTTACCTGTCAATATGGAAAAGTTAGGCGCTCTTTAAAATATATGACACTCCCGCAGGCACGGGGCGGGTTGGCATTCCCTAATATTAGATTTTATCACTGGGCGTGCCTTCTGTGTCAGATGTCGATATTAATCTACTCAGCTATAAGTGAAGATACAGAGGAGGGACGAAATGATAGACCCCCATCGATATATGAACTTATCTCAGGGAGGGAGGCTTGTGGGCTGCTATCGCGTCAGGTAGATGAGAGTTATTATAAGAAGGGGCGTTCGAAGGTCATGCGTAGCGCATGGGAATTATGGAATAAAGTGCAGAAAGCTATGATAATCCCAAAAATGTATTACTATACACCACTATGGCGCTCACATGCATTACCGTACTCCTTTTATGATACGATGGGAAGGTACTGGGAACGACTCGGTTTAATAACGGTAGGAGATATATTCGAAGCAGGTCAGTTACTCCCCTTTGGTGCTTTACAACAGAAGTATGGGATTCTGATTAAACAATATTTTAAATATGTTCAAATCCAAAAATCTCTTGCTGGTCGTAGACCAATGGTATCCCCCAGGGGAAGAATTCCACTAATCGAGCTAATAGTAGGGAGTGGTAGAAGAATCAAGAATATTTATAACATATTGCTACAAAGTGTTCAGGATGATCTGGAGAAAACCAAAACCATGTGGGTTGGGAAACTAAACGATCCAGACGTCGATTTGTATAAAGCTCTGATATTAGCGGGTAAAACTATTCGCTCAACCAGCCTTAAGGCACAACATTATAAAACTTTGTTTAATTTATATTTTACCCCCGCTAAACTTTTTAGCTGGGGCAAAAGAGAGGATGACAAATGCCCAAGATGTGGGGAAGGGCCAGCTACTCTGGTGCATATGTTTTATGATTGTGCTAGGCTACTCTCAGTGAAAAATGAGATGGTAAGATTTTGGGAGGGGCTGCTAGGGCGGAGAATTAACCTATCCCCTACCCTGATGATAATGGGCCATGATAGCGGTTTGGACATAGATATTACCGAGGAATATTTTATATTCATCTGCGCAGCTGTTTTTGGGATACTTATAGCTTCAAGATGGAAGGATGTGGACCCCCCCCCACTTTTCAAATGTGGCTAGCACGCCTCTTGGGGGTCTATAATCAAGAGATTGCACTTTACTCATGCCGGGGCAGGGAAGCAAGGAAGCTGGGGCAGGCAATTTGGGCACCCATAGTTAGATGGAGAGAGAACATGAATTGCCTTGACTCTAGCAGTAGTGGTGGAAGCGGGGTTGTGACATAAACTATGCTGTATCGTATCCTACAACTATATGCTTTAAGTCATATATGCTATTGAGATTTTATCACTCTTATGCTTATGTATCCTCCACCCTTGGTATTTTATGTGTTATATTTATTATGTCCTTAATGGATCCAATACTTTAATATTTATGATATGTTCTACTTTATAATCTATTAGGTATTAATCATCTCAATTGCTACTTTTGTACATAGACATTTTAAATATAATGTATTGCCCTTTAATGCATGAAATGCTGAAACATACTGTAACTGGTTTTATGGGTATATTAAAACATAAATAAAAAATAAATTAAAAAAAGTTCTCATAGCAACCATTTCTGTATCAACCATCAAGAATCCACCAGCAGTATCCGTTGATAAACGATCGACTCCTGTTGACAATTTTCTAATCTTTTGTGAATTTAGAATCACCACAACTGAAGGTATCAATGCTCCAAAAATATCTCCCACAATTTCTGCAGCACTCAAACCCCATTTATTCCTTGTTAGTCCTTTTTCATTGGTTCCATGTTTTTTACCAACATGGTAAATTTTTGGAAAACCTATATCCATATAAAAACACCCATACCAATGTGATGGCAACCTGTAGTAGGCATTTTTACCGCACACATAATAAACCCCAGGGAATACAGGATCAGTACCACCTCTTAATCCCCAACCCCCTGTAATAAGGAAAGTATGTTCACATTCACTGGAACCAACGAAATGATTATTATAATCAGTCTTCTCCCTTAGTAAGCAAAGCTTCCCTCTATGAGGCCAACCCAGAGTCATTGCAGCATAAGTCTCACCCTGTTTGTAATTACCTTCTTTATGTGCCCATGGCGGTTCTCTAAGCTCTTTGTTTAAAATTTCTACATCTATCTTCTACTGTGTTAATGAATTCTATCTCTACGCTATGTAACTTACAAGTTAGATTTTTTCGATGTGCATATACTGTGTCTATTGTCTTAGTAGAATGGAAAAAGTCACCCATGTACTCTGCATTCCTAGCACTATACACTATATTCATATTCTTTCTAATAGGAACTTCTGGAAAAACTAAGTCAAAATTTGAATAAAAATACTGAAACATCTCCTTACCATAAAACAAACTGGTTAATACACTACACGAAATACCATATGTTAAAGGTAGGTGATGGTAAGTCACCCTTTCTGACAAAGACGTAGGTAACTGCATGCACACGTAACAATCTCTCGCATCCATAGTATCCACATATTCGTACAAGAGTTTAGTGAAAACATTTAATGAGAAATCATTAATTGATCTATCCACATGTGAAACACTATGAGTTAATTCTTTAATATTAGTCTCTGCATCTTCTTTCAGATCTCTTTTAGCATTAATTGTTGCATGCTCATTATTATTAGTAGTATTTACTGCATTAATAAGCATGAAATATGGTACTACAAGTGTTAATACCAACCACACGAACATTGTTAACGTAACACATGCAAGACAAACATTAAGACATCTTTGCCTACACATGCCCTGATTTTGTTTACCATTCTCAGATTTACTTTTATCCATTCTAAAAATCAAAAATTAATCTAAAAATGAAGAAATGTGTCAAAAAAATATTCAAAAATGTAATCAACAATTACTAAACTAAATTTTGCTAGACTAGCTTTAGGTTGTGCAATTTTGCTAGATTAGTTTTAGGTTGTGCAATTTTGCACCCCACACCTTTTGAGCCTTCAGCTCTTCCGAATTCAGCAGAATTCATTTATTTCATAAATCTCCTCTCTCTTTTTCTGCACCCTTTTCAGAAAAACGTTCATGTAGGGTGGCTTGTATGAGCAACTGCCTTGTGAACAAAATTCAAGAAATTATTTTTCCCAATCATTCGATGCAGTAGTCACCACATATGTCCATTCAGGTGCTCTATATTTCTTATTTGGTACTTTGATTCTCTTTGTTCTTCTCACTTGCTCTTTTTCTTCTACTTCACTTTGTTCAGATTGGCTGGATATTTCAATTACTGTTTCTGGAACTTTTGTATTCACAGAGTATTTTATCCTTTTTACTCCTTTTGGCCACTTGTTTCCCCTTTTTGTTCTTTTTCCATTCTCATTGTCAATATCACTTTCAATTGATTCAGCCCTTTTTCTTGATGAACATCTTTTTCTCTTATCTTTATTTACTCCTTTTGGCCACTTGTTTCCCCTTTTTGTTCTTTTTCCATTCTCATTGTCAATATCACTTTCAATTGATTCAGCCCTTTTTCTTGATGAATGTCTTTTTCTCTTATCTTTATTACTGTTCACAGAGATTATTTCATTTTCAGCAGTAACAATCACAGCATCATTTTGTTCAGTCCCAGTATCTTGTCCCCACTCTACTCGATTTTCATCTCTCCTCGGAACTCTGTTTCGTTCTCGTCGTTCTTCTTCAGCAAGCTCTTCACTTTCAAGTGGACTTGGGACTCTTCTGGTGTGACTTGCATGTATCCAATTTGGCAAGCTTCCACACTTAACAGCTGTCGTTGTCACCAGTATCACTTGATAGGGACCATGCCATCGTGGTTCTAGGCAAGACTTCCTTATGTGCTTTTTCACAAGCACCCAGTCCCCAGGACACAGATCATGTCCTTGTTGTGTTGTCGTTGCAACTTCTCCAACCTGGTAAGACACAGAACGTACCACATCAGCCAATCCTTTGCAATAATCCAGTACCAAATCATCAGTATTGTTCATTAGTTGATTTGCTGGGACTGTCAGCTGTCTCATAGCCCTGCCCATCACAATTTCATTTGGGGACAGTCCTGTTCTTTTGTCAGGAATACTTCTTAGACTCATCAACACCAATGGCAATGCATCAGACCATTTCAGTGTCGTGGATGCACAAACCTTAGCCAATCTAGATTTTATTGTGTCATTCATCAGCTCAACAACACCTGAAGCCTCAGGACTGTAGGCACAGTACAACTTCTGCTCAATTTGTAATACTGCACAAATCTCCTGAATTATTTCATTATCAAAATGAGTTCCTCTATCTGATTTCAAAGAGACTGGAAAAACAAATCTAGGAATTATCTCTCTGAGAAGCAATTTAGCAACTGTTAGGCTGTCATTACGTCTTGTTGGGTATGCTTTGGGTATGCTTCAACCCAACAAGAAAGCAGACAAACAATCACAAAAACATATTTTAGTCCCTGGCAAGGAGGCATCTCAATGAAGTCAATTTGCATCCTTGTAAATGGACCTGAGCTTT